>CM057450.1:1689630966-1690868466 GCA_016271365.2 Neoceratodus forsteri
GGTGCCAGGACTGACCCCTGCTTGATACCACAGGCAGGGCTCCAGATAAGTTGTGTACTGGCCTATTTTACTCGTCTCATTTTAGGAAATACTCTTCAGACATTTTTTTAATGAGTACCAGTACTCTCCCAACATTTTGTAAATACTCCACACGCCAAAGAATAGTACTTCATAACATAACTGGTGATTAAAAAGTTTTTTGCCAGATTTACTGCACTTGTATGCATCCCACTTTTGTTTTACTTGCTATGTTTTAAAACTGGTGAGTAAATTCCTACTTGCCTACATTATTTGGAGCATTGTTGGCACCTGAAATTATCTAGAAGAAAATACAATTTTTTTTTAATAAATGTACTCCTCAGTCCACTCTAGCAAGACATTTGTACACATCTGAATTTCGTTTTGCTCACCTCACTTTCAAAATGAGGAGTACAGATACTCATCCCAAAAAATCTCATCTATAGCCCTGACCACAGGACGGAGGCATCTGGTTAGATGAGGCTAACCCCATCATCGCCCTTCACATCCTGTCTGTGAGGAAGGACCTAAACCAGTTGATTGTTCCAGTTAGTCCAACCCAGTTCTGCAGGTGGCCCAACAGTACCTTGTGATCAGCTGTGTCAAATGCTGCTGAGAGATTGAGGGGGATTAAGATGGTACGCTTGCCCCTATCCCTTGCCATTAGAAGATAATTTAGCACCCTCACCACCGCGATCTTGGTGCTGTGCCCAGATGCGGAGGGGTTGTGGGATAACAGATGGACCAGACACTGAACTTCAAGTTCAACACACACTGTGTATGTGATGTTTATTCAAAATGCAGAGAGATAACCTTAAGCAATGGCATATCCCTTCTTCAGGACATCAGTTTTCAGCAACAGACTATATATGTCTTTTCTCTGCATTTAGCCAGCACCTACTGACTCGCTGATCTCTGATCTAAAAATGTTTCAGTGAAAACCCTTCATCCCTATGGTTGCCTTGTTTGCTTGGCTGGTGGGGGCTCGAAAAGGAAAAAACCAAAACAAGCTACAGACAACCTCTGTGCAGAAGCACTGAAACAAGGGTACCCCAAAGGGCATTGGCAGTAATTTAAGTTTCAAAGAAACACATCATCACACATACTTTCATAATGCAAAGCATCATGGGATTCATGCAGATCACCATGAAATTTTAGATTGGCTCAGTTTACAGCAAGAACATGTGGTACCAGTTTACATGTATTTAACACACCCAACTTAGTGATGTTCCGACCTAAAGTTATAAGGTGTTGGGCTTCGTAGCACACTACCTTATAGCTGCGT
Source organism: Neoceratodus forsteri (assembly GCA_016271365.2). Taxonomy (NCBI): domain Eukaryota; kingdom Metazoa; phylum Chordata; order Ceratodontiformes; family Ceratodontidae; genus Neoceratodus; species Neoceratodus forsteri. The sequence continues at coordinate 1,689,632,270 of CM057450.1, forward strand.
GAGCTGACAAGCCAAAAATGTAATTAAAAAGTGTTTTGTTTTGGAAGGGATCATAACTGGCACCGAAGCCTCAGTCAGCTGATCCCTTCCCATCTTCGAATGCCCCAACTCTCTGCCCTCGCTGGCGCTCTGGTGTGGCGGTGTGGACAGGGGAGAGTGTGGGGATGAGCCCCATTCCAAGTCTATGGGGACTATTTTTAAAGCTGGGTTTTAGTCTTTTTAAATGGTCTTAAGAGAAAATTACAGCAGTCACTTAACTAGTAGGGTCCCTACAAGTTAAGTGACTGCTGTAATTTTCTCCTAAGACTGTCTAAAGTGGCAAAAACCCGGCTTTGAAAATAGCCCCTTTAGACTTGAATGGGGCTCTCCCCCACTTCTTACTGGCCACACATCACAATTTCTGAGAGCGTGGGGGCACCAGGAAACAGGAAGAGATCGGCTGGTCGAGGGTTCGGAGCCAGTTACGATCCCTTCCAAATTAAAAGCAAGAACTTAACTACATTTTTGGTGCCTGTCCGCTCCAGACGATATAAAGTATTGGACTGTGAAGCCCAATACCTTAAATTGGAAATTTCCTTTAATTTCTGTAATACTGTTACTTAGTACATTTTACCATTATGAAAAACATCTAATGCCATGGTATTTTCAACATTGACATGTTTCATAAACATAAGGTGTATATACATGTATGTACATACATATTGATGTACATCAAGATATTTTATGACGTAGTGCTATTACATACTAAATCCAACAACGATAAACACAGCCTGTTTTGCATAAGCTTGGAGGTCACCACAATAACCTCCCTGTACGAGGACCTGAGAGGGAAAAGGAAATTTTGAGCGAACAATATAGCATAGTCAAGAAAGGGGAAGGGGTGCCCATAGATGGCCAACTTTATGGACTAGAAATTGTGAAGGATAGATTAGGCTAAGAAACAGAAGAATTGTTGCAACAGATTTAAGAAAAGGTTGGTCCTTGAGAGTGGCGGGATCTCTCACACCGGACCTAACCCCAGACTGGAAGTACTCATAAATGATGGAGGAGGAGGAGGCAAGACGCATCCCTAGCTGACTGGCCACCACTTTATTTAGAAACTTCCCTGAAAATGGGAGGTTCGAGACCGGCTGAGGCACTCAGAGTCCATTGAAGGTTTTTTCAGTAGAGGTCTAACCAATGCCTCTTTCAAGACTACAGGAAATACCCGAATCTCTAGTTATTAGTTATTGTGTCTGAGAGCTTGTAATGAACTACAAGTCCCAGGTTTCATCGTGTGGGGTTTCCTCTGACTGGGCTAGCACAACAGCATGGCATCTTTTGCCAGATATTTCTTTGTGTACATCCTATTCATCCAGAATTAAGCGACTCCAGGTTGTCCAAACCTGTCAGGAGTATTACAGTTCTTCCAGAAAATTGAACAGAACTACTCATTACAATACTTCTACTAAGGAACCATGTAATTTTTATTTCTCATCACATAGAATATTTGGTCAAGCATTCTAATTGTACACAGATAACTAAAAATTGCTGGAAGAAAAGCCTGTCAGCCCATCCTACCTCACTGCTCTGGCCCTATTGGCTGTCCCAGCCTCTAGTTTCCATTGTGGCATTAATATGGCAACAGTTATAATTTTTGAATTATTGCTTAGCAAGAAATGTGGACAAATCAGAGGCTGCAGAACGTGCATGCCACCAGTGTTCCATGATGTTGCAGATTTGAACTGTGCCGATGTCCCTAGTAGGGATGAGTCTTAATATGTTAAGACTTCCCAAAACAGTGTTGGAGCTAACAGGAAAAGAAATTCTGGTAAGTCTGATAGAATTTTTTTCTTTCATTTCAAGATCGGGAAACAAGCAATGTCAGCAAATGGAGGAAATACATATGTGTGTTTTTTTTTTTTTTGCAATCCCCATACACCCTGGAATGCTTCCTTCGTATGCAGGTCACTCCGACCCATTTATTTCCTGTCCTTACCACTGACTCACTCTGCTAAGCTCTTGTCCAGACCCCATCCAACTGGCTAATCCTGCAAGAATACTCTCTCATTGCAGGGTATGAACCAGTACTGGTTTCTGGCTAACAAGTTGGGCTGTAATTCTTACCAGGGTTCAGGTGAGAGCCGGGCAGAGCTCAGTGGTGGACAGGGGGCTGGCCACCATCTGCTTTTCAGGAAGTGGAATTCCTCTGTTTTCTCCCTTCCGCCATCCATATGATACTGGTCATTGTCTTGATGCTTGCCATCCTATAGAAGAGGGGCTGATGTGAAGGTCCCCACTGCCCAAAGGAGTCGCTCACTCAGCTGAGCTTGTCTCTCCCCCTCTGGAGCTGGGGGTGGGGTTGGTTTCCGATTCATGATGTTAACCCATGTCCATATTGGAATGCAGCATGATCACCAGCACCTCTGGGCTGGACCTTCTGTGGTTTGTGTATTATGGGTACAGGTAAACTAATACTTTACTGTTCTACAGACAACTAACTACAATAATGATTTTCCCTTTATTTATAGCTGATCTTATTATGCTGGGGTTGGCTACGCATGAGCCTTACTTCACTATAATCAGAGAGGAATTTAAGCCAAATCAGCCTAAGCCATGTGGTCTTTGTGGCCAGCTGGGACACGCAGTAAAGGACTGTGAAGGTTTGCCAAGGGAGATGCAAGGAGAGGTAAGAGTTTGGTATATCTGCCTTATAGGCAGTGAATGTCGAGGCTGTCCGTTTTAACAATTGCAGACTTCTTTTGGCCTGTTTTAGTTAGGTAACTAAAACTACAGGCATGGGTTCACAAAACTTGGTGTCAGTGTTAGCCCATCCTGCTGGTGTGTGGTCATGTTAGACTTGTCCCAGGCTACTGGCATCTTGGGAGTATGCATGATTTGGGGGCTGTGTGATGCAGTATCTCCCAGTCCTACATGAGTGACTTGAGGCTGTCCCCCCACTGCTTCTCACACCTTTTGTGGAAGGATGGATCTGGAGTTCCTCTGAGGGTGAATGGCCATTAGGGTGTGTGTGTGTGTGTGTGTGTGTGTGTGTGTGTGTGTGTGTGTGTGTGTGTGTTTGGAAGGGGGAAGTGGAGGATCTGGGAGGCCTGAAATCAGATGGACAGAATTGTGTTGCAAAAATGACCAAATGTTCAAGGGACATGGATATGTTCAATCCACACTTTGTGGCTGGTTTCTTGCTGCTTTAATTCTTGACGGAAGGCCTTCAGGCTGGCTCCTCCCAGCCACCTGGGTAGTAAAACCCTTGGCTCCACCCCATGATGCCAGATCTTCCTTACTGCTTGGAAGCTCAGGTTCCCTCCTTAGCGTTCTGCGTTTTAGGCCTGGATCCAAACTCTTTGGGTTTTCCGGAAATTATTTTAAAGTTTATTAGACTACAGCCTTCATCGTCCCTTGCGGCTGCGATGCACAAATCTACTCCCAGCTTCCGTCGGTGCCCTTGCGGGCAGATGATGTCCCGGACCGATCCGCACTCCACGTGTGTTTAATGTCTGGGTCTTGCCCATGATCCGCAGGCCTGCGATCTGTACAAATCCTTCTCAGCTTAGGTTTTAGAGGACCGTGCTGCCAGACTACAACTTGGGTGTCCCAAGAAATGGTACCCAACGGTGAAGTCAAAGGAGGCCTGTTGGGCGGTGGCTGCGGGCTTCGCGGAGCAGCTGGAGCAGTTGTTTGCCCTCGAGGAGGAGGTAGCCCAGGACGCTTCATGTTCTCCTCGGCTGTGGCATTTATCCCGCTCTCCTTGGGCTCCTCCTACACTGCTTCTTTCAAGGAGCTTTGCCAGTCCCTCTCCACCAAGGGAGAAGGGCCGTCGGGACATACCAGTAGGTCCAAGAAAAAACAAAACAAAAGGTAAGTATCTCTGTCGACATTCATAGGAGCGTGGGAGATCCCCTTCACCAGACCGTCTGCTCTCTACTTTGGTCGAGGTTGCGGCTTTGGCCGCTGGCTTCATGGTGTCCCCGTTAGGTCAGCCGGCCGAGACATCCGTCGATGCGGTTGAGATTTTTCTCGACATGTTGGACGGTTTGTCGACTGGAGAAGCAGACAACCCTTCTTCACTGGTTTCCCCTGGTGGTAACCGAGGACTTGCTCATGCCTCCTGTGCCAAAGTTCCCAGTCAAGGACTCTGAACCGAGGGATGAGTAGGTTTCCCCCGGCCCCTCATTGACCCACACTCAGCGACCCCAAAGGTCTCGGTCCTCTTCCAGGTAGAGTAGGGCCTGCCGACATCGGCGGTCTTGGCACCATGGAAAGCGGCATCGCTGCTCGTCCTCTTTGGAGGATAGGCTCTGACGCAAGTTACACCTGCGCTACGAGGACATGATGTGGCAGCAGCTTTTGTTGACTGGTAACAAGCCGACTTTGTCGCCTTCTCTGGCCGTTAAGTGGCTGTTACCGGAGCGACCAAAGCAACCCTTCACAGTTGTCGAGGAGCCGACTCTGGCGCTGGTTCGGCCAAAACCGGCTGCTTTGCCCATTGTGGTGGAACCACTGCCTCCTCAACCGAAGACTGGGGCCCCCGACCAAGGACTCTCGGTCGGGTCAGGGCTTGCCCCACAGGTTGTCAGTCACCCTCATTCCCGATCGACCTGGTCAGGCAGAGGATGGCTCAGGCGCTCGGCAGCTTTTTGCAGACTCCTCTGAGTCTGAAGACGACTACTCCCTGTACTTCAGGCCCCTTGACCTGGAATCTGCAGGAGGTCAGTTGGTGGACGAGAGCCTATCCTCGTTATTGGGTATACTTCGACTCATCTGAGTCCACTGGGATGCAGCTCAAACCCGTTCAGAAATGGGCCAGGTATTCCCTCACGAAGATACTGGACCGAGGAGATTCCCCTATGGAGGCTTTACTGGTGGCCGAAGGCATTGTTGGCCCGGCCCTGGAGTTGTGGCTGCGGCCTGCATCTGCAGGATAGCTTGCAAGTACACGGTCCCCACTGGTTCACTCTCCGGTTTCTCGGAGTGCCTCTCTGTGGAGGGGCTGGTGACTGGCAGTGTTTTCTAGCGTTCTGGGAATGCTAGGGATGTGGACAAACCGCCCGATAAAGAATCCAAAAAACTGGATTATTCTGGACGGAAGGTTTACGCTGCTTCCTCTCTAGGCCTTCGACAGGCTAGCTCGGCTGTACTGATGGCACATTTCTCACATGCCCTTATGGGTTCCCTGTATGAGGCGATTCCCCATCTCCCGGCTGACCTTCAGACAACAGTCAGGTAGGTGTGGGACCAGGGAAGGGCAGTGGCTAAGCAGCAGCTCCAAACTTCTTCTGGACATCGGTGACTCTTGTGCCCGGTCAGTAGCGGCTGTTGTAGCCATGTGCCACAGAGCTTGGCTGCGGATCTCCACCTTCATGGCAGACATCCAGCACAAGCTGGCAGGCGTTCCCTTCCTGGGCACAGACTTGTTTGAGCCAGGGGTGGAAGGCCATCTCCAGAGGATCCAGAAGTCCAGTGCCACCTTGGACTCTGTCACGTCTGCCCAGAAGGACAAAGGCCGCCAGCAGCAGCACAAGTCCTTTCCCAGTTTCCCTCCGGCGGCACGTCCAGCCCAGCAGTACCAGCAACAAGGCCAGCAGGCTCACGCTTGGTGCCCTAAGGCCAAGTCTACTACTTACTCCAGTAGGAAGCCTGGAGGGAAGGGTCCAGGAGGCCCCTGGCCGGCCCTTCCTCCAAGCCTGCCCAGTGACTGGTTGAGGGGTGTCGCCCCCAGCCTCATCACTCCTCCCCGGGTTCCCCCCATGGGGGGACGGCTCCGCCACTTCCTTTCTGCCTGGTCCGCTATCAACACGGACCGCTGGGTGCTAGAAGTGGTTGGCAGTGGTCTGCCTCTGGAGTTCGAGCAGTCCCCTCTTTATCGAGCCGTCTCCCCACGGGGGGGCAACGGGTTCCACAGCCTCTTGTCAGCTCGTCGAGCTGACATTGCCCTTCTCCTCCAGAAGGAGGTGATCATCGAGGTGGCGGACCCTCCTCCAGACCCAGGGTTTGTGTTCAGGTACTTCCTGGTCCCAAAGTGGACGGGGGGCTGGCGACCCATTCTCGACCTGCATGACTGCACACCTTCAGGAAGGTCACTCTGGCTCAGATCATTCCATCCTTGGAACTAGGCATGTGGTTCTGCTCTTTGGATCTCCAGGACACATTCTTTTACGTCTCAATCCATCCATCTCAGCGATTCCTCTGCTTCAGAGCAGAGGGATCTTTCTGAGTTCCGGGCCATGCCCTTCTGCCTTTCTCCAGCTCCAAGGGTCTTCACCAAATGCATGGCAGTGGTGAGAGCATTCCTGTGGCGCCGAGGGGTCCGGGTGTACCCTTACCTGGATGACTGGCTGATTGCAGCCCCCTTCAGGTTGGAGGTGGAGCGGTCCAGGGATCTGGCCCTCCAGGTCTGCTCTCAGATTGGCCTCCTTATCAACGAGGCCAAATCGGGACTCGTGCCAACACAGGTGATTCAGCTCATCGGGCAGAGCTAGACTCTCTTCGACCTAGAGCTCGGCTTCCGGCAGACAGGGCCGAGGTCCTGTCCTCCTTTGCCCAGTCATTTCTGGTTGGGCAATTACGTCCTGCCTGGGACTTCTTGCACCTTCTGGACCTCATGGATGCCTGCACCAGTGTGGTCCGCTGGGCCCACTGGCATATGCGCCCCCTGAAGTGGAGGCTGGCCAGCCAGTGGTCACAGCGCTCCGGTCCTCTGGACCAGCCGGTGACAGTCACCCAGGAGAAGTGGGACAGCCTGCAGCGGTGGCTCGTCCCAGTTAATCTGCAGGAAGGTATCCTGTTTGTCCGCCCCGAACCGACGGTCACTCTAACAACCGAAGAGAGACTGATGGGTTGGGGTGCCCATCTGTGGGATCTCTGGGCCCATGGCCTCTGGTCCCCTCAGGAGTCTCAATGCCACATCAACATGCTGGAGCTTCTAGCGGTTTGGCTAGCCCTCACCGCCTTTGCTCAGTTTGTACGGGGTTAGTTGGTTCAGGTCCAGACTGACTACACCATGACCATATACTACCTCAGCTGTCAGGGCGGGACACACTCCTTGCCTCTGTGCAAAGAGAGACTCCGCATCTGGTCTCTCGTGATCAGCTTGGAGGCAGATCTCCTAGCCATCTATGTGGCAGGAGCCTCCAACAGTCTGGCCAATGCCCTCAGCTGGATAGGCGCTGCATCTCACGAGTGGTGTCTCCTGCCGGAGGCAGTGCAAGATCTGTTCTCCCATTGGGGCACCCCTCAGGTGGACCTGTTCTCCTCCATGGAGAATGCGAAGCTGAAGCTGTTTCACGCCCATCCCCGCTCTGCAGGGCTCGCTGCAGGGGGATGCCTTCTTGAGGCCATGGACCCGGGGCCTCATTTACACCTTTCCTCCATTTCCCTTGATCCACAAGGTGCTCCTCAGGGCGAGGAGGGACAAGGCGCAGGTAATCCTGGTAGCCTCAGACTGGCCTCTCCAGTTCCGGTACCCAGATCTCCTCAGCCTCGGCTCCAGGCTCCTACGGCGGCTTCCAGCCCGCCCGGACCTGATCTCTGTTGACAAGGGGAAGGTTCTCCATCTGGACCTTCAATCCCTGCACCTGATGGCCTGGTTACTGAGTGGCTGTAGAGTTCCAGGCCTTGGGTCTTTCCGAGGTCCTCAGCGTCGTTAAGGCATCTCGTAAGGAGTCGACCAGAAAATGCTACGCCTTCAAATGGAAGAGATTCTCCATTTGGTGTCAGGACAAGGGGTTGGACCCCTCTTCCTGTCCCTTGGCTAGTATTTTGGACTACCTGTGGTCTTTTTCATAGCTAGGGCTTTGGTCGATGACCCTCAAGGTGCACCTAGCAGCCATCTCTGCTTACTGGCGTGGGCCAGCAAGCAGTCGGTGGCGCAGGAGAAGGTGGTCGGGCGCTTTTTCAAAGGCCTTGATCACATATCCCCTCTGGTGCGAGAACCTCCACCTCCTTGGGATCTACTGCTGGTATTGGCTAAGCTCATGGGCAAGCCATTCGAACCGATGCACAGGTGCGATGTCTCTCACCTGTCGGAAGACCGCCTTCTTGGTGGTTATAATGTCAGCCAGAAGGATGGAAGAGCTCCAGGCACTTTCCATAGTCTCCTTATCTGGTCTTCCACAGGGACAAGGTTGTCCTTCGCGCCCCCCCCCCCAGAAATTCTTTCCGAAGGTGGTGTCGAAGTTTCACCTTAACCAGGTGTTGACTCTGCCAACCCCAGTTACACCTCGGAGACCGAATTTAGGCTCGATACTTTTGACCCTAGAAGAGTGCTCATAGAAACATAGATTTTGATGGCAGATAAGGACCGTTTGGCCCACCCAGTCTGCCCATTTCCCTACCTAATGGATAAGCTGCAGATCCTAGTTAACTAGCAGCCTACTTATTCCTACCCCCACCCCCTAGAGTTGCCTTATGACTGTCCCATGCATGCTTGAATTCCACCACTGTGTTTGGCTCCACAACCTCCTCCTCCGGGAGGCCGTTCCATGCATCCACAACCCTCTTTGTGAAAAAGTACTTCCTTAAATTACCTCTGAGCCGCCCCCCTTCTATCTTCAAATTGTGCCCCCTTGTTCTTGCACATCTCTTTTTTTTGAAAGATGTTACCCTCTTGGACTTTGTTGATTCCCTTGAGATACTTGAAAGTTTATCCCCCTCTCCTCCTTCCTCGAGGCTATACATATTCAGCTCCTTAAGTCTCTCTTCATATGACTTCCGGTGCAGACCATGCACCATTTTAGTTGCCCTCCTCTGGACAGTTTCCATCCTGTCTGTCTTTGCGGAGATTGGGTCTCCAGAACTGCACGCAGTACTCCAGATGGGGTCTCACCAACTGTCTGTACAGAGGGATAATAACTTACTGTTTTCTACTGGTGATGCCTCTCCCTATGCATCCCAGTATCCCCCCAGCCTTCCTTGCTGCCCTCTCACATTGCTTGCCCACCTTTAGGTCATCTGATATGACTACCCCCAGGTCCCTTTCCATTTTTGTTGTTGTTAGTATCTCACCCCCCATTGTGTACTCTTCCCCTGGGTTTTTGTTTGCAAGGTGCATTACCTTGCACTTCTTAGCATTGAATCTAAGCTGCCATACATTTGACCATTCCTCTAACCTTGCCTAGTCCTTTCTCATCCTTTCCACCCCACCTTGTGCATCAACTCTGTTGCAGATCTTTGTGTCATCTGCAAAGAGACATACTTTTTCTTCCAGTCCCTCTGCAATGTCGCTTATAAAGACATTGAAGAGGACTGGTCCTAATACTGAACCCTGTGGTACCCCACTAGTAACCCCCCTTTCTTCAGAGTGGACTCCATTCACTATTACTCTCTGTGTCCTATTCTCCAGCCAATTCTTTACCCAGGCTGTCATCTTGGGACCCACTCCCAGGCTGGCTAACTTGTATATTAATCTTTGTGTGGGACTGTGTCAAATGCCTTGCTAAAGTCTAGGTAGGCCCGTCCACAGCCCCTCCTGATCTACTACTTTGGTCACCCAGTCAAAGAAATCTATCAGATTTGTCTGGCATGACCTTCCGCTGTGAATCCATGCTGCCTTGGGTCCTGTGCCCTCTGGCCTCTAGATACTCAACAGTTCTTTTCTTCAGAAGTGATTCCATCATCTTCCCTACCACTGAGTTAAACTAAAGGTCTGTAGTTTTCTGCTTCTGCCTTGCTCCCACTTTTGTGAGGGGAATCACATCTGCCCTTCTCCAGTCCTTGGTACCACCCATCCTCCCATGATTTGTTAAAGAGGGTAGTCAGTGGTGTCACTAGTTCTACCCTTAGTTCTTTTAGAATTCTGGGATGAATCCCATCAGGCCCCATTGCTTTGTCCACCTTCAGTTGTAAGAGTTCTTTCAGAACCCTTTCTTCTGTAAATGGGCTGGTATCAACTTCTGTATCCAGAGTGTTTCTACTGTTTGTTTTAGGTACCTCCCCCACTTCCTTTGTAAATACTGAGCAAAAATATTTTAGTATCTCTGCCTTTTCACAGTCTCCCTCTGCCCACCCTCCCTCCTCTTTAAGCCTCACTAACCCTCCCTTGTTCTTCCTTCGCTCCCTGATGTACCTATAAAAGGTTTTATCCCCCTTCTTAACTGAGTTGGCTATCTTTTCCTCGGTTTGGGCCTTTGCTGTTCTGACTGCCTTCCCAGCTTCCTTTGCTTTAACTGATACAGTTCTCTGTCCTGCTCCTTCTGTGATTCCTTGTACTTCCTGAATGCTTTCTTTCTCTTGAACCTTCACTGCTACTTCCTTTGAGAACCATAGTGGTTTCTTACATCGTTCGTTTGTTAATTTGCTTCACACAAGGCTTGTTACCTCTGTGATGGCAGTTTTATTATTCCCCATTGTTCTTCCATCCTCTTTCCTGCCCCATTTGCTAGTGCATTCCTTAGTCATCACTATTTTGGCAAAGTCAGCCCTCCTAAAGTCCAGTACTTTTTGCCTTTGTATGGCTTGACTCTCATTGCTGTGTTTATTGTGAACCATACTGTTCGATGGTCACTAGTTCCCAGATGGCTACCCACTTCTACATCTGTGATCCTCTCCATCTCCATTTGAGAGAACCAGGTCTAAGATTGCTCCCCCTCGAGTGGGCTCCAATACTAGTTGTCTAAGGCATGCCCCCTGTAGGGCTCGCTTATTATAAGGAGAGAACGACTGAAGTTCGGGGAGAGGTTCGCTAGCTGTTTGCCACCTACACTGAAGCCGCACCTGGCAGACCTGCAACCAGGCGGACAATAAGTAGGTGGGTCACCTCCTGCATAGATCTCTGCTATAGGTTGGTGGGCATGGGGCCTTCCAAAGGGATAAGAGCTCATTCTACCTGCCATATCGCAGCTTCGGTGGCTGCTTCTAGGGACGTCCATACCCAAGAAATCTGCAGGGCTGCTACCTGGAAGTCAGCACATACCTTTATTTTCCATTACCACATTGACCTAGAGTCGCGCCGGGATGCTGGTTTCGGGACCTCTATTCTCCAGCCCTTATTCCCTAAGCAGGGGGTGTGCGCCTTGCCTTCCTCCTCCAGAGAACTGCTAGGAGTCTGCCAGTAAGTGTGGATTGAACAACATATCCACGTCCCTAGAAATACAGGTTACTCACCTATAACAGGCGTTCTAGGAGTGGTATATGTTCATCCACATGACCCACCCAGCCTCCCTGGCTTTGCGCAACCTGGCTGCCAGTGGGCTAGATCTGGCATCATGGGGTGGAGCTGAGGGTTTTACCACCTGGGTGGGTGGGAGGAGCCAGCTTGAAGGCCTTCTGGCAAGAATTTTTTTTTTTTATTTACAGTATAATTGAAATTACAATCCTTTGAGTCATAGACTCTTTTGCAAAGTCTCCACGTCGTTTACAGGGGGTGGAGGGAGAACAAAGTACAGAGATGACAGACGGAACGAGCAATTATATACAGGTTTCAGTATAGACGATATATATCATTTAAAGTGGCAATGAACCTGCCACAAAGTGTGGATGAACATATACCATTCCGAGAATTCATGTTACAGGTGCGTAACCTGTATTTACAGTATATAACGGATTTACACAGAACGGCACATGCAAATTCCACAAGATAGAAAAAGTGTGGGATTTAAAATTAGGTATGCTTGCTAAATAATGTTGCCTTCTTTTTGCAGTATGATCAGTTTGCAAACAGTTCCCTTCCTGCTGAGCAACAGGAGTTTATTTTTATTCGACTGACTGTTCTGAGAGAGGTATGTGAAGGTTTTGTATTAATAGCTGCATTTCCAGTATTTTGCATTCCAAGTTATTACATGGATGAAGAGACAGTAACACTTCTTCTTTTGCAGTATTTGCAAAGAGAGCTGACCATGGCCAGTCTGCCGTTCCCATTTGATTTTGAAAGAAGCATTGATGACTGGGTTTTTATGTGTTTCTTTGTGGGAAATGATTTCTTACCTCATTTGCCATCCTTGGAGATCAGGTAGGCCAAATTAGTTATTTTGTGCAGTTCTATTTATGCATTTTTTTTTAATTTATTTTAAAAAAAAAATTGGTAAACAGGTTAGGCACACTGAGCCAAGGCTCATTTCCAGGTGTGACTTGGGGGATGGGTGAAGGACAGTACAAAAAGAATAACAATGCAAAAGGTAAGTGAGGTTACATAGACAGCATTATAGGTGCAAGAGCAATTTGGTGAACAAGTGTGTAAACAGCATGGTTCATCGCACTGACGTGAGGACAAACGTGCAAGACTACAGGTGCACAATGCCTGTTCAGGAAGGTGACTGTGCTATAGGATACAGACTCAGACTGGGATATCTTCACAGTTACCCTAAAGTAAGGGAATCTAAACAAGACGGGGAGACAAACGAGTGGGGAGGAAGAGTTGAGTGTGTTGAAAGGGACAGGAGGGAACAGGAAGGTGCCTTAGCTGGCATATGAGGACCTAAGGAGAAGGGGAGAGATGGAAAGGGGAGCAGGCGCCAGAGAGAAGGGAGGCAGTCCGAGAAGGAAGCTTGCCTAGCAGAGGCATGAGGGTGGGGAACGGAGAAGGTTAGAGAATCCCTGGAGCCAAGGGAGAGGGGACAGGGAAGAGCAGTGATGGGAGGTAAATGATACAAACCAGTATTTAGCAGTGAAGTAGGTACAACGGGACTGGCGAAATGAAGGCAGTGGGAGGATGGAGAGGTGGGAATAGAGGGATAATTGGGGGTGGGGAAATATTGGTGGCAAAATGACAGAAGGCATTGCAGGGGGGTATCCACTCTGGCAAAGGAAGAGGAAGTGCATGACTTGAGTAGTTTTAGAATAAATGATGCTAGTAAATTTGTAAAATAAATTCAGAGGCATTGTGGTCCAGTGGTTATAGCAGTGGACTGGGAATTGGGAGTTTACAGGTTCAAACCCAGCTAGAGCCAAATACTCCTGTGATGTTAGACAAGGCAGTTAGCCGAGTGCTCCAGGAGACCACCCAGCTGTGCTCTAAACCACTTAGCTGTGGAAATGGGTACAAACAATAAATTGTAAAAAGTAAAAAAAAAACCAAAAACTTTTCTTTTACTTTTGACCAACCAGAATCGCATTTCTTAATACTCATTCTTTCTCAATACTCTTTATTTCTCATTTTTGTATTCAAGGGAAGGTGCAATTGATCGACTGGTTACCATATACAAAAATGTAGTACACAAGACAGGAGTAAGTTTCATGATCTGAAATTAATCTTTAAATTACATTTGTTCAGATAAAAAACGGTTGTTCACCTGACTGCATTGTAAACTATATAAAATCCGCTTGATTTTTCAGGGATACGTCACAAGCAGTGGTTTTGTTGACCTGGAAAGAGTACAGATGATTATGCAAGCAGTTGGGGAAGTTGAAGACAGCATCTTCAAAAAGAGAAAAGATGATGATGTATGGATATCTAAATTCAGACATGCAGTTGTATTCTAGCGCACATGGCAACATTTTCTATAGCCTATTCACTTCATACTTATCTCAATTTTTGTTCTCACAGGAAAACTTCAAAAGGAGGCAAAAAGAGAAGAATAAAAGAATGAAAGTAAGTCTCAAGCATCTGTGTTGTACTGTTTAACATAGCACCTAATGAAATGAAACTAGATCTCAGTAAAATGTGAAGTCAGTTATATTTATTAAAAAAAAAAAAGAGGTCAGTGACCAGTGCTAGCATTTGGCTAGAGAATTAGTGTTAAGGATCTAGTTTTATTTGATCAGCCTGTTCATGTGAGTGATTCATTCAGTGCCTGGTTTACTGTAGGAAATGACTTGCCAGTCTTGTGGAGACAGCCTAGGTGGTTGTATGACACCTTTGTAACTTGTAGGTATTTGAAGGGGGAAGGGTAATGAAACACAAGGTGCATCCTTGCTTGTTCAGGCCCAGCATCATTGAAGGAAAGGAGCAGAAACTTTTTTGCAGTGACATTGTGTCAGCAGCTTCATGTCTGTACCACGGTATAATTAAAGCGGTGGTTTCACACATGGTAGTTTGAATGTTGATGAGGTGAATTATAGTTATGTGGATTCGGGTATTGAGATTTGTAAGTAAACCACCTATGTAAAGAAACTGGTTAGTGCAGAATTAGTCATTACACATACGAGTTGAGTCATAACTGAGGTAATCTTCTCCTTGCATTAAGTCAGTTTTGTCCACTGTATACTACTGTACTTCTTGGCACAGACTAATGCTATTAGCCCTGTTTTTTAGCATTTAAACTGCTGAAATGCCATTTAGTAGGCCACTTAACACTCTTACTGAAGAATACATATTAATTAACCTTTGTGTATTGCACTACGGTGGTGATGCATGATAGTTGCCCCATTTTGATCAAATACAAACCTACAGGAAAGCAGGCAACATAAAAAGGTGAGTGTTAATACCGGGTACAGTAGCAGCTTTTATATATGTGTACACTAGTGCATAGATTATTTACTGTGCACGCATGCATAGGAGCTGCAAATAGCTGGCTGAATTACGAAGGGGAGAAGACTTTTTCATATACAAGGAAAAAGGACGGAAGGGATTGTTGGGCTTAAGAAAGGGAGGAGTGTGGAGGATAATGGAGAAAAGCAGAGATACTAAATGAATACTTCTGTCTTCACCAGGGAGAAAGATGCACCAGTGCCTTCAGGAGGGGAAAGAGGAGTTCGGGGTGGGGGAGAGACTGGGACACAGATGTGTAGTGATAGAAGAGGATAGAGTGAGGGAGGGCTGCAGGCATTGAAGGTGGACAGATCACCAGGCCTGGACAGAGTACATCTAAGGGTACTAAAGGAGCTGGCAAGGCCACTGGCAGACCTATTTAATAGGTCTTACTTCGAGATACAGCTCTTGCAGCAGGTTACATCATAAGGACTGAAGCCGGCAGGCAGCAGGACCCCACGGAAAACTTCTAGCTAGCTATACAAAGTGGGGGACTTCCCCTGATGTCTGCCCCATCCCTGACATCAGATACATCATAAAGGGGGCAGTCCCCAGCATACCTCAGTTCCTTTTCCCGCCGTCGACTCTAGTGCATTGGCTCCACGTACGCCTTCAGCAGATGACCAAAGACAGAAAGATTTTTCTTCGTTTCTCCATTGTTTTTCACAGCAAAACTGATAAGTACATGTCTTCTTCCCCAACTCCTTCTACAGGATGACACCCCTCTAATTTCACTTGCGGCAAGCAGGTTTCCTTCAAAGACAGGCATTCAGCCTGTGTGAGGTGCCTAGGCCGGACCGCGATACCTGGGCCTGCTCCATCTGCCAGCAGTTAAATAGTAGAACCAGGATCTGCCGCCAGAAAGCACTCCAGAGTTTTCTTGTGGAAGAGAAACTTAAGGCCATGGAGAAAGAGCCATCCTCTCGAGGGGAACCTTCACATAAATTGGGGAAGCACAAGGATAAGCACGGGGACAAGCTCCATCCCACGCTAGGTCTTGGCGCCCCCCCGGGTTAAGATTAGGACCTCAGGGAGCGCCAGCTCTGTGTCTCTGCAACTGCTGAGAACCAAGTCTAAAGACAGCTGCCCCTCTGTGTCTGCCACCAGGTCAGAGGCTTCTGACCAACACAATCAAAAGTTGGTGATTGGGCCTAGCACCGACATTAATGACCAACGCCGGGACACTGAATGTTCGGTCTCCCAGCCTCCAAAGACCTCTGACGTCCCTCCAAGGAAAGCTTCAGAGCTTATGTCCCTTAAGCGGATGTCTGAGGCTGAGTGGACGCCGGATGCATTGTCCGCTAAACAACCCAGGAACCAGACACCCACCCTGCCTCCGCCACCAGACATCGGTCGTAGGGGACATCTGAGAAGGTTGTCTGAGCTCACGCTGACGACCAGACATCGGGAGAAACAGAAGACATTGGCCTGCCAGACGTCGGTCTACCGAAGGACTCGGTGCCGGACTCGACGACACCTCAACCCTCTGGCGTCCACCCCTACCGACCGGTAAGCACTGACGCCAGGTCCTTCGTCCAGCTTTTAATTTACAGGAGGTCAAAGATCTTTTCACCTTTTGGTGGGACACCATCAAAAAAGATAAGGTACCCACCAAACCTCCTGGAAGGACCGCCAACACTCGTGGCACCTCCTAGAGCAGTAACTCCTGAACCTAAGGATTCTACACCACCATCCAGGGGTAGGTCCAGGTAGAGAAAGGCAAAGGCCAGGAGACCTTCACACTCCAGGACGACTCCTGGGTCCCCTAGTGATCATGGGTGTAAGAGACCCCGACAAAGATCCTGCTCTTCATCGGGTGACGACTCACGCCCCGATACCTCAGATACCTCCAGATCTCCCTCCCCTTTTGGTACCCCATCCCTGGATATTCATGACCTTCCTAGGTCACCACCTGATGACCCATCATTCTGACATCATGAGGCACATTCAGGAGAACATGGAATTTGAGACTGAGGATTTAGACCCCAAACGGCAACGTCTAGCACGCTGCTTGAGGCAGAAAGACCCCCAAGCCTGTGGTGGTTCCACCCTTGGAGGATACTTTTCTGGACTCTACCAAGCCTGCATGGAAGCACCCACATTCAACCCCAGCAGTCCCCAAGAAGGCCAACAGACTTTAC
Source organism: Neoceratodus forsteri (assembly GCA_016271365.2). NCBI lineage: Eukaryota > Metazoa > Chordata > Ceratodontiformes > Ceratodontidae > Neoceratodus > Neoceratodus forsteri. The sequence continues at coordinate 1,689,648,809 of CM057450.1, forward strand.
AGAGCACTGCTGGATTCTCCTTCCTTGAGTCAACAACCTGTGGTAGACTTGTTTGTCATTACAGCCTTGCACGGCCGCTCTGAGGCACCAACACCTCAGCACCCAGCCGCTGGACCAGGAATCCAAACAGTTGGATTCTCTGTGCCACCGCATGTATGCGGCTTCCATGTGCTCTCTTAGGTCCCTCAATTATTTGACGCACATGGTGCAGTTTCAAAATGCACTGTGGGACCAGGGGCAAGACCTATTAAGACTTCCCCAATGGTGAGAAGGAGGAGGAGCTACTTAACCTCCTTCATATGGGTTCGAACTTTGGGACTCCAGTCCTCCCAGTCGCTTACGACTCGGCGGACTTGGCAGCAAGAGGTACCTCAACAGGTGTTTGCCTCCAGAGACACTCCTGGTGAGGGTCTCTGTATTTACTCCAGACGTCCAGAAAGGGATCCTGGATGTCCCGTACAGTGGCTCTGTGTTGTTTGGCGAAGACTTCGAGAGGGTCATCACCAGACTCCCAAGATGCTGGGAAGGCAGTCAGAATGGTGCAGGCCATGTGTAAATCAAGGCCTGGTTCTTTTTGCAGACCACAGAACTGTTTTCGTGGCAGACAGAGCAAACAACAACCTTGGTCAGGCCAGCAGCAACACGGGGCAACTTCGGACATAAAAATCAGCAGAGATTCGCCAGAGGTCAGGGTCAGAGATGCACCAAACCTACTCAACCTGCCGGAGTTTGTACCGCCACAGCATGACTTCTTCCCGGCCCTTGCCCCTCCCCCACTTCTGGCTCCAAGGGAAGAAAGGGTCAGGGGTCAACTCGCTTACAACATGTCAGGGTGGCAGAGGATCACCTTCGACTGGTGGGTTCTTCAGCTTATCGGTTGAGGACACCCTGTAGTGTTCCTCGACCACCCACCGTCAAGACCTCCTCTGCATTCCCGTTATTCGGGACAGCATACCCTGCTCATCCAGCGGAAGATCTCGTCACTTCTCTTCAAGAATGCTATTGAGGTCGTACTGAGGAGCCAGAGAGAAGAATACTATTCCCACTTTTTACTGGTCCCAAAGAAAACTGGGGACTTGCACCCAATACTAGACCTCAGCGACATAAACATCTTCATGATGTACAAGCGCTTTCGTATGGTTACCCTTCCGGGTCTTATTCCTATACAAGAAAGGTGCATGGCTAGCATCCCTGGACATGCAGGACAGATATCTTCACCTTCCCATCACCCAGTCGCACAGAAAATTTCTGCGCTTAGAGTTTCTGGGATGCCATTACCAGTTTGGCTTGTCCTTGGTGCCACGCTTCTTTACCAAGTGCATGTGGTGTTGTAGCAGCAGTCCTCAGGAGACAAGGCCATTATATATTCCCCTATTAGGACTACTGGCTCCTGATGGCCTCCTCCCCAGAGGCACTGGAGAATACCATTCTCGACACCTGCTCCCTAGTTCAGTCTCTAGGGAGTACCATCACCCAAGAGAAGTAATCTCTCATTCCCATGCAGAGACTACACTTCATTGGTGTGGTTCTGGATACCCATCAAGGGAGAGCCTTCCTGCCCGGGGGACAGGACAGGGTGGAACGCATCAGGTCACTGATGAGGACCATCACGGCACGAAATCTGGTCTTCGCTCGGACCATACTTTGCCTGCTCGGACATATGGTGGCTGCCATCGCCACCATCCCCCATGGTCACCTCCACATGAGTTACTCAGTGGATGCCGAGAACCCAGTGGGACCAGAGGCAGGATCACTTAGACCAGCCGATCAGACTCACACGGCTGGTCATTCAAGACTTGCAGTGGTGGCTGGTCCTGGGACATCTTTCCGTTGGAGTCCCCTTCGTGGTGCCAGTACCCTCTCTGACCTTCACCACAGATGCTTCGGGGTCCAGCTGGGAGCTTATCTGAAAGACACCAGGACCCAGGGAACCTGGTCGCCCCTGGAGGCTCACCTCCATATCAATGTCTTGGAGATGAGGGCAGTCCTGTATGTCTTACAGAGATTCCACCGGGTCGTGTGTTTGTTCAAATGGACAACACTTCAATGGTGTATTACACCAACAAACAAGGAGGCATTCACTCCTACCCCTTTTGCAGAGAGGCAAAGTGGGTGTGGGAATGGGCACTACAGCATGTCACCATGCTCACCACAGTGCATGTTGTCAGTGTGGCAACAATGTCGCAGACTACCTGAGCCAATCGAAGGCCAGAGCTCACGAATGGGAATTGCTACAGGAGGTAGCTGAGGACCTGATCCTACGATGGGCGACACCAGATGACAACTTATTTGCGTTTCCATACAACGCAAAACTGCCCAGTTTTTGCTCACTAGATCCAGGGCCTGGTGTTTTTGGCGAGATGCATTGTCCCTCTCTTGGACGCTCAGGTTCCTCTTTGCTTTCCTGTCCTTCCTTTTGATGCAGAAGGTTCTTCTCAAGCTCCGATCAGAATGGGCGTCAGTAATCTTGGTAGCGCCTTTTTGGCCCAGACAGATCTGGTTTCAGCTGCTTCACCAGCTGGCTCAGGAGCCTCCCTTATCGGTCAGCTGTCATTTGCTGTCCCAGGAGGCTGGTTTCCTAGTTCATCTGAACCTCAAATCACTGAATCTGCATGCCTGGCTCCTAAAGATGTAGCTATATTCTTAGGCACGGGGTCTTGCAGGGTGTTGCCGATGTCCTGGTGGCAACTAGGAAACCTTCGACTCATGCTACATATGTTCTGAAATGGCAGAGATTCTGTCTGTGGGCTCAGGCCCTTGATCTCTGTCCTCTTAGATGCACTGAGAAGTCTCTTTTGGACTATCTCCTATCCCTTTTCCAGTCAAGATTAACATATTCCTCTCTGAAGGTACACCTCTGTGCCATTTCGGAGTACCACACACCTGTTGGTAAGCGTTCACTAGCCCAATTAGAGGCTTCCCGTGCTTTTCTGCGTGGTGTCTTGCATCTCAGACCCCCTATTAAGGATCAGATTCCTCCTTGGGACCTGCTTTTCATTTTGGAGCAGCTTACGCTGCCTCCTTTTGAACCAGCCGCGGATTGCGAGCTTCGCTTTCTCTCCTGGAAAGCATTATTTCTAGGGACATGGCTATGTTGTTCATCCTCACTGTGTGGCAGGTTCCTTGCCACTTTAAATCTTGCCGGAAGGTCTTTAAGATGTCTCCTCCCACCCACCCGGGTGGTAAAACTCTCGGCTGCGCCCCATGACTCCAGATCTTCCTTACCGCTTGGAAGCTCAGCTTCCCTGCTTAATTCTCTGTGTGATAGACTGGATCCTAATTCTTCGGTTCGCCCGAAACTCATTTTAAAATTTTCAAGACTTTGGTCATCTTTCTTCCTCACGGCTGCAATGAACAAATCAACTCCTGGATTTCGGCAGTGCCTTTGTGGGCTAAAGATGTCCAGGACGGACCCGCACTCCACGTGTGTCTACTGCCTCGGCCTAGAACATGACTCACAGGCCTGCGAGTCATGCCGTTCTTTATCGACCAGCGTCCTGGAGGATCGCTACCAGTTACAGCTTAGCGCCCGAGCGCCAGTACACGCGGTTGTCGATGAGGTCGCTGGGCGGTTACCGCAAGCGGCTGGCTCGGCTGAGCAACTCTAGTAAATGATCACCCTCTAGGAGGAGGCGGCGCAGGTCGCGTCATTTATCCTGCTGTCTCTCTGGGTACCTCGTATTCAGCTTCGTTCAAGGAGCTTCGCCAATCCCTTTCCATGAAGGGAGAGGGGCCATCTGGACATTCCTCTCGGTCCAAAAAGAAGGACTCAAAGGGTAAGTCCCATCATCGGCGTTCGTGGGAGAGGTCTCCTTCCTCGGACAGCTGACTGTCGACTTCGGTCGAGGTTGCGGCTAAGGCCGCTGGCTTCACGGCGTCCCCGTCAGGCCAGCCGGCCGAGACTCCCGTTGACGTGGTCGAGATTCTTCTCGACCCGTGGGACGGGCTGTCGACTGGTGAGGCCAACAAGCCTTCTTCACCGGTTCCCCCAGTGGAGACCAAGGATCTGCCTGCGTCCCCAGTGCAGCAGTCCCCGATTAAGGCTTCCGAGCCGAGGGAAGACCGGGTGTCCCCCACTCCTTCCCAGACCCGTCCTCAGAAACACTGAAGGTCTCAGTCTCGGACTTCTTCTTGGTCCAGCCGATCCTGCCGACATCGGCGGTCTCTGTCTCGGCACCGAGGTAAGTGGCGCCGCCGCTCGTCCTCCTTGGAAGAGGAGAGGCTTCGGTGCAAATTGCGTCGACGCTACGAGGACCAGCTGTGGCAACAGTTACTTCTGTCCGGGAACAAGTCGACACCGTCACCTTCCCCGGCCATCAAGTGGCTGTCACCCGAGCGGCCGAAACAACCCCTCAACGTAGTAGAGATGCCCAAGCCTGGGCTGGTTGTTTGGCCGAAACCCGCTGCCACACCAATTGTGGTGGAACCTCCGCCTCCACAACCGAAATTGGGGGCACCGACCAAGGACTCTCGGTCGAGGCCTGCCCCACAGGTTGTCGGTCACCCTCACTCTCGACCATCCTGAGCAGGTGGAGGGTGGCTGAGGCCCCAGGCAGCTCTTCGCGGACTCCTCAGAGTCCGACGACAACTCCTCCTTGTTCTCCAGACCGGTTGACCTGGAGTCCTCCGGGGACCAGTCGTTGGACGAAAGCCCATCGTCCTTCGTGGGTTTGCTTCAGCTCATCTCGGAGTCCACCGGGATGCAGCTCGAGTCCGTATCCAAACGGGCCAAGTATCCCCTGACTGAGATACTGGACCGGGGATTCCCCACGGAGTTTTCCGGTGGCTGAGGCCATTGTTGGCCCAGCCTGGAGCTTTGGCAGCGGCCTGCTTCCTGCCCTGCGCCTCGGCCAGGATGGCCAGGAAGTATCTGCGGTCCCCACGCTCTTTGCCGGGTTTTGGAACACCCCTGTGCCAGGGGTTGGTCACCGATGCGTTTTCGGTTCGGGAGCAGCTAGGGAGCGGACAAGCCCCGACAAGGAGTCCAAAAGCTGGACTCGCCGGGTGCATGGTGTGCGCTCGTCCTTCCTTGGCCTCTGCCTGGCCAGCTCGGCCGTGCTGATGGCACACTTCTCCCACGCCCTCATGGGCTCCCTGGATGAGGTGATCCCTCATCTCCTGGCCGACCTGCAGTCCATGGTCCGGCAGGTGCAGGACCAGGGTAGGGCAGTGGCTAAGCAGCAGCTCCAAACGGCTCTGGACATAGGAGACTCCTGTGCCAGATCGGTTGTGGCCGTGGTAGCCATGCGCCGCAGAGCATGACTGAGGATATCCACCTTCACGGCGGATACCCAGCACAAATTGGCGGATGACCCCTTCCTGGTGACTGACCTCTTCGGCCCTGGAGTGGAAGGTCACCTCCAGCGGATCAAAGTCCAGTGCCACTCTGGACTCAGTCACCTCCGCCCAGAAGGACAAAGGACTCTGACAGCAGCAGCACAAGTCCTTTCACCCTTCTGCACCTGCGGCACGTCCGGCCCAACAGCACCAGGACCAGCAGGCTTGCGCTTGGCATCCCAAACCTGCAGCTTCCTCCAATAGGAAGCGGGGAGGTAAAGGCCCAGGAGGTCCCCCGGCCAGTCCCTCCTCCAAGCCTGCCCAGTGACGGGTTGAGGGGTGTCTCCCCCAGCCTCGTCACGGGGGGACGGCTCTGTCACTTCCTTTCTACCTGGTCTGCTGTTACCACGGACCGCTGGGTGTTGGAGGTGGTAGGAAAGGGCCTGCCTTTGGAGTTGAGCAGGCCCCACCCTTCCGAGACGTCGCCCCTCGGGGGGTCCACGGGGTCCGCAGTCTCTCTGTCGGCCCGTCGAACCGATATTGCCCTGCTCCTCGAAAAAGAGGTGATCAGGAAGGTGGCGGATCCTCCTCCAGACCCGGGGTTTGTGTCCAGGTATTTCCTGGTCCCAAAACGGACTGGGGGCTGGTGCCCATTTCTCGACCTGCATGACCTGAACAGGTTCCTAAGGTCTCGGACCTTCAGGATGGTCACTCTGGCTCAGATAATCCCATCCTTGGAACGAGGCGTGTGGTTCTGTTTCCTGGACCTTCTAGACACATTCTTTCACGTCCCAATCCATCCGTCCCATCAGAGATTCCTCCGCTTCAGAGCGGAGGGATCCCTTTACGAGTTCCGGGCTATGCCCTTCGGCCTTTCCCTAGCACCCAGGGTCTTCACCAAATGCATGGCAGTGGTGACAGCATTCCTGCGGCGCAGAAGGGTCCGAGTGTACCCCTACCTGGACGACTGGCTGATTGCAGCCCCCTCCAGAGCGGAGGTGGAGCAGTGCAGAGATCTGGCCCTCCAGGTTTGCTCTCAGGCTGGCCTCCTCATCAACGAGGCCAAGTCGGAACTCGTGCCAAAGCAAATGATACAATTATCGGGGCAGAGCTCGACTCTCTTCGAGCCAGAGCACTGCTCCCGGCGGACAGGGCCAAGGTTCTCTCCTCCTTTGCCCAGTCATTCCAGGTTGGGCAATCGCGCCCTGCCTGGGACTTCCTGCGCCTCTTGGGCATCATGGCGGCCTGCACCAGCATGGTCCGTTGGGCCCACTGGTACATGTATCCCCTTCAGTGGGGACTGGCCAGCCAATGGTCACAGCACTTCAATCCACTGGATCAGCTCGTGACAGTGACCCGGGGGATGTGGAACGCTCTCCAGTGGTGGACCGTTCCAGCACATCTGCAGGAGGGCATCCCATTTGTCCGCCCCGAGCCGACGGTCTTTCTATCGATAGATGCCTCTCTGATGGGTTGGGGTGCCCATCTGGGGGAGCACAGAGCGCATGGCCTCTGGTCCCCTCAGGAGTCCCAATGCCATATCAACCTGCTGGAGCTTTGAGCGGTTCGTCTAGCCCTCACCGCCTTCTCTCTGTTTCTACGGGGTCAAGTGGTTCAGGTCCAGATGGACAATACTACGACCATGTACTACCTAAACCGCCAGGGCGGGACGTGCTCCATTCGTCTCTGCAGGGAAGCGCTTCGCATTTGGTCACTCGTGCGCAGCCTGGAGGCAGCTGTCCTCTCCATTCATGTGGCAGGAGTCTCCAACACCCTGGCCGATACCCTAAGCCGGATAGAGGCTGCGTCTCACGAGTGGTCTCTCCTGCCGGAGGTAGTACAAGATCTCTTCTCCCACTGGGGCACGCCTCGGGCGGACCCATTTGCCTCCAGGGAGAATGCGAAGCTGAGACTGTTTCATGCCCGCCCCACTTAGCAGGGCTCGCTGCAGGGGGATGCCTTCTCGAGGCCGTGGACCCCAGGCCTCTTCTACGCCTTTCCCCCATTTCCCTTGATCCACAAGGTGCTTCTCAAGGCAAGGAGGGACTAGGCGCAGGTGATTCTGGTAGCCCCAGACTGGCCCCGCCAGTTCAGGTATCCAGATCTCCTCAGTCTCGGCTCCAGGCTCCCGAGGCGGCTTCCAGCCCGCCCGGACCTGATCTCAGTCAATCAGGGGAAGGTATTCCATCCGGACCTTCAATCCCTGCACCTGATGGCCTGATTCCTGAGCGGCTAGAGTTCCAGGCCTTGGGTCTTTCCGACGAGGCCCTAAACGTTGTTGAGGCGTCCCGTAAGGAGTCGACCAGAAAATGCTACGCCTTCAAATGGAAGAGATTCTCCATTTGGTGTCAGGGCAAGGGCCTGGACCGTTCCTCCTGTTCATTGGCAAGCATTCAGGACTACCTGTGGTCCCTTTCTCAGCAAGGGCTTCAGTCGACGACCCTTAAGGTGCACCTGGCAGCCATCTCTGCTTAGCGGGCGTGGGCCAGGAAGCAGTCTGTGGCGCAGGAGAAGGTGGTTGGGCGCTTTTTCAAAGGCCTTGATCACATATCCCCTCCGATGCGAGAACCTCCACCTCCGTGGGATCTACTGCTGGTGTTGGCTAAGCTCATGGGCGGGCCATTCGAACCGATGCACAGGTGTGACATCTCTCACCTGTCCTGGAAGACCGCCTTCTTGGTGGCTATCACGTCAGCCAGAAGGATGGGAGAGCTCCAGGCGCTTTCCATAGAGTCTTCTTATGTGGTCTTCCACAGGGACACAATTGTCCTGCGCCCCCACCCGAAATTCCTTCTGAAGGTGGTGCCGGAGTTTCACCTAACCAGGCGTGCTGACTTCTGCGGTGTTCTACCTCAGTCGCACTCGAGGTCAATATAGGCTCCATACTTTGGACTTAGAAGGCGCCGCTATTACAAGGAGCGGATGGCTGAAGTTCGGGGAGAGGTTCACCAGCTGTTTGTCACCTATGCTGAAGCCGCACCTGGCAGACCTGCAGCAAAGCGGACGATAGGCAGGTGGGTCACCTCCTGCATAGATCTCTGCTATAGATTGGTGGGCATGGAGCCTCCCAGAGGGATAAGAGCTCATTCTACCCACCATACTGCTGCATTGGTGGCTGCTTCATGGGATGTCCCTATCCAGGAAATCTGCAGGGCTGCTACCTGGAAGTCAGCACATGCCTTCATCACCCACTACCACATCGACCTTGAGTCACGCCGGGATGCTGGTTTTGGGGCCTCGATTCTCCAGTCTTTATTACCTAAGTAGGGGGTGTGTGCCTTTCTTCCCTCCTCCTGGAGAACTGCTAGGAATCTGCCAGACAGTGTGGATGAACAACATATCCATGTCCCTAGAAATACAGGTTACTCACCTGTAACAGGAGTTCTAGGAATGGTATATGTTCATCCACATGACCCCCCCCCCGACCTCCCCGGCTTCGACGCACAACCTGGCTTCCAGCGGGCTAGATCTGGCATCATGGGGTGGAGCCGAGAGTTTTACCATCCGGGTGGGTGGGAGGAGCCAGCTTGAAGACCTTCCGGCAAGATTTAAAGTGGCAAGGAACCTGCCAGACAGTGTGGATGAACAACATATACCATTCCTAGAACTCCTGTTACAGGTGAGTAACCTGTATTTCTCCCTCCTCAGCTTCACCAGACTCCAATTTTCTTGCTGACATTCTCATGCCGGATGTTCCTGCTGAGCAGTTGGATCTCCTTACCACCCCCGTCTCCCTAGAGAAAACTAGTCATTCTATCCAACATCAGAAGGAGGCAGTATAATAGAGTGGTTTAAGGCTTTGAGCTGCAAATCTGGAGCCTTGGGTTTGAATCCCACAGCCCTCACTTGCATACTGTGTGACCCCGAGCAAGTCACTTAACTTCCCTGTGCTCCCAGGTCGCACCTGTAAACAAGCTTTCAGCTTAGTGTGTTACTCCTGGTAAAACAACTGAAGGGGGGGAAAAAAACGCAGATCTCCTGGGAGAGATGGCTGTATGACAGAGATATACCAAACATACTCAGATTTTTTTGCCCCTTTTTTGACTGTAGTCTTTAATGCCATCTTATCTACAAACTCTGTTCCAAAACACTTTTCAGATGCTGTTGTGATTTTACTGTTCAAAAAGGGTAATAAGTGTGAAATTTGAAACTGGAGACCCCTTAGCCTACTAAATGTAGAGTACAAAATATTTGCTTCTATTTTATTACATAGACTCACTCCCATAGCAGCACAGGTGATTTCTGAAGTCCAAACCTGTGCTATCCCAGACAGGTCAATCTTTCATAATCTAGCTTTATTTGGGGACATAGTAGCAACTAGTACTCCAAATACACCTATTACTCTGATTTCATTGGATCAGGAAAAGGCCTTTGATCGAGTAGATCATGAATACTTGTTTCAGACTCTCCTTCACTATCATCCCACAAAAATTTGTTTCCTAGATCCAACTTTTGTATAATACATCCTGGAGTCAACCATATATTAACGGTTCCGCGGGTTTTCCCTTTCTAGGCTGAAAGGGTGTTTGGCAAGGATGTCCCCCAAGTCCCCTCCTTTATGCATTTCAAATAGGTCCCTTACTCAGGAAATTATTGCAGCATCCCTCTATTTCCAGGATTTCCCTTCTCACAGGACACACTGTACTGCCTGTATGTGCATATGCAGATGACCTCTGCATTGGCACCACTCCAGCTCTCCTAGGTACAGATCAGACATCTACTATCTCGGACTTTGAGCACATTTCTGGCTCCAAATTAAACTATGATAAGAGTACTGCTATCCATCTTCCTCCCTCTATACTTCCCACTACCAGTACCATGGTGGCCACTATTTCAGTGGCTCCCCTCACCCATTAAGATTACTTGGTTTACTAGGACAAAAGAAGGCTATTGCCCATCGAGATTGTCCCCCACCATCATGGTGGGAAAATTAAACCCTAAAGTAGTTAGACTCCAACCAAAGATCCAATCCCCTTTTGAAAGATGAAATTGAATCACATTCCACCAGATCTTATGGTAATAAATTCCAAACTCTAGATGTTCTAACTGTAAAATAATTTAACCTTTTGTTAGTTTTAGAACTTGCAACCTCAATTTGTTTATGAAACCGAGGGCTAATTCTTCTACTAGACAAATTTAGACCACATTGATGCATTTAAGTCCTGAGAATTAAGGATTTTGTATAATAGTAGATCACCTCTAATACGTCTTAATTGAAGTGAGTGTAACCCAGTTTTCTGAAGTCTGTCACAATAGTCCAATTTTGCCAAATAAGGAACCATTTTGGTGGCTCTTCTCTGGATTTTTTCTATTCTATCTCTGTCTTGCATTAAATAAGGACTCCAGAAAGGAGACCCATAATCAGTGAGGCCTCACATAGGCTTTAAACAAGGGAATAATACATTCCTGAGTCCTTGACACACAAGACCGTTGAACACGGGTAAGCATGTCATTGGATATATTGGCTATCCTAGTACAGTGATCTGTTGAGGACAATTTATTTACAAGAATTCCAAGATCGTGCTCTACTAATGACACCTGAAGGGGAATATTATTTAAAAAATAGGTGTTTGGGATTATTCCTTCCAAAATGTAATACATGACACTTATCTGAATTAAGTATCGTCCTATTGGAGTCTGCCCAGTCCTCAATTTAAGTTATTAGTAATAGACTCCCTGTTTAGTGATGAATTAACAGACCCTCCCAACTTAGTATCAGCAAATTTTGAAAGAAGATTGTCAGAACTAACCTGTAGATCACTAATGAAAATATTAAACAGCGTTGGTCCAAAAACCGAACCTTGCGGAACTCCACTGGTCACTTTCTGAATTTGGGAGAGAGAACCATTTATTCTAACCTGTTGTCTATTATTTAACCAGCCTGATACCCAATTAGTTAAAAACTGTGAAAATCCCATGTTCAACAATTTATCCAACAACACATCATGAGGAACTTTATCCAAAGCTGTACTATAGTCAAGGAGAACAACATCCATGGGGATACCTCCGTCAAGTCCCAAACTAATATAGTTATAAAAAGTTACAAGACTGGTAGTGCAAGAGTACCCCTGCCTAAATCCATGTTGAGTAATGTCAGTTACATTATTTATAATGGATTCCTGTTCCAACAATTTTTTAATAATTTTCTCCATTAGTTTACTTATTACAGACGTTAGACTTATCGGTCGGTAATTTTCAGGTTTAGAATGATTACCTTTCTTAAAGATTGGTATAACTGTGGCAAGTTCCCAGTCATGAGGAATGACACCTTCAAATAGGGATTTATTAAAGATTAGAGTTAATGGTTTAGATATAGCGTTGGCAGTTTCTAATAGAAATGTGGGAGTAATATTGTCTGGTCCAGGACTAGAAGTCTGTTTTAAAGAGTAAATGGCCTTTAAGGTATTATCTTCTGTGATAGTATAGTATAATTTACAATTATCTAAATGCTTAAATAGTTTAGGGATTTCTTTTTTTGTAAAAACTGAACAAAACTGATTATTAAAAGTATCTGCAATATCACTATCAACTGAAATAATGGAATTATTAACAATTAAGGGACCCATATATCTATTCAATTTCTTATTATTAAGATACGAAAATAATTATTTATAACTATCTTTAGAGTGCGCTAGATAAAACTCCAATTTCTTTTTATATTGTATAATAGTTTGTTTTAGAAGTTTTAGGGTTTTCCTAGATTTGGAAATTAATAAATCATTAGCGTCTCCCCTTCTGTTTTTTAAGAGAAAAAAGCCTTTGTTTTTGTTTAATTAATTTTTTTATAGTTCTGTTGAACCACAAGAGAATCTTCCCCTTTCTATTAAACTTTTCCTTCATAGGGACAAATAAATCTTCCAAATAATAAATTGAAGCTTTTAAATATTCCCAAGATTTCTCAAGGGAGAGGGGAGATAATATTTCATCCCATGAAATAGAATTTAATTGGTCATTAATAATGTCAAATTTAGCTTGATTGTAATTTTTAAATTCTGAATAATTCAAATTTTGTTGATTCTAGGCCTATTTTTTTGTGGTATAGATAATGTTTTGTACAATTGGAATATAACTATAGACAAGGCCTTATCCTTGGTTAATTCCTGGAAAGGTCACATAACTAAAAGGAAAAGGGTGCTATTTCTGAAGACCCTGTTCCTTCCTCTTTACCTCTAGCGGCTATTTTTCCTGCACCATTTTCTTTGGAAACACGTATAAATAATGTGTTCTTCCAGGGGTTATGGGGAAGCCATTTGAACCCAGTTAAATGAGCAATTACCTATCCAGATTATTGCCATGAAGAGGGTCAGCTGCTTCACCCTCAAGTCTTTTTCCACAGCCTTTTTATCACACGTAACATATTCCCACTTTTGCAACCAACTTTTCCCTTCTGGTTCACTATATTGTATACTTTGGCCTCTTTAATTCGGGTTTGGCAGCAACCTCCATTTGAAATCCCCAGTAATTTCAGAAGATTTGGGATTCCAGCATACTTGGACCTGATATAACTACGACAATAGGGACTGACACATACCTACATCTGGACCTCCTCTAGAAAACACCTATATCAGAGTATTCTCTGTACTTATTTTAATGAAATCCCTCATTTCATGGATATGCAGGGACAGGAATTGGACTTACTGTATTTTCACAATTGACTGATTCTAGGATTCCTATATGCCACTGGGATGTCACCTGGCTGTTGTCACAGTCTGCTAGGGGTGCGTAACTCCTTAAAACACAAATCAGTTGCTGAGAGAATGTGTCCTTGTGCCTCTTGTGTTCGTGTTCTACAAACTGATACATTTCTTCATAGAATGCCCTTATAGTCAGACCTTTTGGACACTGCTTTTTCACAAATGGAAAGAGAAACATCTTTTATCACTTATGAAATATTAATTTATGGAATATATCCTACGTTACACTATGTTTCCAGCACTTTACAGTTAATATTTGCATTATGTAGATATTATTTATGGCACTCAAGATGTCCTTATCTTTTGCAGCAAAAGTACTATACAGTGGTGCAAGTGTTCTCATCATGAATTAGCAGTCTGTTTATGCTTCTGAACAAAAGTATTTGTCTCCATCTGCGTTTCACAACTTTTGGAAGAACTGCACTTGGATTTTGACTGCATTAGCCTAGTTTTTTAAAAATTCCCTTTATGTGCTATAGTTTACTTCTCTTATCCTTTGTATGCTGTTCATTTATATTTATATCCACCATTTGTGCCATGCTGATGTTTGGTTTGTTTAAATGAATTGTGATTTGGTTTTCCTTCTAATAAAACATTCCCCTACTCTTTTCAAGAAGTGCCATGAGATCTTTAACATCCACCTGAACTACCAGCAGAACAGGCAGATGGGACCTCTCTTTTAACGTCTCATCCGAAAGACTGGCACCTCAGGAGTGCAGCACCCCCAAAAAAATGCTGCACCACAGTGTCAGTATTGGGATTAAATCAGTGTCTGGTGTGAGGATAGAACTCACAGCCTTCTGATCTTCTGGTATCCAGAGGTGGGTGTGTAATCTGCTGAGCCACTGACACTGCTGGTGGATGTCCTGCTGGGCAAAATATTCTGGACAGGTCTGATACCAGTGGCAACTGTTCTATCGGTGTGGTTCACTGGAGCATAGTCCCTTGATGAGCTATTGTTACTGGTAGGTAATGCCCTTTCCCATGGGGTCCTGTTGGCAGCTGTAATACCAGTGTGTGTGGTTTTAAGAAAAAAAACTCTAGAAGATCATGAGTTATGGTAAGTACATGTTTTGTAATTATAGCTGAAATGAATTCTTTCTGCTTTTTGTTTCTGCAGAGAGGGGGTGGCCAAATGCCTCGGGGTCAGTTTGCACCTCATGCTTTGGGAAGAAGAGGTCAGGGTGGTCCAGGAGCTATTCAGAACCCACGACAAGCTGCCTATGAAATGAGAATGCAGAACATGGTAAATATTTATCTTATAGAAGCACCCTATTGTTGGTTTTTAACATTAGTACTGTATAACTTGGACTGAGTTGACACGTTTATCTTATTGGTATAGCAATATATATTTACCCAGGATAAAACATCTGAGATGGCAAGTTTTTTTTTTTTTGGGGGTCCTGCTTCTGTCATATTTTATATCTTGGAGGACTTGAGTATAGGCAAGAACTTTCTGATTTCTTTCATCTGTTTTCTTCAGAGTTCTGATTATGTTGCTGTCCAAAAGAGATGGGAAAACTGCTATGGAAAGTAAAATGCTTATCCGTCTACATAGTATAGCATTACTTTTTTTTTTTTTTTTTTATATATAGACAGTAAAAGTACCCACCGAATGCAGTTGAGACCAGTTACTTTAAAAGTGGGAGCATTTTCAGAAATGTTAGGCTAATTAAGTGATCTTTAAGGACCTCCATTGACCAAGTGTCTCTTGAGGTGTGGGCAGCCAAAACCGTTCAGCTTTGCTTTGCGGTTTTCACACACTGACCACCTCTTGGAGTCTCACATACCATAAAGTGACTCTCAGTGAAGGCCTTATTAACTTGGTTCCATGTCAAATGAGTGAAGTTTAAACAGCTCATTTAAAATAAGCGAGTCTTACACAGCTGTTACAAATAACGCAACTACAATTGCAGCGTGTTCAAGTATAGTGAATTACAATTATAACTAACGTCATTTGGGTGAATGTATAAATGCGCTAATGATAACCTGAGCGACAGCATAGTCCCTACACATTCACTGTGCATAGATGTTGTAGGCAGTACCACGTAAATAATCCAAAAGACTCCGTTCTCTGTACTCACGAATGACCTGCACGCGCCGCTCTTAGACCATGGTAACACCACCTACCGGTACCATCTGCTGGCCCCAGCTGACATTCTGAGCCAGCTAGGAGCACCAAGACACACCCACATTTATATCAACTTCAATACAGGTGCTACTATGTTACGTACAGGTGCAACAATATCGAACAGGGGGGCGCACACCCCATACTCCACCTATTTTCATTATTCTTACTCTGAGATGCTCCTTGACTTGGGGGAAAGTCATATCAGCGATCACCCAAATAATTAGGTGCTGTAATTACTAGTTGCTGTATATGTATTCCCTTAATTAGTACTCGCTAATATTGTCATTCGCTGTATGTGTGCATTCACTATAAAGACGGTCGCTGTAGTTCATTCACCTTAATTGAATTGCCCATTTTGAATCACTCAGTTGACTTGCTACCTGTTAACTTGTATAAGAGTGCACAGTGCCTGCAGTTATGGACTTTGTGCCAGGGTGCACCAAGAAACAAGTTGATCTTCTTACAGGATATCTGCCTCCATTGAGTCACATCATGGAACTTAAGCTGTTGGCATCAGGATCAGCTGGAGACTTTTGCTGGCTGGGGCTGCTCATGTTAGTGTGCCTTCTCAGCACCTATACAATGTGGGCATTCCCAGCATGCCATCAATCTGTCCACTGCTGCTGAAGGGTGCTGTCATACTTGAAATATTTCATTGACACTGCTGTGTCAGGTTTGTTCTAATGTTTATTTAATCCTGCCACTGAGAAAGAACTGTTAAGCTGTTACTGCTGTGGCATCAGTAAGATTTATACAGAAACAGTCTGCACTGAAGGTGGCTTCACTGTTGTCTGTTGCATCTGTTCCCGGTTCACTGTCAAACTGCGGCTCACCACGGTCAATGGTGGCTGTCGCTGATTCATCAAGAATTATTATAAAAAAACAGACAAGGCGCTGAGTCAGCATGTGGTCTAAAAGCAAAACAAAATGGTTATATTAAATGCACGCTGAAAATAGTTAAAAATCTACGTTTCGACCTTAGGTCTTCTTCAGGAAATATCTAAAAGAGAAAAAAAACAAGTTAGTGTAGAGGAGAGGTAAAATGAGAGCGATATATATGTGGAGAAAGAAGAAGGGGGAGGCTAAGGGAGAAGAAGTGATAAATGGTAAGATTAAGAGAGAATCTGTGAAACAACAAGGTGATGATGGGAAAGATAAAACATAATGGGAGAGAAAGAGCTCTGGAAGTTCCCAGGTAGAGACTGATTAACAGGGACTTGTAAGAAGGCTGAAGGGTGACAAATGTGTGAGAAGGAGACAGAAATGGAGACATATGGTGAAAATGAAAAATAAATCAGTACAAAAACAAATTGACTTTAGGGGGAAAAAAAGGGGGAGGCTGAAAGATGTTAGTGGAAAATGTCTATCGTTTAAACCAGAGGGCTGCTGGGAGCCAAGGCGGATGATCAGCTTGGCTTCCATGTTTTTTCTATGGTTAGGATCCCGGAAGCCCTGCTGAAGGACACAAACAGAAAGGTCATTGACATTGTGGTCCCTGGAGATAAAGTGGGATACAATGGGTTTAGCAGTTTCATCATTCCTGACCGCTCTGTAATGTTCCCTGAAACGGTCAGCAAGACACCTACCAGTTTCTCCGATGTAAATAGCTGAACATCTCCTGCAAAGAATACAGTACACTACATTAGTGGAGGTGCATGAGAACTCCTTGGTGATGTGAAAAACACCTGTAGGCCCCCGAATCTCAGTTACACTGGAAATAAATTTGCAGGTGTAACAGAGCCTGTTGCAAGATTTGGTACCGGAGAGGAACTGTTAGGAGTGGGTAGGCTGCTTTTTACCAGGAGTGCGTAGGTTAGGTGGCCGGGCGGTAGGAGGCAATAGGTGGTTCTGTAAAGGAAGCACCAATGTTAGGGTCAGTTTGCAAAATGGGAAAGTTACTAGTGATGATCCTGTGAAGAAAGGTGTGCTCTGATGGAAAGGAAGAACTAGTGGAATTCGCCGTTGTTCTTGTGTGACAGTATCCCCGCCCCGGGGGTCAAGGTTACGGGGCATGTTA
The DNA here is from genome assembly GCA_016271365.2 of Neoceratodus forsteri. Classification (NCBI taxonomy): domain Eukaryota; kingdom Metazoa; phylum Chordata; order Ceratodontiformes; family Ceratodontidae; genus Neoceratodus; species Neoceratodus forsteri. Next base: position 1,689,665,928 of record CM057450.1, read on the forward strand.
CTGACCCGGGAGAGTGCTCTGTCCACTGTGCTTTTAGGGTATCCCCCGTTGATAAAAAAACTATGCATTATTTGGGTCTGCTCAGCAAAATCATCCTCTTCACTGCATAAGCTGCGAAGTCTAAGAAACTGTGAATAAGGCAGGCCATTCTTGACATGTTTAGGATGGAAGGAGCTATGCAGGAGGAAACTGAGAGTCAGTGGGTTTGTAATAGACTGATGTCTTCAGACCAGTGTTCTGGACTGAGAGTTGGATATCCAGGAAAGGCAGTGTAGAGGAGGATACTTCAACAGTGTACTGAAGGGAAGGATGAGCCGTGGTGAACTTGTCAAGGAAGACTTGGAGGGTCTCCCTGGAGCAGGAGGTGGCCCCCACACAGTCATCAATGTAGCGTTTGTAGAGTTCAGGCACAGTCCCTGTGAATGAGAGAAAAAAAGTTCCTCCACCCAACCCGAAAACAGATTAGCAAAGCTGGGACCCATCTTGGTACCCATGGCAACTCTACTGACCTGCTGAAAAAAACTGTTATTAAGAAAAAGCATTGAGTGTTAGAACCAGTTCTGCCAGATGAGTTAGTGTGTGTGTGGGTGGCTGCTGGACTTCCCGCTTGTTCAAGAAATGCTGCAAAGCTGTCAGACCATCATCATGGGGGATCACTGTGTAAAGAGATTTGATGTCCATGGTGAAGATGAGCTGATGAGTCACTGAATCTGAACCTGTCAAATAACTGGAGAGCATGGTTAGTGTCTTTAACATAGGAGGGCAGGGACTCAACAAGGGGTCTCATGAGGCCATCCAAAAATTCGGAGATGTGGGGCAGGAGCAGGCAGACACTATGGGACGACCCGGGTTACCTGTTTTGTGGATTTTGGGAAGAAGATAAAACCTAGATGTCTGGGGATGCTGGACTATGAGTCTCTTAGCAGAAGCAGGGAGCTGATTGTTTTCAATAGCAGAGGTGATGGTGGTGGTGACCTCCGTCTGATAGTCAGCAGTGGGGTCCTGTGGAAGAGAGAATAAAACCTGGTGTCAGAGAGCTGCTGTGTGGCTTCCGTGATGTATAGCTCCTTTTGCCAGACCACAACAGCACCTCCCTTATCAGCTGGTTTAATAACAATGTCATTCCTACATTGTAGAGATCTGAGGGCTGCAAGCTCACCAGGTGTCAGGTTGGAATGGTTGTGCCTGCAATGAAGATTAAAGTTAGTGGTGTTTTCCATGCATTGGTTAACAAAATAATCAACAGCAGCAAACGTCCTGGAGGGTGTCCATGCACCGCTGGGGATTGATGTCATTGATAGTTCTGGTGATACCGTCATCATCTGTGGGAAGAGGAGTCATATTAGAAAAATGAGCTGCAAGGCGTACTCTCACGATAGAAGCACTGCAGATCAACTTGAACCTGGGGTGCATCAAGATATCTGGGTGTGGGCACAAAGAGACCTTTGCTAAGGGTAGTGCTCATCTTGTGTCAGGGGAAGGTCTGGAGGAATACAAAATACCAAATTGTTAGGTTGTGTCTGACTCGAGGGCTCATGCTGGTTGTTTATCTGCTGGGTGAGAGACTGGAGTTTTGCAGCTTTGGTATCCTTGAGAAACTGAAAGAGTGGAGTTAAGGTTTTGGATGCAGTGCTTAATAAAAGGAAGGTTATGTGGAGCTGTTCGCTGCAGGAAATCCTTTTGCCTTTGAATGGTTTTGTCCACAGAGATCAGCTGTGTTTTGATGGAGAATGGTGTGCACGATAAGTTTCCTAGAGAGAGTTTTCAAAAGCTTGTTAGTAGAGGAAACATGTGTCTCAGATGTTATTATTCCTCTAAGTTGGTGGGAAAACAGCACCTCGTAGAGAAGTGGCATAAAGAAAAGGCTGCTTCCCCAGAGTGTTCATGTCCACCTCTAAGAGGCAAGTCCTCTGATAAAAAAAAATGGGTGTTAGGCCACAGATGTGGGTCCTACAGCCCCCCAACGACCATTTTTAAGACACTAAGGTTGGGGTTCGGCACAGGATCGCCTGCCCCGCCAGGGAATTTGCAGCCTCTATACTGCCATCAAGCACAGTTGCAGTGACCGTTCTGCTGTTGACTACACTCTTGGGGCCAGTTGACACACAGCTCCTTTATCAAACTATGAGCCATTTCAGCTGAGAAAAGCCACGTTTTTTTTTTTTCTCTCTGATATTAAAATAGTAATCCCTTTTATAATAATTTTTTGGCAACCTTTATGCTCTTGAACGAACCAACACTTTTTTGGTATTGCAGCAATAGAGAGAGAATCTAAGGATGATGTGCCCAGTTATGTCGTCTGGCTAGACCTCTCACCATGTGAATGCCTGTGAGATCTGCTGGGGATTCAACTCCACTACCAGGCAACACAGGAAGGGGGCACTGGAGAAATTCTTCCTGAAAAAGACCTTAGCAGCCATGAAAGAGCAAGTCTGCGCTGCCCACCCCATCGACTAAATCAGTCATTGAAGTCCAGGAACAAATCTTCCTTGTGGAGCCACAAACACCAGAATAAGGAAGGGGCTTCCCCAGCGAGATCCAGGTAGCCACTGCAGATGAATCCCAAACCACAATGCCATCTGCGCCGGTGTTGGTGTCCACTGACTAATGACCAGTCAGCAAGGTCAGGGCTTGACATAAGAGCTGTTGGGCCTATCACATTCAGTATATCACTGGAGATTCTACCTCTGCCATATGTGGTGTGTAATGCCAGGCCCACCTCCACTTACAGTGGGCCTGTCATCTGGGAGAACTACTACTGTACCTACCTTGTCGATGTTGCAGTCTAACATAGTGCAGAATAGGCCTTCCCAGCTGCCGCTGATGTCGCTGGCACAGTCCTCCATTCCCATCAATGAAGGTTGTTATGATGAAAGTGAATACAGTCCAGATCTTCTAATGGAAGAGGAGGAGGAGGAAGAATATGCTAAAGACAGCCAGTATATGCATGGCACCAGCTCAGCAGTCTCCTCTTGCAGTGACTGTTACACTGATTCATTCAGTGAATACACCCAGATCGCCTCCAGAGAATCCCTCCTCTTTTGTCATGCAGCAAATGCAAGCTGCCATGGGCTTTACCTTGTAGGAGGAGGAGACCACTAAAAAGAACCTGATGGGGTTTTTGGAGATACCAGCAACATCTTGTGCTCTAGTTCCTCGCCTGTATCCAGCATTGGAGGATGCCGCTCGTGCAGCCTGGTATAGGCCAAACACTATCAGCTGATCTTACTTCGAGACACAGCTCTTGCAGTAGGTTACACCATTAGAATTGTAGCCAGCAGGCGTCAGGACCCCACGGAAAAATTCTAGCTAGCTATCTTCAGCGGGGACCGCCCCCGACGTCAGGCGTGGTACATAAGGGGGCGGTCCCGCCAGATTCCCCAGTTCTTTCCCGCCGTCGACTTGCATGTCTCGACCCTTCGGTTATAGTCTAGCGCGCGACGCGTGGTTAAGTGCTTTCCTTCGGGAAATTTGGATTTCTTCTAGCAAGACCTTTGCTGATGTCCTCTCCGACCTCCGGTCACCCCTCCAAGTGTGCTTGCGGGAAACAGATCCCCTTCAAGGACCTCCACTCGGCCTGCGTTCGGTGCCTGGGCCCAGACCACGATACCCAGGCCTGCTCCTTCTGCCAGGGGTTCAATAGTCGTACCCGGATCCGACGTCAGAATGCCCTTCAGGCGTTTTTATTGGAAGAAAAGCTGAAGACCATGTCTTCCAAGGGGGAATCTTCTTCTCAAAAGACCCACAAGCACGCGGAGAAACGAAGGGAGAAGGCCCCTTCCAGGTCCCCCTCCAGGGCTTCGGACTCGCGCAGCTCCGGTTCCAGGTCCGACCGCTCTCCCTCCAGGGCCAGCTCTCAGCCTCCCCCGGCTGCGGTAAGGAAGCCTTCTTCTCAGGCTAAGTCCGCCAGGCCTTCCTCGTCTTCGTCCTCCAGGGCCTTGGCGAAGTCCGGGAATCGCCACCATCGCCATCATAAGTCTGGTTCCCGCCTTTCGGTACCCGTCAGGTCTTCTTCTTTGCCTCCTCGCAAGACGTTGGAGCTCACTCCCTTAAAGAGACCTTTGGACCCGACGCCGGTGCGGCCGTCGTCGGCCTCGCGTCATACATCCCTGGAGCCGCCGTCGGCCAGACAACCGTCGCCGGCTAAGCCAGCTCCTCAGCGGTCGCCGGTAGGGGGACCGGCGTCCGCTCCCCCTGAGAAGAGGGCCCTGACGCCTTCGACCGACGTCTGTCAGGAGACCTTGACCGAGGAGGATCTAATGCAGCCCGAGGACCAGACGGGTGACCCCGGTCTCGTCGAGACTCTCAGGGAACCCTCGCCATTACCCGAGCCCCCTGTGGAGCCGACGCCGGGACCCGACGACCGTCCACCGGCGCCTGGACCGTCGTCGGGCCTCTCCTTAGCGGATGTGAAGGACCTCTTCACTTACTGGTGGGACACCATTAAGAAGGACATGGTTCCCACTCTTCCTCCTCCTCTCCGGTTCCTGCACCCCCCTCGCCATCGGGGTCGGCAGGCCGCCTACCTCCTCCCCGGGAGTCCGGATCCCCTCCCAGGGGGGACCAGAAAAACGGAGACCTCCGTCTAAATCCTCTTCTAGGTCACCCAGCCCCAAGAGACCCAGGAGACGCCGATGATTGCCTTCGACGGAGGACACGGGATCAGAGTACTCTTCTTCTAGATCCTCCTCTCCGGACCCACGTGAGATGCCGAAATCTCCTCCGGATGACCCTTCGTTCTTGGATATTATGAGACACATCCAGGAGAACATGGGATGGGATGCAGAAGAGCAAGACCCCGAAAGGATACGCCTCACCAGATATCTTCGGCAGAAAGACCCCAAGCCTGTGGTGGTGCCACCCTTGGTTGACACTTTCGTGGACGTCACCAAGGCAGCGTGGAAGCGTCCACATTCGCTCCCGGCGATGCCGAAGAAAGCTGATCGCTTGTACAAGGCTCCTAAAGAAGACCAGTACTTGACGCAGCAGCCTCAGGCCGACTCTCTGGTCATCACAGCCTCACATGACCGGTCACAGAGGCCGCAACATCTGAGCACCCTGCCACCGGACCCAGAGTCCAAGCAGTTGGACGCGTTGGGTAGGCACACGTATGCTTCCGCTACCTGCGCCATCAGATCCTTGAACTATTTGACCCATATGGCTCAGTTCCAGAACGCTTTGTGGAAACAGGGTCTGGAAATGGCTGGAAAACTGTCGGAAGGTGAGCAGAAGGAGGAGATGCTTCAGCTCCTCTGTATGGGTTCAGACGTGGGAACCCAAGTGCTACGAGCCGCGTACGACTCGGCGGACTCATCGGCCCGAGCAGCAGCTTCTGGCGTATGCCTCCGGAGGCACTCTTGGTTACGCGCGTCTCCGGTTTTACCCCGGACGTCCAGAAGAATATCATGGACGCTCCATTCGAGGGAGAAGTCTTCTTTGGTAATCCTTCGGAGAAGATTATTACCAGACTTCAAGAGGCTGGGAAGGCGGTAAGGTCGGTTCAAGCCATGTACCGACCCAGGCTTAGTTCCTTTCGTAGGAACCAAAGCCGATTTTCGTGGGCAGATGCAGAGGCAGCAGTCCCGCTCCACTACACATCAGAAGGGCTCCGGCTTTCGTAGAGCCCAGGGGGAAACAGCCCGCCAGCCGAAGCCAGCGTACTCCTAAGCCGACCCAGCCAGCGGGCCCATCTGCCGCCACAGCCTGACTTCTTTCCGGTCCCCGCCCCTCAGGATCAACGGGAAATCATGGTCGGGGGTCGCATTGCGAACTTCCTGCCAGGACGGCAGGCTATAACCACCGACAGGTGGGTTCTTCAGTTGGTCAGACGAGGCCACTATATAGAATTCGCAGAAAAGCCACCCTCGAGGCTCCTTTGCTCTCCCGGTATCCGGGTCAGCACAAATCTCTGATCTGGCAAGAAGTACTCGCACTCCTGCAAAAGGGAGCGATAGAGTACGTCCCAGAAAACCAGAGAGGGCAAGGATATTATTCCCACTTCTTCCTGGTTCCAAAGAAAACAGGGGACCTCCGTCCGATTCTGGACCTCAACGTGTCGGTCACCTACAAGAGATTCCGCATGGTGACTTTTCCGGGTCTTATTCCCATGCTGAAGCAGGACGCCTTTTTAGCGTCTCTAGACATGCAGGACGCATACCTGCATATCCCTATAGCTCAGGCGCACAAGAGGTTCCTGTGCTTCGAGTTCCTCGACCACCACCTTCAATTCCGAGTCCTTCCATTCGGACTGTCATCTGCACCAAGGGTCTTTACCAAGTGCATGGCAGTCGTGGCAGCGTCTCTGAGGAGACAGGGCCATTATGTGTTCCCGTACCTGGACGATTGGCTTCTCATGGCCGCCTCCAGAGAGGCGTTGTTACTTGCGGCCCAGAGCACCCAGGACCTGTTCCGATCTCTGGGCATCCTAATAAACTACGAGAAGTCTCTCCTGGTACCGTCGCAGAAACTGCAGTTTATAGGTGCAGTACTGGACACTGTTCAGGGAAGAGCTTTTCTTCCAGACGACAGAGCGGAGCGCATCAGATCCCTCATCAGGGAGTTATCGTCTAACAAGACAGTCTCTGCCAGGTCGGTCCTTCGCTTGCTCGGACACATGGCTGCGGCCATTCCTACCATCCCTTTCACAAGGCTTCACATGCGGGTAACTCAGTGGGTGCTCAGAGTGCAGTGGGACCAAAGGCAAGACCGCTTGCAGCATCCGGTCAGGATCACGAACACCATGATTTGAGACTGGCAGTGGTGGCTAGTCCCAGGGTCGCTCTCCATGGGCATCCCGTTCGTAGCGCCGTCCCCGGAGGTAACCCTCACCACAGAACGCCTCAGGTTTAGGGTGGGGGGCACACCTGGACGGGGTAAAGTCCCAGGGTACGTGGACCCCCGATGGAAGCTCATCTCCATATCAACGTTCTAGAGATGAGGGCGGTTCTCTATGCCCTGCAGGCCTTTCAGTCAGTAATCCCTCCGTGTACTCTTCTGCTTCAGACAGACAACACGGCGGTGATATATTACCTCAACAAACAAGGAGGCGCACACTCTTACCCCCTTTGCAGGGAGGCCATGAGGGTGTGGGATTGGGTAATCGGACACGGCGCGAATCTGATCACTGTGCATGTTCCCGGGGTGGATAACATGATTGCAGACGGTCTGAGTCGCTCCCAGGCCAGAGTCCACGAGTGGGAACTTCTTCAAGAGGTAGCAGAGGATCTGTTTCTTCGATGGGGAACTCCAGAACTAGACTTGTTCGCATCCCCATCCAACGCAAAACTGCCCAATTTTTGCTCGCTAGATCCAGGGCCTGGTGTTTTCTGGCGAGACACGTTGTCCCTCTCCTGGGCGAACAGATTCCTCTACGCTTTCTCTCCTTTGCTGTTGATCCAGAGAGTTCTTCTCAAACTGTGCAGGGAGCACGCAATCATGATCCTAGTGGCCCCGTTCTGGCCCAGACGGATCTGGTTCCCTTTGCTGCTGCAACTATCCCGGGAACCCCTGCTCCCATTGCCATTCAGCTCCCATCTCCTGTCTCAGGAGAAAGGTTCACTAGTCCACCCGGACTTACGTTCCCTGAACCTGCATGCTTGGCTCCTAGAGACATAGCCATCTTGCGTCACGGGGTCTCGTAAGAGGTTGCAGAAGTTCTTTCTGCAGCCAGAAAGCGGCAACGATGCGGCGTCACGCCATGAAATGGCGCCGTTTTGTTTATGTCGCGAGACGCGATTTTTCCTTTAGGTTGTCCAGTGGGAGTAGTGTTGGACTATCTGCTCTCCTCTTTCATTCGGGTCTAGCCTACTCCTCTATCAAGGTGCACCTTTGTGCTATTTGTGCCTACCACCTTCCGTGGGACATCGACAGTGGCTCAATTAGGCGCTTCTGGGAATTTCTGAGAGGGTGTTACACCTTAGGCCTCTCAATTGGGACCCTGTGCCTGCATGGGATTTGCTCTTTGTCCTGGAACAGCTCACTTCCCCCTTGAACCTGCCGCGATTACAGCCACGCTTCTGTCGTGGAAAACGTTATTTTTTGGTTGCTGTTACTTTCAGCGAGAAGAAATTTCTGAGCTTCACGCCATGTGCAAAGAGCCTTTAGTTTTCCACCGGGACAGAGTATCCCTGAGGACGAACCCTAAATTTTTGCCTAAGGTGGTCTCTTCACTCACTCTAAATCAGGACATTAATCTACCAGTTTACTTCCCGAGTTACTCTAATAGAGGAGAGGCTCTGCTCCACACCCTGGATGTTCACCGCAGCCTGAGGTATTACCTCAACAGAACTAAACCTTTTCGTAGTTCTGAACAACTTTTCGTTTCCTTCTCTGAGAGGATGATGGGCCAATCTGTATCCAAATAGTCCCTGTCTCGCTGGCTTGTCCAGTGTATTTCAGACTGTTATGATATCAAACAAAAGCCCCTCCCGGGAACAGTCCGGGGTCATTCTACTAGGGGTGTGGCCACCTCCTTTGCAGCACTCAGAAACGTCTCCACCTCTGCTATATGTGCTGCAGCCACTTGGAGCTCTGTGCATACCTTTATTAGGCATTATAGCCTGGACATCGCCTCTTGGCGAAGAGCAGTTTTGGCCTGGCGGTCTAGGTCTCCTGTCCTAGGTTCAGGACCTGGAAGGTACTTCCTATTTTCCTCCTCCCGGAATTTATGGCAGCGTTGCTGCTTGGGAATCAGTCCTAATGGTGTAACCTACTGCAAGAGCTGTGTCTCGAAGTAAGATAGTACAGTTACGTAAGAACTTACCATAACAGTAGATCTTCGAGAACAGCTCTTGCAGCAGGTATCTTCCCACCCTCCTTCCCCCTTGGAGGAGGCATGGCTTTGCCTTTTCTTTTAGGGATTTTCTTCCCTTATTATCTTCTGACGATGGATCCTCGGTCTCCCATTCTGATGTCATCCTGTGGCCGGGAGTCTCCGGCGGGAGAACTGGGGAATCTGGCGCGTACCCCTTATGTTACCACATACAATGATGAGCGGTCCATGAGAGATAGCTAGCTAGAATTTTTCTGTGGGGTCCTGACGCCTGCCGGCTACAGTTCTAATGGTGTAACCTGCTGCAAGAGCTGTTCTCGAAGATCTACTGTTACGGTAAGTTCTTACGTAACTATACTTTCCCAGAAATGCTGACCAAATGTATTCTGTCCTTCTGATAGGCCTTATGCTTGTCAGTGTGAGACTGAATCAGTGGTGATCACAGCTGCCAAAATGGATCCAGGACACTTAGACACCAGAGTTCCCTCCCTCCTGATATCTAATCCAAGAGGTTAGATGTGCTGGGCAAACATACCTATGCATCTCTGGGCCTACGTATTGCCAGTTCCCAGTCCCATATGATAGAATATCAGAATGTCTTATGGAGGAAGGCCAAGGCCGCTGCACAAGCCTTGCATGAGGGAACTGCCAAACAAGACTTAATCAGAGCCCTTGCTGTGGGTACTGATGTGGCTAAACATTTGATCCGCACAACATATGTTCTAGGGACGTGGATATGATGATCTATTCACACTTGTTAGCAGTTGCCTTTCCCTTTAAGGATCGCCGGAAATGTCTTCTAGCTGGCTCTTCCCACCCGCTCGGGTGGTAACTCCCATGGCTCCATTCCATGACACCAGAGCTTCCTTTCCACTCGAAGAAGCAGGTTCCCTCCTTACTGCTCCTGCGCTGAGTAGGCCCTGGTACTTGAATCTTTTTCTAATTCGCTTTCTAAAATTACTTAACTCATTTGAGTTTCGTCTTCACCTCGATCTTCGATTACAACCGTGATGGAGGATAAATCCTCTCCCGGCTTTCGCCAGTGCCCTTGCGAGCAGATGATGTCCTGTATGGACTCGCACGCTTTGTGTGTCTAATGTCTGGGCCATGATCACAATCCGCAGGCCTTCAACATCTGTCGTCCGTTCCACCCGTATGTTCTCAAGGACTGCGCCACCGGCCTGAAGTTGGGCCATCCAGAGAAAAGTTACCTGCCGGTCAAATCCAAGGAAGCCCGTTGGGTGGTCTAAGCGGCTGCGGGGTCCACCGATCAGTTAGAACAACTTAAGCCTTCGAAAAGGAGGTGGCCCAGGCCACTGCTTAATCTTCTTCTGCCTCAGCCTTTTTTTCCACTCCAGATGGGCCTCTCGTACTCTGTCTCCTTCAAGGAGCTGTGCCAGTCCCTCTAAACCAAGGTAATGGGCCCTTCTGAGTCTCACGGTTCCCGCTCACACAAGGAGTCCAGGAAGGAAAAAAAGAAGACTCACCATCTATGTTCCTGGGAGTGAGAACGTTCCCATTCTCGGGAGACTTCGGTTTTGACTACAGTTAAAACCACGGCCTTGACCACTGGCTTCACGTTAACTCCGTCGGACCAGTTGGCTGAGACTTTGGCAGACTATGCAGCCGAGATTTTTCTTGACCCAGTCGACCGGTTGTCGTCTGAAGAGACTTGACAGCTCTCTTTTCAGGACTCCGGTCCTGCCGGTGATCACTGACATGTCTGTTCAGCCTGCTGAGCCAGACCTGCTGGTCATCAAACCAGACCAGGAGGAGCTGCGGATCTCCTTGTCTCACTTTTAGGCCCCTGTCGGCACCACCATAGAAACATAGAATTTGACGGCAGATAAGGACCGCTAGGCCCACCCAGTCTGCCCGTTTCCCTACCTAATGGATAGGCTGCAGATCCTAGTTAACCAGCAGCCTACTTCTTCCTACCCCCACCCCCTAGAATTGCCTTATGACTGTCCCATGCATGCTTGAATTCCACCACTGTTTTTGACTCCACGACCTCCTCCGGAAGGCCGTTCCATGCATCCACAGCCCTCTCTGTGGAAAAAATACTTCCTTAAATTACCTCTGAGCCCCTCATCTTCAAATTGTGCCCCTTGTTCTTGCACACTCTTTTTGAAAGATGTACTTCTTGGACTTTGATTCCCTGAGGTACTTCAAAGTTTCTATCATGTCCCCCTCCCTCCTTTCTCGAGGCTATACATATTAAGCTCCTGTCTCACTTCATATGTCTTCCGTGCAGACCCTGCACCATTTTAGTTGCCCTCCTCTGGACAGCTTCCATCCTGTCTGTCTTTGCGAAGACTGGGTCTCCAGAACTGCACGCAGTACTCCAGATGGGGTCTGACCAGCTGTCTGTACAGAGGGATAATAACTTCCTGTTTTCTACTGGTGATGCCTCTCCCTATGCATCCCAGTATCCCCCAGTCCTCCTTGCTGCCCTCCCACATTGCTTGCCCACCTTTAGGTCATCTGATATGACTACCCCCAGGTCCCTTTCCATTTTTGTTGTTGTTAGTATCTCACCCCCCATTGTGTACTCTTCCCCTGGGTTTTTGTTTCCCAGGTGCATTACCTTGCACTTCTTAGCATTGAATCTAAGCTGCCATACATTTGACCATTCCTCTAACCTTGCCAAGTCCCTTTTCATTCTTTCCACCCCACCTTAGCATCAACTCTGTTGCAGATCTTTGTGTCATCTGCAAAGAGACATACTTTTCTTCCAGTCCCTCTGCAATGTCGCTTATAAAGACATTGAAGAGGACCGTCTAATACTGAACCCTGCGGTTCCCCACTAGTAACCCCCCTTTCTTCAGAGTGGACTCCATTTACTATTACTCTTGTGCCCTATTCTCCAGCCAATTTTTACCCAGGCTGTCATCTTGGGACCCACTCCCAGGCTAGCTAACTTGTATATTAATCTTTTGTGTGGGACTGTGTCAGATGCCTTGCTAAAGTCTCGGTAGGCCATGTCCACAGCCCCTCCCTGATCTACTACTTTGGTCACCCAGTCAAAGAAATCTATCAGATTTGTCTGGCATGACCTTGCTGCTGTGAATCCATGCTGCCTTGGGTCCTGTGTCCCTCTGGCCTCTAGATACTTTCCTTCAGTACCAACGGTAGAGGTCTTCATCTTTGGGGTCGAGCAGGTCCTGCTGAGATCGGCAGTCTCGCTCTGTGCACCATGTTAAGCGGTGCCACTGCTACGCGTCTTCATCCTCCTTGGATGAGGAGAGGCTTCGGCGCAATGAAGACATGTGGCAACAGTTGGTTCTGTCCAGATCAAAGCAGACAAGTCTACCACCCCGGCAGTTATCTGGCTGTCGCCTGAAAGGCCGATGCAGACTCCCCCGGTGGGGTTGGTTGACACCATTCCTCCCCCAGCAGAGCTGGCTAAGGCAACATCGGCTTGGCTGAAGTAGGCTTCTCTGCTGATTGTGGTGGAGCCGCCACCTAAGCAGCCAACGACTAGGGCTCTGACCGAGGAGTCTCGGCTGGCCTAGGGGCTTCCCCATTGGCTGTCAGTCATCTTATGCCTGACTGCCTGCGGATAGTCGAGGGTGACACGAGTGGTCACCCATTTTATCAGGAGTCTGCGGATTCCTCCTTTGCACTTCGTCCATTGGACACTGAGTCAGCCGGGGATCTTTCCACGGACGAAAGCCCTTCTTCGTCCTTGGGTATTCTCTGCCTCATCTCCATGTCTACGGGGATGAAGCTGGAGTTTGTCCAAAAGTGGACTCTATATCCCCTTACAGAAATTCTGGACAAAGGGCACTCTCCGAGGGGGGCCTTCCCAGTGGCCAAATCCATTGTTGGCCCTGCCCTGGAGCACTGGCAGCACCCTGCCTCTTTCCCGGTGCCCTCGGCCGCAAGTATGCATTGCCCACCGATGCCCTTTCAGGGTTCATGGAGCATCCCTTGGCTGAGGGGTTGATGACTGACTCAGTGTTTAGGTGCTCAGGCAACACTGGGGACATTGATAGACCGCCGGACAAAGAGTTAAAGAAATTGGACCATTCAGCCAAAAAAGTTCTATGCTGCCTCCTCGCTCTGCCTCCGCCAGGCGTCCTTGGAAGTCTTGACTGCACACGTCTCTCATGCCCTGTTGGGTTCCCTGGATGAGGTTATTCCTCACCTTCCTGCAGTCCTTAAGACCACGGTCAAACAGGTCTGGGACCAGGGTAGGGCTGTGGCAAAACAGCAACTCCAGGTGGCTCTGGACATTGGTGATTCTTGTGCCCACTCAGTGGTGGCTGTGGTTGCCATGTGCCATAGGAGTTAGCTGCGGATCACTACCTTCATGTCAATTATCCAGCATAAGCTGGCTTATGTCACCTTTTTTGGGCATCAGCCTACTTGGGCCTGGTGTGGATGGTCGCCTCCAGCGCATTGAAACATCCAGTGCCACCCTGGACTCTGACTTCAGCCCAAAAGGACCCCAGGGGCTCCAAGCAGCAAAAGCGCAAGCCGTTTCGGTCTTCCACTCCTGCGGCAGAACCAACCCAGCATCAGTCTAGCCAGCAGGCTGTCCTGGTGACCTTGGGCCAAGTCTGTGGCCTCAGTGGTCCGAAAGCCTGGAGAGAAGAGACCCAGTGGCTTGTCAGCCAGATCCTCCTCCAAACCTGCTCAATGATGGGAGGGGGGGTTGCCACCCTCATGCCTGCCACTCCTCTCCTGGGTCCTCCTGTGGGGGCCAGCTCTGCCACTTCCTTTCTTCCTGGACCACTGTTACCACAGACAGGTTGGTTCTGGATGTGGTTGGCCAGGGTCTGCCTCTGGAATTTGAGCAGTACCTTCCAAGCCGAACCCGCACCCCACGGGAAGACTTGGTATCTGCAGACACTCGGTTGGCTCTTCGAGACGACATAGCCCAGCTCCTCCAAAAGGAGGTCGTGGTTGGAGTTGCGGATCCTCCGGAACACCCAGGGTTTGTCTCCAGGTACTTCCTAGTGGCAAAGCGAACGGGGGCAGGTGCCCCATTCTAGATCTGCACAATCTGAAAAAATTCCCCATGTCCCACACCTTCAGGATGGTCACTCTGTCCCAGATCATACCATCTCCGGAACAAAACATGTGGTTTTGCTCTCTGGATCTTCAGGATGCGTTTTTTCACATCCCAATCGGTCCATCCCACCGAAGCTTCCTCCGCTTTCGAGCTGAGGGAGCCCTTTACAAGTTCCAAGCCATGACTTTTGGCCTCTTCTCAGCCCACAGGGTCTTCACCAAATGCATTGCAGTGGTGGTAGCTTATCTGAGGCACCGAGGGGTCCGGGTGTACCTTACCTGGATGACAGGCTGATAGCAGGTCCCTCCAGGCAGGAGGTAGAGAGGTCCAGGGACCTGGCCCTCCAGACCTGCATCGACCTTGGCCTCTTGATCAATGAGGCCAAGTTGGAACTCGTTCCCTTGCAGGAGATCTGCTTCATTGGGGCAGAGCTCGACTATTGCAGAGCCAGAGCTTGTCTCCTGGTGGACAGGGCAGAGATTCTCTCCTCCTTTGCCTGATCATTTCTGGTTGGGCACTTGCGCCCTACCCGGGTCTTCCTGCGCCTTTTAGGTTACGTGGCAGCCTGCACTAGCTTGGTCCGATGGACCCATTGGTATATGTGCTCCCTGCAGTGGGAGCTGGCCAGCCAGTGGTCTTCGCACAAAGGTCACTTAGACTAGCTGGACACTGTGACCCAGAGGATGTGGGACTCTGTCCAGTGGTGGATCGTCCCCGAGCATCTGCAGAAAGGGATCATGTTTATCTGCCCCGAGCCAGCAGTCATCCTAATGACCACTTCTCTCATGGGTTGGAGTGCCCACTTAGGGTCCATGAGTCCTGATCCCACATCAACCTGCTGGAGCTCAGTGGTTCGACTAGCCCTGACTGCATTTGCTTAGTTTGTCCAGGGTCAAGTGGTTCTGGTCCAGATTGACGACACCACAACCATGTACTACCTCAGTAAGTAGGGTGGGGACACACTCCTTGGCTCTGTGCAAGGAAGCTGTCCGCCTTTGGACCCCTGTGTGCAGCCTGGAGGCAGATCTCCTAGCCGTCCATGTGGCAGGAACCTCCAGCCAGCTGGCGGATGCCCTCAGTCAGGTGGGCGAGGCATCTCACGAGTGGTCCCTCCACCCAGAGGTAGTTCACAGCGAGACCACAAAGCTGAAACTATTTTGTTCCTGCCCCCCCCCTCCCTTTTAGCAGGGCTCGCTGCGGTGGGATGCCTTCTAGAGGCCATGGACCCCAGGCCTCTTCTTTGCCTTTCTTCCTCTTCCCTTGATCCACAAAGTGCTTCTCGGTGTCGGGAGGGACAATGTACAGGAGATCCTGGTGGCTTCGGACTGGATCGGCCAGTTTTGGTACCCCTATCTCCTCGGCCTCAGCAACAGGCTTCCGAGGCATCTTCCAGCATGCCTGGACCTGCTCTCCATCAATCAGGGAAAGGTACTCCACCTGAACTTTCAGTCCTTGCACCTGACAGTCTGGTTCCTGAGCAGCTAGTGTTCCAGGCTTTGGATCTTTCCAAAGATGTCCTTACTGTTTTTGAGGCATCTAGAAAGGAATTGACCAGGAAATGCTATGCCTTCAAATGGAAGAGGTTCTCCATTTGGTGTCAGGACAGTGGGCTGGACACTTTGACCTGTCTGGTGGCTAGTATTCTAGACTACCTGTGGTCTCTCTCTCTCAAGGGGGACTTCAGTCAGTGACCCTTAAGGTGCAACTGGCAGCCATCTCTGCTTACCGGGCGTGGGCCGGTCAGCAGTCGGTGGCAAAGGAGTGGTGTGGCACTTTGTCAAAGGCCTAGGTCAAATTTCCACTCTGGTGCATGAATCACCACTCTCGAGGGACTTGTTGCTGGTTTTTGCAAAACTCATGGGCAAACCATTGGTGTGATGTCTCACCTGTCGTGGAAGACCATCTTCTTAGTGGCCATCACATCAGCCAGAAGAATCAATGAGCTCCACACGCCCTCAATGGTGTCTTCTTACCTGGCCTTCCACAGGGACAAGGTTGGCCTGTGCTCCAACCCGAAGTTCCTCCCGAAGGTTGTCGGAGTTTCCTCTGAATCAGGTGATGACTCTACTGGTGTTCTTCTCGAATCACATCTTGGAGGCCGAACACAGGCTCCTATACTTTGGACCTGAGGTGAGCACTCTCTTGTTATAAAGAGCACACAGTTGGAGTTTGGGGAGAGGTTCGCCAGCTGTTTGTCACCTGCGCTGAAACCGAACCTGGCAGAACTGCAGCCAGGCGAATGATTGGCAGGTGGATCATTTTCTGCATTGATCTGTTGTATAAGTTGGCTGGTAGGGAGCCTCCCAGTGGGCTGTGGGCTCATTCCACCGGCCATACTACTGTCGGTAACTGCTTCTAAGGACGTCCCTATCCAGGAAAACTGCAGGGCTGCTACGTGGAAGTCGGGACACACCTTCACTTCCCATTACCACATTGACCCACGGTCAAGCCAGGATGCTGGTTTTGTGGTCTCAGTTCTACAGTCTCTCTTCCCTAAATAGGGGGTGTGCACTTTGCCTCCCTCCTCTGGGAGAACTGCTAGGAGTCTGCCAACAAGCGTGGATAGAACAACATACAGTATCTGCGTTCTAAAAAATACAGGTTTTAGGAGCGTGGATTTGATGATCATCCACACACTCTGGCATGTCCCTTTCCCCTTTAAATCTTGCTGGATGTCTTCAAGCTGGCTCCTCCCACCCACCCGGGTGGTAAATACCTCGGCTCCACCCACGCCAGATCTTCCTTTCCACTGAAAGATTCAGGTTCCCTCGTGCTACTTTAGCAGTTCGTAGGTCCTGGATTCACAACGTCTGTTTTTACCGTAAATCAATCTCAAACTCGTCCGAGTTAATGACTCTGATTACAGCGTATCGGACATGGAGGACAAATCGTCCACCGGATTTCGCTGGTGTGCCTGCGATCAGAAAATGTTGCACTCCGATCCCCACCTCTCGTGTGTCTATTGCCTAGGTGTAGGACATGACACCACGTCTTGTACCTTTTGTCTAGCCTTCCATCCCAACGTTCTGGGAGACCAGAGAAAAGGAACCTGCCGGTGAAATCTAGAGAAGCGAGGTGGGCAGTTTCCGCGGCTGCAGGATCCACCAAGCAGTTGAAGGCATTTGAGGAGTAAGCGGCTCAAGTTTCGGCCTTTCTAAGCTTTTTTGTTCCACTCAACCTTTGCTCTACTTTTCAAGGCTCCTTTGAGAGGTTGTGCTAGTCTCTCCCCCACCAGGTAGGAAAGGCGCCCCACAGGTCGCCCCTCCTCCCGCCGTCTAAAGAGGGATAAGGACCCTAAGTTTTCAACTAAACTGAGATGCTCCTGGGACCGAGAGGTCAGAGTCCCAGGAAGATGTGGTCTCTACTTCGGTCGAGATCGCTTCCTCGGCCACCGGCTTTACAGACCTTCCGTCTGGCCAAGGCACTGAAACCGAGGAAATGGCTGAACTGGCCGAAATTACGCTCAACCCGATCAAGCCTTCATGGCAGACTCCTGTTGACGATTCTTTAGAAAGGACACTGGTCCTTTCCTTTCCCAATGAAGAGACACTACCCTCGGGTGTCCTGATCGAGGAAACTGTACCGGAACCTCGGTTTTCAGACTCTGGTGACTCCTGGTTGACCGAACCGACCCCGTCGGTCTCTATCTAAGACTAGGACCCCTTTGGTCGAACGGCTGAAAAAGGGCCACAAACACTCCAAGAAGAGGTGCTGTCACAGATCCTCATCCTCCTCTGACGAGGAGAGGCTTCACTGGAAACTTCGACGCTATGAGGATCTTATGTGGCAACAGCTGATTTTGACTGGGCAGAAGCCGGCCACACCGGCCATCACCTGGCATCCGCCTCCCAGGCCCAGGCCGACGCCGACCCCTCAAACTGAAGGCCTCGGTTCCACCGCCCGTGGGGCCGGTCCGTATCCTGGTTCTGCCTATCACGGTCTCTCCACTGATTTTGGTGGAGCCACCGCCTAAGCAGCCTCAGGGAGGGGCCCCCTCGAAAGAGTACTGACTAGACACAGGGATTCCCTGACATCTGTCGATTATGGTAATCCCTGATTGCCCTCGGCGTAACGAGGGAGACCTAAGCAGGAGACCATTGTATCCCAACTCTTTGGACTCAGACGACACTGGTTTACACACTCATCCTGGGGATGATGAGTCATCAGTGGCTGGGTTGGAGGAAGGTCCTTCCTCCTTTCAGGGCTTCCTCCACCTGATTTCCGAATCCGCTGGAATGCCCCTGGAGCCCATCCAGAAAAAGGCGGAGTACCCCCTTACAGATATTCTCAAATGGGGGGATATGCCGGAGGCCTTTCCAGTGGCCAAAGCCATCGTTGGCCCGGCCCTTGAGCTTTGGCAGCGTCCTGCCTCCTGCCCAGCTCCATCTGCCCGCATGGACCGCAAGTATATGGTGCCCATGGGGTCCCTGGCGGGGTTCACGGAACATCCTTCGGACGAAAGCCTAGTGACTGCTTCTGTGTTCAGACATACTCGTAGCTCAGCTGACACTGACCAACCCCCGGACAAGGAGTCCAAGAATATGGACCATTCTGCCCATAAGGTCTATGCGGCCTCCTCCTTATGCCTTCGTTAGGCCAGCTCGGCTGTTATCATGGCACACTTCTCTCATGCCATACTAGGGTCATTAGATGAAGTCCTCCCTCATCTCCCAGTGGA
Source organism: Neoceratodus forsteri (assembly GCA_016271365.2). NCBI lineage: Eukaryota > Metazoa > Chordata > Ceratodontiformes > Ceratodontidae > Neoceratodus > Neoceratodus forsteri. Next base: position 1,689,684,396 of record CM057450.1, read on the forward strand.
CATGCAGACTACAGTAAAGCATGTCCGTGATCAGGGCCGTGCTGTTGCAAAACAGCAGCTTCAGACAGCCCTGGACATTGGAGATTCTTGTGCCCGCTCCTTAGCAGCTGCAGTGGCCACTCGCCACAGGGCTTTGCTGAGGCTGTCCTCCTTCCCGGCGGCTACCCAGCACAAGTTAGCTGACGTGCCCTTCCTAGGCACCGATCTCTTCGGTCCAGGAGTGGCTTGTCACCGCCAGTGCATAGGGCAGTCCAGTGCCACCTTGGATGCTACTTCTGCGAAGGGTTCTTCAGGCAAGAACCAGCAGAAGCGCAAGAGGCCTTTTCGGCACTCTTCCCCTGCGGTTAGGCAGCTCTCCTATCAAAGATGTCAGCAGTAACAGCAGACTCAAGCAGGGTCCTCAACAGCCCCATACAGGAGGTCGAGGTGCTGGTCCAGGAGCTGCCTCCTTCTCTGAGTCTGCTCAGTGTCGGGTTGGGGGTTGCCACCCCTACACCTGTCACGCCAGCTCTGGGCCCTTCCGTGGGGGGCCGGCTCCGCCACTTTCTTTCCGCCTGGTCCGATATAACCTCGGACAGGTGGGTTCTCGAAGTGGTCAGCCAGGCAGTACTCTCCGAGCCGAGCCCGTGCCCCTCTGTAGGAAAGGATCTCAGCTTGCACTCAGTTGGCTCTTCAAGACGACATTGCTCATCTCCTCTATAGTGAGGCGGTAGCTCCAGTGCCGGATCCTCCTACAGACCCAGGCTTCGTGTCCAGGTACTTCCTGGTGCCCAAGCGGATGGGGGGTTGGCTCCCCATCCTAGATCTCCACGACTTGAGTCGGTATCTCTGGTCTCGCACCTTCCGGATGGTAACTCTGAACCAGATCATACCATCCCTGGAGCGAAACGTGGTTCTGTTCACTGGATCTGCAGGACATGTTCTTTCACGTCCCAATCCCTCCATCCCATCAGCGGTTCCTCCACTTCAGGGTCGAAGGGACCCTGTGCAAGTTCCGAGCCATGCTGTTCGGCCTGTCATCTGCCCCGTGGGACTTCATCAAGTGCATTGCAGTGGTGGCAGCTCATCTCCAGCGTCTGAGTCCGAATCTACCCTTATCTCGACGACTGGCTCTTGGCAGGTTCCTCCCTTCAGGAAGTGGAGCGATCCAGGGATCTGGCTGTCCGAACCTGCTCCCAACGAGGCCTGTTGATAAGCGTGGCCAAGTCGGAACTCGCACCCTCTTAGGTGATGGACTTCATCGGGGCAGAGCTCAACTCGCGTCAAGCCAGAGCTCTGCTCCCGGCGGACAGGGCAGATGTTCTTTCCTCCTGTACCCAATCATTTTTGGTTGGGTACATGCGCCCTGCCCGGGACTTCCTTTTGGGTTACATGTCAGCGTGCACCTCAGTGGTCCATTGGGCCAGATGGCACATGCACCCCCTTCAGTGGGAGCTGGCCGCTCAGTGGACTCTGCACCACAGTCATTTCGACCAGCTGATCACTGTGACCCAGAAGATGTGGGACGCTCTCCAATGGTGGAGCGCCCCAGAACGGTTGCAGGAAGGGATCCCATTTGTCTGCCCCGAGCCGACGGTCGTTCTTACGACCAGTGCTTCTCTCATGGTCTGGGAGGTAAAGGGGTACAGGTGATGGGAAACTGCCCACAAAGCAAACGTATCCATTTCATGGAATGTCACCCTGCTGGAAGGCTTTCTGGCTTCCACCAGGACGTCCGCCACTTTAGGGGAAGACAACCAAACCTGACAAGGGCTACGTCTTCAGGAGCTAGGAATGCAGGTGAAGACTAGAGGTTTGGATGGACAGGGTTCCCCATTCCTGTGACAGGAAGAACGGGCACTGAGGAAGAGGTACTGGAGGCTGTTCTGCTTGCTGTTAGTGGTGGAAACAAAATCTGCTCAGGCCAAAAGGGGGCCACTAGAATTAATGTGTCTTTCTCCATTTGGAGCTTGATTAGCACTCACTGAATTGGAGGAAAGAGAGGGAAGGTGTAAAGGAACCTCCCTTTCCAAGAGCGGAACAGTGCGTCTCGCCAGAAAACTCCAGGCCCTGGATCGAGTGAGCAGAAAAGCATGAGTTTTGCATTGTGTGGGGACACAAAAAGGTCCAACTCTGGGTGGCCCCACCTGTCAAACAGGTCTTCTACCATAGAGCTGAGCAGTCTTATTCATGCTTTCTGTACTGCGAACTGCTTGGCTTTTCTGCCAGGATGTTTTGGACACCTAGAACATAGACAGAAGACAGTTTGGAGCTATGGTCCAGAGCCCAGTACCAGACACTCATCACCTTCCTGCACAGGGGGTAAGAGTGAGTGCCTCCTTGCTTGTTGTAGTGCACCACACTGATGTGGTCTGTCTGCACTAGCAGATGACCCAGGGATAGGTGGCACTGAAAGGCCTGCAGGCCGTACAGGACAGCTCTCATCTCTAGGACATTGATGTAGAGCGAGGTCTCGAGCAGAATCCACGTCCTCTGAGTGTGTTTTGTGTGCCCCAGGCCATCTCCGCGGCATCCATGGTGAGGATCTGATGAGGGAAAGGTATGAGGAATGGAATCCCCTTGAGCAAATGGCTGGGTTCCACACTCCACAGGAGAACCTTCTTTACCGGCGAAGAGACAAGGACCGTCTGCTGCAGATTTTTGGTTCACTGTACCCTCAGAGTCCATTGAGGGATGAACATATATAGCCTCGCCAGGGGAACCGTGGCAGTGGCCACAGCCATCGGACCCAGCAGCCTGAGCTATGTCCTGGCTGTGACATACCAGCTGTGATTGATTTCCTGGGCTTGCATTATCAGGTGCTCCGCTTTGTCCTGGGACAGAGAGGTGGAAACCTGGTGTCCTGTACAGCTTCTATGTACTGGAGACACTGGCAGAGAGTCAACAGAGACTAGGACAGGTTGACTGTGATCCCCCCCGATAGCTGAACAGTGGCAAGGTACCCACCAAGGTTGTACAGTTGCTCTTTGGACTAAGCTTTGAGCAATCAGTTGTCAAGTAAGGGAAAGCATAAAGAGACTCCCTGCTGAGGGCTGCTGCCACCACAGCTAGGCATTTAGAGGCACCAAAGACAAGACAAAAGGGAGGACTCTGAACTGGTAGTGCTCACCTTGGAACAAGAAACTGAGGTATTTCCTGTGGGGAAGGGATAACTTGATGAGCAGGTATGCTTCCTGCATATGTAGGGAGCAGATAGTCTTCCTTCCTGAGCAAGGGCAACAGGCCTGGGAGGGTGAACATCGTCAGCGTTTTGTACTGGATGTAGTAGTTCAGGTTTCTCAGGTCCAGGATGTGCCTCAGGTCCCCTGTGGATTTGGGAATGAGGAAGAAGTGGGAGTAGAACCCAGTGTTCTGCTGATTCTTGGACAGGTTCTATGGCTCTTTTTCGCAGCAGCATGTGGATCTTCTTCAGTAACATGGGTACATGGCCTGGAGGGTACGTGGAAGCCCTTGGAGGGAGATCTGAAGCATCTCCACTAATTCTATAGTGTGTCCTTGTTCTGAGTGCAGCACCCAGGCATCAGGTGTGATCTCCCACCACCCATCCAGATGAAGGGAGAAACGACCCCACACCACCACATCCTGGGAAACCAGGTGGAGGGGATTGGGCAAGAAGTCAGGCTGAGGCTAAGCCTGCGTCCGGGCCCACTGCTCCACCTCATGAGGACTTCCCAGTGGTCAAGGAAGGGTTAGGCAGGGTCATTGCAGCATTATGCTTGCTGGGCTGTCTGATGCCAGACAAAGGAGATGTCTCCTTTGTTTTCACTATTTGAATATAAAGCAGAGGTTAGATCTTTGAGATCCTCAAAAAATTCTTCCTTAGTTTTCACTAAGGTTAGGACTACTATTTTTTTTTTTGGGGGGGGGCACCTTAAATGTTTGTGCAGCCACAGGCTAGAATAATCTTCCAAAAGTATTAGGTAAAGGGACCAGTCATGTTTTCTTCAAAAGAGGTTTAAAAAATGTTTTCGTGAACAAATGTGTTGCTCTTGTTATGACTGACTTTTTTGTCAATTATATGCATTTATAATGTTTGTATTCATGTTATGTATTTATGGCTGTTATTTAACTTTGTAACGTCACTGGCTTCAGCCCCGGGTCATATACGAAAAACTGCTTCGGCTCACATACTTACCAGGAAAACAGAAGTTTAAATAAAAAATAAAAAGATAAGTGGCATGCCAAAAGGGCACCCTCTGCCCACTCTTTTGGTGGGTGTGGTAGAGCGAGTGAGCGGACTGCAGGGTTCTCCCCAAGGCCTGGCGCTCATTGAGAATACTCTGCACGTCTGCCCCAAAGAGCTTGTAACCCCTGAAGGGGGCATTCAGGATGGACTCTTGGACGTCCTAGATGTGAAACCGAACACCCTGAGCCAGGAGTACCTCCTCAGGCAAACGCCTACCATGGAGGCCCTGGTGGAGGCATCTAGGGCATCATAGGCAACCACAAGAGGTGCTTGCCCACATCTGTGCCTATCTGGAGGGTCTTGAGCATCTTCTGGTTTTTGGGAAGGGCCTGGGCTGCAGACCTGGCCTCTTTCCAGAGATCATTCCGGACTCTGTGCATATGGCCAGAGTGGAAGAGACAAATATCCTCTTGCCCATAAGGTCTAGCCTTCTGGACTCCTTGTCTGGAGGGAGAGAGCTGAGGTACTGGGGCCTCTTGGCTCTATCATGGGCTGCATTGATCACTGTGGAATTTGCCTGCAGGGGGCAGTGTGAAAAAGGGCTTCCCAGAGGGGGCCTGGTACAGCTTATCTGCCTTTCTGGGCATTGGGGGAATCTGGTTAGGTCTGTACCAGGTGGCTATAGTGGCATCCTCGTATGCTGATCATAAGAGGAATGATTTTTTTGGGGGATCTCACAGGTCCAGGTGATTGGCCAGACTGCCAACAATGTCCTGTTCTGCAACATCAGACTTCATAGCGGACTGCAGCTGCCGCATCACTGCTATGAAAGAGGGGTCATTTGGGGGGGAGACTGTATAGAAACATAATTTGGATTTACTGTTTGATGGTGATTTAAAGGGTGAGGCCTCTGGGTGGCTGCTGTCCCTTCTAGGCTCGAGCCCTGGAAAGAAATGCCTGTGTTCGACTGCCGAAGAGTCGACGCTCGGAGTCTGGTGTTGTCCTAAGCTACCTGGGTGGTCAGCCTGAAGGCTGATGCACCAGGTATCTGTAGCTTCTGGTCTCGGGCCTGGGGGGTGGGGAGGGCAGGGCCTCTTTGTAGGTACTGTGTGAGAGACAGGAACTGGAACTGAAGTCTTAATTTACTTGGCCTGGTGTGAGCTTTCGAGGCATTATTTGCATTGTATTTTTAATGACTGCTCCCCTTGATTTTCGTTTGCTCCACTGACTTTTGTAATTCCAGGACTGGTCCAGGTGTTTTATCTTTCATTTGGGTTTTATTATTAGGTATTAGGTGTTTTTGTATGGTGGTCTAGTGTTGGGTTCTCCGGCCAATTAGGATGTGCTGGTACTTGACTGCCCCGGTCAGGTGCTACTCTTCCTCTGAGCTCCGGGACCTTTAACTGCCCTCCTCTCCAGGCTGCGGTTTATGGGCAGTGTAGGGGTCTTGGTATTGTGAACAAAAAAAGGAGAGCTGGGGGCCCCCCGAACCTTTGGGGGATGAGCGGGGTGGACGAATTGGGGTTAAATCCAGGAGACTCCCCGGGGCAAAATGGGTTCCAGATCATGGTCCATCTTATCTGGTTCCCATACCAAAGGTCTCCTGTATTGCAGGGCCGGTAGCCCGGTCGGTTCTGGAACCCCGTCCATCTCGAGTGGTGGTGTGCAAAGCCAGGTCTGTAAAGAACAAGGTGGCTATTATAGCTGATCTTTTTGGAACAGCTGACCTGGTATGCATCACCAAGACCTGGCTGGATGAAAATGCTGGCCCGATTTTTGGAGGTGGCTAGTCCTGCTGGGTTCTCAGTGATATACCACTCGAGATTGGACCACGGGTGGGAGTGTAGCTATCCATTTTAGAACGGACTTGGGTCTTACAGAGGTTCCAGTGCAGGGTACCAGATAATTTGAGTGTGCTGCAGGTGTGGGATGCAGGTTCATTTTCATTTACTGTCCACCCAGGGTTGAGAGTATGTTCTTGCAGGAAGTCGCGGATTTAGTCACCAACATGGTGTTGGAGTCGCCCAAGTTGATGGTGCTGGGTGACTTCAATGCCTGGGTCGATGACGAACTCTCGCAATTTGGTCAGGACTTCCTTCAGCGTATGAATATGCTGGGCTTCACACAGGTTGTTACCTCTGCAACCCATGTTCATGGTCGCTCCCTTGATCTGGTTTTCTTTCTGGGAATGGAAGCCACCGATCTGGTGATGGAACCAGTTGGCTGGTCTGACCATTGTACTGTAAGATTCAGTTTCCAAGCTCCCCCTATAGACCTGCCCCTGTGGAGATGGTCAGCTACCGCCCTTTGAGGGATGTTGCTCCCACTGGCCTTTTGGTGGTACTCTACCTGTCGAGACGTACAGATACCTAGTGAAGGTCCAGAGTGCCTAGTCCAGGCCTATAACAGGGCCGTTGGGGGGCACTCTGGATTCCATCTCTCCTGTCCGTGTTCGCCCCCTCACTCTCCACCCCCAGTCCCCTTGGTTTGATGGGGCCTTGAGGGAGTTGAGGTGTGTGGGGTGAAGGCTAGAAAGTCACTGGCGGAGACCCACGCTTGATGCCGACCACCTTACATTGATGGAACATTATCAAGTCTGTCAAACAGTCTCTCATAAGAAGGCACAGTTCCTGTCCAGGGAGATTGCTGTGGCTCAATCAACCAGCACAGCTTTTCCGAACCGTCAAGACTGTGCAGTCCAGCCTGTCTTCAGGTTCAGAAAGCATTTTCACAAGAGAAGTGTGAGTTTGCTCAGTTCTTTGCCAATAGGGTGGTTGACATCAGGGCTGAGATTCACTCAGCACACTCTGTGGGGGTTGGCAGTGATCGGTGTATGGTCACTACACCTCGGCCCTGCTGGAGTCTCTTTGATTTGCCGTCAATCAGTGATGTCGTGCGGATTGCAAAAATTATGCGGCCTACTTCCTGTAGCCTTGACCTGGGCCCTACACATCTCATTTTGGGGTGTGTAGATGTCATCAGTCCTGACAGAAATAGTCCAGTGTTTCTTAGTTAGGTGAGCTTCTGAACTTCCTGAAGGAAGCAGTGGTTACACCGCTCCTTTAAAAAAAAAAAAAAAAAAAAAAAACCTTTGGACCCAGACTGTTCTGCCAACTACAGGCCAGTCTCTAATCTTCCCTTTATTGGGAAGTTGATAGAGAAAGTAGTTGCTCTTCAGTTGGACAACCATTTGACCATCCACGACATCTGTGATTCTCTCCAGTCTGGTTTTTGGAAGAGGCACAGTACGGAGACCGCTCTGGTTCGGGTGCTCAATAATCTCCTGATTGCTAGAGATCGGAAGTGTCATTCAATCTTGGTCCTTCTTGATCTCTCTTCAGCCTTTGACACCATGGACCATGGGTGGTTACTTGAGTGCCTGAGAGATCTGTGGCCCATTGGGTACAGTTTTTAGTTGGTTTAGAGCTTTTCTCACTGGCAGAACTCAGAGTGGTGTCAGGGATTTATTCCTTGGCCTCACTCTCTCTGCCATGTGGGGTTCCTCAGGGCTCTATGCTGTCCCCTGTGTTGTTCGCGGTATATTTGCTGCCATTGGGAGACATTGTAAGACAGTATGGGCTGCGGTTTCACTGTTATGCCGATGATACCCAGCTCTACCTGTCATTTGCCCACGACCAGGATAGTGCGGTCTCTGTTTTTAATAGCTGCCTCATGGAGCTCCAGGACTGGATGCGGGCTAGCTGGCTAAAGTTGAACCCTGGAAAAACTGAGGTGGTGGTGGAGCCTGGTCGTGGGATAGAGAGGACAGGAGGGCGATCTGCCTCCGGGCTTTCGTTCGCAGGTAGCCAGCTCCTGCCCTCAGTTGAGGTGCAGAATCTGAGTGTGATACTTTAGTTTAGTTTATTAGTCTAGGAATTAATACCTTTGAGCAAGGGCTCTTTTACAAAGGTTCCACGTCACAAAGAACATTTAACAAAGCACGATACACATTACAGGTAAAACCAGACAGGAAAGTTACATCATAAATTTGCTATTAACAGTTTAAGGCAGTAACGTTTTTAAGTTTCATAGAAAAACAAGCTATAACAGGTTCAAGCGAGTAGACAATTTCGAGGTTAAGGAACTTCCAGGAGAGGGTGATTAGGCGCCAAAAGGCTACAGAGAGGAAAGGTGGTGAGCGGGAGAGTAAGTAGAGGGACAGGAAAAGGGGGAGTGAGTTTGGGTGGGAGACAGGAAGTAGTAGAGGTACCAGAGGGTTCATTAGTCAGGGAGGAAGAAGCCTCAGATGTGAGGATGGACATGAGGAGAAGTAGTCTTTATCTAGCATATCACAGTTGCTAGTGGTGGTGAGGTGGGCATAGAGCATGGATTTGAAAGCTTCAAGCGAGGTTGAGGATAGAGTAGGTGGACTAAGCGCATTGAACCATGTCGGGCCCTGTATACGAAAGATCTTTGTCCCTGTGCAGTCCGCATCTCGGAACCAGGAAAGGTTGGCGTTCAGATCTGGTGGAGGGTCGTGAGCCAGGATTCAGTCGGAGTAGGTTTTGAATACATAATGGAGTCAGTCCCAAGATAGATTTTTTTGCCATTGTGCAGGTGAGATAAATAAGACGATTTGATAGGTTCAACCAGCCTGATTCATAGTACAGATCACACGTGTGAGCTGTCTTGAGCCCCGTGAGGAGCCGGCAGGCCTTATTTAGAGTGACTGAGATACGCCTTAGAGCAGTGGAGGTAGCTGAGCCATAAATAATAAGGCCATAGTCAATGATTGAGATTATGGAACTCTGTATAGCTATTCTCAATGCCGCTTGATTTAGAAATTGACGGTTACGGAATAGTATTCCAAGGTGTTGGTTCACTGTTTTCGCAGTGTTGTCAATGTGGGTTGCAAAGGTGAGCCCTTGGTCAAAAGTGATGCCAAGGTATTTGAAAGTATTTACTTGGTCCAGTGTAATTCCCGCAGAGGTTTGTATGGTGAGTGGAGTATGCCTATTTTTGTTTTGGTGATTGGAGAAGAGCATGGCTTTTGTTTTATTGTGGTTTAGCACAAGTTTACTATCCAGGAACCACCTTTCAACACTAGAGAAAGCAAGTTGCAGGCTTTTTCGAGGGAGTTTGGATCCTTGTGGGAAGAGAGAATTACAGCATCATCAGAGTATAAGATTATTTTCTCCTGGCAGATATCTGGGAGGAGTTAAGGAACAGGCTAAAGAGGAGCGGTCCAAGAATTGATCCCTGTGGTACACCGAGAGAACTGGTTTGAAGTTGGAAGTTCATTAGAGATTTTACAGCCTGTGACCGATTGGACAGGTAACTTTTTACCCAAGCACAAGGACCTTATGGCCTAGGCTAGAAAGTAGGGAGGTAAGTAGGCCATGATGGACTGTGTCGAAAGCTTTTGTAAGATCGATAAAGACTGCACCTGTTTGGCACCCTTTGTCCAGGGCTGAGTGGACTTCTCCAGAGAAATCAAGTAAGGCTGCTGTTGTACTATGTCCTTTCCTAAAGCCGTGCTGTTGATTACAGAGTAGATTGTATTTGTCCAGGTAATCAGAGAGTTGGTCTGCCACTATTCGTTCAAGTGCTTTGGAGAGGGGAAGGAGTATTGATATTGGTAGATAGTTTCCTGTTGAGGTTTTGTCCCCCCCTTTGTGCACTGTGTACTTGACGAAGAGCTGACACTTTGATCGCAGGTGTCAGCCGTAGTCAAATCCTCTCTTTACCATCTGAGGAACATTGCCTGGATTAAGCACCTTGTTCCGTCCCGTGATCTTTCAACGTTGATCCACGCCTTTGTGACCTCTCGCCTTGACTACTATAACTCCCTGTACCTATGGCTGCCAGGGGTTGATATCCGCCGCTTGCTGCTGGGGTAGAACGCTGCAGCTAAGTTACTGGTAGGGGTTTCCCGGATCAGTCATACTACTCCTGTGCTGCGCGAACTGCACGGTTCCCAGGGTCCGATTAAGGACATCTGGTGCGAGAGCTTTTAGTTGTGCAGCTCCGACCCTGTGGAACTCTCTACCTCATTGGATTAGAGTGCCTGACCCTGGAGAGCTTTAAGAAGGCATTAAAAACTCATCTATTTAACCTTGCTTTTGGAGACTGTATCTAACGTTTCATTGTTTTTTTAATGTTTTATCTTTTTTTAATTATGTACGGTGCTTTGATACATGTTGAATTGTGCTTTAAAAATGAATTTTTTTATTATAGTAGGACCTTAGGGCCATCCAGGCTACCCATTTCTTTTTCTACTTTATGAATGTGCCATTGGCCTTTGCTCTGTCAATGACCCATGTATTCATACTTCTCTGTATTGCTCCCTTATGCCTATCCCATGCCTGTTTGAAGCTCTGCACTGTTATCATATCCACTTCCTGAGGTAGGCCATTCCATGCATCCACCACCCTTTCTGTGAAAAGGAACTTCCTCACATTACCCCTTAATCGGCCTCCCTTCTAATCTCGTGCAGTGTCCTCTTGTCCTGCTATTTTTCTTGTATTGAAACATGTTGGACTCTTCCACCTAATTAATGCCCTCAAGGTGTTTGAATGTTTCGATCATATCACCTCTCTCCCTCCTTTGCTGTAGAGTATACATATTGAGCTCAATCTGTCCTCATGTTTCCTGATGCAGTCCCTGCACCATTGTGGTTGCCCTTCTCTGGACTTTCTCAATTTGGTTAATGTCCTTGTGAAGGTGTGGCCTCCAGGACTGCATGCAGTACTCCAGATGGGGCCTAACCAGTGTCTTGTAAAGAGGGATTATTGCCTCCCTCTTATGACTTGTGATACCCCTACTAACACACCCAACATCCCCCTAGCCTTACCTACTGCTTTAGTGGTCTGCTTGGATGATTTCAGGTCATCGGTGGTGATGATGCCCAAGTCTCTTTTTTTTCCCTTGTGACTGCCAGCAACTCCGCTACCAGCCTATAGGTGGCTTCAGGGTTTCCCTTCCCTGTGTGCATGATCTTGCACTTATTTGCATTAAAGAGTGGTAGCAGGGAACTACAGACCAGTTAGTCATACCTCAGTAGTGGGCAAGATTATGGAGGCACTCCTTAAGGAAAGGATAGTGCAACACCTGGAATCCCTAGGAGCACAGGATCCAAGACAGCATGGGTTTACAAAAGGAAGGTCCTGTCAAACTAATCTCATAGATTTCTTTAACTGGGTAACCAGAGTGGTGGACCAAGGGGGAGCAGTTGATGTTGCATACCTTGACTTCAGGAAAGCTTTTGATACTTTTCCACATAGAAGATTGATTAAAAAGTCGGGGAGGCTCTGGGGGATTAGAAGTTGATCAACTAGGTGGCAAACTGGTTGATGGGCAGAAAACAGAGTGGTGGTAAACGGTATACAGTCAGAGATGCAAGTCACAAGTGGGGTACCTCAGGGATCAGTGCTGGGGCCAGTCCTCTTCAATATCTTCATCAGTGACATTGCAGATGGATTGCGGATGACACCAAGATCTGCAACAGAGTAGATGATCCAGATGGGGTGGGCAGAATGAGAAGAGATCTGGATAAACTAGCAAAATGGTCGGAAGAGTGGCAACTTGGGTTTAACGCAAAGAAGTGCAAGATCATGCACAAAGGGAAGAGGAACCTTGAATCCACCTATAGGCTGAGAGGGGAGTTGCTGGCAGTCACAAGAGTAGAAAGAAACTTGGGCATCATCATCACTGATGACCTGAAATCATCCAAGCAGACCACTAAAGCAGTAGGTAAGGCTAGGGGGATGTTGGGGTGTATTAGTAGGGGTATCGCAAGTCGAAAGAGGGAGGTAACACTCCCTCCTTACAAGACACTGGTTAGGCCCCATCTGGAGTACAGCGTGCAGTCCTGGAGGCCACACCTTCACAAGGACATTAACCAAATTGAGCCAGTCCAGAGAAGGGCAACCAAAATGGTGCAGGGACTGCATCGGAAAACCTATGAGGACAGATTAACTGAGCACTATACAGTATATGTATATATAGAGAGGTGATATGATCGAAACATTCAAACACCTTAAGGGCATTAACAAGGTGAGAGTCTTAACATGTTTCAATATAAGAAAAATAGCAGGACAAGAGGACACAGCATGAGATTAGAGGGAGACAGATTATGGGGTAATGTGAGGAAGTTCTTTTCACAGGGTGGTGGATGCATGGAACGGCCTACCTCAGGAAGTGGTGATATGAATACAGTGCAGGGCTTCATACAGGCATGGGATAGGCATGAGAGAGCAATATAGATGAGTATGAATAGATAGGCCATTGACAGAGCAAAGGCCAATGGCAGATTCATAAGGTAGAAAAAGAAATGAGCAGACTGGATGGGCCTTGCGGTCCCTATCTGCCGTCAACGTCTATGTTTCTTTGTAACCCCAGTTGCCACTCTTCCCGACCATTTTGCCAGTTTATCCAGGCCTCTTCTCATTTTGCCCGCCCCATCTGGATCATTTACTCTGTTGCAGATCTTGGTGTCATCTGCAAAGAGACAAACCTTACCCTCCAGTCCATCTGCAATGTCACTGAAGATATTGAAGGGAACTGGCCCCCAGCAGTAATCCCTGAGGTACCGCACTTGTGACTTGTATCTCTTCTGACTTTATAGCGTTTACCAGTATTCTGTTTTCTGCCCACCAACCAGTTTGCCACCCAGTTGACCAACTTACTTCTGACACCCCCTGAGCCTACCCAGCTTATCAGTCTTCTGTGTGGAACAGTATCAAAAGCTTTGCTGAAGTCCAGGTAGGCAACATCAACTGCTCCCCCTTGGTCCACCACTCTGGTTATGCAGTCAAAGAAATCTGAGATTAGTTTGACAGGACCTTCCTGTTGTAAACCCATGCTGTCTTGGAGCCTGTGCTCCTATGGATTCCAGGTGTTGCACTATCATTGCCTTAAGGAGTGCCTCCATAACCTTGCCCACTACTGAGGTAAAACTGACTGGTCTGTAGTTCCCTGCCTCCTCCCTGCTACCACTCTTGTGGAGTGGGATCACATGAACCCTTCTCCAGTCTTCTGGGACCTGTCCTGTGCTCAGAGACTCACTAAACAGTTCTGATAATGGCTGTGCTAGTTCCACCCTTGGCTCCTTTAGTACCCTGGGATATATGCCATCAGGTCCCATTGCCTTGTCCACCCTAAACTTATCATGCTCTTGTAGGACCCTTTCTTTTGTGAAGGGACTAGTGCATACCCCGTGTCCATGGTGCTGAGCTATGGGCCCTGCCCTACTTTTCTTCAGTAAATAGTGAGCAGAAGTATCTATTTAGGATAGATGCTTTTACCTGGTCCTCCTCACACGCCCACTTATCCCCTTTGATCTTAGCAATACCCCCTGTGGACTTTCTCCTTTTACTAATGTATCTATAGAAAGTCTTGTCACCTTGTTTTACTGTTTGTGCTAGTGTTTCCTCGGGTTGGGCCTTTGCCTACCTTACTGCCTTCCTTGCTTCCCTTGGGGAAGTTTGGTGCCTCCCTATCTTCATCACGCTGCATTCCCTTATTTCCTGAAGGCCAGCCTTTTGACTCTGACCTTTTCTGCTACTGTTTTTGAGAACCAAAGTGGTTTCCTTCTTCTTTTGCACTTCCTTTTTTCTCTAACACGATGGGATGTTGCTTCAAGTATTGCAACCTTAATAGGTTTTATAAAATGGGCAAAGAATTTCAAGCAATCTGATTGGTTGTCAGCCGTGCGTTTGAAGTGTCTAATGCTCAGTTAAAACTAGAAGACCCATTTAGAATACACACACCCATTTTATAAGTGTAATAAGCCACTCCGGGGATGTGCATTAGACCGTTGTAATGTATGGCTAGGGGACTGGACGCACTTAGCTCTATGGCCTCATGCCTCACAACGTCCCCCTAGCTGTGCATTAGAACTGTCTAATGCACACTCCATTCTTATTGCTTACTTAATGAGCTACATCCTTAATAGGTTTTAACAAGCTACGTAGACTTGCATCCTTTATGCTTGCGTTGTCTATTTTATATTAGTGTTTTTATTTCTATAGAATTTATCTAAACCAAGCTTGAGTCCATTGTTTTACTCATTGCCACTTCCCTGGGCAAACCGTTCCAAAGCTGCACCCCCCTCTGGTTAAATCAGTTTTTCCGCTTCAAGGTGTTCCACTTATCCTGTTCCAATTGTAGTTTGTCTCTTGGGTACATATAGAGTCCCAAATATGCCCTCAGTTGTTCATCCTGAAGGGCCCTGCATATCATACAGATATCTCTCCTTATTCTTCGATATTGCAGTGTGTATAATCCTAAATTGTGTAATCTCTGCTGATGTGATACAGTCCCTGGCCTATAATTTTTTTTGTGGCCCTGCGTTGCACTCCCTCCAACCTTCTGATGTCAGCTTTTTTGTATGGGAATCAAACCTGAGCGCAGTACTCGAGATGCGGCCTCACCAATGCCTGATACAGGGGCAGAATCTCCCTACTGTCTCTGCTGCCAGTATGTCGCAGTATGCAATTTAATGCCTGGTTAACCTTTTTTTTTATATTTTCCACTGTTTATCCTGGTGAGTCCTCTGTTGGGCTTCAGCCCTGGTCACGGCCCCGGGACTTCCACCCGCCATCCATTGTCTCCATCTCCCCTGCTACCCCCGGCTTGCCCCCGGAGGGTGGGGTTGTGGCACCGGACACCCATATCTGAGCCGCGTGATAGTATCTGGTCAGGGAGTGCGGCAATGGCAGGCTTTTCGAAGCCCCCGGGAGGGCTTCACAGAGACAAAGGACGCAATCCTCCTGTTCCTTTTCTCCATTGTTCTTGGAGGCGGGGACGTGCAGTGACGCCAGCATCCACCCCGCCTCCCTGTGTATCGAGCGCCAGTAGTGTGAGTGACTCCTGGCCTCTGCCAGGGGTGGTCCTTGCGCAGGACACTACCACACCCTCCCCCCTGGAGAAGTAGCGCTGTCCATGGGACGCTCCATCCTTCTCCCCCAGCCGGCCCCCTGACGACCCAGGTCAATTCCTGAACCCGGGTCGCCGGCACCGCAAGCAGAAATCCAACCGCTGCACCAGTGGGCTGGCTCCTGGTTTGCCTGTTTGACACTAAGACTGCAATGGGTACTGAATTGTAAGTCTCTAGTTACTCTAACCCCCAGATCTCTTTTGAGGAGTCCTTCCTCGCTGAGGAAAATGGTGGTGGTAGTGGTGGTGGGAGTCCGAGCCCTGGCACCCTCATCCTCCTCTTCATCATTGGGCAACAAGAAATCAAGGTAATTGTCCCCTAGCACCGAGATGGGCACAGAGGACATCGACCGTGAAGGAGCTGGTCATGATGACACATGGTGCGATGGCGCTGATGGTGACAGAAGGCCCTGTCAGCCCTGAGGTGGGGCGAGACTGCATGAAATCTTAGACCGAGGACAGCAGGGCCTGGATGTCAGTGGTCACTGGGGTCGATATTATTTATTCAGCTTTTAATCAGGTAAGTTCACTAGACAAACACATGCCTGTTTTCAGGTACGACCCGGGAGAGTACAGGAAATCAAAAGAACAGAGTACAGTTTGAAGCAAGTAGGGCAGATACACAGATGTCAAGAGAAGCATAACGTATATAGTAAGATATCTCGGGTCACGACAGTAATCATAGTCAATATGCTACGGTACAGTGTCACTGCAGTAAGGAGCCCTGTGGCAGTGACGGGGGGCATTGAGGCCCTGGCAGTGGCAGGGAAGGCTGAAGCAGTGATGAAATGGGGCAGGTTGAGGGATCAACTGGAGAACCTTCATCCCAAACATCACAGGAAGAGTTGGGGCATCGACTGGAGAAGCCTGAAACACCTACAATGTATGAGCGACACTGGTCAGAAGCTGGCCAGTGGAGCTCCCTGACTGTAGCCCCTGAGGAGGCAGAAGGGCATTCAGCAGGGGTGGATGTATCGGGGGCCGGCAAAGAAAACCTTGGCAACGATGAGCCAGCGGAGGAGTAAATGATGGCTGCACTGCCGGCAGTCTCCGCGTCAGGCAGGGTGAGGGAGTCGGTGGAATTGTCGGCAGGAGAAGCGGAAGGCCCACCAATGTCAGGTGGAGGAGCTCTGGTGGGAAAGGCTGCCAAGGCCAATCCTGAAGCAGAGGGTGTGGGCATCAGCGTGAGTCACCGCCAGTCTGGTCGACCCTGTAATGGTCAGTGCTGGGTGCTGTGACAGAACATTCCTTGGAGAACCTGTCCTTCTCCCGGTGGTGATGCTTCCCCAATGATCTCAGGCATTGGTGCACAAGTGCTAATGGGTGGGGCTGGGGAAGTGGAGGAACTCCTAGCCTGTAGCTCATTTTCTAAGTTGGTGACCTGCTCCATAAGAAAATATTTTGGTTCTTTCTGTTGCCCCCACCGTGTAGCTTGAGTGAAGCTGCAGCAGATGTTGCAGGCCTGAATGTCGTCATCACCGCTGAGGCAGTGGTGCAGGCCTCGTGGAAATCCTATATTGTAGGTGTTTCTGTCCGCAGCTGCAACAACAGAAAAGTTTCAGATCCGGGCATAAATGAAAAGGGGGGATCACTTTAGAAAATAGTGACTGGAGAACTAGGGTGAAAAAATGGCAGTCTACTGAAACGACAGTGCTCCGTGCCGTCCGAAGTGCGATGCTGTATAAGTAGAAATAAAAAAAAAACATTAGAATAAGATAAATACTCTGAGAGGCGGACACCTGTCCCCATACTCATCCCTCCTCTCAGAGTGACAGCCTCTGCGAATCATCCATCCCCTCACCTGCTAGTTCCACAAATCTCCTACTATGGGTAGTAAAGCCTTTCCTGTCTCTGCCCCCTACTTATGGAACAGACTCCCTACATCTCTTTGCTCTTCCACCTCCCGTCTCTCCCTCAAAAACAATTTCAAAGAGTGACTACTGTCTGAAGCCAAATGCCACTGCTCTCCTGGGTAATCCCTGGTGTCCCCTCCACACACACACACACACTTATTAGCAGTGCCTTATCCTTGATAAACTCACCACTACCGTTCCTGTCCTCTTTCCCCCACTTTTTGGGGCTTCTGCTGGTCCCATCACCATTTGCTAAGGGGAAGTGTTGTACTCTATTTCAGAGTTGCAGTCTGCTCGTTGACCTGTGCACTATTAGTGTACCTGAATGCATTTTGCACCGTAAGTATCATATCTGAGACTTGTATTTTTGACCTGTATGCTGGCCTTCTTTGACACCTTGTATTCTTATGTAATTCCACTTTATGTAATGACCCCTTGTTCTGTAATTTCCTGCACCTCATGTTGAGGCCTGTGTTTACTGTTGTTCCCACACCTGTATTGAATAATGTGCCATGTTGTGGCTTGGGTCGTACCTGAAAACAGTCCTTTGGATCAGTGCACCCACCCGGTTATCAAAGAAATAATTTATTCAGATATAACAAGTCACGAGTAAAGATCTGTCTTTGTGTGACCTCTAGTTTCCTTTTCAAGAGGCTTTTAAAATTAGGATGTTCAAGATAAATTCTGTTAAAGGTGGCTTGTATTTAGTTGTGCATCTTTGAGAAGATTAGGCAGAGTAGATTGTGTGTACATTTGTCTCACTATCTTTAAATCTAGGTGCATGACATTGAATTCTGATCTCAGACTGCAGTGTTGGAAAACAAGCGTTCAGTACAGTGTGGCACTTTGAAAACTACTGCAGATGGGATGTGATCTGCATAATTTAAAAAATAGTACAGTGGGATTAAAAATGTATGCCTTAACCACCTTCATTACTGATGTACCTTAACTGTCTCCCTAGTCTTCTCGGGGGAATCATACAGATGGCTTTCAATCTCAAAGAGGGATAAAGAGGAAGGCTGAAGACAGTGATAGTGAACCCGAGCCAGAAGATAACATCAGGTGAAGCCATTTTTAGTAATTTAACAAATTGCTGAAATAGATGTGCTCTAATTAATGTAGTTCTACTTGTAGCAGCAGTGCCTTCAGATGCTTTTTGATGATCTTTTAATCCACTAGCAATTAATGTGGAGGGTTAGGATATTCAGTGAATTCCAGTGAGATGTGTAAACTAAAGCTGTTAAATCCAAGCATCTAAATTAGTATGCATAATGATTTTCCTGTAGCAAGTCACCTGTTCCTCTGGGACCCAGCAGTAGATAGGCTAGATATTCAGTGCTCAGCTATGAATATACGAGTTTCACTGATCTTGTAATAACTCACTCATTTATTAAAGCAGTTGAATAGTGGGTACCACGTTGCTACCATATATGAAACCTAAGTGGAATCATGTAAAATGTTTTGACTGTGGAAATTCTGTATATTTGATCATTCTAAATAGTTTGTCTTGCATTGTAAGAAATGGTCTCTTAGCAAATTATTTCCAATGACTGTGCTAAAAAAGTGGTATAGGGTTAAAGCAGGGTATTAAATTAGTTAAAATATTTGATTAGCAGTGTTAGCATGAAAGTGCTCATCAGCAGTGAAAATGCTTAGCACTTTGTACAGATTTTTTGGCAAAAAAAAAAAATACAATATAGTTTTCACTAATTTTGTCTACTAGTGCCATGGACTTTCTCAAAAAATGGTTGTCTACTGCTACGCTTTTCTGGAAATGGTTAGCATTGTCGCTCGTTTTTGCATAGCATTTTGCTACACTACACCAGCTGTTTAATACCCTGAAAAGGAAGAGCAGTTAAAAAATGTTCACAGCATAGAAACCTAGAATTTGATGGCAGATGAGGACCGCTTGGCCCACCCAGTCTGCCCATTTCCCTACCTAATGGATTAGCTGCAGATCCTAGTTAACCAACAGCCTACTTCTTCCTACCTCAGCCCCTAGAATTGCCTTATGACTGTCCCATGCATTCTTGAATTCCACCACTGTTTTTGACTCCACAACCTCAGGAAGGCTGTTCCATGCATCCACAACCCTCTCTGTGAAAAAATACTTCCTCACATTACCTCTGAGCTGTCCCCCCTCTATCTTCAAATAGTGTCCCCTTGTTCTTGCACACCTCTCTTTCTGAAAGATGCTACCCTCTTGGACTTTGTTGATTCCCTTGAGGTACTTCTAAGTTTCTATCATGTCCCTCCTCTCCCTCCCTTCCTCAAGGCTATACATATTAAGCTCCTTAAGTCTCTCTTCATATGTCTTCTGCTGCAGACCCTGCACCATTCTAGTTGCCCTCCTCTGGACTGCTTCCATCCTGTCTTTGCGGAGACTGGGTCTCCAGAACTGCATGCAGTACTCCAGATGGGGTCTTACCAGCTGTCTGTACAGAGGGATAACAACTTCCTGTTTTCTACTAGTGATGCCTCTCCCTATGCATCCCAGTATCCCCCCAGCTCTCCTTACTGCCCTCTCACATTGCTTGCCCACCTTTAGGTCATCTGATATGACTACCCCCAAGCCCCTTTCCATTTTTGTTGTTTGTATCTCACCCCCCATTGTGTACTCTTCCCCTGGGTTTTTGTTTCCCAGGTGCATTACTTTGAGCTTCTTAGCACTGAATCTAAGCTGCCATACATTTGACCATTCCTCCAGCCTTGCCAAGTCCCTCTCATCCTTTCCACCCCACCTTGTGTATCAACTCTGTTGCAGATCATTGTGTCATTTGCAGAGAGACATGCTTTTCCTTCCAGTTCTTCTGCAGTGTCGCTTATAAAGACATTAAAGAGGACTGGTCCGAGTACTGAACCCTGCGGTACCCCACTAGTAGCCCCCTTTCTTCAGAGTGGACTCTGTTTACTATTACCCTCTGTGTCCTGTTCTTCAGCCAATTCTTTACCCAGGCTACCATCTCGGGACCCACTCTTAGGCTGGCCAACTTGTATATTAATCTTTTCTGTGGGACTGTGTCCAGATGCCTTGCTAAACTCTAGGTAGTCCATGTCCACAGCCCCTCCCTGATCTACAACTTTGGTCCCCCAGGTAAAGAAATCTATTAGATTCATCTGACATGAACTTCCCACTGTGAATCCATGCTGCCTTGGGTCCTGTGCACCTCTGGCCTCTAGGTACTCAACAGTTCTTTCCTTCAGAAGTGATTCCATCATTTTCCCAGTCACTGAGGTTAAACTAACAGATCTGTAGTTTCCTGCTTCTGCCCTTCTCCCACTTTTGTGAAGCGGAATAACATCTACCCTCCTCCAGTCCTCAGGTACCACCCCATTCTCCCATGATTTGTTAAAGAGGGTAGACAGTGGTGTCACTAGTTCTACCCTTAGTTCTTTTACAATTCTGGGATGAATCCCATCAGGCCCCATTACTTTGTCCACCTTCAGTTTTAAGAGTTCTTTCAGAACACTTTCTTCTGTGAATGGACTGGTACCAACCCTCATATCCAGACACTGTTTGGTTTAGGAACCTCCCCCTCTTCATTTGTGAATACTGAGCAAATATATTTTAGTATCTCTGCCTTTTCACAGTCACCCTCTGCCCACCCCCCTTCCCTTTATTAAGCCTCACTATCCCTCCCTTGGTCTTCCTTCGCTCCCTGATGTACGTATAAAAGGTTTTATCCCCCTTCTTAACTGAGTTGGCTATCATTTCCTTGGTTTGGGCCTTTGCTGTTCTGACTGCCTTCCCTGCTTCCTTTTGCTGTAACTGATACAATTCTCTGTCCTGCTCCTTCTGTGATTTTTTTTTTTTTTGTACTTCCTGAATGCTTTCTTTTTCTCCCTAATCTCCCGTCACCTTCTTTGAGAACCATAGTGGTTTCTTACATCGTTTTGTTTTATTTGCTTCACACAAAGGCGTGTTGCCTCTGTGATAGCAGTTTTGATTATTCCCCATTGCTCTACCACCCCTATTTCCTGTCCATTTGCTAGTGCACACCTAAAGTACTCACCCAATTTGGCAAAGTCAGCCCTCCTGAAGTCCAGTACCTTTGCCTTTGTATGGCTTGACTCTACTGCTGTGTTTGTGAACTACACTGTTTGATGGTCACTAGTTCCCAGATAGCTACCCACTTCTAAATCTGTGATCCTCTTACCATCTCCATTTGAGAGTACCAGGTCTAAGATTGCTCCCTCTCAAGTGTTTTCCAATACTAGTTGTCAAAGGCATGCCCAGTTTAGGGCATCTAGTGACGCCATTCTTAGAAGTGGCTGCTGCACATGTACTCCAGTTAGCATCTGGCATATTCAGATCCCCCATCAGCAATATCTCCCCTTTTTCTACCATTCTAATGATACTTTCTATCATTTCCTTGTCCATTTCCTCCCCCTGAGATGGGGGTCTGTATACAACCCCTGTATGGATTGTGGTGACATTGCATGTCTCCAGATTGACCCACAGTGCTTCCTCTCCTCCTCTTTACCCTTTTGTTCTTTTGCTTTGATTCTTTCCCTTATGTAGAGAGCTACTCTTCCTCCTCTTTTACCCTCCCCATCCCTCCTGTAGATAGTATATCCTGGTATGTTTACATCCCAGTCATGGTTCTGTGTGTACCATGTTTCTGACACTGCCACGATATCCAGATGTTCCTCCTCCATTAAGGCCACTAATTCAGGAAGCTGGTTACCCAGACTTCGGGCATTTGCACATATTGCTCTCCATTTTTTGATGGCTTTACCTATTGTAGCACCATCCCTGTCCTCATTGACTTTGCTTTCATCAGGACTATGTAGTCAGGCACAAGAACACCACGTAAAACTCCTAGCTAGCAGTCTATGCAGGATACCGCCCTCTGATGTCGTTTCCGCCCCAACATCCCCTCTGGTATAAAGGGGGAGGTCCCCCAGCACCACCTCTGTTTTCCCACCATCAACCCACTAGTATCTGCTCCACAGACACCTCTATCACAGTCAACTGCCATTTTGCGCCTCATGCAGTTATTGTTTGTTTTTAATTTTTTCACCTAATTTTCAGTGTTGGTGCATGTCTTCTTCGTCTACGCAGCGGCGGAAGTCTGTGTGTGCATGTGGCACGCAGATCCTGGTGAGAGACTGCCACGCAGCCTGCCTGATCTGCCTGGGCCCGAACCACAAGCCGGACTGCCTGCAGTACCAGAAATTTAATAAAACGTGCATTCACCGCCTCAAGACTCTAAAACCGACTTATTAGAACCACAAGTGGCCGCCATGCAGGGGACCCATTCGGGGCATAGCTCTTCATCTTTTTGGGAGAGGAGTCCCTGGCTGAAGAAGAGATCGGGTGGGAAACACCACCACAAAGACAAGGAGAGAGCAAGGTCAGAATCCTGCCCTAGGTCCCCTCACAGACCTCTGCTAATTCCATCTCCGGCGAGAGGTCAGTCCATCCCCGGTTCAGCAGCTGCTACCGAGGTTGCTTCCAAAAAGGCCTCCACATCTCCTCTCTCACAGGGCAAAGAGGCTTCCAACCATGGGGGCATTTGTCCGCCCCAGTGTCCCTGGCTCTTAGGCCCCACAAGCCGTCGCTTTGGTCTACGCCAGAGGGACAGGCGTCTTCTTTGAGCGGCAAAGCTAAGGCTGTTGCCTGAAAATCTTCAGGGTCGTCTGACCAACACAAGGGGTCGGGCGACTAATCCAGACGCCTGGAGGCCGTCAGGCATGGGATGAAAGGGCAGCATCCACCTTGGAGGGCTGTCAGACCACGGGACTCTCCCATTCGGAGATGGACTAGGCTCCCCCTCCAAAGCGGCAGTCTGCTCTGAAAGAGCGGCCATCTGATCAGGCATCAGACAAGCCTACAGATTGGATGCCCGGGCCCATAGACAGTCTGACAACTCCTCTACCTCCCCTCAAGAGCGGGATGTCGGCCCACAGGACAAGGCCCCTTCGGCCCTGACGCCCAAAGATAAACAGACCTAGGACCAGACAAAGTACCCAAAGCTCGTGAGGGCCTTAGGACCTTTGGAACGTCTCTACCTCGCTTGCAGCACCCTGTATTCCCACTGGCGAAGTAGGGCACTATTCAATTCATGGTGGAATGCCATCAGAGCCTTACTTCCCAGACCAAGGGAGCCATCCCCTACTCACAGAGGGCTCCCACCGCCAGCACTGCTGAGGGATTCCTCATCTCACAGGCCCAGACTACCTCCCACGATGCCAGATTGCCCGTTGTCTGGGGATGACAACCAGGGTTGGGGTCTCTGATGTACATAGATGCAGGGGACTCCTCCTCCTCTTACTCATCAGAGGACTAGCTGCTCCTGCCATCTCCGGACCACAAGAGGGACTCCCCAAGGTCGTTTCCAGATCCATCCTTCCTCGATGTGATGAGGCACATCCAGGCCTTGAACCAGTGGGACATGGAGGAGCTTGACCCAGAACACCGCCACCTGGCCAAGTTCCTCTGGGCGACCCTAGCTAGTTGAACCTTTCCAAGATCTAACAAAGTTGGCCTGGAAGCACGCACCCAGCCACTATGTCAGCCGTGCCTAGGAAAGTGGACAGACTGTACAAAAACCGCGAAAGGAGAACCCCATCTGAGTGAGCAGCCAAAGGTGGACTCCATAGTGCTCTCTTTAGCACATGGCAGGGTACAGCAACCCAGCCTCCAGACCCGGAATTTGGGGGGGGGTCTCCGATGTACATAGAATGTACAAATCTGAACCTGTCACTGCTCGGCTCCGTCCCTTTCATAAAAACCAGGGTCAGTAGGGAAGGTGCCAGCAACCAAATGGGGGATTCACAAAAAGAGGCCCTCCCCTTCCTTCAGGTACCCAGGGTCCCAAAAAAGGCCAAGTTGGCCAGACCCTCCCCTTTACCTAACCCCACCGCATGACTCCGTGCCAGCCCAGGGGGAGGCTATAGGAGGGAGGTTCTCCCTTTACCTGTCAGGATGGTCCAGGTTCTCCACAGATCAGTGGATTCTCCAGGTTATCCAAAGGGGGTACTCTCTGGAGTTAACCCAGGTCCCACCTGACAGCCCACCCATCCTCTCCTTCTGCTCCCCATCCCATGCCGCTCTTCTGCAGGCAGAAATTGTGGCCCTGCTAGAAAAGAAAGCGATTCAGGTGGTGCCCCCACACCAAAGAGACGGGATACTAATCCCATTTCTTCCTAGTCTCGAAGAAGACTGGAGATCTTTGTTCCATCTTAGATCTGAGCCAGCTGAACACGTCTATCGAATACAGAAGGTTCAGGGTGGTGACACTGCCTGGCCTTTTGCCCACGATCCACCAAGGGGACTGGCTCCACTCCCAAGACATGCAGGATGCTTATATGCATATCAAAATCCTGCCGTCCCACAGGAAGTACCTCCACTTCGCCTTCCAAGGAGAGCACTACCAGTTCAGGGTGATGCCATTCTGCTTTTCATCGGCACTGAGAGTCTTTACCAAGTGCCTGGTTGTAGTGGCGGCAACCCTCAGGAGACGGGGACTTTGTCTACCCCTACATGGACGACTGGGTGCTCACAGCATCATCATCAGAGGTCTAGCTGCATCAGTCACTAAAGGAGACTTTCAGCCTTTTTCAAGTCTTGGGCATAACTCTGGATCTTCCCAAGTC
Organism: Neoceratodus forsteri; assembly: GCA_016271365.2. Classification (NCBI taxonomy): domain Eukaryota; kingdom Metazoa; phylum Chordata; order Ceratodontiformes; family Ceratodontidae; genus Neoceratodus; species Neoceratodus forsteri. The sequence continues at coordinate 1,689,708,855 of CM057450.1, forward strand.
ATGCCCCTGGTTTAGGCAGAGACTGCAATACATAGGAGCGGTCCTGGATACAGTCCAGGGAAAAGCCTTCCTTCTCGACGACCAAGCAGACAGACTGACGGCAGTTGCTTGAAGGATAATGACCTCCAATCCAGTTCCAGCCAGAGTGGTGCTTCAACTCTTGGGCCTCATGGCCGCAGCCATTGCAACAGTTCCCCCTCACTAATCTGCGTATGAGGGTCTTGCAGTGGAACCTCAAGGTGCAATAGGACCAGAGCACGGATGACCTCTGTCAAAATTTCCAGTGCTGTCCTTCGGTCCCTAAAGTGGTGGGTCACCCTGGCTCGAATAGACAGGGATTCCCTTTCAATGCCTGAGTCCTCTGAAAAATCCTGATGACAGACGCCTCAGGGATAAACTGGGGAACACATCTGGCATTCCATCAGATGAGGGACTCTTGGACCTCAATGGAACGTGCTGTCCATATAAATGCCCAGAAGATGAGAGCTGTCCTGAATGCATTGAAGTCTTTCCAAGGAGTCGACACTCCTGATTCCCTATTGGTCCAGTCGGACAATACTTTGGTAGTCTTCTATCTCAGCAAGCAAAGGGGCACTCCTTTTTACCCCCTTTTTCAGAGAGACCGTGAGAGTTTGGTATTAGGCAGTGGTCACAACCTGGAAATCACAGCAGTGCATGTTCTAGGTATCCAGCTTTCTTGCAGACAGCCTAAACTGTTCTCATTCTGCTTCAGGAATGGAGCTACTGCAGGAGGTAGCAGACGACCTGTTCGAAAGACTGGGCCAGCCAGAACTGGACCCCTTTGCGTCCCTACTCAGCACCAAGCTACCCAATTTCTGCTCACCAGATCCAGGGCCTGGTGTTTTCTGGCACAACTCATTGTCTCTCTCCTGGACAGGGGGGTTTCTTTACACCTTCCCTTCCTTTCCATTTCTTCAGAGGGTACTGCAGAAGTTGCAGACAGAAGGTGCTTGCATGATCTTGATAGCTCCCTTCTGGCCTTGACAAATCTGGTTCCCACTGTTGCAACAAGTGGAATCGGAACCACCGGTTCCGTTACCAGTGTCTATTCACTTGCTCTATCAGGAGCAAGGCGCCCTAGTACATCTGGATCTTCGGTCTCTGCACCTGCATGCATGGCTCCTGCATACTTGGGGACAGATTCGGAGCATCTCCCAGAGTGGCAGAAGTTCTAGTGGCAACACGAAAACCCTGTACCAGGGCAACGTGCCTTGAAGTGGAAGTGTTTCTGCTTGTGGGCATCTCCTCGTTCTCTAGATCTTTTCTGCTGTCCGGTGGAATCTTTGCTGGAGCACCATCTTTCCCTGTTGGATATGGGTCTCAACTACTCATCCTTTAAGGTGCATCTTTGTGTGCTTTCAGCTTATCATGCACCACAGGATGGGAAAGCTCTGGCACAACTGGACTTGTGCAAGACCTTTTTAAGAGGTATCTTGCACATCAAACCCCCTAGGAGGGACCCTGTTCCTCCTTGGGACCTTCTTTTTGTTTGAGAAACTCATTTTGCCTCTCTGAGCCTGCCGCAAGTTGAGAGCCTTGCTTTCTCTCTTAGAAAGCATTGTTTTTAGTTGCTATTACTTCAGCTTGAAGGATTTTCAAGCTTCAGGATCTGATGTGTAAAGACCCTTACCTGTTTTTTTCACAGGGACAGAGTAGCCCTGCGCACAAACCCTAAGTTCCCTCCAAAGGTAATGTCTGAGTTTACTTTAAACCAAGACATACAACTACCAGTTTATTTCCTAGAGTACTCCAACAGAGGGGAGGCCTTGTTGAATACTCGGGGATGTACATGGAATCCTTCGGTACCATGTAGACCATGCTAGTTCTTCTGGAAAGACAGACCAGTTGTTTGTCTATTTTGCGCACGGATTATTGAGAGCCCCTGTGACCAAGCAAATGGTCAAGTGGCTGGTCAATTGCATTACTTTGTTACCAGAAGTATGAAAAACCCTTACTGGGACCAGTTAAGTGTCATTCCACCAGAGGGGTTTCTGCGTCCTTAGGTTCCCTCAGGAACGTTTCGGCAGCAGATCTCTGTGCAGCTGCCACTTGGAGTTCAGTCCACACTTTTGTTAAGCATTACAGTTTGGACAATGCTTCTAGAAGGAGAGCAGGTTTCAGCCTAGCGGTCCTCCAGGGGACCCCCCCCCCGGACTGTGCCTGGGGCTTTGTTTACAGTCCTCCACCCTTCTGACCTGTGTCTCTCTTTTTTTGTACTGCTTGGGACTCTGTCCTAATGTTACCTACTGCAAGAGCTCCCCCTGGAAGTAAGATAGTACAGTTACGTAAGAACTTACCATAACAGTAGATCTTCGAGAGCTGCTCGTGCAGCAGGTGGTTTTCCCACCAACCTACCCCTGGAGTTATGTAACTGTACTTCTCTCTGGGGGATGGGAGATCTTTCTTCTCGTGGGAGCTCTTGCAGCAGGCTACAGCATTTAGGCTATAACATTTAGGACTATGCCGCAGGCACTAGGACCACACGGTGAAAACTTCTGCCAGCAATACCAGCAGGGACCGCCCCCGACGCCGGCCCTGCCCAGACGTCGGTCAGGGTACAAGAGGGGGCGGACCCAGCTCCACCTCAGTTCTTTCCCGCTGCGTACCCGCACGTGAAGCTAGCTTCTGTCTGCGATTCTCAGCGAGAACAGAAATTCTTCAAGCAAGTCTTCTGTTTTTCGACAGTTTTGTCCGTTTTCCTCCACTACCGACGTCAGTGTCGCTGCCGTCGTTCGGTACGAGTTTTCCCGCTTTTTTGGTGCTTTCGCCTCTGTGTTTGCTGCCGTTAGTACTGACGTCAGCCCTCCCCCCCCCGGCCGGGTTCGATGTCTTCCCGGGCTTCAGTGTCCCCTGAACACCTTAACAAGTGCGACTGCGGGCGGCAGATTCCCGCTAAAGACAGACACCGGCGGTTCGTTTTCTGCCTCGGCCCTGACCACGACACCGCTCATTGCACTGACTGCCAGGCCTTTACCAGCCGGACCCGCATTTTCCGCCTGAAGGCCCTTAAGGCCTACCTCCTAGAGCAAAAAATGGACCTGCACTCATCGGAGGGGAAGAAAAAAGAGAAGAAACGTCATAGTAAGGAGCGTAGTTGGTCCCGACACCGGTCCCGGTCCAGATCGCGTTCGCGGCCTTCTCCAAAAAAGGCCTGTCCTTCAGGGTCTGGAGATTCGCCGAAGTCTTTTCAGGCTAAGGCCGGCCCGTTGGGGGAGAAGCCGGCCAAGCCGAAGATGACTCTGCTAAGAGTCATCGCCAAGTCCGTGGGGGTACCTGCTTCGGCCCTACCTACCACGGCACCGGCGCCGCCTGCTAAAGGCGCGCCTCCGGAGGTTAATGACTCTCCGGCGCCCACTGGCGTCACCCAGTCGTTGGTCCCTACACCGACGCCCGTCGAAAGGGCTAAGGACCTGGGGTTGGTCATTGAACTACCAACATCCCTGTCGCCCAAGTTCTCCTCCCCCCGGGCCCTCAAGAGAGCTCTCCTTTGCGTCCCGCTGCTCCGGAGACTACTTTCCCACAGCGGGCGGCTGAGATCTTCTCCCAGGATAGCTCAAACAGCTTTTCTCGTTTTGGTGGGGGCAGGTTCACACGTGAACCTCCCCGTCGCCGGCCCAGACACCGGTGCCAGATCCTGCGGATGAACCACAGCCAGAGGCGAGACCTCTCAGTTGAGGTCCCCAGGCGCCGTCCTCCGCCTTCAGGGCCGTTCCCGCTCTAGATCCGAGGACCACCGGCGATGGCTCTAAGGTTTCTAGTGACCGATGTCGGTCCCGGTCTCGTTCCAGGAGCCCTTCCCGCGCTAAGCGGGACCGCTCCCGGCGTCAGTTTCCTGACCGACGTCAGTCATTGCTTCGTTGTCGGTCCCCTAGTCACCAACATCAGAGTAGGCATGGTCATGGAGTAGAATCCGACTATTCCAAGTCGGATAGTCGATCCTCCTCTTCTTCATCGACCTCTTCGTCTTCTCTCAGCCTCAAGCGCTTCCCTGAAGAGAAGGACCTGCCTCGCTCGCCTCCAGACGATCCAACCTTTATGGACGTCATGAGGTATATCCAGGCTTCCAACGAGTGGGACACGGAAGACCTGGAACGTCGGAGATTGGCTAAATACCTGAGGCAGAAAGAGCTGAAGCCTCTGGTTGTTCCTCCTTTGGTGGATTCTTTCCAGGATCTTACTAAATCCACCTGGATGCATCCGGCCTCCATCCCGGCAGTTCCTAAAAAGTCAGATAGGCTCTATAAGGTCCAGAGGGCGGAACCCTTCTTGGCGGAGCACCTTCAGGCCGACTCATGTTTGATCACGACTGCTCATGATAAATCTCGACAGCCGCAGCGCCTCAGCTCCCGGCCTCCCAACTTGGAGTCCCGATACCTGGATCAGGTGGGCAAAAAAGGTTACGTTGCCTCCACCTGTTCCATTCGCTCCCTGAATTTCCGCATGCATATGGTGCAATACCAGAATGCGTTGTGGGAACGGGGTCTTGAGCTGACACAGGCCATGCCAGACTCTGATAAGAAGACAGAGCTCCTGGCCCTATTGCAGTCGGGCTCAGACGTAGGCTCTCATGTACTGAGAGCCTCGTATGACAGTGCAGATATGGCAGCCAGGGCGGCTGCCTCTGGGGTGTGCCTTCGGCGCCATGCCTGGTTGAGAGTTTTGGGCTTTCACCAGGATCTGCATCCCGGTATCCGGGAATTGCCATTCCAGGGTACCGTCTTGTTTGGGCAGGAGACTGAGGCTTTGATCTCCTGTCTCCAGGAATCGGGTAAGTCGATCTGGTCGGTCCGCCAGATGTACCGTGGCGACCAGCAACGCCCCCATCGCAGTCGGCCTTTTTGCAAGTCCTCAGGCAATCAGACTTCAGCCCGCGGAAACCAGCAAGGGCAGAGAGGCCACTTCCGCAGAAGATCCGGAAACCAGCAGTCTGGTGGACCTTCCGCTTGGGGGCCCAAGTCCTCCCAGGCCTCTCTCCCAACCCCGGTTCTGCCCAATGACTCCCTTCCACCCCTCTGTCAGAAGTTCATGGGGAGCCGGTTGGGGGCCGCTTCTCCCTTCATCTCGAAGGGTGGCGTTCTATTACCACAGATCAATGGGTCTTGGACGTTGTACGGAGAGGACACAAATTGGAGTTCAGAGTTTCCTCCACACACTCCACCAAAGCTCTCCCGTTATCCTCCTTCTCACATCCCACTATTGGAAGGAGAAATTCAGGCCTTCCTGCAGAAGAGAGCGATAGAGTCCCCTGCGATCAGCGGGGCCAGGGGTTCTACTCCCACTTTTTTCTGGTCCCAAAAAAGACGGAGGACCTTCGTCCCATTCTGGACCTCAGTTGGTTAAATCTCTTTATAGAGTACAAAAAGTTCAGGATGGTGACTCTTCAGGATCTCCTCCCTCTGCTGCACCAAGGGGACTGTCTCTGTTCTCTCGACATGCAGGATGCATACATGCGTATAGGGGTCTTTCCTCCTCACAGGAAGTTTTTGAGGTTCCACTTTCAGGGGGAGCATTTTCAGTTTTGGGTGCTCCCATTCGGCCTCTCTTCCGCTCTGCGAATCTTCACCAAATGCCTCGCAGTGGTGGCTGCGGCTCTGAGGCGGTTGGGGCATTATGTGTTTCCTTACCTCGACGACTAGCTTCTTACGGCCCTGTCAAGGGACAGCCTCTTACGCTCTCTCGGAGACACTTATACTCTATTCTGAGAGCTGGGGATCACCCTGAACTTGAAAAAGTCATCCCCAGAGCCCAGCCAAAAGCTCACCTTCATAGGAGTGATCCTGGATTCTGTCCAGGGCATGGCCTTTCTCCCACAGGACAGGGGGATTCGCTTGAGAACATCGGCGGAACGGATCTCCATAGCACCTCGGGTTCCGGCCCGGAACTTCCTCAGCTTATTGGGGCATATGGTGGCGGCCATTCCAGTTACACCTTTGGCCCGCCTCCACATGAGAATCCCACAATGGATGCTCAAGGTGCAGTGGGATCAATGCTACGACGACCTAGATGCTTTAGTCAGGATCTTGGAGCCAGTCAGGAGAATATTGCTTTGGTGGTTAGACCCCAGCAATCTGGAGAAAGGGGTCAGTTTTCATCCGGAGCCTCCAGGTCAGACTCTAACGACGGACGCATCGGACCTGGGTTGGGGGGCTCACCTGGGTGTTCATCAAATGCAGGGGGTTTGATCACTCGAACGGTCCCTCCACATCAATGTGCTGGAAATGCGAGCGGTCCTCTATGCTCTTCAGGCGTTTCAGGAGGATCTGGTACCGGGCTCTCTTCTAATTCAGACGGACAACATGGCAGTCGTCTTTTACATCAACAAGCAAAGAGGCACCCATTCCTATCCTATCATCTTTGCAGGGAGGCGATGAGTCTAGTACTGGGCACTGGAACGGGGCATTCTTCTGTCCGCCATGCACGTTCCAGGCATCATAAACGATCTGGCCGACAACCTCGGCAGGTCGCGGGCCAGAGCACACGAGTGGGAGTTGCTACAATCCGTGGCGGATCAGCTCTTCGCCAGGTGGGGTCTTCCTGAGCTGGATCTCTTTGTGTCACCACGCAATGCCAAACTGCCACTGTTTTGCTCGCAAGAGCACGTGCGTGGAGTTTTTTGGCCAGACACGTTATCCCTTTGCTGGGCAGGGAGGTTTCTTTTTGCCTTTCCACCCTTCCCTTTCATTCAGAGGGTTCTGCTCAAACTACAGGCAGAGGGGGCCCGGATGATCCTTGTGGCCCCCAACTGGCCTCGACAGATTTGGTTCCCACTTCTGCAGCGGTTGTCCCAGGAACCTCCAATCCTGCTGCCCATTTGCTTGCAGCTGCTGTCCCAGGACCAGGGGTCTCTGGTTCACCCAGATCTCAGATCCCTGCACCTTCATGCTTGGCTCCTTCAGACATAGCTAAAAACAGATACGGGGTTTCCCTGGAAGTGGCTGAGGTCTTAGCGTCCGCAAGAAAGCCCGCTACTTGCTCCACTTATGCTATGAAGTGGAAGCGTTTCTGTCTTTGGGCCTTGCCACAACATTTGGATCCTGTCACCTGCCCTGTGAACTCCACTTTGCAGTATCTCCTCTCCTTGTACGAGAAAGGCCTGAGCTATTCCTCTATCAAGGTGCACATGTGGGCAATTTCCGCCTATCATGCTCTCGTGGGAGAGAGAGCATTGGCGCAGTTAGACGTAGACCGCACCTTCCTTAGGGGAATTCTAGACATTAGACTTCCCATTAGGGACCCTATCCCACCCTGGGACCTCCTTTTTGTGCTGGAGAAACTCACCCTCCCTCCTTTTGAGCCCGCAGCAAGTTATGAGCTGCGTTACCTTTTTTGGAAAGTTTTTCTGGTTGCTATTACTTCAGCTCGAAGGGTTTCCGAGCTTCAGGCTCTGATGTGCAAAGAGCCCTATTTGGTTTTTCATAGGGAAAGGGTTTCCCTCAGAACTAATCCTAAATTTCTTCCCAAGGTGGTCTCAGAGTTGACCCTCAACCGGTCGGTTGATCGTCCAGTTTATTTTCCTTCCCCTTCCAATAGAGGGGAGGCTCTCCTCCACACATTGGATGTCCACAGGTCTCTGAGGTATTACCTCAATAGAATGGTTCAGCACCGTAAATCGGAGCAACTCTTTGTGGCTTTTGCACCACATCGCTTGGGTCAACCGGTGTCCAAGCAGACTATCTCTAAATGGATAGTTCGTTGCGTCTCATTTTGCTACGAGCATCACAATAAACCCCTGCCGGGCCCGGTTAGGGGTCACTCCACCAGGGGAGTGTCAGCTTCTTTTGCCGCCATGCGGAATGTCGCTATCCAGGACATTTGTGCGGCTGCGACCTGGAACTCTATGCATACCTTTATCAAGCATTACAGCTTGGATATCGTCTCCAGACGCCGTGCTGGCTTCGGCCTAGCGGTTTTGCAAGGACTTTTGCCCTAAAGGCCTCTGGAGTCAGCATATTCCTCCTCCCGGGGTCGGCTACCTCCTTGCTCTGGGACTGCTTGGGATTCATTCCTAAATGTTATAGGCTGCTGCAATAGCTCCCACTCGAAGTAAGATAGTACAGTTATGTAAGAACTTACCGTAACAGTAGATCTTCGAGAGGAGCTCTTGCAGCAGGCGCTGCTTCCCTTCCGCCTTCCCCCTCGGAGAGTGTAGGTCTGTTTTCTTTCCTTTCTAGATGGTAGGCTTCGCCTCCTTCTCTTGTCAGGCCTTCTGTTGGGTACTGGCAGGAGAACTGAGGGTGGGCTGGTCCGCCCCTCTTGTACCCTGACCGGCGGGGCTGGCATCGGGGGCAGTCCCCGCTGGTATTGCTGGCAGAAGTTTTCACCATGTGGTCCTAGTGCCTGCGGCATAGTCCTAAATGTTATAGCCTGCTGCAAGAGCTCCTCTCGAAGATCTACTGTTACGGTAAGTTCTTGCGTTACTGTACTATCCTCCTCGGTTCCCCATCCAATACATCAGCCGGGTCTCCGGCGGGAGAACTGAGGTGGTGCTGGGCGGACCACCCCCTTTATACCACAGGGGAGCTGACTTCAGGGGGCGGTCCCCTGCATGGGTTGCTAGCTAGAAGTTTTCCATGGGGTCCTAGTGCCTGGCGGCATAGTCCTAATGGTGTTACCTGCTGCAAGAGCTCCTCTACTGTTATGGTAAGTTCTTGCATAACTGTACTTTTTCGTGCTATACAGAATTTCATAGATTATCCATGTTTTATTCATGGGTTCTTGTGCACATGAACAGACAAAGTTGGTGGTGATATACATATTGCTCGAACCGGTAAGTCACAGTATGTTCAAGTCCTTAGAGGTGCACCCAAAGCTCATACATTTTTGCTTTCGTGTTTACTTCTTTCTCTATCTACCCAGTATTAGAGTGGACTTCCCATACCACAACATACTGTCACATCCCTAGAGCAAGAAGTCTGTCTGGAGATTTTTAGCGGCTTTTCCCCAAATATTGATTAACTCACAAGATAATAACTTGCTTTAATGGGCAGCTGTCTGGCATACAGCGGAGCCTTTAGGTATCTGGGGTGCTAATAATAAAATCGACTGTGCAAGGCTGTATGACTGGTTATTGGTTAAATGTTGCACAGTATTTATTGCAGTGCTTGCCTCATCTCTTTTAAAACTAGATTGTTTGACAAAAGAGATCTGAAAATTATAAATTCTTTAAATCTTATTAGATTTTTTTTTTTTTTACTGCTGCCATAAGTTTGAATTCTGTTCTGTTTGCTGTAATATACGTCAACGTGAAATTGACCAATACTTTCTGAGAAACATTTAAAGAAATCCGAAGCACTGCAGTCTGGAATAAATTGTTTTTTCATTGGGAGTGAGAAAAACAATAGATATGGTCTTCAATCACTAAAAAACTCCACAACAGTGCTACAAAATGTTTACTTGGAATATCCATCGCCAGTTTGGCCATGCAGTTCAAGAGCAAGAAAAAAGGTTCCTAGGCCCTACAGTTCTCCACCTTTGCTGTTCTCATCTTCATTTTCCCACTTTCACTGTATATGCTACAGATTTTTCTCCAGTAACTCACTTATTTGTAAACTTTGTTCTGGGATTGTGGATATGTTGTTCATCCACACTTATTGGCATGTCCCGTTCCCCTTTAAGAATCACTGGAAGTCTTCAGGCTGGCTCCACCCGGGTGGTATAACCATAACCCTCAGCTCCACCCCATAACACCAGATCTTCCTTTCTGCTGGAAGATTCAGGTTGCCTCCTTTATACTCCCGCATTTTGTAGGCCCTGGCTTCAAAACCTTTGGTTATTCAAAAAAAATTCCGTCTAGTTTGCATTAGTGGTCGCGACTACTTATCTTCGATTATGGAAGACAAGACTTTCCCCGGACTTCGCCGGTGTTCGTGCGGCCAGAAAATGTCATGCACCAGTCCCCACACTGCGAGCGTCTATTGCCTGAGTGTCGACCATGACACCTCGAAGTGTGATTTTTGTCTTGCATTTCACTCTAACGTCATTGGCGACAGTCTCGCACGCCTGAAGTTGGGGAGGCTGGAAAAATTGAACCCTCTGGTGAAATCAAAGGAGGCTCGGTGGGTGACTTCTATGGCTGTGGGATCCGCCGAGCAATTGGAAAGCATGCAAGCTTTCGAGGAGGAAGTGGTGTGTGTCGGGGAATCTTCTTCTCTGAGCTTCTTCATTCCGCTTAACCTGGGCTCTGCCTTCTCTGGTTCCTTCTGAGAGTTGTGCTAGTCTCTCCCAACTACAGGAGAGGGTCTTGCAGGCATGCACTCCTCTCGGTCCCGTAAGCGGGAAAAGGACCCAGGAGACTAAGACTTTCTTGGGATCGGGAGAGATCTCGGTCCCAGTAACCAGCAGTCTCGACTTCGGTCAAAATTACCTCTTCAGACGCTGGCTTCTCTGCTATGCCGTCTGGCCAGTCAACTGAAGTGTCAATTGATGAGGTTTAAATAATCAACCCGATCGACCCATCATCGCCCACTCTGGTTGACGATTCAGTCGGTCTCCAGTCCTTTCTTTACCCGATGAGAAGACCCAGCCCGCTGGGAATCCCATCGAGGAAGTGGTCCCCGACCATGTGAAATCACCGGTCCCGCCGGTGTCTCCCAAGCGACCGAATCTGCCTGTCTGATCTCGATCGAGGTCTAGTACCCCCTTGACCAACAGGCCAAGGAAGAGCCAGAAACGCTCCAAAAAAGAGGCGATGCTATCGGTCATCCTTGTCCTCCTCTGATGAGGAGAGGCTCCTCTGGAAACTCCAGCGCTACGAGGACCTCGTGACAACAGCTGATTTTGTCTGGGCACAAGCCGACTCCGGCTTCCATGCTGGCCATTACTTGGCTTTCACCTCCTAGGCCGAAGCAGACTCTTTCGAAGCCGATTAAGTTGGCTCCCCCACCCGCGGAGCCGGTGAAAGCTCCAGTTCGGCCTAAACCGGTCTCTCCACTGATCATGGTGGAACCACTGCCCAAGCAGCCTGTGGGAGGGGCTCCTTCTAAGGAAGATTGACCAGACACTGGGCTTCCCCAGCGTCTTTCGGTCACTGTCACCCAAGACCGCCCTTGGTGGGTCGAAGGTGACCTGGGTGGTCGACCATTGTATTCGGATGAGACCAGCCTACATTCTCATCCTGGGGATGACGAATCGGCCGGTGGGCTAGAGACAGAGGAAGGTCCTTCATCCTTTCAGGGCTTTCTTTGCCTCATCTCTTAGTCTACAGGGATGCCTCTGGAACCTATCCAGAAAAAGGCGGAGTACCCTCTCACAGACATCCTCAAGACAGAGGCCTTTCCTGTGGCCAAGGCCATAGTTGGCCTGGCATTAGAACTTTGCCAGCGCCCTGTCTCCTGTCCAGCACTGTCTGCCCGCATGGCCCAAAAGTATGCGGTGCCCATGGGGTCCCTTGCAGGGTTCACAGAGCACCATTCGGCCAAGAGCCTGGTGACCACTTCTGTGTTCACGCGTACTGGAAGTTCTGCTGACACTGACCAACCTCGCGAAAGAGTCCAAACTCTTGGATCATTCAGCTCGAAAGGTCTGTGTGGTCTCATCTTTAGGCCTTCATCAGGCAAGTTCGGCGTCGTCATGGCACACTTCTCTCATGCCCTGTTGGGGTCTTTGGATGAAGTCCTTCCACACCTCCCTGCGGACATGCAGACCACAGTCAAGCATGTCCAGGATCATGGCCGGGCTGTTGCCAAACAGTAGTTTAAGACGGCCCTGGACATTGGGGATTCTTGTGCCCACTTGATGGCAGCCGCAGTTGCCTCTTGTCGCAGGGCTTGGCTGAGACTCTTCTCTTTTCCAGCAGATACTCAACACAAACTAGCTGATATGCCTTTCCTGGGCACCGACCTTTTCGGGCCCAGATGTGGCTGGTCACGTTCAGCTTAATGAGCAGTTCAGTGCTACCTTGGACAGTACTTCTGCTAAAGGTTCTTCAGGCAAGAAACAGCAGAAGCTGCCTTTTCGGCACTCTTCCCCTATGGCACAGCAACCCTCCTTTCAAGGAGGGCAGCAGCAGACTCGAGCTTGGCGCCCCCGGCCCGGATCCTCCCAGGCCCTTAAAGGAGGCAGAGTTTCAGGTCCTGGATTCTTCTCCTCCAAGCCTGCTCAGTGACTGGGTGGGGCTGCCACCCCCTCTCCTGTCATGCCAGCTGTGGGTCCTCCCGTGGGGGTCTGGCTCCACCACTTTCTTTCCGCCTGATCCGTTATTACCATGGACAGGTGAATTTTGGAAGTGGTCAGTCAGGGACTACCTCTGGAATTCGAGCAGCACCCTCCAAGTCGAGCCTGTGCCCCTTGGGAGGAAAGAGTATTCGTCCATACTCAGTTGGCTGTCCGAGACTACATCGCCTCAGCTCCTCCTCAAAGAGGCAGTAGCTCCAGTGTCGGATTCTCCAGGAGACCCATGCTTTGTCTCTAGGTACTTCCTGGTGCCCAGGCAGATGGGGGGGCTGGCACCCTATTCTAGATCTGCACAACCTGAATCAGTATCTCTGGTCACGCACCTTTCGGATAGTCACTCTGTCCCAGATTTATTTGAGTTTTACCAGGAAGGTATACTGAGCAGTGTACCCCTCGATCCCAGATGCGCTCTGGGGGAATAAGGGATAGGCAGGATACAGTAATAGAGGTTACACATGTACATGTTCAGTACAATCATATTAGAGTAGTCAAAATCCTTATATACAAATAGCAATTATACAGACAGGGTGGTATAGGTAAGGTAGCAACACGCACAGAATTACGTATTTACCCAGCAACCAACATCACACAATAATCAGGGTTGTCAACAATAGGAAAAAATAGCGGAGTCAAACTGGCAGCAAGGCTGCAAGGACTTCAGCGGGGCCAGATGCAAGAGCAAGTAGTAGAGAACTGAGTCTTAAGTAGAGCATTACGGTGTGGAGTGTTGGTGTCATGTCTAATATCGCCTGACGGGGAGTGCCATACTTTGGGCATCATGCCATCCTTGGAACGAAATATGTGGATCTTATCTCTGTCAATCTTCACCATTCATCATTCACCATTCATCACAGATGGGTATCTGAGGTCAGGACCCTTGAACTTTTTTTTTTTTAAAGGTAGACTGGGCGACACACCATCGGCCTGCCCTCGAGGCCGACGCACTGTGTGGCTGGCATGGTTGGCCCGTTAGGCTGTGTCGACCCGCCTGCTTGCCACTTTTCTGCCTCCCGCCATAGGAGGTCACCGTGTGGAAGCTGAAGAAATTTGAGACCTGCTTGCAGTTTCTCCCTCACGAGTATATCATGCTGAAGTCCGTCAGTTATACCTGCGGTTCTGTGTTGCTTTACTCGACATCGCCCGGTAAGATCTTTCCATTATTCTTTTTTGCGACGTCTAGTCTGTTTTTGATGTTTATCCCCCCGTAGGTCATGTCTCAGTCGGGGTGCAAGAAATCTTCCAAGACGGGTCGGCCCGCCCCCCATGCGACTGTGCCCATGCGGCTGAAAGTTCTCTGTCACTGACCAGCATGACAGGTGTCTCTCATGTCTTGGCCCGCTTCACGACATGGATTCATGCGACGCCTGCTTCTCCATGGACGCGGTCCTCAAACATCGTAAAGTGGGCGAGCTCCGCGGGTGCCCGAGGGTGGTCGCGCTTGGGCCAAGCCGTGCTCCTGGCCTTACTCGGGTCCCTCCCAGTTCTGTACAGACCGAGAGGAGGGCCTTGGCTACTTGAGCCTAGCTGTTGCCGAGGCTTCTTTGGCGCAGGTGGCACGTCCTGCTCCTTCCCGGGAGCGTGCGGGAGGTGCCACCCTGGCAATCGCCCCTTCAGGGGTGAAGGGCCCCCCCCCGGGTCGCAAGGCCCGGTTCGACGCCGTTGGAGGCCTTGACGAGGCCGTCGGTGGTGCCTTTTTTTTTTTTGTTTGTTTTTTTTTTTGTCGGAGCTGTTCAAACACCATGAAGTCTTGCTATATTATGACTTAAGCAGTTAGCCACAGCACTTGAACTGCCCCGGAGAGGAAACAGTTAACTCCAGGGAGACTGGAGTTCTAAAGCGCGAGAGCGCTATGCCAAAGCTCTATCTGGCCAGTTTCAAATGAAACTGTCAGATTCTTTACTCCGCTTCACTGAACAGTCGCTCCGGAGATCAGCTCCTTCAGCTCGGTTCATTTCTCGGTTTAAGCGAGTATTTTCGGTTCATTTGAATCGGCAATAAGTATTTATTTTACCGCATTTCGGTTCAAAGCTCTATCTGGTAAACCGTAAGTACAGGATTTTAAGTCTGTGTGGAAATTATATCGGTTCGGTTTTGAACCGATCGGTTTGCTAAAAAAAGCATTTAAATCATATATTGGGCTTTTTAGAGTGCGGTTCCCGGTTCTTATCGGTTCTAAAAAAAAACTATTATTTTAGTGGGTTTTTTCAAATACCCGTGACACGGTTAGGAACCGATAAGGGTGTCTTGCCTGGCACTGCCATCAAAAGGGCAAGTTTTTGGATAGGCTGGCATTATGTCTGAGAAACCCAAAAGAAAAACGGGCCCACTGGGTTTCAACACTGTGATGTCTGTGGGAAGCCTTTGCCAGGCTGACCCACACCACTTGTGTTTATTGTCTGGGGCTGACCACCTCCTGTCAGACTGCCAGTGTGTAAAATTTCCCTGCAGCCACCCTGGAGAAGAAATTGGGCGGCTCAGGGGAACGAGAGAAAAAAGTCCGCTGACCCGGATGGCCAGCCTGGTCCAGCTCCCACTGGACCAGAGGGAGTGCCCTCTGACCAGGGCGAGACTTCCTCGGGCAAAAGGAAGGCTGGTTCAGAGGAACCAGTCCCAGTAAAACAGACAAAGAAATCAGCAGGTCTGGAGTTTAAAATTGCCTCTCCAACTGCTGCAGAGATAGCTAAAGCCATACAGATTGTCCAGTCACTGTCGAACCACCAACAGTTGGCAAAAGGTTGGTTGGTTCGGTTCCAGTGGTTCAGGAGTATGATGTTGAGGAATTTTATGAACCACAGGAGGGGGAGGAGGAATTTGACCATTACGTATGTGGCTGGGAGGGTCTGGACGTGCCCATTGAACCGGACATTTCTCCAGACAGACCTTTAGAATCTCCCCCTATGCTGTCTGAGTCCCCTTCTCATTTTATGTTTTACAAAAAGGTTGCAGAAACCCTCCAGCTTCCTTTAGAAGAGGCTGTGGATGACCAAGAGGAGCCTGATTATGTAGAAATGATGGATATACCAGAGTCTAGGAGGTTGTCTATTCCTTTGCATAAGTCATTTAGGAAGCAGACAACAAAAATTTTAAAAATCCTTATTCTGTCCCTCCTGTAGATAAAAAAAAAAAAAAAAAAAAAATGGACAGAAGGTATACTTTGTCAGGCCCTGATACAGACTTCCTCACTGAGCAGTGTAGTCATGTAGGTGTGGTACAAGCTGCAGCCTGTGACAAGGCTAATATTCCCCTGGCCTCACATCCTCCTGATAAGGATTCCAGGAAGATTGATGCCATGGCGAAAAAACAATATTTGGCAGCTTCTTTGGGACTCAGGCAGGCAAATTATATGGCTTATGTGGCTAGATATCAGAAATCTAGATGGGACACAGTATTGCAGTTAGCCAAGCAGGCCCATGGCCAGCTTGCTGGTGAGTTGGAACAGGTGGCTGCCGATGGCATTGAAGCCTCTAAAGTTCAATTTCATACTGCTGTAGATGTTAATGATGTTTCCTCTAGGGTCATGGCCACTTCTGTAGCTTTCCGTAGGTTGGCATGGCTCAGATGCACTAATCTGTCCCAAGATACTCAGTCAAAGGCTATGGATTTCCTGTAGTGGGAAATTCTCTGTTTGGGGAACAAACAGAAAATTATATGAAAAAGATGGATGAATACAGAACTACCTACAAAAGTGCCCAGGCCAAGGAGAGGCATGCCACTCCACAAGGCACACTCCAGAGGTAGGGGCAGGCCTTTCCACAGGCCTTTTACCAATCTCAAGCCTCCTCTGCGTTTGCACAGAGGGTTTTTTCAGAGGCAGAGGTAGGCGGGCGGCTAGGTAAACCGCCCCTCCCTTAGCCTAAGACTGCTGCAAGCAGGCACCCTGATGGGGTGCCCAGGGCCAATTCTCCTGTACCGTGGGAGGCAGGTTGGCTTATTTCAGCCAGAACTGGGTGTCCCTAACTTCGGACAAATGGGTTCTGGAGGTAGTAAGCCAGGGTCTGGTTCTCCGCTTCAAACAGTTTCCAAAGATGAGAACCAGACATTTTCCACCTGCAAATCCTTCAGAAGCCCTTGCTTTGGAAGCAGAGGTTTCTTCTCTTCTAGACTGCAAAGGGTTCCTCCTTGCCATCAGGGCAAGGGGCTGTACTCAAGATACTTCCTTACCCCAAAAAAGACAGGAGAATGGCAGCCCATTCTAGATTTAAGGTACCTGAACAAGCATCTTTTGAAACCAAAGTTCAAAATGTTAACTCTGGCAATGATTTTGCCCTCCCTGAGGCCAGGGGACTGGTTAGCCTCCCTGGACCTCAAGGATGCCTATTTTCATGTCCTGATCAGGCCTTCTCACCGAAAGTACCTCAGGTTCGAACTGCCCTCAGGCCACTACCAGTTCAGAGCAATGCCCTTGACCTTACCTCTGCTCAAGGGTATTCACAAAATGTCTAGCTGTGGTAGTGGCTCATTTAAGAAGGCAAGGGTTGCTGTGTTTCCCTACCTGGACGACTGGCTCATTGTGGGTCAGTCTCCAGATCAGGTAAATCCCACTTGCAAGTCACCCAGCAGCTTCTCACTTCCTGGGATTCCTGCTGAATTTACCAAAGTCAGTTCTGGAACCAGTTCAGGTACTAACTTTCATAGGTGCCAATTGAACACAAAGTTGGCCAGGGCATTTCTCCCTCGGAAAGGGTAGAGACTTATTGCCCTGGCATCCTCCTTTCCTCATGGGTCTTTCGACCAGCAAGGCATTTTCTGCAACTCCTAGGGCACATGGCTGCTTCCACAGCTGTAGTGCAAGGAGCAAGATTCCAGATGAGGGACATCCAGTTCCATTTGAGGACCTATTGGTCTCAAAGGAGGGACCCCCTTACCAAGTTAGTCCCAGTGACCCAAACTCTGATCTTGGCTCTCCAGTGGTGGCAGGATCAAAGCAATCTAAGACAAGGGGTCCCCTTCATTCCTGTTTCCCACTCCCTCACCCTCACCACGGATGCCTCCTTGCTAGGGTGGGGGGCTCACTTGGGCGACCTTTCCACTCAGGGAGTGTGGTCCCCTCAGGAATCTCTGCTCCACATCAACCTTTTGGAACTCAGAGCTGTCTTTTTAGCTCTTCAGGTTTTTTCAGCATCTGTCCAGAACAAGATAGTTCAAGTCAGGACAGACAACACCACGACAATGTGGTACATCAACAAGCAGGGGGGCACTCGGTCATCAGCCTTGTGCACCGAAGCAATGAAGTTGTGGTCTCTGGCTTGCTCCCTGAACACCTCCCTGATAGCAGTTCACCTTCCAAGGAAAGACAATGTCCTGGCGGATGCCCTCAGCAGGATTTCTTAAGGCCATCACGAATGGTCTCTGAATCTTCAGGTGCTGGGGTCGGTCTTTGCCAGATGGGGCACCCCTCAGATAGATCTTTTCACAGCCCCAGACAACCACCAACTTCCTCTATTTTGTTGCAGGCCTCCAGTACTGGGCTCAGTCCCCCTGGACGCTTTTCTGTTGGATTGGAAGGGGAAGTTCCTATATGCCTTCCCCCCTTCCCTCTTCTCTTCAGGGTATTAGTAAAAATCAGATCCCAGCCCTGCAAAGTGATCCTGATTGCTCCAGATTAGGCCAGACAGCCCTGGTACCCACTGCTTCTGTCCTGGCAGTCCACCCTGTCCTGAGCCTGCCCAGAGTCCACGACTTGCTGGCCTGTGCCCAGGGAGAGTGTGGTATCCTGACCTCAAATCCTCCATCTCAAGGCTTGGCTCTTGAGGAGTTAGAATTTGCTGATTTACACCTTTCTCAAGGTGTCTGGATATTTTAAAGGCTTCAAGGAAGCCTTCCACTAGAACCACTTACAATTCCAAATGGAAGAGGTTTTCCATCTGGTGTTCTGAAAGCAAATTGTCCCAGAATCTGCTGATTTGCCCATTTTACTGGACTATTTGGTCCATTTAAATTCCTTAGGCCTTAGGCCAGCTACCTTAAAGGTTCATCTGGCAGCTGTCTCTGCTTTTGTATCAGCAGGGAAGCCTGCCTCCCTTTCTTCTCACCCTGTGTTTTCCAAGTTTTTTAAGGAGTTACTTCACACTAACCCTCCCTTTCGGGAACCAGCTCCAGCCTGGGACCCGAATGTTTGCAGTGCTCAGTTAATGCAACCCCCTTTTGAGCCTCTGTCTTCAGCAGATCTCAAGTTTCTAACTTGGAAAACTGTTTTCCTAGTGGCCATCACTTCTGCCAGAAGCATAAGTGAATTACAAGCCCTGTCAGTGGAAAAGGATTTTTTCTTTTCACAGAAATAAGGTAGTCCTCAGGACTAACAAAGTTTTTGCCTAAAGTGGTTTCAGATTTCCATCTGAACCAATCCATCTCCCTTCCAGTATTTTTCACTGAGCATTCTTCCTCGGGTGAGAGGAGATTGCACAGCTTGGATGTCAAAAGAGCCTTAAGCTACTATGAAACGCACCAAGGGTCACAGGTTCGAATCCCTCCAACTCTTCCTTACCTATGGAGAGGTTGGCAAAGGGAGACCTGCCACTAAGAGGACAATTGCAAGGTGGATTGTCTCTTGTATCCAGTTCTGTTACCAAAACTAGGTAGAGAACCCCCTCAGGACTGAGGCCCACTCCACCAGGGGTACAGCTGCATCTCTAGCGGCTGCTGGAGATATTCCATTCTGCAAATTTGTCAAGCTGCTACCTGGAAAATAGTTCACACTTTTACCAAGCATTATTCCCTGGATGTCCAGTCCAGGAGAGATGCTTTCGTTTTGGCACAGCTGTGCTTCAGAGCCTATTTCCAAGTAGGTTCTGACCCTCCTCCATGAGGTACTGCTGTGTAATCTGCTTAAGTCATAATATAGCAAGACTTCATGGTGTTTGAAAAAAATTACTCACCTTAGTAATTGCTTTTCTTCTCATGGAGTCTTGCTATATGTCTCACCTACCTGCCCCTCAGAACTTCTACTTGGGTAAGGGTTGGCAATTTAGTGCAAGCACTGTGTCATGCCATTTAGTTCTTCCTTTTCCCCCTTTTATTTAGGGTTAGGGAACTAGGGTATTTCTGTTTTTAAATAGTATATGGCCCTCTTCCTGGACTTGAGTCTTGTGGGGAAGGGGGGTCTAATAGTGCTTGTTAGGGGTGAAACTAATAATATTATCATTGTTATTATTATTATTGCTGTTGTTGTGTTTTTTGTTGTTATTCCTACTAGTAGGTAGCCACTTGGCTAGTGTAGAGCTTTCCACACAGACTTGCTGCTTAGTGTTAACCGTAAAGATCTGACAGTTTCATTTGAAACTGGCCAGATAGAAACTTTGGCATAGCGCTCGGCTTTAGAACTCAGTCTCCCTGGAGTTAACTGTTTCCTCTCCGGGGCAGTTCAAGTGCTGTGGCTAACTGCTTAAGTCATAATATAGCAAGACTCCATGAGAAGAAAAGCAATTACTAAGGTGAGTAATTTTTTTTTCTGCGACACTGCTAGCAGCACCGTGAGAACTACTACGGCACCATCCTTTTCCATGTCTCTCCTTGAGCACGGCACCCTGTCCTCGAGGCTCGGCGTGTGGAGCCTTCAGTTTCCTCAGTTGGCGCAGTCTTTGGCGTCACCCCTGCCCTCTGCGCCACTCGCGGTTCTCAGGGGAGCTGGGCAGTACCATGCTCGCCGTGTCCACCTTCGGAGCCATCCTTGGTGCCGCTTCTGCCCTCTGTGCCGTTTGCGGCGCTGGGGACCTGGGCGGTGCCATTGTCGGTGCCGAGGGTGCTGCCGGGACTGTCGGCGCTGTCTCCGTCCTTGGCGCTGCTCGCAGCACCATGGGACCAGATGGTGCAGTGACTGGTCCCGGCTCTGGATCTCTGGTTCGGGCTGGGGCCGCGCTTCGCTCGGATTCCACTTGCTGGGCTGTGGGAGGTGCTGGCACCAACTTGGGCACAGCTTTGGTCCCTGGACCTGTTGGTAAGGATGGCACTGCCCACCCTTCCACGGTTTGGCACAGAGCCTCTGACTCTACCTCCTCGGAGACTGAGTCGAGCTCTGAGTCGGACGTGCAGTCTGACCCTTTGGGGTTGGCTATTGAGGTGGGCAGCACGCTAGTCTCAGAGTCAGAGTCAGCCCCCTTTTGAGGTGAGGTCGGTGGCTACCGAGACTAGGGTCAGGAGTCCTAACCAGCAGGCAGAGGTGCGGGCCACCATAGCTCTGCAGCCTGGTCTTGGCAGTTTCACTGACCCTTCAGTTGTGGTACCCCCTTCAGTGGTGTTCCTTGATCGCCCAACCTTGGGGCAGATTGGAGCACCTGTGGGGGGGGAGTACTACACCCTGGATAGCACTCAGGGGCCGCCCAGAGATGCCAGCTACCTAGGCTGGCCCACTCTCGAGGAGGA
Organism: Neoceratodus forsteri; assembly: GCA_016271365.2. Classification (NCBI taxonomy): domain Eukaryota; kingdom Metazoa; phylum Chordata; order Ceratodontiformes; family Ceratodontidae; genus Neoceratodus; species Neoceratodus forsteri. The sequence goes on from CM057450.1 coordinate 1,689,729,405, forward strand.
GGCTCTTTCAGATGTAGAGGGTGTGGGGGCCTGCACGAGGGCCTTTCTGGGGTCCACCGGCCTGGGAGATGCCGTGGGATCTCTCTTCCTCCTCGGTCTCTTTGAGAGTGTCCTGTTCTTTTGAGGTAGGGGACCGTCCTTCTGGACCTATACGGCCCCGGTCGCCTCACAAGGGGGATTCTTCCGGGCGCAGCCAAGGCAGTACCGATGTGGTTGTTCAGCTGTCGGCTGTGGGGTCTTCCGGGGCACCTTCTTCTGTGGGTGCCCATGGTCCGCTCCGTAGCCGAGGCGGAGGTCAGCCGACATCTCTTCTCGGCTCTGTCCCCATCCCTCTGCCACACTGTCCTGCGTTCCCAGGCATCCTCGGTCCTAGCAGGCCTCTCACCTGGGAGCAGTTCAGAGCGGTGGCTGCTCGGTTCCCTGCTTACGTTAGGGCAATGGACAGCCAGGTTTTCCAACCTCCCCTCATGCAGCCACCCACTGAACAGACTGTGACCTCCAGCTCTCATCCCCCTCTTCAGTGGAGAGAACCCTCTGTCCCATCTTCTCTGGCTGCTGATCTCTCCGAGTATCAGCGATTCCTCGTGAGGATGTTGGGTTGCACCTGTTCCTTCCTATCAGCAATCCTGAACACTCACCTGCACGCTTTTCTAAGCGATTTTGGCGAGGCTATCCTTGTGGTGCCGCCTGGCTTGCCCCTCGGGAGGCGTTTTGCTTCTGGCAGAGGTCCTTCTCCGGAGTTCCTGCCCCAAGGGATCTCAGCCAGAGGTATTGCACACCCCCGGAGTCTCCAGGTTCCATACCTCATCCACAGTCTGGATTGACGCAGTTGGATACTCCTGATGGGTTTCGCGCCCTTCACTGTGACTGGCCCCCAGATCAAGACTCCTTGGAGTTTGATTTCTGGGGTAGGAGGACTTTCTATTCAGCACGGTTACTTCTTTATATCTCTGCACATCAGTCCCACTGTGCAGCTTATGACAGGTTCTTGTGGTCTAGGCTAGGTCAGCTCCTAGCTTCATTGCCTGACACAGAGCAAACCAGACAAGCCATTGCGCACACTGAGCATGGCCTGGAGCTAGCAAGGCATCAAGCGAGGGCATCCTTGGTGCCAGCGAGTAGCTACCAGGGGTCGTGGGACGGCAATCCTGTCACTAAGGCGGGCGGCATGACTGCGTCTTTTTCCCAGTTGTCACCCTTGGCCTGGCGTGGGGTGACACCTCCCCACCAGGGAACCTACCTCTTCTCCCGCGAGAGTGAAATGGTGCTTGTCGGGCAACTTCCCCTCAGGGGACCCCATCTCTCTCTCTCTCTCTCCTCTCTCTCGGGTCTCTCCAGGCCTGAAGAAGGTTTCCCCACTTAGTGTCACTCACTGAGGGCTGGGGACTTGTCCCTTAGGGTGTAAAGAAAACCCTTGGGAGGCTCGGTATCACTCATCTGATGAATGGTGAAGATTGACACAGATAAGATATGAAAATTACATACCTACCATAATTATGATCTGTTTGTGTATCTTCACTATTCATCTCATTACCCTCCATCCCCCTGGGGCCTCAGTTTCTGGGTCCCCCTCCATCTCTGTGCCTCCCCCTCTCCTCCTTAGGAGTGGGGTAAAATACGGACACACAGGGGAGTATTTTTGCAGGAAGAGTGGATAGCTTGAGCGGCACTCCTTCTCCAGTACCTTGTTCCACCCCTGTGAGGTAGGAGTTGGTAGTTGCCCTCCTTCTCTCCTCCCTCCTTTTTCCATCCATCCTGTTTCTCCAAAAAAAAAACCAAACCTTTTTTCACCAAAATTTTTTCCTTGAGAGGGTTCTGAATCCCTGTATCCTGTTCTTCCTCCAGAATAGCCGACTCTGTTTATCTGGAGTGTTTGCCAGCTATTCCGTGCTTTGAATTCTGGCAGAAAGCATTGCTACTCCTTGCAGTTCCTATACAATCTGGAGACAGACCAGGGTCTGGGATGTGTTATCCTTCACCCCTCTCTTCCTAAATTCTTTACCCACCCACCCTACCTCCCTCTTCCTTTTCCAGAGATTGGGGCCCCTCCCAATCCCCTTTAGTTTCCAACTTTGCTCTCTCTCTGTCCTCTCAGTCGTTATTTCTTCTTTTAGTTCATACATCTTTTCCTTTTTGTGTCCCTTGGACTTCCTTGTCCCGCCCTCCACTCCCTTCCTATTACCTCTCAGCGACTCAGAACTGGCAGGCAGGTGGAGTCGACACAGCTAATGGCCAACCCACGGCGCCCGCGCGGTCGTGGGCCCAGGCGCCGATGATGTCTGCCCGTCTGCCTTTAAAAAAAAAAAAAAGCTCCCGCGGTCTGACCTCCGGCAGATATCTATCTGTGATCATAATTACGGTAGGTGCGTAATTTTCATTTCTGTTCACTGGATATGCAGGATGCATTCTTTCACATCCCAATCCATCCGTCTCATTGGCAGTTCCTCCGCTTCAGAGCTGAAGGGACCCTGTACGAGTTTGAGCTATGCCGTTCGGCCTGTCATCGGCCCCAAGGGTCTTCACCAAATGCGTTACAGTGGTGGCAGCCCATTGGGGGGAAGGGGTCAGAATTTACCCCTACATCAATGATTGGCTCTTACCTGGTCCCACCCAGCAGGAGGTGGAGAGGAAACTCTGCCTCTTGATCAGCGAGGCCAAATTGGAACTTGTGCCTTCTCAGGTGATGTGCTTCATCTGGGCAGAGCTCAACTCTCGTCAAGCCAGAGCTCGGCTCCTGGTGACAGGGCAAAGGTTCTCTCCTCCTTTGCCCAGTAATTTGTGGTTGGGCAAGTGAGCCTTGCCCGGGACTTTCTGCGCCTTCTAGGTTGCATGGCGCCATGCACCTCCGTGGTCCGTTGGGCCCGGTGGCACATGCGCCCCTTCCAGTAGGAGCTGGCTTCCCAGTGGACTTGGCGCCACAGTCATTTCGACCAGCTGATCACTGTAACCCAGATGTGGGACACTTTTCAGTGGTGGACTGCCCCAGACTGGTTGCAACAAGGGATCCAGTTTGTCCTCCCAGAGCAGACGGCCATCCTCATGACCAATACACCTCTTATGAGCTGTGGAGCCCACATGGGGAACAAAAGGGCTCATGGGCTCTGGACCCCTGAGGAGTCCCGATACCACATCAGCTTGAGAGCAGTCAGACTGGCACTGTCAGCTTTTGCTCCTCAGCTACGGGGTCAAGGGGTTCAAGTCCAGACGGACAATACCTTGACCATGTACTGCCTCAGACGGGCAGCACGCACTCCCGTCTGCTTTGCAGGGAGGTGCTCCGCATCTGGACCCTCGTCAGCTGTCTGGAGGCGGATCTCCAGCTATTCATGTGGCAGGAGCCTCAAACCATCTGGTGGATGCTCTAGCCACTTAGGCAGAGACATCCCATGAGTGGTCTCTCCATCCAGAGGTAGCTTACAGCTGTTCTCCCACTGGGGCAAACCGATGGTGGACCTGTTTGCCTCCAGGGAAAACACCAAGCTGAGGTTGTTTCATGCCGCCCCCTCAGCAGGGGCTTGCTGCAGGGATGCCTTCTGGGGCCGTGGACCCCAGGCCTCTTCTCCTTCCCTCCATTTCCTTGATCCACAGGGTGCTCCTCAAGGTGAGGAGGGACAAGGCGAAGGTGATTCTGGTAGCCCCAGACTGGCCACGCCAGTTCTGGTATCCAGATCTCCTCAGCTGCTCAGCTGCAGCCCCAGAGTGCTTCCAGCATGCTCGACCTGATCTCTCTCAACCAGGGTAAGGTATACCATCCGACCTTCAATCCTGCACCTGACAGCCTGGTACCTGAACAGCTAGAGTTCCAGGCTTTGGGTCTTTCCAAGGATGTCCTCACCGTGGCGGAGACATCCAGAAAGGAATCAACCAGGAAATGTTATGCCTTCAGATGGAAAAGGTTTTCCATTTGGTGTCGGGCAAGGGCCTGGACCCTTTGTCCTGTCCGGTGGCTAACATTCTCAGACGTTGACACAGGAGACAGTGGTCGGGCATTTTTTTCAAAGGTTTGGATCACATATCCCCTCCTGTGCGTGAACTTTCACCTCCGTGAGATCTACTGCTGGTACTGGCAAAGCTTATGGGCAAGCCAATAGAACCAATACACAAGTGTGCCTTGTCACACTTGTCATGGAAGACTGCCTTCCTGGTGGCTATCACGTCTTCCAGAAGGACTGGGGAGCTCCAGCCGCTTTCAGTGGACTCCCCTTATCTGGTCTTCCACAGGGACAAGGTTGTCCTACGCCCCCATCCGAAATTCCTTCTGAATGTGGTGTCAGTTTCACCTTAACCAGGTGTTAATTTTGCCAGTATACTACCCTAATTACACCTCGGAGGCTGAGTACAGGCTCCATACTTTGGACCTGAGATGAGCTGTCTCCTAATGTAAGGAGAGGCTGGTGGAAATTTGGGGACAGGTTCGCCAGCTGTTTGTCACCTACACTGAAGCAGCTTCTGGCAGACCTGCAGCAAAATGAACTGTTGCAAGGTGGATTACATCTTGCATAAATCTGTGGTATGAGTTGGCGGGCATGGAGACTCCTAGAGGGATAAGAGCTCATTCTAGCTGCCATACCACTGCATCGGTTGCTGCTTCCAGGGACATCCCTATTCCAGGAACTCGTCAGGCTGCTACCTGGAAGTCAGCAAACACCTTCATTACCCATTACCACATCAACCTTGAGTTGCGCTGGGATGCTGTTTTTTGGGGCCTCAGTTCTCCATTCTCTATTTCCAAAGTGAATATCAATTTGGGGGGGGTGCGCCTTGCCTCCCTCCTCCCGGGGAAATGCCAGGAGTCTGCCAATAAGTGTGGATGAACAACATATCCACGATCCTAGAAAATGCAGCTTACTCAACTGTAACAGTAGTTCCAGGATTGGTATATGTTCATTCATACGGACCCACCCGATCTCCTCTGCTGCGGATGCACAAACCTGGCTTCCAGCAGGCAAAGATCTGGCGTCATGGGGCGGAGCCGAGGGTTATACCACCCGGGTGGGTGGAAGAGCCAGCTTGAAGACTTCTGGCAGTTCTTAAACGGGAAAGGGACATGCCAATAAGTGTGGATAAACAACTTATACATAGAAACATAGAATTTGATGGCAGATAAGGACCGCTTGGCCACCAGTCTGCCTTCTACCTACTAGATAAGCTGCAGATCCTAGTTAACCAGCAGCCTACTTCTTCCCTACCACCCCCAGAACTGCCTTATGACTATCCCATGCATGCTTGAATTCCACCACTGATTTTGATTCCACAACCTCCTCCGGAAGGCGTTTCCATGCATCCACAACCCTCTGTGAAAAAATACTTCCTTAAATTACCTCTGAGCCCCCCCCATCTTCAAATTGTGCCCTCTTGTTCTTGCACCTTTTTTTTGAAAAGATGCTACCCTCTTGGACTTTGTTGATTCCCTTGAGGGTACTTGAAAGTTTCTATCATGTCCCCTCTCTCCTTTCCTCGAGGCTATACATATTAAGCTCCATAGAGTCTCTTCATATGTCTTCGGTGCAGACCCTGCACCATTTTAGTTGCCCTCCTCTGGACAGCTTCCATCCTGTCTATGTCTTTAGGAGATTAGGTCTCCAGAACTGCACACAGTACTCCAGATGGGGTCTCACCGCTGTCTGTACAGAGGGATAATAACTTCCTGTTTTCTACTGGTGATGCCTTTCCCTATGCATCCCAGTATCCCCAACCCTCCTTGCTGCCCTCACATTGCTTGCCCATCTTTAGGTCATCTGATATGACTACCCCCAGGTCCCTCTCCATTTTTTTGTTGTTAGTATCTCACCCCCATTATGTACTCTTCCCTGGGTTTTTGTTTCCCAGGTTGCATTACCTTGCACTTCTTAGCATTGAATCTAAGCTGCCATACATTTGACCATTCCTCTAACCTTGCCAAGTCCCTTCTCATCCTTTCCACCCCACCCTTTGCATCAACTCTGTTTGCAGATCTTAGTGTCATCTGCAAAGAGACATACTTCCTTCCAGTCCTTCTGCAATGTAAACATAAAGACATTGAGAGGACAGTCTAATACTGAACCTGCGGTACCCCACTAGTAACCCTCCTTTCTTCTGGTGGACTCCATTTACTATTACTCTCTGGTCCTATTCTCCAGCCAATTCTTTACCCAGGCTGTCATCTTGGGACCACACCCAGGCTGGCTAACTTGTATATTAATCTTTTGTGTGGGACTGTGTCAAATGCCTTGCTAAAGTCTCGGTAGGCCATGTCACAGCCCTCCTGATCTACTACTTTGGTCACCCAGTCAAAGAATCTATCAGATTCGTCTGGCATGACCTTCCGCTGTGAATCCATGCTGCCCTGGGGTCCTGTGCCCTCTGGCCTCTAGATACTCGACAGTTCTTTCCTTTAGAAGTGATTCCATCATTTTCCTATCACTGAGGTTAAACTAACAGGTCTATAGTTTCCTGCTTCTGCCTTGCTCCCACTTTTGTGAAGGGAATCACATCTGCCCTCCTCCAGTCCTCGGGTACCACCCCATCCTCCCATGATTTGTTAAAAGGGTAGTCAGTGGTGTCACTAGATCTTACTTGAGACACAGCTCTTGCAGCAGGTTACACCATCAGGACTGAAACCCGACTGACGTCGGACCTGGAAATTCTGGCTGGCTATCTTCAGTGGGGACCGCCCCGTCACGGTCCACCTCGACGTCAGGCGTGTACATAAGGGGCGGTCCAGCAGTTCCCCAGTTCTTCCGCCAGTCAGACTTGCATGTCGCCGACCCTGGGTTTTCAGTCTAGCGCGGCGTGTGCTTTACAAACTTTCCTCGGGGAATTCCTTTTCTTCAAGCAAGATTGTTGCTGATGTCCTCTCCGACTCCGGTGTCCCTCCAAGTGTGCTTGCGGGAAACAGATCCCCTTCAGGACCCCCACTGGCCTGCGTCAGGTGCCCAGGCCGAACCCACGATACCGGGCCTGTTTGTTCTGCAGGGTTCAACAGCGAACCAGGATCCGGCGTCAGAAGGCTCTTCAGGCTTTTGTTGGAAGATAAAAACCATGTCCTCCAAGGGAAATCGTCGTCCAGACCCACAAGCAGCGGAGAAGGGAGGCCCTCAGGTCCCGTCAGGGCCAGTCCCGCAGCTCCGGTTCTGATCCGACCGCTCTCCTTCCAGGGCCAATCTCAGCCTCTGACTGCGGTGCCAAGCCTCCTTCTTCTCAGGCCAAGTCCAGCCAAGGCCGTCGATCGATCCTCTTCTTCTAGGGCCTTGGCGAAGTCCGGGGGCGCCATCACCATCATCATAGGGTCAGGTTCCTGCCCTTCGGCACACGGCGTCCGGTCGTCTTCTGGCGCCTCCCCGCCAAAACTTTGGAGCTCACACCGTGGAAAGAGACCCGGTGCACCCGGCGCCCATTTCGACCCGTCGTCCGGCAAGAATCATCCCAGCGGGCGCCAGTTGGAGGACCGGCGTCCGTTCTTCCTGAAGAGGCTCCCCGCCTCCGACCGATGTCGGTCAGGAGGCGCTGACTGAGGAGGATTGCGCGCGGCGAGGACCAGGCGGGCGATCCCGACCTCGCGGAGACTCCCAGGGCCCCTCGCCTTCCGAGGCCTGTGGAGCAGGCGGGACTCGGCGACCGCCCTCCGGCCTGGGCGTCGTCCGGGACTTTCTTTAGCGGAGTGAAGGATCTCTTCACTTACTGGTGGGACACCATTAAGAGGGACATGGCCCCCACTCTCCTCCTCCTCCTCCTCCTCCGCCTCCTCCTCCTCCGGTGCGGCCCCCTTCACCTTCGAGGTCGGCAGGCGCATCTCCCGGGGCCTAGATCTCTCCAGGGAAGATCAGAAGCGGAGACCTCGATGAAATCTTCTTCTGGATCACCCCAGCCCCAAGAGGTCCAGGAGACACCGGCGTTGCCCGTCGACGGAGGACACGGGATCAGTCTACTCTTCCTCTAGATCCCCATCTCCTCTCTCCATCCTTCTCCGGACCCAGTGAGGCGCGAGATCTCCTCCGGATGACCCTTGTTCATGGATATTATGCGACATATCCAGGAGAACATGGGATGGGATGCAGAAGAACTAGACCCGAAAGGTTCGCCTTGCCAAATATCTTGGCAAAGGACCCCAAGCCTGTGGTGGTACCACCCTTGGTGGACACTCGTGGAGCGTCACCAAGGCAGCGTGGAAGCGTCCACATTCACTCCGGCGGTGCCGAAGAAAGCTGATCGTCTGTACAAGGCTCCTAAGGAGGACCAGTACCTGACACAGCAGCCTCAGGCCGACTCTCTGGTCATCACAGCCTCACATGACCGGTCACAGAGGCCGCAACATCTGAGCACCCTGCCACCGGACCCAGAGTCCAAACAGTTGGACGCTCTGGGCAGGCGCACGTACGCTTCCGCTACCTGCGCCATCAGATCCTTGAACTACCTAACCCATGGTTCAATTCCAGAACGCTTTGTGGGAACAGGGTCTGGAGGCGGCTGAAAAGCTGCCCGAAGGTGAGCAGAAGGAGGAGATGCTCCAGCTCCTCCGTACAGGTTCAGGCAGTAGGGACCCAAGTGCTCGAGCGCGTCGACTCCGCGGACTCATCGGCCCGAGCAGCAGCTTCTGGCGTATGCCTCCGGAGACACTCCTGGTTACGTGTCTCCGGCTTCACCCCGGATGTCCAGAAAAACATTATGGACGCTCCGTTTGAGGGAGAAGTTTTGTTTGGTAATCCTTCCGAGAAGATCATTACCAAACTTCAAGAGGCCGGGAAGGCGGTAAGGTCGGTTCAAGCCATGTACCGACCCAAGCTTGGTTCCTTTCGTAGGAACCAAAGCCGTTTTCGTGGTCGGACACAGAGGCAGCAGCCCCGCTCCGCTACACATCAGAGGGGCTCGGTTTCCGTAGAACCCAGGAAAACAGCCCGACCGAGCCCCTAGCGTCCAGCCAGCGGGCCCATCTGCGCCACAGCCTGACTCCTTTCCGGCCCCGCCCTCAGGATCAGCGGAAATCATGGTCGGGGTGCATTGCAACTTCCTGCCGGGATGGCAGGCCATTCCACGACAGGTGGGTTCTGCAGTTGGTCAGTCTAGGCCACTTTATAGATACAGAAAAGCCACCCTCGAGGCCTCCTTTGCTCTCCGGTATCGGGTCAGCACAAAATTTGATCTGGCAAGAGGTACTCGGCTCCTAAGAAAAGGCGATGAGTACGTCCCGAGAACCAGAGAGACAGGATATTATTCCACTTCTTCCTGGTTCCCAAGAAATCAGGGGACCTCCGTCGATTCTGGACCTCAGCGACCTCAATGTGTCGATCGCCTACAAAAGATTCCATGGTGACTCTTCCGGGCCTTATTCCCATGCTGAAACAAGGCGCCTTTTAGCGTCTCTAGACATGCAGGGCGCATACCTGCATATCCCCATAGCTCACGCAGCACAGAGGTTCCTGCGCTTGAGTTTCTCGACCACCACTTTCAGTTCGAGCTCTTCCATTCGGACTGTCATCCGCACCAAGGGTCTTTACCAAGTGCATGGCAGTCGTAGCAGCATCTCTGAGGAGACAGGGCCACTATGTGTTCCGTACCTGGACGACTGGCTTCTCATGGCCGCCTCCAGAGGCGTTGTTACTTCGTCGGTCCAGAGCACCCAGGACTTGTTCCAATCTCTGGGCATTCTCATAAATTCCGAAGTCTCTCCTGGTACCGTCATGAGACTGCAGTTTATGAAGCAGTACTGGACACTGTTCAGGAAGAGCTTTTCTTCGAGACGACAGGCGGAGCCATCAGATCCCTCATAAGGGATTTGTCGTCGAACAAGATCGTACCTGCCAGGTCGGTCCTTCGCTTGCTCGGACACATGGCTGCGGCCATTCCTACTGTCCCTTTCGCAAGGCTCCACATGCGGGTAACCCAGTGGATGCTCAAGGTGCAATGGGACCAAAGGCAAGACCACTTGCAGCATCCGGTCAGGATCACGAACTCAGTGATCCGAGACTGGCAGTGGTGGCTAGTCCCCGGGTCGCTCTCCAAGGGCGTCCCGTTTGTAGCGCCGTCCCCGGGGGTAACCCTCACCACGGACGCCTCAGGTCTTGGGTGGGGGGCACACCTGGACGGGGTAAAGTCCCAGGGTACGTGGACCCCGTTGGAAGCTCATCTCCATATCAATGTCCTAGAGATGAGGGCGGTTCTCTATGCCCTGCAGGCCTTTCAGTCAGTAATCCCACCGTGTACTCTCCTGCTTCAGACAGACAACACGGCGGTGATGTATTACCTCAACAAACAAGGAGGGGCACACTCTTACCCCCTTTGCAGGGAGGCCATGAGGGTGTGGGATTGGGTAATCGGACACGGCGCAAATCTGATCACTGTGCATGTTCCCGGGGTGGACAACACGATTGCAGACGGCCTGAGTCGATCCCAGGCCAGAGTCCACGAGTGGGAACTTCTTCAAGAGGTAGCAGAGGATCTGTTTCTTCGATGGGGAATTCCAGAACTAGACTTGTTGCATCCCCATCAGCATAAAACTGCCCAATTTTTGCTCGCTAGATCCAGGGCCTGGTGTTTTCTGGCGAGACGCGTTATCCCTCTCCTGGGCGAACAGATTCCTCTACGCTTTCCCTCCCTTCCCGTTGATCCAGAGAGTTCTTCTCAAACTGCGCAGGGAGCACGCACTCATGATCCTGGTGGCCCCGTTCTGGCCCAGACAGATCTGGTTCCCTTTGTTGGTGCAACTATCTCGGGAACCCCCGCTCCCGTTGCCGCTCAGCTCCCACCTACTGTCTCAGGAGAAAGGTTCATTGGTCCATCCGGATCTCGCTCTCTGAACCTGCATGCTTGGCTCCTAGAGACATAGCCATCTTGCGTCAGGGGTCTCAAGAGGTTGCAGAGGTTCTTTCTGCAGCCAGAAAGCCGACAGCATGTCGACGTGCCATGAAATGGCGCCGTTTTGTTTATGGTCCTGGCATCTGATCTTTCCCCTTTAGGTTGTCCTGTGGGAGTAGATGTTGGATTATCTCCTCTCCCTTTTTCATTCAGGCCTAGCCTACTCCTCTATTAAGGTGCACCTCTGTGCCATTTCTGCCTATCACCTCCCGGTGGGACACCGTACAGTAGCTCAATTGGACGCCTCTCGGGAATTTCTTAGGGGAGTGTTACACCTTAGGCCTCCCATTAGGGACCCTGTGCCTCCATGGGATCTGCTCTTTGTCCTGGAACAGCTCACGCTTCCTCCTTTGAACCTGCCGCGGATTGCGAGCTACGTTTTCTGTCGTGGAAAACGTTATTTTTAGTTGCTGTTACTTCAGCGAGAAGAATTTCTGAGCTTCACGCTCTTATGTGCAAAGAGCCTTATTTAGTTTTCCACCGGGACAGAGTATCCCTGAGGACGAACCCTAAGTTTTTACCTAAGGTGGTCTCTTCACTCACTCTAAACCAGGATATTGACCTTCCGGTCTACTTCCCGAGTTATTCAAATAGAGGAGAGGCTTTGCTCCACACCCTGGATGTTCACTGCAGCCTGAGTATTACCTCAACAGAACTAAACCTCTCGTAGTTCTGAACAGCTTTTTGTTTCCTTCTCTGAGAGAATGATGGGCCAATCAGTATCCAAACAGTCTCTGTCTCGCTGGCTTGTCCAGTGTATTTCCTACTGTTATGATATAAAACAAAAGCCCCTCCCGGGCTCTGTCCGGGGTCATTCTACTAGGGGTGTGGCCACATCCTTTGCAGCACTCAGAAACGTCTCCACCTCTGCTATTTGTGCTGCAGCCACTTGGAGCTCTGTGCATACCTTTATCAGGCATTATAGCCTGGACATCGCCTCTCGGCGAAGGGCTGGTTTCGGCCTTGCGGTGCTACAGGGTCTCCTGTCCTAGGTTCAGGACCTGGAATGTTTCTTCCTATTTTCCTCCTCCCGGAATTTCTGGCAGCGTTACTGCTTGGGAATCAGTCCTAATGGTGTAACCTGCTGCAAGAGCTGTGTCTCGAAGTAAGATAGTACAGTTACGTAAGAACTTACCGTAACAGTAGATCTTCGAGAACAGCTCTTGCAGCAGGTACCTTCGCCCACCTTCCCCTTGGAGGAGGCATGGCTTACCTCATCATGTTGGGATTTATTCCTTATTGTCTCCTCTGGCGGATCCTCGGTCTCCGTTCTGATGTCAGCCTGCGGCCGGGAAGTCTCGGCGGGAGAACTGGGGAATCTGGCGGGACCGCCCCCTTATGTACCATGCCTGACTCCGGAGGCGGGACTGACGTCGGGGGCGGTCCCCGGTGAAGATAGCTAGAATTTTTCCGTGGGGTCCTGACGCCTGCCGGCTTCAGTCCTGATGGTGTAAGCTGCTGCAAGAGCTGTTCTCGAAGATCTACTGTTACGGTAAGTTCTTACGTAACTGTACTTTCTACCCTTAGTTCTTTTAGAATTCTGGGATGAATCCCATCAGGCCCCATTGCTTTGTCCACCTTCAGTTTTAAGAGTTCTTTCAGAACCCTTTCTTCTGTAAATGGGCTGGTATCAACTTCTGTATCCAGAGTGTTTCTACTGTTTGTTTTATGTACCTCCCCTCTTCCTTTGTAAATACTGAGCAAAAATATTTGTTTAGTATCTCTGCCTTCACAGTCTCCCTCTGCCCACCCTCCCTCCCCTTTATTAAGCCTCACTATCCCTCCTTGGTCTTCCTTCGCTCCTGATGTACCTATAAAGGTTTATCCCCTTCTTAACTGAGTTGGCTATCTTTCCTCGGTTTGGGCCTTTGCTGTTCTGACTGCCTTCCAGCCTCCTTTTGCTTTAACTGATACAGTTCTCTGTCCTGCTCCTTCTGCGATTCCTTGTACTTCCTGAATGCTTTCTTTTCTCTTGAACCTTCACTGCCACTTCCTTTGAGAACCATAGTGGTTTCTTACATCGTCTTGTTTTGTTTATTTGCTTCACACAAAGGCTCGTTACCTCTGTGATGGCAGTTTTTATTATTCCCCATTGTTCTTCCACCCCTCCTTCCTGCCCATTTGCTAGTGCATTCCTTAGGCACTCACCCATTTTGAAAAGTCAGCCCTCCTAAAGTCCAGTACTTTTGTCTTTGTATGGCTTGACTCTATTGCTGTGTTTATTGTGAACCATACTGTTCGATGGTCGCTAGTTCCCAGATGGCTACCCACTTCTACATCTGTGATCCTCTCTCCATCTCCATTTGAGAGAATCAAGTCTAATATTGCTCCCTCTCGAGTGGGCTCCAGTACTAGTTGTCTAAGGCATGCCCCCTGTAGGGCATCTAGAATAACTCCACTCTTCGAAGTGGCAGCTGCAACTGCACTCCAGTTAACATCTGGCATATTCAGATCACCCATCAGCAATATCTCCCCTTTTTCTGCCATTCTAAGTATACTTTCTATCATTTCCTTGTCCATTTCCTCCCCCTGAGAAGGGGGTCTGTATCAAACCCTGTGCGGATTGTGGTGCCATTGCCTGTCTCCAAATTTACCCACAGTGCTTCTTCTCCTCCCTGTTTACCCTTTTGTTCTGTTGCTTTTATTCCTTCCCTTATGTAAAGACTACTCCTCCTCCTCTTTTACCCTCCTGTCCCTCCTGTAGACAGTGTATCCTGGTATGTTTATGTCCCAGTCATGGTTTGTGTGTACCATGTTTCTGTGACTGCCACGATATCCAGATGTTCCTCCTCCATCAAGGCCACTAATTCAGGAAGCTTGTTACCCAGACTACGGGCATTGGTACTCATTGCTCTCCATTTTTTGATGGCTTTACCTTCTGTTGCAGCATCCCCACTGACCGTTTCTACCTCGGTCTTTTCTCATTTAGTACCCTGTTTTGTAGGGAGGCTGGGATTTTCCTGCTGCTTGTCAGTGCCTCCCCTTGACTAGTTTAAAAGCTTGCCAATGAAGCATTTAAACCGATTGCTCAAAAGACTTGTTCCCTTCCTGGACAGATGCAGACCATCCTGCCAGTATAGGCTGGTGTCCCTTCAGGTGGAACCCCAGTCCCCAATGAAGCCAAACCCCTGTGCTCCACACCATTTTTTCAACCATTCATTAAACTGCATGGTGCCAATTACCCTCGCCTCCCCCATGCTTTTGACAGGCAGCACCTCTGAGAAGGATACTGTGTGTGCTACTTGTCTTAGGTCCCTCCCCAACTCTGCATGTCCTCCTGCACTGCTCTAATCTCATGATGAGCCAAGTCATTTGTCCCTAGGTGGACAATTACGTCCAGCTCAGAATCCCTTGCAGCTGTTCTCGTGATCCTGAGGATCGCTTCCTGTCCCTCAAGCCATGGCACCAGGCAGGCACCTTACTTCAGTTTTCCCAGCTCCCCCAGTTCTATCCCCTAATAATTGGGTCCCCACCAGGAGCTGCTTCCTTTCCCTTGTGGTGCCCTCTGCCTCCTTTCTGTGGGCCTCCCTTGTGACAGATATCATCAGTCTTCTCTGCGGGTGCATCCATGGGGAGCTGTGCTCCCCAGAATGGTGTATGGATTGTGGGTGGAACAATTGACTGGGTGTGCCTCTGTCACCCTCCTCACCCTCCCTGAGCCCACTGTGGTCCAACTGCTGTGCTTTCTTCGCAACCTCTGAGTAGTGGTGGTGGCGCTGAGTGCTCCTGGATGGGGGAGGTTCCTTTCTACTGTCCAGTGTGGCCTGGGGAAGGTTTCTACTACTGTCCAGTGTGGCCTGAAGGCGGGCAACTTCCTCCCTCAGGGCAGAGGTTGTCTGCAAATGGGCAGCATCTCAGCCTCAAGAAAGACTCCCGGAAGACTGCTGCCCACAGCCATTACATTGCACTACTCCCCACATGTTTATCTAGTTGTTGTTTTTATTGTATTTGTGTGTGTGTGATTGTGTTTATATAGAAATATATATATATATATATATATATATATATATATATATATATATTATACAACGTGTATGCTTATATTATCAGTGCAGTGTGCTAGAGGGATATGACAGAGAAATGCACCTTGCACTCTGAGGAAATGATGTCAGAACCTCAGGTATAAAGGAACTATTTCCAGGGGTGGGTGGGGTGAGGGGTGGGAAGGGTTGGGCCTAAACTGTGTCCTCACAAAACAATCGACTAAAAGCTCTCACCCACCGCTGCGATGAGTGCCTTCCTGTCAGCAAGATACCCTACACAACAATTTGACAGAGAAAGTACCCTGCTAATCAAACAGAGAAAAATCCAGACATCCAAGTCAGACACAGGTAAACCTCCAGCCCCAAAACAGCCTGGTGGTTTGTTAGCCACAAAGGAAAATCAAATATGCAGTTATTTCAGCCCTTCTGAGGATGCTGACAAGATAAGCAGTTTTAAAAACCCTTTCTGAATTAAAAACTAAAACAAATACAAACAATACCACTTTAAAGTGAGGAAAACTTCTCTCAGATGTAAGCAAGAGAGAGAGAGAGTTTAGTTACAGATAATTTGTCCAAAATAGTATATCCCACGCAGCTTCTCAGTTGTCTCCAAGCACTCCTGTACACAACTTGTAAGAAGATGGGCTTCCACTCCTAGAACTACCCTTACAGGTGAGTAACCGGTTTTTCAGTGACCCTTCTTAAGGATTTATTCCTGATTTTTCTCAACCTTTTTGTTAGTGAATTACTAAATTCTTCAGTTTTTTACCCAGTGTCTTTTAATTATCTTGTTGTGTAACACTTTGTGTGGAACATTTGAGTGAATTTTATCACCCTTCATAACTTTAGGGAACTGGATGGCTCAGTGGATTGGTAGCGGGTTAAGGAGTCTTTCACCTCTCTCACAGGTTCAAATCCAGCATAGGTTGATGGTCGTTGAAAGCAATTATGTGAGGACTGTTCAGTGCCCTATGTGAAGTGAGTTGTGGTGGTCTCAGTCCAGTTTCCAGTTGGCAGGTATCCACAGCACACATCACAATACCACCAACATAATTGCCACCCTCACATAAGAGGCTAAGGACTGAATCAGCATGGAGTCTGAGCTACCTTTTCACTTATGTGGTGGTCCCTCCATGGCAGGGTTGAGGCATACTGATGGGGAAATGTCGGGAAACTTGCACTGTGATTGCTTGTACTGTACCTGTCACATGGATAAATAGAGGACTTCAGGCTCCAGTGCTGTCAATCCAGCAACTTTCACAAGCACTAAATTTACACACACAAAAAGGAACTCTATAACCAAAAAAAGGGCCTTTCTAAGCAAAATCGAGCCATAATCAGCATGCCACACACAAATGTTAATATCTCATGAACTATGTGCTACACACAAAGTACGAGTGGCAAAGTTGTTCAACACAAAATTATCTTCCCAACGGTGCTAAGTAATTAATAAGCAGTTTTTTTCTGTACTAGTCGAAATAGCAGAAAAAGTGGATTTTTTTTGCAGTAAAAAAGGCAACGTAAACCATTTTTGGTAGGAAAATAAGTAACATGACACCAAATTAAACATCCATACATTAGATATAGGTACAAATGTAATTTTGTACTAAAAAGCAATTCTGTTATAAAGCATGTATTTCTTCCCATTTTATTCAAGGTGCTTAGGTGAGGCTTGAGGAACAAATGGCAGACTCTACTCACCATACCATAAACTAATGCAAATAACTTCTTAGGTATACGTGATACACAAAGTATCAGCGACAAAAGTGTTCAGCACATTTCCTTTCTGACAGTGCTATACAATCAATTTGGTTCGCAAGTAATACAGAGAAATAGTACTGACTACCTGAGACGTGTCCAGGGCAAACAGGAAGTCTTTAACTGCCGACTGAAGTCATTGCGTGAGACAAAGGGGATGATTTGGCTGCCAACTACAGGCATTTCCTGGAGGGAAGGAGTTAAGGGGCAATAAAAACATTTCTCTGAGGTGGCAACCATTGTATAGAGTGCTTCAGGTTTGGTCTAGACAGTGTTTTATGCAGTATTAACAGTCATAATTTTTTTATGCACAGATAACTTATTTTGCGTTACAACCTCCTGGTTAATATTTTCTATTATAACCAGGAGGTTGTAATCTGCACCTGTCAATCCAGCTTTTGTTAACCTCCGCACACGCTAAGTAACCTGCTCTGTCATTTGAACTGACTTTCTCACAGGGAAAGCACTCTGCCAGAAAACATTAGAAAACCTCCGAAAACCACATCAAAACAAAGAAAATAAAACTGACATCCTGTAAAGGAAAAAAAAAACCAAAAACTATAGAATCCAGATTTGACCTCAGACATACCTAACTGGGAAGACTGCATCTCCGGACAGAAAAACAAAAAACACGCTGCGAAAAAATGCTGGTGGATAATTAAATAAGATAATGTAGGGGTGGGTGTGTAACCAGAAGTTTACACACGCACACCCTCTGTGTGGGATGCTTGTATAAACCGCCTGGTTTATGTAGCATCCCACACTCAGGTGTGTGTGTAAAATTCTGCTTACACACACATGTACATTATTCTATATTTAATGTTACCTCTTGATCTATAATATGTATAAACAGTATATGTATATGTCTGGTGCAGTTGTACACCAATTTGTGGTGCTTTGCGATGTATTCTTCTGATGGATGAAAATTAAGTCAGAGTTTAGACTTGTATTTACTACTGTATCGTTAGTTTAGTGATCTATTTTTAAACCTGATGGATGCCTACATCTCGGTATGCTGAGTTTATTTAGAAACAGAGCGTTGTCCATGAATGTATGAAAGTAGGACGAATGTTGCGAAATCGCATGCATTTCATATTTTCCTTCACCATCTAATACTTATTTAAAAGCAAGCTGCATTCTTTGGGGCAGAACGTGAACCAATGAGAGTGAGGGCAGAAGCCATTTGTAAAATGAACACTGTTTGAGAAAACGGCATTGACAGAACTGGCTATGATACAAAATAGATCAGTTATTGACATTACACTGTGGTGGGTGGGATATGTGTGTGTGTTTTCGGATGGTTGACCCAGTAGGGGGAGTGCACAGAAATTCCTGATCCGTGAAGTGTCATATATGTACCATTCATTTGGGAATTTATTTTCATTTAATTACAAGTTGATTGGGAATGCTTTCCAGGTGCAACTTGGAAATTTGAAATGGCTTGTTAATTGTGTTCCTTACCAGTTTTTAGAACTATGTGGGCATTGCATCACGCATTCTGTTATGTGTGTTGTGATGATAGAAACTTTCAAGTATCTCAAGGGAATTAAGTTACAAGAGGGTAGTATCTTTCAGAAGAAGAGATGTGCAAGAACAAGGGGGCACAATTTGAAGATAGAGGGGGGACGGCTCAGAGGTAATGTTGGAAAGCATTTTTCACAGAGTTGTGGATGCATGGAACAGCCTTCCTAAGGAGGTTGTGGAGTCGAACAGTGGGAGAATTCAAGAATGCATGGGACAGGCATAAGGCAATTCTGGTGGGGGGCAGGAGGAAGTAAGCTGTTTAACTAGAATCTGCAGCTTGTCCATCAGGTAGGAAATGGGCAGACTGGGTGGGCCAAAGCGGTTCACTTATCTGCCGTCAAATTCTATGCATCTGTCATACTCATGTATAACAGGATTTTGTAATGTTAAGTATCTGCTGCCATTTTCTTTCCTCCTTTCCCTCAGGACTCTTCCAACCCACCGCCCACCACACACACACACACACACACACAAAATTCAAACATTCATGCACCTGATATCAAATGCCCATTCCAGCTGTGGTTTCAGACCCAATGTGGTCTGTAAAATTGATTTTAGAACACTTTGAAACAAATATTGAACAGCCAATTAAAATATGTGGTGAGGATGAAGGCACTGTGAACATGTTTTAGTTGCATTCTAGAACAGCCAATTCAAATAAAATGGGAGGATGAAGGCAGTGTAAACATTTTTAAACACACTCTTGGTTTGGTGTTTGTAAATTACTTGAGCTGTGTTCCGATGGTGTGTAAAAATACGTATTATGCATGACCTAAGACTGTCATAATGCATCGGTGTGACATCACAGATCCGGTGTTATACAGTTATGATGTCATAGGCTTGTATAATGGCATTTTTGGAATGTTGAAATAGTGTTGCCTGGTGTATTTTTTGTCCCTCTTCCTCCTTTTTTTCCTCTCTCGTCTGTTTCCCAACATTTTGATGTTTAACCGCCTTATCAAATCCTCCGCATCAATTTTGGATCCCAGCAGTCTGTTTTTATTTTGTAATGCCCTTTTTGTTTTTGTTTTTAACCTCTGTCCCATGGCCTATGTTGCTTCATTCCTTCTGGTCTTCCACACTATCGATACATCTACCAGGTGGAGACTCTACTGGCACTAACGCCATGCTCGGGGACCCCTGGGCTGCCTTTGTTCTCCTGGGTTCTGAGTCTCTTCCTTCCTAGTGGCTCCATCCCTCCATTGCAGATAGAAGCAGGAGAAGCGCCTTGGAGCACTAAAGATCAGGTCTGGGGAATGTGTGCGTCACAAAGTAGGGTGTGGTGGTGTGGGGACTCCAGTGCAACCAAGCCAGCTGAGTTTGTTTTCATGGCCCCACCTGCTTCCCTCAAGGCATGTTCCACACTGCCCTGGTGCAGGATCACGCTTGACGTGCAGTCACTTATGTCATGCGTACTACTACTTGCCTACTGACAGAAGCTGCTCTCTGAACGGATGTCACGTAACCTATCCATGGGAGGAGAGTGCTAGCTCTGTTGCTCTTTCTGTTGACCTCTGGGGGCGCTTCACCATTCAGTTCTACAGAGCTGGTGGATTTATTTTTGAAACATTGAAAACAAAAACAGGAACAATAAAATGGGGGTGGGGCAGTGTCAACTTTTTTCCTCACGCTGTCAGTATTTGAAGACCTCAAGAACCGTGAGAGCGAAGGATCTTGCTTAGAGGGGGCTCTTGCAGTAGGCAACACTGTTAGGACTAAGCCGCCAGGCGCTATGACCACACTGAAACTCTTATCTAGTAGTGTACCACTGGGACTGCCTAACCTACTGACTAGCATCGCCCATAGTATATAGTGGTGGTCCCCATGCCTGCTGTTGCTTGCTCATCTGCCTTGGCAGAACGTTCCTTCATTTGACCACCATTCTTTGGTATAATTTTATTTTCTTGATTTCGTTCGTTAGTGTTTTGCTTTTTATCAGCTGCATGTCTTCACCAACCTCTTCTGTTGATTCCTGCAATTCTGTGTGTCTGTGGCAAACAGATTCCAGAAAAAGATGGCCATTCCTCCTAGGTCATCTGCCTAGGGCCTGAATCATGACACTGATGCCTGCCACAAATTTAACCAGACCAGGCAGAGATGATGTGTGATAGTCCTGGAAGACCATCTCCTTCAGCAGAAACTGTCCGCCATGTAAAAGAGCTGCGGGCGGTAGAGTCCTCCCGGGACTGTGAACTTACTGCTTCTAAGAAGCACAAGTGGCCAAGCATCAGGACCAAGAACGGTGCACTTCTAGGCTGTGGTCTCCTCTGGGGATCGCAGCCAATGTTGGGCTCTCCCCCACCCAAGGGTTGGCCACTCTGGCTACACTAACCCTACTTCCCTCGAGACTGCCTCTTGCCCCGCCACCTGCTCTACAGTGTCAGGTGGCACCACTGCAGGTTTGGGGGTGGCTCGGTTAGTTCACAGGATGTCAGTACCCCTGTTGGCACCTGCCGGCCCGTTGCCTTTGCCAGATCCCTTTTTGGGATCCGATGGTCCTTCGGACCAGTGCCAGCTGTCACCTGGTCCAGCAGGGCCTCTTCCCTGGTGGTACTCTGCTCAGGCACCTTCTGACCCTTAGCCGCCGCCAGTGGACCCCATTCTGGGGCTTTCCCACCCGGCACCAGCAGGGCTGCCGCACACTGGTCCTCCTCCCTTGGACCCAGCGCCAGGCCACCCAATACCAGGACCTGCTTGTCCCTCTCAGTTGGCTTTGCACCTCCAGCTTACGCCATCAGACCTTCTGTGGATCTCCGGCTTCGCTTCATCAGACCTTCTATGGATCTCCGGCGTTGCTTCCAAGACCCAGCTCAAATCTACCAGGTCACCAGCGCACCCCCTCTTTTCGGACTTAACTCTGTGCTATCCTTTGATGCTTCTTTGGCCGCCGCCTCCCTAGACTGTTGTTGGGTCCTTTCCATAGTTACTGACACAGTTCCGCCATCCTTCCTGATGCCGGGTGCTCTTGTCCTCAGGTGTATCCTCACCAAGTGTTGGCTGATTATAGCACCTTGCTCAGTTCCTGATGGTGTACATTTTAACACATGGCGCCTGTCCCTGCTCCGATGCAGGATCCTCCTCAGTTGGCTCCTAAAGCTCCCTCCGCAAAACATCGACAGCATGTTAGAACAGGCACTAGCACCAGCCCGACACCAAATTCGAGTTCTCTGAGGCGGGAGTCGGACTCTGGTCTCAGCTCCCCTCACTCTTCCCATGATCCAGAAGTTCTTCTAGACTGCGCAGGGAATACGCACACACCATTAGTGGCCCCATTCTGGCAGACAGATCTGGTTCCCTTTGTTGGTGCAACTATCTAGAAACCTCACTCCGTGCCGGTCAGCTCCACCTATCTCCAGGAGAAAGGTTTAGTGGTCCATCCGGATATTCTCTGAACCCGCTGCTTGGCTCTAGAGACACCCATCTTGCGTCATGGGGTCTAGCAAGAGGATTGCAGAGGGATTCTTTCACCTGCGGCTGAAAGCCGATAGCAGAAGCGTACGCATGAAATGGCGCCGTTTTGTTTATGGTCAGCACTCAAATTTTTTTCCCCCTTTAGGTTGTCCACCTGTAAGGAGTAGTTTTGGGTTATCTCCTCTCCCTTTTCATTCAGGCCTAGCCTACTCCTCTATTAAGGTACATCTTTTGCCATTTCTGCCTATCCGCCCGGTGGGTAACAGTAGCTCAATTGAATGCCTCTCGGGAATTTCATAGAAATTATTACACCTTAGGCCTCCATTAGGGACCCTGCACTCCTTGGGATCTGCTCTTTGTCCTGGAACGCTCAAGCTTCCTCCGCCCAACCTGCAGCGGATGCGACTCGTTTTAGTAGGAAGGCGTTATTTTTAGTTGCTGTTACTTCAGCGAGGAAAATTTCTGAGCTTCACGCTCTCATGTGCAAGAGCCTTGGTTTTTCCACTGGGACAGGTATCCTGAGGCAGACAGTTTTCCTAAGGTGGTCTCTTCCTCCTACAAACCAAGATATTGACTTCAGTCTATTTCGGATTATTCAAATAGAGGGGAGGCTTTGATCCACACCTAGATCACATGGCCTGAGGTATTACCTCAACAGAACTAAAACCCTCTCATAATTCTGATCGCTTTTAGTTTCCTTCTGGGGAATGATGGGCAAATCAGTATCCAAACAGACTTTGTCTGCTGGCACGCCGGTGTATTTCCTATATTATGATTTAAAATGACCCCTCCGGGTTCTGTCAGTCAATTCTAGGGGTGTGGCCATCTTGCAGCACTTAAGCGTGTCCATCTCTGCTGTTTGTGCTGCAGCCACTTGGAGCTCTGTGCATGCCTTTATCAGGCATTATGGCCTGGACATGCCTCCGGGCGTGGGGCTGGTTAGACCTTGCGGTGCTGCAGGGTCTCCTGTGCTAGGTTCAGGACCTGGGCATTTTTCCTATTTTCCTCCTCCAGAATTTCTGCAGCGTTACCTTGGGAATCAGTCCTAATGGTGTAACCTGTTGCAAGGCTGTGTCTAGAAGTAAGATGGTACAGTTACGTAAGAACTTACAGTAACAGTGAGTCTTGAGAACAGCTCTTGCAGCAATCCTTCCAGCCACCTTCCCCCTGGAGGAGGCATGGCTTTACCTCAACATGTTGGGATTTTCGATGTATTTTTCCTCTGGCGGATCCTCAATCTCCCGTTCAGATGTCATCCTGCGGCCGGAGTCTCTGGCCCGGGAGAACTGGGGAGTCTGGGCGGACCGCCCCCTTATGTCTGTGCCTGACGCCGGAGGCGGGACCTGGCCGTCGAGTGCGGTCCAGCTGAAGATAGCTAGAATTTTCTCAGGACCTGGCGCCTGCCGGCTTCAGTCCTGATGGTGTAAGCTGCTGCAAAACTGTTCTCGAAGATCTACTGTTACGGTAAGTTCTTGCGTAACTGTACTTTCTACCATAGTTCTTTTAGAATTCTGGGATGGATCCCATCAGGCCCCAATGCTGCGTCCACCTTCAGTTTTAAGGTTCTTTCAGACCCTTTCTTCTGTAAATGGGCGGTATCAACTTCTGTATCCAGCGTATTACTACTGTTTGTTTTATGTGCACCTCCACCTCTTCCTTTGTAAATACTGAGCAAAAATGTTGTTTAGTATCTCTGCCTTTCAGAGTCTCCCTCTGCCCACCCTCCCTCCCTTTATTAAGCCTCACTATCCATCCCTATGGTCTTCCAACCCCATGTGTACCTATAAAGGTTTTATCCCCCTTCTTAAATGAGTTGGCTATCTTTTCCTCTGTTTGGGCCTTTGCTGTTCTGACTGCCTTCCCAGCCTCCTTTTGCTTTAACTGCAGTACAGTTCTCTGTACTGCTCCTTCTACGATTCCTTGTACTTCCTGAATGCTTTCTTTTTCTCTTGACCTTCACTGCCACTTCCTTTGAGGAACCATAGTGGTTTCTTACATCGTCTTGTTTTGTTTATTTGCTTCACACAAAGGCTCGTTACCTCTGTGATGGCAGTTTTATTATTCTCCATTGTTCTTCACCCTCCTTCCTGCCCATTTGCTGGGTACATTCCTTAGGCACTCACCAGTTTGAGTAAGTCAGCCCTCCTAAAGTCAGTACTTTTGTCTTTGTATGGCTTGACTCTGTTGCTGTGTTTATTGTGAACCATGACTGTTAGATGGTCGCTAGTTCCCAGATGGCTACCCACTTCTCGTCTGTAATCCTGTCTCCATCTCCATTTGAGAGAATCAAGTCTAATATTGCTCCCTCTCGAGTGGGCTCCAGTACTAGTTGTCTAAGGCATGCCCCCTGTAGGGCATCTAGAATAACTGCACTCTTGAAGTGGCAGCTGCAACTGCACTCCAGTTAACATCTGGCATATTCAGATCACCCATCAACAATATCTCCCTTTTCTGCCATTCAGAATATACTTTCTATGTTCCCTGTCCATTTCTCCCTAGGAAGAAGTTTGTATGCTCTAACCCTATGCGTGTTGTGGTGCCATTGCCTGTCTCCAAATTTACCCATAGTGCTTCTTCTCCTCCCTGTTTACCCTTTTGTTCTGTTGCTTTTATTCCTTCATATGTAAGTTCTCCTCCTCCTCTTTTACCTTCCTGTCCCCCCTGTAGACAGTATCCTGTATGTTTATGTCCCAGTCATGGTTTTGTGTGTACCATGTTTCTGCTTGACTGTCATGATATCAGATGTTCCTCCACCATCAAGGCCACTAATTCAGGAAGCTTGTTTTTGAACTCCCGGGCATTAGTACTCATTACTCTCATTTTTTATGGCTTTACCTTCTGTTTGCAGCATCCCCCGCGAGCGTTCTACCTCAGTCTTTTTCTCATTTAGTACCCTGTTTTGTAGGGAGGCTGGATTTTCCTACTGTCATCAAGTACCTCCCCTTTGACTAGTTTAAAAGCTTGCAATAGGCATTTAAACCGATTGCTCAAAGACTTGTTCCCTTCCTGGACAGATGCAGACCATCCCTGCCAGTATGGGCTGGTGTCCCTCCAGGTGAGACCCCAGTCCCCAATGAAGCCAGGCACCTGTGCTCCATACCATTTTTTCAACCATTCATTAAACTGCATGGTGCCAGTTGCCCTACGCCTCCCATGCTTTTGACAGGCAGCACCTCTGGGGAAGGATACTGTGTGTGCTACCGTCTTAGGTCCCTCCCCAACTCTGCAGTGTCCTACTGCACTGCTCTAATTTCATCAGACCAAGTCATTTGTCCCTAGGTGGACAATTCGTCCAGCTCGGAATCCTTGCAGCTGTTCTCGTGATCCTGAGGATCGCTTCCTGTCCCTCAAAGCCATGGCACCAGGCAGGCACCTTACTTCCATTTTCCCAGCTCCCCCAGTTCTATACCCCTAATATGGAGGTACCCCACCAGGAGCTGCTTCCTTTCCTTTGGTGCCTCTGCCTCCTTTCTGAGCCTCCTTGTGACAGATATCATCAGTCTTCTCTCGGGTGCATCCATAAGGAGCTGTACTCCCCAGAATGGTGTATGGATTGTGGAGTGGAACAAATTGACTGGGTGTGCCTCTGTGCACCCTCCTCACCTCCTGAGCCCACTGTGGTCCAACTTCTGTGCTTTCTTCGCCAACCTCTGGGGTGAGTGGTGGTGGCGCTAGTGCTCCCTGGATGGGGGAGGTTCCCTTTCTACTGTCCAGTGTGGCCTGAGGGAAGGTTTCCTTACTACTGTCCAGTGCGGCCTGAAGCCAGACAACTTCCTCCCTCAGGGCAGATAGTTGTCTGCAAATGGGAGACAGCATCTCAGCCCAGAAAGACTCCCGAAGACTGCTGCCCCACAGCCATTACATTGCACTATCCACATGTTTTATCTATGTTGTTTTTTTTTTAATTGTATTGTGTGTGTGTGCATGTGGCAGTTTGTTATATAGAAATATATATATATTATACAACGTGTATGCTTATATTATCAGTGCAGTGTGCTAGAGAGATATGACAGAGAAATGCACCTTGCACACTGAGAAATGATATCAGAACCTCAGGTATAAAGGAACTATTTCAGAAATTGGGTGGGGTGAGGGTGGGAAGGGGTTGGGCCTAAACTGCGTCCTCACAAAACAATCGACTAAAGCTCTCACCCACATGCGATGAGTGCCTTCCTGTCAGCAAGATACCCTACACAACAATTTGACAGAGAAAGTACCCTGCTAATCAAACAGAGAAAAATCCAGACATCCAAGTCAGACACAGGTAAACCTCTCCAGCCCCAAAACAGCCTGGTGGTTTGTTAGCCACAAAGGAAAATCAAATATGCAGTTATTTCAGCCCTTCTGAGGATGCTGACAAGATAAGCAGTTTAAAAAACCCTTTCTGAATTAAAAACTAAAACAAATACCAAGCAATGCCACTTTAAAAGTGAGAAAACTTCTCTCAGATGTAAGCAAGAGAGAGAGAGTTTAGTTACAGATAATTTGTCCAAATAGTATATCCACGAGCTTCTCAATTGTCTCCAAGCACTCCTGTACACACAACTTGTAAGAAGATGGGCTTCTGACTCACACAGGATCACACCACTAGTTTATAGTAATTGAATAATGCTGACAAATGGTCTAGCTGACAAATAGCTATGATGCTGAGCTCTGACTTGTGAAGACAGTTACCCCCACCTCAGGCTATGTTTGGCATCCAGTTACAACCTGCAGCTTTTGCTATTTTGAATCACACAACCCACCTAAAGCTGCAAAATAAATTGATGCAGATTCTCACAAATTCTAGTAATCAGTCCAGTTAGCCACAAGGAAAATCAAATATGCAGAAGATGAGCAGTTTAAAAAAAAAAAAAAAAAAAACCTTTCTGAATTAAAAACTAAAACAAATACCAAGCAATGCCACTTTAAAAGTGAGGAAAACTTCTCTCAGATGTAAGCAAAGAGAGAGAGAGTTTAGTTACAGATAATTTGTCCAAAATAGTATATCCACTGAGCTTCTCAGTTGTCTCCAAGCACTCCTGTACACAACTTGTAAGAAGATGGGCTTCCTCCTAGAACTACCCTTACAGGTGAGTAACGGTTTTCAGTGACCCTTCTTAAGGATTTATTCCTGATTTTTCTCAACCTTTTGTTAGTGAATTACTAAATTCTTCAGTTTTTACCCAGTGTCTTTTAATTATCTTGTTGTGTAACACTTTGTGTGGAACATTTGAGTAATTTTATCACCCTTCATAACTTTAGGGAACTGGATGGCTCAGTGGATTGGTAGCGGGTTAAGGAGTCTTTCACCTCTCTCACAGGTTCAAATCCAGCATGGGTTGATGGTGCGTTGAAAGCAATTATGTGAGGACTGTTCAGTGCCCTATGTGAAGTGAGTTGTGGTGGTCTCAGTCCAGTTTCAGTTGGCAGGTATCCACAGCACACATCACAATACCACCAACATAATTGCCACCCCTCATAAGAGGCTAAGGACTGAATCAGCATGGAGTCTGAGCTACCTTTTCACTTATGTGGTGGTCCCTCCATGGCAGGTTGAGGCATACTGATGGGGAAATGTCGGAAACTTGCACTGTGATTGCTTGTACTGTACCTGTCACATGGATAAATAGAGGACTTCAGGCTCCAGTGCTGTCAATCCAGCAACTTTCACAAGCACTAAATTTACACACACAAAAGGAACTCTATAACCAAAAAGGGCCTTTCTAAGCAAAATCGAGCCATAATCAGCATGCCACACACAAATGTTAATATCTCATGAACTATGTCTACACACAAAGTACAGTGGCAAAGTTGTTCAACACAAAATTATCTTCCCAACGGTGCTAAGTAATTAATAAGCAGTTTTTCTGTACTAGTCGAAATAGCAGAAAAAGTGGATTTTTGCAGAAAAGGCAACGTAAACCATTTTGGTAGGAAAATAAGTAACATGACACCAAATTAAACATCCATACATTAGATATAGGTACAAATGTAATTTTGTACTAAAAAGCAATTCTGTTATAAAGCATGTATTTCTTCCATTTTATTCAAGGTGCTTAGGTGAGGCTTGAGGAACAAATGGCAGACTCTACTCACCATACCATAAACTAATGCAAATAACTTCTTAGGTATACGTGATACACAAAGTATCAGCGACAAAGTGTTCAGCACATTTCCTTTCTGACAGTGCTATACAATCAATTTGGTTCATAAGTAATACAGAGAAATAGTACTGACTACCTGAGACGTGTCCAGGGCAAACAGGAAATCTTTAACTGCCGACTGAAGTCATTACGTGAGACAAAGGGATGATTTGGCTGCCAACTACAGGCATTCCTGGAGGGAAGGAGTTAAGGGGCAATAAAAACATTTCTCTGAGGTGGCAACCATTGTATAGAGTGCTTCAGGTTTGGTCTAGACAGTGTTTTATGCAGTATTAACAGTCATAATTTTTTATGCACAGATAACTTATTTGCGTTACAACCTCCTGGTTAATATTTTCTATTATAACCAGGAGGTTGTAATCTACACCTGTCAATCCAGCTTTTGTTAACCTCCCAACGCTAAGTAACCTGCTCTGTCATTTGAACTGACTTTCTCACAGGGAAAGCACTCTGCCAGAAAACATTAGAAAACCTCCGAAAACCACATCAAAACAAAGAAAATAAAACTGACATCCTGTAAGGAAAAAAAAACAAAAACTATAGAATCCAGATTTGACCTCAGACATACCTAACTGGGAAGACTGCATCTCGGACAGAAAAACAAAAACACGCTGCGAAAAAATGCTGGTGGATAATTAAATAAGATAATGTAGGGGTGGGTGTGTAACCAGAAGTTTACACACCCTCTGTGGGATGCTTGTATAAACCGCTCTGGTTTATGTAGCATCCCACACCTCAGGTGTGTGTAAAATTCTGCTTACACACACATGTACATTATTCTATATTTAATGTTACCTCTCTTGATCTATAATATGTATAAACAGTATATGTATATGTCTGGTGCAGTTGTACACCAGTTTGTGGTGCTTATGATGTATTCTTCTGATGGATGAAAATTAAGTCAGAGTTTAGACTTGTATTTACTACTGTATCGTTAGTTTAGTGATCTATTTTAAACCTGATGGATGCCTACATCTCGGTATGCTGAGTTTATTTTAGAAACAGGCGTTGTCCATGAATGTATGAAAGTAGGACGAATGTTGCGAAATCGCATGCATTTCATATTTTCCTTCACCATCTAATACTTATTTAAAAGCAAGCTGCATTCTTTGGGGCAGAACGTGAACCAATGAGAGTGAGGGCAGAAGCCATTTGTAAAATGAACACTGTTTGAGAAAACGGCATTGACAGAACTGGCTATGATACAAAATAGATCAGTTATTGACATTACACTGTGGTGGGTGGGATATGTGTGTGTGTTTCGGATGGTTGACCCAGTAGGAAGTACAGAAATTCCTGATCGTGAAGTGTCATATATGTACCATTCATTTGGGAATTTATTTTCATTTAATTACAAGTTGATTGGGAATGCTTTCCAGGTGCAACTTGGAAATTTGAAATAGCTTGTTAATTGTGTTCCTTACCAGTTTTAGAACTATGTGGGCATTGCATCACGCATTCTGTTATGTGTTGTGATGATAGAAACTTTCAAGTATCTCAAGGGAATTAAGGTACAAGAGGGTAGTATCTTTCAGAAGAAGAGATGTGCAAGAACAAGGGGCACAATTTGAAGATAGAGGGACGGCTCAGAGGTAATGTTGGAAAACATTTTTTCACAGAGTTGTGGATGCATGGAACAGCCTTCCTAAGGAGGTTGTGGAGTCGAACAGTGGGAGAATTCAAGAATGCATGGGACAGGCATAAGGCAATTCTGGTGGGGGGCAGGAGGAAGTAAGCTGTTTAACTAGAATCTGCAGCTTGTCCATCAGGTAGGAAATGGGCAGACTGGGTGGGCCAAAGCGGTCCCTTATCTGCCGTCAAATTCTATGCATCTGTCATACTCATGTATAACAGGATTTTGTAATGTTAAGTATCTGCTGCCATTTTCTTTTCCTCCTTTCCCTCAGGACTCTTCCAACCCACCGCCCACCACACACACACACACACACACACACAAAATTCAAACATTCAGTGCACCTGATATCAAATGCCCATTCCAGCTGTGGTTTCCAGACCCAATGTGGTCTGTAAAATTGATTTTAGAACACTTTGAAACAAATATTGAACAGCCAATTAAAATATGTGGTGAGGATGAAGGCACTGTGAACATGTTTTAGTTGCATTCTAGAACAGCCAATTCAAATAAAATGGGAGGATGAAGGCAGTGTAAACATTTTTAAACACACTCTTGGTTTGGTGTTTGTAAATTACTTGAGCTGTGTTCCGATGGTGTGTAAAATACATATTATGCATGACCTAAGACTGTCATAATGCATCGGTGTGACATCACAGATCCGTGTTATACAGTTATGATGTCATAGGCTTGTATAATGGCATTTTGGAATGTTGAAATAGTGTTGCCTGGTGTATTTTTGTCCCTCTTCCTCCTTTTTTCCTCTCGTCTGTTTCCCAACATTTTGATGTTTAACCGCCTATCAAATCCTCCGCATCAATTTTGGATCCCAGACCTTTTGCAGTCTGTTTTATTTTGTAATGCCCTTTTGTTTTGTTTTTAACCTCTGTCCCATGGCCTATGTTGCTTCATTCCTTCTGGTCTTCCACACTATCGATACATCTACCAGGTGGAGACTCTACTGGCACTAACAGCGCAACTCGGGGACCCCTGGGCTGCCCTTGTTCTCTGGGTTCTGAGTCTCTTCCTTCCTAGTGGCTCCATCCCTCCATTGCAGATAGAAGCAGGAGGCATGTGGGCACTAAAGATCAGGTCTGGGGAATGTGTGCGTCCACAAAGTGGGTGTGGTGGTGTGGGGACTCCAGTGCAACCAAGCCAGCTGAGTTTGTTTTCATGGCCCCACCTGCTTCCCTCAAGGCATGTTCCACACTGCCCTGGTGCAGGATCACGCTTGACGTGCAGTCACTTATGTCATGCGTACTACTACTTGCCTACTGACAGAAGCTGCTCTCTGAGCGGATCGCGTAACCTATCCATGGGAGGAGAAGTGCTAGCTCTGTTGCTCTTTCTGTTGACCTCTGGGGGCGCTTCACCATTCAGTTCTACAGAGCTGGTGGATTTATTTTTGAAACATTGAAAACAAAAACAGGAACAATAAAATGGGGTGGGGCAGTGTCAACTTTTTCCTCCACTGTCAGTATTTGAAGACCTCAAGAACCGTGAGGAAGCGAAGGATCTTGTAGGGGAGCTCTTGCAGTAGGCAACACTGTTAGGACTAAGCCGCCAGGCGCTATGACCACACTGAAACTCTTATCTAGTAGTGTACCACTGGGACTGCCTAACCTACTGACTAGCATCGCCCATAGTATATAGTGGGTGGTCCCCATGCCTGCTGTTGCTTGCTCATCTGCCTTGGCAGAAACGTTCCTTCATTTGACCACCATTCTTTGGTATAATTTTATTTTCTTGATTTCGTTCGTTAGTGTTTTGCTTTTTATCAGCTGCATGTCTTCACCAACCTCTTCTGTTGATTCCTGCAATTCTGTGTGTCTGTGGCAAACAGATTCCGAAAAAGATGGCCATTCCTCCTGCGTCATCTGCCTAGGCCTGAATCATGACACTGATGCCTGCCACAAATTTAACCAGACCAGGCAGAGATGATGTGTGATAGTCTGGAAGACCATCTCCTTCAGCAGAAACTGTCCGCCATGTAAAAAGAGCTGCGGCCGGTAGAGTCCTCCCGGGGACTGTGAACTTACTGCTTCTAAGAAGCACAAGTGGGCCAAGCATCAGGACCAAGAGCGGTGCACTTCTAGGCTGTGGTCTCCTCTGGGGATCGCAGCCAATGTTGGGCTCTCCCCCACCCAAGGGTTGGCCACTCTGGCTACACTAACCCTACTTCCTCGAGACTGCCTCTTGCCCGCCACCTGCTCTACAGTGTCAGGTGGCACCACTGCAGGTTTGGGGGTGGCTCGGTTAGTTCACAGGATGTCAGTACCCCTGTTGGCACCTGCCGGCCCGTTGCCTTTGCAGATCCCTTTTTGGGATCCGATGGTCCCGGACCAGTGCCAGCTGTCACCTGGTCCAGCAGGGCCTCTTCCCTGGTGGTACTCTGCTCAGGCACCTTCTGACCCTTAGCCGCCAGTGGACCCCATTCTGGGCTTTCCACCCGGCACCAGCAGGGCTGCGCACACTGGTCCTCCTCCCTTGGACCCAGCGCCAGGCCACCCAATACCAGGACCTGCTTGTCCCTCTCAGTTGGCTTTGCACCTCCAGCTTCGCCATCAGACCTTCTGTGGATCTCCGGCTTCGCCATCAGACCTTCTATGGATCTCCGGGCGTTGCTTCCAAGACCCAGCTCAAATCTACCAGGTCCCAGCGCACCCCCTCTTTTCGGACTTAACTCTGTGCTATCCTTTGATGCTTCTTTGGCGTCGCCCGGCCCTCTAGACTGTTGTTGGGTCCTTTCCATAGTTACTGACACAGTTCCGCCATCCTTCCTGATGCGGGGTGCTCTTGTCCTCAGGTGTATCCTCACCAAGTGTTGGCTGATTATAGCACCTTGCTCAGTTCCTGATGGTGGTACATTTAACACATGGCCTGTCCCTGCTCCGATGCAGGATCCTCCTCAGTTGGCTCCTAAAGCTCCTCCGTCAAAACATCGACAGCATGTTAGAACAGGCACTAGCACCAGCCCGACACCAAATTCGAGTTCTCTGAGGACGAGGAGTCGGACTCTGAGCTCTAGGCTCCCCTCACTCTTGTCCTGAGGAAGTGTGGGTTACCCTAAACCCCTCTAGAGGATCTTTCCTTCCTGGAGGTGGAGGCTCATTCAAATGTTTCAAGATTGGCAAACAGGGGCAGGACCCCAACTGCGCGTTAGGCAGAGCACCTGCTCCTCCCTGGAGGTCGCGTCGGCGCTAGTGGTCCCATCACTGGTGGCACCCCATGATGCATTACCACCACCATATGGCAGCAGCGGCATCTGTCCCTCCCATGCCTAAGAAGGCAGATCAGCTGAACCACGCCTCAGATGCTTGACCCCACTTTGGGATCCACCCTATAGCTGACTCCTGTCTTAACTGAAGTCCACGTCAAGACCAAAAACCTATGCAACTGAGCAGCTCGCCTCCGGAAGGAGTCTAGGTAATTAGATGACCTCAGGCAAGAGTCTATACCTCTTCCACCCCAGGCTTGCACGCCCAAAACTTCTTGGCACACATAGTGGTCCATCAACACTTCCTAATGGGCCAAGCAAGGGACATTGTAGAAGCCCTATCAGATTCTTGACTAGGCTCGGTTGGAGCAGTTGCTCTGCCTCCAGTGTGTGCTTCCACGTCATCTGTGCCACCTATGACCACGATGGATGCTTCAGCTAGAATGACCATTTGTATCTGAGCCACACCTGGCCGTTTGTCAGGCCTCACCCTGGATGTTCAGGCTTCCATTATGGATGCCCCATTCTGGGGCAGTGCTCTCTCTGAGTGGTTTCCAGGGCATGCTTACCTCTCTACAAGAGTTGGGCAATGCCCTCCATTCAGGCGCTTCTTCTCCTGCACTCAGCAGAGAGTAGTGCACATAGAAACATAGAATTGACAGATAAGGACCACTTGGCCCACCCAGTCTGCCCATTTCCCTACCTAATGGATAAGCTGCAGATCCTAGTTAACCAGCAGCCTACTTCTCTCTACCCCACCCTCTAGAATTGCCTTATGGCTGTCCCATGCATGCTTGAATTCAGTCACTGTTTTTGACTCCACAACCTCCTCCAGAAAGCCGCTCCATGCATCCACAACCCTCTCTGTGAAAAAATACTTCCTTACATTATCTCTGAGCCGCCCTCTATATCTTCAAATTGTGCCCCTTGTTCTTGCACACTTTTTTTTGAAGCACCATTCTTCATTTCATCGCACAACGCAGACAGTCTGACCGCCAGCAGCCCTCTAGGCCCCAGAGCAAATGCTGGGCCTCATCTATCCCTGCCGCTCCAACTCCCAAATCCCACAGAGCTAAACGTTATGCTTCCCACACTGCCTCTTGACTCTTGGCACAAACCCCTCCTCCAGCAGGAAGCCAGAGGAGAGTGAGGGGTCACTTTGTCCTCTCTCCTCTAGGGGCACACACTAGCTTTTTGAAGTGTATCCCTGGAGACCCTCAGGTGCCCTTACTCGTGGACCAGGGCCTCACGTCCCCTCCGTCAGGAAAAAGGGCCTAAATCTCATTCAGCCAGGGCAGGTCAGTCGCAGCTTTCCCCTTTTTCCTCCGGGTGCTCTTCAGATGGTCCTGGAACTACATTTTTGTACTGGTACATAGGATTACAAGCATCTTCACATGATGTCTCCCACAGGGCTTCAGCCTCGAACCCGCCCCGGGGTCTGGATCTCGCCTTCACTTGGCAGGATGCATTCCTCCATCTCCCAGTTTTCTTGCCCACCCAGTGTCCTCTGCCTGTGTATCCAGGTGGGGCACTAACACTTCTAGGCCCTTCCTTTTGGCCTAGCTCCATCCCCTAGTGTCTTCAGGTACCTAGCAGTGGTGGACATGGCCTTGAGTGCAGGGTCACTTTGCGTCCTCCCTCGATGTCTGGCTCCCTTTGGCCCAGTCAGGTATGTCTGGACTCTGCTTGCAGCTGTTCCTCATTCTAGGGATCATAGTGACCTTTTGAAGCCCCCAAAGTCCCTATTCCATTGGCTTTAGAATACTGGAGCATTGTTGGGCACCAGCAGGAACCAGATCTTCCTTCCCTAGGACAGGGCAGTGTCCCTCAAGAAGCAAGCTCCGCGTGTTGCCTCCCATCATTGGGTTGCGACCTGACCCTGTTGAGCCTTTCACGGTGGCAATACCTTTGGTAGCCCTGACCGGGCCCTGTGTCGTTTTCCGTGGTGGACAGTTCTTGGCCTTCCAGTGGGATCAGAGGTTGGCTGACCTCTGCCTCTAGGTTTTAGTTTCTGAACCTGTGAAGAAGACTCCTCTCAGAAGCACTTGTCGGGATGGAGCTATCCATGCACATCTAGGTGTCAGGGGATGTCAGTGGGTTTCACCCTTCTGGCTTCCACTAGCCTTCTCTGGAAACACTTCTAGCCCAGTCAGAAGACATGTGCATGGTCTGGTGCATCAACCTTCAAGAGGAGAACCTGCTAGTGTCTCCTTTCCTCAGATACCAGGTTGGTTTGGTGTTGGGCCATAAAGCACGGCCTTTGTCTTTCAGCGGTGCAGATATCAGGCATTAAAGATCATCCTGGTGGGCAATCTCAGCCTCACATGGTTGTCTCATGAGCAGGAATTGCGCCGTCAGTCAGAGTTGGTTGACAGGTGGGGCGTCCAGTAATCTGTCACGTCCCCATCCAGCATAAGCCGCCCGTCTCTGCTCCTTTGTTCCCAGTCCTGGTGCTTTCTGGAAAGGTATGTCATCCCTCTCTTGGATGAGGAGAACACCCCTTTTCTTTCTGCTGCTCCAGGAGGTTTCCTGAACCTGCAGTTGGAGGAAGCAGAAATGCTGCTACTGTGCCATTGTTGCTGCACTGGTGGTGGTTCTCCTGCTTCACCAATGGGCTACAGAACCTCTGGTCCCCTTTTCCTCAGTTCTGTCATGCTTTCCATGGACAAAGGCGCTTACCCCTTCTGGATCTCTGGTCCCTCCACCTTCTCTCATGGCTCATTCAGACATAGCCATCTCGCTTAGGGATCTCCTCCAAGCTTGCTGTGGTACTGACAGGGGCTAGAAAGCAGTCTACCAGAGCCACTTATTTTTGAAGTGGGAGCATTTGTTCAGGGCAGCTTCCAAGGAATGGGATCCTTTCTCATGTCCGTCCCCAGGTCTGAGAGTATCTCCAGCTCCTGTCGGGCTTGGGAAATCCACTTTTCTAGGGACATGGATATGTTGTTCATCCACACTGTCTGGCAGGTATCCTTACGGCTTTAAATCTTGCCAGAAGGTCTTCAAGCTGGCTCCTCCCACCCACCAGTGGTAAAACTCTCGGCTCCGCCCCATGATGCCAGATCTTCCTTACCGCTTAGAAGCTCAGGTTCCTCCTTAACGCTCTGCGTGTAAGACTGTTCCTAATTCTTGATTTTTCGAATTTAAAGTTTTTTGCTTAAAAGACTTTGAGTCTTCTCTCCCTAAGCAGCTCACGATGGACAAATCGACTCCGGCTTCGGAGATGCCCTTGTGGGCAGAAGATGTCTTGGAGCGGATCCGCACTCCATGTCGTCTACTGTCTAGGCCTGGGCAACGACCGCGCGGGCCCTGCGACCTGTGCTCTTCCTTTTCGGCCTCGTCCTCGGGGCCGTGCTGCCCGTTTACAACTGGGGCGTCCGAAGCGTTTTCCTCTGGTGAAATCAAAGAGGCCGGTTGGCGGTTTCCGTGGCAGCGGGCTCTGTGGATCAGCTCGAGCAGATGATGGCCCCTCGAAGAGGCGGCGCGGGCCACTTCACCCTCGGCTGCGGCATTTGTCCGGCTCTCTCTGGTGCCTCTTATTCAGCTTCTTTTGAGGAGCTTTGTCTGACCCTCTCTACTAAAGGTGAGGACCCAACTTCTGCGGGACCTTTTGCGGTCAAAGAGAGACAAGGGTAAGTCCACCGTCGGCGCTCTTGGGGCAGGAAGATCCCTCTCCCAGTTGTCTGCGTCGGCCCGGTGGGCAGCTCGGCTTGACCCTGGTCTCACGGTGTGCCCGTCAGGCCAGTTGACCGAGACTCCGTCGGCGGTCGAGATTTTCTCGACCCGTTGGACAATTTGTCGGCAGGAGAAGCAGAAATCCCTCTCCCCAGTTCCCCGGTGGGAGTTGAGGACCCGTTGGCTTGTCTGTGCCTCCGGTTCCGGAGCCTTGGTTGAACCCTCCGAACCGGGGAGTGCGGTTCCCCGACACCTCCTGCACCATCCTCGGGGAAAGCCGAGGGTTCTCTGTCTCGGACTTCTTCACGGTCCAGCGCGATCCGCTGTCGCCGGCCGTCTCGGCACCGGCGGCAAGCGGCGGCTGCCACTCGTCCTCTTCCTCCTCCTCGGACGGGGAGGCTTCGGCGTAAGTTGCGTCGGCGATATGAGGACCTCATGTGGCAGCAGCTCCTTCTGACTGGAACAAGCCCGGCGCGTGCCCCCTGGCCATTAAGTGGCTGTCACGGGCGGCGAAACCTTTCTCGTTTTATCCGAGGGCCTGTTCCCAGGCGGTTGTTCGGCCAAAACCAGCTGCCCACCGATTCCGGTGGAACCTCTGCCCTCCACAGCCATTGTTGGGGCTCCGACCAAGAATTCTCGGTCGGCTCAGGGACTGCCCCATAGGCTGTCACCCTCACTCCCGATCGACCTCGGCAGGTGGAGGGTGGCTCATGCCCGAGGCAGCTCTTTGAGGACTCTTCGAGTCCGAAGAAGATTCCTCCCTTTTCTCCAAGCAAATGGACTTGGGTCCTCAGGAGGACAGTCGGTGGATGATAGCCCTTCATCCTTCCTGGGATTGCTTCCGGCTCATCTCGAGTCCACGGGATGAAGCTCGAACCCTTTCTAAGCGGGCCAGGTATCCCCTCACGGAGATTCTGGACGGGGATTCCCGGAGGCCTTTCTGGTGGCGAGGCCATAGTGGGCCCGGCCTTGGAGCTGCAGCGCCTGCTTCCCTGCCCTGCGCCTTGGCCAGGAAGTATCACGGTCCCTACGGTTCCTTGTCGGTTTTGGAACACCTCTCGGCCGAGGGTTGGTTACCGACAGCGTTTTCCGGCGTGCGGGGCGCTGGGATGTCGACAAACCTCCGACAAGGAGTCCAAGAAAGTGGACTATGCGGGCAAAAGTCTACCTCGTCCTCCCTCGGTCTTCGCCAGGCCAGTTCGGCCGTCCTCATGCACATTTCTCTCACGCCCTGTTGGGCTCCTGGACGAGGTCGTTCCTCATCTTCGCGGATCTGCAGACCATGGTTAGGCAGGTGCGGGACAGACAGATGGCCAAACAGCAGCGCCTAGACTGCTTTGACATTGGGACTCAGTAAAGCCAGGTCTGTGGCGGCTGCAGTGGCTATGCGTCGTCTGGCTTGGCTGAGGATATCCACCTTCACTCGGATACCCAGCACAAGTTGGCGGATGTCCCTTCTTGAGGACCCGACCTCTCGACCCTGGGGTGGAAGGTCACCTGCAGAGGATCGGGAAGTCCGATGCTACTTGGACTCGGTCTCATCCGCTCAGAAGGACAAAGGCATAGCCACAGCCCTAAGCCCTTTCGTCCTCGCCCAGCACGTCCGACCCAACAGCGTCAGGGCCAGCGAGCCTGACTCGGCATCCCAAGCCCAGGGGCGTCGGCTTCCTCCAACAGGAAGCAGGGAGGTAAAGGCCCAGGAGGTCCTTGGCGGTCCCTCCTCCAAGCCTGCCCAATGACGGGTTGAGGTGTCGCCCCAAGCCCCATCACCTCACCCAGGTTCCCCATTGAAGGCGGCTCCGTCACTTCCTTTCCGCCTGGTCCGTTATACCACGGACAGGTGGGTGTTGAAGGTGAGGGAAAGGCCTGCCATGGAATTCAAGCAGGCCCGCCCTTCAGAGCCGTCGACCTCGGGTGGCATCGGGATCCGCGCAGCCTCACTGTCGGCTCGCCGAGCTGACGCCATCTCCTCCTCCAAAATGAGGTGATCAGGAGGGCGGACCCTCCCTCAGACCGGTTTTGTGTCCAGGTACTTCCTGGTTCCGAACGGACGGGGACTGGCGCCCATTCTCGACCTACATGACCTAAACAAGTTCCTAAGGTCTCGAACCTTCAGGATGGTCACTCTGGCTCAGATAATACCATCCCTGGAACCCGGCGTGTGGTTCTGCTCTCTGGACCTGCAGGGCCAGCGTTCTTTCACGTCTATCTGTCCGTCCCATCAAAGGTTCCTTAACTTTCGAGCGGAGGATCCCTTCGAGTTCGAGCCATGCCCTTGACCTGTCTCCAGCTCCCAGGGTCTTCACCAAATGCATAGCAGTGGTGACAGCTTTCCTGGGCGCTGGGTCCGGGTGTACCCTCTACCTGGACGATTGGCTGATAGCAGCCCCTCCAGACAGGAGGTGGAGGCGGTCCAGAGATCGGGCACTCAGGTTTGCTCTCAAATCGGCCTTCTCATCAACGAGGCCAAGTCGAACTTCGAGCCGGAAGCAGGTGATTCTTTTCATCGGGGCCAGGCTTGACTCTCTTCGAGCCAAGTCTGACTCCGAGCGGACAGACGGAGCTCTTTCCTCCTTTGCCCAATCATTTCTGGTTGGGCAATGCGCACCTACCGGGACTTCCTGCACCTCCTGGGTCTCATGGCGGCCTGCACCAAGCGTGAGTCCGTTGAGCACGCTGGCACATACGCCCTCTTCAGTGGGGGGTCTGGCCAGCCAGTGGTCCTAGCGCTGTGATCCATTGGACCAGCTAGTGACGGTGACCCAGGGATGTGGAATGCTCTCCGGTGGTGGACCGTTCCAGTTCATCTGCAGGAGGACATCCCGTTTGTCCGCCCGAGCAGGCGGTCTCTCTATCGACTGATGCCTCTCTGATGGGTTGGGGTGCCCATCTGGGGAACCACCAGGCGCCGGCCTCTGGTCCCAGCAGGTCCCGATGCCACATCAACCTGCTGGAGCTCAGGCAGTGCGCCTAGCTCTCCCGCCTTTGCTCCGTTTCTCCGGGGTCAAGTGGTCCAGTCCAGGCGGACAATACCACGACCATGTACTATCTAAACGCGCCAGGGGCGGGCCGCTCCATGCTTCTGTGCAAGGAAGCTCTCCATTTGGTCACTCGTGCGCAGCCTGGAGGCGGATCTCCCAGCCATTCATGTGGCAGGAGCCTCCAACACCCTGGCTGATGCCCTAAGCCGGATAGGGCTGCATCCCAAGAGTGGTTCTCTCCTGCTGGAGGTAGTACAGAACTGTTCTCCCATTGGGGCACACCTCAGGTGGACCTGTTTGCCTCAGGAGAGCGTGAAGCTGAGCTGTTCATGCCCGCCCCTCTCAGCAGGGCTCGCTGCAGAGAGGATGCCTTCCCGGGCCTGGACCCGGGCCTCTTCTCACGCCTTCCTCCCATTTCCCTTGCTACAGGTGCTTCTCAGAGCAAGGAGGGACAAAGGCAGGTGATTCTGATATCTAGACTGGCCCGCCAGTTCTGGTACCAGATCTTCTCAGCCTCAGCTCCAAGCCCGAGGCAGCTTCCAGCTCGCCCGGACCTGC
This sequence comes from Neoceratodus forsteri, assembly GCA_016271365.2. Classification (NCBI taxonomy): domain Eukaryota; kingdom Metazoa; phylum Chordata; order Ceratodontiformes; family Ceratodontidae; genus Neoceratodus; species Neoceratodus forsteri. The sequence goes on from CM057450.1 coordinate 1,689,769,121, forward strand.
TCTGTCAATCAGGAAGGTGTTCCATCGGACCTTCAATCCTGCACCTTCACGGCCTGGTTCCTGGCGGCTAGAGTTCCAGGCCTTGGGTCTTTCAGGCGAGGTCCTCAAGCGTAGTGAGGCGTCCCGTAAGGAGTCGACCAGGAAATGCTATGCCTTCAAATGGAAGAGGTTTCCATTTGGTGTCAGAACAGAGGCTTGGACCCTTCACTCCTGTTCCTTGGCAAGCATCTTGGACCTATTTATGGTCCCTTTCTCATCAAAGGGCTGAGGTCGACGACCCTAAGGGTGCACCTGGCAGCCATCTCTGCTTACCGAGCGCGGGCAGGGAGCAGTCGGTGGCGCAGGAGAAGGTGGTCTGGCGCTTTTTCAAGGCCTTGATCACATTTCCCTCGGTCGAGAACCTCCACCTCCGTGGGATTTACTGCTGGTACTGGCAAGCTCATGGGCAAGCCATTGAACCAATGCACAGGTGTGAACTCTCTCACCTGTCGTGGAAGACCGCCTTCTTGGTGGCTATCCGGCCAGCCAGAAGGATGGGAGAGCTCCAGGCACTCTGCATCGAGTCTCTCACCTGGTCTTCCACAGGGACAAGGTTGTCCTCGCTCCCCACCGAAATTCCTTCCGAAGGTGGTGTCGGAGTTTCACCTTAACCAGGTGTTGACTCTGCCAGTGTTCTACCCCAATCACACTGGAGGCCGATACAGGCTCCATACTTAGACCTCAGAAGGGCCGCTATTATAAGGAGCCGCACGCTGAAATTCGGGAGAGGTTCGGCCAGCTGTTTGTCACCTATGCTGAAGCCTCACCTGGCAGACCTGCAGCCAAGGACGATAAGCAGGTGGGTCACCTCCTGCATAGATCTCTGCTATAAGTTGGCGGGCATGGAGCCTCCCAGAGGGATAAGAGCTCATTCTACCCTCCATACTGCTGCATCGGTGGCTGCTTCCAGGGGCGTCCCTATCCAGGATATCTGCAGGGCTGCTACCTGGAAGTCAGCACACCTTCATCACCCATTACCACATCGACCTTGAGTCACGCCTGGATGCTGGTTTGGGGCCTCAGTTCTCCAGTCATTATTCCCTAAGTAGGGTGTGTCGCATTGCCTCCCTCCTCCCGGAGAACTGCAGAGAGTCTGCCAGACAGTGTGGATGAACAACATATCCATGTCCCTAGAAATGCAGGTTACTCACCTGTAACAGGAGGTTCTAGGAATGGTGTATGTTGTTCATCCTACGACTCCTCGACCTCCCGGCCCCGACGCACAACCTGAGCTTCAAGCGGGCCAGATCTGGAGTCATGGGGCGGGCCGAGTTTACCACCCGGTGGGTGGGAAGAGCCAGCTGAAGACCTTCCGCAAGATTTAAAGCGGTAAGGATACCTGCCAGACAGTGTGGATGAACAACATATACCATTCCTAGAACTCCTGTTACAGATGAGTAACCTGTATTTCTGCCATCTCTGCCCTCCACTTCCCTCGTAAGTCGAGACTTTGGTTCAGTTGAATGTCTCCCGCTAATTCTGTGGGACATCGTCCATATTGAACTGCCTGTCTTTGATTGCTGTCACTTCAGCTCAGAAGATTTCTGAGCTTTAGGCTCTGATGCTCAAGGAGTCTTGGTTTATTTCTCACAGAGTCACAGTGGCTTTGTGTTCTTATTCTCAGTCCCTACAGAGGGTAGGGCCTGCTTTTCTCCGATCCAGACTATACACCTGCTGGTGTATTATTCTGAGTGTACTCATCGTGGGAAGCACCCTCCACACTCTGGAGATGCACACAGTCCTGAGTCTCTATACCCATTGGACTAAACCCTTTTGGAAGTGTGATCTACTTTTTCCTTCACTCTCTGGGGAGATGCTCCAGTATCTGTAGCAACTCTGTCACAGGAATAGCACTCTGCTCCTTGTTTGGCTATCCATACAACTGCAAGCCAGGGGTTGCCTTGGGCCCTCCACCAGGAATCTAGCCACATCCTCAGCCTGTTTCAGGATTGTGTCTGCTGCAGATGCCCGTCGGCAGCCACTTGAGTTCTGCCCATACTTTTGCCAAGCATTACAATCTGGACATTGTTTGCTAGGCATGAGGCTGGCTTTGGACCATGGTCCTTCCGGGTCTGCTGGCCTCACTCCTACTGCAGACCTTTATCCTCCTATTCCTGAGGGTTGTCTCGGCTGCTTGGCACTCTGCCCCAATGGTGCTGCCTACAGCAAAAGCCCCTTAAAGTAAGATGATACATTCGAAAGAACTTACCATAACTGTAGATCTTGAGAGGAGCTCTTACAGTAGGCAGGGTTTTCCCTCCCTCCATCCCCTGTTCTCTATTTTCATCTCTGCCTTTCTGTTCCAGGGCCTCCTGTCTCCTGTTGCATCTTCACACAGGTCTCCGGTGGAAGTACCAAGGCGAGTGTGGGGACCACCACTGTATTATGCCACCAGTCATGTGGCGTCAGGTGGGCAGTCCCGCCACACTGCTAGCTAATAGTTTCCTGCGATCCTAGTGCTTTGTGCTTAGTCCTAATGGTGGTGTGTACTGAAGAGCTCCTCTCTAAGATCTACTGTTACAGTAAGTTCTTGCGTAACTGTTCTTTTCTGAGTAATCAGAAACCTTGGTGCAAATATACCTTAGTATGCTGCTCTCCAAAATTGTTTCTGTATTGTTCACTGATTAAAAGGAAGAGAACTTTAAGTGACCTCACAGGTGTGCTGGATTAAGCAGTACACCATTGGCACTCATAAACGTGGAGAGTTGTCTTTTTGCACAGATTCTTAGTCCATTCAGCCAACTGTGGAAAACATTGATACCTTAATGTTTAATTTCTAATTAAATCTTTAATTGACATTTTTATGTGAAGGGCTATAGCCTGTTTGCTGTGTGCTGTTGTAAGACTTTTGTACTAAACATTACCTCAGGTTATGGGAAGAAGGATGGAAGCAGCGCTACTACAAGAACAAATTTGATGTTGATGTGTCTGATGAGAAATTCCGCGCAAAGTTGTAGAGTCTTACGTTGAAGGCTTTGCTGGGTTCTTGATATTACTACCAGGTATTTAAAACTGCAGTTTTGTTAATTCTTTAGTGGCTTTTATTCTTATGGAGCTTCAAATCAGACTTGCATTATAGAGACACCACCTTCCTTGTTTGGTAGTTTTGAGTTTTTTGTGGATATGGCAGATTAAATTGGCGAAGACCTTGCAAAAATAACATTAGAGGAAGAAACCATTGATCACAGAACTGTAACTGTGTAGTTCCTCCCTACTGCCTGGCAAGAAAATAGATATGTTGCTACTGCCTACGATATCCCCACGAAACTCTGTGCCACACAACTTGTCAGAAACCACAGGTTCCTGCTCTAGAATGAAAACACCTTTCTCTGATGTCTTTCCAGTAGACATTATATTAAAGTTATAAAATTTATAAGGACATGACATTTTATTAGTGGCACATTTGTAAATATACCTTTCCCTCTAGATAGATTATATTACGACAACAGTTTACGTTGTTTGAAATAAGCTAGTCTGTATTCTTCAGAATGCCATAGCACTGCCTGACTCCTTCTCTGACCACTAGACTTGTACAGCACTGGGATCTTTCCTTTTAAGCTTCTGTAGTGAAGATGAAGATATTTTGACACAGCAGCTCAGAACCACCCATCAGTGAATTGTGGCAGGCTTCCTGTCTTCACAGTCAAGCAGCTTACGACACCACTTCTGCTATTACTAGCTGACTGCAGCACATGACACATTACCAGTAAGAAATATAATTCACCTTTATGGCCATTTTGGTAAACTCTTGTGTCTTCATGTGAGAAGCAGCCTGCGCATAGTGGACTACCCAAAAATCAGCTTCCTATCTCTGGTTGTTCCCCAGGTGAAAGGAGTTGATAGTTCAAAGCAAGAACTGCATTGATCACCCGGCAGAAACGTCCCCAGTACCAGGTGTAATTCGACTCTGCAGTCTACAGCACTGGAGCTGTGGTGTTCAGTTTCACTGTCCATGAACCCACATTACCTATCCTCGAGTCCACAGCTTGGATTAAGTGCTGCCACATAAGTACCACAAGGAGAACATCTCCACTTTCTTTGGATGAGGATGGCCAGTCATGTAACAGATCTCCAGGAAGAAAAATAACAAAACCAGGTTTCCCATTCTGTCCAACTCCCAACTCCACCTTGGCTTAGAATTGAAGGCTGGATAATGTCTCCTCAATTGTACCATGATGCAGGAACACACTTTACCTTGACTGACTTGGAGGTCCTTCATTTCTTCATTTGAAAGTTTTGAGGGGCCAAGGCCATCGATTCCCTATTTAGCAGACATCAGGATACCACAGGAATATCTCAGCAAACAACGTGGTTTCCTTAGTTACTCAGTACTTTCACAAAGCCAGTATTCCCCAGTCCCCTCTGATCGTCTTTTACCCAGGGGCAGTATTCAGCACCAGACTAGGATGGGTTTGTCCCACAGAAAAGAAGCATCAGTTTCTCTTGTAGCCTCTAAACAAATTTCAAAATCATCCTCTGCTACCAACTCAACTTTTTTTTCAGTTGCTAGAAACCATGGTGTCCCACTCGAACATTACAAACCAACTCCAAAACCTTCTGTACTACCAACTCAGCTTTTTCTTCAGTCGCTAGGAACCATGGCCCCTGACCAGTGCAGTGCAGTGGCTGTAATGCACATGTGGCCTACAGTCTCTCTCCTGAGGAAATGGTAATTGCTGCACTTAGGCCACAGGTAGTAATACCTGCATTAATGAGAAATAGCTTTTCCTGAAGGAGTAGATCAAGAACATCAGAGAGTCATCTCGACTAGGAACAGAGACTCTGCCTGGTATCAGATGCCAGTCTCCGAGGTGTGGTGCTCCTATATTCCTCTTTTAGCCCAAAGCAGATGGCCCTGTGGGAGTCTTAGCTCAGCAACAGTCTGCTGAAAATTAGTCCAGCCCTGGCTAGCACTTAAGACATTCAGGCAAATGGTAGTTAACTAACACTTCCTGGTAATGTTGGCAACAGAACCATGAGGGCCTAGATAAATCACCAGTGTGTTCCTAGGAGCCATTTGATGCGTACAGAGACATTCTGCTCCTGGACAAGGGAGGTGGGAGAGAAACACTCTGGCAGTTTCTGTGCCATGTTTCCTGGCCACCACAACATGAGGGTGCAGATGGACTCCTCTGGGGCTGGGTGCAACTTCCTCATAGCTCCATCTTGGCGCCAGTCCTCCTGAAAAAAGTTGGATTCCGCTGGGTCCTTGCACTCCGCATCTCATTAGTGTGAATGAGTGGTGGAGACGCTCATCCAAGAAGATAAAGAATTACGGTAGATACGTAATTTCCAACTCCACAGCCTGTTATGTCACAGACTGAGTATTAATACTTCAGCATAAGATTAAATAGTAGGGCGCTCAGGAAAGCCTCCAGTGTATGTTATAAAGAAGACCACTTGGAGCTCTCATTGTTCAGCTTGGACTTTGCTGCATCTGTGGTAGCCTACTTCTGCCATGAGGTCTAGAAAGCAGTAGTGTTGTAAGTATCACATTAGCACATCTGTAGGCCTTGTGCATCGCTGATGCTCTGTATTCCAATGGTGTATATGATGATGCTCCTAGTAGGAGAGAGGAAACAATTTAAATACCTGTCCTTTTCTTTTTCTGACTTCAGGCTGGCCACTTCCTAGTTCTTTCTGGTACATAATGTGTGTTTACTTAGTTTGTTGATTAGGAAAAATAAACATTTGTTTCAGTTAATTACAATTGTCACTGACAATTTTCTGCTTTATAATGAGCTTACAAAATACATAAGTTGGCACTCTTGTACTGCTGTGCATTAAGTCTTCAATCCTACTGTTACAGATGCCTAATCTTGAAGATCTTAGTAGTGCTATAACCCTGGTGTCCAGAAGTCTGACAAAGAAAATGTACAAGCATTTAAGTTTCATTATTGAAGTATAACCATTTTCTTTTCACTACTGGAATCGTGGTGATTTTGACTGAGCATTTTTAAAGAAAAAATGGAAGTAATTTATAGTATATTTGCCACTTGTGCATGGATTTCATCCTAACAAGAAAGCTGTACCACAGTTCTGGGGTCACAGACTGCTGTTGTACCCTGTGATAGAACAAGCATTTTTAATAAGAATGGTAAACCTGTGCCAGCTGCTGTTTATGTTAATGTCTCTCTCTCTCACTCACACACACACACACACACACACACACACACACACTCCCTGATGCAAAATCTTTGTTTTATCATTTTAAAAACAGAACCCCACCCCTCTCCAGGCGGTGTTCTGTTTTGTCTGAAAACAGTTTCCTAGGCAGAAAAAGCAGCATTTTTTTAATTTAGATTTCAAACCGTATACTGTACAGAATAGCACATGGGCAGCTATGCACAACTGCGCTGTTTCCATCTCTGGGTTCTGATGATATTGGGACCTCCCAAGCTTTGTTCTTGAGAGACTGATGCCATTAGAACCCTTCAGTGGAAGCACAGCTTTATAGTGTATGGTAGAACATTATTCCAGGTAAATCCATACCTAGCATAATGTTGTTGTGCTGTGCAGTAACTATGTCATTTTGTTTGTTGTGTTGTACTAGAAATGTAGCTTACTGCAGCACAATGCTGGCAGCTCTGCGTTGTTCTGGAAACCTCCACTGTTCGTGAAACAGCCATGGTGGTAAGGGAAAAACAAACGGCAAAAGTAAGGGCACAGTCTTGAGTTTATGGTTGCCCATAAAAGACTGTATGAGCAGCCATACACAGGGTTGTTTTAATTTCAAGGTTTCTATGGTACGAGACCTCTTGAGCTGCTCTCAAGGTCTCCTGTTACCATGGAAAACCTCTCGATTTGGAAAAACAGCCACCTTATTTTGATTGCTCGTACAAAGTCCTCTGTGATGTACGTGGTTGCCCATGCATTTTTTTGTCTTGTTATGCTGTTGAAAATATTTATAGAATTGAATAGCCTAGCTTTGACCTTATGGGGGATGACAGCTGTGCTTGTAATAAACGTAAAGGACTAGTGTCACTTTAGGCATTCAAGCCAACAGGCATTTTCTCATGTGTTCCTGCAAGATGTCTGAATTGCACAGGTCTTATTGCAGTCGTAAGTTGTCTGATGTGTTTTGACAATTAAGGTATCAAATTGAGATGTGATTAGACATTGTGAGGATTGTAGAACTGATGGTTATTAACCAGTTTTGTGCTCTGAGAGCAATGCTCACTAAATTTCTCTGTGGCAGGGGAATAGGTCAAGGATGCCTATTAGTTGTAGCTAGTGGTAGGAATAAAGGCAAAATAATTGCTACTGTGTATAATTCACTGATGCAAACTGTTGAGCTCCATCTGTAAAATCACCAGCCAGTTATTCTACAGTGTTTAACAAACTAGTGATGTGCATTTCTACTGATCACTGAGGGGTTGGGTATTTTACTTTTCAGAAGTTGTTAAAAACAGTGGTGTTTTAAAGTGCTTAGATCTTGCATAAGAAAAAACGAGGTACATAGTCAGTATTTGGGCTGCAAGGTGAACATGAGTCATCTTAGTAAATGTATCTTCTAGAGTGTGAATATAGTTCACTTATCCACACTTTGGCAGTTCCACTGGAACAATGTAATTGGCCAGAACATCTGTAATAAAGCTGCTCCCACCACCTGGGTGGTATCCCTGACTCCACCTTGTGATGTTAAGTATTTCTTCCACTGGAAGAACAGGTTACCTCCTTAGGACTTTCTGCACAATAGGCAAACCTTTTTGATACATAAGCAAGACACGTTTGGGTATGTGTTGAGCAGATTTTACTGCACACCCACTGGCGTACTGTGGCCTGCGCCTTCAACCACTGGAAGTGCAGTATAATCTGTTCAGCGCATACCCTGAGTGTCTTAATGCCCGTATAAAATGGGCTACATTTTTAAGTACTATCAATATAAAAAATATATATATATATATATATATATATATAATATAAGTATTCTCAGATTTTTCCTTAAAATAGTCCATCCGCCGAGTTGAATATGATGTAATTTTTCCCTACACTAAAACCTGACTGTTCTGTTCCACACTGCTGCAGTCAACCTCTCCCCTGCCGTATTTGATTGGAGGCGACACCGTCATAGATCCTAACTTGTCAATCTTCACCATTCATTACTGCTTGAGGGTTAGTGCGAGGCACGCACCCGCTACTGGAGATTTTTCCAGAGTTGGCTCCAAGGCGCTGCCGCCCGAGGCGCGACCCGTCATATGCGGCGGCCCGCTTGCGCCGCAGACTCTCCTCCATCTCAGTTCTGTTTCTCCGCTGTCGAGGCTGCACCTGCTGCGCGGATAGTTAGTTAGGCCTTCTCGTCAGTACAATCCAGACTCCTCCTCCTTCTTTTCTCGACGCAGTCACCGGTAAGACCGTTCTTTTTATAACTTTCTTCAGCGCGAGCTTTGCTGTTTTATTCAAAATTTTTGCATCATGTCCGGTTGGGGCAAACGTAAGTCGAAGGTGGGCCGCGCCTATGCATCGGTGCTCCTAGCCGGCATTTTTCCGCCACGGACCGGCATGATGTTTGTCTTCGTTGCCTGGGACCCAACCACGATATGGATGCATGCGATGCCTGTTTCTCGATGGACCGTCGCATCCTAGAAGTCCACGTTTAAGATTGGCAAGCCCCGCAGACTTCGGGGACAGCGCCACTCAGTGATTCCCAGGTAAGGTCTCTAGGCCTTCTCCATGTCCCTCTCAGGCCTATACGGTCTGTGAGGAGGAGGCTTCCTCATCTTCTCTTGCCAAGAGGAAGCTTCTTTTGCGGTGTCAGAGGAACGCAGAGGTCCCTCCGGGCGCTGGGAGGACACCGCCTCGGCAATCACCTCCTCGGTGGTGCAGGCTCCCCAGTGTCGAGGCCCACGTCTGCTGGGCCCGGTAGCGGTGGACCCTCAATGCCGCCTTCCGGCGCGGTTTGAATCGGCGCCCGTTCGTATGCGGTGACAGACACAGCGCCGTTGTGCCACGTTGGCTCTCAAGCGCTGCAAACCTGGTTGGCTCTTCTGATGGTGCAGTGGGGTCGCGCGCCAAGGGTGGTGCCGTGGGTTTGCCAGCACTGTTGGGGAGTCGGGCCGGCCTAGGTGTTGCGGGGGTCTGGGGTTGTCGTGCCGCCTCTGGCACCGGTGCCATTTCACCGGAGACCCCTGGGGTTGCCAGTATTGTGGTCCAGCTGATCTCTTCTTCCTCCTCGGAGGATGATGACTCAGGCGTGGACCCATCACAGGCACCCTGACTCTTCGAGTCAGGGTCTCCGGTGGCACGGTGCTAGCGGCCCAGCGCACCTATTTCTCTGTCCCGCTGCCGTCCTCCTGAGGCCCCCCAGGCTGGGGTGGTCTGGGGTCCCTGAGGGCGATGGGGTGGAGGAGGGCTGTCTCTCCTGAGGGTCTTGGCAGCTACCGACCTGGTGCGCTGCCCCCCTCAGGGTGGGGGGTTGCTGGGGTCGAGGAGGAGTGTTCTCTGAGTCCGAGGGGTTGAGGGACGGGTTCAGGCGTCTCTCTCTGCCTACCACCCCTCGGGGTGTGGGTCGGAGCCGTGGCTGGGACCCTGTCTTTCCCTCTTGGACCTCAGGGGCCTCTCTGGTGGCGTGCTGTGGGCTGCCCTTCTGGATCCATGCAGTCCCAGGTTCGTCACAGAGGAGGATCCTTCTAGGCTCTTCCAGGCTTCGCATCCCCAGGGTTCCGTTTTGCGACCTGGTCTGTTGTCCGGGATGCTGCCAGCTCGGCCTCCATTCCCAGTTCCAGAGCCCCAGCAGAGGACAGTTGCCTGCCGTGGGTGCCCATGTGAAAATTCCTCTGCAGTCACCCCCTGCTCTCCCAGGCCATGTGGGTCCCACAGGCCGTTATCCTGGGAGCGTTCAGAGGTTCTGCAGCCTTCCCCTCGTATGTTAGGTACATGAATGAGCGGGTTTTCACCTATCCCTCTGCATGAGGAGTCCTCTGGACACTCAAGCTCTCCATCATCCTCGTCTCCCTCCTCTGAGAGAGGAACCCACTGCTTATCTCTCCTCGATGCTGATTTCACTGAATAGCAGCGATTCCTTTCGAGGATGGTGAGGATCTTCAGATTTCCTATGGTAGGCAAGACAGTACTGAGCGGAGGCGCATGAATTCCTTGGCCGAATTCAGTGCCTAGCATTTGATAGTACTGTCTGGCCTATTCCTTCCAGGAGGCATCTATCCGTTCCTGGCAGTCGCCAGCCGCCCTTTCTCCAGCCCCGCAGACTGCCAATAGGTACTGTGCCCCATCGATCCTAGGTACTCTCCCCAACCACCCTCGGGATTGGCATACCTAGAGACTCCCGGCGCTGCTGCCTGCCGCGCTGACCGTCCACCAGACTCAGTTCTCTACAGTTTGACTGGTAGGGACGAAGAGTGTTTTCTTCTTCCGTGCGATGTCTTGCATTGCATCTCGTCAGACCCACCATGCTGCCTATGGTAGGCATTTGTGGTCATGCTTTCCCAAATCTTAGCATCAATGCCTGATACAGGCAAACCAGACAAGCTATTGCCCTCTCTGCTATAGGCTTGGAGCTGGCAAGACACCAAGCAAGGGCATCTTATGACACCAGTGAGTGGCCAGGCTTGCAGGGACAGCGATCTGTATTAGGCAGACGGCATGGCTTCTTCTATCAAGGTTGTCACCCTGCTTGGCATAGGGTGATTCGCTCCGCTTTCCGAGGACCCGTCTCTTTTCCTCCAGAGCTAGGAGACTTCTGCAGGGCTTCCTCTAACTCCCCGTCGTCGGGGGCCGACACCTAGCTCTTTTCCCCATAGGCTTCTCTCTTGATTAGCCCAGGGTCTCCCCTTCTGTTTCTCACCAACAGGAGGCTGGGGTCTTGCTCCCTCAGGGTTTCTACCCCCTTTTACGGGGGTGGGAGCTGTCTCACCCAAGCAATAATGAATGGTGAAGATTGACAAGGGAAGATATGAAATTACATACCTACTGTAATTCTTGATCTTCTTGTATCTTCACCATTCATTACTGATACCCGCCCACCTTCCCTCAGTGGCCTCCTACTGTGGCGTCTCCTACTCCCCTCTCGTTCCTCTCCCTTCCTTTGGCCTTTATGCCCAAAAAAAAAAAAAATCTTTGTTTTCCGTTCTTCTTGAATGGATCTGTTTTCCTCAAGGTAAGAGGAATGAGTAGGGTCTTTTCACCTATTCTGAGGGAACTCTTTCTGACTGTCCCTGGGTGTGACCTCTGGGCACCTTAACCGCATTGCTCAGTTCCACAAGAGACCATTCCTTTGGCTCGGCCTCAAAAATTTAGATTCCCCTGGCGGGTGGTATTGTCAGCTCATTCTGGCTGGTGCTTGAACTTCTTAGCCTATGGCGGTTCTTGCCTTACCTTCAGGGAGTCTGAGTTCCCACTCTGTCCTTTCATACAAAGCTGCCTTCTGTAGGGCTTAACCCTCCCCATACACTTCTGTGTTAGCACTTAACAGGGTGCTAGGGGCTTAATCCCCTTCCTAGTTGGGCACTCTCTTTCCGGAACAGATTTTCTGCCGGGCAGTCTGTAGCTCTCAGCTAGAGTGTAGGGGTTGGCATGTTGGGAGGTTAGAAATCTGCCCTTGTGTCCAATCTGTGCAGGTGGGTCAGTTGAACCTTCTCTGTCCTATCAGGAGGATTCTTGCTCCCTTATTTTTGGTTCCGAGCTTATAAGCTTCTCAACCAGTGCGTCTATGGGCAGTGTTCTCCCTCTCAGCATACCTTGTTTTCTTCCCTTTCTCTTCTTCCTTTCTCTTCTCTCTATCTGCTCTTCCCTTAGAGCCGCCCCAGAAGGAGGCCCTGACGGTCCCTTAGGTAGAATTCTCTCTCCTCTGTCTGTTCTCTACGGCTTATTCCTTTTTCAGTTTATATCTTTTCCTTTTCTGTCCTTGGCTCTCTTGCCTCGCTGTCCTTTTCCTTACCCTTTGTTTTGCCTCTCCGGCTGCAGAACTGAGATGGAGGAGGGTCTGCGACACCCTAAGGCCTGCATGGCCTGTACACGTTGCTCTCGAAGTGGGCTGCTGGAGCAGACTCAAAAAAAAATCTCCTGTAAGGGTGCATGCCTCCAGCACTAACCCCAAGCAGTAATGAATGGTGAAGATGCAAGAGAAGATCAAGAATTATGGTAGGTAAGTAATTTTCATTTTTGTGGGATAGATCACAAGATGGTGGTTAAAATGTCAGTATTTATTATTCTTATTCTGTAAGCAGTACATAGCGTTTGCTTTCCTTGCTCTCCTCACTTCCCGTCACATTCCATAATGCAACTCCTCCTCGTTCATTAAAAAAAAAAGGAGGAAGTTGAAGAAGCTCAGCGCTTCTTTGAGTTGTACAGGGTCGAACAGCCCCATCCCTTCCTGTGACTAAGCGAAATGGGTACTTGGGAAATGGAAGTAAACCTGCCATCACGCTGCTGCTTGATATGCAGTCTGTCTACCCCTCTTTTCGAGTTCAACTGTATGCTGACGACTCCGTAATATTTGCTTCCAGACCTTCCATGCCCAGACTCAATATGCCCTGCAATCTGATTTCAAGAGCATTCTATGTGGCTCGACACAAAATCTCTCAAATGCAACGCCAGAAAAAGTTCGCGATGGTTTTGGGTCTGCCAGAAGTTACCAAACTGTCCTCCCCTCTCTCCTACTACGCCTGGATGGATCCTACATCTCCGTAGTGGACAGCTATAAGTACCTGGAGCTAGGCTTGACCCCAAACTAGATTTCTCCCTGCACCTCACTCGATTCATAACACTTCCACCCCAAACTAGGCATGTGACATGTGGCATAAACTTGTTCTCTCACTTCCTGTCTGGAAAGATGATATAATCCAGGCTTATCCTCCTTTCCATTGACTATGCTGATGTGGCTTACAGCTCAGCCCCCAGTCCTCCCTAGCCAAGCTTGACCATATGTTCCATGTCTTCTGCCACTTTGCCACCAATCTCCCATACTGCACGCATCACTGCCACCTTTACCACACAGTTTCCTTCCTTCCCTCCTAGCAAATTGCCAGCTAGCACACTGCACAGCCTTCCTCGCCAAAATTCTGGTGTAATACTCTCCCCTTTCTGGCCCCTGCCCCTGCCCCTACTCTGGCAATGCCTTACACTCCAGCGACCCATGCTTCTTCTCCTTAACTCCCACATTCTCTTGCAGGAAGCAAGTCTTCGCGTACTGGCTCCCCACCTTGTGGAATTCACTTCCCTCGCTGTTCATGGTCTGTCAACAGTGGCGACTATCAACCTACTTCGGCCCCTTCCATACCTTGTCCTCGTGCCAACATCTGCTCTCATGTCTCTGTGTGGTCACCTCCTTCCCAAAGCTTATCTTTACTGTAGACTGCTCCATGTAAATTGCTTACATCCTACAAATTCTTTACTATCAGTCTTGTACCATTGCCTGTTCTGTGTGATTTTATTTTACTGTTAGCTACTGTATCAATTCTCAGTGCTGTGTAAATCTGTAGTTGGTGTAATATTGTATCTTCTTGGACTAAAAGTCTTTACCACTCAGTCACAGTAATGGGACTACGTCAGGCGCTAGGACCCTGTGAGCCAAAAATCTTGAGGGCTGGTGCGGGGTAGGACCATGCAAGTCCACCTGAAGCACAAAAGTAGTGGGCCCGTTCCCAACCTCGAATGGGGACCGGCTCCACTCGAGCTCTTCTTCCTCCTGTCTTTGGAAGAAGAATCTGTACCATTAGAGTCTCCTCTGCTACATCTCGCTGAGGATAGCTGGTGGAGGAGAGCGGTAGCAGTAGAGCCTGACCTGACTCCTCTGGGTTCCTCTGTGGCTCCGCTCTTAATGGCGCGATCTTGACACCAGATCCTGTCTCTGTCCTCTGGGGCTCCGGTGAGCAGTTTCACTTCTGGGGCGCTCTTTTAGAGCAGAAGTGCGGCATCTCGCGGTTACCTGGTCAGTGGACCCAGTTCTGGGACCTTCGGACCTTGGGCCGCTGGGCCACACCCGATTCAGTCGGGCCAGGATGTGTGTGAGTGCCAACACAATTCCGCAACTCCTCGTGCCTACCCCTCACCCGTTTCCTGCAGGGGCTGGCTCAGGTGCCACTCCCCAAAATTTTCTCTTCAGGTCTAGGTTCGGCAGTGGTACTGGCGTGGATTTGGTGCCGTGAATGGTGCGGCACCACGATAACTTGAACTCTTAAACGCTGGTCCAGTTCGTGGCATCTCCCATGTTTCTGGCCTAGACCTGCCTTTGGAGGTTATTCTAGGGGTAGAAGTGGATCTGGATGAGTCTCTCTCCTGTTCTGCTTTATCAAAGACACAGTGGATGACTCATTTTGTGGTCTAGAAGGCAATTCTGTATCAGTATGATGGAATATCTTCTTTCTAATATTTTCCTCAGGGATATGGGGTCCACCATACCAGGGCAGACATCTACATCTTGAGTTCCTACATTCTTCAGTATGTAGCTGGCAGCAGGTGGTTAACGTCTCCTCTATGGCACTTATCTGTATGGCCCTCAGGTTGAGTTGTGGAGGCTACTTGGAACAGTAGGACTGCCATTTAAACAGGGCGCCTGCTGCCTTTCGGAGGGACAACTGTTGAAATTGTCATAACGAGCAGTCCTTTTCAGGGAGCGACCTAGGTGCCTTTATCAGGAACCAACCCCTCAGCCATGAAGGGGCGCGGTAGAAGGCACAGGGCCCTAACGCCTGCACCAACCTATGTGGATCTAGCCCAGGTTCTTCCTCTACTGCCTGAGGGACACCTCTCCTGGCGGTAGGAGGGGCATCTAATTTAGTTTTACAACCAGTGAAGTCCATTACAGTGGACATATGGGTCACTGGGATTGTCCAAGAGGATACACTCCCAAATTCAGAGATTTCCCCTTCCACCCAGATGGCAGCCCAGTCTGTCCACCTCTCAGTAACACTTTCTTGCTTCTGAGATACGGGGCCTCTGCAGGAACTGGGCAGTAGAAGTTGTTCCACACCAGAATAGAGCACAGGTTATTTCCATTGCGTCTGGTTCCAAGATGACAGGTGGTATGCACCCATTTGTCAACCTTGGAAGGTTAAACAAGTATCTGTTCAGGAGGAGTTCACTAAAACCTCAGTGTTCAAGTCTTCACTTTCTGGACATTTGTCTCCTAGCCAGCCCATCTGGGCAGGAGACACAGGAAGCAATGCACAGCTTCTCAGTTCTCTACAGGAGGGGTTTTCTGATTCGGGAAGGTGCCAGTTTCATCTTCTCAACAGCTCCTCCTCTTAATGAGCCCTTCTGGATACCTCCAGGGCATCTGTTTTCATTCCAGAATACAGGAGAAAGCGACATCTTCAGATGGCTTGTTACATCACGGAAAACTACTCTATTTGGGCCCTTTTCAGTGATCAGATGCTGGGGCTCAGGCATCTCTGTAGCAAGCAGTGGTCTCCAACCACGCATCCACAGTCATTACAAATTGATAGAGCCTCGGACATAATCTCTCATGGGAGCTCACTGTCAAGATCTCCACACTCAGGTGTGGAGCCAGGAGGAACCTCATCTTTTATAAATATCTTGGTGATGATAGCTGTCTTATAGCCAAGTCCTGAAGGATGCCATCTGCCACAAGCGCTTTACTTCATATGGATAACAAAGCTGTGATGCATTACATCAGCAAGCAGGTGTGGCACCCTCCTACCCTCTCTGCAGGAAGGCCATGAGGATGTGCGTGTGGTACCTCTAGCACAGTGCATCAGTTCAGACTTCATGTAGTCACTATTTGATGGGTGGGTACCACTGCCCTGGTCCTTTTCTGCATCCCTTTCAACGCAAAACTTCCTTTATCCCACTTCAGAAATCTAGACCCTGGTGTTTTTGTCAGGATGCATTCACTGCAGTAGACAGACGCTTTCTGTACATTTTCTAACTCTTCCCCAAGTTCAGAGGGTGCTACTCAGGTTGTAGGCACAGGGGCAGGATGATTCTCATCGTCCCAGACTGGCCTCGGCAGATACGCTTTGCATTTATCAACAGTCTGTCAGAAGTTCCCTGGGCGACTCCTTCACAAGCAGACCCTCTGACACAGGGACTTTAGTCCTTCTAACCTGCTGTCCCTTCATCTCCATGCTGTGCTCCTGAGGAAATGGAAGTGGGCAAGTTTTAAGTTTCCCAGACCATCGCAGACCTCTTCTCAGCCCACGCATAGGCCTTCCACCAGGAGGGCTTATGTAGCTAAGTGGAAACGCTTTTCCATCTGGTGTGCAAAGTCCTGTCTGGACCCTTTCGGTTACCCACAAAGTAATGTGTTGGGGTGCCTCTTGGACCTATCGAATGCAGGTCTGCGATACTCAGCAGTGAAGGTACACCTCTGCGTGTTTTTGGTCTATCTTGAGCCGGCAGTGAACATGTCACTGGCTCAGTTACCATTAGTCAAGTTTTGCTTCTCCTTACTTACTTTAGTAACTCCAGAATGAGAGAGCAGTCGCTTAATTTCTCTGGATGTTGAGGGTTCTGCGATTCTGCATTGACAGAAAGAAAAGATCGCATCAAGCAACTATTGTATCTTTCAGCATGCCTCGGCTGGGTCAGCCTGTTGTCATGAAATGTATTTGCTTGGTTAGTAGCAGGTCTTGACACTACCAATCCATGCTGCAGGTCAAGTTGGAATGCCGGGTTCACACTACTCTACTGGAGCGGTTGCAACTTTCCTGGCAGAGATTCGTAATGTACCTGTTGCAGACATCTGCAAGGCAGTGGGTTGGAGTTCAGTGCATACCTTTGTAAAGCGCTATTTTCTGGATGTCCATGTCAGACAGTTCACTTTCTTCGAGCAGGGCAGTCCTTTTGAACTTCTTTCCTGAGTGGGCTCTGTCTCCTGCTGCCCTACTTTGGGGCGGGGGTTGATTTTAGCTCGGTGCTCTCCCATAAGTGTGAATGAGTGGTGGAGGCGTTTAGTCCAGGAAGATGTGGAAATTTCGTACCTACCATAATTCTTGATCGTCTAGGACAAAATCTCCACCATCCCCAAGCTCACTGTTCTGTTTGGGTCTTCACTTCCTTGTTGTTGGGCTGTGAAGACATTGTTGAATTGACCCTTCTTACATGGGTCATCTGGCCCATCATATGCCCGGAAGTTAGGGTTAGGTTTTCTTTAGTCGGTTTATGCTGAACCTCCTTGGTCGAAAAGGTACTGAGGCAGTTGGAAGGCTGACGCCAAGATAGCCTGTATGGCCCAAGCTAGTATCACGGCACCACACATCCATGGTCCTCTTTGTGCTGGCCCTGCTGAACAATTTTGGTCCCGCGTCGTCCTAGCTCCTGTGGCGTAGTCCCATTTGTGTGAATGAGGGGAGGGGACTTCATCCAAGAAGATCAAGAATTATAGTAGGTACATAATTTCCATATCTTGTTCCCATGCCCTTTGTCGCAGCTGGAGTCGAGCCTTGGCTCAGTGTGCCTTTTGTGGTTATCAACTTTTAAATGAATAAATATTCCAGGAGTGAGACTTTCTGTAACAAAGAAAAAAATAACTGAAATGGTTCAAATGTTTGAATTGTGGTGGGTTGGAAGCACGGTTGACAGAGGAGAAAGTGGGAGTGAGTATGCTGTTGGAGCAGCACGTGTTTTGTGCATGAAACAGATGTGTAAGAGGCACTAATTGCAGGTAAACTTGTAGAATGGGACGGATTTATTCATGTGTATTTTGGGTGAAGGTAAAGATGGAGTGCTAACACTGTTTACCCGATAGGCTGTTAAGTTTAGATGAGCACGTTGGTGAACTAAAAAAGGTTTTGTTTTTTTGTTTTTTTCAAAACTAAAAGTTCTAATGGTACATTGATTTTTTTTAGTGCGGTCCTGCTTTTTATCCTAGTTCTTACCTGTGCATCAAACAGATTTGATGCACAGGTAAGAACTCAAGTCAAAATGCAGGATTTACTCTCCATTTTATAAAAGTTTGATTTCTTCTTCTTAGTTTGGGGATCTTCCAAGAATCAACCATCACCACTTATTCCCATTTATGGGTTGGTGCGGAGGCACTAGGACCCTGTGGGAGCAAAATCTTTGCAGCTTTCACATAGGGGGCCAACATCTGTGACTGCGCCCGCCCAAGAGACACACATGACATGGTACTCATTGACTGGCCAGTAACAGACACTGGCCCCTGCCTTCCTCAGTTCTGTTTTTTCCTGGCTGTCAAGGAAACACTGTGGTGCGATTGGAAATTGCAGCTGCTCAGTTCACCACCATTGTACACGGTCCCGCTTTCAATGCTGCTTTTTCTTTCTTTAGTAAAGTGATGAGCCCTTTTTCTGTTTTTCATCATGTCTGACTCCAGGAGGTGAAAAGTTCAAAACAAAACACACAAGGATGGTCTCCCCAGTGTGTCAGTGCTCTTGTGGGGACACATCTCCATCCGGGATCACCATGACAGATGCTGGACTTGCCTTGGATCAAAACATGAAACTGATTGGTGCAAAATCCACTTCTCCATGAACTTCCGCCCTCAAAACCCATGTGATGAAGTGGGGTCACAAGCCCTCACCTCGGAGGCGGACACTGCACTAGGAATGCCCTTCTCACTACTGTATGGACTGAGGAGACCAGACCTCTCTTATTCCTCACTGTGTCGAGATGGAGAGCCTAGGTGAGAGGTCTGGTGAACTATCTTCTCCCCTGGGAGACCGACTGAGCACCCTCCTAGTCTGTCGTACTTTTGGGGCACGGATGCTCCAGTGGTGAATTTAAAGCTATACACTGGCAGGTACCTTGGTGTTGTGGCCCAGCATTGCTTCAGCTCCTGGCACTGTGGCTGGTGCCTGTGAGTGGGGTGTTGCCGACCGCAGGCCAGGTCCCTCCTGACACTACTCCTTGTGCCAGGAGGGAAGCTCTCTGGAGCCGATTCCTCCAGGTGACCTGTCAAGTTCATCTGGATATCTTCCCAATGACCCGGCTGATCGGGAGAGTGTTAGGGAGGACCTGCGCTCGGGCTACACTCTAGCAATAAGGGGGCCTTCCTGGGCCTGCATGTAGAGCAGCATCGTTGATGATCATGGTGCTGCTTCGGGTTACAGCACTGGAGCCAGCTCAACCCCAGGTGCCAGGGAAGGGACCAGTGCTGCCCTCGGCACCAGAGGGTCTGGTGCCATTCATGATGCCAGTTTCACAGAGGTCTCCTGGATTTGACCAGAGGCCTAGGCCAAGGAGCAGGGCCAGCTCAGGTGAGGGTGGAACATTGAGAAGTAGGTCAGCACTCCTTGTCCAGAGTAGGTGACACCTCTGGCAGTAGTTGTAGCGCTGACTTGGAACTGCAGATTCTTCAGAACCATCTGTCACTGGGCGAGGTCCCTTGTGTATTCTTGTGGCCCTGGCAGAGGACATGGCCTGGTCTTGTATGCCCTCCTCCCGGCACCTCTTTTGCTGCTTCCTCCTCCTTCTGGGTACCTTGCCTTGGAACAGTTCAGGACTGTGCCTGGTGCATTCTTTCTGTATCTCTGGTCCCTAGATCAGGCCGTATAGTACAGTTATTTAAGGGTCTGAGCTGCAGATCTGGAGACCTGGATTTGAATCCCATAGCCACCTAGGTGCATACTGTGTGATCCTGAGCAGGTCACTTAACTTCCTTGTGCTCCCAGGTCGCATCTGGAAACAAGCTTCGCTTACTGTGCTACTCTTGGTTAAACAATGTTCCCTGTTCCCTATTTTTCAGCCTAAGACCCCTGCACCACCTCCCTGACTAAAGCTCCTCGACATCTCCCACTTACTCCTTTGTGTAACAGGAGACCTCTATCCACATCTTTCTGATGCTGAGTACTCTCGGTACCAGCAGTTCCTAGGGCAGATGATGTGGGAGCGAGTCACCATTCTGAAGCTGCAACTCTGCTAACATGGTGCTGTCATTCCTGGGGATTTCAGCAGACTCTGCAGTCACCTTCCATGGCATAGGCCCTTCATGGAGGCATCCAGGGATGTCTGGCTCTGTCCCTCTGCTCTTTCCCAGCCCCAAGGGACATCTAATGCAGGTATTGTGCACACCTGGGATCTCCAGAGGCCATGCCACATCCTGCTTCTGGGATACAGCTCCTGGACACCCACAATTGTTGTAGATGCCCAGTGCATGACTGCCCCTAGACTGAGTCTCTGCAGAGTTTGATGTCTGGAGTAGGAGGGTTTTTATGGTGGTGCACACCATACTGTGCAGTTCTGCACATTGACCCTATTGGGCACCTGTGGATGATGCTGGATCAGCTCCTACCATCTTTGCCAGACTGCAAGGCAATCAGGCAAGCTATTTGTCTTTCTGTCCAGGCCTGGAGCTGGCGAGACTCCAAGCAAGGGCATCTTATGACTCCAAAGAAGTGGCTTACAGGCTGGTGGGAACTGTAGTCTGTATTCGGCAGACAGCATGCTTCTCCTTTCAAGGTTGCCTCATAATTCCAGGAGCCCATTTCTTTTCCTGCAGGATCAGGTATGAGTTGGCAGGGTGCATTCCTGCACCTAGTCCATGGGAGTCGCTGCCTGGCCCTGACCAGTCTCTGGTCTTGTCAGCCCCATGAGGGGTCCCTGCCTCCTCATGCGTTTGTCCACCACAGAAGGCTGAGGGAATAAACATTTCCTCGGGTGACCCAGCACTACCCTCTTTGGTGACAGGCTTGATGGTCTGACCCATAGGTTGGAAATAAGTGGTGAAGATTGATTCTTGAAGGTATGAAAATTATGTACTCACCATAATTGTTGATCTTTCAGAATATCTTCACCACTTACTAGACGCCTGCCCAGCATCCCTCGCTCAGCATGAGCCAGGTATCTGGGCAGCTCACCCTTTCTCTCTTTTCTTCTTTCCTGTCCTTTTGGCTTCCCTTACCCTCTTTTTCCCTAGCTCCAGTAGGGAGCCTGTTTCTGGAAAATAAAATAGAACAGTTATTACTCAAAAAAAAAAAAAAACTCACCGGGGTATCTGTCATCAGGTTACACATTTGAAGTTCACCATTGGTGAAGCAGGATACACTGAAGATTTTCAGCATTACAATTGGGGCTGCCCATGCCGTTGATGCCCATCGATGTCACCAGTCCTATAAAGGCGTGAGCATCTCACTTCCTACTCTCTTTCCTGCCGTCAAGTTACTTGCATGGGTCTCTGCAGGAAGCTCCGACACAGTATTTGCACCTTTTTCGCCTACATTTTTTTTCTAATATTTTCCTCCAACTTGTTTGTCAAGGGTCAATCCTTCGACTTCTCTCTTCTCGCTGTAGAAAGATTTCCTCCACAGACTAACACTCTGTGTGTCTGCTGTCTTGGACCTGACCACAGTTTCTGATTGTGAGCTCTGCCAGAAGTTTAACCAGACAACCCTCAAGCAATGCAGAAAGGATCTTAAAAATTTCCTGATGGATCTACAAGTAGCCTGTTCCAGGCAGGGTTCCACTGGTGTCCCAGCCTCTCAATTGCCGATGGGGTTGTCAAGTTCCCAGGCCTCAAGGCATGAGAAACGCCTCCCCACGGTGATCTTGTTCCCTCACGGACTCTTCTCTGCTCCTCCTCAGTTCTTACCCACTGTCGACTCTGTTCACATGGGTCTCTGTAAAACTCAACACAGTTTTGTCATTTTTGCCTGTGGCTTTTTCATACTTAGCCTTTTAGAATCTCTTTTCCCAAAGAGATTCCTTTTGTTTGTGTTGAGTTAATCCTTCAACTTCTCTATTATGCGCTGGTGCTGCAGAAGGAAGATTCTCTTCAGAAGAACACTCTGTGCCGGCTGTCTTGGGCCTGACCATGATGTCTCTGACTGTGATCTGTCAGAAGTTTAATCAAACCACCCTCAAGCAACAAAAAAGCCTCTAAAAATTATTGATGGAGCAACAGATTACCAGTTCTTTGGGGGGCCTCCTCCTCCTCCTCAGTCACCAGCAGTTCGAGCTCCCAGGCCGCTAAGTCCTGAGACAAGTCTTTGAGGAAAAGTCATGAAAGGACCATTATCAGGATCACTTCATCTAGTGATGTTCCCGCTTCGGCGGTCTCCTTCTTCTTCCGGGACACACAGTCTGCTGCAGCTGTGCCGTCACCTGATGCTGTCAGGTCTATACCTACCAGACTCCTACTGACAGTGCTGCTGCCTGCTGCTCAGGCGGAATGTTGTCAGCCTTTGGGTCTTCGGTCCCTGCTCCGTCGGCGGCGACCCTCCTTTGTGATCTAATGCTTCTCTAGGCCCTTGGACATTGAGGTTCCTCAGGTGGCCCTCCTGTTGGGCGTGATGCTTCTCCAGACCCTCGTGTGAGAGTTCCTCAGGCTCTCGAGGCCCACTGGACAGGTCGTCGCTCCCTATGCAGTGAGCCGACCACACACACACACCCTTCCACTGGCGTCTACCTTAATGACATTTTTACCAAGTTCACTAGTCTTGGTCCATCAGTTTTGTACATACAGGCCTGCAACGCCTGCACCATCAACTGCTTTTTCATCATCGATACCACTCGCCTCAGTGGGGTGCTTCTCAGTTGTCGGACGGTCCCTTGTTGTCAGCCCTTGAACTGGAGCAGGTCGAGGAGGAGTACCATTCTGACCACATTTTGCCTGAGGAAGTCTCCTTTCTCTTACCAGTCCACTGCCTTCACAGTGAGGTCAAATATACTCATAGGTTTCCTCCAGAGGATCCTGCCTTTTCAATGTCATGAAACAGCTGTCGTCCTGCTATGGGCTTCCATACTAAGGAAGATGGTGCCACCAGAAGGGACTTGGCGGACTTCTTTGAGATCCTAGAATCTCCTCTGTCATTGCTTCTATCCTGCCAGCTCTTAAGAATGTCACTACAGTGGCCTGGCACAGGCCTGATATAGTGCCAGCTATGCCCGCGGGTTAAGTTTTATCATGCCCCCAGGGCCTGCCGCATTATGCTGCCCAGCCTGAAACAGACACTGAATCTTCAGGGGTACCTCAGTCATCAGGTCACACCATAGGAACTTCACTGTTGGTGAAGCATGATGTACATGGAAGATTTTCAGCAGTACATGCCTGGATTTTGCAGATCATATAGTGGTCACACCTTTGGGTTCACAGGACAACCTCCAGACAACCCTCCCCACCCAGTTCACTTGTCTGTTCTCCAGGCGGAGGTACAGTTCCTTCTGCACAAGCAGGCCATCGAGCCAGTAACCAGGTTCCAGAGAAACAAAGATTTTATTCCAGGTTTTCCTGGTCCCAAAAGTCCAAGATTTGAGGCCCATTCTGGATCTAAGGGCCTCAATCTGTATGTCCAGTACAAGGTTATCTTACTTCCTGGGGAGCTCTTGCAGCAGGTAATACCATTAAGACTAAGCCACCAGGTTTTAGGACCCCACGAAAACTTCTACCTAGCAGTCTGTAGCAGGGGACCGCCCTGACGTCCGCTCTGGTATAAAGGGGCGGTCCCCAACACTACTCTCAGTTCTTTTCCCGCCATCAACCCACTAACATCGGCTCTCGGATACCATCTTAGCAGACTACTGCTATTTTGTGCCTCTTGCAGTTTACAGTTTATCTTCTTTCAGTTGATTTTCTTCAAGTGCATGTCTTCATTGTCATCCCAGTGGTGGAAGTCGAGTGCGCTTGCGGTAAGCAGATCCTGGTGAGGGGCCACTGATCACTGCCTGATCTGCCTAGGCCCCGACCACGGTCTGATGGCCTGCACTGCCAGAAATCTAACAGCAAGACCTGCATCTGCCGCCTCAAGCTACTCGAGGCCTACCTGCTAGAGCAACAAGTGGCCGCCATGTAGAGGACCCATTTGGGACAAAGTTCTTCCTCCTCAGCTAGGGACCCCCTTTCCAAAAGGAGAGATCAGGCAGGAAGCATCACCACAGGGATAAGGAGAAAGCCAGGTTTGAATCCGCCTAAGTCCCCTCACAGGCCCTCTGCTTCTTCCACCTCCGCGGGAGGTTGCAGTCAGTTCCCCAGGTACAATGGCAGTTTCTGGGGCTTCCTAAGAAGACTACCACTTCCTCTCACTCTAACGGTAAGGAGTCTTCTTCTCAAGGGTGTTTGTCTGCCCAAGTTCCCTTGGTGCATAGTGCCATAAGCATTGTGTGAGTCGGCACCAGAGGGACAGGTGTCTTTCAGGCAAAAATCAGACGCTGTTGCCTGAAAGTCTTCAGGGTCATCCGACAGGCACAAGGGGTTGGATAATTCCTCCAGATGCCAGGAGATCAAGTACCAGACTCCTCCCCACCCAAAGACAGGGTGGCGTCAGCTTCAGAAAGTCGACAGACTACAGCCCATTCCGACTCCGCATCGAAGCGGACCAGGTGCCATCGGCAAGAGGCGTCCGTCTGCCCTGGAGGACTGGGCACTCTGGTCCATGGATAACCTGCTGCCGCCTCCTCTGTCTCCCCTAAGGAGCTGGACACCAGACCTCAGGGAGGTTTGGCACTGCTGCATAAGGCCCCATTGGACCCGATGCTTGAGGCACTTCGTGGACTAGGAGCCTCAGGACCAGATGTGTCTACCCCAAGTGCCACAGGGTCAGGCTCAGCCCCTCAAATGTGCCTACGCGCAGCCTCCACAACCAGTCCCACTGGCGGAAGTGGGGGCTCTCTTTAACTGGTGGAACACTTATCAAGGGGACTTGCTGCCAAAGCCAGAGAGCCATCCCTGTTTGGGTACCACCCAGGAAATAGTCTCCTCAGGAGCCAGGCGACCTTCCCCTTGACAGGCGTCTGCCGCCCGATGATGATGACCGGCGTTATCAGCCCCAAGTGGCAGAAAGAGGCACCGTCCCTTCATCCAGCGGATGTCAGTCCTCTTCCTCAGGGGAAGATGCAGGGACTCCTCCTCAAACTATTCCTCGAGGAGGATGAGCTACCATTACCCTCTCCGGATCCAGGAAGGGACTCCCCATGGTCACCCGTGATCTGTCATTCTTGGACATAATGAGACACATCCAGGTCCTATATCAGTGGGATACGGAGGAGCTCGATCCAGAATGCCACCTAGCAAAACTCTTCAGGGCAAATGACCCCAAACCTCTGATCATCCCACCACTTGTCGAACCCTTCCAGGACATTACAAAGTAGACCTGGAAGTATCTGGCGACTCCTGTAGCCGTGCCAAGAAAAAGCAAATAGTCTCTACAAGATGCCCAAGGAAGAGCTTTACCTAAGTGAACAGCCAAAGCTGACTCCATGGTGCTCACGGCAGCGCATGGCAGAGTGCAGCAGCCCCTGGATCCAGAGTCAAAAGCTAGACCAAATGGGACAAAGTCTGTTCTTCAGCCACCTGCAGTTGGGTCACTGAATGTCTTGTCTCGTATGGTCACGTACCAGAAATCACTTTGGCCTAAGGCTATGGATCTGGTTAAAGCACAACCAGACTCAGATGGCAGGGAACTCCTAGCCGTCATCCAGTCAGGCATGGATGTGGACAAGCATGTGCTGAGGAGTTCCTGTAACTCATGAACATAGCAGCAGCAGCCAGGACCTGTATGAGGAGACATGCCTGGTTAAGGGTCTCAGGTTTCGCCAGGATTTGCAGGATGCCATATTGGATGCACCCTTTCAGGGACCCGTCTTCTTTGGCACAGAAACAAAAAAGCTCATAATGGATCTACAGGAGTCAGGCAAGGTGGTGTCTGGCGTTCGCCATATGTATGGGTCTGAACCATGAGGCAGCTTGGTGCCGTCCCTTAACGAACCCGAGGACAGCAGGGAAGATGCCAAATGCAGCATAAGGAAGCTTTAAGTAAGAAGCCCTCCCTTCCTTCAGGCTCCCGGGCCCCAAAGGTGGCTAGACCTCTCCTGCCCACCCCTCCACCACAGCATGGCCCCGGAGGAGAGTGCAGTGGGAGGTGGTAGGAGGGAGAGTTTTCCTTACCTATCAGGATGGTCCAGCATCACTACAGATCAATGGGTCCTCCAGATAGTCGAAGGGATCCTCTCTTGAGTTTACCCAGATTCCACTGAACTATCCACCGTCCTCCCATTGCTCCCTTTCCCATAGCTCTCCTGTGAGCAGAGATACAGGCCTTGCTCCAAAAACAGCTATTCAGGAAGTATCCCGCACTCTGAGGCAAAGGATATTGCTCCTGCTTCTTCCTAGTATGAAGAAGATGGGGGACCTCTGTCCCATTCTGGATCTGAGCCAGCTGAACACTTTCATCGAATACAAAAGGTTCAGAATGGTGACCTTAGCGAGCCTGTTACCCATGCTCCATCAAGGAGACTGGCTCTGCTCCCTGGGCATGCAGGATTCTTATATGCACATAAAGATCTTGCCATCCAACAAAGTACATTCACTTCACCTTCAAGGAGAGCACTACTAGTTTAGAGCACTTCCATTTGCCTTTCATGGCACCAAGGATCTTCACCAAGTGCCTAGCAGTAGTGTTGGCAGCCCTTAGGAGAGGGGTGCATTATGTTTTTACCTACCTGGATGATTGGCTTCTCACAGCTTTGTCGGCAGGCCAATTGCGTCTAACACTGGAGGAGACTTTGTCTATATGATTGGGCATCACACTAAATCTGTCAAGTTATACCCATGGCCTGCTCAGTGGCTACAATACATCGGAGCAGTCCTGGACACCGTCCATGGAAGCCTTTCTTCCCACAGAGACCGAGCAGTCCAACTAAGTGGGAGGTCGCTCACGGGTGATGACCCTGTACCCGGTCTCAGCGAGGGTGGTTCTGCAGCTTCTGGGCCATATGGCCACAGCCATAGCCACAGTTCCCTTGCTCATCTGAATATGAGGATCTTGCAGTGGCACCTCAAAGTTCAGTGGGATCAAGGCATGGACGATCTCTATCAGCTGATCAGAGTCTCCAGTGCAGTCCATCAGTTCCTGGTTTGGTGGGTCACCCGGCTCATCTGAGACAGAGGTTCACTTCCCACATCCCAGCCCCAATAAATTTTGACAACAGATGCCTCTGGACTGGGATGGGGAGCATCTGAGCATCTCGCCAGATGAGGGTCTTCTGGAACTTCATAGAACAACCTCTCCACATAAACATTCTAGAGATGAGACATCCTGTTTTACAAGCCTTTCAAGGGGTACTCCTTCCTGGGCCCCTTCTGGTCCAGTCAAACAATACCCCAGTAATCTTCCATCTCAACAAGCAGGTGGCACTCATTCTTACCCCCTATGCAGAGGGCAATGAGAATGTGGACCTCGACAGTGAATCACAGCCTGGGTCTCACAGCAGTCCGTGTTCCAAGGATCCACAACATCCTCACAGACAGCCTAAGTGGCTCTCAGTCTCAGTGCCATGAATGGGAACTACAGCAAGAAGTCGTAGACAACCTCTTGAAAGATGGGGTCAGCCAGAACTGGACCTCTTGCGTCCCCACACAACGCGAAACTGCCCAGTTTCTGCTTGCTAGATCCAGGGTCTGGTGTTTTTGGTGAGATGTATTGTTCATCTCTTGGACAGGAGATTTCTGTATGCCTTTCCTCTTCTTCAGAGGATCCTGCTCAAGTTGCAGGCAAAGGTGCCCGAATGATCCTGGTCATGCCTTTCTGGCCTTGACAGATTTGGTTCCTGCTGTTAAAACTGGCATTGGAACTGCTGGTTCCGTTGACCCTGACCACTCTTGCTCTCCAAGCAGCGGGATGCTGTTTCATCCAGCCCTTTGGTCTCTGCATCTGCATATATGGCTCCTGAAGATTTAGCTAGGGACAGATTGAGTATCCCTCAGAGTGGCAGAGGTTCCTGGCGGGGAGAAAGCCCTCTACCAGGGCAACATATGCCATGAGGTGAGAGTTTCTGCTTGGCATTCCCTCGTTCTCTGGATCCCTCACCTGTCCAGTGAAATCTGTGCTGTAGTATCTTCTCTCCTCTCAGACTTGGTTCTTAGCGCACAGAGATGCACCTTAATGGATGAGTAGCTATCGGCTTATCATGCACCTCTGAATGGGAAGACTCTGGCACAGTTGGACCTGAGCAAGACCTTTTAAGAAATCTTGCATATTAAACCTCCAGGAGAGACCTCATGCTGCCTTGGGACCTCCTGTTTGTGTTACAAAAGCTTACCTTGTCACCCTTTGGAACCAGCTTTTCTGGAAGGCGTTATTTTAGTTGCCATTACTACAGCTCCGAGGATTTCCAAACAGCAGGCTCTGATGTGTAAAGAGCCTTATCTTATTTTCATAGGGACAGGGTAACCCTGTGCTCAAATCCTAAGTTTCTTCTGAAGGTAGTGTCTGAGTTCACCTTGAGCCAAGACATCAGCTGCAGTTTATTATCCAGAGTACAAACAGAGGGGATGCTTTACTACATACTCTGGATGTACATCAAATTCTTTTACTGTTTTGCCGTGACTAGTTCTCCAGAAAGACAGACCAGTTGTTTGTCTTGTTTGCCCAAAGGAAAGCAGGGGCATCAGTAACTAAACAGATGTTGACTAAGTGACTTGATTGCATCACATTCTGTTATCAAAGTACAACAGACCCTTGCTGGGACTGGTCAGGGTCACTCCACCAGAGAGTCGCGATATCATTTGGGTCCCTCAGGAATATCTCAGTGGACCTTTGTGCAGCCGCTACTTGGAGTTCAGTACACTTTCATCAGGCACTACAGTCTGGACATTGCTTCCAGAAGAGAGCAGGTTTCAGCCTAACAGTCCTTCAGGACTACACTCTTGAGGTGCCTAAGCCTTTACACTCACAGTCCTCCACCCTTCTGACCGGGTCCCTCTTTGTGTACTGCTTGGAATCCATCCTAATGGCATTACCTGCTGCAAAGCTCCCACCTCAAAGTAAGGTAGTACAATTACAAAAATTTACCATGACAGTAGATTTTGAGAGGAGCTCTTGCAGCAGGTGGCTTTCCACCTACCTGTCCCTGGGGACTAGTGTTTCATTTTCTCTTTGATGAATGGGAGATCCTCCTCCATTCTCCATCTTTGTATCAGTCAGGTCTCCGGCGGAGGAACTGAGGGTGGTGCCAGGGACTGCCCTTTATATCAGAGCTGATGTCTAGAGGCGGGCCGATGTCGAGGCGGTCCCATGCATGACTAGCTAGGAAGTTTTCAGTGAGGTCCTAACACCGGTGGCTTTGTCCTGATTAGTATTACCTGCTGCAAGAGCTCTCTCGAAGATCTTGTGTTATGGTAAATTCTTGCGTAACTCTGCTTTCCAGATGGTAATTTTGCCAGGCCTGCTGGCATGGCATGTGTTGCCCTGGTAGAGGGCTTCTCGCTGTCACGAGAACTCTGCCACTCTGAGGATACTCAATTTTGGTCTTTCCTCCTCACAGGAGGTTTCTCCGTTCGCATTCCAGGCGACATTATCAGTTCAACGTGCTGCCCTTTGGATTGTCATCTGTGACATAGGTCTTTACCAAGTGCTTAGCAGCAGCAGCTGCAGCTCACAGAAGGATGGGATTATACGTTTTCCCTTACCTGGATGTTTCTAAAGGTCCCATCCAGTGAACAGCTTCTGATAACTCTGGAGAGGACTCTCCAGTTGTTGTTCTCCCTCGGCATCATGGTCAGTCTGCTAAGTTGGTTCTAGTGCCATCCCAAAGCTGCAGTATATAGGGGCAGTTCTATACTCTGCACTGGGGAAGACCTTCCTGCCCCAGAACAGGACAGAGTGCCTTCTAGCCCAAGCTCAGGAAGTCAGCTCAGAGCCACTATGTTCCTGCCAGGATGTATCTGAGAAGCTGGGCCACATGGCGGCTGCCATACCCACTGCTGCACTGGCCAGACTCCATATGCACATCCTCCAGTGGACCTCGGGGTACAGTGGAACCAACACACTGATGAGTTGGATCACCCAGTCCTGGTCCCTTCCCCAGTCAGGAAGGTGCTGCAGTGGTGGATGGACCCATTGAATCTGCTGCAAGGCATCCAATTCCAGATCTGCTTCCCACAGCAGCTCCTCACCACAGATGCATCCGGTATGAACTGTACAGTGCATCTGGATCCCTTCCAAACCCAGGTCTCTTTGTCCCAGATTTAAACTTCCTGTATATCACATGGTCCTGGAGATGAGGTGGTGCTCTGTGCCATGCAGGGTTTTCAGAAACACCTTGCTCTGGGTCATCTGCTGGTGCAGTCAGTCTGTGTGGTGTACTACATCCAGCGGGCAGCGACTCATTCATACCCCTATGCAGGAGGGCCATGAGGTGTGGTACTGGGTGCGTTGTATCACAGTCTGACAGTTTTGGGTCCACATGCCAGGCATGTTAAACACTTTCATGAACAGCTTCAGCAGGACTCGGTCCAGCATGCTTGAATGAGAGGTTCGCTTATCCAGCAGTTGTTTAACAAATTGGGTCATCCAGAGTTGGACCGTTTTCATCCGACTCCATGCAAAACTGACCAATTTTGCTTGCTAGATCCAGGGCCTGGTGTTTTCTGGTGATTCCCGTTATCCCTCTCTTGGAGCAGGAGGTTCCTCTACACCTTCTCGCCATTTCATCTAATTCAAAGGTGCTAGTTGAATTGCAGATGGAGGAGGCCAGTATGATTCTAATGGTTCCATTCTAGCTTCTGCTAGCTTCCTCTACTGCAGCAGCTGGCAGAGGAACTTCTGCTCCTCTCCCATTCTGCAGGAATCTGCTGACCCAGGATCAGGGTACCCTGATCTATCTCAGCCTCAGTCCCTCCATCTGCTTGCTTGGCTCCTAGGACACAGCTTTTGCCAGATTTGGGGTCTCCAACAGAGTGGTGGACATCCTGGTGCTGTCGGATGCCTTCCTTCAGCCACTTATTCCATGAAGTGGAAGTGGTTTTGCCATGTGGGCTGCCAAACATAATTTTGACCCTCTCACTTGCCCATCTGATTCAGGTCTCCAGTATCCTCCCCTCAAGATGCACCTTTTGGCTATTTCTGCCTTTCATGAGCCCATGGGTGACCACACGATTGCTCAGCTAGATGTCTCCCATACTTTCGTAATGGACATCCTGCATCTGAAACCCCAATCCATTCTCCGTCCCGGCTTAGGATTTGAATTTTGTGTGGGAGGAGTTGAGCCTGTCAGCTTTGAGCCAGTGACGACTTATGAGCTGCCCTTTCTCTCTTGGAAAACATTAGTTTTAGTTGCCATTGCTTCTGCTCAAAGCATTTCAGAGCTTCAGGCCCTCTGGTGCAAGGAGCCTATTTGATTTTCACAAAGGCAGGGTGTCTTTGTGCTCAAATCCTAAATTTCTCCCCAAAGTGATTTTTGAGTTTACACTCAACCAGTCTGTCCACCTTCCTGTTTATTTTCCTGGGCGTGCCAGTCCAGGAAGCACTGCTCCATATGTTGGATGTCGCTGAACTTTGAAGTACTACCTGCTTCGCACTAGAATGTAGAAAGTTGAAGCAGTTTGTTTCCTTCACCCCAGGTAGAGAGGTGCTTCAGTTTCTAAGCGGTGTTTATCCACATGGTTGGCAAATTGCATTGTGTTCTGCTACAACAAGTACAGTAAAAGTTGCCTGGAGCAGTTAAGTTCATTCCACAAGAGGCATGGCTACCTCAGTGGCTTGTTTCCAACTGGTCTCAGCAGTGGACATCTTTGCAGCTGTCACTTGGTACCTTCTATAATTTCACCAAGCACTGAAGTCTGGACATTGTCTCAAGAGCCCATGCAGGTTTGGAAGGGCTGTGCCGCCAGGCCTTTTGTCTTAAGTCTATGTTTGGTTTTCCTCCCAGACTGCCTGTTTGCACCTGTAACTACTTGGGACTCATTCCTACGGTGTGACCCTGATGACTGAGATACCCCGAAGAACAGTTACAGAAGAACTTACTGTAACAGCAAATGTTCAAGGGATATCAGTCATCAGTCTCTCCTCCTTCTTGGGGCTCTTGCCTTTGAACTTCCTGTCTTGTGTATCCAGCCTTTCATATAGGCCTGGGCACCTTTCCTCAGTACCCTGTAACATGATCTGTGCTCCCTTTGTCTCAGGGGAAAGGACTGAGGAGGGAGTGGGGCTGCTTATGCCTTTATAGGGATCGTGATGACTGCATGGGCAGCCCCAATTGTACTGCTGAAACTCTTCCTTGTGAATCCTGCTTCACCAGCGGTGAAAGATCCTACAGTGGATCTGATGACTGAGATCCCCTCAAAGATCTACTGTTACGGTAAGTTCTTACATAACTGTTCAGGCTGCACATGACAGGTCAAGGTCCCAAGCACCTCTTTCCTCCCGACAGAGAATCCTGTAAGATTGATCTCTGGGGTAAGAGGGTTGTGGCTTATCTGCGCTAAGAATAGGAGGATGCCAACTACCTCTCATATTGGTAAAGTACCAGACTACTCGGATTGACAGCAGCGACCGGGGTCAGGAGTAACCCCGGATTGCTGGAGGGTCGCCTGGGGAGGAGGATCGAGCACCGATGGGCTGCTGTCGCCCTCCTCCTCCCGGGAGTGGGCTGCAGTCCGGCCATTTACCGCCACCTGGGTTACCACAGTTGGAGGTGCAGGGACCCCAGGACGCTAGAGAGGGGAGAGGTCCAGCCGGATTCGAGCACGGGCATGTCTCAACTTTCTCCCACCCCTAGGATCCCCTTGAGTGCTGGTGCTCTGGGAGGGACCAGAAAACACAGGGAGAAACCCATATTGGTCACCGTAGAAGGGAGCCAGCTGCCCCAACACCACACAACCAGGCTCCTGGAGCCAGATGGATCACCCAATGCTGACCGGTGGGGGTGGGGGGCAAACCAAGGCATGATGGGGCAGGTCCACTGGTGATCCCGAGGGTTACCTGGGGTGGAGCAAAGGAATACCCAGCCCTGGGCTCCTGAAGAGTGGAGACCATTACGGAGAGAAGGGGCATAAATAGTAAATAAAAATAAGTACCAGAATGCTATCTGGAAGAAGGGCAAGGCCACAGCTCAGGCCCTTCATGATTGTTGCCAGAACTGTAAATGCTTGCAGAGTGCTGCGGACATTAGCATGCACTTCCTGAGGCCATCTATGATATTTTTGGATACTGGTGGAGGCTGCTGCCACAGACATTTGCCGCCTTAGGCATTCCTGGCTGAGGGTCTCAGGTTTCCCGCTGATGTCCAGCAAAAGGTACTTAAGGCCCTTTTTAAAATGGCTCCAAGTCCAGATGTGCAGGGCATCATAAATGAGCTACAGGCATCTGGCAGGCCATTACATCTGTTCACTTGCTCTCACACCCAGCCTAAGAGCAGACAGCACCCTCCTTTTCTTAAGGTGTCCCACAAGTCCAGAGCAGCCTTCCTCCCTCAGGGCAGAGAAGAGCTTCCACCGTCTTGCCCTTCCCCTCCTTCTCCTGGTGCTGCAGCAAAACGCCCTAGAATGATGGACCAGCCCTCGCGGCTGGGTCCTCCTCCGCTTGACTCTTTGCCAGACCCTCCTTCCAGTCCCTGACCAAGAGGTAGGTTCTCCCTCCATCTCAGTCAGTGGAGAAAAATCACTTCAGATGCTTGGATTCTTCAGATCATAGAGGTCACACTTTAATTAATTGAAATGTCTCCAGAGACCCCTCCAGTACCTCCACCTACTCCCCGGCCCATCTATCTGTTCTCAGGAGGAGGTACAGTCCCTTCCGCACAAAAGGCCATCGACCCAGTGCCCAGGCACCAGAGAAATGGGGATTTGTTCCAGGTTTTCCTAGTCCCCAAGAAAACTGGAGATCTGAAGTCTGTATTAGATCTTAACTCATTGTCTCCTAGCAGACGCCTGTAGTCAGTAAAATACACTGGTATGTCCTGAGGACATCTGCAGAAGTCGGCTACTGACTTCAGTGTGCCCTTGCAACATCTGGAGAAGTCACTTATATATTTTAATATATAGTGTAACAGAATATATGCATTTGTTTATGATAGTGGTGTGGTTGAGATTCATCCTCAAATCTCACCAAAGCACCTTGACTAAAATAGGGAAAAATTAAATTTTATAGTAAAAGATATCTTTTTAACAAACATAATATTAAAACACCATCTAATGTCTGTATGCTTAATTTGGTGTTGATATTTTACATATTTCCAACAAAAATGGCTTATGTTGCCCTTTTTAGTGAAAAAAATATTTAGTTTGCTCTTTCGACCAGTATAGAAAAAACAAAATTACTTATTACATACATGCCACCATTGGAAAGGCAATTTTGTGCTGAATAACTCTGCCACTCATACTTTGTGTCTAGCATGTACAGTTATTGAGCTATTAGCATTTGTTTGTGACATGCTGACTATGGCTTGATTTTGCTTAGAAAGGCCCAGGATTCACTATTAAAAGTATATAGGAGATTCAGGAGGCAAGTGGTGTAATCTCAGAGTGAGCCTGTGGAGACAATGAGTTAAAGGTCTCAATCTGTATGCCCAGTACAAAAATTCTGCATGGTAATCCTGCCAGGGCTTGATGCCTCTTCTCAAGCAGGGTGTCTGATTGTGTTCCGTGGACATGCAGGATGCTTACCTGCATATTTCCATGTTTCCACCACAGGAGATTTGGAAAGAACAGCATTGGTGGTGGTCATGTAGCAATTTGATGGTTCGGATTCTAGCTCCTTGAGCTGGAAGAATACAGTTTGTGTGGTTATTGATGAATACCTGTAGAAGAAACCATTAGGGTTTAGTAATACTTTGTGAGGTGGCATAGCAAGAATCAAGTATAATTAAAGAAAATCTTGTTCTCCTCAGCAAGAGGGCAGCTTATTGCAGCATGGCTTGCTAAGCACAGCTTTTGGGAGGGACTTTTGAGGTATTGTCGTGGCTTCAAAA
Source organism: Neoceratodus forsteri (assembly GCA_016271365.2). Taxonomy (NCBI): domain Eukaryota; kingdom Metazoa; phylum Chordata; order Ceratodontiformes; family Ceratodontidae; genus Neoceratodus; species Neoceratodus forsteri. The sequence continues at coordinate 1,689,803,717 of CM057450.1, forward strand.
TGGTTAAATTATGTTTCACCTCAGTATTTACCACAGAGGTGTTGAGAGACTTTATATCTGGATAAGACATTTGGGTAACTTGTCGGAGGGCTTGCAGCTTCATGGGCACCACTGCTAGCTTAGTTGCTGTATAATTAGGCATGTGAAGGTGAATAAATAACAAGGACTAGATGATCTTAGGAGGTGTCTGTCATCAGGTCACACCTTAGGAACTTCACAGTCAGTGAAGCAGGATCCACATGAAGACTTTATCAACCCAGGACTGCTTCAGGGCCACGCATGCTTCATCAACCCTATAAGGAAGGCGGTGGCCCCACTTCCTCCTCAGTTCTTTCCCACTATTGACTCCTCTTGCATGGGTGTCTGTGGAAGCTCCATCTCAGTTCCCACCTTTTTTGCCTCGCTTTTTATTTGTTTGTTTTGGAATCTAATATTCTTTTACCTCTCGTTTATGTCGTGAGTCCCTTCCTTCTGCTGTCTTCTGTGGGAAGAAGGTTGCCTCTTCAGATGACCACGACTTCTGGGTCTGCTGTCTTGGGCCTGACCACGACATTCCTGCCTTTGAGCTTTGCCAAGCGTTTAATCTTACTACCCAAAGGCGAGGGAAAACAGCTCGGGTTGTCTGCTTGGCCCCTCCATTGAAGCCAGATACCTCTCCAGGTACTCAGACGTCTGGATCCATCGAGTTCCCAAGACTCAGTGGACTGTTTGTCACACTTGACCTGATGACATCTCAGCCTTTACCTGCTGTCAGTCAAAACTATATTAACTTAGTTGGCAGTGGCCCTTGTGCACCAGCTGGGTGCTCATAGACCGGCATTCCCAGTGCTGTCTGACACCCCATCATCAATGCTGGTATGGCCTTTATGGGCTGTGCTCTTTAGGAAGCCATCGGTCCCTCATTTGGAGCATACTTAAAGCGGGTTGACATCAAGGAGGAATACTCATCCTGATCTCATCCTCCCTGAGGAAGACGAGGAGGAAGCTTTTTGTCTGACAGGTCTACAGCCTCTTCAGGGTCCGAGGACTCTGTGAAACACACTTCTAGGTCCCTCTTGAGGACCCCACCTTCTTCAGTATTATGAAGCAGCTGCCTGCTGCAGTGGGGTTCACACTAAGGAAGACAGTGCCACCAGAAGGGATCTAATGGACTTTTGGAGATCCCAGAATCTCCTCTGGGGTCATTTCACCCATGTTGCCAGCTCTGAGGAATGCCACCACTGCTGCATGGCACCACCCAGACATGGTCCCTGCCATGCCTAGGAGGGCAGATAAGCTCTGTCATGTCCCCAGGGCTTACCTTATTATGCTCACGCAGCCAGAGACTGATTCCGTGTTCATCAAAGTGGCGATGCTAGGTCCAAGGTGCCAAAACACCTGAGATCTCTCCTCCTGACAGGGACTCTAGGAAGATTGATCTCTGGGGTAAGAGGGTTTATGCCGCCTCCTACTGTGGGACTCTAATTGCAAGTTACTTGTCCCATGTGGTCAAATACCATAATACCATATGGAAAATAGACAGGAAGGCGCTCAGGCTCTCCCAGAGGGTTCTCAGAAGCACAAGGTCCTGCATCCCTCCAGGTCACTGAGGATGTCTGTAAACACCTCCTCAGGGCTTTGTATGATATGTCAACACTGTTGATAGGGCTGCTGCCATGGACATTTGCCATTGTAGGTGTACCTGGTTGCTGGTATCCAGTTTTGCAGCTGATGTCCAGCAAAAGGCTCTGAATGCCCCAGTCAATGGCCGAACCTCTTTGAGCCTGATGTCCTGGTCCTAATCAGTGATTTGTAGGCCTCCAGGAAGGCCCTCAAAACTGTTCATTCGCTCTGCCAAAAGCAGATTAGTAGCAGACAGAGGCCACACTTTCTTAAGGTGTCCCAAAAGTGTGGACTGGGCTATCAAACTCCCAAGGTGAACTGAAAGCCAGTTTCACCTTGCCTGCCTCCTCCAGCCCTGCCGTAAAATAGCCCAGCGGCAGCGGATGAGCCCCTGCTACTGGAAACGCTTCTGCCTGGACTCCTTGCCAGCCCCCAACTCCTTCCTGGTCCTTGTCCAAGAGGTGGTGGTTGGTTCTCCCTCCTTCTCAGTCAGTGGAGAACCATAACTTCAAATGTTTGGATTGGAGGGGTCACACACTGGAACTTTTAGAACAGCCCCCAGAGACTCCTCCAGTTCCTACCACCTATCCTCTGGACCAAACAGAAGTCCTTGGAGGTGCACCCTCCTGCAGAAGAGGGCGATCGAGCCAGCTCCCAGGAGGCAGAAAAACAGAGGTTTTATTCCAGGTTTTCCTGGTCTCCAAAGAACCGGAGATCTGAGGCCTATTCTATATCTCAAGGACCTCGACCTACATCTACTACAAAAGTTTTGCATGGTCACTGTGCAGGCCTACTGCTCCTGCTCAAGCAGGATGACTTACTATGCTCCTTCGATATGCAGGACAACTACCTGCATATTTTGATGTGCCCACTGCACAGGCGGTTCCTCCAGTTTCTTTTTGAGGAATACTACCAATTCAGTGTCTTGCCCTTTTGCTTGTCCTCTGTGCTGCGTGGTTTTACAAAATGTTTTGCAGGAGTAGCTGCCACCCTCCAGCAAGAAGACCTTTATGCCTTTCCCTGCACCTGGACGACTGGCTGCTCAAGGCACCATCCAGGGCTCAGCTTCTCTGAACTCTGGAGAGGACCCTCCAGTTGTTCCACTCCCTGGGCATTACTGTCAACCTGCCCAGGTCCATTCTGATCCCTTCCCAAAGGCTGCAGTACATGGGGCAGTCCTAGACTCATTGCAGGGCAAGGCCTTCCTGCCTCGGGCAGAGTGGAGTGCCTTGTATCGCAGACTAGGGTGGTAGCTCAGATCTGCTAGGTTTCTTTGAGGGTTTACGTGAGGCTTGTGACTGTTGCCATTGCCACTGTCCCCATGGCCAGACTGTACATGTGGGTGCTCCAGGGAACCTTCGGGTGCAGTGGGACCAACATACCGATGACCTGGAACAGTGGATGTTGGTCTCCTCACTGGCCAGAATGTCCTCCGGTGGTGGATCGAACCCTAAATCTTAAGAGGGTCCTTTCCTGATCTCTTCTCCACAGCAGATTCTCACTATGGATGCCTCCGCTTGGGCCTTGGGCGCATTTGGTCCCTTCAGACTCAAGATACCTGATCCCAGGTCGAGATATCTTTCCATATAAATGTCCTCGAGATGAGGACGCATTCTGTATGCCATGCAGACCTTCCAGAACCATCGCTGTCCGTACAGGTGTTGATTCAGTCAGAATCTCTGTGGTCTACTGTATCAACAGACGGTGGGTACATTCATGCCTCCTTTGCAGGGAGGCAATGAGAGTCTGGTACTGGGCACTGGACCACAGCCTGAAGCTCTTGGTAGTCCTCAGGCTCCAGGCATGCTGAATATGCTAGTGGACAGCCCTCAGCTGTACTCTCATCCAGGATGCACAAATGGGAGCTTCTGTCATCCATTGCAGATCATCTGTTTGACAGGTGGGTCATCCAGAGTTGGACCTTTTGCGTCCCCACTCAAGGCAGAACTGACAAATTTCTGTTCACTAGATCCGGGGTCTGGAGTTTTCTAGCAAGACACGTTGTCAGTCTCTTGAACGGGAGGTTCTTTATGCCTTCCTCTCTTTCCTATGATTCAGAGGGAGTTAATCAGACTACAGATGGAGAGGGCCAGCATGATCCTGGTAGCACCCTACTGGCTATGGCAGACATGGTTTACATTGCTGCAGCAGTTGGCAGTGGAACCTCCGATCACCCTGCCTCTCTGCAGGGAACTGCTGCGTAAGCTCAGGGTACTCTGGTCCATCCACACCTCAAGTCCCTTTGCCTGTATGCCTGGCTCCTGAAAACATAGCCACTGCTCACTTTAGGGTTTCCTAGAAGGTGGCGGCTGACCTGGTGGCAGCTAGGCAGCCCTCCACTAGGACCACCTGTGCCATGAAGTGGAAGAGGTTCGTTATCTGGCTGCCATGCACCTTTCACCTGGCTGGTGAGCCAAATCCCCGGACTACCTGATATCTTTGTCAGACTCAAGCTTCCAGTATTCATCCCTCAAGGTGCACCTTTCAGCTATATCTGCCTTCCACAAACTCGTGGATGGTCGTACGTGGCTCAGCTAGATGTGACCTGTACTGTTATCATGGGCATCCTGCATCTGAAGCCTCAATCTGTAACCCTGTCCGGCTTGGGTTTTAATTTTGTTTTGGAAAAATTCAGCCCTCTCTCTGTCTATTCCAGCCGTCGTACATAGCTATGCTTCCTTTCATAAAGCGTTTTGTTGCGGCTTCTGCTCAAAGAATTTCCGAGTTCTGGCGTGAGGAGCCTTATTTGATTTTTTTTTTTTTTTCACAAAGATGGGGTGTCTTTTTGTACCCATCCCAAGTTTCTTCCTAAGATGGTGTCTGTTTACCTGAACCAATCTATCCACCTACCTATGTATTTTCTGGACTGTGCCAATCCAGAGGAAACACTGCTCCATACTTTAGATGTGCACAGAATTCTGAAGTATTATCTGCTGTGAACTAAGGATTGCAGAAAGTCAAAGTAGCTTTTGATTTTCACCCAAAAAGAGGCGTTTAGGTTTTCAAACATTGCTTGGCCAATTGTATTGTGTTACAATAAATATGGTAGGATGTTGCTGGGGTGGTGAAAGGCCACTCCACCGAGGGCATGATGTCCTCTGTGCCTTGGTTCAAAGGGGTCTTAGCAGCTGACATCTGCACTGCTACTACCTGAGTACCATCCATACTTTCACCTAGCACTGTAGTGTGACATTGCCTCCAGAGCCCATGCAGGCCTTGGCAGGGCTGTACTTCATAGCCTTCTGTCTTAGGCCTCCAGTCTGCCTGCCTCCCAGACTGTCCTTATGTGCTTGTGACTCGTTCCTACTGTGTGACTTGATGCCTGAGATACTCCCAAAGACAGAACAGTTATGTAAGAACTTAACATGACAGTAGATCCATCTTCGAGGAGCTCTGTCATCAGGTATCTGCTGCTCACCATCCCCTCTTGAGGGTCCTTTTTCGGGCTGGCTGGCTGGTGTCTGCAGCCCTTTATTTCAGCCTGGGCCTGTCCCCGCAGCTGGAGTTTACTCCGTTGGTGTCCGCAAGAAAGAACTGAGGAGGGAGCAAGGCTGCTCTTGGCTTTGTAGGGTTAATGACGCCGGCAGGTGATGGTGTGGCGGCCCCAGTTGTACTGCTGGAAAAGTCTTTCCTGTGGATCCTGATTCACGATGGTGAAGTTCCTACAGTGTAACCTGATGACTGAGATCCTCGAAGATCTACTGTTACAGTAAATTCTTGTGTAACTGTTCTTTATGCAGCCAAGGTGCTTGAGTTAAAGGATGTAATGGGTGTACTCAGTAATATTCTGGAAGGAGATGGAAACTGTTGTGGTGCCAAGAGACTTGGGAGGTCAAATGGGACTCTTCTGCGTGTAACAAGGGCAGTAGAAGTGATGCTTTGAAAGAGATGCACTCACTTAAGGAGCTGTTTAAAGACAGGATACATTTTCAAAATAGAATTGATACAGCACCTCATGGGAGAAACAAACTAAAGTACATTGATGGTAAATCTAAAACAAGAGAGTATAACTTGTTAGCCAGACTCCCTGATGAAGGGTATTCCTGAAACGTAGGGACATTGTTGGTCCGGATGTTATGAAAATAAAATTATATTGTATTGAAGAATATCTGGGTGAGCGAGCCATTATTTCCAATCTTTGCTTAGTGTAACAAGGGCAGGTGAAGTGACATTGGTGACTATAGGGCAGTTAACTGACCATAACTGAAAATGATTAAGGTCAGATTACAGAGCAGCTGGACTGAGTTCCACTATTAGCTCAAGTGCTCTGAGGCAGTCATTTTGGACATGGTTCATTAGTGGAATCTTCACACTTCTGAAAAGCACTGTTGGAGCAGGAGATTTGTTACAGGAAAGTCCCATTGGGTTTACTAAGTGGAGACCATGCTAATCTAACTTGCTGGTCTCTTCATGGAAGTAACAAAGGAAATTGGTCTGGATGCGGTTGATGCACTGAGATTCCAGTAAAGCGCTCGACACTGTTCGTCATCGAAGTTGGTTCTGAAGTCACCAAAATTTCGACTTGCAGGAAATATAGTACGGTGGGTAGAGAGCTGGGTGAGCAGTAGGGCTTTGCCTGTAGTGGTATTTGAGGCATCAGACTTGAAGCAAGTCATCTTTCTCCAGAGTCTGTGTTTGGACCTTTTCTTTGTGGTTTTTTTTTTGTTTGTTGATGACCTGGACTAAGGGATCTCAAGTAAGGTAATTACATTTCTAGGGACATGGATATGTTGTTCATCCACACTGTCTGGCAGGTATCCATGCCGCTTTAAATCTTCGGGTGGTAAACTCTCAGCTCCGCCCCATGACTCCAGATCTTCCTTAACGCTCTGCGTATAAGACTGATTCCTAATTCTTTGGTTTGAATTAAAGATTTTTCGCTTTATAAGACTTGATCTTCTGTCCCTCATGGCTGGGATGGACAAATCGACTCCCAGTTTTGGCGGTGCCCTTGCGAGCAGAAGATGTCTCGGACGGATCCGCACTCCACGTGTGTCTGCTGTTTGGGCCTTGAGCACGACCCGCGGGCTTACGTCCTGTGCTCTTCCTTCTCCTTCTCGTCCTCGAAGACGTGCCGGCTCATTTACAACTGGGCGCCCGAGAACGTTTCTCTGGAAAAGTCAAAAGAGGCCCGGTCGGCGGTTTCGCGGCGGCGGGCTGGGCGGATCAGCTAGAGCAGATCGCCTCAGAAGAGGTGGCGCGGGCCGCATCTTCTCGACCGCTGCATTTATCCCGCCTCCTGGGTTCCTTTACACAGCTTCCTTTAAGGAGCTTTGTCTGTCCCACTCCACTAGAGAGAGGGACCAGCGCCTGCTGGACCTTCTTCTCGGTCAAAAAGAAAGACAAGGGTAAGTCCCTCCCGTCGACGCTCTTGGGAGCAGGAAAGGTCCCTCTCCCGAGTTGTCTGCCATCAACCTGATTCGATCGTTTTGGCTTGACCACTGGTCTCACAGTGTCCCCGTCAGGTCAGTTGACCGAGACTCCGTCGACACAATCGAGATCTTTCTTGACCCGTTGGACGGGTTGTCGACTACAAGAATCCCCTCGGTTTCCCCGGTGGGAGTTGAGGATCCCAGCGGGCTTGCCAGTGCCTCCGGTTCCGAGCCTCGGGTGAACCCTCCGAGCCGAGGAGCGGTTCCACCGTCCCTCCCGCTGCCGTCCTCGGAAGGTCGAGGTTCTCGGTGTCTCGGTTCTTACCGTCCAGCCGATCCCCCGTCATAGGCGGTCCTCGGCAGTGATGGCGGCGGCACGCTCATCCTCGTCCTCCCCTCGGATGAGAACCCGGCATAAGTTCGTCGGCGATCACGAGACCTCATGTAGCAACAACTCTTCTGACGGGAACAAGCCGGCGCGTCGCCTCCAGCCATTAAGTGGCTGTCACGGGCGGCGAAACAACCCCTCGTTTTACCCAAGAGCCTGTTCCCAGGCGGTTGTTCGGCCAAAACCAGCTGCCCCACCGATTCGGTGGAACCTCCGCCTCCCAGCCGTTATTTGGGGCTCTGACCAAGAACTCTCGGTCGGCTCAGGGACTGCCCCATAGGCTGTGGTCACCCTCACTCCTGATCGCCCTCGGCAGGTGGAGGGTGGCTCAGGCCGAGGCAGCTCTTTGCAGACTCTTCTGAGTCAATGACGATTCCTCCCTTTTCTCCAAGCGAGTGGACTTGGAGGTCCTCTGGAGGTCAGTCGCTGGACGACAGCCCTTCGTCCTTCCAGGGGTTGCTCAGGCTCATCTCGGAGTCCACGGGATGCAGCTCGAGCCCGTATCCAGCGGGCCAAGTATCCCTCACGGAGATATTGGACCGAGGGGATTTCCCCGGAGGCCTTTCCTGTGGCTGAGGCCATTGTGGGCCCGGCCTTGGAGCTCTGGCAGCCCTGCTTCCTGCCTGCGCCTTGAGCCAGGATGGCCAGGAAGTATCTGGTCCCACGGTTCCCTGTCCGGTTTCTCAGAACATCCCTCAGCCGAGGGGTTAGTTACCGACAGCGTTTTCGGCGTGCGGGAAGCGCTAGGGCGTGGACAAACCTCCCGACAAGGAGTCCAAGAAATTGGACTATGCCAGGCGAAAAGTCTATGCTGTGTCCTCCCTTGGCCTTCATCAGGCAAGCTCAGCCATGCTTATGGCACATTTCTCCCACGCCCTGTTGGGCTTCCTGGACAGGTAGTCCCTCATCTCCGGCTGACCTGCAGACCACGGTTAGGCAGGTGCGGGACCAGGCAGTGGCCAACAGCAACTTCAGACTGCTCTGGACATTGGAGACTCATCGCCAGGTCAGTCGCGACCGCAGTGGCTGTCTCGCCGTCGGGCATGGCTGAGGATATCCACTTCTGGCGGATACCCAGCACAAATTGGCGGATGTCCCTTCCTGGGGACCGACCTCTTCGACCCTGGGTGGAAGGCCACCTCCAGAGGATCGAAAAGTCCAATGCCACCTTGGACTCTGGTCTCATCCGCTCAGAGGACAAGGGCGCAGACCGCAACCCAAGCCCCTTCGTCGTCTGCGCCTCGCACGTCCGGCCCAGCAACACCAGGGCCAGCAGGCTCGACTTGGCATCCCAAACCCAAGCCGCGGCTTCCTCCTCCAGGAAGCAGGAGGTAAAGGCCAGGTGGTCCCTCGGCGGTCCCTCTCCAAGCCTGCACAGTGACTGGTTGAGGGTGTGCCCCAACCTCGTCACCTCACCCCAGGTTCCCCGTGGGGGCGGCTCAGTTCTTCCTTTCTGCCTGGTCTGCTATTACCACAGACCGGTGGGTGTTGGAAGTGGTAGGAAGGGCCTGCCTCTGGAGTTCGAGCAGGCCCCACCCTTCAGAGCCTCGCCACTCGGGGGCCTCGGGTCCGAGCCTCGCTGTCAGCTCGCCGAGCCGACCCGGCTCTCCTCCTCGAGAAGGAGGTGATAAGAGGTGGCGGACCCTCCCTCAAACCCGGGGTTCTGTCCAGGTACTTCCTGGTTCCGAAGCAGACGGGGGCTGGTGCCCCATTCTCGACCTACCGACCTAAACAAGTTCCTAAGGTCTCGAACCTTCAGGATGGTCACTCTGGCTCAGATAATACCATCCTTGGAACACGGCGTGTGGTTCTGCTCTCTGGACCTACAGGACACGTTCTTTCACGTCCCTATCCGTCCGTCCCATCAAAGGTTCCTTCGCTTTCGAGGAGGATCCCTTCGAGTTCAAGCCATGCCCTTGGCTTATCTCAGCTCCCAGGGTCTTCACCAAATGCATGGCAGTGGTGACAGCATTCCTGCGGCGCCGAGGGTCGGGTTTACCCTTACCTGGACGATTGGCTGATAGCAGCCCCTCCAGACAGGAGGTGGGCGGTCCAGAGATCTGGCCCTCCAGGTTTGCTCTCAGGTTGGCCTCCTCATCAGCGAGGCCAAGTGGAACTCGAGGCGAAGCAGGTGATTCTTTTCATCGGGGCAGAGCTCGACTCTCTTCAAGCCAGGGCATGGCTCCGACGGACAGGGTCCGAGGTTCTTTCCTCCTTTGCCCAGATCATTTCTGGTTGGGCAGTTGCGCCCTGCCGGGACTTCCTGCGCCTCCTGGGTCTCATGGCGGCCTGTACCAGCGTGGTCCGTTGGGCCCGCTGGAACATCGCCCCCCTTCAGTGGGGCTGGCCAGCCAGTGGTCCCAACGCTGCGATCCATTTGGACCAGCTAGTGATGGTGACCCAGGGGATGTGGGCGCTCTCCAGTGGTGGACCGTTCCAGTTCATCTGCAGGAGGGCATCCCGTTTGTCCGCCCGAGCCGGCGGTCTCTCTATAGACCGATCGCCTCTTATGGGTTGGGGTGCCCATTGGGGGAACACCAATCGCACAGCCTCTGGTCCCCTCGGGAGTCCGATGCCACATCAACCTGCTTGGAGCTCCGGCGGTCCGCCTAGCTCTCACCGCCTTTGCTCCGTTTCTTGAGGTCAAGTGGTCCGGGTCCAGACGGACAACACCACGACCATGTACTATCTAAACCGCCAGGCGGGCCGCTCCATGCTTCTATGCAAGGAAGCTCTCCGCGTATCTGGTCACTCGTCGCAGCCTGAGGCGGATCTCCTAGCCATTCGTGGCAGGAGCCTCCAACACCCTGGCCGATGCCCTAAGCCGGATAGGGGCTGCGTCCCCAGTGGTCTCTCCTGCTGGAGGTAGTACAAGATCTATTCTCCCATTGAGGCACACCTCAGGTGGACCTGTTTGCCTCCAGGGAGAATGCAAGCTGAGGCTGTTCCATGCCGCCCCCTCTCAGCAGGGATCGCTGCAGGGGATGCCTTCTCGAGGCCGTGGACCCCGGGCCTCTTCTCCTGTTCCCGTGATGCACAAGGTGGTGCTCAAAGCAAGGAGGGACAAGGCAGGTGATTCTGATATCCCCAGACTGGCCTCGCCAGTACTGGTATCCAGATCTCCTCAGCCTCAGTTCCAGGCTCCGAGGCAGCTTCCAGCTCGCCCGACCTGCTCTCAGTCAATCAGGGGAAGGTATTCCATCCGGACCTTCAATCCCTGCACCTGACGGCCTGGTTCCTGAGCAGCTAGAGTTCCAGGCCTTGTGTCTTTCCGACGAGGTCCTCAACGTAGTTGAGGCATCCCGTAAAGTCGACCAGCAAATGCTCCGCCTTCAAATGGAAAGATTTTCCATTTGGTGTCAGGACAAGGCCTGGACCCTTCCTCCTGTTCCTTGGCAGAGCATATTGGACTACCTTTGGTCCCTTTCTCCCAAGGGCATGGTCGGCGACCCTTAAGGTGCACCTGGCAGCCATCTCTGCTTACGGGCGCGGGCCGGGAAGCGTCGATGGCACAGGAAAAGGTGGTCTGGCGCTTTTTCAAAGGCCTTGATCACATTTCCCCTCGGTGCGAGAACCTCCACCCTGTGGGATCTACTGCTGGTACTGGCAAAGCTCATGGGCAAGCCATTTGAACCAATGCACAGGTGTGAACTCTCTCCTGTCATGGAAGACCGCCTTCTTGGTGGCTATCACGTCAGCCAGAAGGATGGGAGGCTCCAGGCACTCTGCATCGAGTCTCCTTACCTGGTCTTCCACAGGGACAAGAGTTGTCCTGCGCCTCCCACCAGAAATTCCTTCCGGTTGCAGTGTCGGAGTTTCACCTTAACCCAGGTGTTGACTCTGCGGTGTTATACCCCAGTCACACCTCGGGAGGCGAATATAGGCTCCATACTATGGACCCTAGAAGGGCGCTCATTACTATAAGAGCGACGGCTGAAATTGGGAGAGGTTTGCCAGCTGTTTGGTCACCTCCGCTGAAGCCGCACTCCTGGCAGACCTGCAGCCAAGTGATCATAGGCAGGTGGGTCACCTCCCTGCATAGATCTCTGCTATAAGTTGGCGGGCATGGAGCCTCCCAGAGGGATAAAGCTCATTCTTCCCGCCATACTGCTGCATCAGTGGCTGCTTCCAGGGATGTCCCTATCAGGAAATCTGCAGGGCTGCTACCTGGAAGTCAGCACACACCTTCATCACCCGTTAGCACATCGACCTTGAGTCACGCTGGTGCTGGCTCTTTGGGGCCCTCGGCTCCCTCCAGTCTCTCTTTCCCAAGTAAACATCGTGCTTTGCCTCCCTCCTCCGGAGAACTGCTAGAGTCTGCTAGACAGTGTGGATGAACAACATATCCATGTCCCTAGAAATACAGGTTTCTCACCTGTAACAGGAGTTCTAGGAGTGGTGTATATGTTCATCCACGATCCACCCGACTCTCCCTTCGACGACAACCTGAGCTTCCAGCGGACCAGATCTGGCGTCATGGGGCGGAGCCGAGTTTTACCACCAGTGGGTGGGAGGAGCCAGCTTGAAGACCTTCCGGCAAGATTTAAAGCGGCAAGGATACCTGCCAGACAGTGTGGATGAACAACATATACCATTCCTAGAACTCCTGTTACAGGTGAGTAACCTGTATTTACAGATGATTCAAAGCTAGTAAAGGTGGTACATTCCAGTGAAGAGGGAGAAGATATGTAAAGGGACTTAAATGTGTGGTTAAGTGGGTCAACAATGGCAAAACGTAGTGTGGATAAATGTGAAGTCCTTCACTTAGGCCCAAGGATTCTGGTCATGGGTGCTAATCATTTATTATAAAATGGGTAGGGAGAATCTTGCTTCCTAATTGGAGAAGATTCCAAAGCAGGTGGTTAAAGAATAGCAACCATAGTGCTAAATCTTTGTTTTGTTTTTGAATACACATTTAATAAGAGCAAAGAAACTTTGTGGTGTGCTACTATTCCTGAATTGCACATCTTACCTGAGTCAGCTCTTGCAGCAGGTATTACAGTTACCGACTGATGCGGTGGCGTCAGGACCCCACGGCAAACTTCTAGTCAGCAGTACCAGGCGGGACTGCCCTTCAACATCAGCCCTACCTCGACATCTCATATGGTATAAAGGGTGGTGTTCCCAGTGTGCCCCAGTTCTTTTCCAGCTGTCTACTTGCATGCATTGGCTCCACAGTTTGACTAGTGCCAATCCAACGCCATTTTCTGTCGTTACTTTTCTTATTTTCATCGATTAGTTGCATGTTCCAAGCCCTTTTCTCTGTATGCGGTCTTCCTCGTCTCCTCCTTCGAGGTACACTAACAAGTGTGCCTGTGGAAGCAACCTGGCAAAAGGACAGCTGTCTGGCTTGCCTGTTGTGCCTGGGTCCCGACCACGATAGAGTCCTGCCAGCACTGTCAGTGCTCCAACAGCCAGACCTGGATCCAACGCCAGAAAACCTTGTAGGTCCACCTCACTCAGCCAAAGTTGGCCACATGCAGCGGGACTCTCCTCAGAGAGGGAATCTTCCCACCAGTCCTCAAGAAACCGGGAAACATTCTTCAGAAAACAAAGAAAAATGGAGAGTGGAAAGATGGCATTCAAGATTGAGATCCTCTGATCACACTCTGCCTCTAAGGGCAGTTCCGACTCCACCAGCAGCGACACCATTCTTACACCCGTTAAGACCCTGGTGGCAGCCCATGTCTGAGGGCATAAGGATAAGGGTTCAGGGTCATCTGCACCCTTTCTCCAGCCTGTCAAGATTAGGCCTCAGTCCCACTGACTGGTCATTCTTGGCACCCAGATAAGGATTTCAGCCTGCCCGGTCGGCTTCTGTATGTCGTGCCGACCCCAGCACAGGAAAGGCATCTGGCTCCTCGGTCTTCTCTTCCACCCAAACAATCTAAACAGTTGTCGGGAAAATCTCCCGAGACTGCCCGTTGGACAAGCGGTCATCCGACTAGCGTCCCCCTCTAAGTCCTTGTCAGACCACCACCGACGCCGGACTCTGACGACACCATACGCTTCCTCATGTCAATCTCAATCGCAGGACCCTGTTGCCTCAAGGCGCACCTTCTCCGATGACACCCAGGTGGAGGAAGAAGAACCGATGTCTGTCCTTCAAGGCAAGTGGGTACTAAACGTCTGCATAGCTATCATCCGGCGCCACCCTGGTAGGTCACCGAATACTGGCCAACCCGACTGTACAGACACCAGGACTGGCACAGGCACTGGACAGACACCAGACCAGATGCCAAGTTGGGAGCCTGAGTGAACCTATCCCAGGTCAAAGATTTATTTAGTTTGGCCCTGTGGTGCTGAGGGTTGAGGTGCTGGACCTCACACCGCGTGCCAAGCGGCGACCTCGGTTCGGTGACAGACTCGGGTGGCAGGGAAGGAGAGGATCGTGCACTAAGAGGATAGCTCTCCTCTCCTTTCCCTGGGGAGTGATCCGAGGTTGCTCAGTGTCCCAGCTGCCCTCAATGGAGATGGGGGCAATGCAGGCACAGCAGCGATGCAAGGTGAGGAGTGCGGCAGATGCCAGCAGGGCAGCCATGCGCTGGAAGCATCATTTCACGCCGCACTCCTAGGGGGGGGAAAGAATGGAAAACTCCCTGCCAGCCAGGTCAGGCAACGGCAGTCCTCCAGGGGCTGAGTTCCACACGCCCATCGCTGGCCACTGCCGACTCCACCCCTGGGGATCTCGGCCTTCTACGGGGGCCAGGAGGCGAATCCTAACACTAAGTATCCTTCGAGTAGTGGTTCAGGTGTGTGGCATGGGGCAGAAGTCGAGTGAGTTCAGCCTGAGAGATGCCCCAGACTGGCAGGAGAGAAAACAGTCTACACAAAAAAAAAAAAAAAAAAAAATTGTTTAGCCACTGGTGGGGAGACCATTAAACCAGATATTCTCCTCCAAAGTCAATACCAGATACTCCAACTAATCCAGATGTGCTACATCCGGATGGGGAGAGCCTGCAGAACCCCTCCCCAACTCCGGACAAAGGGAGGATCCCTCAGCCGCTGTCCGATGAGGACCTTGTTAAAGAGCCTACCCCTCAGGATAAGCCCAACAGGAAAGGCCTCTAAGAGACACCACAGATCCAGATCCCGGTAATGGAGTTTTTCAAGCTCCCCTGACAGACATAGGCACAGAGAAAGACGTAGGTCTTTCTATCAGGGCTCATCAATAGAGGGTTTGTCGTCCCTGGACCCAGAAGACTCTCTCAAATCTCCTCAGATGATCCCGCTTTTATGGAGTTTGAGGCACATCCAGATCAACGAGGTTTGGGACACTGAGAACCCTCGACCCAGAGAGAATGTGTCTGGCTATGACCCAGAGAGAAAGATCTGAAGTCGGTTGTTATCCGCTCTCTGGTTGACACCTTATAGGACATCACCCAGGTGGCTTGGCAGCATCTTCATTTCTTCTACAGCTGTCCCCAAGAAGGCTGATTGTCTGTATAGGATACCCAAGGATCAACCATTTCTGGCCAAACACCCCACTGCAGATTCAGTGGTGATTTCAGTGGTGCCGACCGCTTCCAGAGACCGGCACTTTAGCACCTAATCGCTGGATAGGAGTCCACGCAACTGAACTCCATGGGACTCTAGTGCTACCTGCAAACTGCAATGCTCGAGTCTGAATTCTTGACCCATATAAACAAAGAAACACATACTTTGACGGTGATAAGGACTGCTTGGCCCATCTGGTCTGCCCATTTCCCTACTCTACAGGATAGGCCGTAGATCCTAGCTTAATCAACAGCCTATTTCTTCCTACCCCCACAAGAATTGCCTTATGTCTGTCCCATGCATTCTTGAATTCTCCCACAGTTTTAGACCCCAAACTTTCCTCCGAAGGCTGTTCCATGCATCCACTACCCTCTCTGTGAAATACTTCTCACATTGCCCCTGAACTGCCCTCCTTCTATCTTTTAAATTGTGTCCCCTTGTTCTTGCCGTCTCTTTTTCTGAAAGACGCTACCCTCTTGGACTTTGTTGATTCCACTGAGGTACTTAAAAGTTTCTGTCATGTCCCCCCTCTCCCTTCTTTCCTCAAGGGTATACATATTAGCTCCTTAGTCTCTCCTCATACTGCTTCTCCTGCAGACCCTGCACCATTTTAGTTGCCCTCCTCTGGACTGCTTCTATCCTGTCTATGTCCTTGCGGAGATGGGGTCTACAGAACTAGACACAGTACTCCAGATGGGGTCTCACCAACTCTCTGTACAGAGGGATAACAACTTCCTGTTTTCTGCTGCTGATGCTCTACCTATACATCCCAGTATACCCCAGCCTCCTACTGCCTCTCTCACATTGCTTGCTAACCTTAAGGTCTTCGATATGATTACTCCCAGGTCCCTTTCTTTTGTTGTTGTTACTACCTCCCCACCCATTGTGTATTCTTTCCCATGGGTTCTTGTTTCCAAGTGCATTATTTTGCACTTCTTTGCATTGAATCTTAGCTGCCATACTTCTGACCATTCCTCCAACCTTGCCAAGTCCCTTTTCATCCTTTCCATGCCTCCTTGTGTATCAACCCTGTTGCAGATCTTTGTGTCATCTGCAAAAGGCATACTTTTCCTTCCAGTCCCTCTGGTATGTCACTGATGAAGACATTAAAAGGACTGGACCCTGCGATACCCACTGGTAACCCCTCTTTCTTCAGAGTGGACTCATTTACAATTACCTTCTGTGTCCTGTTGTGCAGCCAATGTTTTATTTAGGCTACCACCCTGGGACCCACTCCCAGGCTGGTTAATTTGACTATTAATCTTTTGTGTGGGACTGTCAGATGCCTTGCTAAAGTCTAGGTAGGCCATGTCCACAGCCCTCCCGGTTCTACTACTTTGGTCACCCAGTCAAAGAAATCTATTAGATTCGCCTGACATGACCTTTGCTGTGAACCCATGCTGCCTTGGGTCCTGTGCTCCACTGGCCTCAGATGGTCCAGTTTCAGAATGCATTCTGGGAACAGGGCTGGACATTGTGCAGGAACTGCCAGACTGCCCACAGAAGGCAGAGCTTTCTAAGCTGTTACAAGCGGAGCTGATATTGGCACCCCATGTACTCTGATTAGCATATGACTCAGCGAATCACGGCCTAGGGGCAGCGGCAACTAAAAGTATGCTTCGCTGTCATTCTGGCTTCGGTCTCTGGTTTCAGCAGAGGATGTTCTAGTCGAACCTCCTCAACGCACCCTTTTCATGGATCTGTCCTCTTTGGTGAGGACACAGAAAAGTGAGGACAGTTCAGTCTTATGTATCACCCATAACTGAGTTTTGTAGATCTTGTTTTCGTGGCTGAGGGGACAACCACAGCAATCCCATTTCCAGCCACAACGGGAGGCTGTAGCCAGAAGGAAGCCCACAGAGTATCAGCTGGACCTCTCCTCTCGCCAGGCAAAACTAACCCAAACAACCTTCCCTCCCTCCCACTGCCGGACTCTCCATTGGATCTGTCCCTCCCAGTACCCTGTTAGGGAGGCGGTCAGAGACCGCCACTTTACGCCACTGCATGGAGGAAAGTGACCTCCACCGTGGGTCCACCAGCTCATTGAGAAAGGACACTCAATAGTTTGTCCACCTTCCACTGGACAGGCCCCCCAATTGCTCTGCAGGAGCACACAGGTCTGATCTGATCAGAGATCCAAGCCCTGCTCTCCAAAGGCCACAGAACCTGTTCTCCCAACTCAGAGAGGAACAGGATTCTACTTACATCTTCCTGGTCCCAGAGAAGACTGGCGACCTGAGGCCTGTCTTAGACCTCAGCGAGCTCAGTCGCTTGTAGACTACAAAGGTTCAGGATGGTCACGCTTCAGAACCTGCTCCCATGACTCATCAGGGAGACTGGCTAGCATCATTGAACATGCAGGATGCATACCTCCACATTCCAGTGGCAAAGCCCCACAGGAGGTACCTTGGATTCGCCTTGTGGGGCAAACATTTCCAATTCAGGCGCTACCCCTCGGCCTCCTCATTGGACGCCATGGAGCCAACGAAGTGCCTCACTGTAGTGGCAGCACTTAGAAGGATGGGTCATTATGTTCCCATATTTGGACGATTGGCTTCACAGCACCATCCAGGGAACAACTACAAAGATCCATTCAGGACACCTGTTCTCTCTTCAAGAAATAGGGCATCACTATCAACATCCGAAATCCTTTCTGAACATGTCCCGAACCTGACTTTCATTGGGCTCAACTCAACACCATTCGAAGGATTGCCTTTCTGCATACGACAGAGCAGCCCGGCTTCAGGGCTAGCCCAGCACATCGCTTCAGCCCCTGTGATACCAGCCAGAACCCTGTTATGACTGTTAGGCCACATGTCGGCGTCCATCATCACAGTCCCCTTTGCTAGACTTCGCATGAGGATGATTCAGTGGACCCTTAGCATCTAGTGGGACCAAAGATGGGATGACTTGGACCTTCTTGTCTCCGTCACAAGACCGGTACAACAAGAATTCCAACGGTGGATGACATCACCTTCCTTACTGGCAGGGATGCCGTACCAAATGGAGGCGCCAGACCAGATCCTGACATCAGTTTCCTCAAGCACAGGGTGGGGGCTCATCTAGGCATTCACGGGACACTGGATTCCTGGTCTCTGATCGAGGAATCTCTCCACATCAATGTTTTGGAAATGAGGGCGTTCTCTACACCATGCAGGCCTTGAACTCTGTTCTCAAACCAGGATGCCTCCTTGTGCAGACAGACATGTCTGTGGTATTTTATATTAACAAGCAGGAGGCACACATTCCTAACCCCAGAGAAGTTATGAAAATGGGGGTTGGGCCCGTCTCACCTGATGATCTCTACAGTCCATGTCCTGTGTGTCCAGAATACCCAGTAGGCGCTCTTAGCAGAATAAATAAGGCTGCAGTGGCCCCTTCTCCAATTCGTAGTCGATGAACTGTTTGTCAAATAGGGACACCAGAACTGGACCCTCTTCGTCTCCCCTACCAACGCAAAACTGCCCAGTTTCTGCTCACTAGATCATGTGCCTGGTGATTTCTGGGAAACGCGTTGTCCCTTTCCTGGAAGGGAGATTCCTATACGCCTTTTCCCTGTTTCTGCTCCTTCAGAAGGTCCTCCTCAAGGTGCATACGGAATGGCGACAATGATCCTGGTGGCACCATTATGGCCTCAACAGATTTGGTTCCCACTGTTGCAGCAGCTAGCGGTGGAACCTCCGACCACCCTACCATCGAGCACCTACTTGCTGTCCCAGGACAACGGGACCTTGGTCCATCTGAACCTCGGTCCCTGCACCTTCATGCATGGCTCCTGAGGACTTAGTCAGGCTACGTTTTGAAGTTTCTAACAAGGTCACCGATGTTATTGTGGTGAACAGAAACCTTCCACCAGAGCGACATACGCCATGAAGTGGAAGCTGCCTTGCTCAGGCATGGCTCGTCACCTTGACCCTCTGGCCTGTCCGTGAATATTATCCTAGTGTACCTCTTCTCCCTTTCGTACTCTGATTTGGGTTACCCTCCATTAAAGTGCATTTGGCTGCCTTTCCACCTATCAGACCCCTGTTCAAGGCAGAATGGTGACACAATTGGAGGTAACCCACACCTTGTTTAGGGTATCTTACATATTAAGCCCGCCATCAGGGACCCCATCTCATCTTGGGATTTACTGTTTGTTTTGGAGAAGCTGATCTTGCTCCTTTTGAACCAGCCGCAGATTAGAGCGATTTTCTATCTTGGGAAACATCGTTCTAGGGACATGGATATGTTGTTCATCCACACTCATTGGCAGGTATCCTTGCCGCTTTAAATCTTGCGGAAGGTCTTCAAGCTTGCTCCTCCCACCCACCCAGGTGGTATAACTCTCGGCTCCGCCCCATGACGCCAGATCTTCCTTACCGCTTGGAAGCTCAGGTTCCCTCCTTAACGCTCTGCGTTTGTGAGCTGTTCCTATTTCTCCGTTTGCGAGATTTAAAAAATAAATTTTGCAAAGACTTCAGTCTTCTATCCCTCGCAGCCGCGATGGACCGTCGACTCGGATTTCGGAGATGCCGCATGCGGGCAGAAGATGTCTCGGACGGATCCACACTCCACGTGTGTCTACTGCTAGGCCTTGAGCACGACCCGCAGGCTTGCGACCTGTGCTCATCTTTCTCGGCCCTCGTCCTCGAAGACCGTGCTGCCCGATTGCAACTGGGCCGTCGAAGCGTTCCCTCGGTGAAGTCAAGGAGGCCGGTTAGCGGTGTCCGGCGGCGGGCTTTCGGCGGATCAGCTCGGCGGATGGTCGCCTCGAAGGGATGGCGCGTCGTATCTTCCTCGGCCGCCGCATTTATCCCGCCTCTCTGGGTTCTTCCTACACGGCTTCTTTTAAGGAGCTTTGTCTGTCCCTCTCCACTAAAGGAGAAGGGCCTGTGTCTGCTCGACCTTATTCTCGGTCCAAAAGAGGGACAGGGTAAGTCCCTCCGCTCGACGCTCTTGGGGAAGGTCCCTCTCCCGGCCGTCGACCGTCGGCTTCTGTCGACCGCTGGCTTCGCCACTGGCCTCACGGTGTCCCGTCAGGTCAGTTGACCGAGACTCCCACCGATGAAGTCGAGATTTTCTCGACCCATTGGACGGGCTGTCGCCTTTAGCAGCCGAGATTCCCTCTCCCGGTTCCCCGGGAGGAGTTGAGGATCCGTGGGCTCGCCTGTGCCTCCGGTTCCGGAGCCCTCGGATGGACCATCCGAACCGAGGAGTGCTGGTTCCGCCGACACCTCCCGCACCGACCTCGGAAATTCCGGGACTCTCGGTCTCGGTCTGCGGACCCTCTTCGGCGGTCTGGCCGATCCCACCGTCAGAGGCGTCTCGGTCTCGGCACTCGCGGTAAGCGGCGTCCGCCGTCTCGGCCCCTCCTCCGATGAGGGAGGCTTCATGAAATTACGTCGACGGTACGAGGACCTTATGTTGCAACAGTTCTCCTGGCGTGGAATAAGCCGACCCGTCGCCTTCCCCGCCATTAAGTAGCTGTCACGGACGTGCCGACACAACCCCTCGACTTATCCGAGGCCTCATACCCAGGCGGTTGTTCGGCCAAAACCAGCTGCTCCACCAATTCCCGTGGAACCTCCGCCTCCACAGCCACCAATTGGGCTCACCAAGGATTCTCGGTCGGCTAAGGGTCTACCCCATCGGCTGTCAGTTACCTCCACCCCGACCACCTCGCAGGTGAAGGGTGGCTCAGGCCAGAGGCAGTTTTCGAGGACTCTTCCGAGTCCGAAGATGATTCCTCCTTTTCTCCAAGCGACTGGACTTGGAGTCTTCAGGAGGTCATCAATGGATGATAGCCCGCGTCCTTCCTAGGACTGCTTCGCTCATCTCGGAGTCTACCGGGATGGAGCTCGAACCCGCTTCCAAACGGGCCAGGTATCCTCACGGAGATTCTGGACCGAGGGATTCTCCGACGGAGGCCTTCCGGTGGCCGAGGCCATAGTGGGTCCGCACTGGAGCTTTGGCAGCGCTCTGCTTCCTGCCCCTGCGCCTTGGCCAGGATGGCCAGGAAGTATGCGGTCCCTACCGTTCCTTGTCCGGTTTTTCGAACACCCTCTGCTGAAGGGTTGGTTACCGACAGCGCTCGCGCTCCGGCAACGCTCAGGATGTGGACAAACCTCCTGACAAGGAGTCCAAGAAATTGACAGTGTCGGGCGAAAAGTCTACGCCCTCCTCTCTCGGCCTTCGCTCAGGCCAGTTCGCCGTCCTCATGGCACATTTTTTCATGCCCTGTTGGGCTCCTGGATGAGGTCATCCTCATCTTCCGCCGATCTGCAGACTACGGTTAAGCAGGTGCGGGACCAGGGCAGGCAGTGGCCAAACAGCAGCTCCAGACTGCTTTGGATATAGGGGACTCATGTGCCAGATCGTGGCGGCCGCAGTGGCTAGCAGGCGTCGTGGGCTTGGCTGAGGATACCCACCTTTACTCGATACCCAGCACAAGTTGGCGGATGTTCCCTTTTGGGACTGACCTCTTCGCCCTGGGGTGGAAGGTCACCTGCAGAGGATCGAGAAGTCCAATGCCACCTTGGACTCGGTCTCTTCCGGCTCAGAAGGACAAGGCCGTCAAAACCTCAGCCTAAGCCCTTTCGTCCTTCTGTGCCTCGGCCGCCTGCCCAGCAATCGCCAGGCCAGCAGGCTCGGCTTGGCATCTCCAAACCCAAGCCGCCGGCTTCTAACAGGAGGCAGGGAGGAGGGGCTCAGGAGGTCCTTCGGCGGTCCCTCCTCCAAGCCTCTGCCCAGTGACGGCTGAGGGTGTCGCCCATTCCCGCTACTTACCCTGGTCCCCTGGGGGACGGCCCGCACTTCCTTGCTCCGCCTGGTCCGCTAACCACGGACAGGTGGGTCTTGGAGGTGGTAAGAGGCCTGCCTCTGAATCTCGAGCAGGCACCACCTTCAGAGCCGCCACCGGGGCTCAGGATCCCCAGCCTCACTGGCGGCTCTGCCGAGCCGACACGCTCTCCTCCTCCAGAAGGAGGTGGTAAGAGGTAGGACCCTCCTTCAGACCCAGGGTTTGTGTCCAGGTACTTCCTGGTTCCGAACGGACGGGGCTGGCGCCTATTCTCGACTCACACGGCACTAAACAAGTCCTCAAGGTCTCAACCTTCAGGATGGTCACTCTGGCTCAGATCAGTACCATCCTTGAACGCTGCATTAGTTCTTCCTTTCTGGACCTGGAGGTGGCCTGCTTTTTCATCGTCCCTATCGATCCGCCTCACCAGAGATTCCTTCCTTCGAGCGGAGGATCCCTTTGAGTTCTGGGCATGCCCTGGCTTGTCTCCAGGTCCCAGGGTCTTCACCAAATGTGCGGTGATAGCATTCCCTGCGCCTCGGGGGTCCGGGTGTACCACCTGACGACGGCTGTTAGCAGTCTCCAGGAAGGGGGCGGGTGGTCAGAGATCTGGCCTCCAGGTCTGCTCTCAACTGGGCCTCCTTATCAACAGGCCAAGTCGGAACTCGAGCGAAGCAGGTGATTCTATTCATCGGGCGCAGCTCGACTCTGTCGAGCCAGAGCGCGGCTCCCGGCGGACAGGGCCGGTTCTTTCCTCCTTTGCCCGATCATTTCTGGTTGGGCAATTGCGCCCTGCCGGGACTTCCCTGCCCCTGGGTCTCATGGCGGCCTGCACCAGGCGTGGTCCGTTGGGCCCGCTGGAACATCGTCCCTTCAGTGGGGACTGGCCAGCCAGTGGTCTGGCCTTCTGATCCCTTGGACCAGCTTGTGCCGGTGACATAGGGGATGTGGAACGCCTCCAGTGGTGGACGTTCCAGATCATTTGCAGGAGGGCATCCCGTTTGTCCGCCTGCCGGCGGTCTCTCTGTCGACCGATGTCTCTCTGATGGGTTGGGTGCCCATCTGGGGAACACGGGCTCATGGCCTCTGGTCCCAGCGGAGTCCCGATGCCACATCCAACCTGCTGGAGCTCGAGCGGCTCCACCTAGCTCTCACCGCCTTTGCTCCGTTCCTCCGGGTCAAGTGGTCCGAGTCCAGACGGACAATACCACGACCATGTACTATCTAAACCGCCAGGGCGGGACGCTGCTCCATGCTTCTATGCAAGGAAGCTCTCCGCATTTGGTCACTCGTGCGCAGCCTGAGGCGGATCTCCTAGCCATTCACGTGGCAGGAGCCTCCAACACCCTGGCCGATGCCCTGAGCGGATAGGGGCTGCATCCCACGAGTGGCTCTCCTGCCGGAGGTAGTACAGCATCTGTTCTCCCTTGGGGCACACCTCAGGTGGACCTGTTTGCCTCCAGGAGAACGCAGCTGAGTCTGTTCCATGCCCGCCCCCTCAGCGGGGCTCGCTGCGGGATGCCTTCTCGAGGCAATGGACCCCGGACCTCTTTTACGCCTTTCCCCATTTCCCTTGATCCACAAGGTGCTTCCAAGGCGAGGAGGACAAGGCGAGGTGATTCTGATAGCCCCAGACTGGCCTCGCCAGTTCTGGTACCCAGATCTCCTCAGTCTCAGCTCCAGGACTCGCGGCAGCTTCCAGCTCGCCCGGACCTGCTCTCAGTCAATCAGGGAAGGTGTTCCATCCGACCTTCAATCCCTGCACCTGACGGCCTGGTTCCTGAGCTGCTAGAGTTCCAGGCCTTGGGTCTTTCCGACGAGGTCCTCAATGTAGTTGAGGCGTCCCGTAGAGTCGACCAGAAAATGCTATGCCTTCAAATGGAAAAGGTTTTCCATTTGGTGTCAGGAGCAAGGGCTTGGACCCTTCCTCCTGTTCCTTGGCAAGCATCTTGGACTATTTATGGTCCCTTTCTAGTCAAGGCTTAGGGTCAGCGACCCTAAGGGTGCACCTGGCAGCCATCTCTGCTTACCGGAGTAGCGGGCAGAAGCAGTGTGGCGCAGGAGAAGGTGGTCGGCGCTTTTCAAAGGCCTTGATCACATTTCCCTCCAGTGCGGGAACCCCACCTCCGTGGGATCTACTGCTGGTACTGGCAAAAGCTCATGGGCAAGCCATTGAACCTATGCACAGGTGTGCTCTCTCTCACCTGTCGTGGGAAAACACGCCTTCTTGGTGGCTATCACATCAGCCAGAAGGATGGGAGAGCTCCAGGCGCTTTCCATCGAGTCTCCTTACCTGGTCTTCCACAGGGACAAGGTTGTCCTGCGCCCCACCGAAATTCCTTCCGAAGGTGGTGTGGAGTTTCACCTTAACCAGGTGTTGACTCTGCGGTGTTCTACCCCAATCACCTCGGAGGCCAGATATGGGCTCCATACTCTGGACCCTAGAGGCGCTCGCTTATTATAAGGGAGCCTGCGGCTGAAATTCGGAGAGGTTCGCCAGCTGTTTGTCACCTACGCTAAGCCGCATCTGGCAGACCTGCAGCCAAGCGGACGATAGCAGGTGGGTAACCTCCTGCATAGATCTCTGCTATAAGTTGGCGGGCATGGAGCCTCCCAGAGGATAAGAGCTCATTCTACCCGCCATACTGCTGCAAGGTGGCTGCTTCTAGGGACGTCCTTATCCAGGAAATCTGCAGGCTGCTACCTGAAGTCAGCAAACACCTTCATTACCCACTACCACATCGACCTTGAGTCACGCCGGGATGCTGGTTTGGGGCCTCGGTTCTCAGTCTCTCTTTCCCAAGTAAGTATTGGGGGTGTGTCTTGCCTCCCTCCTCCCGGAGAACTGCTGGAGTCTGCCAATGGGTGTGGATGAACAACATATCCATGTCCCTAGAAATACAGGTTGCTCACCTGTAACAGGAGTTCTAGGAATGGTATATTTGTTCATCCCTGATCTCCGACTCCCCGGCCTGACGCACACCTGAGCTTCCAGCGGCCAGATCTGGCGCCATGGGCGGAGCCGAGTTATACCACCGGGTGGGTGGGAGGAGCAAGCTGAAGACCTTCCGCAAGATTTAAAGCGGCAAGGATACCTGCCAATGAGTGTGGATGAACAACATATACCATTCCTAGAACTCCTGTTACAGGTGAGTAACCTGTATTTTAGTTGCTGTTACTTCTGCTAGAAGAATTTCTGAGCTTCGGCCCTGATGGGCAAAGGAGCCTTATTTGATTTTCCACGAGGACAGGGTGTCCTTGAGAACCAATCTAAGTTTTTTGCCTAAGTGGTATCTGAAGATGACCCTAAATCGGGGCATCCAGCTTCAGTTTATTTTCCTAATCGTACAAATAAGGGAGGCTCTTCTCCACACACTAGACGTTCATCGAACTCTGCGTTATTGTCCAGAACCAAGGACAGCAGGCATTCTCACCAGTTGTCTCCTCGGACCACAGAATCCTAGGGGCTGCTGTGACCAAGCACACTGTCTAAGTGGCTGGTGCATTGTATTACTTTACCAGAAACATGACAGACCCTACCAGGTTCGATCAGGGATCACTCAAGATGTGGGCGGCTTTGCCATGCTAAAAACCGTATCTGCATCAGACATTTGCATGGCAGATGCGTGGCACCTGATCACACCTTCGTTCGGCGCAGTCTGAACATTGCCTCGAGACACAGCAGGCTTTGGCCTCGCAGTTCTGCAGGGTCTCCTCTCATAAAGGATCTTCTTTCCCATCTCTCCTGTTCACTTATCACCGAGGTGTTGTCTTTAGTTTATGCTGCTTGGGAATCTGTCCTGATTGTATTACCTGCTGCAAGAGCTGACTTTTGAAGTAAGATAGTACAGTTAAGTAAGAACTTACTGTAACAGTAGATCTTACTTCGAGATCTCATTTGGCAGTGTTTCACAATGACATGAGCGATCATGGAATTGTTGCTTGCATAAGATCTCAAATTAAGGCCCGTCCAAGAACCCATCTTTATAACAAAAGATCCTTTCAAATTCAGTGCAGTAAACTTCCTATCTGACCTGAGCATGATCAGATGGCAAGAACTTTACCTAGCCAAAGATGTCAACAAGGCAGCTTGCATCCTTAATGACAAACTCACTACAATAATAAATAAGCATGCCCCTTTCATCAAAGTAAAGTGCGGAACAATTCAATCCTGGTTCCCTCCGGATCTCAAGGCAGCCCTTATAGCTGAGATAAGCTTTGGGCTAAAGCTAGACATTCAAAGAATCTTCGGATTGGCAGGCTTTTAGAACAACCAAGAATAACTGTGAAAAACTTCGCTCTGCTAAAACTAACTATTATATTTTCTCTCGAACAAGCTAAAGGTAACCCTCATAAAATATGGAAGACTATCAAAGCTATGAAGGACGTCATGTCCCCTCTGTCCCAACAGAGATAGTTGCAAGTAGCAGATTGGCAGAAAACAAGTCCCTAATCCTGGAGGAACTTAACTCCACTTTGCCACAGCTGGATTAGCTTTTGACTCGCAATCTTATGCTGGTGCTGCGGTGAGCCAGCATACCCTCCTGCCACATCTAGTCTGCACCCAGTCCCTTCCAACTGCGTGAGATAACTTATAAAGAAGTAGAAGATTCTCTTCTAACTTAGACACCAAAAAAGCGCGGGGACCATGGCTTGGAACCCTTTTTCCTAAGGTCAGGCTATGCTCATCTCACTGCCCCAATTCTCCACATCTTCAATCTTTCCATTACATCTGCTGCTGTGCGTCCTGCTGGAAATCAGCACATATCCTCCTCTATTTAAATCTGGTGACCCATCGTATGTAAACAACTGTATGCCTATCTCCATATTGCCTATCCTTTCTAAAGTTCTGAAAAACTGATCCATATTCAGTTAAAATCTCTCTTGAAACCTTTCTCTCATTAACCCAGCTCAATCTGGCTTCCGGGCTAATTGTAGCACAATCACTGCACTAGCAAAAGTAACCAATGATTGGATTTCTGCTATAGATGCTAAGAAGGTAACTGGTGCAGTCTTTTGGACCTCAGCAAAGCTTTTGATACTGTTGATCACAAACTATTAGTCAATTGCCTTATGATTGGGTGCCACATACCACTTACCACCAGTAGTTCTCTAGCTACCTAACTGGAAGATTCCAAAAGTAAAGGCGGAAGGCTTTTTCTGCTGCCTTGCCAGTTGCAGGGGAGTCCCCAAGGATCCATCTTAGGCCCTATCTTTTCTCTGTACATCAATGCTAACATATCTCGTCCAATCTGCACTTTTTGCAGATGATACTGTGTTGTATACTTCTGGCTCATCGTTATCTGAAGTCAGGGAGTGCTAAGCGGACTTCACACAACAGCATAATCTAATAAAGGCAAAGCTTCTGCTCAATGCTAAGAAGACTAAAGCGATGATATCTCCTGAGTGCTGTCTCAGGCCCCCCAATACTCTTGCCCAAGACTTCATTGTCCTCCACGCTAAATGAGCCTCTGGAAGTTGTAACCAAATTTAAATATCTAGGTATCTGGATCGACAATAAATTATCTTTCAGTGACCACATTGAAGATGTCTCTAGAAGGTTAAAAGCAAGGTTAGGTTTCTTCTACAGAAATAGGCCCCTTCCCCTTGAAACAAGCTTGTACAGGCCACTTTTCTCCCCTACTCGACTATGGCGATGTAATCTATTCCTCCACCACTCTTGCAAATCTAAGTAAACTGGACATCCTTTATCACCGTGCGTTCGGTTCATTACCAACTCCCTTACCGTTCGCACACCACTGTGGCCTTATATGCAGCTGTTGGTTGGACATCCCTTACTACTAGCGAGCTGCTCCATGCTGGACTATGGACTCTTAAACTGCTCCTGCAGAAATTGCCAAGCTATCTCTTCCTTATTAGTATCTCACATAGTGCATACTCGTTAAGAAAATCTGACTTTATTATGCTTGACATACCAGGGCGGACTTCCTTTGGTAAGCGTGCTGTGCATATGCCCTTCCCTCCATTTGGAACCAATTACAAACCGTATTGAAACTAACTAGCAC
This sequence comes from Neoceratodus forsteri, assembly GCA_016271365.2. Classification (NCBI taxonomy): domain Eukaryota; kingdom Metazoa; phylum Chordata; order Ceratodontiformes; family Ceratodontidae; genus Neoceratodus; species Neoceratodus forsteri. Next base: position 1,689,831,383 of record CM057450.1, read on the forward strand.
AGTTTCAATAAACTTCTAAATTGCTAAGTTCAGCCAAAATAAGACACCTGTAACTGTCATTAAGTCTCTTCCTTCCCCATGTGTGCATATTTATCCACTGGTAAGGTATAATTGATTTGTCATATTAACTGCTTTCCTTCTCCTTCTACTCTGGCTTTATCTTTGCTTACGCTCCTGCTACTCTATCAAATCTCTTCTCCCCACATATCAGTTGTAGACTGTTTGTTCTAGCTACCAAATACTGTATATGTATTGCACACCCAGTCATCATGTTTCATTTTATCAGTATGCGACCTGTAAGTCGCTTCCTGTCTCATATCAATGTTTACCACCTGCGGTCACCTATGTGGTACCCTTGTATGTATATCCAGCCTGTATCATGTAACGTGTATTTCATGTATATACTGTTGTTACCTATCTGTGTTTGTACTTTAAGTGTTTATGTCACAGGACCTCCTTGTGAATGAGCTTGCTCAATGGAGTTTTCCTGCAATAAACTTGAACTTGAGGTTCTTGCAGTAGGTAAGTACATATAGGACTGATGCCGACAGGCATCAGGACCTGGAAAAATTTCTAGCTACAGTCTGTGGGGGGACCGCCCACCGTCAGGTGATCGGCGTCATGTGATGTCATTATAAAGGGTGGTCCCCTACACCCGCCTTCAGTTCTTTCCCCGTTAGCACGTGCCAGCTGCTTTGATAAGTTCAGCGCTTGTCAGTCTGTCGTCGGTAGTTCTAAGTCTGTTTTCTCTATTTAATCGATAAATAGTTTACTGTTTGGTGGTGTATGTCGTCCCCTACACCTCTGAGCACAGAATAAGTGCTACTTGTGCAGCGCTAACTGCTCCCACAAGGACGACCATTCCCAGTATCTCTTCTGACTGGGCCGGATCATCAGGTGAAGTGCCAGCATTGCCTGAAATTCAGTGCTGCCACCTGCAGGCGGAGGCTGCAGTCCCTGGATGCCCACATCTTTAAAAAATGACCTCCATGGGAAGGAATTAAAAAGCTCTGTCAGGCTTCTACTTCCCGAAGGCCATCAGAAGAACCGGGGCTCCTAGTCCACTGTGACTTCGGCTGGAGTCGCTGTTTACAGATAACGCGACTGCCATCTTGGAGGCTCCCAAGATGACGTCGGCCCACCTGTCTGGCTTGTGCTTGGGCTCTTGGTGCCTCCGGGCTATTGAGTCACCCTCCCATGAGCCACTGCCATGGGAGCCTCCTGGTCCGAGGGCTCGAGTAAGCCAGGCGTCGGCTCCTCTGCCCGCGCAGAAATGGCCGCTAAGTCGTTCGAGCCCTCGAGGTGGTGCGGCCCGTTCCACCCGACCAGACCGTGCTTCCTTCACGGTCTACCTCGGGCGATAGGTCCGCTATGTTGGGCGTTGGCTCTCTGACGACGCGCGCGGACTCCGCCGATAAGTCTGATGTCGGGCTGCCCGGCGAACACGTGGCGGCTGGCGGATGCTGGACCCTTTTCGTCCACCATTCCAGGCTCCCTCGCTGCCCTCGGGGACTCTCAGCCTGACCCGGGATTTTCCCGCCTTCCAGGCGATGCGAGGACCTTTCTGCACCCCTGGGTCTCCCTCCCGCTGGGCGGACGACCTGGCGTTGGTAGCCTGAATGCGGTCCTGCCAACACCAGGCGACATCCCCTCCCGGATGCTACCCATGCGGGCCTCTGGTTCCAGAGCCGCCTGCTGGAGCTCCCTGCCAGGCCATCTGCCCGGCAGACCCCCAGTTCCTGGTGTCCTACCCGTCATATCCGACACCATCCTACCTGGGTCGCGGTATCCGGTACCCCAGTACCCGATGCCGCGGTACATGGTGCCTCATTACCAGACTCCAGGTTATCTGCCATCCGGTTATGGATACTTGCCATACGGATACACTCAGTATCTGTATCTCCCTCCTCCACCGCCTCCTCAGCTGCTGGTGGATTTGAAGGAGCGCTAGCCTCCTGGTGGGCTGAGAGCCAAGGCTCGGCTCACCAGAGAGGTGGAGAGTCGTCTCCAGCGATGAGTGCCGATCCCGGTTCCCGTACATCCGAGATGACGACTCCTCCCCACCTCCGGTTCCAGGGCAGAATCGCTTCCCAGTGGGTTTCCCAAAGCATCCGTTCCTCCCCGCGCCGGAAGCGGAGTCGTCGCCTTCCTCTTCTTCCTCGGACGACTCTGATGGTTGTTCCGACCTGAGCGACGAGCCTGCTCTCTGAATAAACCCAGGCCAAGGACTCCTCAAATCCCCTCCAGAGGATCCTTCCTTCGTGGAGTTGCAAAATCCAGGAGGTTCATCGGTGGTGCTCCTTGGAGCCAGATCCTGGCGTAAAAACTCTCTGCGCACCTGGATCTGCCCGAGACTGCTCTGACGTTGGTGCCACCCTGGATTGAGCCTCATGCCGACCTTGTTTCCCACTATTTGGAAGCAACCGTCGGCAATAGCCCTCTTTCCTGGATGTCTGACAGGCTATATCAGGCTCCTGAGGGTGTTGACTCCCTTAATTCTCACCCTTGAGCTGACTCTGTCGTGATTAGTACCACTCACAGTCGGTCAGCTAACCTGAATATTGAGCTACGTTGCCACTGACAATCCCATCTTCTGGACCAGTATGGCAGAAGGTCTTCTTCTTCCACTCTGGGTATTCCACTCTGAATTATGTCGGATTACCAGAAAACTGTTCTAGTGAGGTGGAATCCAGTTGGACTCCTTCCTGATTCTCAGGTGAAACAGGAAGTGGCTGGTCTGTCCGCTCTGCTGCACGTTGACCAGTTGGCACATTCTTCATGCCACATATGATGCAGTGGGCGCTGCTGGTAGGGCTAAACTTTGCTCATGGGTTTACTGGCGTTATGCCTTTGCTTCATGTGTCAGGTTGGTCCCAGAAGTGCAGTCTGCTATCCAGGACGTGCCGCTCCAGGGTTTGGTGCTCTTCGGGGTGATGTCGAGGACATTATCACCAATCTGCAGGAGTGAGGGATGGCGCAAGTCTGACTCCAGTACAAACCCCTGAAATGCAGCGTCATCCCCTTTGCAGACTCAATCGGCAAAAGGCGAAACCTCAGGGAAAGCAGGCCAATAAACACTGGGCCCCCAGCTGCCAAGCACCCCTGCCCAAAAAGCAGCAGGGCTTCAGGCGCGATGCTGCCTCACACCACCTGATTCCTTTCCTCTCCCACAGCCTCTGGGGTCTCCAGAGGAACCGGTAGGAGGAGGTTCTCCCTCCATCTTCCTGTTGGGAGGATAACTGAACACTTGGATGCTCCAGCTGATTGCAGAGGGACACTCAATAGAGTTTCTTGGAAACCTCCTGGGACCCCCAAAGTCGTAGTACTCTCAGAGACACCATCTTCTGGTTTGGAAGAAATTTCTGCCCTTCCTTTGAAGGATGCAGTGAACCCATCTCTCTCCCCGTTCTGGGGATGGGGTACTATTCTCATTTCTTCCTGGTCCAAGAAGTGGGGATGTGAGGCTGATTCTCAGCCTCAGCTCCCTGAACTTGTTAAGTGGAGTACAAGAGGTTCAGGATGCTCTCTCTGCAGAGTCTCCTGCCCTTCTCAACAGTGGCACAGTGGCCATATCCTATCTGCCCTTCCCACGCAAATGCCTGTGTTTTGTGTTCCAGGGGGCCATTACCAGTTCAAGGCCCTCCATTTGGTCTTTCCTTGGTGCCCTGAGTGTTTACCAAATGCCTTTCGGTGGTAGCGCCCACCTGCATACCCAGAGGGTACAGGTTTTCCTGTGCCTGGACGATTGGCTCCTGGCAGCCCTGTCAGGAGGAACTCCCGCTGCCTTTCCCTGACCCGACAGGTTTTGCCTGCCTGGGTATTACCATCAACCACACCAAGTCCCACTTGATCCCGTCCCAGAGGCTTCAGTTTGTCGAGGCGATCCTGGACATGACCTCTGGCATGGCCTTCCTGCCACGGGACAGGGCAGCCACACTCGAGGCTCAAGTCAGCCTGTTGTCCAGCCACAGTCTGGTCAGCGCAAGGTCGGTCCTTGCCTCCTCGGGCTAATGGCGGCTGCGATTCAGACAGTCCCTGCGCTCGGCTCCACATGAGAATCTGTTGGTGGGCGCCCGGTCTCAGTGGGATCAGCTGGTGGGCGACCTAGATCAGCTTGTTCTGGTCTCCACTCCTGTGGCTCGGGACTTGCAGTGGTGGATGGTTCAGGAGAATCTTTGTCTGGGAGTTCCCTTGGTCTTTCTCTTCCTTCCCAGATGCTGACTACGGACGCCCGGACGAGGGTTTGTGAGCCCATCTCTGGCCTCACAGGACCCAGGGCTGTTGGTCCAAGCTTGAGAAATTTCTTCACATCAGTGTGCTAGAGCTCGGGGTGTGCTGTACACTCTTCAGGCTCTGCATCTGCTTCCCGGACACTTGGCTGTACAGATGGACAATATGTGTGTGGTCTGGTACATCAGCAAACAGAGGAGGAACCGTTCCTATCCTCTTTGCAGGGAGGCAATGTGAGTCTGGGATTGGGCAGTACAGCACAACCTTCACCTCATGGCAGTTCCACGTCCCGTGGGTCGAGAACACATTGGCAGACAGCCTCTGTGGGGCGTCCACTCAGCTCACAGTGGGAACTGGATCAGGGGTGCTAGACTATATCCTCCTACATTGGGGAACACCACAGGTAGACCTGTTTCGTCCCATCAAAACACAAAACTTCCAGGCTTCTGCTCGTTCCTCCCGGATGCTTGATTTTTGAGAGGCGCTCTGTCTGTAGACTGGAAGGGCAGATTCATCTATGCTCCCCGATTCCTTGATTTGAGGGTCTTACAGAAACTGTTCAGAAGGGCCGAATGATTCTGATCGCTCCTTGCTGGCCCAGGAAAGTTTGGTTCTCTCTTCTGCAACAGTACTCGAGAACTTCCTCTTAATCTATCACAACTTTTGCTGACCCAGGATCAGGCTGGTCCATCCAGGCCTCAAGTCCCCTCAGTTGCAGTGGCTCCTGCAGATGTGGCTCAAGCACGATTCGGGTCCCCCCAAAAAGTAGCGGAGATTCTGGTGGAGCCAGAAAACCTTCCACCAGATCTACTTATGCCATGAAATGGAAACAGTTCACTATCTTGGCTGCCTCCAAAGATTTCAAGCCTTTCTCATGCTCTCTTGAATGTCTTCTGGATTACCTGCGACACCTGTTTGACCTGAGTCTGTCATTCTTCCTTAAAGGTTCACATGGTGGCCATTTCAGCCTACCATGTCCTTTCAGAACAGGATGTTTGCTCAGCTGGAGGTCTTGAAGACATTCCTTAGAGGGTCCTCCACTTGCTACCCTCTATCCAGGTCTCTGCCTTCCTTAGGATCTGAATTTTTATCCTGGAGAAGCTTACTCTGCCCCCTTAATTGACGGCCTCAGCAGACCTAAAGTTCCTTTCTTGGAAGACTCCTTCCTAGTGGCCATTACTTCTGCTAGAAGATTTCTGAGCTCAGGCTCTGATGTGTAAAACCCCTATTTGATTTTCACAAGGAGCGTGTGGCTCTCATGTACCAACCTAACTTTCTCCCCAAGGTGATAGTGGAATCTACATTGAATCAATCCATGGAGTTACCTACTTTCTTTCATGCACTCAGTCATGGAAGTATCTCCTGCATACTCTGGATGTTCACAGTTCTGAAATACTACACCAACAGGACGAAGGATCTCAGGAAGACTGATCAACTGTTTGTCCATTTTGCTCACAAAGAAGGAATGCCGTTTCTAAGCAATGCCTGTCTTAATGGTTCGCTCATTGTATCACTTTCTGTTATGACAGGTACAAGACCCTACTAGGTCAAGTAAGAAGCCACTCCACCAGAGGGTTAGCTGCCTCTTGACTTGTTTCATGAATGTGTCAGCAGCTGACATTTGTGCAGCCGCCACTTGGACTTCAGTTCGTACTTTTACTGAAACATTACAGTTTGGACTTTGCCTCTCTCGTAGAGCAGGCTTGGGTTGGCTGTTCTGCAGGGCCTCTTTTCTTAAGGCCTTCACAGCTAGAAGGTCTACTTCTGAGTAGCTTTCCTCCTCCCATTGCTGCTGCTTGTTCCAGACTGCTTGGGACTCATTCCTATATGTAATTACCTAACTGCAAGAGCCCTCTCGAAGTAAGATAGTACAGTTAATGTAAGAACTTACCGTAACAGTAAATCTTCGAGAGAGGCTCTTGCAAGTAAATATCTGCTTCCACCCTCCATCCCCTAAGCTTTTCAGCTCCTTTTCCAGGATGTTAAATATCCGCTTCTCTCATCTCGCCTTTTGGCCTTTGGCAGGAAAGAACTGGAAGGCGGATGTGAGGGCGCCACTTTATACTGACGTCGGTCACCTGATGTGGGGCGGTCCCCACCAGAGACTGCTAGCTAGAAATTTTTCCGTGGGGTCCTGACACCTGCCGCATCAGTCCTATATGTAATTACCTGCAAGAGCCTTTCTAAGATCTACTGTTATAGTAAGTTCTTACATAACTGTACTATCTTGAGAGAAGCTCTTACAGCAGTCTCACCCCACCTTCCTTCCCCGAAGTAGTCTGCTGAACCGTCCTTCTCTACCAATTCTCCGGTATTGCCCTAGGTCTTCTGCTCGGATCATGTTACATCTGGACACCAAGTCTGGGCGGAAAAAACAAGGCACGCGGCGACTGCCACCCTTTATATCATGGGATGTCGTGGTGGGCCGTCAGAGAGGGAGTGGAGTACCCGCCTGGTACTGCTGGCTAGAAGTTTGCAGTGGGGTCCTGACACCCATCGGCATGTCCTGATTATTACCTGCTTCAAGAGCTTCTCTTGAAGATCTACTATTATAGTAAGTTCTTACTTAACTATACTTTCTAGGTGGTTAAAGACACGTGGTGCATGTGACCTTTACCTCACATCGCACCTTAGCTTGCGGTTCAGGAGTAGTGACCCACACCCTGGCATGTCTATTTGCTACGTAAACAACTGTCAGAAAAAGATGTAGGGGTGATCGTTGATGGAAGCTGAAGCTGTCACAGCAATGTACAGTGGCAGGGAATAGGGTATAGTGAGCTGGGCTGCATTAAAATGGGCCTAACCTGTCTGGAGGGTGATGTGATTCTGCCTTCATAGGGTATTGGTAAGGATGTACTTGGAGTAATCTGCAGTTCTGATCACCATAATATGAAAAGAACACTGCAGCAATTGAGAGTGAAGCACAGTGCAACTAAAATGATTTAGGGAAATGGAGATGTTATGATACAAGGAGCGTTTAGAAAAGCTAGGCATGTTTTTGTTTTTTATATATGGCAGTATGATTTCAGTTACTACAGTTTAAAAGGCAGTGGATGAGTGAATCGGGGAACTTTCAGCTTGTTGAGCGCTGTGGAATTACTGTGCATTTATTATGCTTAAATGTGAATAGAATTATGGGTAATATGAGACTTTTGTTTTGGATCCAGAGTGGTAAACCTATGAAACAGGCTCCCTAGGGAAGTGGCGCATGGGGAGTACTGAATCTAACACTTGAATTGGTTCCTCATGGAGAATAACATTTCTGAATATAACATTTAATTGCATGTGTGTTTGGGGGAGGGGGTCATGGAGCATACCTTTATAACAGAATTATAATGCCTGGGCCGGTTTATCACTTGACCTCTGTTCCCAAAGGCTTCTGCCACTGGTGGCTTCTATTTATAGAACCAAAACTAGAAAAATATAGTACTTCCATTATTTGAATCAAGAAAAACTGCGATTCTACATCATTATGAAAGATGCAGCTGTTTAAATAGCAAGAGATGAATGTAATGGGCCATTGGTCTTTCGTATTGCATTTCTGTTCATTGGTTAAGCTGGGGAGATGGTTGTGGATGAATTGTAGAGACCCGTGGAGCAAGAGTGCTAATGTCAATTGATGGCTCTGGAACCAGCATATAATGGAGGCAGTGACTAGATGCAATTCATGGAAAGCAGGGAAACATGGAATGTTAAGGAGAAATGAGTGTGCATAGTGGCAGGATTCTTAGGACAGAGCAAAGGAAATACAGAGCATTACAGGAGAAATTAAGACCGTAACTGCATAAGCCAATGGTTGTTTGAAAGATCGAGTTTCTTGTCCCCTTTGCAGGGATAGAATTCTGCTCACTTTAAAGACTAAGTTCTACAGGAATACATACACGTTACAAAGCAGAATATATTTTTTTTATTTATAACCCTTTCCCTATCCCAGCTTTGCAAATACATATAGTCCCCAGGAAGGGTTCTTTTCTCTACCACCACTTGGTTCTGTTAAGGAGAACTGCATTGAACATAGAAATATGGAAATTGTCAGCAGATAAGGACTGCTAGGCCCATCCAGTCTGCCCGTAAGCCCGTAATTGTTTGCGGCCTTAACTCACTTAGGCCTGGATCGCCTGTAGGTGTCATCTGGAAGCATAGTCACTCACGCCAGTGACAACTGTAGATGTACTCAGCTGGTTTCCCTCAAGCCAGAAACATCTGAGGAAGTCAGCTGTTTAGGTAAAAACATTAAAAACATGGAATTGCGAGAATTTATTGCATTGCAATCGTTAAAAGATAATTTTGTGCTGAACAACTTTGCTGCAGCTTTGTGTCCATCATGTATTCTTTAGGAGTTATGCGCATTTGTTTATGGTATGGTGTGCATGGCTGACATTGTCTCTCAAGCCTCTCCTAAGCACCTGGAATAAATCCCCCCACAGATTTTGGTATGTCAGGTAGTGTGAAATAAAACCATATTGATTACAGTTGATTGCATAGCACCATTAGAAAGGTCATTTTGTGCTGAACAACTCTGCCACTCCTACATTGTGTGTAGCACTTAACGGTTCATGATGTATTTGCATATGTATGTGGCATGCTGATTATGGCTTGATTTTTGCTTGGAAAGGCCCAGGATGCAGTGTTAGAGTATATAGGACACAAGTGGTGGAACTTCCAAAGAGCTCCTGTGAAGTAAGTTAACTTGTAAGTCATTTTTTCCCTCAGAAAAGCTTTTATTAAATACTGATTTCAATTATGTTACTCTTATAACTCTCCATGCATTTTCCTTATCCAAATGAGTGTTTCTGATTTACACACAAGTAGTGCCATTTAGAACTTCATGTAGAGATTATGTCCCTGCTCAGCTCTTCACTAGGTATTAAGGAGCAAAACATGCACAATCTACATGTTCTACTATAGAACTGTGGTTGAGAAGGACATAAACTACATCATACTGTTATACAGCGGTGCTTAACACAGAGTGTAAATCAGAAACACTGAGGTCACTAGTAGGTTAGCATAGATGGAACAATAAAATAATTGGAACTTTTGTTAAAAAAAAAAAAAAAGCAGCTTCTTCTGGAAGAATGACTTTCAGGCTTGGTGCAGAAGCCTTGAAAAATGTTCTGGAATAAATCTCCTGACAGGTATAAGAATGCAACATTTAGGGAGCTACTTATTTTGACTGCTACATGATCTGTGATGATGGTGTCTTGACACCCCCAAATTCTATAAAAATACCACCAGCAGCTTAATCTGGTTGTTTCAGTTGGTTTGCATCTGTATCCCCACACCTGCCCCAGACAAGGATGAAAATAAGCAGTATTGTCCAACCCAAAACAAATAAGAATAAAAGAATGGTTACACTACTCTGAGCATATAATGTTCATTCTCTGCCCATGGAAAACTACTGTATGTATAGATTTTAAGTGCAAGTGCCAGTTTGCAGCTATCTTCTTACATGGAAACAGTTGGAAATGTTTTGTGCTTCATTCTTGTATATCTTTTATAGGGCTGTGCTTCATGGAAGTGGTTTTTCCATTCCACTATGCACCATTTGCTTCTGATTTTGCAGATATTGCAGACTTGCCTACAGATTTTGAGAAGGACACAAAACCGGTAAGAAAAAAGATAGACAAATTTGAATAGCGTTTCTTTGATGCTCACGTTTCAGTTACTGATTTGTCTTTTCTCCACTACAGTTCAAACCTTTGGAGCAGCTGATGGGAGTATTTCCAGCTGCAAGTGGTAACTTCCTACCTGTATGGCGGAAACTGATGACTGACCGGTAGGACTTTAAACTTTTAAAAGAATCTGTTAAGCCTGATGTGTGGAGACTGACTATCTTAAGACTTATTGTATTAATGCCATATTTACTCACTTTTCTTGTTTAGCTTTTAAGCCTAGCTGTACACTGAAATAAACTTTTCTGTTTGAACTTTTCTGGCCAGCTGGCAACAGTGCTACCTCTTCTCCATTGCAGTGAACTCCACTTATACCAGACTGCGTAATGAGGACAATTGGGTATAGTGGACAAATGCTGCTTTCCCAAACTGTTTCATATACACCACCATACAAAAAGTGCCTGATGTAGTGGACCTTGTGTGCCGCCTGTTACGGGCAGCTGGCTGCACTGTTTCTGTGCTGTGACATAGGACTGTCATTGCTGCAAGACAGGGCTAGTGCTCATTCAGTTGTGCACCCAGCAGTGTACTGTAATGGGGAATCAAACTGCAGTTTTTTTTAAGTTTCGCTTTTTGTTTTGACTTACTTTTCCTTATGAGAGAGCCAGAGAAAAAGTTTCTAGTGACTTTTGATCTGGTATTCTGAGGTGTGGGCAGGTGACCAAGTGATGATGGAGTTTGGTGGATTGTGTTTGCTGCCAGTTTTCATGTCTGCCTCAATCATATTTGCAGTAGGAGGATCAAAATAAGAACTACATCCTACTGTTGTTACAGAATTGTGTCACAGGTCTTAAGTTGAATTGTGTCTCGAAGCGGGCTGCACATGGGGAGAAATCTAAGGACTTTTGATGACTTATGGTGGGCTGGCTGTCACTGCGATCGGCGAAGTTCAGGGCAGCACGGTCCCCATAGAGGCAAGATCCCATCCTAAGTGAGCAGTACTGTACAAGATGGTTCATTAGAAAATGTATCATTAAAATTTAAAACTCCGTTCGCTCTGCCGCGAGGGCCTCCTGGTGGTTCTCGGGCCCGGTTTAAAAACATCTGGAGATTGTGGCTTTGAGGTAGTGGCACTGTGAGGCTGAGAAAGACCCTGAGCCATGTGTTGTGAAGAGAGTTGAACACAGGGATCTGTTTTATCTCCTTTCTGTCTCTTGTCAACCAAATGTTCTTGTGAGACCTAGGGAACTGATCACTCTGGTCTCAGTAATTCTCCACCTCTCACTATTTCTCTGCCTTCATTTGCTGTTTCTTTTCTTTCCCTTGCGTATTTGTGTTTATGAAAAAGATGTATGAATTTTTGTGTGAAATTGTAAGTGATACTGGAATCCCTTGGTTTGAAAATGTGTATAGTTATAGTGTTGAAATGATAGCAAAAGCTATTTGTAATTAAGGGGTTAACATCGACATGCAACACTCTTGCAGAGTTGTCAATGGGAGGTCAGTTCTGGGACGCGATGGACTGTTTTGTTACAGCTGCAAGGAAGGAAGCTGACAAGAACATTTTCTGAAACAGAATGTTCTCTTAATGAGTTATCAGCAAAGACATAAAAAGGAGAGAGACTGAGAAACAAACTTGGAATTAGAGATACTCTGAGGAAGAACTTTGTTTTCTGTGTTTGTACTGCCTTTGTAAATAGTTATACTGAACAATTTTATTTATTTCACTTTTGAAGAAAAAAATGCTACTTACGAATTTTATACCTGCTTCTGGTTTCCTGTGCTTCCTGACCTGTGCCTCGATGACATGCAGCTGTCCTGTGGAATCTCGCCTAGATCTCTGAGGGATGCATGCTTGATGGATACTTTAAAAGGGGTATGCAGGTGCATAGTTTCGGGAAGCCTTTGGGGCTTAGTTCATTGTTTTATCACTTAAATTATTAATGTTTTTGTTAGCTAATCAGTTCCTAATCTGCTTGTTGTATGCACAGTGCCTGGAGCCCAGGGTGCTTCAGGAGTGAAAGCTTGCTTTCTAAAACGCCTGATTGTGCTGGTGGGCAGGGGAGCGAGTTATGGAGCAGTGGTTCGATCACAGCAGCAAGATGCAATTAATCTTTTATATATAGCACACTGTTTTACTCTTTTGTTTTGGGGTGTGTGTGTGAATATTGCTATCTGATTTTGTAGGATGGGAAGAGTAGTGAGTGGGCTAGATACTTTAATGACCTTGTATGAGAGCATAGTCCCCCCTTAGAACAGGCCCTTCTAATAACATGGATGGGTGTTTATAACAGATGTGTTATATAGATTTTTCCTTATAATTTCCTTTAGCTATACTTAATTCACTATCTCATATGTCAGGTTGGAGACAATAGCTTACGCCAAGAAGTCTCTTTAGTTGGTATATTTACTTCCCTTATTTTATTGGTTAGTGTACACCAAGGAAGGTACCTAATTTATTTTTAAGTTGATTGAACGCTGTTGACTAAACTATGAGGGAGGCCGTTCCAGCTAGACACCACTCTTTGGTTAAACCAGAATACCCTTTTGTTTGTTTTATACCGTTCCCCTTTTAAGTGGCGATCATGGGTTCTTGTAGATTTAATTGTATGTCCTTTCTAAACCTACACATTCCTTAAGTCTGATTTTCAGATGCTGAGTATACTAAGTATAGATCTCCCCGTAGCCTACAATATTCTGAGTATAAATTCAACTTTTCCATTCTATCCTCATAGGTGAGTGACTGCATCCCTTCAGTCCTTTTGTTGCCCTGCTCTGAACCGCCTCCAACTTTTTAGTATCTGCCACATGATAGAGATGCCAAAACTGTGCACCACGCTCCAGTAATGATCTCACTAGTGCACTGTACAACGGCACATACTGCTTTCTACTCTTGCTGTTGTGTAAAATAGTGTAGCATTCTGTTTGCATTATTAACCACTTTGGTAGTTTGTGACCTGAAAGTAAGGTCATTTGCTACTACAACCCCAGATCCTTTTTGCACGTTAACTTTTTAGGATACAACCACTTAGCTTATAGGTTGCATGGATGTTATTACTACCAGAGTGCATAACACTGCATTTTCCTATGTTAAATCTCATTTTATGTAATTCTGCCCAGGTATTTGTGTCATTTTTTTTGCAGATTTTGTACATCTATTTCTGTTCTTACAACAGCTCTTACCTTACTGTCATCTGCAAATTTTGATATCCATGAATTCTTGGAAGTGGTCAGTGAAGAGACAGATATTGAACAAAACCGGGCTAACACTGAGCCCTCGTAACCTCGCTCACCACTTTGCCCCATTATGATGTATGTCCTCTAACAATGACCCTCTGTCTCGTATCACTAAGCCATTACACAATCCACGAAATAATCTGTGGTCTCGACACTTAATTCATGGGGCTAGCTAGAAGGCCATCGGGCGTATTTCAGATCAGAGGCCTTGGAGAAATCTAGATATATCACATCCACCGCAAACCTTCCTCCAAGGCCTTACTGACAGGCTCAAAAACTGATCAGGTTTGTCTGACATGATCTCAGATGTAAAACTATACTGTCACATCCATAAATCCTGTGGTCTGTATATGTTGTAACAACTCTTTGATGAATTGTTCCATAACTTTACACAGAATTCATGTCGGGCTATAGAGCTCATAAAGCTGGGGATAGTGGAGGCAACCAAAACCTACTGCAAGGCTCAGAGCAAGAAGGTTAGGGCAAAGAAACCGAAGTTGGTTGAGCAAGGAGCCATGGAAAAGAGCTTCCTTTAGGAAGTACAAGAAAACAGGAAGAGGGAAGACAGGAGGAGTACTTGACGGAATCAAGGAGGTGACAAGGGTAGTAAGGGAGCCAAGGCATCTACGGAACTCAGGCTGGCATAAGGCATTAAGAAGGGGGAGAAGGACTTTTAGGTACATCAGGGGAAAAGGAGCTGTAAGGACCACATAGTAAGGATTAGGAAGGAGGGGGGGTAGGTGGAAGTGGGTTGCGATAAGGCAGAAGCACTAAATGAGTACTTCTGCTCAGTATTTACTACAGAGAAAGGGGGTGACACCCAAGGGGGAGAAATGGCAGAAACGGGGTGACAGATTGGGAAATCATGGAGGGCAGAGTTCGGGAGGGTTTGAAGGCACTGAGGGTGGATAAGGTGTCAGGCCCATATGGCATCCTCCTAAGGGTACTGAAGGAGTTGGCAGAGGTCCTTGCAGGACCTTTGCAGACTCTATTTAATGCCTCGCTACATTCAGGGTATGTACCTCAGGACAGGAGGATGGCTCACGTGGTGCCCTTCACAAGAGTGGCCCCAAGGATGAACCAGGAAACTACAGACCAGTGAGCCTCAGATCCATCATGGGTAAGCTAATGGAGACTATCCTGAAGGAAGGCTGGTGGCCTCCTAGAGGCCAAAGGACTACAGGACAGCAGACAGCATGGCTTCATGGGCAGATCCTGCAAAACCAACCTGGTGGAGTTCTAAGACTGGGTAACTAGGCAGCTGGTCAGGGGCCATGCAATGGATGTCCTGCATCTGACTTCAGTAAGGCATTCGACTCTGTGCTGCATGGAAGGCTGGGAAGTAAGTTAGGCACAGGGCAGGTGCAAAGCTGGTGAGATGGGTAGAGAACTGGCTTCAGGGAAGGCAACAGAGGGTGGTGGTGGTGGGTGGGGAGCTCTCACACCCAAGGGTAGTGATGAGCGGCTGCTTCACAGGGCTCGGTGCTGGGACCAGTGTTGTTTGGGGATATTCATTGCAGACATATCATTGACATCAACAGCAAGATCAGTCTGTTTGCTGATGATACCAAGGTAGAAGCAGTGGTGGATGACCTAGGGGATGGGCAGGGGTTGCAGGATGATCTGGCAAAGCTTGAAACCTAGTCACACCTGGCAACTGGGGTTTAATGCCAAAAGTGCAAGGTGCTACATTTTGGGATGAAGAACCCAAGGAGGAGTTACCAGCTGAGGGAATGCAGCTAGCCCAAACAGAGGAGGAGAAGGATCTGGGGTGCTCATTACAGGGTCAATGAACAACTCTGCACAATGTAGGAAGGCAGCTGCAAGGCCAACAAAATGCTGGGTTGTATTGCAAGGGTATATCCTCAAGGAGGGAGGAGGTGATTCTGCCACTGTACAGGTCATTAGTTAGACCACACCTGGAGTACTACATGCAATACTGGTGCCCGTATCTGAAGAGGGACATTAAGTTACTGGAGGGGTGCAGCGCAGGCGACAAAGGTGATCAAGGGGCTGGGACTTATCACGAGAGGAGGTTGAAGTAGTTGAATATGTACTCACTGGAGGAGAGAGGGACAGGGTGACATGATTAAAACCTTAAATACATGAAAGGAATAAACAAGACGGGTACAGAGGGTCTGTTCAGAGTAAGGAGGGGAGGGAGGGCCACCAGGGGCCATGATATGAGACTGGAGGGAGGAAGGTTCAGGAGGGAGATGAGGAGTCACTTTTTACAGAGAGGGTGGTAGCTGGGTGGAATGCGTTACCTGCAGAAGTGGTATGCAGTAGAGCGGTGGACTGCTTCAAAAGGGATGGGACAGGACAAAGCAGGAGGGTCGGTGAAAGGGAGGGCAGCTGTAGAATATGGGCTGCTAGCTGCACATTGAGGAGACTTGATAGACCTCCAGGCCTTTATCTGCTGGCAAATTTGTATGTTCGTAATAGGCCTATAGTTTCTAACATCTGACTTCACCCCACTTTTAAAAATAGGTGCAACATTAGCGATCGCCAGTCATCCGGAGTTCTCCATTTTTAAGGACTCATTAGAGATACATCACTGGGCCAACAGTTCATTTGCCAGTTTAGCGAGCATGGATGCATCTCATCTGGCCCCGAATTTATTAATCTTAAAATTTTGTAATTTTGTCAATACTTGAGGGATCTCATATTTAGTACTTTACATTTTATTCTGTTGCATGCTGGACTTTTTCATTATTACAAGTACTAGCTTGGAATACACTAAGAAGTATTTATTGAATGCTTCTGCCATTTCCTTCCCTCTGGTGATTTTTCCACCCTCTATATTTCTAGGGACATGGATATTGTTCATCCACACTGTCTGGCAGGTTTCTTGCTGCTTTAAATCTTGCGGAAGGTCTTCAAGCTGGCTCCTCCCACCCACCCGGTGGTAAACTCTCGGCTTCGCCGTGATGCCAGATCTTCCTTACCGCTTGGAAGCTCAGGTTCCCCCAAATGCTCTGTGTATAGACTGGATCCTAACTCTTCGATTCGCCCGAAAATAGTTTTTAAATTCTCAGGACTTGGTCATATTCTTCCTATGGCTGCGATGAACAAATTGACTCCGCTTTCAGCGGGTGCCCATGCGGGCAGAAGATTGTCCAGGACGTATCCGCACTCCACGGTGTCTACTGCCCAGGCCTTGGATCATGACTTGCAGGCCTGCGAGTTGTGTAGATCTTTCTCGCCAACGCCCTTGAGGACCGTGCAGCCAGTTACAACTTGGGCACCCGAGAAGAGTTATCTGCGGTGAAGTCAAAGGAGGCCCGTTGGGCAGTGTCCGCGCAGCTGACTCGGCTGAGCAACCGAGCAGATGATCACCGAGGAGGCGGGCGGCCCAGGCCGCAGCCTCTATCTTCCTCGTCGCGGCATTGATCCCGCCTCTGGGATCCTCCTCACAGTTTACTTTAAGGAGCTTTGCCAGTCCCTTTCCATGAAGGGAGAGGGCCATCGGACACTCTTCTCGGTTGAAAAAGGACTCGAAGGGTAAGTCCCACCATCGACGTTCGTGGTAGTGGAGAAGGTCCCTTCCCGGACAGTCAACACTCTACTTGGTCGAGGTTGCGGCTAAGGCTGCTGGCTTCATGGTGTCCCCGCCAGGTCAGCCGCCGAGATGCCAGTCGACGCGGTCGAGATTTTCTCACCAGTCGGACGGGCTGTCGACTGGTGAAGCAGACAGTCCTTCATCACCGGTCCTCGGTGGATACCGAGGACTTGCCTGCACCGAGTCCCGGTCAAGGTTCCCGAGCCGAGGGAGGAGCGGGTGTCCCCGCTCCTGCCAGACCCATCCTCAAACACCGAGGATTCTCAGTCGGACTTCGTCTCGGTCCAGCCGATCCTACATCACTCGGCGGTCTCGCCTCGGCACCGAGTAGCGGGCGGTGCTGTTCGTCTCGCTTTTTCTCCTCGTGAAGAGGAGAGGCTCGCACAAATTGCGTGACGCCACGAGGACTTAATGTGGCAGCAGCTCCTTTGTCTGGGAACTACCAGATGCCGCCGCTTCCCTGGCCATTAGTGGCTGTCGCTCGAAGGCCGCAACAACCCCTCACGGTAGTTGAGGTGCCCAAGCCTGGGCCGGTTGTTCGCCGGGCCAGCTGCCCACCGATTGTGGTGGAACCTCTGCCTCACAACCGAAATTGGGGCGCTGACCAAGGACTCTGTCTGGTCACGGTCTGCCCCACCGCTTGTCGGTCACCTCATTCCTGACCGTCCCGGCAGGTGGAGGGGGCTCAGGCCCCAGGCAGCCCCTTCGCAGTCTCCTCAGAGTCTGATGACGACTCCCTGTTTTCCAGGCCCTTGACCTGGAGTCCTTCGGGGCAGTCGATGGATGAGCCCATCATCGTCTCATGGGTCTGCTTCGCTCATCTTGGAGTCCACTGGGATGCAGCTCGAGCCTAGATCCAAGCGGGCCAGGTATCCCCTCACAGAGATACTGGACCGAGGGATTCTCCCATGGAGGCCTTTCTGGTGGCTGAAGCCATTGTTGGCCCAGTCTTGGAGCTTTGGCAGTGGCTGGCTTCCTGTCCTGCGCCTTCAGCCAGGATGGCCAGGAAGTATGCGGTCCCTACCGGCTCTTTCTCAAGTTTTGGAACACCCTCACGGAGGGGTTGGTCACCGATGCGTTCCGCGCCTCCGGGAATGCTAGGGATGTGGATAAGCCCCCACCCCGACAAGGAGTCCAAAAGCTGTACTATGCTGAGCGCGAAGATGTACGCCGCGCCTCCTCGACCTCAGGCCAGCTCCGCTGTGCTGATGGCGCACTTCTTCCACGCCCTCATGGGCTCCCTGGATGCGGTGATCCTCATCCTCCGGCTGACCTGCAGACTATGGTAAAGCAGGTGCAGGATCAGGAAGGGCAGTGGCAAAACAGCAGCTCCAAGCGGCTCTAGACATTGGAGACTCCTGTGCTCGATCAGTGGCCGTGGCGCCAGAGCCTGGCTTAGGATAACGACCTTCACGGTGGATACCCAGCACAAATTGGCGGACGCCCCTTCTTGGGGACAGACCTGTTCCGGCCCTGGAGTGGAAGGTCACCTCCAGAGGATCGGAAGTTCAACGCTACCCTAGACTCTGTCACCTCCACCCAGAAGGACAAGGGCAGTCGTCAGTAACATAAGTCCTTTCGACCTTCTGCTCCTGCGGCACGCCCAGCCCAGCAACACCAGCATCAGGGTCAGCAGGCTCGTGCTTGGCACCCCAAAGCCAAGCCTGCGCTTCCCTCCAACAGGAAGCAGGGAGGAAAAGGCCCAGGAAGTCCCTTGGCCGGTTCTTCCTGCAAGACTGCCCAGTGACGGTTGAGGGGTGTCGCCCCCAGCCTTGTTGCTCCCCTCCTGTTCTCCCTGTGGGGATATTCGCCACTCCTTTCCTCCTGGTCCGCTATCACCTGGACCACTGGGTGTTGGAGGTGGTAGGAAAGGGCTTGCCTCTGGAGTTCGAGCAGGCCCTGCCCTTCCGAGCCGTCGCCTCTGGGGGCTTTGGGGTCCAGCACTCCCTGTCTGCTCGCCGAGCTGACATTGCCCTGCTCTCGAAAGGAGGTGATCAGGAAGGTGGCGGATCCTCCACCAAGCTCGGGTTTGTGTCCAGGTATTTCCTGGTCCCAAAATCCTAAGGGGTGGGGCTGTGCCCCATTCTAGACTTGCACCACCTGAACAGGTTCCTAAGGTCTCAAACTTCAGGATGGTCACTCTGGCTCAGATCATTCCATCCTTGGAACGAGGCGGTGGTTCTGTTCTCTGGACCTCCAGGATGTTCTTTCACGTCCCAATCTGTCCGTCCCACCAGAGATTCCTCTGCTTCAGGGCAGAGGGGTCCCCTCTGAGTTCCGGGCCATGCCTTTGAGCCTTTCTCTAGCTCCCAGGGTCTTCACCAAATGCATGTCAGTGGTGACAGCATTCCTCTCGGCTCGAAAGGTCCGGGTGTACCCTACCCGGATGACTGGCTGATTGCGGCCTCCTCCAGAATGGAGGTGGAGCATCCAGGATCTGACCCTCCAGGTTTGCTTCTCGTTGGCCTCCTTGTCAATGAGGCCAGTCAGAACTCGTGCCAAAGCCAAGTGATACACCCTCATCGGGCAGAGTTCGACTCTCTGCGAGCCAGAGCACGGCTCCCGCGGACAGGGCCGAGGTTCTTTCCTCCTTTGCCCAGTCATTTCAGTTTGGGCAATTTGCGCCATGCCCGGGACTTCCCTGCGCCTTGGACCTCATGGTGGCCTGCACCAGCGTGATCTGTTGGGCCGTTGGCACATGCATCCCCTACAGTGGGGACTGGCCAGCCAATGGTCACAGCTCTCCGATCCTTTGGATCAGCTAGTGACAGTGACCCAGAAGATATGGAATGCTCTCCAGTGGTGGACTGTTCCAGCTCATCTGCAGGAGGGTATCCCATTTGTCCACCCGAGCCGACGGCTCTCTATCGACTGATGCCTCTCTGGGTTGGGGTGCCCATCTAGGGGAGCACAGGCGCACGGCCTCTGGTCCCTCGGAGTCCCGATGCCACATCACCTGCTGGAGCCGAGCGGTTCATCTTGCCCTCACCGCCCGCCTCCGCTTTCTATGGGGTCAAGTGGTTCAGGTCCAGACGGACAATACCACAACCATGTACTACCTAAACCGCCAGGGCAGGATGTGCTCCATGCCTCTGTGCAGGGAAGCTCTTTGCATTTGGTCTCGTGTGCAGCCTGGAGGCAGATCTCCTCGCCATTCACGTGGCAGGGCCTCCAACACCCTGGCCGATGCCCTCGCCGGATAGGGGCCATGCCTCACGAGTGGTCTCTCCTGCGGTGGTAGTACAAGATCTGTTCTCCCACTGGGGCACGCCTCAGGCGGACCGTTTGCCTCCAGGAGAATGCTGGCTGAGACTGTTTCATGCCCACCCCTCAGCAGGGCTCGCTGCAGGGGATGCCTTCTCGAGGCTGTGGACCCTGGGCCTCTTCTACGCCTTTCCCCATTTCCCTTGATCCACAAGTGCTTCTCAAGGCGAGAGGGACAAGGCAGGTGATTCTGGTAGCCCCAGACTGGCCCCATCAGTTCTGGTATCCAGATCTCCTCAGTCTCGGCCCAGGCTCCTGAGGCTGCTTCCAGCCCGCCTGGACCTGATCTCAGTCAATCAGGGGAAGGTATTCCATCCCGACCTTCAGTCCCTGCACCTGCTGACCTGGTTCCTGAGTGGCTAGAGTTCCAGGCCTGGGTCTTTCCGACGAGGCCCTCAGCGTCGTTGAGGCGTCCCTTAAGGAGTTGACAAGAAAATGCTACGCCTTCAGATGGAAGAGGTTCTGTATTTGGTGTCAGGGCAAGGGCCTGGACCCTTCCTCCTGTTCCTTGGCAAGCATTCTGGACTACCTGTGGTCCCTTTCTCAGCTAGGGCTTCGTCCTCGCCCCTTAAGATGCACCTGGCAGCCATCTCTGCTTACTGGGCGCTGGCTGGGAAGCAGTCAGTGGCGCAGGAGAAGTTGTTCAGGCGCTTTTTCAAGGCCTTGATCACATATCCCCTCGATTGTGAGAACCTCCACCTCCGTGGGATCTACTGCTGGTATTGGCTAAGCTCATGGGCAAGCCATTCGGACGATAAGGTGTGACATCTCCCACCTGTTGTGGAAGACCGCCTTCTTGGTGGCTGTCCGTCAGCCAGAAGGATGGGAAAGCTCCATGCACTTTCCATCGAGTCTCCTTATCTGATCTTCCACAGGGACAAGGTTGTCCTGCTCCCCACCCGAAATTCCTTCCAAGGTGGTGTCGGAGTTTCACCTTAACCAGGTGTTGACTCTGCCGGTGTTCTACCCCAGTCGCACCTCGGAGGCCGAATATAGGCTCCATACTTTGGACCCTAGAAGAGTGGCTGCTATTATAAGGAGCAGATGGCTGAAGTTTGGGAGAGGTTTGCCAGCTGCTTGTCACCTACGCTGAAGCTGCACCTGGCAGACCTGCAGCCAAGCGGACGATAGGCAGGTGGGTCACCTCCTGCATAGATCTCTGGTATAGGTTGGCAGGTATGGGAGCCTCCCAGAGGATAAGAGCTCATTCTACCCGCCATACCGCTGCATCGGTAGCTGCTTCCAGGGACGTCCCTATCCAGGAAATCTGCAGGGCTGCTACCTGGAAGTCAGCACATACCTTCATCACCCATTACTATATCGACCTTGAGTCGTGCCGGGATGCTGGTTTTGGGGCCTCGTTCTCCAGTCTCTATTCCCAAAGTAGGGGTGTGCTTGCCTCCCTCCTCCCGGAAAACTGCTAGAGTCTGCCAGATAGTGTGGATGAACAACATATCCATGTCCCTAGAAATACAGGTTCTCACCTGTAACAGGGGTGCTAGGAATGGTATATATTGTTCATCCTGACTCCGACCTCCCGGCTTCGACGCACAACCTGGCTTCCAGCAGGCTAGATCTCGGCGCCATGGGGCGGAGCTGAGAGTTTTACCACCCGGTGGGTGGAGGAGCCAGCTTGAAGACCGTCTGGCAAGATGTAAAGTGGCAAGGAACTTGCCAGCTAGTGTGGATGAACAACATATACCATTCCTAGAACTCCTGTTACAGGTGAGTAACCTGTATTTACTGGTCCTTTCTAGTTCCACTATCCCTTTGATTTTTTTTATGTAATTAAAGGTGGTTTTCTTATCAGCAGTCAAGTTTGCCACCCAGTACTCCTCATTTGCTTTTGCATTTTGATTTCCTTTTGCATTGTTTAGCTTTTTCCTTGAAGTCTGTCCATCTAATAGATTAGGGATTTTGTTATATTTCTGAAAGGCCCTTTTCTTTTTATTTATGAGTTGTAATTGTCAAGGTAAACAATGTGGGTATTTTACCCTGGGAATTGTATTTGGTTTGAGAAGGGACGTAATGTACAAAACAGTATTCTAACTTTGCTTTAATAATATCCCAGATTTATAATTTGCTTTATTCCAACATTTTATTATAGTATGTCCTTTATCTATGGTCCTATTTCACCGATTTTAAACTCCACCCTATTGTGGTCACTCATGGCTAATGATTCCCTAACAATACAGTTATCCATATCTTCTCCATGTTACTCAAAACCAGATCAAGAACATTCTGACCTCTTGTATTATATTTTACATATTCAAACAACATGAAATCTTGCTGTATTCTGACAATTGCAGTGATTCTCAACCTTTGAACTGCCCGGAGAGAGAGAGTTAACTCTCTGTCACGGGGCATAGAATGCTGAGCTCGGGCTCGGTTGAAGTCTGTCTGGAGTGATTCAAACCTAAACAGTCAGATTCTTTACTCCATACTCACTGAAGCGGTTTCAGTTTTGTCGTTTTTAAACTGAAAGTATCCACATAGTTGGTTCAATCTCGGTTTGTGGTGCCGTGAGTACTAGATAGGAATTGTTCTGTTTTTCTGTGTGGCTCGGTTGAACCGGCTATTTGATGGTGAGAATTTGTGTGTTTTACTTAATGTGTGGTTACTGGTTCTTATCGTTGTGTGTTAAAAAAAAAAAAAAAATGTTTTGAAAGCGTTTTTTTTTTTTTTTCCGTGACACGTTAGGAACTGATAGGAGTCTTGCCTGGTAGTTGCGAAAAAAGGGTAAGCTTGGTTAGGTTGGCCATGTCTGAGAAACCCAAGAAAAAACCGGGCCACTGGGTTTCAACACTGCAGTGAGTGTGGGAGGTCTTTGCTAAGGCCATTCCCACACCACCTGTGTTTATTGTCTGGGGTTTGACCACCTTGATTCAGACTGCCAAATATGTAAAGACTTTTCCAAATCTACCCTTGAGAAGAGATTAGGTAGACTGAGGGAAAAGGAGGCGGAAAAGTCTGCTGACCGGATGCCCAGCCGGTTTGGTTTCGACCGAACCAGGAGGGTGCCCTCTGACCAGGCGATACTACTTCAGGCAAAGGAGAGCCGATTCCAAAGGATCGGTTCTGACAAAAGAAAACGCAAAGACAAATTGACTGGTTCAGATCCAGAGGTTCATGTTCCGACACGCGAAGAGATAGCCAGAGCGATTCACATTGTGGAATCGCTCCATCCGTTCGACCGATCCTGCTCCTTCTGGCAGGGTTCGGTTGGTTCCCTAGTTCAAGATTATACCCTTGAAGATTTTTATGAACTGGAATTTGAAGAGGAAGGGAATTTGAGGAGGATGATGTGATGGTCTGGATGTGCCTGTGGAATCGGACATCTCCCAGACAGACCTTCAGTTCTCTCCTAGGCTTTCTGAGTCCCCTTCTCACTTTGTTTTACAGAAAGGTGGCTGAAACCGTCCAGCTTCCTATGGAGGCGGCTGTGGAAGGTCAAGAGGAGCCTGATTTTGTAAATGATGGACATCCCAGAGTCCAGGAGACTGTCTATTCCCTTCATAAATGTTTTGGGAAACAGACACACAAAATCCTAAAGTCTCCTAACACTATACCTCCTGTGGATAGAAGAATGGACAAGAGATATACACTCTCAGGCTCAGACACTGAGTTCTTATATCAGCAATGCAGCCATGTGGGGTAGTGCAGGCTGCTGCCTGTGACAAGGCAAATATTCCCTGGCTTCACACCCCCTGCCGAGGACTCAGAAATATTGATGCCTTGGCAAAGAAGCAGTACATGGCATCTTCTTTGAGACTCAGGCAGGCTAATTACATGGTCTATACAGCCAGGTACCAGAAGTCCCGGGGACACTGTACTGGCACTGGCTAAACAGGCTCTCCAGCCAGCCAGGGAGCCTGGAGGCAGTGGCTGCAGTGGGATTGAGGCATCTAAGGTTGTTTCTTGCTGCTGTGGACTCTAATGATGTGTCATTAAGAGTCATGGCTAGATCTGTGGCTCTTCGGAGGATGGCTTAGCTCAGATGTGCTATCCTCTACTTGAGACACCAGGCTAAGACCATGGATTTTCCTGTAGTGGGCAATTCTCTGGGAGCAGACAGAGATTTACATGAAGAAAATGAATGAGTACAGGACCACTTACAGGGTGCTCAGGCCAAGGAAAGGCAGGCAACTTCTCAAGGCAGCAGTCTAGGAGCAAGGCCTTTTCAAAGGCCTTTTACCAAGCATAGGCCTCTTCTTCCTTTTCTCAGAGGTTTTTCAGAGGGAGAGGCAGAAGGGAATGAGCAGGGCTGTATCCACTCCTCAGCCTAAAGCCCCTGCCAAGCAGACACCCTGGTGGGCCTGCCGTGTCGACTCTCCTGTTCTAGTAGGGGCAAGTTGGCTTACTTTGTCCAGGACTGAATGTCTGTTACATCAGACAAGTGGGTCCTGGAAGTAGTAAGCCAGGGACTGGTTCTCAGCTTCAAAAATTTCCAAAGATGAGAGCCAGATCTTTTCCACCTGCAAATCTTCTGGAAACTCTTGCCCTAGAGGCAGAGGTTTCTTCTCTCCTAGCTTTAAGACCCATAGAGAGGGTACCTACCCTACACTAGGGCAAAGGACTGTACTCCAGGTACTTCCTGACCCCCAAAAGACAGGGAGTGTCAACCATCCTAGACCTTGGATATCTAAACAAACATCTTTAAAACCAAAGTTCAAGATGATAATGCTGGGAATAATCCTTCCTCTCTAAGGCCAGGGACTGGCTAGCCTCCCTTGACCTCAGAGATGCCTACTTTCACATTCCCATCAGGTGCTCCCACAGAAAGTACCTCAGGTTCGAGTTGCCCTCAGGCCATTATCAGTTCAGAGCAATGCCCTTTGGCTAACCTCAGCCAAAGGGTTTGACAAAGTGCCTGACAGTAGTAGTTGCCTTTCTAAGAAGGCAAAAGATTTCCATTTTCCATATCTGGACAATTGGCTAATAGTGGGTCAGTCTCCAGACCATGTCACGTCTCACCTGCAAGTGACCCAGCAAGTGCTCACTTCTCTAGGATTTCTTCTCAATCTTCCCAAGTCGGTTCTCGAACCAGTCCAGCTTCTTACCTTTATAGAGGCAGAACTGGACACACTCGAGCAAGAGCCTTTCTTCCTCTGGAAAGGCAAGGTTCTTATTGAAGTAGCTTCTTCCTTCAGCCTTCGGGTATCTCGACCAGCAAGGCATTTCCTCCAGCTCTTGGGCCACATGGCCTTCAGCAGCAGTGGTCCAAGGGCAAGATTCCAGATGAGGATATTCAGTTCCACTTGAGAGCTTTCTGGTCTCTGAGGAAAGATTCTCTTACCAAACTAATCCCAGTGACTCTGACCTTGATCCAAGCCCTCCAATGGTGGCAGGATCAGGACAATTTAAGACAAGGTGTTCCTTTTGCTACTCAGCCGTGTTCAGTGGCCCTTACCACGGATGCTTCTCTCCTGGGCTAGGGGAGCCATCTGGGTCCCTCACTGCCCAGGGGCTGTGGTCCCTCAAGAACTCCTTCTCCACATCAATCTTCTAGAGCTCAGAGCACTTTTCTGGATCTAAAAGCTTTCTCACAGTCGGTACAGAACAAGGTGGTTCAAGTAAGAACAGACACCACCACTACGTGGTACATCAACAAGCAGGAGGCAGTCTGTCCATGGCCTTGTGCACAGAAGCCATGAAGTTGTAGTCCCTGGCTTATTCCCTGCAAACCTCTCTTGTAGCAGTTCCCTTTCAGGTGAGGACAATGTGCTAGCAGATGCACTGAGTAGGATTTCTCAGGGCCATCACGAATGGTCCCTGGACCCTCTGTTGTTGAAAGTGATTTTTTCAAGGTGGGGCACTCCAGAGATGGATCTCTTTGCAGCCCCAGACAATCACCAACTCCTCTCTTCTATTGCAGACCTCCAGTCTTGGGCTCAGTCTGTCTGGGCGCCTGATCCTGAATTGGGAAGGAAGTTTCTGTATGCCTCCTCCCTCCCTTCCCACTCCTGTTCAAAGTTTTGGTAAAATAAGGTCTCAACCTTACAAGGTGATTCTGATTGCTCCAGATTGGGCCAGACAGCCCTGGTACCCCCTGTTGCCGTCCCTAGCAGTCCATCTTCCCCTCTCTTCCCAGGAAGCACAACCTGTTAACATCCTCTCGGGAAGGATTTGGTACCCAATCTTCAGTCTCTCAATCTCAAGCATGGCTCTTGAAGAGTTAGTTTGCAGATCTACATCTTTCCCAAGGGGTTCTGGATATCCTCAAGGCTTCTCGAAAGCCTTCCACAGAAAGAC
The DNA here is from genome assembly GCA_016271365.2 of Neoceratodus forsteri. Lineage (NCBI taxonomy): Eukaryota > Metazoa > Chordata > Ceratodontiformes > Ceratodontidae > Neoceratodus > Neoceratodus forsteri. Next base: position 1,689,857,540 of record CM057450.1, read on the forward strand.
TTACAACTCCAAGCGAGAAAGATTCAGCATTTGGTGTTCTAAGAAGCATATTTTCCCAGACACTACTGAATTGCTTTACGGTTCTGGATTATATGGTCCATCTTAATGGCCTAGGCCTCAGATCAGCTGCTCTCAAAGTACACTTGTCAGCTGTTTCTATGTTTTTGTCTGTGGGGAGGTATTCTCACTATCTTCCCATCCTGTGTTCTGTAAATTTTTTAAAGGATTGCTTCACACCTATCCTCCTTTGGAGACCCTGCCCCTGCCTGGGATTTGAATGTTTGCATTACTCAACTTATGCAACCCCTTGAGCCTATGTCTTCAGCAAAGCTTAAGTACTTGACTTGGAAAACTGTGTTCCTGGTAGCTATTACCTCTGCCAGGCGTATCAGTGAATTGCAAGCCCTGTCAGTGGAACCTGATTTTTATCTCATTTCACAAGGATAAAGTGGTCCTTAGAACCAGTAGAAGGTTCTTGCCCAAAGTGGTTTCAGACTTCCATTTAAACCTGTCTCTCTCCTGTTTTCTTCACTGATCATCCTTCCTCAGGAGAGGAGGCTACACAGTTTAGATGTCAAAAGAGCCCTTAGTTACTACATAGAGCTGTATCAAGGGTCACACGTTTGACTCCTCCAGTTGTTCCTCACTTATGGAGAAATGGGAAAGGCAAACCTACCACCAAATGATCTGTTACCAGGTGGATTGTGTCTTGTATACAATTCTGCTATGAAAACTGGGAAAACTCCACCCTCAGGCCTGAGGGCTCATTCCACAAGAGGTACAGCTGCTTCACTGGCTGCTGCCAGGATATCCTCTCTTAGAAATTTGTTAAGCAGCCACCTGGAAAACAGTCCATTCCTTTCCCAAGCATTACTCTTTGGATATCCAGGCTAGAGTGATGCTCTGTTTGTACAAGCAGTACTTCAGAGCCTATTCCCAAAGTAGGTTCTGTCCTCCTCCTTGGAGGTACTGCTTAGTAGTCTGGTATTGTCAGAATACAATAATACTTCATGTTTGAAGAAAAAATACTCATCTAAGTAATTACGTTTCTTCTAATGGAGTCTTGCTGTATTCTGACCTCCTTCTCTGCCTCCCTCTCGGAACCTGTTTTGGGAAGTGGGTGGGCTGGTGCAGTGTTGCACCCAGGGGTGTTTTTTGCTTGCACCACCCTCCTCTTGTTTGGGTGCTGATTTATTATTTATCGTAGATTGGTTTTTGGTGTCCTGACTTGAGTCTTCCTTGGGAATCCAAAAACTTTTTCAGTCAGTTGGCTAGTAAGAATTTTTACAATTTCCACATAGAATTTTTAGTTTAGTTGGGCTCGTAAGAATCTGATGGTTTAGGTTTGAATCACTCCAAACAGAGACTTCAAGCGAGCTCGAGCTTAGCATTCAGTTCCTGCATAGAAAGTTAACTCTTCATTCTCCGGGCAGTTCAAAGGTTGGGAATCACTGCAATTTTGGAATACAGCAAGACTCCGTTAGAAGAAACATAATTACTAAGGTGAGTAATTTTTCTTTTAGTTCACTAATACTGAGTATACTGGAACATTATTTTCCACTGAACTTTTCCTGCATATGTAGTCAGTCAATATTGGGAAGTTGAAATTCTCAGTATGTGTTCTTCCATTTAGATTCTTACTTTTGATGGCGTGAAACTAATATTTTCCTCATCACTCAGTCCTGGGGCTTTATAACATACCCCTATAGTAATTTTCTTATTCCTGGTTGGATACGCTTAACCCATACCTTGCTCAACCCCCTATATCTGACGGGGGCTTATTTCACGCACTTCAAGGCCATCCCTAATGTATAATGCTACACCCCTCCTTTTTGGTTTATTCTATCCATACAAAAAGATTTTGTAGCCCAGCATTTGTTTCCCTCACTGATCCTGATGCCACCATTTTTCTGTGACTTCAGAGTTGAATATTTTCTTCCCAAAGGAGGCATGTCAGCTTAACTATTTTTGACAGACTTCTTGCATTTATTAATAGTGCATGCTGTCATGTCAGTTTACTCTTATTTCCTTAGTTTTTCCTTTAAATTTTTAGATCTCCTAATATTTTGAATGAGGATTCTTCCATCGTGGTATATGTATTACTATTTCTTAATTCTAGGATTTTTTAGTTTAACCAGGAATAGCATACTAAGCTGAAAGCTTTTTACAGAGCGACCCGGGAGCACTAGGAAGTTAAGTGACTTGCTCAGGGTCACACAGTATGCAAGTGGAAGCTGTGGGATTCAAACCCAGGTGTGGTCTGCTGGATGTCACCAAATTTGCAGCTCAGAGCCTTAGACCACTGCACTATACTGCCTCCTATCGTGGATATGTTGTTCATCCACACAGTTTGGCATGTCCCTTTCCCATTAAATCTCACGGAAGTCTTCAAGCTGGCTCCTCCCACCCAGCCGGTTGGTATATACCTCAACTCCACCCCTTGGCCTGATCTTCCCTTTCCGCTGTAAGATACAGGTTGCCTCCCTCGTGCTCTTGCATTTCATAGGCCCTGGCTTTCCAAACTTCTGTTTTACGAAATTGAAACTCATCTGAGTTAACAATCACGCTTTTGAGTCCTTGATCATGGAAGAGAATCTTCTCCAGGATTTCGCCAGTGTCCTTGCTGCCAGAAGATGTCACACTGACCCTCATCTCACGTGCATCTACTGCCTAGGTGTCAGCCATTACACCTCATCCTGCACCTATTGCTTGGCCTTCCATCCCAACGCCCTGGATGACCACCTGGCAGGTTTAAAGTTGGGGAGACTGGAGAAAGGAATCCTCCGATGAAGTCCAAGGGAGACTAGATGGGCAGTTGCCATGGTTTAGCAGAGCAGCTGGAGCATTAAGGCGTTCAAGAAACGCTCTCGCTTTGGACAATCGAAGCTTTTCCGTTCCCTCTCAACTGGGCTCCACCTTCCAGTCTCTGCCCACTCCGGGAGGCGCCTGCTGGCTTGCACTCCTCCTGATCTCGTAAAAGAGATAAGGAACTGAGCACGTCTTTGTCTCGGCGAAGGCACTCTTGGGACCGAGAGGTGTCAGGAGCATGCGGTCTCACCCTCGGCTGAGATCGCTTCGGCTGCAGGCTTCACGGATCTTCCGTGTCGCTGGACGACTGAGGAGGTGGCAGAGGTCGAGATTGTCCTCGATCCAGTTGACCCGTTGTCGCCAGCCCGGTCAATGACTCCTTAGAAAGGACTCCTTTCCTTGTGTTCCCGATGAGGAGACCCAGCCTGCTGGTGTACTGGTTCGGACCCACAGGTTTCACCGATCCCTCCGGTGTCTACTGAGCGACCAAGTTGGCGGCCTGATCTTGGTCGAGGTCTAGAACCCCCACTGCCAAGGAAGAGCCACAAGCGCCCAAAAGAGGCAACGCCACAGGTCATCCTCGTCCTCCTGGATGAGGAGAGGCTCCGACGGAAACTCCGTGCCATGAGGACCTTGCAAAAGCTGATTTTGCCCAGGCATAAGCTGGCTCCGCATCCTACCCCGGCCATTATGGCTTTGCTGGCCCCAGGCCGACGCTGACCTCTCTCGGAACCAAAGCCTTTGGTTCCCGCACACTGGGCCAGCCCGTCCCTCTGGTCGGCCTATACTGGTCTCTCCACCGATAGTGGTGGAGCTGCCGCCAACAGCCTGTGGGAGGGCTCAAAGTGGACCGACCAGATACTGGCTTCCCATGGGTCTGTCGGTCATGGTCACCCCAGACCTCCTCAGTGGTCGGGTGATTTGGGCAGCAGGCCGCTGTACCCAGGACTCTTCGACTCCACCTCATCCTTGATGATGAGTCTGCCCATTGGCACAGGGGTGGAGGAAGGTCCTTTCTCCTTCCAAGGGATCCTTTGCCTTTTCTGGTTGGGTTCCAGGGGCATCCCTGTGGAATCAGAGATGAGACAGAGTACCTTCTCACTGACATCCTCAAGGGGGTTACCTGACGGAGGCCTTTCCTGTGGCCGAGGTCATTGTTGGTCCGGCACTTGAACTGTGGCAACATCCTGTCTCATGTCCAGCATCGCCTGCCCGCATGGTTTCAGCCCCATAACACCAGATCTTCCTTTCCGCTGGAAAAATCTGGTTCCCTCGTGCTAACTCTAGCCATTGTAGGCCCTGGATTTGCGCTGCCTTGTTACTCCTCCAAGGAGGTGGCAGCTCCAGTGCCAGATCCTCCTCACAGACTCAGGCTTCATATCCAGGTACTTCCTGGTGCCAAGCAGATGGGGGTTGGCCCATCCTAGATCTCCACGACCTGAATCAATATCTCAGGTCTCACACCTTTCGGCTGGTATCTCTGAACCAGATCATACCATCCCTGGATCGAAACGTGGTTCTGTTAACTGGATCTGCAGGACACGTCTTTTCACGTCCCAATCTATCCGTCCCATCAGCGGTTCCTCTGCTTCACGGTCGAAGGGACCCTGTATGAGTTCGAGCCATGCTGTTCGGCCCTGCCATCGCCCCTTGGGTCCTCACCTGCAGCATTGCAGTGATGCGGGCCCCATCTTCGGGCGTTGGAGTTCGGATTTACTTACTGCGACGACTGGCTCTTGGCAGGTTCCTTCCTTCAGAAAGTGGAGAGATCCAGGATCTGGCCTCCAACCTGCTCCCAGCTGGGCCTCCTTATCAACGAGGCCAAGTCGGAACTCGTGCCTTTCAGGTGACGGGCTTCATTGGGACGGAGCTCGACTTTTGTCAAGCCAGAGCTTGGCTCCCGCAGACAGGGCAGAGGTTCTCTCTCCTTTGCCCAATCATTTCTGGTTGGGCACTTGTGCCCTGCCTGGGGATTTCTCGCCTTCTGGGTTACATGGTGGTGTGCACTCAGTGGTCCATTGGACCCGATTGCATGTGCCCTCCAGTGGGAGCTGGCTGCCCAGTAGACTCAGCATCACGGTCGTTTCGACCCGCTGATCACTGTAACCTGGAAGATGTGGGACGCTCTCCAGTGGTGGACCGCCCAGACCGGGTTGTAGGAAGGATCCCATTTGTCAGCCCAAGCCGATCGTTGTTCTTATGACCATTGGCGCCTCTCGAGGCTGGGAGGCCACATGGGGACAACAGGGACCACAGGCTGTCGACCCTCGAGGAGTCCCGATGCCACATCAACCTGTTGGAGCTCAGAGCAATCAGACTGGTACTGTCAGCTTTTGCTCCTCAGCACCGGGGTCAGTGGTTCAAGTCCAGACGAACAAAACCCCAACCATGTACTACCTCGACAAACAGGAGCGACGCGGAATTAATCGGTTGCAGAGCCGTAGTCGAGACCTGTCTTAAGTCTCTGCTGAAAATTTAAATTCCACTTTTCTCTCCAGACTACAGATATCTCTCCTGGGAAGCTGTTAAGACTCCAGTACCTTCATGTCCCAGAGATCCCTATGGATTTAACTCCCGGTACAACCATCCTTTGAGACGCCTCTCAGATGATATGGAATAATCCGTTCTCATTCCTTCTGTGGCTAAGTCCATAGATAGAAGGTATGCTGCTCCCAAGGATCGACCCATTTTGGCCTCCCAGCGCCTTAGGACCCTATTGTAGTCCTGGCAGAGAATAAGGCCGTTCTTCCTCAGGCATCTACAGCCCAGCCTGTAAACAAAGAATCTCACAAGATAGACACATTAGGTAAGAGTCTTTGCTGCCTCTACCCTGGGTATGCGTATTGCCAGCTACCAGGGCTGTTTCTCTCAATATGAGTATGTGTTTTGGCATTAGCTCAAACAGATGGTGGAAGCTCTGCCCGAGGTTGGACTAGTTCAGAGCTACTTCAGACCATAACTAGGAGTATCGAGTCCAACAACCAGCAGGTTAAAGCAACTATGGACGCTTTCAATACTGCTTCCTAAGCGCGCGGTATTTGTACCAGTCACTCCTGGCTACGACATCGCCAGGCTTCACGAATGATGCCCAACAGCAGGTCATGGCGTGCACTTTGACTGTATGTATCTGTTCGACCTCAAGTAGAGCAAGCTCTGGAGGCCACGCAGAAGACTAGGTCAGCCATTAAAAGTGCTCGACCGGCCCCACCCCATCTTGGAGGGGTGTTAATAAGCATCAATTTCACAACCGTCAGTCCTTTTGGGGCAAGGGCAGGGAGGTTTTAACAAAACCAAGCTCCCAGCCTCAAAGAAAACTCAACAGAAGGCAAGGGCCCAAAGTGTCCAGTGCCACCTTCTGAGTTTCTGCCTCGGTCCCACCTCAGCTGCTTGAGGGGGACTCTTCCTCAGTGGTGGAGGACGCCTGACTCAGTTCTACAACCAGTGGAAGTCCATAACATCAAACAAATGGGTTCTCCAGATAATGTACAAGGGTACCCTCAACCTTTCAGAAACCCCTCCGGATCGTTCCCGAAATAAAGGACAGCCCAGGTTGTCGTCAATAGTCAGACCTTCTTGCCTCCGAGATGCAAGGCCGTCTGAACAGGCCAGTAGAAATGGTTCCGCTGGATCAACCAAACACAGGTTTCTACTCCCATTACTTCCTGGTCCAGAAAAGACCGTGGCATGCTCCCCTTCTGGACCTCAGAAACTTAAACAAGTTTCTTCCCAAGGAAAAGTTCAAGATGATATCGCTAGGGACCCTGTTACCCTTGCTTCATCAGCATGATTGGCTAGCTTCCTGGACATGCAGGATGCTTATCAACATATTCCTATACACCCAAAGCACCACATATACCCTAAGGTTTGTAGCACTGGGCCAGCATCATCAGTTCAGAGTCCTGCCCTTTGGGCTATCCTCGTGCCACAAGTTTTACAAAGTGTTGTGCAATTCTGCAGCACATCTCAGGAAAATTGAATTCAAGACTGGCTTCTAGTAAGTCCTTTCAGGCAAGGAACTCTCACGCCAGAGCTATGGTCTGACTTTTCTCATGTCAATGGGAGTCCCATAAATCTCAAATCGCAGTTGCAGCCTCCCAGAAGCTCCTTTATAGGAACTCTTCTGACACCTCCTGTGCGAAAGCTTTCCTTCCAGAGGACAGAAGGAACAATATCCTACAGATGGACCATGCATCAGAGAACACAGCTCAGTTCGTGTTCTCTCGATGCAACGTATGCTGGGTCTCATAGCATTCTTGGTGTTCACTGTACCTCTAGCATCGCCTCCACATGAGAACCTCTCAGTGGATGCTCAGTACTCAGTGGTCCCCAACTCACTCACCCTCACTCTCAGTCCTTTCTCATCAGGTGACAGAACCTCTGAAGAGGTCACTCACTTGGTGGTTGAAAGAGGAAAACCTTCTGGAAGGGTATCCCTTTGCTCCCTGGATCATCAGATCTCCATTGCCCGAACATGTCCCTGATGGGGTGGGGAGTTCACTATCAGAATCTCCACACCCAAGGTATGTGGTCTCAGGAAGAGTCCCAGCTTCACATAAATGTCCTAGAAATGAGTCGCCCTTATGCATCTGGCTTTGAAGGACATTCTGTGTCACAAGAACATTCTCCTTCAAAATGATTGACAAAGCAGTGATGTATTACATCAACAAGCAGGGTGGTGGAGACACTCATTGCTTCCCTGCATAACAGGTAAGAGTGTGGAATGTGCCTAGAGCTCAGGCTCTAATTCAGGCGATCTTCCTGCCGGGAGTGCAGAATGAACTGGCAGACCGTCACAGCAGAACAGAGACGGATCCTCACAAGTGGTCTCTCGACTCAGCAATAGTTCATTCACTATTCGCAGAGTGGGGAACTCCAGACCTGGACCTTTTACATGCCCACTAACACAAAACTGCCTCTCTTCTGCTCCAGAAATCCAGGGCCTGGCTTTTTCCATCAGGATGTGTTCAGGCTGCAGTGGACAAATGCTTTCTATACGCCTTTCCTCCTCTTCCACTAATTCAGCGTGGTACTTCTCAAATTAGAGTCCCGGGGGACTAAATGGTCCTCATTGCTCCTTCTGGCCTCGATCAGATATGGTTTCTGTTACTCAACAGTATGTCGGAAACCCTCTCCAAAGGTGCTTCCCTTCAAACGCACCACCTGACCCAGGTGCCTGTGGTCCATCCCAACCTGAGGTTGCTTCACCTTCGCCCTGAATAGATAGAGGTGAACAGGTTCAGTGTCTCTCGGAGAGTTTCAGATATTCTTTGTTGCGCCAGAAGCCAGCCACCAGAAAACGACACAGCCAGATGGAAGCTGCTTTTTCTCTGTGTGCAAAATCTCTCTTGAATCCTTTTTCCTGCTCACCAACCAAAGTTCGAGTACCTTTTGGACTTCTCAAATTCAGGTATACAATACTCTACAGTCGGAGTTCACCTTGTGCCATTTCAGCTTATCATGAGCCAGTACTTTATCACTGGCTCAGTTACCTGTAGTTAAGAGGTTTCTATAGGGTATTCTGCATACCAGACTTCCTGTCAGACATCCAGTCTCAGCCTGGGAGATTAATCTTGCACTAGACATGCTCACTCAAAAGCCTTTTGAGCCTCTAGCTACCTGTGAGCTGAAATTTCTACTTGGAAGACTGCCTCTCCTGGCTGTTCAAAATGCCCACTTTTCCCTTTCACCCCTGAATTCTTTGGGACTAGCCCTGCTTTGAGCATAGCAATCCACTGACTCTGCAGCCTCATTGGCAGTCTTAGGATCACTGTCCTCTAGCCAAAGCTTTGTCAGGTGAGCAAATCTAATAAAACTGTTCAAGCAATACCACCCTTCAATAGCTTCAACAGAATCTGCTTTCACCCTCCCACCAACGCTTAAATATTGATGCTGTTTAGTGGTTAATTCCTCAAAGCTCATTTCTGGCTCCTTTCAGAGTTTCCAGAACTTTGCTCTGTGTTTATCAGGGTTCAGATCAAATTTCTTTAATAAAGCAGTTTTTAACTTATCGAGCTCTTTACTTTCAACATTGTCCATCTGCCCCAATGCTTCCTCCCCTTCTCAATAAGTAGTGGAGACAGGTGAATGCTCCAGGTCTCTAGGCAGATTGGCCTGGATACAGACCTTTCAAATGAATTTAAAACATGTCCATATTCTCCCTTCTTTAAATTGCCATCAATTTTGAATTTAGGTTGTACCCCAGTCCTGAAATTCAGACCGAACCCTACCACTTACCTGGTCGGTGGTGGTTGTCTGGAGTGTTAGCATTTTCAGCTCAAACTCTGTCGCTGCTGTTCCTTTGCCTCAGCCTCTCTGTCACTGATGATCTTACTTTGAGATAGAGTTCTTGCAGCAGGCTATCACACTGAGGACTATGCCGCGAGGCACTAGGACCACTGGGAAAAATTCTGCCAGCAATACCAGCTGGGGTCCTCGATGCGTGCGGCCCTGCCCCGCCCCAACGCTGGTCAGGGTACAAGAGGGGCGACCCAGCTCCACCTCAGTTCTTTCCCTCATTACACCACGCACGTGAATAGTTGCTGCCTGTGATTCACCAGCGAGAACAGAGCTACAATCAAGATATTTTCGACGTGTTTTTCTATCACCACGACCGACGCCTCGCACGGTCACCATTAGTGGCTCCATTTTTCGGACTCTTGTTGTCTTTCCCTTGGTGTTTCAATCGCCGTTAGCGCCCGACGCCAGTACCGCAGTTGGTCCACGTGGTTCGATGTCTTCCCGGCGCCCCTCTCACCAGAACACGTCAATAAGTGCGAAAAGGGCCGGCAAATTCCCCGCCAAAGACGGTCATCGGCGGTGAGTTTTCTGTTTGGGCCCGGACTACTACACTGCTAACTGCGCTGACCGCTGTTCCCACGAAATGATCGTCATCCGACGCCTGAAGGCCCTGAAGGCTCTATTTACTGAGAAGAAGATGGACCTGCACTCATCCGAGGGAAGAAGGAAAAGCGCCATAGTAAGGAGTGCAGTCGGTCCTGCACCGTCCGGTCTCGTCCTGCTTGGTCGCGACCTTCCCGAAGAGGGCTCGGGTGAGTCGCCGTCTCCAGGCTAAGGCTGGCTCGCTGGGGAGCAGCCAAGCCTAAAGGTGACTCCAATTAAGGTCATTGCTAAGTCCAGTAGTGGTTTCTGCTTTGGCCCACAGTCTACGGCACCGGTGCCGCCAGCTAAAGGTTCGCCTCCAGAGCGTAGGAGACTCCAGCGCCTCTGTCATCACCCCGTCGGTCGTGACACCGACGCCGGTCGAGGGGCCAAGGACCCGGGTCGGTCGTCTCCCGCCGATATCCCCTGTCGCCAAAGTCCTCCTCCCCTGGGCATCCAGGAAAGCTCGCCGTCGCGCCCCGCCTGAAGCTTCCTTCCGCAGCGGGCGGGCAGAGATTTTTTCCCAGGACGAGCTGAAACAACTTTTTCATTTTGGTGGGGCAGGTTCACAAACGCATTCACCCTGTCGCTGGCCCAGACACTGTACCAGATCCTGCATGGTGAACCACAGCCGAGGGCGATCTCTCCGTTGGAGGTCCCGGAGCGCCTGCTGCCTCTTCTAGGGGCTTGTTCCCGCGCCTGATCTGAAGACTGCCGATGTCGCTCCTTAGGTTCTACTGACAGATGTCGGACCCGGTCTCGCTCTCTGAGCCCTTCCTGCGCGGGCGGACGGTTCCGACGCCGGCTCGGACTGTCGCCGGTCCCCTGAATACCGACGCCAGCGAGGCATGGACATGAGGCAGAACCAGACCACTCTAAATCAGATAGTTGGTCCTCCACTTCAGCATCATCCTCTTCCTCTTCCCTCAGCCTCAAGCGCCCTGAGGAGAAGGACATGCCTCGCTTCACCTCGGACAGTCCCACATTCATGGACGTCATGAGGCATATCCAGACTTCTAATGAGTGGGACACAGAAGACCTGGATCCGAACACCGGAGATTGGCCAAGTACCTGAAGCAGAAGGAGCCAAAGTCTTTGGTCATTCTCCTCTGGTGGATACCTTTCAGGACCTGACTAAATCCACCTGAGTGCGCCCAGCCTCATCCCGGGCGGTTCCCAAGAAGTCGGACAGGCTTTACAAGGCGCCGAGGGCTGAACCTTTTTGGCTCTACACCCTCAGGCAGACTCCACTGTGATCATGGCTGCTCATGACAAGTCCTCGACAGCCGCACACTCAACTCCCAGCCTCCGACTTAGTCCCATTACCTGGCTCAGGTGGGCAAAAAGTACTCTGCCTCCACCTGCTCCATTAGATTCCTAAACTGCCTCACGATATGATGCAGTTCCAGAATGCGCCAGGAACAGGGTCTGAGCTGGCACAGGCCATGCCAGACTCTGATAAAAGATGGAGATCCTGGCCTCCTGCAGTCGGGCTCGACGCCGGGCACTCATCTTCTGAGGGCCTCGTATAATACTGCAGATATGGCTCCCAGAGCAGCTGCCTCTGGGGTTTGTCTCCGCACCATGCCTGGTTACGGCTTTCAGGCTTCCACCAGGATCTGCAGTCCGGTATCCAGGACTGCCGTTTCAGTGTACCGTCTTGTTTTGGCAGGAGACGAAGAATCTGATCTGCAGTCTCCGGAATCGGGCAAGTCTATCTGGTCGGTCCGCCAGATGTACCGTGGCTACCAGTGATGCCCCCATTGCTGTCTGCTTTTTCGAAGGCCTCAGGCAGTCAGACTTCAGCCTGTGGTTCCAGCAAGGCAGAGAGGTGGCTTCCGCTGAGATCCGGAAACCAGCAGTCTGGCGGACTGCCTGGCTGTGGGCCCAAGTCCTCCCAGGCCTGTCTCCCTACCCCCAGTTCCGCCAGTGACTCCTTCCGCCCCCATAGTTAGACGTCCAGGGGAGCTGGTCGGGCCGTTTCTCCTTCATCTCAAGGGTGGAGCCTCATTACCACAGATCACTGGGTCTTGACGCCATTCGGAGAGGACACACGGAGTTCAGAGTTCCTCCATGTACTCCACCAAAGCTCTCCCGTTATCCTCCTTCTCACATTCCATTCTTGGAAGGAGAAATTCAGGCCCTCCTGCAGAAGAGAGCAATAGAACGAGTTCCCGTGGAGCAGTGGGGTAAGGGTTTTATTCCCACTTTTTCTGATCCCAAAGACGGGGGACCTTCGCCCATTCTGGATCTCCGTCCTTAAATCTCTATAGAGTACAAAAGTTCAGGATGGTGACTCTTCAAGGTCTCCCCCTCTGCTGCACCAAGGGATTGGCTCTGTTCTCTCGACATGCAGGATGCATACATGCATATCGGGTCTTTCCTCCTCACAGGAAGTATCTGAGGTTCTACTTCCTGGGAGAGCATTATCAATTCGGGTGCTCCTGCTCGCCTCTCTTCCTGAGTCTTTACCAAATGCCTAGCAGTGGTGGCTGCGGCTCTCAGGCAGTCAGACCATTATGTTTTCCCTTCCTCGACGACTGGCTGCTGACAGCCCGTCAAGGGATGGCCTCCTGCGCCTCTCTCTTGAGATGCCTATACTCTCTTCCGAGGCTGGGATCACCCTGAACTTAAAGAAGTAGTCCCGGGCCCAGCCTAAACCTCGCCTGTTGGCGACTCTGGACTCCGTCCAGGGCAGGGCTTTCTCCCTCAGGACAGGGTCTTCGCCCCGCGGTTTGGCAGAACGGATTTACATAGCACCCGAGTTCCGCTCGAACTTCCTCAGTCTATCAGCACATGGCGGCCATCCCAGTAATATCCTGGCCCGCCTCCACATGAGAATCCCAAAATGGATGCTCAGGGTGCAGTGGGATCAATACTTGGATGACCTGACGCTTTAGTCATGATCTCTGAGCCAGTCAGAAGAACGTTGCTTTGGTGGATGGACCTCAGCAATCTGGACAAGGGGAGGTCAGCTTTGTCCGAGCCTCCAGGTCAGACTCTGACAACGGATGCCTCAGACCTGGGTTGGGGCTCATCTCGGTGGTCACCTGACGAGGGGTTTGGTCGAGCCTAGGAAGGGTCCCTCCATATCAATGTCATGGAAATGCTGAGCGGTCCTCTCACGCCTTCAGGCGCTTTCAGGAGGACCTGGTTCCTGCTCTTCTCATTCAGACGGACAACATGGCGGTCGCCTTTATATCAGCAAGCAAGGAGGCACTCATTCCTATCCTCTTTGCCGGGAGGCGATGAGAGTCTGGTACTGGGCGCTGGAACGGGCATTGCCTGTCGGTGCACGCTCCAGGAGTCCTAAACAGTCTGGCCGATGATCTCAGCAGGTCATGGGCCAGGGCGCATGAGTGGGAATTGCTTCAGTCCGTGGCAGATCAGCTCTTCGGAAGGTGAGGCCTTCCCAGCAAGATCTCTTTGGCGTCCCGCAACGCCAAGCTGCCATGCTTTTTCCAGACGCGTTATCCCTTTGTTGGGCCAGGAGGTTTTTTATGCCTTCCGACCTTCCCTCTCATCCAGAGGGTTCTGCCTCAAGTTACAGGCAGAGGGGCACGCATGATCTTGGTGGCCCCCAACTGGCCCCGACAGATTTGGTTCCCACTTCTGCAGCGGTTGTCCCAGGAACCTCCAACTGCGCTGCCTCTGTTCAAGAATGCTGTCCCAGGACCAGGGTTCTCTGGTCCGCCTGGATCTTCGATCCCTGCACCTTCATGCTTGTCTCCTCCAGACGTAGCTGTGAATCGATACAGGGTTTCCCCGGCAGTGGCTGAGGTTTTAGCGTCCGAACGTAAGCCCTCTACTCGCTGTACTTATGCCATGAAATGGTAGCGGTTCTGTCTTTGGGCCTTGCCTCAGCAGTTAGACCCAGTCACGTGCTCTGTGAACTCCGCTTTGCAGTATCTCCTCTCCTTGTATGAGAAAGACCTGAGCCATTCCTCCATCAAGGTGCACATGTGGGCGATCTCTGCCTACCATGCTCTGGTGGGCTGACAGGGCATTAGCCCAGCTAGAAGTGGCCCCGCACCTTCCTTAGGGGGTTCTTCATGAGACCTCCGTCAGGGACCCTGTCCCACCCTGGGACCTCCTTTTTATGTTGGAGAAACTCACCCTTCCCCTTTTGAACCCCCAGCGACGCAAGGAGCTGCGATACTTATCTTGGAAAGTTTGTTTTGGTAGTTGTTACTTCCTCAAGAGTTTCGAGCTGCAGGCTCTGATTGTAAAGAGCCCTGTTTGGTTTTTCATAGGAAAGGGTTTCCTCCGAACTAATCCTAAGTTTCTTCCGAACGTGGTCTCGAATTGACCCTCAACCAGTTGGTTGATCTTCCTGTTTATTTTCCTTCTCCCTCCAATAGAGGGAGGTTCTCCTCACACATTGCATGTCCACAGGTCCCTGAGGTATTACCTCAGTAGAACGTTCAACACCATAAATCGGAGCAACTCTTTGTGGCCTTTGTGCCACAACGCTTGGTCAGCGTGGTCCAAGCAGACTATCTCCAAATGGATAGTCCATTTGCTTCGCTCTGTTACGAGCATCACCACAAACCCCTACCGCTCCACCAGGGTGTTTCAGCTTCTTTTGCCGCGATGCAGAATGTCTCCATTCAAGACATCTGTGCGGCTGCGACCTGGAATTCGGTGCATACCTTTGTCAAGCATTACAGCTTGATATCGCCTCCAGACGCCGTGCTGGCTTCGCCTGGCGGTTCTACAAGGACTCTTGTCCTGACGGTCTCTGGAGTCAGCATATCCCTCCTCCCGGGTGACTGTCTCTTCGCTAGGGCACTGCTTGGGACTCAGTCCTATGTGATGGCCTGCTGCAAGAGCTCTATCTCAAAGTAAGATAGTACAGTTACGTAAGAACTTACCGCAACAGTAGATCTTCGAGGAGCTCTGCAGGCGCTGTTTTCCTCCCACCTTCCCCTTGGAGTGTGCAATTTTCTTCTCTAGGATGGGCTTCATCTCCTTCTCTTGTCAGGCCATCTGCTGGTATTGGCGGAGAATGGAGGTGGAGCTCGTCTGCCCTCTTATACCCTGACCAACAGGGTGGGGCGGCGGCCGGTGGTCCCCAGCTGGTATTGCTGGCAGAAGTTTTCCATGTGGTCCTAGTGCTCGCGGCATAGTCCCACTGTGATAGCCTGCTGCAAGAGCTCCTCTCAAAGATCTACTGTTACGGTAAGTTCTTAACTGTACTTTCCTCTGCCTGGTGCTGTCGCTTGGTCCCTCTCTGTTGCTGTTGTTACACCATCTCAAACCTTTTTGCTCATTCTCAAGCTCTGTCCTGCATCCGCAGCCTCCTCAGCTCTAGCTCTTTGTTTGTACATGGCTCCTTCTCCTGGACTCTGAACCTCCAAAGTCACCACCTCTGGCACTGTGTGTTTTTTTTGGGGCACTTCCTCCTTCTCAGCTGCCATAAGGGCCTCCGTGAGTTGCCTTTATTTTTGTTTTCAGTAGGAATGCCCTTCTCCCCACGGATCTTCCAGGTTCATATTGCTGTACTGGACATACATTCTTCTGTCTACACTACTCTGCTAAAAAAAAAAAAAAATCAAACGATAGGGTATATTGTCTACCAAATTCTTTCTCCCTTTTCCAAATTCTGTCCTTGATTGTGTGATGGTTTTGCAAGACCATTCAAAATCCCAGTAGCTGGCACCAAATCTGTCATGAGTCTAACCAGGATCTCCTCTTTGCAGAGAGGATCCCTTTACTGAACCCGTGAGCAATGTAGGGTTCAGGAAGAATCACTAACCATCTTTTCCCAGTGGGAGGGTGGAAACTGTAGTTTTGAGTTCCCTTGACACACTGCACTACATTGTGTTCGAATCCCACTACTGCCACTGGCTACTTCTTGCCTAAGTAGTTTTGTGGGATAGCCAAGCAGTCACTATCTTTCAAGGCACACATTCTTCAGAAACCCTTCTGCTAAAATGTTAGCTCACACAATCTGATAAGAAAATCATAAAGCAATACAGTAAATTCTACTATTTGGGAGAATTTTGAAATGCAGACAGTACCAAAATAAAACTGGATGGTTTACAGAAAACACTAGATACTGTTGTCCTAAACTATACTGTATTCTGATGTTGGAGTCCAGAAAGATTAAATGTCCATGTGGAGCTAACAGTTCATTAGGCAGCAGAGTCGTAGTATGTTTGTGTTCCAAATCTGTGAATGTCCTTTAGAAAGACTCTAGGTGCTTCCTTAGTGAAGAGTCTTGGTTTCCAAAATTCTGACTTAAAATCAGAATTTTCTGAAAACCTTCAGGAGAAGGCCCTGATTTCAAAATGGGTCTATTAGATAAGGCATGGTCATTTTCAAGCCCTACCCATCACTTTTGTGATGGGGTATATACTTTAGCAATACAGAGATTGGGGTACAACA
This sequence comes from Neoceratodus forsteri, assembly GCA_016271365.2. Taxonomy (NCBI): domain Eukaryota; kingdom Metazoa; phylum Chordata; order Ceratodontiformes; family Ceratodontidae; genus Neoceratodus; species Neoceratodus forsteri. Next base: position 1,689,873,617 of record CM057450.1, read on the forward strand.
GTTTACTGTTTCCTGCAGGTGTCACTGTGGTTCCATGGCAACCCCAGGAACATCTGGTCCATGCATTTGTCTTGACCCCAGGTCATTACATTACCTTTTTCATGTTCTTGAAACTATATGCCCAGTTTTATCTAATGGCCTATGACTTTTTGGGGTCATAAACTGTTGGTACCTTATCTGAGACATACCAGACCCACACTAGTTGTTACAGAATTTATGGCTATTTTGTATTTACTCCTAAAAGCCTTTTAAAGAGATAGTGTCTTACTCTATAGTATATTACGGCACATACAATAGGAACCCAAATAAAGTATATAGGCCTATCATGTGACAGATGCTCTCACCCAGGCGAGGCGGGACAGTTATATGCCTTCCCCACCCCTTTCCTCCAGCGTGTCCTCCTCAACTCAGCTCTAACTGGGGACAGTGATGGGGACAGCTCCATTCTGGCCCCAAAAGTCTGGTTTACCTCTCCTCCAGCAGATGTCGGGCCGCTGATCCCATACCTCTTCCCTCCATGCAGACCTGCTGACACAACACCAAGGGTCTCTCCACACCCCAACCTTTGCTCCTTACACCTTCACACATGGATCCTGAGGACTTTTTATAAAAAGACAGCAAGTCTCTGAAACTGTGGCAAACATCCTATTGGCCTCAGATGACCGTCCCATTAGAAAACTTATCAAGTGAAATGGAAATGCTTTGCTAATTGGGTAGCCACCAACTTTCTTGACCCTTTCATGCACCCTCCTGCTATTCTGGACTACTTATCTTCCCTTTCCTCACAAGGATTGGGTTACTCATCCATCAAGGTACACTTAGCAGCCATTTCAGTCTTCTGTGAGTTCTTAGTGGTCGGTCGGGTTACCCAGCAGGACCTGACCCACATATTCCTAAAAGGCCTCTTGCATCCTTAAACCCCAGTTCGGTGACCAGTACCTCCTTGGGACCTCAGTTTCATATATAGAAAATTAACATTGCCACCCTTTTAGCCAGCTGCTACTTCTGAAATGCATCTCCTAGCATGGAAAACTTTATTTTAGTGTCTATTACCTCGACTAGCTGCATCTTTGAGCTACAAGCCCTTATGTGCTCGGAATATTACTTGTCTTCCACAAAGACAAGGTCTCCTCTGTACTAACCCGCCTTTCTCCCAAAAAGTCGCCCAGAACATACATTGAACCAATCCATGCACTTGCCAGTTTTCTACCCAGATCACTCCAATCCAGATGAACACCTTCTCCATACGTGGATGTACATATCGCATCCTGCATAATACTGTGTATAGCATGCCTAGCGCCCACACTGAAAATACAAACAACTTTTGTAGCCTTCGCTTCAGGCAAGGAATGCCTACCAGTAACCAGGTAAACTTTATCAAATTTGCTGGAGCATTGCATAACCTACTGTTACAATAAATGTGTTTTAAAAAAAAAAACTCTAGCGCTGTGCATGCTCACTCCACCTAGGCTCTTTCCATAAGCACAGCATGCTTCCTGGTGTCTGTTTCTGACATTTGTCATACTGCCACATGGTCTGCTGTTCATACTTTCACAAAACACTACAGCATAGACTTGACCTCCCGGCACGCACTGCCTTAGGGCGCCGCTTGTCCACAGGGCCTCTTGTTTATTTATTTTTTCCCTTTGTCCCCAGTCGGCTCCTTCTCTGCTACTCCAGCTGCCATCCACCCACTGAACTCCCAGGCCACCACCTTGTATTCCCGCCAGGCTTGGATCCGGATTAGGTGGTGCCCATGGAGATGGCAAGCCATGGATGGCAATCAAGCCATCCGCGACCTGGCTGCCACTTTTAGTTTCTCCTCTTGCAGGAGTGCAGTGCAGTGACCCTGCAACGAGGTCGCGTATGCCCTGTGTGCGCCTGCATCAAGTGTCTGCTGCGCTCTGGCCCACATTCTTGCGGCTCTGTGCCGCTGAGCTCCAGCTCCACTAGGGGTCCGCATGCACCGCTGCAGGTCCCCGGAGATGGAGAGAAGTCTGTCGGATGCTCGATCCAGACCCATGATGGCCTGTGCTTGTTCCTGAACATGGGTTGCTGTCATGGTGCTATAGGCATCCGGGGCCTCAACCTCAGCACCACCGGCTGGCTAGGCCCTTTTTACCACTCTTCCTATTCTTCTGCTTGATAATCATCACAAGAGTAGTACCTGCTGCAAGAAATGCTCTCAAAGATAGTACAGTTTCGTACTTACCATAATGGGAGATCATCAATAGGATCTCTTGCAGCAGGTACATTCCTCCTACCTTCCCCACCTTCTCAGAGAGAGCAATCTTCTAAGACTTCCTCAAAGACTAAAAAGTAAGGGTACCACTGGGTCTTCTCAGTCCCCTCAGTCTTGCTCTGCAGGCTGATCGCTGGTGGGAAGCTGAGGGAGCTAGGGCCACCCACATATTTATTGAGACAGATGTAGTGATGTCATTGTGGGCGGCCCCAGTCAACACCGTCAGTGAAGGCTTCTGTCAACAGGAGCGCTCTGGTGTATACCCAAGAGTAGTACCTGCTGCAAGAGATCCTAAGATCTACTGTTAGGATAAGTACTTAAACTGTACTTTCTGTTGACTTTTTCAGAAATGTCAGCTGCAGAAATTTGCACAGCTGCCACTTGGAGCACTGTCCACATTCACCAAGCACTAAAAGTCTGACATTGCCTCCAGAAGAACAGCTGGCTTTGGCCTAGCTTATGCTTCAGGGCCTTCTTTCTGAGGACTCTGGTCTCCTGCCTCCCAGACGGTTTTGCACTCGCACTGCTTGGACTCGCTCCATAGGTGTGGCCTGATGACAGAGCTATTCCCAAAGAAAACAGTTACCTAAGAACTTACTGTAACAGTAGATATTGGAGGGAATCTCTCATCAGGTCATGCCATCCTTCCTCCATCCCCCTGTCTCTCCAGCTCTACTGTCGTGTTGCTCCAGCATTTTACTAGCTGGGCACCTCTCTTTCTCTCTCCTTGGTTACCTGGTGGGACTTCTGTCTCCTATAGCCTTCAGCTAAGGAAAGAACTGAGGAGGGAGCGAGGCAGCCCACACTCATATGGGATGTGGCTTTGGATCGGAGCTGACATCGGCATGGTGGCCCCTACTAGACTGCTGCAGAAAAGCTTCCGTGGATCCTAGAGCCCGACTAAGTTCTGTAGGTGTGACCTGATGACAGATTCCGTTGAAGATCTACTGATCTTCCAAGAATCAATTTTCACCATTCAACACTGGTGGGTTCAAGCTAGAGGTGCAGGACTCTGTGGGAGCTATAACTTTAAAAACTTAACAGGAGGGAGCCAACGCCTGATCACAGCCCACAAGGCAGACTTATAACATGGCACTCATGGTTGGGCAGTAGCAGACGCTGGCCCCTTCTCTCTCAGTTCTGTTTTTCCCACCATCAAGGCTGCATCTCTGTCAGGAGCATGTTTGAAGACAGCATCACAAGTTCTCGCCACTTTCCCTCGATACTGTATCAATTTCTACACGCTTTTAACTGCAACAGTTTTCTTGTTTTCCTTTTAATAGTATGGTGTTGAGCATTGTTTGGTCATTGTTTATTTTCTGCTTTTGGCAGATATGTCTGGTCTGGGGCCTAAAAGAACTGGTAAATTAAGGTGAGTCTTGCCTCACACATCGGGTGACCCTGTGGAAAGCCCATAACCGTAACGGACGCTCAGGACAGCTGTTTGACCTGCCAAGGATCAAACCATGATGTGGATTCGCAATGTGTTCTTCTCCACGGACTGCTGCACGCTTCAACTCTGCGCATTTTGTGTGACTAGACCCACAACGCTCAGTGGATAGCGCCACACTGAGGACACCAGAACCAGGTCTTTGTGCTCTTCCTGTGAGCGCCTCCAGTACTACATACCATAGGAGCGCAGGCCTCCCATTAGTCTCGCTGAGACAGAAGGTCCGTGCGAGGGACCGCAGGACAGCTGGTTTGAGGAGTCGGTTGAGCCCCTCACTCTGGTGCCCTTTGGTGGCCTTGGCGACCCTGGGGTTGTGTTGCAGCTACTCGCTGTGCCGCCTCAGCTTCTGACACTGTCTGGCAATTTGGGTGGTGCACTTAGCTGTACGCTTGGTCCCCCTCACAAGAGCCACTTGTAGTGCTAGGAGAGGGGAATCGTGGGGTTGGCAGTTGGAATGTCTCCTGCTCTCCGGGTTGGAGGATGATGGCCGGATGATGCTGACTAGCTCCCGGCTTTCTGTTAGGGTGGAGCCAGGGGATCCCCATCTCAGTGCCGCCTCTTTGGTGTCTCTCTCTGCCGTTGTGGTGCCGGGATGCTTCTGATGTTGACACCGACACCAATGGGGCGTAATTAGGCTCGGGGACGATGCGGGTTTGGGAGATGGCGCCACCTGGGTGCCAGATCTGTTTTGGCAGCTATGGGCAGTGCCGATTCAGGTCTCAGTGCCAGGCTGGTGTCGCAGTGGGTTCTGTGCCACTGCAGTGTCAGGCCTGCTTGCTCCTCCTTTAGCCCCTGCCTCTAATCTTGGGTTTCTTCCAAGGCAGATCCTGCTTGGTGAGGCAGGAGTTGAGAAGCTGGGGTTGGCGCTGTGCCCTTTCTAGAGCCTCCAGGGGCTTTGGGAGGAGCTGTAATGTTGAGTCTGAGGTTGGTGGGGACAGGGTCCGCCTGATGGGCTCAGCACAGCTCTGCTTTCCTCACCTCGGGTTCCCCTCAAGGGCTCCACCCATTCATTCCTGTGAGGTTATAAGTACCACGGTGGCGGGTTGCATAGACCCCACACTCCCACAGCCCTAGCAGAGGACCTGCCTTGGTTTGCCAGGACCCTCCTCTTCCTTTTCATCCAGGTTTCTCCAGCCATTTGGGACCATGGTTGGTATGTTTCCCAGATTTCTTAGCGCCATGGATGAGGTCATTTTCTGACCTACAACCCCCTGCTCCTGAATCCTGCCTCAGCATCTTTGACTGCCGCCTCTGAGGAAGAGGATTCTTCTATCCATTACATCTCAGGCGCTGATTTAACCACCTATCAGCGCTTCCTGTCACAGATGCTAGAGGACTTGCATCTCTCCAGGTTTGAAGGACGCAACCTTGCATGTGTGATGTTGTCTGTCTTGGAAGAGTACAGTACTGACTCAGTTGTCATTCCTCCTGGCTCGCCATTCACGGAGGCTTCGTACAGTGTCTGGCACCATCCCTCTTCCGTGCTGCAGGCCAGAGGGACTGTCAGCCGCAGCTACTGAGCACTTATTGGGTCTGTGCCCCACCCCCGCTCAGGCGTGGAGGCGCACCCCCGTGGTCTGGATACTGCTTAGTTTTGACCAATTGGTAGAAGGGCATTCTCAGTGGCACACCTTCTTTGTGCGTGCAGTGTACCAGACAAACCAGGCTGCCTATACTAGGGTTCCTGTGTTTGATGCTGGGACAGATCCTGGCAATAATGCCCGACTATGAGGCAACCAGGCAAGCTATCTGCCTTTCCACATGTGCCTGGAGCTGGCGAGACACCAAACAAGTGTGTCTTAAGATGCTAATGAGGTAACCTCCAGGCTTGTGGGAACTGCAGTCTGCATTAGGTGGACAGCGTGGCTTCACCTTTCTCTGTTATCATCCTTGATCTGGCGTAGGGTGATTGCCACACCTTAGGCCCACCCCCACCCCAATAGGGTCAGGCTTTAATTACAGGGGTGACTTTCTTCTCCCAGGTCACGGTAGTGCTCGCCTCCCCTGGCCAGTCTCTGGTCTTGCCAGACCTGTAAGGCACTCCAGCTTCTCTGTGTCTTCCCCAGGAGGCTGAGGAGATTTGTTTTCCCTCAGGGTTTGCCAACCACCAAGGTGGTAGCTACACCGCCCACCGATATTGAATGAAGATTGATGCTTGAAAGATATGAAAATTATATGCTCACCATAATTCTTGATCTCAGGATATCTTCACCATTTTGCCCAGCATCCCCTCATGACCAGGCTTCTGGCTGTCTCTTCCCCACCTTGCATTCCCTTTTGAGAAAAAGAAAAGGAAATATAAAGGGGATACTCACACTGGGCAAATATAGGGACAAATCCTTCAGGTCACTGCTCATCTTGACCAGATGTGGTTCCCTCAGAAAAAGCAGAAGTTATCCTGGCCTTTTGGCTTTCCAGATTTCTGACTGGCACCTGGGGTGCCACCTTCTTAAGCTATAATCCCTTTCCAGCTTCTGCTAGTCTGCAAGACCACTGTTTTATAAAAAAAAAAAAAATTATTGTTCCTTGCCCTTCTTGAGAGGAGGTGGAGAGCTGAAGATTGGGGGGTCTTGACAGGTAATTCTGCATCTTTCCTTATTGTCCCATCTAGTCAGAGTGCTGGCCATTTTCCACTTATCCCTCGGGCAAGTTAAGGGATACTTCAGTGGCTGCCAGTGTTCACTCTAACCATTTACCCCACCCTTTCTTCCTTTATAGTCTCCTTCCAGTCTCCTTGTCCTCCTTTTGAGGACAAGGGAGGGTCAATAGGGAACAGGTTAAGCCCTTTGTCTCGCTTATAGCTCAGGCTCCTAACTGTGTTCAGGAACTGTACTTCATATCACCCTCTTTTTTTTTTTGGTCTTGGGGGCTTTAGGTCTGACTTGCAGCTAGGCCAAGATCTCTTTTGGGGCGAGTGTGAAAGAAACTCAGACAGTGGGCACACTAGGGCCCTTCCAGCTGATTCTTATGCCAGGACAGTGTGCCTTGTCTCTTTCTCAGGAGTATTTAATTTCTTACTTTGCCTTCCAGCATAGTCCTTTTTGGGACTATCTTTTTAATGCATCAAGCTTTGTAAACCAGGAGGCATGCCAGCCCTTCTACCTGGTTCGGAGTGTTGGCAGTCTGTATCTTTCTCTTTCTGTGTCTGTCTCTCTCTCTCCCTTGCCTCCCTCACATCTCTTCTCCTCTGGCTGCTCAGTTCCTGGTCATCCATACCCAACCTAAGTCCCTGTGTCAAGAAAATATATATTTATATCTCTCTTTTTGTCCAAGTTATTTTATTTTGTTGGGTTTATTATATTCTACATCCTTTTACTATCCTTGGACTCCCTTGCCCCACCCTTTCCTGTCTTACCACCCTTTTTCTCCATTTCCTTTAGGCGGACAGAACTGGGAGGGAAATTGGGGACCAGCATCAGTTACTGCCCAACCCACAAGCGCCACGTCATACATCGGCCTCATGGGGTGGCATCCTGACGTCAGCTCCTCCTTTTAGTTTTTAAAGCTATAGCTGCCATGGAGCCCTGCACTCTAGCTTGAACTCACCAGTGCTGAATGGTGAAGATATTCTAGAAGATAAAGAATTATGGTGAATATGTAATTTTCATTTATGGTAAGTTCTTGCGTAATCGTTCTTTCTACTTGCAAAACTTAAGTATGTGATCAGTTTTTCTTAATAGAACATTATCTATTTTTTTGTTCCCTTAATCCAGGACTCTCCATCATTGACTTTTACCCAGATGATTTTGCTATTGATTTAAATGGCAAGAAGTACGCTTGCAAGGTAAATATGGGGCTTGTCACTTTGTTTGTTCCGTATGTTATTGGTAGTTGTGTTTAAAAAATTGTATTGGGGTTTCTAACTTGTATCACCAAAGATGCAGTGAGAAAGCAATAAATACTGTATACTACAGGCCTTAATTTTTGGTGCTAAAAATAGGCCCAGAGAAGGGGTCTTGACTTATCTACTAGGTCAGCCTGTTTTTGGGATTTACTGTGTTAATTTTGTGTCCAGTTCTGGCACAGAGATTTGTTATGTGTCTGGCCACAAAACAGAAAATTCTGGCAGTAAATTAATGCCTAAAATGTTGTAAAACTGACAAGGAAAGGGGTTGACTGACTTGGAGGTCAGCTTCCAAGTGAGTATACAGTATATGGTACAAATCATGCACTTTGGAAGGTAGTAAAATAAAAACGTCAATGAGTGTCATAAGACATGTTCATCAAACCATTAATGCCTTAAGCCCATTTTTCTGTTCCTCATAACAGGGATGACAGCAGTAACCAGGTAATTAGTGGAATTAAGAAAATTAATATTTAGTATTTTACCAGTGAAAGATTACACATCAAATTTCATTAAACAACCCATTAGTTATTGGTAATTTGAAGAGGAGGAGCCATGAGTGATCTGGCTTTCTGCCAGTAATTATATTTTGAGTCACAGGTAAAGAGCTGAGGGCGTTACTTGATCTGTAACTTTTCCTGTACCGGCTATCCAAGGTCAGGAAGAGCTGGGGTTGCTGGCGGTTGGCGGGGTGGAGAAGACTGAGTGTCAAAGGACTGCTCTCCTCTACTTGGAAGTAGAGGGATGTCAGCCCACTCTACAACTGCTACCATGTAGAGGCCTGGTGGTAGTGCATTACGGTGGTACGAAGGGAGGGAGTCAAGGAACGCTTCCATGAGCTCCTTCACGCACACCCTGGATGCCCTATGGCAGGCGGGGTTGAAAAGGTGGAAAAAGCATTGGAGGCTTAATGAAGCAATGCCTGATCTGCCTGGGCCCTCACTGTCACCTGGAACTGTGCCTTTGTCCACCCTGGATATTCACTCCGTGGAAGCCACTGCTACAGTTGACTGTCTCATCTTTTTTCAACTTTTATTTTTTCTCACTGTAGTTTGCCATCACTGTATTTCAGAGTGATTGCAGTCATTGTGTATGTTGATGAAAGACTCTGCTAAACTGTTTCATTCTTAACTGTATCAATTTTCACCATTCATCACTGGTGGGTACTACACGGAGGTTCTAGGACCCTGCAGGAAGTTTTTTAGCTGAAAGCTTTCTCCTTCTAGGAGGAAGGGCTGATGACGAGGACAGCCTGTCCCTCGAGGCCAGTGCATTATGTGTGGGGCACAGCCACCCCTGCCTCCCAGGACTTTATCTCAGAAGGTAGGCTTTGGCAGTGAGTTCAACGGACCTCCCATGGCTGATGAAGGCCCATCGACTTCGGGCTCCTGACACCCTGTCAACTTTGCAAGCCCTGCTGCCTAGACCTCCCAAAGTCAGCTGGCAGAGCTCTGCCAGACCTACCGTGACTGGCAATGGCCCGTTGACGTCAGGGTTCCAGCTTTCCCTGTCAACATTGCAAGTGCCCCTGCAATACAGGCCACAGTCGATGTGCAGATTGTGCTCTTCTCCTTTGTGGAGATATTGCAGCACCTAGTACCTCCTCCTCCAGCATCAGGCCTATGACGGGGCCACTCAGGCCAGCCCCGCATCTGCACCTGCTCTGTTGACTCATCCTGCTCACTCCAGGGCATCGATGGATTCATTCCCTCCCGTGTAGCCAGAGCACAGAGAGGATCAGCAATACCACCTGACCTCATCCCACAGGGAGAGGAAGATGTGGATGGGAAGTTCCTCTGATAGAACTGACTCCACCATTTCCACCAGGAGTTGAGGACTCTACTCTGTATACTCTTGGGTTCCCTCCAAAGATCCTGCCTTCATGTCCATGATGAAGCGGTTCCAGATAGCTTTGTGGTTTTATGCCCAAGACATTACCTGGAGAAACTTGTTAGAATTTTTAGGATTACTAGTTTCTAGGGACGTGGATATGTTGTTCAATCCACACTTACTGGCAGGTTCCTTGCCACTTTAAATATTGTTGGAAGGTCTTCAAGCTGGCTCTTCCCACCCACCAGGGTGGTAAAACTCTCGACTCTGCCCCATGATGTCAGATCTTCCTTAACGCTTGGAAGCTCAGGTTCCCTCCTTTGCGCTCTGTGTTTTAGGCCTGGATCCAAACTCTTTGGTTAATTTGAAAATTAAGATTTACAAGACTTTGGTCTGTATCTTCCCCAGCAGCTCGATGGACAAATCGACTCCGGATTTCGTGAGGTCCCCTGTGGGCAGAAGATGTCCCAGACCAATCCACCGCCACGCGATGCTTATTGCCTTGGCTCGGCCATGACTCACAGGCTTGTGAGTTGTGCAGATCCTTTTCGGCTTTGGTCTTGAGGACCACGCTGCCCGTTACTGTTGGGGCGACTTTAAAACGTTATCCTCCGTTAAGTCTAAGGAGGCCCAATGGGCGGTGTCCGAGTTCAGGCTCGGGCGGAACAGCTGGAGCAGATGACGCCTCGAGGAGGAGGCGCCCAGGCCGCATCATCCTCGGTCGCGTCATTATCCCATGTCACGGAATCCTCCCTACACAGCTTCTTTCCAAGGGCTTTGCCAATCCCTCTCCACCAAGGGAGAAGGCCGCTTCGGGACATTCCTCTCGGTCCAAAAGAAGGACCCCAAGGGTAAGTCCCACCATCGACATTCGTGGAGCGGAGCCATCCTTCCCGGATAGTAGACACCGGGCTTCGGTCGAGGTTACGGCTAAGCCTTCATGGTGTCCCCATCAGGTCAGCAGGTTGGGGCACCCGTTGACTCAGTCGAGATTTGTCTCGACCGTCAGACAGACTGTCGACCGGAGACCGACAACCTTCTTCACCGGTTCCCGTGGAACCGAGGACTTGCCTGTGCTGGAGTCCCCGGTTAACTCATTGTCTCCACAGGAGCTCTCTGAAGTTGCACCACTTGTCTCCTGTATACTGTTAACAGTAAATCCTGGGCCTTTCTAAGCAAAATCAAGCTATAGTCAGCATGCCACAAACAAATCCTAATAGCTCAAGAATGGTAAGTGCTAGACACAAAGTATGAGTGGCAGTTATTCAGCACAAAATTACCTTTCTAATGGTGGTATGCAAATAATATTTTTATGCTGATTGAACGGCAAAAAAAATTTTTTCACTAAAACAGGCAACATAATGCCATACACACCAAACCTTAAACAAACGTGAATATCTCCTAAAGTATACATGGTATACACAAAATATCAGTGGCAAAGTTGTTCAGCACAAAATTACCTTTCCAATGGTGGTAAGCAAATAATATGTAAATTTTTTTTTTCCTATGCTGGTTGAAACAGCAGAAAAAGTTTTCCACTAAAACAGGCAACATAAGCATACACACCATACCATAAACAAATGCAATACCTCCTAAAGTATACATGATATACACAAAATATCAGTGGCAAAGTTGTTCAGCATAAGATTACCTTTCCAGCGGTGCTATGCAGTCAAATATATATTATGTTCTGTTATACTGTGTATTAAAATACATAAGTGACTTCTCCAGACATTGCAAGGGCACACTGGGAGTCAGTAGCCGACTTCTGCAGGCGTCCTCAGGACACAACAGTGTATTTCACTGCTGACTACAGGTGTCGGCTAGGAGACAATGAGTTAAGGTCCCTGAACCGAGGGAGGAGTGGGTTTCCCTGCCCCTCTCAGACCCACCCGGAAACACCGAAGCTCTCTGTCATGGACCTCTTATCAGTCCAGCTGATCCCGCCGACATCGGCGGTCTGTCTCTGCACCATGAAAAGCAGCGGCGCAGCTCATCTTAGTCTTCTTTGGAGGATAGGCTCCGGCACTATGAGGAGCTAATGTGGCAGCAGCTCCTTTTGATTGGGAATAGGCCGACTTCGTCATCTTCCCCAGCCATTAAGTGGCTGTCACTGGAGCGGACGAAACAACCCCTTGTAGTGGTTGAGGAGCGAAGCCATCACGGTTGTTCGGCGAAACTGGCTCGCCACCATTGTGAGTGGAACACCTGACTCCACAACCTAAATTTGAGACCCCTGACCAAGGATTCTCGGTCGGGTCAGGGCTTGCCCCATTGGTTGTCTGTCACCCTCACTCCCGATCGACCTCGGCAGGTGGAGGGTGGCTCAGGCGCTTGCAGTTGTTCGCCTACTCCTCTGAGTTTGATAACTCCTCCTTGTTCTCCAGGTCGCTAACTTGGAGTCCACTGGGGTCAGTCAGTGGATGAGTGTCCATCCTCGTTTCTGAATGCTTGGCTCATCTCAGTCTACTGGGATGAAGCTCGAACCTGTTTCAAAAGCGGGCCAGTATCCCTCCGGAGATACTGGACCGAGGATTCCCCATGGAGGCCTTCCGTGTGGCTGAAGCCATTGTTGGCCCGGCCCTGGAGCTATGGCAGCAGCCAGCTTTTTGTCAACACGTTTGGCCAGGATGGCTCGGAAGTATGCTGTTCCCACCGGTTCACCTCGGTTTCTCTGAGCACCCCTCTGGAGGGGCTCGTGACCGATAGCATTTTCCGCGTTCTGGGAATGCTCGGGACGTGGACAAGCCTCCTGACTAGGAATCTAAGAAGTTGGACTACTCCGGGCGGAAAGTTTATGCTGCTTTCTCCTAGGCCTTCATCAGGCCAGCTCGGCCATCCTGATAGCACACTTTCACACGCCCTTTTGGGCTCTCTGGATGAGGTGATTTCTTCTCTCCCAGCTGACCTCCAAACTATGGTCAAGCAGGTGCAGGATCAGGGAAGGGTGGTGGCCAAACAGTAGCCCCAGACATCCCTGGACGCTGCTGATTTGTGTGCCCGGTCAGTAGTGGCGCAGTGGCCATGTGCCACAGAGCTTGCTGCGGATCTCCACTTTCACGGCAGATACCCAGTACAAGCTGGCAGATGTTCCTTCCTGGTACCGACTTGCTCGGTCCCGGGTTGAGGGGCATCTTCAGCGGATCGAGAAGTCCAATGCCACCTTGGGCTCTCACATCTGCCTAGAAGGACAAAGGCTGCCAGCAGCAGCATAAGCCCTTTCATCCTTCAGCTCCTGCGGCACGTCCGTCCCAGCAACACCAGCATCAGGGCCAGCAGACTGCGCATGGCACCCCAAACCCAAGCCTTCCTCTTCCTCCAACAGGAAGCTGGGAAGGAAAGGTCCATGAGGCCCCTCGGTCCTTCCTCCAAGCCTGCCCAGTGACGGGTTGAGGGTGTCTCCCCAACCTCGTCCCTCCTCTCCGGTTCCACCCGTGGGGATAGCTCCGCCACTTCATTTCCGCTGGGTGTTGGAAGTGGTAGGAAAGGGTCTGCCGCAGGAATTCGAGCAGTCCCCACCCTATCGAGCCGTCGCCCCACAGGAGGGCTACAGGGTCCGCAGCCTTTCTGTCAGCCTGTCGAGCCAACATTGCCCTGCTCCTCCAGAAGGTGATCAGGGAGGTGGCGGATCCTTCTTCAGACCCAGGGTTTGTGTCCAGGTACTTCCTGGTCCCAAAGCGAACGAGGGGGCTGGTGCCCCATTCTAGACCTCTTCAACTTGAACAAGTTCCTAAGGTCTCGAACCTTCAGGATGGTCACTCTGGCTCAGATCATCCCATCCTTGGAGCGAGGCATGTGGTTCTGTTCTCTGGACCTTCAGGACGCGTTCTTTCCGCGTCCCAATCCGTCTGTCCCACCAGCGTTTCTTCCACTTCAGAGCGGAGGGATCCCTTACGAGTTCTGGGCCATGCCTTTCGCCCTCTCTCCAGCTCCCAGGGTCTTCACCAAATGCATGGCAGCGGTGACAGCATTCCTGCGGTGCCGAAGGTCGGTGTACCCTTACCTGGATGACTGGCTGATTGCAGCCTCCTCCAAGTTGGAGGTGGAGAGGTCAGGATCTGGCCTCCAGGTCTGCTCTCAGATTCTCCTTCTCATCAGGAGGCCAAATCAGAACTCGTGCCAGTGCCGTGATTCAGTTCATCGGGGCATAGCTCGACTCTTAGAGCCAGAGCACGACTCCCGGCGGACAGGGCTGAGGTTCTTTCCTCCTTGCCCAGTCATTTCTGGTTGGGCGATGTGCCCTGCCCGAACTTCCTGAGCCTCCTGGGCCTCATGGTGGCCTGCACCAGCGTGGTCCATTGGGCACATACGTCCCCTGCAATGGGGTCTGACTAGCTTATGGTCACAGCGCCCAGTTCTCTGGACCAGCCAGTGATGGTGACCCAGGAGATGGGGAAACGCTCTCCAGTGGTGGACTGTTCCCGCTCATCTGCAAGAGGGTATCCGGTTTGTCCACCCAGAGCCGACTGTCACTCTAACGACCGCCTATCTGGGTTGGGGTGCCCATCTGGGGAGCTCAGGCGCCGCAACCTCTGGTCCCCAGGAGTCTTGATGCAGAATCCTGCTGGAGCTTCAAGCGGTCTGACTAGCCCTCACCGCCTTCGCTCTGTTTATGCGGGGTTCAGCGGTCCAGATCAGGCGGACAACACCACGATAATGTGCTACCTAAACCACCAAGGCAGGACATGCTCCTTGCCTCTGTGCAAGAGCTCTCTGCATGGTCTCGTGGGCAGACTGGAGGCAGATCTCCAGCCATTCATGTGGCGGAGCCTCCAACACTCTGGCTGATGCCCTAAGTCGGATAGGTGCTGAATCTCATGAGTGGTCTCTCCTGCGGAGTAGTGCACGATCTGTTCTCCCACTGGGGCACACCTCAGGTGGACCTGTTTGCCTCCAGGGAGAATCTGCAGCTGAGGCTGTTTCATGTCCGCCCCCTCAGCAGGGCTCGCTGCAGGGAGATGCCTTCTCGAGGCTGTTTGCCCCGGCCTCAGATACACTTTTCTCTCATTTCCCTTGATCCACAAGGTACTTCTCAAGCGAGGAGGGACAAGGTGCAGGTGATTCTGGTAGCCCCAGACTGGCGCTATCAGTTCTGGTATCCAGATCTCCTCAGCTCAGGCTTCGAGACTGCTTCCAGCCCGCCTGGACCTGATCTCATTCAACCAGGGAAGGTATTCCACCTGGACCTTTAATCCCTGCACCTGACGGCCTGGTTCCTGGCTAGAGTTCCAGCCTTGAGTCTTCCAACAAGGTCCTCAACGCTGTTGAGGCATCCCTATGAGTCGACCAGAAAATGCTGTACCTTCAAATGGAAGAGATTCTCCATTTGTGTCAGCATAAGGGCCTGGACCCTTCCTCCTGTTCCTTGGCCAGCATTCTGGACTACCTGTGGTCCCTTTCTCAGCTAGGGCTTTGGTCTCACTGACCCTTAAGGTGCACCTGGCAGCCATCTCTGCTTACTGAGGCGGGCCGGAAGCAGTCAGTGGCACAGGAGAAGGTGATCGGGTGCTTTTCAAGGCCTTGATCACATATTCCCTCCGTGCAAGAACCTCCACCTCCATGGGATCTACTGCTGGTATTGGCTAAGCTCATGGGCAAGCCATTCGAACAGATGCACAGGTGACATCTCTTGCCTGTCGTGGAAGACCGCCTTCTTGGTGGCTATCGCGTCCAGCCAGAAGGATGGGAGAGCTCCAGGCGCTTTCATTGAGTCTCCTTATCTGGTCTTCCACAGGGACAAGGTTGTCCTGCGCCCCACTCAAAATTCCTTCCAAGGTGGTGTCGGAGTTTCACCTAAGCAGGTGTTGACTCTGCCGGCGTTCTACCCCAATCACACCTGAGGCCGAATATAGGCTCCATACTTTAGACCCTAGAAGACTGCGCTTATTATAAGGAGCAGATGGCTGAAGTTCGGGAGAGGTTCGCCAGCTGTTTGTCACCCTACGCTGAAGCTGCACCTGGCAGACCTGCAGCCTAGCGGGCGATAGGCAGGTGGGTCACCCCAGCATAGATCTCTGCTATAGGTTGGCGGGCATGGAGCCTCCCAGAGGATAAGAGCTCATTCTACCCGCCATACCGCTGCTTCCAGGGACGTCCCTATCCAGGAAATCTGCAGGGCTGCTACCTGGAAGTCAGCACACACCTTCATTACCCACTAACATATCGACCTTGAGTCACGCCGGATGCTAGTTTTGGGACCTCGGTTCTCCAGTCCTTATTTCCCAAGTAGGGGTGCTTGCCTTGCCTTCCTCCTCCCAGAGAACTGCTAGGAGTCTGCTAGTAGTGTGGATTGAACAACATGTCCACGTCCCTAGAAATACAGGTTACTCACCTGTAACACGAGTTATAGGAGTGGTATATGTTGTTCATCCACACAACCCATCCGACTTCGGTGCCGCACAACCTGGCTTCCAGCAGGCTAGATCTGGCATCATGGTGTGAGCCGAGTTTTACCACCCAGGTGGGTGGGAGGAGCCAGCTTGAAGACCTTCCGACAAGATTTAAAGCAGCAAGGAACCTGCCAGTAAGTGTGGATGAACAACACATACCACTCCTAGAACTCCTATTACGGGTGAGTAACCTGTATTTCCTCACCTCTGGTCATCTCTCCTCTGCTGGCTGCATTAGAGAATGCCACATTGGTTGCCTGACCCAGACCAAGCTTGATCCCTGCTATGCCCAGAAAAACAAGCTGTACCATACACCCTTGGGGAAAGCCCTTCTTCACAGAGAAGCTTGAGGCTGATTTGGTGATGAGGAAGGGTGCCTGTGGCAGGTCTAAGTTGCCTAAACACCTCAGTTCTAGGGACATGGATATGTTGTTCATCCACACTCATTGGCAGTATCCTTGCCGCTTTAAATCTTGCCGGAAGGTCTTCAAGCTTGCTCTCTCCCACCCACCCGGGTGGTATAACCTCGGCCCGCCCATGACGCCAGATCTCCTACCGCTTGAAGCTCAGGTTCCTCCCAACGCCCGCGCTTATGCATCGGTTCCTATTTCTCCGTTTGATGGTTTAAAAATAAAAATTTGCAAAAAGACTTTAGTCTTGATCCCTCGCTGCCGCGATGGACAAATCGACTCGGATTTCGGGAGATGCCCATGCGGCAGAAGATGTCTCGACGGATCCACACCCACGTGTGTCTATTGCTTAGGCCTTGAGCACGACCCGCGGGCTTCAGACCTGTGCTCATCTTTCTGCCCACGCCTCGAAGACCGTGCTGCCTGATTGCAACTGGGGCCGCCGAGAAGCGTTTCCTCCGGTGAAGTCCAAGGAGGTCCTGTTGACTGTGTCCGCGTGCGGCGGCCTGGTGATCAGCTCGAGCTGATGGTCTGCCTCGAAGAGGAGGCGGCGCTGGTCCGTATCTTCCTCGGCCGCTGCATTTATCCCGCTTCTGGGTTCTTCCTACACGGCTTCTTTTTATGGAGTTTGTCTGTCCCTCTTCCACTAAAGGAGAAGGGCTCATGCCTGCTGGACCTTATTTTCCGGTCCAAAAGAGGACAGGGGTAAGTCCCTCCGCGACGCTCTTTGGAGCGGGAAAGTCCCTCTCCCGGGCCGCCGTCCGTCGGCTTGCCGACTGCGGGTTTCGCCACTGGCTGCCCACGGTGTCCCCGCCAGGTCAGTTGACCGAGACTCCCACTGATGAAGTCGATATTTTCGACCACATTGACGGGCTGTCCCTTGGCAGCTTTATTCCCCCTCCCGGGTTCCCCGGAGGAGTTGGAGGATCCTGTACTGCCTGTGCCTCGTGTCCGGAGCTCTCGGATGGACCTTCCGAGCCGGCCGGAGTGCTGCCGGTTCCGGCCGACACCTCCTCGTCACTCACCCCGAAATTCCGGGACTCTGGTCTCGGTCTCGACTTCTCAATTGTCCAGCCGCTCCCACTGGTTATAGGCGGTCTGGTCCACTGCTGGTAAGGCGTTGCCGTCCTCGTCTCCTCCTGATGAGGGAGGCTTCGCGTGAACACGCCACGGTATTAGACCTGTTGCAACAGTTCTCCTGGCCGGCGCCGACCCGCGCCTTCCCGCCATTATGGTTGTCACTGAACGGCCGACACAACCCCGGATTTGTCCGAGGAGTCATACCCAGGCCGGTTGTTCCCAACCAGTTGCTCCACGGCTTCCGTAACTTCCGCCCACAGCTACTAATTGGGCTCACTGGGGATCTCGGTCGGCTAAGGGTTTATCCCATCGGTTGTGGGTTACCCTCACTCCTACCGTCCTCGCAGGTGAAGGTGGCCAGGCCAGAGGTAGTCGAGGACTCTTCCAGTCCGAAGATGATTCCTCTTTCCAAGCGACTGGACTGAGTCTCAGGAGGTCAGCCAATGGATTATAGCCCGCCGTTCTTCTAGACTGCTCGCTCATCTCGAGTCTACCGATGGAGTCAACTCGCTTCAAACGGGTTAGGTATCCTCACGAGATTCTGGACCGAGGGATTCGACGGAGGCCTTCCGTGCTTAGGTTGTAGTGGGTCCGCACTGGAACTTTATAGCGCCTGCTTCCTGCCCTGCGCTCGGCTGGATGGCTAGGCATGCGTCCCACTGGGCCTTGTCCGGTTTTTGAACACCCCGCTGAGGGGTTACATCGACAGCGTCGTGGCGGCAACGTGTGGATGTATAAACTCTGACAAGGAGTCCAAGAAATTGACTACTGGGCGGTGTGTCTACCATGTCTCTCTCGCCTGCCAGTTCGTCTGCCCCTTGTGGCACATCTCATGCCCTGTTGGCCCTGGATGTCATCTCATCTTCCGCCGATCTGTGACTACGTGTTACAGGTGCGGACCAGGCAGGCAGTGCCAAACAGCAGCTCCAGACTGCTTTGATATAGGGTCATGTGCTGGATCGGTGGCGGTCGAGTGTCTATGGTCATGTGGTTTGGCTGAGGATATCCACTTACCGGATACCCAGCATGTTGGCGGATGTTCCTTGGGACTGACCTTCGGCCCTGGGGTGGAAGGTCACTGCAGAGGATCGGTAGTCCAATGCCACCTTGGCTCGGTCTCTTCCTACCAGCTGACAAGGTCCGAAACTACAGCCTAAGCCTTTGGCCCTTCTGTGCCCCGCGCCGCCCGTTCACGTCTGGGGCTAGCAGGCTCGGCTTGGCATCCCAAACCCAAGCCGCCGGCTTTCCTAACAGGAGGCAGGAGGAAAGGGCCCAGAGGTCCTCGCCGGGTCCTCCTCCAGCCTGCCCAGGACGGCTGAGGGTGTCTCCCCATCCCGCCACTCCATTCCCTCAGCCCCTGGGGACGGCCCGCATCTGCTCCACCTGGTCGCTGTTACCACGGGACAGGTGGGTCTTGAGGTGGTGGGGAGTTCTGCTCTGGAGTCGAGCAGGCACCACCCTTCAGAGCCGCTTCGCCTCGGGGGCTCTGGGATCCCAGCCTCACTGGCTCGCCGAGCTTGTCATCACTCCTCCTCCAGAAGGAGGTGGTAAGAGAGGTGGTGGACCCTCCTTCAGACCCAGGGTTTGTGTCCAGGTACTTCCTGGTTCCGAACGGACGGGTTGAGCGCCCCATTCTTACCCACACTACCTAAACAAGTTCCTGTTGTTTAACCTTCAGGATGGTCCTCTGGCTCTCATAATACCATCCTTGAACGCGCGTGGTTGTTCTCTCCTGGACTTGCAGGACGCTGTGCTTTTTTCACGCCCTATCCGTCAAGTCTGCAGAGATTCCTTGGCTTCGAGGCGGAAGGATCTCTCGCCGGTTAGCCATGCCCTTGAAACTGTCTCCAGCTCAGGGTCTTCACCAAATGCATGGCAGTGGTGACAGCATTCCTGCGGCGCCCGAGGGAGTCGGTGTACCCATGGGCGACTGGCTGATAGCAGCTCCCTCCAGGAAGGGGCCCAGTGGTCAGAGATCTGGCCCTCAGGTCTGCTTCTCAACTGGGCCTCCTTATCAACGAGGCCAAGTCGACTTCGAGCCGAAGCAGGTGATTCTATTCATCGAGCGCAGCTCGACTCTCTTCGAGCCAGAAGGCGCGGCTCGGCGGACAGGGCGAGGTTCTTTCCTCCTTTGCCCGATCATTTCTGGTTGGGCAATTGCGCCCTGCCGGGACTTCCTGCGCCTCCTGGGTCTCATGGCGGCCTGTACCAGCGTGGGTCCTGCTGGGGCGCTGGAACATGCGTCTCCTTCAGTGGGACTGGCCAGCCAGTGTGGTCACAACGCTGCGATCCCTGGACCAGCTTGGTCGGTGACTTAGGATGTGGAACGCCTCCAGTGGTGGATCGCTCCAGATCATTTGCAGGAGGGCATCCGTCCGCCTCGTCCGAGCCGACGGTCTCTCTGTCGACCGATGCCTCTCTGATGGGTTGGGGTGCCCATCTGGGGAACATCAGGCTCATGGCCTCTGGTCCCTGGAGTCCCGATGCCTCATCAACCTGCTGGAGCTCCGAGCGGTCCGCCTAGCTCTCACCGCCTTTGCTCCGTTCCTCCGGGGTCAAGTGGTCCGAGTCCAGGGACAATACCACGACCATGTACTATCTAAACCGCCAAGGCGGACGCGCCCATGCTTCTATGCAAGGAAGCTCTCCGCATTTGGTCACTGAAGAGCCTGGAGGCGGATCTCCTAGCCATTCACGTGGCAGGAGCCTCCAACACCCTGGCCGATGCCCTGAGCCGGATAGGGGCTGCATCCCACGAGTGGTCTCTCCTGCCGGAGGTGGTACAGCATCTGTTCTCCTTGGGGCACACCTCAGGGGACCTGTTTGCTCCATGGAGAACGCGAAGCTGAGTCTGTTTTCATGCCCTCTCAGCAGGGTCGCTGCAGGATGCCTTCTCGAGGCAATGGACC
This sequence comes from Neoceratodus forsteri, assembly GCA_016271365.2. Classification (NCBI taxonomy): domain Eukaryota; kingdom Metazoa; phylum Chordata; order Ceratodontiformes; family Ceratodontidae; genus Neoceratodus; species Neoceratodus forsteri. The sequence goes on from CM057450.1 coordinate 1,689,893,771, forward strand.
CCGGCCCTTTTACGCCTTTCCCCATTTCCCTTGATCCACAAGGTGCTTCTCTCAAGGCGAGGAGGGACAAGGCGCAGGTGATTCTGATAGCCCCAGACTGGCCTCGCCAGTTCTGGTACCAGATCTCCTCAGTCTCAGCTCCAGGACTCCGCGGTAGCTTCCAGCTCGCCTGGACCTGCTTCTCAGTCAATCAGGGAAGTGTTCCATCCGGACCTTCAATCCCTGCACCTGACGGTGTCCTGGCTGCCTGAGTTCCAGGGTTTGGGTCTTTCCGACGAGGTCCTCAATGTAGTTGAGGCGTCCCGTAAGGAGTCGACCAGAAAATGTTATGCCTTCAAATGGAAAAGGTTTTCCATTTGGTGTCAGGAACAGAGGCGGGCCCTTCCTCCTGTTCCTTGGCAAGCATCTTGGACTATTTATGATTCCCTTCTAGTCGAGACCCATTCGGCGACCCTATAAGTGCACCTGGCAGCCATCTCTGCTTACCGGCGCTGGCCGGAAGCAGTCGGGTGGCGCAGGAGAAGGTGGTCTGGCGCTTTTCAAAGGCCTTGATCACATTTCCTCCAGTGCGGGAACCCCACCGTGGGATCTACTGCTGGTATTGGCAGCTCATGGCGCTTATTCGAACCGATGCACAGGTGTGCTCTCTCTCACCTGTCGTGGAAGACCGGCTTCTTGGTGGCTATCCGTCAGCCAGAAGGATGGGAGAGCTCAGGCGCTTTCCATCGAGTCTCCTTACCTGGTCTTCCACAGGGACAGAGGTTGTCCGCCCCACCCAAATTCCTTCCGAAGGTGGTGTCGAGTTTCACCTTAACCAGGTGTTGACTCTGACGGTGTTCTACCCCAATCACACCTCGGAGGTCGAATATAGGCTCCATACTCTGGACCTAGAAGGGCGCCGCTTATTATAAGGAGCGACAGCTGAAATTGGGGAGAGGTTCGCCAGCTGTTTGTCACCACGCTGAAGTCAGCATCTGGCAGACCTGCAGCCAAGCCGACGATAAGCAGGTGGGTAACCTCCTGCATAGATCTCATATAGTTGGCGGGCATGGAGCCTCCCAGAGGGATAAGAGCTCATTCTACCCGCCATACTGCTGCAACGGTGGCTGCTTCCAGGGACGTCCCTATCCAGGAAATCTGCAGGGCTGCTACCTGGAAGTCAGCAAACACCTTCATTACCCACTACCACATCGACCTTGAGTCACGCCGGGATGCTGGTTTGGGGCCTCGGTTCTCCAGTCTCTCTTTCCCAAGTAAGTATATGGGGTGTGCGTCTTGCCTCCCTCCTCCCGGAGAACTGCTAGGAGTCTGCCAATGAGTGTGGATGAACAACATATCCATGTCCCTAGAAATACAGGTTACTCACCTGTAACAGGAGTTCTAGGAATGGTATATGTTGTTCATCCCACAAACCCTCCGACCTCCCGGCCCGGCCACAACCTGAGCTTCCAGCGGGCAGATCTGTGCGTCATGGGGCGGAGCCAGAGTTATACCACCCGGTGGGTGGGAGGAGCAAGCTTGAAGACCTTCCGCAAGATTTAAAGCGGCAAGGATACTGCCAATGAGTGTGGATGAACAACATATACCATTCCTAGAACTCCTGTTACAGGTGAGTAACCTGTATTTCCTTCCCAGATAAGGAGTTGAGGAGACTGGACCTCATGGGAAAAATAACTTTGTCCTCTGCCACACTGGGCATCAGAATAGCTAATTACTAGGCCCATGTGGTTAAGTACCAAAATATCCTCTGGAAAAAGGCTAAAGCTGCAGCCCAGGCTCTTCCATAGGCTTCCCAACAGGAGATGCTTAAGGCCCTCCAATGTGGGCTGATGTGGGTAAGCACCTCTTTATCAGTCTGTTTCAGATGCCTCAGCCAGAGCAGCTGTGGATGGCATCTGCATCAGGTGGCTTTCTTGGCTCAGGGTGTCAGGATTTTCTAGTGATGTCCAGCAATCCATTATGAATGCCCCTTTCAGAGGCTACAGGTTTTGGGGGCAGATATGCAGGACATCCTTTCTGACCTTCAGGCCTCATGGAGAACTCTTAGGTCACATACAGCCTAAGAGTAGGCAGAAGGTACCGCTTTGTTGAACCACCACACACCCAGGTCAGGAGCCAGATAGGACAAGTACAGAGCAGGTTCCACTTTCCTGCCCCTATCTTCACTACAGGAAAGCCCCTAGAGGTGGAGGTGTGGCCCCAGCCACAGGACCTACTTCAGCATGACTGTCTTCCAGACCCCATCTTCCAGTACTAAGGAGGAGGTGGTGGGGGTGGGGACACTTCTCCTCCACCTGGAAAGGTGATGGGAAAGTACCACAAGTGCTTGGGTCCTGCAGCTCATAGAGCAAGGTTACACTCTAGAACTTGTGGAGTTACCTCAGATCATCCTCCAATCCCTCACATTACCCTCCAGACCAGGTACCAGTATCCCTGGAGGAAGTTCGCACTGTGCTGCAGGAGAGGGCCACAGAATTAGTTCCCTGGAACCAAAGGAATGGGGTTCTGTTCTGAAGTCTTCTGGTCTCCAGGTCTCAGGGGACTTGAGGCCCACTCAGGGCTTAAGGGATATGAACTTCTGTATTCAATACAAGAAGTTCAGGATGGTCACTCTACAAGGCCTGCTGCCACTGTTGCAGCAAGGGGACTGGATATGCTCCCTAGACATGCAGGATGCATGCCTGCATATCATGGTTTGCCCTCTCCACAGGGGGTACCTCAGGTTCCTGTTCCAGGAAGAGCACTACCTGTTTGTGGTATTGCCCTTTGTCTTGTCATCAGTGCCACAGGTCTTTACCAAGTGCTCAGCAGTGGTGGCAGTAGCCCTCAGGAGGGAGGGACAGTATTTCTTCCTTTATCTGGATGACTGGTTGTTCAAAGCTCAGTCCAAGGAGCAACTGTCCCACACCTTAGGGCTACAAAACAGCTGTACAACACTCTAAGGATTATAGTCAACCTGCCCAAGTCAGCCTTGACCCCTCTCAGTGCCGTCCTTATAAAAGAGCTATACTGGACACTGTGCAAGGCTTAGCCTTCCTGCCCCAAGACATGGCAAACCACCTAATAGCGCAGGCCCCTGTGTTGTTCAACAGTAGGTATGTCACAGCCAGGACATTGCTGAGACTGCTGGGCCTGAATGCGGCAGCAGTTGTCATGAACCCCTGCCAAGGCTGTACATGAGGATCCCCACTCTAAGGGTCCAGTGGGATCACTTCACTGACAATCTAGAACAGAAGGTTCTAGTAACATCGCCTGTAAAGAAGGTGCTTCAGCAGTGGATGGAACCCAGAAATTTGCTCGAGGGGTTCCTTTTCATCTCTACCCTCACCAGACCATCACCATGGACGCTTCGGGATGGGCAGGAGGGGACCCATCTGGGGCCTTAACACACCGGGTACAAGGACCAGTGTGGAGAGTTCTCTCCTCAACAGCCTAGAGATGAGTGCTGTTCTGTAATGCCTGCAAGCCTTCCGACCCACCTGTCCTGATGCAGATGGACAGCGCCAGTGTAGTGCACTACATAAGCAAGGGGAACCTTGTACCCTGTGTAGAAGAAGCCAAGTGGGTTTGGTACTGGGCTCTAGAACACTGTCCAGAACTGTCGATACTCCATGTCCTAGGTGGCCAAAATGTCCCAGCAGACAGGCTAAACCAGTGGCAAACCAAAATGCATTAGTGGGAGCTGCTGACCTCAGTAGTAGATTTGTTTGACAGGTGGCGTCATATAAACATGTGAAATTTGCCAGCAGAAACAGGCCTTATGGTCTATCAAGTCTGCGTATGTGCAGTTGCCCCCCAACTACGCCTCCTGGAACTGCTCAGTGTCCTTTACCCAGACCCCTTCCATGCCCTGTCTCATGCCCTTTGAAACACTCCACCGTCCTGCATGCCACCACCTCTGGCAGAGCATTCCATTTTGACTCAGCCCTCTCCGTGAAATAATGCCTGCTCATCTCCTCCTGAAATTGTCTCCTCCAGTCTCTGCCCATTTCCCCTCATGTCCCTTCCTCTGCTTAAACAGCTCCTCTAAACCAGATTTGTTGATCCCCTCAAGTCTTTGAAAGTCTGTCATGTCCCCACATCCCTTCGCTTTTTCAGGGTGAACAAACTCAAGTGACTCAGCCTTTCCTTGTAGGTTCTGCCCTCCATCCCTGTATCATTTTCCTTCGCCCTGCGCTACACCACCTCAAGAGCTTGATCCTTCCTCAGGTATGGACAGCAATAACTGTGGCCTGACCAGGGACCTGTACAGGGGCAGGATCACCTCCTTGTGCCTGGATGAGAATCCTGCATGATGCATTCCAGCATCCTATTGGCCCTTTTGCAGCCACACTTCTGCAGTGAGCAGAGTTATTCATGCTCCCTGTTACTATGACAAGGTCCTTCTCCTCAGTGTCCCCTAACTGTACCCCACCTGGCCAATATTCCCTCCTCTGGTTCCTCGCCTCAGGCACATAATTTTGCAGTTCTTTGCATCATCAGAGTTGGACCTTTTGCTTCCCCATTAGCATAGAACTGCCACTTTTCTCCTCGTTCGTGCCAGTTCCTGGAGTTTTCTGGTGTGACATGTTGTCTCTCTTAGAAAGGGTTCCTCTATGCCTTCTCTCCTCCTCCCTTTCCTCTAATTCAGAGGGTGCTGATCAAGCTCCAGATGGAGGAGCCAGCCTGATTGTTGTTGCTCTTCTGGCCTTGTCAGATCTGGTTCTGTATGCTGCAGCAGCTGGCAGGGGAACCTCCAGTGCCCCTGCCCTTGTGCAGAGACTTGCTGTGTCAGGAGAAGGGCACCCTGGTCCAACCAGACCTCGGTCACTCCACCTTCATGCATGTCTCCTAAAGACATAGCCATTGCCTGTTAGGGTGTCTTTAAGGTGACTGATGTCCTGATGGTTGCTAGAAAACTCTCCACCAGGGCCACTTACTCCATGAAGTGGAATTGCTTTACTCTGTGGGCCACTTCCCATCACTTGGATCCTTTCACTTTTCCAGTGAATCAGATTCTGGAGTACTTGCTGTCCCAATTAGATACTGGACTGTTGCACTGTACTACTAAAGTGCACCTGGCTGCCATTTCAGACTTCCATGTGTCTGGTGGCCATACGGTGGCAGACATGGAGGTGTCCCATACATTCTTGATTCATTCTTCATTTGAATCCTCCCATCCACAATCCATTCCTGCTTGGGACCTGAATTTCGTCTCTAGAGAAACCTACTTTAGCTCCTCTTGAGCCAGCCGTGACTTGCAAGCTATGTTTTCTGTTGTGGAAAGCATTGTTTTTAGTTGCAGTTACTTCTGCACAAAGGATTTCCAAGCTTCAGGCTCCTGTAAGCGAGCTTCTATTTGATTTTCCACAGAGACTGTCCTTGCGTGACAAACCCTAAGATCATCTTCAAGGATATGTCATTCATCAGGCCACGCCTATGGAACTATAGCAACCAGGCACTAGGACCCCATGGAAACTTTTTGCTAGCAGTCTACTTAAGGCCTATCCATGATGACCTCATGTGTTGACATCCTCAGTATATAGGCGTATGGCCTGCACCCCCCACAGTTGTTTCCCCCTTCGACCATTAACAAACTCCACAGCCACACCGGGCCACTTCCAGTCGACCATCAAGTCTTCGCTTTCACTTTACTTTCTCACCCTAGTCATCACTTTATTTATAATCACTTTATTTCTAAAGTGATTCCCGTCATGGTTTATGTCTAGTGACTCCGCTAATTTTCTGTTACTGTGAGTGCGGTGGAAAGATCTACAGCGATGACCACAATGTCTGTGTCCGTAGGCTTGGTGAGGCCCACAACATTAAAGCATCGTGATCTGCAGTGGCTTCAACCAGGCTACCCAGCGATACCATTTGAAAGTTCTGCAGTCATTTCTGCTAGCACAGAAGGTAGACAGACTGGAGGAGCTCCAGGCAAGAAGCTCCTCCACATTGACAGCATCATCCTCTGGCTCCCACTCTTCCAAGGCCTGGGACAGATCCTTTTGAAAGCATAGCAAGCACTGGGACAGGAGCAGGATAAGTTCCTTCCGGTGCTCTTGGTAGCCGCCGCTTCCGGTTGCGGTTGCTGCAGTGTCATCGCCTGCTTTGGCAGTGACCCCTCCTGCCACCCACACCCTCGTATCCACAGGGTCAGCTTCAGCAGTGAGTTCTGCTGGACCTGCCATGGCCGGTGAAGGCACATAGACATCTGCGCTGTCGAGCCTGTCGATGCCACAACCCCTACTGCTCAGACCTTAGCCTACTTTAGGTCAGCTGGTAGCACATTACACGGACCTTCCTTGGCTGGTGATGATCCATCAGCGACGATGCAAAGGCAGCTCATCTATGTCAGGCGCACAGCTTCCCCGTCAGTGCCTCAAGGGTGCCTGACAGCATGAGCCACTGTCGTTGGCCCAGAACAGTGCTCTCCTTCGTGGAATTCTGCAGCACCTTGTGCCTCCTCCAAACCAGACAACACCAAGACCTACCAAACCAGCCCATGCGTGGAACTTCTACATCATTGACATGCCTGCTCTCTCCCAGAGCATTGATGTCCTTTCTCCCTTGCGCATAGCCTGCTGAGCTCATTGATGAGGATCAGGAATATGTACCTGACTTCATGCCACATTAGGAAGAGAAGGTGGTGGTCATGGGTGGGAGCACAAATAAATCTGGCCCACCATTTCTTCCAGGAGTGAGGACTGTACCCTGTACATCCCTAGATTCCTTCCTAAAGATCCTACTTTTTTGGCATGAAGAGACAGTTCCAGACTGACATGGGTTTTGATGCCCAAGAGAGCAGGGCATTATCTGGAAAACCTGGTGGAGTTCGAGAACTGCCAAATTCTCCACCCTGGTCATCCTTCCACTGCTGGCTCCGCTGTAGGATACCACCTGAGCTGCCTGGTACAGGCTGTTTGATCCCTGCCATGCCCAGAAAGGCAGAGAAGCCCTTTTGCAGGGCAACCTGAAGTCGATTAGGTGGTGATTAAGGCAGCCCATGATAGGTCCAAGGCGCCTAAACCCAGCCAGCCAATGGTCACAGCACTTCATCCAGCTAGTGACGGTGACCCAGGGGATGTGGGCAGCTCTCCAGTGGTGGACCCGTTCCAGCACATCTGCAGGAGGGCATCCCGTTTGTCCACCCGAGCCAACAGTCTCTCTATCGACCGATGCTTCTCTGATGGGTTGGGGTGCCCATCTGGGGAGCACAGGCGCCACGGCCTCTGGTCCCTGGAGTCCGATGCCATATCAACCTGCTGGAGCTTGGCGGTTCGTCTAGCCCTCACCGCCTTGAGCCATTTCTATGGGGTCAAGTGGTTCAGGTCCAGACAGACAATACCGACCATGTACTACCTAAACCGCCAGGCAGGGCGTGCTCCATGCCCCTGTGCAGTGAAGCTCTCTCATTTGGTCACTGCATGCAGAGCCTGGAGGCGGATCTCCTCGCCATTCACGTGGCAGGAGCCTCCAACACCCTGGTCGATGCCCTAAGCCGGATAGGGACTGTGTCTCACGAGTGGTCTTTCCTGCTGGAGGCGTACAGATCTCTTCTCCCACTGGAGCACGCCCAGGTGGACCTGTTTTCTCCAGGAGAATGTGAAGCTGAGACTGTTTCATGGCACGCCCCCCTCAGCAGGGCTCGCTGCGGGGGGATGCCTTCTCGAGACACGTGGACCCGAGGACTCTTCTGCGCCTTTCCCCCATTTCCCTTGATCCACAAGGGTGCTTCTCAAGGCGAGGAGGACAAGGCGCAGGTGATTCTGGTAGCCCCAGACTGTCCCCGCCAGTTCTGGTATCCAGATCTCCTCAGTCTCGGCCCAAGCTCCCGAGGTGGCTTCCAGACCTGATATCAGTCATTCGGGAAGGTATTCCATCCGGACCTTCAATCCCTGCACCTGACACCCTGGTTCCTGAGCGGCTAGAGTTCCAGGCCTTGGGTCTTCCGACGAGGTCCTCAGAGTCGTTGAGGCGTCCCGTAAGGAGTCGACCAGAAAATACTACGCCTTCAAATGGAAGAGATTCTTCATTTGGTGTCAGGGCAAGGGCCTGGACCCTTACTCCTGTTCCTTAGCAAGTATTCTGGACTACCTGTGGTCCCTTCTCAGCTAGGGCTTGGTCTGCGACCCTTAAGGTGAATCTGGCAGCCATCTCTGCTTACCGGCACGGGCAGGGAAGCAGTCGGTGGCGCAAGGAGAAGGTGGTTGGGCGCTTTTCAAGGCCTTGATCACATATCCTCTGGTGCGAGAACCTCCACCTCTGTGGGATCTACTGCTGGTATTGGCTAAGCTCATGGGCAAGCCATTGAATCGATGCACAGGTGTGACATCTCCACCTGTCGTGGAGAGACCGCCTTCTTGGTGGCTATCGCGTCAGCCAGAAGGATGGGAGAGCTCCAGGTGCTTTCCATCGGTCTCCTTATCTGGTCTTCACAGGGACAATGTTGTCCTGCGCCTCCCCGAATTCCTTCGAAGGTAATGTTGGAGTTTCACCTTAACCAGGTGTTGACTGTGCTGGCGTTTCTACCCCAATCACACCTCGGAGGCCGAATATGGGCTCCACTTTGGACCCCTAGAAGAGTGCTCACTTACTATAAGGAGCGGACGGCTGAAGTTCGGGAGAGGTTTGCCAGCTGTTTGTCATCTCACGCTGAAGCTGCACATGGCAGACCTGCAGCCAAGCGGACGATAGGCAGGTGGGTCATCTCCTGCATAGATCTCTGCTATAGATTGGCGGGCATGGAGCCTCCCAGAGGATAAGAGCTCATTCTACCCGCCATACGCTGCATCGGTGGCTGCTTCCAGGGACGTCCCTATCCAGGAAATCTGCAGGGCTGCTACCTGGAAGTAAGCATACACCTTCATTACCCACTACTACATTGACCTCGAGTCACGCTGGGATGCTGGTTTTGGGGTCTCTGTTCTCCAGTCTCTCTTTCCCAAGTAGAGTGTGCATCTTGCCTCCCTCCTCCCAGAGAACTGCTAGAGTCTGCCAGACAATGTGGATAAACAACATATCCATGTCCCTAGAAATACAGGTTACTCACCTGTAACAGGAGTTCTAGGAATGGTTGTTCATCCACATGACCCAACCGACCTCCCGGCTTGATGCACATCCTGGCTTCAGTGGGCTAGATCTGGCGTCATGGGGCGGAGCTGAGTTTTTACCAGCGGGTGGGTGGGAGGAGCCAGCTTGAAGACCTTCTGGCAAGATTTAAAGCAGCAAGGAACCTGCCAGACAGTGTGGATGAACAACATATACCATTCCTAGAACTCCTGTTACAGGTGAGTAACCTGTATTTACTGGCCAACTAGTAAGTGCCACGTAATACATTGGCCTTGAGGGTGGTGCCATCTCGACACCGGCCCTTCCTCCGGAGAAAAGCTTGAAACTATAAGCTCCCATGCATGGGTGTAGGCAGGCATACTCCAAGCACTCCATGGTGTGCAATTTTATTTAAGGGGTAGCAAATAGGCTCTGAACTGCTTCCTTTTTCCATGAACACTAACAAAGAAAATACTGAACCTTTCTGTAATTGTATTCATAGGAGTCAAAACTAGAAGGACTGGTCATTAATACTCTTTGCATCCCAAGGACAATACAACTTTACAGGCTCTGGGCTGGTATGTGGGTGTCTTAGGAACAATGCATGGCATATGTATTTACCGTGCATGGCAACAACCATTGTCATGAGATAGAAAAGTTGTATTTATTGTGCCAAACCAGGCAACAAACATGGTCCTGGTGTACATTTGTATATTGTCTGGCTAAACCCTGGGGTGGGGTAGCTCACCCTAACAACGGGAGAGTGGTAGCAGTAAGTCCACTTAGTGTGCAGATCAGAAATCCTGGCTACACTCCTGCTCCCCTGGGGTCTGGCTGCGTCTGGCTGCTACGCACCAGTAATGAATGATGAACATATGTAGGAAGATCAAGAATTGCAGTGAGTACATAATTTTCATTTACTCACCTGTAACTGTAGATCTTACTTGGAGGGGGCTCTTGCAACTCTGAGGATTTGAGTGGCTCCTCTGATGGTCAGGAGCCTCCTAAGGAGACCCCCAAGTCTGCCCTGGCGATCCCTCTTTTGTTGCTGTGATCGCCATATCAAATTCCTCACGGGATGGGAGACAGAGGAACTTTATCCGGAGCACCATCACCTGGCTATATACCGCTGGAAAAGGAAACCCTTCCTTGGTTGATTCACATGAAGACGATACTAAGTGCATGGAACCACTCTTCTTCCACCCCGGCTGTGGCCAAGAAGGCGGATCACCTTTACCATGCACCAGTGGGGCAGCCCTTCTTTGGCAAGCACCCCATGTCGGACTCCATGGTTATGAATGTGACCCATGACCACACTGAAAAGCCCAAACACCTCAGTACCCACCCCACCCCCGGACAAGGAGTCTAAGTAACTGGACAAGCGAATGTATTCCTCTGGCACACTGACCATTCGGTCCCTTAACTATTTGGCCCATATAGTGCAGTACCAGAATGCCCTCTGTCACAAACTCGCTTAGCCGGTCAGCCCTCTGCTCCCAAAGTGCCAACCTCTGAGCGTGATGATTTGTGTACAGTGAACAGAACAAGGTAACCCTCTTGTCTGTTTTGCGGGTTCAATCTCAAGCTCTGGAGGGATTCAAACTGATAACTTCTTGTTAGCGTACCCAATTATCAGGCTCAGATAATTCTGTCTTCAGGGCCAGATATCTTTGCCTCAGGGCACCCAACCTGGTCTTTCTAATAAACCCTTAGAACTCTATGCAAGACTTTAGAGAACTCTATTAATTTCCAGTTTGGAATACAATAAGCCCATACACAGTGTTACTTATAACCTTCAAAGGCTCCACTTAAAATAAAAAGAAATGTCAAGGTACTCCAGACAGTTTCCGTTGTAAAAATATCTCTTTACTTTAAAATATCAAAACAGAACAATAAATACAGAACAAATTATATCCCAACACATACAGCCTTAAAACAAACAGGTTTACAGTGCAAATTCAGTACAGATAACTTCAGACTAATCTTGTCTAAGGTCCTTACTTCAGTGCTTTGATGGTCTCTCTTCTCAGTCAGAAATATTGTCTTGTGTGTGTCTGTCAGGGTTCTTTCAGCAATTAAACACAGTTCTGAGCCGGCCTTCTTGTGAGGTCACTAACTCTGCCTTGGTGTAACATCTATATTTTATCTCACAAGATGTCCAGATATTTAAAAACATAATAGGTGACCTCACTGCCTTTCCTTCCTCAGGTTAACCAGACCAAACCTATTTGTGCTCTGCTACACATACATCTCAAAAGTTTCTTTGATCTAAGTCACTGTATTCAAGCAAAAGTGTATTTGCCTCTCTAATCCCGCCTGGACCTTGGAATCTACAATTACCAAAAAGCTGAAGCACACACAATTCCCAATAATGGAACGGACCCAGAGCTAAAGAAAATTGTTTATTACACCAGAAAAGAGAACAGCCACTTGACGTTTGGACAGCAAGTCCTTTACCTTGGAATCTACACCCAGAGGTGTGTCTGATGTAATTCAAGGGTTCCCGGAAAGTATATTGAACCTTCCAAATTTGTCTGGGTCCTCCTGGCTCAGACATCAACCACTCTTCAATGTCCATTCTGGCTTCTCTCTGACACTGCTCCTTCTCAAGTTCTTCCTGACAACTTTGTAAGTCAAAGGATTTTCCTTGAGGGAATTATGAATGGCTAATCTTATTTCCTGGGATGAAAGCAAATTGACAAGGTAATTGCACCCCAGATATTTGCAGTTTAGCCATGTCCTGTCCTTTGATATTATCCCTCAGGGGTCTTGATGTGTCAGTTCCAGTAAGACAGTAGTTTCCTCAAACTGAACTTCCCATCACATATTTTATATGTAATAAAAAATTGAGACAGCAGTCAGAACAGGCTGTTTACATTGCACCCTCTGGGGTCAGGCAAGGGATTTTGTCCAAACTCTCCCGAGAACTCTGGCGCTTGGCTGGCCCAATTCCTGAAGTCTGGGTTGGATGTGGTGAACCATGTCTTGCAGGCTGTGTATAACACTGTTGATGCCTCCTGGTGGGGGACCGCAGAGGCTCTCTCGCCACCATTCATGGCTCAGGGTGTCTGGTTTTGTGTCTTATGTTCGGCAGAAATAATGGATGCCCTTTTCGGGGTTCTCTGTTGTTAGGAGGAAATTCCCAAGATATCTTCTGCCTTCAAGAATCTGGCAAGGCCCTGAGGTTGGTGCATTCTCTCTACCATGTCCAACCTACGCCTTCCCAATGCCAGTCCTTTCATTGGTAATCTCTTCAGCCCTCCAAGGGCCAGCAGTGAAAGGACCCTTTAAGCACAAGGCAAACACCCGCCAGCTGGTGGAGCTGCCCCTAGGGCCCCAGAGCACCCACATCCACTGTGCCGTTCCCAAATCCATTGCCTGACACTTTGCCAGACCCCCCCGCAGAGGCCTTGGGGACACAGTCGGGGCTTGATTCTCCCTCTACCTTGACTGGTGGCGAACAGTAACCTCTGATCAGTGGGTACTGCATATTATCGAAAGGGTCACACCTTGAATTTCTGGAGCCTGCTTCAAAGCACCTCCCTGCTCTCCCACCACCCTCAAGCCTACATTTCCCTCATCCAGGAGGAGATTCATGCACATCTATGCAAAGAACCATAGAGCCGTCCCTCTGGCTCAAAGAGGAAAGGGTCTACTCCACTTCTTCCTCATCCCCAAGAAAACTGGACCGAGGCTGATCCTGGACCTCCAGCCGCCTGAACCTTTACACATAGAGTATAGCGACTCAGGATAGTTGCTCTCCGGGTCTGTTACCCCCCGCCCTTTCAGCAGGGGAACTGGCTCTATTCTGTGGACATGAAGGATGCCTACTTACATATCCATGTCTTCACAGCTCTCCATTGTTTTCATTTTGCTTCCAGGGGAATACTTTCAGTTCAGGGCCCTTCCTTGGCACCTGTGGTCTTTACCAAGTACTTGGCAGTGGTGGCTGTAGCCCTAGAAGAGGCTTTTACATTTTACCTTACCTGGATGATTGGCTGCTGACCCATCCAGGGACCTTTGCTGAAAATCCTGGAAGGTACCTTTTGGTTTTCCAGGCCCTAGGGATCACAGTCAGCCTACCAAAGTCTTCTCTCTCTCCTGTTGATGGACAGAGCAGCTGATAGCCAGGCCCGACTAGTATCCTCCAGCCATCAGGTACCTGCCAGAAAGTTCTTCCGCCTCTTGGGGCACTTGTCAGCAGCTGTAGCCACAGTTCCCTGGTCCGTCTGCATATGAGGTTTTCCAGTGGACTGTTGGGTCCAGTGGGGCCAACTACCTGGATCAGCCAGTGTTGGTCTCTGACTCTGTAAGAAGGGCGTTGGGTGGTAGCAGAACCCTGTGAACCTCCTGCGAAGAATCCCTTCGAGCAGTGTCCCCTTGGCAAATTCTCATGATGGGCGCCTCAGGTCTGGGCTGGAGTGCCCACCTAGCAGACCGACAGACCCAGGGGACCTGGTCAGAGTGTGAGCAGCATGTCCACATCAATGTACTGGAGATGCAGGCAGTCATTTATGCTCTGCAGGCTTTCCCCGCTGCTGATGCAGACAAACATGTCTGTTCATCAACAAGCGGGGGTAAATCTCATTCCTACCCACTTTGTCGGGAGGCAATGGTGTGGTTCTGGGCCATCGAGCATGACCTGTAACTCTGCTATCCACGTCCAGGCGTCCAAACGCCTGTCTGACCGCCTTAAGTTGGTCCAGATCGAGACTCACAAGTAGGAACTTCTGTCCTCAGTGGTCTAAGATCTCTCAGGTGGGCAGTCGGAGTTGCACCTTTGCATCCCACTCAATGCAAAACTGCAGCTTTTCTGCTTATTTGGTCCAGGGCCTGGAGTTTTCTGGCACGATGCATTATCTCTCTCCTGGAAAGGCAGGATCTTCCTGGACATAGCCTCTACCACTCATTCACACTAATGGGATCTCGCGGAGGTGCTAGGACTCAGCAGGAGCAAACTTTTGTAGGATGGCGGCGCTAGAGATGGAGTCGTGAGGAGCGGCGCTGTGAGCCTCTGCTCTGCAGCAATGACTGCCTTGGCATCGAACCTCCAACCGCCTCAGTTCCTTTTTTCCTGCTGTCTAGTGTGCTTCAGTGACATCCTTGCCCCCTCGAGTCAAACTTCAAACTAGCAGCATAGTTTTCAGTTTATTATTTTGTAGTATCTTTCGAATAAGTTCCACTTACGATAATTTATTCTTATCAAAGAAGAAGTCTCAGCTTACATTGACTGAGTCTACCATGAGTGGGTCAGGTGACGGTAGGAGACTTTGTTGAAAGCTGTTCAGTCAGCCAGGCTGGGTCCAGTCCGCCGCCTTCTCCGGAGGAGTCTGACAACAGATGGTCCAGTGCCCGAGGGATGGTATGGGCGGTCCCCCAGAAGCATAAGCGTAAACTGTAGCATTCTCAGCACAGTTTGGCCTCAAGCTCTTCTTCGGCCTGTAGGTCAAAAGAAGGCATCCTCAGGGTCTCCCTCATATGTCTGCGCATTGATGGTGGTCATTGAGGTCAGTTGCGGTCTCTGCTTGGGAGTCACTGGTTTCTGGTTCTGATCACTGACCTCTTCAACATCAGAGCCCTTCCTCGCCTTCTGGTAGGGCTTCCAACGAGCAGTTTCATCAGTGGCGCTCTGATGGAGCAGTGGGCTCGGAGGCTGGGCCAGCTGCCTGGCCCGGTCCTCGAGGGGCCTTAGGGCTCTTTGGGGGATCGGGCAGGGGTGATTGGGCCTCCGTGAGTCGTCGCGGCACCCTCTTCCGGTGCCGTCGACACTAGCGCTCAGGTGTTTCAAACAACATGAAGTCTTGCTGTATTCTGACAATTGCAGTTAGGTCCTGCCTTTCAACTGCCCGGAGAACATAGGGTTAACTGTTCTATGCTTGGCATGGAAAGTTCATCTCGAGCTCGGTTGAAGCCTCTGCCTGTTGTTGTTCGAACTGCAACCGTCAGATTCTTTACTCTGCCTCACTGAACAGTCGCTTTGGAGATTTCTTCTGATGCTCGGTTCAAAGTCGGTTGAAGTGTCGGTTTTCTTTATAAATTGTTGTTTCCACTAGTCTGTTAAAGTGTCTGTGGTACCATGAGTACTAGATAGGTTTTGTTCTGTTTTCTGTGTGGAACTTGTAAACTTGTGGATCGGTTCGGCTGAACCGGTCATTTTGAGTGAGTTTGTACTTTAGTGTGTGGTTACTGGTCACGTGTTGGTTCTTTAAAAAAAAAAAAAGGTTCTAATCCGTTTTTTCCAAGACCTGTGACATGGTCAGGAACCCGATAGAGTCTTGCCTGGCATATTGCTGAAAAAAAGTGTAAGTTTGGTTAGGTTGGCCATGTCTGAGAAAAAACTGGGCCGCTGGGTTTCAACACTGCAGTGTGTGTGGGGAGGTCTTTGCTAAGGCTGATCCCACACCACCTGTGTTTATTATCTGGGGTTTGACCACCTCGATTCAGACTGCCAAATTTGCAAAATTTTCCCAAATCTACCCTGGAAAAGAGATTAGGTAGACTGAAGGAAAAGGGATTCGAGAAGTCCACTGACCCGGATGGCCAGCCCGGTTCAGTTCCGACCGAACCAGAAGGAATGTCCTCTGACCAGGGCAATACCTCATCGGGCAAAGGAGAGCTGATTCCGAGGAATCTGTTCCGTCAAAAAGAAAAGACAAGTCGCTAGGTTGCTAGCCTTGCTTGTAGAGCAGAAAGCAA
Source organism: Neoceratodus forsteri (assembly GCA_016271365.2). Lineage (NCBI taxonomy): Eukaryota > Metazoa > Chordata > Ceratodontiformes > Ceratodontidae > Neoceratodus > Neoceratodus forsteri. The sequence continues at coordinate 1,689,909,497 of CM057450.1, forward strand.
CTAACTAAAAAGCTACATTTTCTTATTAATTTAAAACTTGTATCTCAGCAGGAGTCAGTGTCTGTGAGATTAAGTAGACAGATACTTTATTAGAAGTAGAAGGGGTCTTATTTAGGGTTAAAAAAAAAAAAATAGTCAGTGTGTGTGCTGTTCTGGGAGCGTTTGTATCAGCTGACTTTGCTAAACCAGTAGGAGGAGAGAGAGCTTAATTGGGGTGTATTAGACACTATAAAAGCAGGTGACTCAAATTACAACTTCCTGTTGCTAGCCTTTTTCTTACTAATTGCCCTCCATCCCACCCAAGCCAGTTCTACTTTTATAGCCACTGGATCTGACGGTCAACAGGAACTTCCTGTTTGGCAGTAGGAAGGGAAGGATCATAGAGAAACATTAGTTTTGTCAACCCTAAAGGAAAAAAGTAGTTCATTCTCTCCCCAGCTGCTGGTGGTCTGACATTGAGCAAGGAAGAAGGAGGCTACTAAAGAAGATAGGAAGTTGCTGTCCCAGAACAGGAAGGTTAGAGTTGTAAGGAGAGGAGAGGTAAGCATATAGAAACAGGAGGGGACACAAATAAGGCGTGATAGGGTGGTGCAGTGCAGTAACAGTGGGGGCGGCAGGTGTTCTGGGAGACATTCTGGAGGTTGCGATGCTGCCCTATTTGCAGGCACCTCTGGTCTGAGAGAGGAGGTTGCCTCTCCAGGCTGACCTGGCTGGATCAGGAAACCTCTTCCCCACCCAGGGACCACCAGGGCCAATGCCACTACTTCAGAGGTTGCCAAGAAAGAGGAGAGATCGACCAGGGTGGGCTCAGGGAGGAGAGGGTGGTGGAACAGAGTTGCATCCTCCTGTTGTACCTCTCCACAATTCATTCGCTCTTCTGGTGGATAGTGGTTCCTCTATGGAGGCACCTGCAGTGGAGACCAAGGAGGATGCTGGGAACCTTCATAAAGGAGACCCACAGGAGGGTGACATGGGACCCCACAGGGAAGGAAACAACTTCTGGTGGGGACTCAATCATTAGGGGGTAGAAATGGGGAGGAAGGAGAGCAAGGTAAGGTGCCTTCCTGGCGCCCGACTTGAGGGACAGGAAGTGAATCCTCAGGATCATGGGAGGAGCTGCAGGGAGGGAGCTGGATGTCACTGTCCACCTAGAAACAAATGATCTGGCTAGGAATGGGATCAGAGCAGTGCAGGAGGAGTTTGTAGAGTTGGGGAGGGCCTTAGACAAGTAGCACATTCGGTAACCTTCTCAGAGGTGCTGCCTGTCTGTGGCAAGGGGTGATGCTAGGCACTCCTCACCAGGAATTCAATGAGTGGTTGAAAAACTGGTGTGGAGCTCAGGGTTTTGGCTTCACTGGGGACTGGGGCCACCTGGAGGATGCAGACCTATACTGGTGCAATGGTGTGCATCTGTCCGGAGAGGGACCAGGATCCTAGGTTAGAGGTTTAAATGCTTCATTGGCAAGCATTTAACCAGCTAAGGGGGAGGCACTGAAAAGGAGCAGGAATTTGAGCGCCTCCACAAAACATGGTAATTAGCGAGGTAAACACCAAGGTAGAGAAGTTATTAGGAGCAGGACAGAGGTAAATGTAAGGGGAAAGGCAGTAAGGACAGGAATGGGGCTAAAGGGGTAAGGCTATCAAAAGTGGAGGGTGATGAGTACCAATGCCCGTGGTCTGTGTAACAAGCTCCCTGAACTAGTGGCCTTGATGGAAGATGGTTGCCTGGATATTGTGGCAGTCACAGAAACCTGGTACACAGAGAACCATGACTGGGATGTCAACATACCAGGATACACAATCTACAGGAGGGACAGGGAGGGTAAAGGAGGAGGAGGAGTAGCTCTCTATGTAAAGAAGGGATCCAAGCAACAGAACTAAAGAGCAAACAGGGAGCAGATGAGGCACTCTGGGTCACCCTAGAGACAGGAAATGGCACCACAATCCACACGGGGTTGTATTCAGACCCCATCTCAGGGGAGGAATGGACAAGAAATGATGGAAGGCTTTCTTAGAATGGCAGAAAAAGGGAGATATTGTTGATGGGTGACCTGAATATGCCAGATATTAATTGGAGCACCTTTGCTGCAGCATCCAAGAGCAGGGTCATTCTTGATGCCCTACAGGGCGTGCCTCAGACAGCTAGTATTGGAACCCACTGGGAGGGAGCAGTCTTAGGCCTGGTACTCCTTAAATGGGGACGGAGACAGAATCTCAGATTTAGAGGTCGTAGCCATCTGGAACAAGTGACCACCAAACAGTGTAGTTCACGATAAACACAGCCATACAATCAAGCCATACAAAAGCAAGAGTATTGGACTTTAGGAGAGCTGACTTTGGGAAAATGAGAGGTGCCTTAGAATAGCACTAGCAAACAGGCAAGAAGGAGGGTGGAGGAACAATGGGAGTAATCAAAGCGGCCATCACAGAGGCAACAAGTCTTTGTGTAAAGCAAATTAATAAAATACAATGAAGGAAAAAAACGCTATGGTTCTCAAGAGGTGGCAGGAAGGTTAAGGAGAAAGGATAGCATTCAGGAAACATAAGGAAGCATGAAAGGAGCAGGACAGAGAACTTTATCAGTTAAAGCAGAAAGAGGCTGGGAAGGCAGTCAGAATAGCAAAGGCCCAAACCAAGGAAAGGATAGCCAATTCTGTTAAGAAGGGATAAGACCTTTATAGGTACATTAGGGAGTGAAGAAAGACCAAAGGAGAAACTGAGGCTTAATAAGGGAGGAATGTGGGTAGAGGGGACAGTAAAAAGCAGGGTTACTGAAATGAATATTTCTACTCAGTATTCACAAAGGAAGAGGAGGAGGTACCCAAACCAAGCGAGAAGCACTCTGAAGGCGGAGTGATACCAGTCCATTTACAGAAGAAGGGTTCTGAAAGAACTAATAAAATTGAAGGTGTACAAAGCAATGGGGCCTGATGGGATTCACCCAAAATTCTAAAGAACTAAGGGTAGAACTAGTGACACTGACTACTCTTTAACAAATCGTGGGAGGATGGGGTGGTACCTGAGGACTGGAGGAGGAAGATGTGATTCCTCTTCACAAAGTGGGAGCAGGACAGAGGCAGGAAACTACAGACCAGTTAGTTTGACCTCAGTGGTAGGAAAATGATGGAATCACTTCTGAAGGAAAGAATTTTTGAGTACCTAGAGGCCAGTGGGCACAGGACCCAAGGCAGCATAAATTCAGGATGGGAAGGTCGTGTCAGGCAGATCTAATAGATTTCTTTGACTGGGTCACCAAAGTAGTAGACCAGGAGGGGCTGTGGACATGGCCTACCTAGATTTTAACAAGGCATTTGATGCAGCACCACACAAAGGTTACTACACAAGTTAGCCAGCCTTGGAGTGGGCCCTAGGTGGTGGCCTGGATAAAAATTGGCTAGACAACAGGACGAAAGGGTAGTAGTAAATGGAGTACACAGTGAAGAAAGGAGGCTACTAGCGGGTACCACAGGGTTATGTACTGGGACCGGTCCTTTTAATGTCTTTATAAGTGACATTGCAGAGGAACTGGAAGGAAAAGTATGTCTCTTTGCAGATGACACAAAGATCTGCAACAGGGTTGATACACAAGATGGAGTGGAAAGGATGAAAAGGACTTGGCAAGGTTGGAGGAATGGTCAAATGTATGGCAGCTCAGATTCAATGCAAGAAGTGCAGTGTGTAATGCACCTGGAAACAAAACCCAGGGAAGAGTACACAGTGGGGGTGAGATACTGACAACAGTAAAATGGAAAGGGACCTGGGGGTAATTATATCGGATGACCTAAAGGTGAGAAGGCAGTAAGGAAGGCTGGGGGATACGGGGATGCATAGGAAGAGGCATCAATAGTAGAAAACAGGAAGTTGTTATCCTCTGTACAGACAGTTGGTGAGACCCCATCTGGAGTACTGTGTGCAGTTCTGGAGACCCCATCTCCACATAAAGGAACATAGCCAGGGTGGAGGCTGTCAGGAGGGCAACCAAAATGGTGCAGGGTCTGCACCAGAAGACATCTGAAGAAAGACTAAAGGAGCTTAATATGTGTACCCTTGAGGAAAGAAGGGAGAGGGACATGATAGAAACTTTCAAGTACCTCCAGGGAATCAACAAAGTCCAAGAGGGTAGCATCTTTTAGAAAAGAGATGTGCAAGAACAAGGGGCACAATTTGAAGATAGAGGGGACGGCTCCAGAGGTAATGTGAGGAAGTATTTTTCACAGAGAGGTTGTGGATGCATGGAACAGCCTCCCTGAGGAGGTCGTGGAGTAAAGAACAGTGGGGAATTCAAGAATGCATGGGACAGACATAGGCAGTCCTAGTGGGTGGTAGGAGGAAGTAAGCTGTTGGTTAACTAGGATCTGCAGCTTATCTGTTAGGTAGGAAAATGGACAGACTAGGTGGGCCAAGCAGTCCTTATCTGCTGTCAAATTCTATGTTTCTGTGTTTCCTAGTCAACTGGTTGGGATCCAGAATCTCATACTCTGACCACCGATGACATAACAAAGCGATTAGTATTATGGAATCGCTTCAGTCTGTTCCGACTGAACCGGCACCATTTGGCAGGGGCTCGGTTCGGTCAGTTCCCCAGTTCTGGATTATACCCTGGAAGAATTTTATGAACTGGAGTTTGAGGAGGAGGAGAGTTTGAAGATGATTATGGTGATGGTGAAAGTCTGGATGTGCCTGTTGACCCGGACATCTCCCCAGACAGACCTTCAGGTGTTTCTCCTCCTAGGCTTTGAGTCCCTTCATACTACGTTTTACAGAAAGGTGGCTGATACCCTCCAGCTTCCTGTGGAGGAGGCAGAGAGGATCAGGAAGAGCCTGACTAGGTAGAGATGATGGACATCCCAGTCCAGGAGACTGTCTATTCCCTCCACAAATCTTTTGGGAAACAGACACAAAAATTCTTAAGTCTCCCAGCTAGGATCTGCAGCTTATCCAATAGGTAGGAAATGGGCAGACTGGGTGGGCCAAGCGATCCTTATCTGCCGTCAAAATCTATGTTTCTATGTTATGTTTCTAATTCCATACCTCTTGTGGACAGAAGAATGGACAAGAGGTATACTCTTTCAGGCTCGAATCACGGAGTTCCTTTTCAGCAATGCAGCCATGTTGAGGTTGTACAGGCTGCTGCCTGTGATAAGGCAAACATTCCCTTGGCATCACATCCCCAGACAAGGACTCAGGAAGATTGATATCATGGCAAAAGCAGTACATGGCATCATATTTGGGACTCAGGCAAGCTAATTATAGCCTATGCAGCCAGGTACCAGAAGTCCAGGTGGGACACTGTACTGGCACTGGCTAAACAGTCTCCTGCCCAGCTTGCCAGGAGCTGGAACAGGTGGCTGCAGATGGGATTGAGGCATCTAAAGTTCAGTTTCATGCTGCTGTAGACTCCAGTGATGTATCATCAAGAGTCATGGCTACATCTGTGGCTCTTGAAGAATGGCTTGGCTCAGATGTACTAGCCTCTCACAGGATACCCAGGCTAAGGCCATGGATTTTCCTATAGTGGGTAATTTTCTGTTTGGGGAGCAGACAGAGAATTACATGAAGAAAATGGATGAATACAGGACCACTTACAGGAGTACTCAGGCCAAGGAAAGGCAATCAACTCCTCAGAGGCAGCAGTCCAGGGTGGGGGCAGACCTTTCCAAAGGCCTTTTACCAAGCAGCAGCCTCTTCTTCTTTTCATGAGGGGTTCTTTAGAGGAGAGGCAGAAGGGTGATGAGCAGGCCTGCATCCACCTCTCAGCCTAAAGCCCTGCCAAGCAGACACCCTGATGGGTCTGCCCAGGTCAGTCTCCTATACCAGTAGGGGGCAGGCTGGCTTACTTTGTCCAGGACTGGATGTCTCTTACATCAGACAAGTGGGTCCTGGAAGTAGTAAGCCAGGGTCTGATTCTCAGATTCAAAAATTTCCCAAGCTGAGAGCCAGATCTTTTCCACCTACAAATCTCTGAGATACTTGCCCTAAGGCAGTTTCTTCTCTCCTAGCTCTGAGATAGAGTTCCTACCCTACACTGGGGCAAAGGATTGTACTCCCACGTACTTCCTCACCCCCAAAAGACAGGAGAGTGGCAGCCATCCTGGACCCAAGATATCTGAACAACCATCTTTTAAAGCCAAAGTTCAAAAGATAACTCTGGGAATTATACTGACATACTAAAATGCCAGCAGAATAGGCCTAACGGTCTTTCCGTCTGCTTTTTGGTCAGCCCCACCCTGGGAGCTGACCTTGCTGCCCTCACCTTCTCTGGCTTCTTCCTTCCCAGTTCCGGATATTCTCACTGCATTGGATTTTGCTTCAGAACCCTTCCCTGTACCTGTCCCACCCCTCTTAAACCTTTCCACCATCTCTGCCTCCACCAGCCTCCAGGGGACTGGCTAGCCTCCCTGGACCTCAAAGATGCCTCGTTCACATTCCCATCCGGTGCTCCCACAGAAAGTACCTCGGGTTCAAGTTGCTCTCAGGCCACTATCAGTTCAGAGCAGTGCCCTTTGGCCTAACATCAGTTCAAGGGTCTTCACAAAGTGCCTGGCAGTGTAGTTGTTGCCTTCCTAAGAAGACAAGATTTCCATTTTCCCATACTTGGATGACTGGCTTATAGTAGGCCAATCTCCAGACCAAGTCAAGTCACACCTGCAAGTGACCCAGCAAGTGCTCACTTCTTTAGGATTTCTTCTCAACCTACCAAAGTCAGTTCTCGAACCAGTGCTGCTCCTCAGCTACATAGGGGGCAGAGCTGGAGTGCAGTGAAAAAGAGCCTTCCTTCCCTGGAAAGGGCAAGGACCCTCATGCAACTGGCCTCTTCATTCAGCCTTCAGGTGTCTCGACCAGCAAGGCATTTCCTTCAGCTACTGGGCCACATGGCAGCTTCTACAGCAGTGGTCCAGGCGCAGATTCCAAATGAGGGACATTCAGTTCCCGTAAACTTTTGGTCCCAAAGAGGATTCCCTTACCAAACTAATTCCAGTGACTCGAACCCTGATCCAAGCCCTGCAATGGTGGCAGGATCAGGACAATTTGAGACGAGGAGTTCCATTTGTCACTGTCTCATTCATTGGTCCTCACCACAGATGCTTTCCTGCTGTTCTGTGGAGCCCATTTAGGAACTTACCACCCGAGGACTGTGGCGCCTCAGGAATCTCTGCTTCACATCAGTCTCTTGGAACTCAGAGCAGTGTTTCTGGCACTGCAAGCTTTTCAAATCTGTACAGAACAAGGTGGTTCAAGTTAGAACAGACACCACCACCACCACCATGTGGTACATCAGCAAACAAGGGGCACTCTGTCTACGACCTTGTGCACAGAGCGATAAAGTTGTGGTCCCTGGCCTATTCCTGCAAACCTCTCTGATAGCAGTTCACCTCCCAGGGAAGGACAATGTCCTAGCAGATGCACTGAGCAGAATATCCCAGGGCCATCATAAATGGGCCCTGGATCCTCTGGTGCTGAAAGTGATTTTCTCAAGATGGGGCACTCCAGAGATGGATCTTTCGCAACCCCAGACAATCTTTCGCAGCCCCAGACAATCACCAACTTCCTCTTTTTGTTGCAGATCCCCAGTCTTGGGCTCAGTCCCCTGGATGCTCTGATCCTGAACTGGGAAGGAAATTTCTGTATGCTTTCCCCCTTCCCTCTCCTGTTCAAAGTGCTGGTCAAGATAAGGTCACAACCATGCAAAGTGATTGATTGCTCCTGACTGGGACAGCGGCCATGGTATCCCTTGATTTTACTTGAGACACAGCTCTTGCAGCAGGTTACACCATTAGGACTGAAGCCGGCGGGCGTCGGGACCCAGGAAAAATTCTAGCTAGCTGTCTTCAGCTGGGACCGCTTCGCGTCGTTCCGCCTCCGTCGTCAGGCGTAGTACATAAGAGGCGGTCCGTAGATTCCCCAGTTCTTTCCCGTCGCTTGCATGTCCCAACCTTCGGTTTCTGCACGCCGACGCGTGTAAATGTGTTCCTACTGGAAGTCGTTCTCCGAGTTCAGTTTTTCTCTGATGTCCTCCCGACCTCTGGTCACTCCTCGAGATGCGCCTGTGGGAAGCAGATCCCATTCAGGATCCACTTTTCGGCCTGTGTCCAGTGCCTAGGCCCAGACCACGACACCGGTCCTGCTCCTTTTGCCAGGGTTTCAACAACAGAACCCAGATCCGTCGCCAGAAGGCCCTACAGGCATTCCTGCTAGAGGAGCAACTCAAGACCATGGCTTCCAGGGAGATTCTTCGCAGAAGGCCTGCAAGCATGCTGAAGGCCCTTCCAGGTCCTGTCTAGGGCCTCCAATTCACGCAGCTCTGGCTCCAGGTCCGACCGCTCTCCTTGGGGCCAGCTCTCAGCCTCCCCGCTGCGGTGAAAATCTTGATCCTCTTCCCAGGCCAAGACTCCCAGGCCTTCCTCGTCCTCAAGGCCCTGGCTAAGTCAGGGATCGCCACCATCACCACAAGTCGGGTTCCGCCATTCTGAACCCAACATCAGGTCTGCTTCCTTGCCTCCTCCTCTTCACGGAAAACCAAGGAGCTCACCCTCACTTAAGAGCCGCAGGACCCGGCCTTGATTCGTCTGGCGTCGGCCTCTCGCCACAGGTCCCCAGAGCCGTCGTCCGTCAGAAGACCGCCGCTGGCCAGGCCATTCCATCACCGGACGCTGGTAGGGGACCGCGCCCGCTCCAATTGAGAAGAGGATCCGGCGCTCCGACCAATGTCGGTCAGGAGGCCATCACTGAGGAGGAGTTAACTCAGCCCGAGGACCAGGCAGGCGACCCGGTCCTGTTGAGACTCCCAGAGAACCCTCGACACACCCGAGCCCCTGTGGAGCCGGCGCGTCGACCATCCACGGCGCCGGGCGTCGTTGAGCCTTTCTTTTCAGAGGTGAAGGAGCTTTTCACTTACTGGTGGGATACCATCAAAAGGACATGGTCCCCACTCCACCTCCGCTTCCTCCCCTCCTCCTCCTCCTATGGTTGCTCCTCCGGTTCCTCGCCCCTGTCTCCGTCTGGGTCTGCAGGCCAGTTACCTCCTCCCGGGGCCCAGGACCCCTCAAGGGGAGACTAGATAAAAGGAGACCTCCGTCCAGATCCTCTTCAGGTCACCCAGTCCCAAGGGACCCAGAAGGCGCCGCCGTTAGCCTCGACGGAGGACACGAGATCGTTTTTTCTACATCCGGATCCCCATCTCCTCTCTATCCTTCTCCGGACCCATGTGAGCTGCCAAAGTCTCCTCGGATGACCCTTACGTTCTCGGATATCATGAGACACATCCAGGAGAACATGGGATGCGGAAGAGATAGACCCGAAGGCTGCGCCTTGCAGTATCTTCGGCAGAAGGACCCCAAGCCTGTGGTGGTGCCACCCTTGGTGACACTTTCCTGGGCGTCACCAAGGCAGCGTGGAGCGTCCACATTCGTTCCAGCGATGCCGAAGAAAGCTGACCGCTTGTACAAGGCTCCAAGAGAAGACCAGTACTTGACCCAGCATCCTCGGGCGATTCTCTGGTCATAACAGCCTCTCATGACCGGTCCCAGAGACGCAACATCTGAGCATCCTGCCACGGATCCAGAGTCCAACAGCTGGACTCCATGGGTGAAGCGCGTATGCTTCGCTACCTGCGCCATCAGATCCCTGAATTATTTGACCCACATGGTGCAGTTCCAAAATGCCCTGTGGGAGCAGGGTCTGGATGCGGCTGAGAAATTGCGGAAGGTGAGCAGAAGGAGGAGATGTTGCAGCTCCTCCGTACAGGTCAGACGTGGGAACCCAGGTGCTACGAGCCGCGTGCGACTCCAGCGGACTCCTCGGCCGAGCAGCAGCATCAGGCGTATGCCTCCGGAGCACTCTTGGCTCGGTTTTACTAAGAGCGTCCAGAAAAACATCATGGGCGCCCCATTCGAGGAAAGTTTTGTTTGGTAAACCCTCAGAAGATAATTACCAAACTCAAGAGGCGGGAAGGTGGTGAAGTCGGTTCAGGCCATGTACCGACCCAAGCTTAGTTCCTTCGTAGGAACCAAAGCCGATTTCGTGGATGGATGCAGAGACAACAGTCCCGCCCGTTCCACAGCAGAGGGCTCCAGTTTTCGCAGAGCCCAGGAAAAACGACCCACAGGTCGAAGCCAGCGCACTCCTAAGCCGGTCCAGCCAGTGGGACCCTCAGCCGCCACAGCCTGACTCCTTCCTGGCCCCGCCCCTCAGGATCAGCGGGGCGTCATGGTGAAGTCGCATTCAATTTCCTGCTGGGATGGCAGACTGTAACCACCGACAGGTGAGTTCTACAGTTGGTCGGAAGAGGCCACTTTATAGAATTGCGGAAAAGCCACCCTCAAGGCCTCCGTTGCTCTCCGGTACCGGGTCAGCACAAGTCATTGATCAGACAAGAAGTGCTCGGCGCTCCTACAAAGGGAGGCGATAGAGTACGTCCCAGAGAACCAGAGAGGACATGGATACTATTCCACTTCTTCCTGGTTCCAAAGAAGACAGGGACCTCCGTCCAATTCTGGACCTCAGCGACCTCAATTTGTCGGTGCCTACAAATGATTCTGCATGGTAACTCTTCCGGTCTTATTCCCATGCTGAAGCAGGGCGCTTTTAGCGTCTCTAGATATGCAGGACACTTACCTGCATCCCTATAGCTCAAGCGCACAAGAGGTTCCTGCGCCTGAGTTTTCTCGGCCATCATCTTCAGTTCGAGCCCTTCCATTCGGGCTGTCGCCGGCCAGGGTCTTTACCAAATGTATGGCAGTCGTGGCAGTGTCTCTAAGGAGACAGGGCCATTATGTGTTCCGTACCTGGACGATTGGCTTCTCATGGCTGCCTCCGGAGAGAGCATTGTGACAGGCGATCCAGAGCACCCAGGACCTGTTTCGATCTCTGGGTATCCTAATCAACCATGAGAAGTCCCTCCTGGTACCATTGCAGAAACTGCAGTTCATAGGCGCAGTACTGGACACCGTTCAGGGAAGAGCATTTCTTCCAGGCGACAGGCGGGCGCATCAGATCCCTCATCAGGGGCGTTCATCGAACAAGACCGCCCCAGCCAGGTCAGTCCTTCACTGCTCGGGATACATGGCTGCGGCCATTCCTACTGTCCCTTTCGCAAGGCTCCACATGCGGGTAACTCAGTGGATGCTCAAGGTGCAATGGGACCAAAGGCAAGACCACATGCAGCATCCGGTCAGAATCATGAATACGCGATTCGAGACTGGCAGTGGTGGCTAGACCCAGGGACACTCTCTATGGGCGTCCCGTTCATAGCGCCGTCCCGGAGTAATCCTCACCACAGATGCCTCAGGTCTAAGGTGGGAGCACACCTGGAAGGGTGAAGTCCCAGATGCGTGGACCCCTCTGAGGCCCACCTCCATATCAATGTCCTAGAGATGAGGGCAGTCCTTTATGCCCTGCAGGCTTTTCAGTCAGAGATCCGCCGAGTACTCTCCTGCTTCAGACTGACAACACGGCGGTGATTATTACCTCAACAAACAGGAGGCACACACTTACCCCTTTGCGGGAGGCCATGAGGGTGTGGGATTGGGTAATCCGACACGGCGGAACCTGATCACAGTACATGTTCCCGGGGTGGACAACACAATTGCAGACAGCCTGAGTCGCTCCCAGGCCAGAGTCACAGTGGGAACTTCTCCAAGAGGTAGCAGAGGATCTGTTTCTTGATGGGGAACTCCAGAATTGGACTTGTTAGCCTCCCATCCAACATAAAACTGCCCAATTTTGCTGGCTAGATCCAGGGCCTGGTGTTTTCTGGCGAGGCAGCGTTGTCCCTCTCCTGGGCGGACAGATTCCTCTCTGCTTTCCCTCCCTTCCCGTTGATCCAAAGAGTTCTTCTCAAACTGCTGGGAGTATGCAACAATGATCCTGGTGGCCCTTTCTGACCTAGGCAGATCTGGTTCCCTTTGCTAATTCAGCTGTCCCAGGAACCTCCGCTCCCATTGCCATTCACCTCCCACCTCTTGTCTCAGGAGAAGGGTTCACTGGTCCACCAGACTTCGCTCACTGAACCTGCATGCATGGCTCCTAGAGACATAGCCATCTTGCATCATGGGGTCTCGCAGAGGTGGGAAGTCCTTTCTGCAGCCAGAAAGCCGACAGCATGCGACGTACGCCATGAAATGGCGCCGCTTTTGTCTATAGTCGCAAGCCGCGGCCTTTCCCCTTTAGGTTGTCCGTGAAAGCGATGTTAGAGTACCTGCTCTCCCTTTTCCGTTCGGGTCTCACCTACTCCTCTATTAAAGTGCACCTCTGTGCCATTTCAGCTTATCACCTCCCAGTGGGACAGCGCACAGTGGCACAATTAGATGCCTATCGAGAATTCTTAAGAGGTGTTACACCTTAGGCGCCCATTAAGGACCCAGTGCCTCCTTGGGACTTGCTCTTTGTCCTGGAGCAACTCACGCTTCCCCTTTGAACCTGCCGTGGATTGCGAGCTGCGTTTTCTGTCGTGGAAAATGTTGTTTTGGTTGCTGTTACATCAGCGAGAAGAGTTTCTGAGCTTCAGGCTCTCGTGTGCAAAGAGCCTTATTTAATTTTCCACGGGACAGAGTATCCCTGAGGCAATCCTAAATTCTTGCTAAGGTGGTTTCCACACTCCTCTCAATCAGGATATTGACCTGCGGTCTACTTCTCTAATTACTCTAACAGAGGAGGCGCTGCTTCACCCCTGGATGTTCACTGCAGCTTAAGGTACTACCTGAGCAGAACTAAGCAGCTCGTGCCTGAGCAACTTTTCGTCTCCTTTACGAAAGGATGATGGGCCAACCAGTATCCAAACAGTCCCTGTCTGCTGGCTTGTCCAGTGCTTCTCTTACTGTTATATCATCAAGCGAAAGCCCTCCCAGGAGCAGTCCGGGGCCATTCCACTAGGGGTGTGGCCACATCCTTTGCAGCACTTGAAACATCTCCACCTCTGCCATTTGTGCTGCAGCCACTTGGAGCTCTGTTCATACCTTTCAGGCATTATAGCCTGGACATCGCTTCACGAGAAGAGCAGGCTTGACCTGGCAGTGCTACAGGGTCTCCTGTCCTAGATTCAGGACCTGGAGCGTTCTTTCTTATTTCCTCTTCCCAGAGTGTTTGCGCTACTGCTTGGAATCAGTCCTAATGGTGTAACCTGCTGCAAGAGCTGTGTCTTGGTAAGATAGTACAGTTACGTAAGAACTTACGTAACAGTAGATCTTCGAGAACAGCTCTTGCAACAACTACCCCGCCCACCTTCCCCTTGGAGGAGGCATGGCTTAAGCCTTTAACAGGGATTTTTCCCGTTTGCCTTCTAACGGTGGATCCTCTGTCTCCCATTTCAATGTCAGCCTCGGCGGAAGTCTCGGGGAGAACTGGGGAATCTGTGGGACCGCCCCTTATGTACTACGCCTGGCGTGGGGCGGGACCGGCGTCGGGGTGGTCCCAGCTGAAAATAGCTAGCTAGAATTTTCCGTGGGGTCCTGACACCTGCCGGCTTCAGTCCTAATGGTGTAACCTGCTGCAAGAGCTGTTCTCAAAGCTCTACTGTTACGATAAGTTCATACATAACTGTACTTTACTGTCCCTGGCAGTCCGTCTTCCCCTGTCTCTTCCAGGAATTACAACCTACTAACATCCTCTCAGGGAGGATTTGGTACGGAATCTTCAGTCTCAATCTCAAGGCTTGGCTCTTGAAGAGCTAGAGTTGCAGATCTGCATCTTTCCCAAGATGTTCTGGATATCCTTAAGGCTTCTCAAAGCCTTCCACCAGAAAGACTTACAACTCCAAATGGAAAAGATTCAGCATTTGGTGTTCTAAGAAGGATATTTCCCAGACTCTGCTGAATTGCCTACGGTTCTGGATTATATGGTTCATCTTAATAGCCTAGGTCTCAGACCAGCTACTCTCAAAGTACACTTGGCAGCTGTTTCTGCTTTCCTGTCTGTAGGCAAGTCTTCCTCTCTGTCATCCCATCCTGTATTCTGTAAGTTTTCAAGGGATTGCTTCACCCCAATCCCGGTTTGAGGATCCTGCTCCTGCTTGGGACCTTGTTTGCATTGCTCAGCTTATGCAGCCCCTTTGGGTCTTGGTCCTCAACAGAGCTTAAGTACTTGACTTGGAAAACTGTTTCTGGTAGCCATTACTTCTGCCAGATGTATCAGTGAATTGCAAACCTTGTCAGTGGAATCTGATTTCATCTCTTTTCACAGAGATAAAGCAGTCCTTAGAACTAACAGAAAGTTCTTGCCTAAGTGGTTTCAGATTTCTACTTCAGTCTGTAGCGCTCCTGTTTTCTTCACTGATCATTCTTCCTCGGGAGAGAGGAGGCTACACAGTTTGGATGTTAAAGAGCCCTTAACTACTACATAGAGCGTACCAAGGGTCACAGGTTTGAATCCCTCCGGTTGTTCCTCACTTATGGAGAAGTTGGGAAGGGCAAACCTGCCAATAAGAGCTGTTGCCAGGTGGATTGTTTCTTGTATTCAATTCTGCTATGAAAAATTGGGTAGAATTCCACCCTCAAGCCTGAGGGCTCATTCCAAGAAGGTACAGCTGCTTCCTGGCTGCTGCCAGGAATATCCCTCTCTTAGAAATTTGTCAAGCAGCCACCTGGAAAACAGTCCATACTTTTACCAAGCATTACACTCTGGATATCCAGGCTAGGAGTGATGCTCGGTTTGGCACAACAGTACTTCAGAGCCTGTTTCCAAAGTAGGTTCTGTCCCTCCTCCATGGAGGTACTGCTTGGTAGTCTGCAATTGTTAGAATACAGCAAGACTTCATGTTGTTTGAAGAAAAAATTACTCACCTTAGTAATTATGTTTTTCTAGTAGAGTCTTGCTGTGTTCTGACCCCCGCCTCCCTCTCAGAACCTAGATTTTGGGATGTGGGTGGGCAGGAGCAGTGTTGGCACCCTACGGTGCCCTTTTACCTCTTTTTTTTTCTTTGGGTGGAATGTTGTTTCATTTGATTGGTTTTTGTTTTGGGTTTCCTGACTTGAGTCTTCCTTTGAGAACCAGAAACATATTTCTGCCAGTTGGCTAGTTAAAATTTTACAGTTCCACACAGAACACCTAGTGAGTTTTGCTCGTAAAGATCTGACTGTTGCAGTTGAATAACAGGCAGAGGCTTCAACCAGAACTCGAGATGAACATTCTATGCCATGCATAGAAAAGTTAACGTATGTTCTCCATGGCAGTTGAAAGGCAGGACCTAACTGCAAGTGTCAGAATACAGGAAGACTCCACTAGAAGAAACATAATTACTAAGGTGAGTAATTTTCTTTTCCCCTCACATGGCTGCGGTGCAGGGGCCATGCCGATGCCGCTATCTCCTGGTATTCTTCCTTCTTTTCCTCAAATCCTAATTTTTGGGGCCCTGGGTTGGTTTCAAGCGCTCTCGGCATCAGTGGTCGCTCGTAGCAATTTCGGCGCTGTCCTTGGCGTAATGTGCCTGTTGGTGCCTTCCTCGGTGCCGCTGAGTTTCTCGGCGCCATGTGGCCTTCGGCGTGTGCAGCCTTCGGTGCCATCTGCTTTGTTGCGCCATGCAGTCTTCGGCGCTGAGGCCTGGCTTTTCATCTGCCAGTCTTCAGGGTTTCTTCTCCACGAATTCCTTCCTTCCTCCTTTCCTGCTGATTTTCATTTCCATTCTTGTCCATGCAGTCCCTCCTGAACTGTCAGGAGATAATATTGAGCCTGTCTCAGATCTTAGACTGGGTGATGATATGAAGGAGCAGAACCTAATCCTGTTGCAGAGCCTGTGGTTGAGGACCTGTCATTTAAGTCTCTGCTAAAAATCTGAATTCCACTCTTTCTCTCCAGACTATAGACATCGATCCTGGGAAGCTTTTAAGACTCCAATACCTTCATATTCGGACATCCCTATGGATATAACTCCCCAGTACAACCCTCCTTTGAGGCGCTTTCTCAAATGGTGTGGAATAATCCTGCCCTCATTCCTTCTGTGGTTAAGTCCATAGATGGGAAGTATGCTGCTCCCAAGGATCTACTATTTGGCCTCCCAAGCCTTTGCAGATCCTATTGTAGTCTTGGCAGAGAATAAGGTCGTCCTTCCTCAGACTACTACGGCTCGACCTATAAACAAATAATCTTGTAAGATAGATACTTTAGGTAAGAGAGTCTTTGCTGCATCCACCCTGGGTATGCGTGTCGCCAGCTACCAGGCTATTTCTCTCAGTATGAGTATATTCTTTGGCCTTCGGCTCAAACAAATGGTTGAAGCTCTGCTGGAGTCTGACACTAATTCAGAGCTTCTTCAAACCATAACCAGGGTGTTGAGTCCAACAACCAGCAGGTTAAAGCAGCTGTGGACACCTTGATACTGCCTCCCGAGCAGCGGCCACGGGCATTGTACCCACCATTCCTGGCTCGCACTTGCAGGTTTCCACGAATGATGCCCCCAGCAACAGGTCATGGCGTTGCACTTCAGTGGTGTGCATCTCTTCGGCCCTCAAGAGGAACAGGCTTTAAGCTGACCACACAAAGACTAAGTCAGCCATTAAGACCAGCTGGGTATATCCCGCCCTCTCGGGGGGTTAACTAAATGCCAGTTTCATTAGTCAGTCCTTTTGAGGCAAAGGCAGGGAGGTTTTAATAAAAATCAAGCCCCTCAGCCTCAAAAGAAAACACAACAGGAGGTGCAAGGACCCAGCGCCCAGTGATGCCTTCTGAGTTTCCTGCCCAAGTCCCACCTCAGCTGCCCGAGGGGACTCCTTAGCAGTGGAGGTCGTCTGACTCAATTCTACAACGGTGGAAGTCCATAACATCGGACAAATGGGTCTTCCGGATAATCCGAGGATATTTCCTCAATTTTTCAGAGAAGCCTCCAGATTGTCCCCAAGCAGCAACCAAAACTATCAATACTTCAGTCAGAACTTCTGTCCTCCAAGATACAAGACTTTCTGAACAACAGTGCAGTAGAAGTAGTTCCGCTGGATCAGCGGAACACAGGGTTCTACTCCATTACTTTCTAGTTCCAATAAAAACTGGGGCATGCACCCCATTTTGGACCTCAGAAAATTAAACAAATTTCTTCCCAAGAGAAATTCAGAATATCTCTAGGAACCCTGTTACCTTTGTTTCATCAACACGACTGGTTAGCCTCCTGGACATGCAGGATGCTTACTAACATATTCCTATTCACCCAAGGCATCACAAATACCTAAGGTGCGTGTCCTGCCCTTTGGGCTATCTCGACGCCATGAGTTTTTACAAAGTGTTGTGCAGTCCCATGGCGCAGCTCAGATAAATCTGAATACAAGTGTTCCCATATCTGGACGACTGGCTCTAGCAAGCCTTTCCAGGCAAGGAACACTCAACGCCCTTGCCTTGGCCTCAGACTTTCTGGCGTCCATGGTAGTCCTGCTAAATCAAGAAATTGCAGCTGCAACCCTCCCAGAGGCTCCTTTTCATAGGAACTCTTCTGCAAAAGCTTTTCTACCAGATGACAGAAGGAGCAATATCCTGCAGATGGCACGATACATCAGAGAAACAGCTCGGTTTGAGCCATCTCGATGCAGCGGATGCTAGGTCTCATGGCATCCTCAGTGTTCACTATACGCTTAGCTGCGCCTTCACATGAGAACTGCTCAGTGGATGCTCAGTACTCAATGGTCTCCAACCACTCGCCTCAGTCCTTTCTCATCAAGGTGACAGAACCTCTGAAGAAGTCGCTCACCTGGTGGTCATGAGAGGACACTCTTCTGAAAGGGTATCCCTTTGCTTCTCTGGATAATCAGGTTTCCACTACCACGGACGTGTCCCTGGGGTGGGAGCTCACTGTCAGACTGTCCACACTCAAATCGTGGACTCAGCGCACGAGTCCCAGCTTCACATAAATCTTAGAAATGAAAGCCGTCCTTTATGCATCCAGACTTTGAAGGACATTCTCTGTCACAAGAACATTCTACTTCAAATGGACAACAAAACAGTGATGTATTACATCAACAAGAAGCGGTGCTCACTCTTACCCCTTATGCAGGGATGCGATGGAGTATGGGAATGGTGCTTGGAGCACAAGGCTCTAATTCAAGCGGTCTACCTGCGGGAGTGCAGAATGAGTGGCAGACCATCTCAGCAGAACAGAGACAGATCCTCACGAATAATCTCTTGACTCATCCGTGGTTCAGTCACTTTTTGCAGAGTGGGAACTCCAGACCTGGACCTTTTGCATCCCCACTCAACACAAAACTGCCTCTCTTCTGCTCCAGAAATCCAGGGCCTGGCATTTTCTGTCAGGATGCGTTCAGTCTGCAGTGGACAAGCGCTTTCTATATGCCTTTCCGCCTCTTCCCTAATTCGAGAGTGCTTCTCAAGTTAGAGTCCTGGGAACAAATGGTCCCAGTGCTCCCTTCTGGCCTCGACAAATATGGTTTCCGTTACTCAACAGTATGTCTGAAACCCCTCCAAGCACTTCCCTTTCAGATGAAACCTTCTGACTTGGGGTTGGGCGCCTGTGGTCCATCCCAATCTGAGATTACTTCACCTTCACACTTGGCTCCTGAGAGAGAAGTGAACAGGTTCAATATCTCTTGCAGAGTTTTAGATATTCTTCTGGCTGTCATAAGCCAGCCACTAGAACAACCACAGCCAAATAGAGCGTTTTTCAGCTCTGGTGTGCAAAATCCTTTCTCAATCCCTTTCCTGCCCACAAAATAAAGTTCTAAGTACCTTTTAGACCTCTCAAATTCAGGGTCTGCAATACTCTACAGTCAAAGTTCACCTTTGTGCCATTTCAGCTTATCATGAGCCAGTACTTTCCTTGTCACTTGCTCAGTTACCTGTAGTTAAGAGGTTTCTTAAAGAATTTTGCATACCAGACCAACCATCAGACATCCAGTAAGCAGCCTGGGACATTAATCTTGTGCTAGACATGTTCACTAAAGCTTTTAGTCTCTAGCTACCTGTGAGTTGAAATTTCTCACTTGGAAAATACCTTCCTGGTGGCCATTACCTCGTCTACTAGGGGTCTCCGAGATACATGCCTTGGTCACAGACCCTCCGTATACTGTGTTTCATAAAGACAAAGTAGTTCTTAGGACCCATCCTAAGTTTCTCCCTAAGGTTGTTTCAGAATTTCATCTAAGCCAGCCTTTGGTCCTTCCTACTTACTTTGCGAACTTCTAAAATGAGGGGAGCATTCTCTTCATTCTTTGGACATCAGAAGAGCTTTGCGTTTCTGTTTAGATGGAACAAAAGAATTTCATGAAAGCTCAACAACTGTTTGTTTCCTTCAGCGAGACCGGCTGAGCCAACAAGTTGCTATCAGATGTATTTCAGCATGGCTGGTGGCATGCCTTGGCACTTATTCCATGGCGCGGGTCAAGCTGGAAGGCAGGTGTGCGTTCACTCTACTAGAACAGTCGCGGCATCCCGGAAATCCGCAATGTGCCCATGCAGATATTTGCAGTGCGGCTACCTGGAGCTCAGTGCATACTTTAGTCAAACACTATGCCCTGGATGTCCATGCCAGATGACATATTTCGTTTGACAGAACCATCATAATGGACTTCTGTCCTAAATTTGTGAGCTCTTGGTCTCTTTTGCCGCCCTTTCAGGAAGATATGGAAATTACATACCTACTGTAATTTTGATCTTCTTGGATGAAATCTCCACCACTCATTCATGCCCACCCACCATCCCCGAGCTCATCTCTGTTGTTGATCTTCACTCCTCAATCTTTAGGCTGTGAAGGCTTCTTTCTTGACCCTTCTTATACAGGTCTTCCGACCTGTCTTATGTCCATTTTTGGTTAGGCTATCCTTCTAGCTTAGTTATGCTGCACCTCCTCGGGAAGTACTGAGGCAGTGGGAGGGTTGGCCTTGAGATAGTGATTGCCACCACGAGCACAGGTTCGGCACCACTCCTCGTGGCTCCATCTCTGGCACCGGCCCTCCTGCAAAAGTGTTTGCTCCTGCTGGGTCCTAGCACCCTCCGGCATAGATCCCATTTGTGTGAATGAGTGGTGGAGACTTCGTCCAAGAAGATCAAGAATTCGGTAGGTACATAATTTCCATTTTCTGTACACCTTCCCTCCCCGCTACTGCAGGGGTTCTCAAGCTTCAGTCTGAGTATGTGGAGATGATTCTGATAGCTCCTACTGGCTGCATCAGATTTGGGTAATAATAATTTTATTTATATGGCGCCTTTCCATTGCCAAGGCGCCTAACAATTAAAAAAAAAAAAATATATATATATATATATATAAAATCCAATAACAAGACAATTCAACTGAGAATCATAAATAATCAGTAATAAATACTTCAATTATCCAAAAAGCTTGTTGCCACAGAAAGGTTTTAAGCCCTTAAATTCCTCCACAGCTTTGCACTCCCGTAACTGACTGGGTAAAGAATTCCAAAGGGTGGGAGCTGCATAGGCAAAAAGCACTTGAACCAGATGACTTCAAATTCACCTCGGAATCTCTGACAACCCCTCGTTGGCGAGCAGAGTGATCCAGCAGGACAGTAAGGAACAGAAACTCTTTCAGATAATCCGGCCTTGTCCATGTAGGGCTTTAAAGTCAGTAAACCAACTTTAAAGGTGATCCATCACTGTATTGGCAGCCAGTGCAGTTCACGCAGCACCGGGTAATATGGCAGGATAGAGTAGAACCCGTCAAAAACCGGGCTGCTGTGTTCTGCACCAGCTGCTGCGACGATTTCAACCCCAGAAAGCCCTAGATAAAGGGAGTTGCAGTAATCCAAGTACCTCCACTTGCTTTGCTCGGTTTGCTCTCCCAGGAACAGGGCACCCTGGTCCATCCTTAACTCAAGTCCCTATATCTGCGTGCATGACTTCTGCAGACTTGGCTATTGCCCACTTCGGGTTTCTTCCAGGGTTGCTGCTGTTCTGGTGGCTGCTACAAAGCCTTCCAGCAGAGCCACTTTTGCCATGAAGTGTAAGTGCTTCTACCTATGGATCGCTGCTCACCACTTAGATCCTTCCTTGCCCGGTGAATCTGATTTTGAGTACTTCCTCTCCTTTTAGACTCAGGCCTAGGATACTCCTCTTTTAAGGTGCACCTTTCCGCCATCTCTGCGTACCATGCATCTATTGAAGGCAAAGCTGTTGCCTAGCTGGAGGTATCTCGCACATTCTTGCGGGATATCCTACACTTGAAACCTCTCATTCAGGATCTCGTCCCTCCATGGGATCTTCTTTTCATGTTGGAAAAGGTCACTCTGCCTTCCTTTGAACCGGCCATGAGTTGCGAGCTGTGGTTCTGTCGTGGAAAGTTATTTTTAGTTGCCATTACTTCTGCTCGAAGGATTTCCAAGTTTCTGGCTCTGATGTGTATAGCACCTGGTTTTTCACAAAGACAGGGTGTCTTGGCATAGTAATCCTACTTTTCTGCCTAGTGTGTCTGAGTTCACACTAAACCAGTACATCCACCTGCCTATTTTAATTCTCTATGTACCCTAATGCATACTTGGGCGTTCATAGGGTGCTCCGTTATTATATGAATCGCACTCAACGGTTAGAAAGACTGATCAATTTGTTTGTTTCATTAGCCCCAAAGAGAAAGGGTACCTATTTGAAACAGTGTTTGGCGAAATGGTTGGCAAATTGCATTGTTTACTGTTACCGTAAATGCAACAAACTCTTGCTTAGAGTGGTCAAGGGTCACTCCATCAGAGGTGGCCACCTCTACTGCCCGTTCACTGTGCATCTGCCTCTTGGAGTTCGATTCTCACCTTTATCCATCATTACAGTCTGAATATTGCTTCAGGCGCAGGGCCCTGACTAGCTGTCCTTCAGGGCTTTCTTTCATGAGCAGTCTGCTTTTGCTTTCTGCCTCCTCCTGACTGACTTACGGTCAGTTCTGGTACTACTTGGGACTTAGTCCTACGGTGTTGCCTGCGGCATGAGCCCCCTTAGTAAGATAGCACAGCTCCGTAAGAACTTGCCATAATAGTAGATCTTGAGAAAAGCTTTTGTAGCAGACTCTGCATTCCCTCCCTCCTCCCCGATAGCTACTTCTCCTTCACATTTACTATACTTTTCCTCCACTCTGAGGAACTGCCTTGATTCTCCATTTTACTTTATGCTCCTGGGGCAGCTGCGGGAAGTGAGGTGGGTCTGGGGACTTCCCTTTATAGGATAGGCGGGCGTCAGTGTACTGACGGCAGGGCAATCCCGTAAAAGACTGCTAGCTAGAAGTTTTCTGTGTGGTCCTGGTGCCTGTGCTTTCTAGAAGTGGTATACGGTGCATATCTTCATGACCCAGCCAGCCTCCCTGGCAAATGGCACACGGATCCTGCTTCAGGCATGCAAAATCTGATATCATGGGTGGAGCCGAGGAAGATGCCACTCGGGTGGGTGGGAGGAGCTTAGATTGAAGATGTTCCAGCAAGATTTAAAGATAAACTGCCTAAATGTGGATGTTCACCATATACCACTCCTAGAACTACAGTTACAGGTGATTAACCCTCATATTGAGAGTACAGAGGTTGTTTTGATACAAGCTGGCATTCTGCTATCTTAATTACACAGGGGCTCTGGGCTGGTGCAGAGGCTTGAGGTGCTGGACACTTGCCTCACGAACTGTGGCAACCTGGGCTCAGGGCGAGCCAGGGTCATCGTAGAGCTGGCATGGGGGAGGAGCAGGATCAAGCAGCCAAGTAGCTCTCCTCTCCCAGGGAGGAGCCTGTTGCCCACCGTGGTTCCACTGTCCCCAGATGGAGGTCCGAGGGCAGTGTGGGTGGCAAGTAGAGGAGGTGTCTCGGTACCACGGTGTGCATATGCCTCCGTGGTGCGTGTGGCTAAGGCGTGGAGCGGAGAAAGCGAGGACAAAAAAACAGGGGGATGGGTTACAGGGGTCTCTCCATGTTCCCTGTGGAAGCAGAGCTGTATGCCAGGGCTGTGGCCCATTTCTTCATCTCTACCCTTCTGTCTAGGTAACTGATAATAGGCTCTGGCTCCTTATACCACCTACTCCTGTGCAACCTAGTAGGCCCAACCCTTAGTTTTTTTTCTAAGTTGGTAGTCCTTATTTTATATCCTTGTACTGTCCCTTTGGGGTAGAAGTCTAAGCAGTTTCTTTCTTCCCTCTTGTTTGTTCTACTGGAAAACAGAACTAAAGAAAGGGGTGGGCGGCATTGGTTACTGACTAGCCCACCTGTGCAACTTAGCTGCGTGGGCTGCAGCAGCAGCTGGCATCCATCCTCCTATCTGCAAATGACTTTGCTCCAGTGGGGTCCTGTCACCTCTGTCTTAGACCCAGAAGTGTGAATGAATGGTAAAGATATTCTGGAAGATCAACAATTATGGTGAGTACATAATTTTCATTTCTACTGATATATAGCATATAGTAAGTGTTTGTTCTGTATGGATTTCCATACCAGCTGAACAGGTTTTTTAAATATAAAAAATAAAAATGGGGCTGGCCCTGAGAGTTGAGGTGCTGGGCGCCACACCTCATACGATGGGTTTGGGAACAAACTAGTGGTTGGGAGTCGGCAGGAGGAAGGAGAATAGTGTCCCAACAGATGCTATCCTCCTTGAGGTGTGTTCAAGGAGTGCTTCATGCACCCAACATCCCTGAGGGGTTGGTGGGAGCACTGACTTTTGGGGCTTTGGCGGCTCCAATGGGGAGGGCGCCATTAAGCACTGGTAGTGTCGTGCGACTGCATGGTCTACCAGGCAGGCGTCCTCAGAGGTGGAAGAGACCACCAGAAAGCGGGGGAAAAAACCCTTGATCCTAGATGACGACTGATCCCACCCCAGCCACCAGTCCACAGGCAGATCCTGTTGTGCAGGCTCTCCTCTGAAGGTTGAAGATGAGGAGCTCTTCCTCACCCCATCCGGGGGATAACCGAGCATCAGTACTATGGAGGCCTGGCACTCTGAGGGCAGACTCCATGATGGTGGTCTGAGGGTTGACGGTCCAAAGGGTGGACAAAGAGGGTAGGGATAAAAGAAAGTTAACAAAAAAATAAATTTAAACTATAGACTATAATAACCCCCAAAGAAAAAAAAAATATGGTTGCCCAACCCATGTTCTCTATATTCAGTTCACATCACAAAGCCCACCCAACCTTCCTTGGCTAGTCTTGCTTCAGATTCCTGCTTCCAGCATGTTGATCTGGCGTCATTCAGAAGCAGAGCCAGAGCATGACACCATTGGTGGTGGGAAGAATCGATTTAAAGATGTCGGTGACTGAGCAGGGTCAGTGGATATTGACCAAGTGTGGATATTAAAGTGTATATTAGTAGTAGAAATACATTTGCAGCTGAATAACCTCTGTTTAGGAAGCCGCACTGGCAGTGTTTCTCTTTTGTTATTGCAATACTAATTGATTGCCTGTTTGTCTTCTAGGTGTTGCCCTGTTGCCATTTGTTGATGGCGCTCGACTGAGAGCTGCTCTGGCAGAGGTTTACCCTGACCTCACTCCTGATGAAAGTAAGAATTATGATACTTCATCATGCCTACTGTCTAATCATTAAAAACATTGTAGTATTAGCGTACTACTTGTCTTCTGTGTATCCCTGAGGCTTCAGAGAATTGTCTATAATGGCTAGCTGGGTTGGATTCTTTTCTTACTGCTACAACCTTTGCTATGCGAATGATTTTTGTGGTTGTAGACTGAGCCTTGATTTTTTTTAAAATAGAACTTTCACCTTCAGCTCTAACTTGCACTTATTAAACTAAAACTTCACTAGCAGTCTGAATTCTTTTCAGTTAATTTTCTTTGATTTCTAATACACTGTGCAGTGTATGTCTGACAAAAAATGTGGAATCATGCAGCTCTACTGAAAAATGAACAGCAGCAGCAAGCAGGGATAGCTCAGTGTGCCTTGAGTGCCACTTGCTATTGTTACATTCCTCATTAATTGAACATTTTTCCAGGGAGAAGAAATAGTCTTGGCAGCGATGTCCTGTTTGTTGGTCCGCAGCACCCACTTTATGACTATGTCAGAGAGCTGTACAGCTCAAACACAGAGGTACATTATTTTTCGTAGCTAGTGTAGCTGTCAAGTTTTCATGAGTAACACTTGATTCGATTCCTAACAAAATTGAAACTCTTTTCAGGGTGTAATAATCCCTCCTGAGTTGTGTCATGGCATGAGCGGAGCGCTCACGTTAGATGGCGATGCAGTTCTTCCAAACAGGTGAGTTTTTGTGTACAAAGTGATGCAGATAATAGAATATCATTTGCTCTTCCAGGAATCAGTCTTCATCATTGATTCACACGAATGGGTCTTAGCGGAGGAGCTCAGACCCAATAGAGTCAGAACTTTTCAGGAGGGCTGGCATCAAGGCAAAGTGTGTGCATGCGCGGCACCAGTCTTACCTTGGCTGCAGCCCTCAATCACCTCAGTTCCTTTTTCCCCATTGTCCAGTGTGCAAGTGCCGATGTTGCTTTCCGCTGGAAATCAGGACTTCACGTCTGTACGACAGCACTGTTCAGTTCTTCTCAGCTTTAGTGTTTAAAGCTACAGTAGTTTATTTTGTTTGTTTAGTGATTTTACAGAAATATGTCAAGTTTTCTCTCAGCCCTACCGAGTCTGTGGTTAACTGCTATGGAATGACAGCCATGTCTGGTACACTTTCCATGTTTGTGAAGGATTCTGACCACAGGCAGTCCTATACTCTGGTAGAGGACATACTAACATACAGCATGCATCAGAAAAAGGCCCATAGGTCTGTGAAGTCTGCCCGAGTGAGCAGCTGCATACACTTTACTGCAGCTGGCCCCAGTCCCCTCATCTTACCTACCCACCACGCTTACGCTCCCTATCCTCCTTTCTGTACTGACCTTTACATTGACCCTGCCCCACCCCTTTTAAACCGCCCACAATCTTCAGCAAGATCACTTCCTCTGGTAGTTCATTCCATCTGGCCACCACCCTTTCTGTAAAGTAGTGTCTCCTCATTTCCCTCTTGAATCTTCCTGCCTCAATTTCAGACTGTCCCACCCCACCCCAAGCTGAACAAGCCCTCCATACTAACCCTACTTATGCCTTTTTATTTTAAGGTCTCCATGTCCCTCCTCTCCTTTCTCTCTTCCGAGAATACATATTGAACTCAATCTTTCTTCATAATGTTTTCCCCCTGTGACAAGGGTTAAACAAGGCTCTGCCTCATTTGTTATTCAGAAAGAGTTTAAGCATAAAGATCTGTTCTGTCCTCTCCATTTTGTCTCTTCTCTGTCTGCTCAACCAAATTTTCTTGAGACCTAGGAACTGATCACTGCATCGGTTTCACAGTCCTCCGCTTCTCACTAGCTCTCTGCCTTCACTTGCTATTTGTGTCTTTTCTTTCCCCTTGCATGTATGTAGTTATAAAATATAGGTGAATCTATGAAAAACTTATGTGAAACTGGGATCCCTTTGTCTAAAACTCTATATAGTTATACTGTTGAAATGATGGCAAAGCTGTTTGGAACTTAAGGGTTAACCTAAGATGCAGTTTTTAAGCCTTTTGTAGAGCTGCAAGCAAGAGGTCAGTTATGGGTCACCATGTACTGTTTTGCTGCACCTGCAAGGAATGAAGCTTAAAAGAACATTCTGTGAGAAGCAGGCTGTCTTAACAAATCCCCAGAAAGATTTCTAAAAAGTGCAGCAGTGCTTTTGCTAGAGATAAGGAGAGAGAGACTGAGTGACTGAAACTTGGAATTAAGAGATACTCTCAGAAGAAGGACTTAGTTTTTCCATTTGTACTGTCTTTGTAAATAGTTATACAAAAGAATCTTTATTTTTATTTTGGTGTTAAGAAAATAAAAAGCTATTTTAATTTTGAAACTGCTCCTGGTTTTCCTTTCCTTCCTGACCTGTGCATCGATGACACCCCAAGTCTTAGGATCATCTTTGTTGCCTCGCTGTACCTCCTCCAGCAATCTTGCACCCTTTCTTAAGTAGGGGCACCAGAACTGCACATAGCACTCAAGTGTGGTCTCACCAGTGATCTATACAGCGGCAGGATGACTTCCTTCCTCCTGAGGTGATTCCTTGACTATGCACCCCAGCATTTGGTTGACTCTTGCTGCTGTCCTGTGGCATTGCACTGAAAGCTTCATGTCTCCTGTGATTAGCACCTCTTAAGTCCTTTTCCTCCTCCTCCGAAATAGATACCAGCACTCCCCCAGCCAGTGGCTGGTCCTGGGTTCTGGCTCCAAGGTGCATGACCTTGTACTTTTGTATTAAACCCCAATTACCATATACCTGACCAGTGGTAGAGTTTTATCAGGTTCTCCCGAGTTCTTGCCTCCTTCTTCACTGTCCACTGTCGCACAGATCTTTGTGTCGTCGGCGAACAGGCTGATCTCACTCTTGATCTCTTCTGCTGTGTAGCTGATAGATATTGAATAACACCAGACTGACCCCTGAGGTACCCCACTGGTTACAGGTCTTGGCTTGAAGGGTTCCCCTCTTAGTTATCCTCTGCTGTCTGTTTTGCAGCCAGTTCTTGACTTACCCACTAGTTTCTCCCGGCCCCGGTTCCTCAGCTGCCCAGCATCCTTCCATGTGGCACAGAGTCGAAGGCTTTGCTGAAGTCAGATTCAGGACATCCATGGCATGATCCCTGTCAATGCCCTTGTTACCCAATCGAAAAAATGAATTAAGTTGATCTGACTGGATCTCCCAAGACAAACCCATGTTTCCTTTTGTCCTGGAGATGATTCTTATCCAGAAAGGTTACCAATCTCTCCTTTAGAATGGTCTCCATTAACTTCCCCACAGTGGAAGTAAGGCTGACTGGTCTATAGTTGCCTTACTCATCCCTAGGTCTTTTTTTTTATTTTTTATACTTGTAAGCAGCATGAGCAAAAGCTGCCCGTTTTCCCTGCGACAAGTCACAAAACATATTTAAACATCCATAACATTACATACAAGGTCCATTCTTGTGGAAGGTGAGGCAATTTTATTTATGAGCACTCAATCCCAGAGGCTCTGGGTGCCGTACATAAGTAACACACAGCAGTAAATTAAAACATAATAAAACCATATCAGAATTAATATTCAGCAATATTAAAAGGTTTCCAGAGGCCGATCTTCACGGGACTGGCGAAACTAAGGATGGCATCAGCAGGCAAAGCCAGGCTGTGAGGTGGGCCTTCAGCCTCCCCTAAACACCTCAATTGAGGGCCTCCCAGACTGCAGGTGGGCGAGTTTGACAGGGTTGGCCCAGTGACACTAAAGTGCAATCTCATGAGGTCCTGAGCCAACCCTGGGAATGTCCAGGAGGCCCCTCGAGAAGGAGCGGAGGGCGCGAGCAGAAGATACTGGTGTCAGGAGCTCAGACAGGTAACCAGGACCCAGGGCACGCACCCAATCTCTAGTGAGATGTTGAACAGGTCCGACAGTGGCCCAAGACCTCTAACTCTTTCGGGACTTGGGATGCACTCCATCTGGTTCCGGGTGTTGTCCACCCACAAGGCTTTAAGGCCTTTAGAACCCTATCCACCTGGATTACGCCATCTGTTGCCTCTGCTTCCCAATTCCTATCCCTCTTTTCCTTGTATCAGTCCATCCTTTCTTTGGTAAACACTGAACAAAAGTGAGTCTGAGAGAGTGAAGAGGGAGCATCGGGCTGCACCACCAGCGGCTAGCTGGAGTGAGGAGATGGCCGGGTCACACCACCAGCAGCGAGCCAGTGCGAGGACTGGCGGCTGGGAACAAGCGGATTTTCT
Organism: Neoceratodus forsteri; assembly: GCA_016271365.2. Classification (NCBI taxonomy): domain Eukaryota; kingdom Metazoa; phylum Chordata; order Ceratodontiformes; family Ceratodontidae; genus Neoceratodus; species Neoceratodus forsteri. The sequence goes on from CM057450.1 coordinate 1,689,938,116, forward strand.
GCCGCCTGTCCCACATCACCGCCAGATTAAAAGGAGCTGGTTCACGCCAGTAGGAGGAAACCCAGTCGAGAGAGCTGTAGGTGGGGGCATACAGAGGCAGAGCGACCACTGGGCAAGTATAAAGAAATAGTACTGATTAATATTGGAGCCTGGGGTTGGGGAGGAAAGGGGTTTAGGAAAATGCCTGGAATTGTCCTGTTTGTAAACTCGAGCTGGGCTGGAGAGGAAAGGTGTTTTCAATAACTGACTAGAACTGTTTGCAGTGAACTTGAACTGTGGTGATCTGTTTGTTATAACTCTTCATGCTAGAACTTATTTCACCTTATTCCGGTTATAACTGTTATTAGGAATATTCCAACGAGTACATGATTGGGGAACATTATCTCCTGCAAGGGTCTAAGTGAGGTGGTCAGAAGTGATCTAATCTGGTGTAGTTTTGCCTAGAACTAGGCAGACAACCTTGTAAGAGAGTTCACATCCTATTGATAAAGCTGTATTATCCTTGAGGGTGGAAGCAGGACGTGACATGGGAAGGATTGTGGAGTGCAGTGGATGTGGGGCAGCGGTATGGATGATCATATTGTGGGCTGAGAAGATGTCCAGTCTGTCACAGGCTGAGGTGGCCGAAGGACATGGTAAGGAGGATTGGGGGTGAACTGGAGAGGTGGGGGGGGTTGCAGTATTGGTGGCCATCCAAGTGATGTGGCATAAGGGCACTGAAGGGGAAAATGAAGCAGAGGCAATAAGGCGGGTTGGGGGGAACATACAAGAGGGGCAGTCTAGCATGGAAGGATGGACCAGGGTTGGGTCGATCAATGAAGGAGGACTCTGGTTAAGAGGGAATGGACAGCGCAGACCAGAGTGGAGGAGGGAGGTAGCGGGTTCGAGTGCGGGGGAGGGCGGTACAGGAGGGGAGCAGAGAAGAGAAACTGAGTGTGAGATGAGGGAAGGCGATGGGATTGGAGAGACACTGAGGTGAAAGGGTGAGCATGGGGCAGATGGCGTGGGAGGATAGCATGCAAGAAGGGGATGGGACTGGGGGGGCGCGCCACTGAAACTAGTGGCTGAGCCCTTGGAAGGGGGAACTCAAGTGGAAGAGGTGGCAGGAGAGAGGGGAAGAAGGAAGGAGGGTTTTGATAGTGGGAGATTCCACACTGAAGGGGATCAGATGGGGCAGTAGGGGAACGGCATAGTCTTATGTGGATGGAGTCCATACCGGGCTGAGGGCAGACAGGGTGGGGCAGTCAATTCTAAGTGCCTAAAGAGAGGCAGGGGAGACTGCATATAGTGGTGCACTGGGAACAAATGACCTGGTGGGAGAAACAGTGGAGGTGGTGAGGGAAGTTTCAAGAGATGGCAAGGCTGTGCGAGGGGCAGGGGTCGGTAGCCTTCTCAGAGGTGCTCCCAGTAGCACCTGTGTGAGCACAGTGAGGAAGGTGGGGAATGGTGTAAATCCACGGGTATGGGGTGGTGGGTGGATGGGGCAGAACAGGGGACAATAATGACTTGTATGCAAGGCATAGACTGCACTTGAGAGGGAGGGAAGAGGGTTCTGAAGCAGAAGTTGGAGGGGTATCTAGTGACCAGGGTAGATTAAAATTAGTTTGCGGGGGTGAGTGGAAGCTGGTAGGAAGGAAATCTGGGAGAGGCTCAACCGAACCCCCCAATGCTGGTAGGAAGGAGTCGTGAGCTGTACAGGCAGACATAGAAAGGAGGACTTGCAGGAACAGGAGGAGACGGAGGCAGGATGGAGGGTGGGCTCATTGAATGTGAGAAGCTTAAGCAACAAAGGGCTGAGTTACAGGTGCTCTTTGCTGTAGGGTAGGCGTCTTAGGCCTAATACGGAAACGTGGGCCACCGAGCATCGGGACTGGGACCCGACAATCCCAGGAATAAGACTGTACAGGAAGGATTGGGTGGAGAGAAAGGGAGGGGTAGCAATCTATGTGGAGAGATGGGATCAAATGTACAAGGAAGGAGGGGGGAAAGGGAAACAAAAGTAATCTGGATGAGGCTTTGAACTCTAAGGAAAGGAAGCTGAGGTCGGGGTGGCATACAGACCACCATCCCAAGTACAGGAGAAGGACAGGGTGCTGGCAGAACAAATCAGGAGGGTATGTAGGAAGGGAACATGGTGTCGTAGTGGGGGACTTCTGACTACCAGGGGTAGACGAGAGCATATTCCGTTACCTCCAGTGCTTGGGAGCAGGTGCTCCTGGATGCGATCCAGGAGGGGTTCCTGACGCAGCTGGTGACTGCATCCACTAGCCTAGGGAACATGCTGGACCCGGATGCTGTTGAATGGGAGGCAGTGAGGGGAATAGGGTGGAGGACCTGTTAGCTGACGGCGATCACCAAACAGTGTGGTTTAATATCATGATGTGCAGAGAATCAGAGGAATCAATAGCAAAGGTGGTGGATTTCAGGAGGGCAGACTTGAGAGGATGCAGGAGTTGCTGAAAGGAGACTTAAGCACATAGAGATGAGAATGGAAGTAGAACAGAAATGGGACATGATTAAAAGGGAATCATGGAAGTGACAGAATTATGTACCAGACTACAGAGTAAAAGAGCAGGGCAAAAGAACATGCTGGCTAACCAATGAGGTGATGGGGTGGTGAGGACAAAAAAGGTGGCATATCTGAAGTTTAGAAGGACAGGGAGGAAGACTGGGATGAGTATGCAAGATGGTCTAAGAATATGACCAGGAGGGTGAGGGAAGCAAAAGCCACCAGGGAACTTAGGGTTCGCAGAGGGAATCGGGGTGAGGGGTTCTCTGATACGTTATGGGGGAAAAATAAGTGCAAGGATAGCATAGTGAGGATAAGAAGGGTAGGGAGTGGACAGAAAGGGGTGAAAAAGCGGAGGCATTAAATGAATACTTTTGCTCTGTGTTCACGAAGGAGATGGGGGCAATACCACCTTGGACTGGGGGTTGGAGATGGATGGTAGGATTGGGGTATAGGGTGCTGGAGGGACTGAGGGTGCTGGAAGTGGATAAACCACCAGGGCCAGATGGTATCCATGCCAGGGTGTTGCGGGAGATGGCAGAGGTCCTTGCTAAACCTCTAGCAGACCTATTCAGCACCTCCTGGAAATGGGTGGTGTGCCTCAGGACTGGAGGTTGGCACATGTGCTGATACACAAGCGGCTCAAGAGATGAGCCAGAGAACTCACAGGCCAGTCAGTCTCACATCCATTGTGGGCAGACTCTTGGAGACAGTACTGAAAGAGAGGCTGGTGGCATTTTGGAGGTCGGTGACTTCCAGGATGGGAGGCAGCAAGGGTTGGCCTTGGGAGGTCCTGCCAAACAAACCTTATACAGTGCTATGACTGGGTAACTAGGGAATTGGATAGGGGCCATGCAGTGGATGTAATCTATTTGGAATTCAGCAAGGCCTTGACTCCATGCTGCTTGGGTGGCGGGGGCAGCTAACGGGTGGGAGTGGGAACAAAGATGGCAGGCTAGATATCCAGCTGGCTTTGAAGGTTACAAAGGATGGTGGGGATTCTCTGAGCCTAGGTTAGTGATGAGCAGGTGCCACATGGCTTGGTGCTGGGTCTGGTGCTGTTTGGGCTGTTCCATCTGACATTCAGGAAGGGTGGCGAGAGCAGGGTGAGTCTGTTAACTGATGACACCAAAATAGGTCCAGTAGTGGACCGAAGCAGAAGGTTGGGAGCAGTTACAGAGGGACCTAACGTGGCTGGAGGAGTGGTGGTAGAGGTGCAGCTGGGGTTCAATGCAAAAACAGTGCAAGATAATGCACTTTGGGCCAAGGAGTGAGTACTGGTTATTTGGGGGGGGTGGGGGTTGAAGCTGGGGATCACTGGAGGAGGAAAGGACCTGGGGTAATAGGGAGCATGAACAGCACTGCCTAATGCAAAAAGCAGCAGCAAAGGCAAACAAGATGCTGGGGTGTATAGTGAGAGGGTTCACATCCAGGTGCAGGGAGGTGATCTTGCTCCTTTACAGGCACTGGTCAGGCCACACTTCGAGTGCTGTGTACAGTTCTGGAGGCCTTACCTGAGGCAGGATATCAATCTTTTGGAGGGTGCAGGAGAGGGCAACTAGGATGATTCAGGGATGGAGGGAAAGGAATACGGGATAGGCTGGGTGAGCTGAACATGTACACTCTGGAGAAGAGGGATGGGGGACATGATCGAGACCTTCAAGTACTTGAAGGGAATCAACAAGGGGAGAAGATGGGGTGTTTAATCTAAGGAAGGGAAGACACCAGAGGCCATGGGCTAACAATAGAGAGAGAAGATTCAAGGGGACTTTAGACATTACTTCTAGGAGCGTGGATATGTTGTTCATCCATCCTCTTTGGCATGTCCTTTCCTTTAAATCTTGCCAGAAAGTCTTCAGGCTGGCTCCTCCCACCCACCCGGTGGTAAATACCTCAGCTCCGCCCCATGGCGCCTGAATCTTCCTTCCGCTGGAAGAATCTGGTTCCCTCGTGCAAATTTAGCCATCGTGGCCCTGGATTACGTGTCGTCTGTGCCGAATTTATCTCTCAAACTGGTCAGTTTTCGATTCCAATAATGGCGCATCGGACATGAAGGACAAGTCAGTCCCAGTTTCCGGTGTTAAATTCGACCAGAAAATGTTGCGCTCGATCACCACCTTACCTGCGTTACTGCATGGGTGTCGGTCATGACACCACCACCTGTACCTTTTGCTTGGCTTTCCATCCCAACATCCTTGACGATCAGACATGCCGCTTTTAAGCTGTGGAGACCAGAGAAAAAGAACCCGCCGGTGAAATTGAAAGAAGCGAGGTGGGCGGGTTTCACGGCTGCAGGATCCGCCCAAGCAGCTAGGAGTAGATGAAGGCTTTCAAGAAGTTACCCAAGCTTCGCCAGCCAAGTTTCTTTGTGCCTCTCAACCTCGGTTCTTCCTTCACAGGTTCCTTCAGGGAGCTATGCCAGTCTCTCCCACCGGGGTGAGGTGCCCTCGGCGCCTCCTCCCGCCCTCAGAAGGGGCGTGAATCCAACGTCTTCAAAAGGTGACATTCCTGGGATAAGGCGTCAGAGTCCTAGTACACTGTGACCTTGACTTCAGTCGAGATGGCGTCCTGACGCTTGACTTCACAGATCTCTCCGTCTGGCCAGGCAAAGGCCGGGGAATCTGCTGATCCGGCTGAGATCGTTTGAAAATACCACGACTCGTTGGGATTTGCTTTAGAAAGGACCTGGGTCCTTTCTTTCTTTCCCCAGTGACGACACTTCCTTCGGTGTCCCCATCTATGGAACTGATCCGGAGCCCGATTTTCCCCAAGCCCTGTTTCTTCCAATTCTGGCCGACACCATCGGGTCAAGAAAGGCTACCGGCATTAAAGAAAGCGGTGCTGCCACAGGTCCTAATCTTCTCGAATGAGGAGAGGCTTTGATGGAAACTCAGACGCTATGAGGAGCTTATGTGGCAACAGCTGATTTTGGCCGTCCACCCTGGCAGTTACTTGGCTGTGCCTCAAGGGCCAACGCTGATCCCTTCGGACATAAAATCTTTGGTTCCTCCACCTGTGGGGCCAGCCATTGTTCTGGATAAGCCCATACGGTCTCACCACCGATTAGGGTGGAACCACCACCTAAGCAGCCTCCCTCAGAGGCTTCCTCGAAAGGGGACCGTCCAGACACCGGCTTCCCTGACATCTGTCCATCACAGTTACCTCTGACCCCCTCGGTGTATCGAGGGGACATAGGCGGAGACTGCTGTATCCGACTCTTCTGATTCGGATGCCACCAGTTTGCACTCCATCCGGTGATGAGGAGTCGCTCTTGGCAGGCCTAGAGGAAGGTCCTTCCTCATTTCAGAGCATCCTCTGCCTCATTTCTGCTTCCACCAGAATGCCCTGGAGTCTATCCAGAAAAGGCAGAGTACCCCTTATGGATATTCTTAACAGGGAATACCTTGTGGAGACCTTCCCAGTGGCTGAAGCCATTACTGGGCCAGTCCTTGAGCTTTGGCAGCATCCAGCCTCCTGCCCAGCACTGTCTGCCTGTATGGCCCGTAAGTATCGGTGCCTATGGGATCCCTACGGGATTCACGGAACATCCCCGGCTGAGAGCCTGTGACTGTTTCCGTCTTTAGACTTACTAGTAGCTTGGCCAACACAGACAGACCTCCAGACAAGGAGTCCAAGAACATGGACCACTCTGCCCGTAAGGTCTACGCCTCTTCCTTGGGCCTTCATCAGGCCAGTTCGGCTGTGATCATGGCACACTTCTCCCCATGCCCTCCTAAGGTCACTGGATGAAGTACTTCCTCACCTCCCGCAGACATGCAGACCACAATCAAGCAAGTCCGGTCCGGGCGTGCTGTCGCCAAACAGCAGCTCCAGGCGCCCTAGACATCGGGATTCTTGTGCCCGCTCTTTAGCAGCCGCAGTGGCCACCTGCCGCAGGGATTGGCTGAGGTTATCCTCCTTTCAGGTATCCTTTCAGGCGGATACCCAGCACAGGTTAGCTGAAGTGCCTTTCCTTGATAGACTTGTTCGGCCCAGGGAGTGGCAGGCCATCGCCAGCATATTGAGCAGTCCAATGCCACCTTGGACGCCACTTCTAAGGGTTCCTCAGGCAAGAACCAGCAGAAGAGGAAGCCTTTCGGCAGTCCTCCCTGCAGTCAGGCAGCCCTCCTATGAAGGAGGTCGGCAGCAACAGCAGGCTCAAGCTTGGCACCCTAGGCCCAAGCAGGGCCCTCAACAGTCCTGAAAAGGAGGCTGAGGTGCTGGTCCAGGAGCTTCCTCATTCTCTAAGCTTGCTCAGTGACGGGTTGGAGGTTGCCACCCCTACAGCCATCACACCTGCCTGTGTCCTCCTGTGGGGGGTTGGCTCCGCCACTTTCCCGTGGTCCGATATCACCTCGAACAGGTGGGTTCTAGAAGTGGTCGGGCAGGGACTGCTGCTGGAATTCAAGCAGTACCCACCCAGCCGAGCCCACACCCTCGGCTCGCACGCAGTCTGCTCTTCGAGATGACATAGCTCAGCTCCTCTGCAAGGAGGCGGTAGCTCCAGTGCTGGATCCGCCTGTAGACCCTGGCCGTATCCAGGTACTTCCTGATTCCCAAAGCGGACGGGGAGTGCACGCTCATTCTAGATCTCCACAACCTGTATCAGTATCTCCGGTCGTGAACCATGTGATTTTGTTCACTGGATCTGCAGGATGTGTTTTTCGTCCCAATCCGTCCATACCACCAGCGGTTCCTCCGCTTCAGGGTCGAGGGACCTATGCAGTTCGAACCATGCCGTTCGCCTGTCATCTGCCCGGAGTCTTCACCAAGGCATTACAGTGGTGGCAGCCCATCTTCGGCGTCGATTAGTTTGAATCTACCTTATCTCGACGACTGGCTTCTGGCGGGTTCCTCCCTTCAGGAGGTGGAGAAATCCAGGGATCTGGCTCTCAGAACCTGCTCTCAGCTTGGCCTCCTGATCAACGAGGCCAGGTCAGAACTCCTGCCGTGTCAGGCGATGGGCTTCATCAGGGCAGAGCTAGACTCTTGTCAAGCCAGAGCTCAGCTCCCAGCGAACAGGGTGGAGGTTCTTTCATCGCTTGCCCGATCATTTCTGGTTGGGCTCTTGCTCCTGCCCAGGACTTTCTGCTCCTTCTGGGTTACATGGCGGCATGCACCTCAGTGCTCCGTTGGGCCAGGTGGCACATGCGCCCCCTCCAATGGGAGCTGGCTGCCCAGTGGACTCGGCGCCAAGGTCAGTTCAACCAGCTGATCACTGTAACCCAGAAGATGTGGGACGCTCTCCAGTGGTGGACCATCCCAGAGCGGTTGCAGGAAGGGATCCAGTTTGTCCGCCCTGAGCTGACTGTCATCCTCACGACCGCTGCCGCCCACATGGGGACAACAGGGCCCACGGGTTCTGGACCCTGATGCCACATCAGCCTGTTGGAGCTCGGAGCAGTCAGACTGGCACTGTCGGTGTTCGGCGCTTCAGCTCCGGGGTCAAGTGGTTCAAGTCCAGACAGACAATACCACAACCATGTACTACCTCAATAAGCGGCGGCATGCACTCCTGTCTGCTGTGCAAGGGCGCTCCACATCTGGACTCTCGTCAGCCAGCTGGAGGCAGATCTCCTAGCCATCCATGTGGCAGGAGTCTTGAACCAACTGGCGGATGCTGTCACCGCCCTAGGGCCAGACATCCACGGTGGTCCCTCCATCCAGAGGTAGCTTACAGTCTGTTCTCCCATCGGGGCAAACCATCGGTGGACCTGTTTGTCTCCAGGGAGAATGCCAAGCTGAGTCTGTACCATGCCCGCCTCAGCAGGGGCTCGCTGCAGGGGATGCCTTTTGAGGCTGTGGACCCCAGGCCTCTTTTTGTCTTCCCTCCATTTCCCTTGATCCACAAGGTGTTACTCAAGAAGAAGAGGGACAAGGCGAAGGTGTTTCTGGTAGCCCCAGATTGGCGTGCCAGTTCTGGCATCCAGAGCTCCTCAGCCTCAGCTGCAGGCCCCGGAATGGCTTTGTACACCTGGACCTGGTGTTATTAAACCAGGGAAGATCTTCCATCCGGACCTTCAATCCCTGCACCTCACAGCCTGGTACCTGAGTGGCTAGAGTTCCAGGCTCTGGGACTTTCCGAGGATGTCTACACTGTGGTGGAGGCATCTCGCAAGAATCGACCAGGAATGTTGTCTTCAAATGGAAGATATTTTCCATTTGGTGTCTGGACCCTTATCCTGCTCTGTGGCTAACATTCTAGACTACCTTTGGTCTCTCTCCAAAGGGGTCTGTGGTCATCGACCCTTAGGGTGCACTTAGCAGCCATTTCTGATGCTCGGGCATGGGCGGTCTGTGACATTGGCACAGGCGACAGTGGTCGGGCGCTTCTTCAAAGGCCTGGATCACATATCCTCCTGGTGCGTGAACCTCCACCTCCATGGGATCTCTTGCTGGTTTTGGCAAAGCTCGTGGGCAAGCCATTCGATCCATGCACAAGTGTGAGCTCTCACACTTGTGGAAGATGGCCTTCCTGGTGGCTATCACGTCAGCCAGAGGACAGGGAGCTCAGGCACTTTCCATGGACTCCCCTTATCTGGTCTTTCACGGGGACAAAGTTGTCCCCCCCCACCACCACTAAATTCCTTCTGAAGGTGGTCTGAGTTTCACCTTAATCAGGTGTTGACTCTACCGTGTATTACCCTAACTACACCTCGGATGCAGAGTACAAGCTCCATACTTTGGACCTGAGACGTGCTCTCTTCTATTGTAAGGAAAGAATGGCAGAAATTTGTGCAGAGGTTCGTCAGCTGTTTGTCACCTATAATAAAGCCACTTCTGGCAGACCTGCAGCCAAAGCGTACCATTGCGAGATGGATCACATCATGCATAGATCTGTGCTATGAGTTGGCGGGCAAGGAGCCTCCCAGAAGGTTGAGCTCATTCTACCCGCCATACTGCTGCATCGGTGGCTGCTTCTGGGACAGCCCATCCAGGAAATCTGTCGGTCTGCTACCGGAGTCAGCAAACACCTTTGTTTCCACTACCACATCGTAGTCACGCTGGGATGCTGGTTTTGGGGCCTGGTTCTCCAATCTGTTTCCTAAGTAGGTGTGTGTGCCTTTGCCTCCCTCCTCCTGGAAAACTGCTAGGAGTCTGCCAAAGAGTGTGGATGAAAACATAGCCACGCCCTAGAAGAACAGGATACTCACCTGTAACAGAAGTTCTAGGAGTGGTACATGTTCATCCACATGCACCCACCCGCTTTAGGCACACCACCTTGCTTCCAGCGGCTAAGATCTGGCATCATGGGGCAGAGCCGAGGTATTTACCACCGGATGGGTGGGAGAGCCAGCCTGATGACTTTCCGTGAGATTTAAAGGGAAAGGGACATGCCAAAGAGTGTGGAAGAACATATACCTCTTCTAGAACTACTGTTACAGGTGAGTAACCTGTTCTTCACGGAGAAGGTGGTGTCAAAGTTGAATGCCCTACCGAAAGAGCGATATTATGTAGGACTGTGGATAGCTTCAAGAGTGCATGGGACAGAGAGAAAGGAGGACTAAGGGTGGGTGAGGGTGAATGGCATCCAGGGTGCATCGAGGGGGTGGGGAGGGGCAGCTGCAACATAGGAGCTAGCTGCATGACCAAGCGGACATTGATAGACCAGGTCGCCTGATTCTACTCAGCTGGCTCGCCTTCATGTACTTGTTAAGTGCCTTTGCCTGGTCCGCTTCCTTTTCTGCCCAACCCCTTCCTCTTCCTACTGAAAGCACAAAAGGCGGGCCCATTCAATTCGGTCAGATCCTTTGTGTCACTCTGCATAGAGTTCTTCCTCTTCCCTTTGGAAAGGGAAGAAGCAGTACCACTTAAGGTCACCCTCTGGGATGTCTGCTGCAAGACTCAAGATCTCTTGAGGCTTCTGGTACTGGGATATCGAGGTCTGTGGTCCAGAGTCATCCACCCCGCCATCTTTGAGTGGGGATCCCGGAGGCAGTTTTATCCTTGGCAGCTCTCTGGAGAATTGGTGCAACATCAGGCTCATGTGTCTCTGCCAATGGATCCGGTCCCTGGTCCTTGGGGTTGGTGGGATTGGCTGGATACCATTGCGGTCACTTTGGTGCCAGCAGGGTCATTGGAGCTTGACCTGGTGCCGATTTGGATGCTGGTCCTGGCACTAGATCAGCATTATGTGGGTGCCAGGTCAGCTTGGGATCTCCTGGTGCCTGATTCAGCTGTCTGTGCAACTTTGGGGCCTGACATGGATTGGGGTCACAGCGCTAGGTTGGTGCCATGTTGGTGCTGGGTTAGTGTTGTGGTGTCACGGGATAAGTGCTGTCGGCACCAGCTCACACTAGAGGTTCCTGGCACCAGGGATCTCTGGAGCCTGATTCGTTCCGTCCTGGTGCAAGTGTCATTGGTATTGCTGAAGCTGAATTTCTGGGTTGGGGACCTGCAGTCCACCCCTGTATATGCCCTTCCTCCTGGGAGGATATGGAAGGGAAGAGTCTGACTCCATCCTCAGCTTCTCTGAGGGCAGCGACGATGACTTTCTTAGCCTGAACTCTTTGGACCCAGGCCCTACTGCTATGTGTCAGGATGATCCAACTTTTAAGGCTTTGCTCAGAGACCTGCTTCTCCGGCAATTCTGAGCCAATAGCCATTGGTCAGTGAGTAAGCGTTTTTTCCATACTGGTCAGTTTAATTTCTAGTATTGTGCCCGTATTTAAAACACTGTCTGATGCAATCTGGAGTAGGCCTGCTTCAATTCCATCTGTTGGCAAGCAGATAAAAAAAAAAAAATGTGCTGCTCTAGATAGTAATGCATACCAGCCATTTCGTACACCTTTGATACCTATGGTTCTTCATACTGGGGCAGATTACCAGTTCAGAGTCCTGCCTCAGTCTTTGCTCTCACAGTGCACCTGAGAAAATTAGGACTCCTGGTTTACCTTTAACTGGACGATTGGCTGATAGCCAGTCCATCCTGGCACGAAATGGAACAAGCAGTGGCCCCATCTCTCAGTTTCCTTACCTCCATGGGGAGTTCTGCTGAATCTAGAAGTTCAATCTCCAAACCTCACAGCGGTTACTGTCCACAGGAGGTCTTCTGGGTGTGACTAAGGCCCAGCCTTCCTTCCAGCAAGCAGGATGCAGGTGTTCTTTTAAATGGCATGCTACATTATGGATCGCAAATATGTTGCTACATTATAGATCGCAGATATGTTGAACTCCACTCCATGCAACATGCTAGGTGTGATGACCTTCTCAGTGTTCACAAAGCCCTGGCATCGGTAAATATGGGAACAATTCAGTGGACGCCATTGCACAGTGATCACCACCATCATGTTCTCAGACCATACCCTATTCAGGTGATAAAGCCCCTGGTTCAGTCACTGCACTGTGGTCAGTAGACGGCAGTCTCCTCCAGGGCTTCCTTCTCCCAGTCAGAACCTCAGGTGACCACGGATGCCTCCCTGTTCGTAGTCTGGTACATAAACCGGTGGAACCTGCTCTTACCCTTTTGTAGGGAAGCAATGAGAGTGTGGTATTGGGCGGTCGATCACTAACGTTCATCTGACAGCAGTACATGTGCCAGGTGTCCAAAACATCCTGGCAGATGCACTTAGCTGCACACAAACCAGAGCACACAGTGGGAGCTCAGACAGTCCATGGTAAACAAAGTATTTGCAAAGTGGGGAAGGCCTCAAATAGATCTATTCACCTCCCATTCAATGCAAAACTACCAACCTTCTGCTCGCCGCTCCAGGGTGTGGTGTTTTCTGGCGAGACTACTGTCTGTTTGCTAGAAGGGAGGTTCGTGCACACCTTCCTTCGTGATCTGTTAATCCAGGGAGTTCTAATGAAACTGCAGGCAGGAGCACGAATGATCCTCGCTGATCCTTCTGGCCGAGACAGATTTGGTTCTCTCTACTGCTACAACTGTCAGTGGAACCTTCCTTTCCACTGCTGGTTTCCTGAGGATCTCTTGACTCAGAACGGGATCCTGCTTCATCCAGGTCTCAAGTCCTTTCATGTGCACGCTTGGCTTCTACTGACATAGGGAAACCCCAAACTGGACAGCTGCTGAGGGTAGCACAGATTTTGGTAGAGGCCAGGAAGCCTTCCACCAGAGCTTCATATGCCATGAAATGAAAATGGTTTTCCATTTGGGCAGATTCAAAAGGATTGAACCCTTTTCCTATTCGGTCATGAAGGTCTTGGATCACATTGCACCTTTGACTTTGGTCTTAGTTATTCGACCTAAAGGTTCACCTTTCAGCCATTTCTGCCTATTGTATCACGGTAGGATGAAAGACTTTGACACAGTAGGAGGTATCCAAAACCTTTCTGAAAGGATTCTCCTTCTGAACCCCCAGTCAGGAGCTCTTCTCCTCCCTGGGAACTAAACTTCATTTTGAAAGCTCATCCTGCCACCTTCCGGGCCAGCAGCAAGTGCAGGCGTGCGCTACCTCTCTTAGGCGCTTTTCTAGTGGCCATCACTTCAGCTCGAAGAATTTCCAAGCTTATCTGATTTTTTTTTTCTCAGAGACTGGGTGGCTCTGTGGACTAATCCTAAGATCTTAGAGAGGGTCCCTGTAGTAGTCTTCACATATAAGACTGCGTCCTCAAGCGCCAGGTTCCAACGGCAGTCTTGTAGATAGCAATCAGTGGGGACCGCCCCACAACATCAGGTGATGCAACGTCAGCCCGACTATAAAGGGGTGGGCCTGCCGCCTTCCAGTTCTTTCCACCGTCGCCTGTTAGTTTGGCTCCACGAGTTAGAACAGCAAATTAACGCCTGCACATCAGTCGAAGCTTTTTCTTGATGTTTAACTTTTTTCCTCATCTGATTCGGACCGATTGTATGTCGACTCGTCCAAAGAAGTGCTCTAGTGCGGAGCCTGGAACCCGCGACAGGGACGACCATTCCTGCTGCTGCTTCTGTCTAGACTCCAGGCAGAACTCTGGCGAGTGTGCTATCTGCCAGGGCTTCAATCAAGCCACTAGAACCAGGTGCAAGCCGGACCCACGAGGCCCACCTCCTTACCCGGCGGCTGGCGTCGATGGAAAAGGAGCTCCAGGAGTTGAAGGAAAGGTCGTCGTCTGCCCAAGAAAAAGGAAAAGCCGGGACAGGAGTCCGGCCACGTGGAGGCCTGCTCCAAAAAGTGAGTATTGCTTCAGGCACCTCTTTGGGCCAGGCACCTTCTCCCCTCCTGCCGAGGTGAGCGGGCAGCCGTGGTAGCTTCTGTTGTGGTCTCTGTGTCTTCTTCCAGCACTGCCGATAAATCACCCTCGACTCCGTCAACTGGTCGCGTGGCCTTAACCGACAAGCCTAGTGGTGGACTTGCTTTCTCTAGCCGATTAGGTCTGATAAGTCGGACGGCAGATCTTCTCGCTGCCCACCCAGACCTTCCACTCGTCCGGGGTCCTGTGGCCCCAGACGCCAGGACTGAGTGTGCTGCAGAGAGACTCTTCATTCCTCCGGTCCTTCACCCCAGGGATTCGCCACCCAATCCTGCCTTGTCCCTGCTATCAGGATCGCCTCCATGACCTTTCGTTGGGGTCCCTCCTGGAATTACCCTCCTTCGCGAGGTCTTTTGCCGCCTCTGTCGCGGACAGGGATTCCTCTATGGAGCCTCCTCGCTCGGGACCATGGGGCCCTTCTGGATTCCACGCCACCTTGTGACCCTTTGGCACCTCCCGGTAGGTCCAGTGGACCTCCAGGCAGTCTTCGGGGCCAGACACCCGCGCTCTGCCTCCAGCACCTCAGTACACCGACCACGAGGCCATGTGCCTCTGTTACGGGATACCCTGGGTACACACCTTATTATAATCCAGGATTGCCAGGTTTACAATACCTTCTTGGCATACCAGCAGTACCCAGGCTACCAGGGCTTCCTGCCTCCTCTTCCACCTCAAGTGCCAGATTGTGAGTTGATACCCTCGTGGTGGCAGGATGCCAGGACCCAGCTCATCAAGGAGCTAAGGCAGTCTGTGGGGACATCCCTCTACCTAGGGCCCTCCTCCACCGACACCCTCCAGACCAACAGCAGGTGCTCTACTAGTAGGCTCCTCTGGGGTAGACCCTTCTATCCCCAGCAGTTCTGAGCCTTCCGACTCTGACTCCGACCCTTTGGACCCCAGGTCCCCAGTTGAGGTACCACCTAAGGAGTCCCCAAAATCTCCCCACAGGATCCCTCCTTTGGGACCTTTGCACACTATTCAGGCAGCAGGAGGCTGGCTTTCCAAAGAAGTGGATCCCCAACGTAAGACTGACAGAACATTTAGATCTAGTCACTTCAGATCCCCACCCATTCCCCGGATGGGTCCTCAGATATCTGGTGACTACTGTCTGGCAGCAGCCGCATCTATTCTTGCTGTCTCCAGAAAGGCAGATCTGACTACTATCCCCAGAAGGATTCAACATCTTGCTGCTCATCCTAAAGCTGACTGTGGGTGACTACTGCCACTCACACGACCGTCAGCTCAGCCAAAGCATTTGAGTTCCTCACTCCCGACAAGGACTCTAGGCAGTTAGATCAGTTTGGCTGGAAGGTTTAGTAGTCTTCCTCCTCGCCATCCGTCCCTGAACTATATTTCACACACAGTGGCATTCCAGAAGGCGCCTCTCAAGCTGGAGAGGGACCTCAGGGGTCCAAGATGAGTCCCTCCAAATAAGTTACTGGACAAAGTCTGAATGGGCAAGTCTTCACGCCATCGTGCTTTTGTGTGCAACGATGACCAGTAGACTCTGAGACTAGGCGGCAGCCACGTAGGGTTACCACCTGTTCTGATTTTGCAGGACAGTCCTGATTTGGGCAGCTGTGTCCTGCAATAAAACATGAAAAATACTACATGTCCTGACTTTATAGTAGAAAAATATTTTCTAACTTTCCACTAAATGCTAGAAAACTATAATATGTTAACTAAAATACCTTAAAATGATAAACAATAGAAGTAAATAGGAAACTACAATACTTAGCGTAATTCTGATTATATAGAGAAAACAAGTCTGTTGCATTGGTAGGGGTTACGTACTGTCTACGAAAAATCATGTTTGGGAAAGAAATGTCCACTTTGGGCTTCTTAAAGGTGGTAACCCTACAGCTATGGGATCTGCATCTGTTGCCTTTTGGCTTAGGATAGCAAGTTTGGCACAAGACGTCCAGTCTCTCTCTTGGATGCCCCTTTAGGGTTCTGTCCTTTTGTGGTACATACCAAAAATATAATTCAAACAACATGAAGTCTGCTGTATTCTGACTATTGCAGTTAGCTCCAGCACTTGAACTGCCCCGGGAGAGAAGGGTTAAAATTCTGTGCAAGGCATAGAACAGTGAGCTCGGTTGAAAACTCTGTCTGCAGCACTTTGAAACCCAACTGTCGGATTCTTTACTCCGCCTCACTGAACAGTCGCTCCGGAGATTTTCTCCTTTGCTTGGTTCAGAAAGTCTGTTAAAGTTGTCTGTTAGTTCAAAATTATTCCCCAGTTAGTTCCGCTTGTCGGTTCAGGACTCTTTCTGGGCACTGTAAGTACTTAGGTTGTTCTTTTTCGAAATTGTAAAAACTATTTTCGGTTGATTTGGATTAACTGATCCTTTAGTAGATTTTTTTATGGAAAATTTTAGTGTGTGGTTACCAGTCCGTATCGGTTTAAAAAAAAAAGAAAAAAAAAGATTTGAGCGTGTTGCCAACACCTGTAACACAGTGAGAAACAGATAGGGAGTCTTGCCTGGCGGTTGCGAGACAAAGAGTAAGTTTGTTAGGTTGGCCATGTCTGAGAAACTCAAGAAAACCCAGGCCAACTGGTTACAACACTGCAGTGTGTGTGGGAAGTCGTTGCTAAGGCTGATCCCACACCACCTGTGTTTACTGTCTGGGGTTTGACCACCTCGATTCAGACTGCCAAATCTGCAAGAATTTCCCTATTTCTACCCTGGGGAAAAAGGTTAGTTAGACTTGGGGATAAGGAGGCCAAGAAATCTGCTGATCCGGAGGCATCCCGGTTCGGTTCCCACCGAACCAGGAGTGCCTCTGACCAGGGCGATACTTTGGGTAAGAGGAGAGCCGATTCTGAGGGATCAATTCCTACAAAAGAAAGCGCAAAGATAAATCTGCTGGTTCAGATCCAGACTCACATTCCGATCACAAGAGATGGCCAAAACTATTCGGATTGTTGAATCGCTTTGTCCGGTTCCATCCGATCCAGCGCCTTCTGGCAGGGGCTCGGTTCAGTTGGTTCCCTGGTTCAAGATTATTCCCTGAAGACTTTTATGAACCAGAGTTTGAAAAGGAGGGGATTTGAAGAGATGGTGGTGATGAAGGTCTGGATGTGCCTGTGGAACCGGACATCTCCCAGACAGACCTTCTGCTGTTTCCTCCTAGGCTTTGAGTCCCTCCCACTATCTGTTTTACAGAAAGGTGGCTGAAACCCTCCAGCTTCCCATGGAGGAGGCTGGAAGATCAGGAGGAGCCTGGTTTTGTTGAAATGATGGACATCCAGAGTCTGAGGCTGTCTGTTCCCCTCCATAAGTTCTGTGGGGAAAGCGGACACACAAAATTCTAAGATCTTCTAACTCTGTACTCCTGTTGACAGAAGAGTGGACAAGAGGTGCACCTTTTCAGGCTCGGGATCTGGGAATTTTCTATCAGCAATGCAGCCATGTTGGGAGTAGTGCAGGCTGCAGCCTATGAAAAGACAAATATTCTCTTGGCTTCACACCCCAGACAAAGACTCCAGGAAGATAGATGCCATGGCAAAGAAACAGTACGTGGCATCATCTTTGGGTCTCAGGCAGGCTAACTATATGGCCTATACAGCCAGGTACTAGAAGTCCAGGTGGGACACTGTACTGGCACTGGCTAAGCAGGCTTCCCCAGCTAACCAAGGAGCTGGAGGAAGTGGCTGCTGATGGGATTGAGGCAAAGGTGCAATTTTATGCTGCTGTGGACTCCAGTGTT
The DNA here is from genome assembly GCA_016271365.2 of Neoceratodus forsteri. Lineage (NCBI taxonomy): Eukaryota > Metazoa > Chordata > Ceratodontiformes > Ceratodontidae > Neoceratodus > Neoceratodus forsteri. Next base: position 1,689,955,529 of record CM057450.1, read on the forward strand.
GTGTCATCAAGAGTCATGGCTACATCTGTGGCTCTTCAGAGGATGGCTTGGCTTAGATGTACTAGCCTTTCACAGGACACCCAGGCTAAGGCCATGGATTTCCTTGTGGTGGGTAATTCTTTGTTTGGGGAGCAGACAGAGAATTACATGAGAAAATGGATGAGTACAGGACCACTTACAGGAGGCCCAGGCCAAGGAGAGGCAGTCAACTCCTCAAGGCAGCAAACTAGGGCAGACCTCTTCTCCCTTTCTCAGAGGGGTTTCTTTAGAGAGAGAGGCAGAAGGGGGTTGAGTAGGGCTGCATCCACCCCTCAGCTTAAGGCTTCTGCCAGCAGACACCCTGATATGTCAGCCTGGGTCGACTCCCCATTCCGGTAGGAGGGCAGGCTGGCTTACTTTGTTCAGGACTGGATGTCTGTTACCTCAGACAAGTGGGTCTTGAGGTAGTAAGCAGGGACTGGTTCTCAGTTTCAAAATTTTCGAAAATGAGACCCAGTTCCTTTCCACCTGCAAATATGTCAGAAACCCTTGCTCTAGAAGCAGAGGTTCATCTCTACTGGCCTTAAGAGCCATAGAGTGAGTTTCTACCCCATACAGGCAAAGGTCTGTACTCCAGGTACTTCCTTACTCCCAAAAAGGCAGGGAGTGGCGACCCATACTAGACTTGAGATACCTGAACAAACATCTTTTAAAGCCAGAATTCAAATGGTGACTCTGGGAACAGTTTTTCCTCTCTAAGGCCAGGAGACTGGCTAGCCTTCCTGGTCTCAGGATGCCTATTTTACATTCCCATCAGGTGCTCTCACAGAAAGTACCTCGGGTCTGATTGCCTCAGGCCAGTACCAGTTCAGAGCAATGCCCTTTGGCTAACTTCAGCCCTGAGGGTGTTCACAAAGTGCCTAGCAGTAGTGGTGGCCTTTTAGAAGAAAAAGATTTCAATCTTTCCATATCTGGACGATTGGCTCATTGTGGGCCAGTCCCCAGACCAAGTCAAGTCAGATATGCAGTGACCCAACAAGTTCTCACTTCACTGGGGTTCCTTCTCAATCTTCCCAAGTCGGTTCTCGAGCCTGTACAGCTTCTCACTTTTATAGGGCAGAGCTGGATACGGTCAAGGCGAGAGCTTTCCTTCCTCTGGAAAGGGCAACAGCCATTTCACAGCTGGCCTGTTCTTTCCTCCCTCTGGTCAGTCAGTCAGCAAGGCATTTTCTTCAGCTTTTGGGCCATATGGCAGCTTCTACAGCAGTGGTCCAAGGGGCCAGGTTTCAGATGAGGACATTCAGTTCCACTTGAGGGCTTTCTGGTCCCAAAGGAAAGATCCTCTTACCAGACTAGTCCGGTTACTCAGACCCTTATCCAGGCCCTTCAGTGGTGGCAGGATCTGGACAATCCGAGGCAGAGTTCCATTTGTCACTCAAACTCACTCTGTGGTCCTTACCACAGATGCTTCCCTGTTGAGGTGGGAGCTCATTTGGGGTTCTCACAGCCCAGGGACTGTGGTCCCTCAGGAATCCCTTCTTCATATCAACCTCCTGGAGCTTAGGGCAGTGCTTCTGGCCCTGCAAGCTTTCTCTGTCAGTACAGAACAAGGTAGTTCAGGTTAGGACAGACACCACCACCACCATGTGGTATATCACAAGCAGGAGGCACTCCGTCTACGGCCTTGTGTATACGGAAGCCATGAAAATATGGTCCCTGGCTTATTCCTTCAGATGTCTGGTAGCAGTCCACCTCTCTGGAAAGGACAATGTGCTAGCAGATGCATTGAGCAGGATTTCCAGGGCCATTATGAATGGCCCTGGACCCTCTGGTGTTGAAAGTGATTTTTTCAAGGTGGGGCACTCCAGAGCTAGATCTCTTTGCAGCCCCAATCACCAACTTTGTTTTGTTGCAGACCCCCAGTCTTGGGGTCAGTCCCTCTGGATGCTCTGATTTTGAACTGGGAAGGGAAATTTCTTAATGCCTTCCCTCCTTTCCTCATCTGTTAAAGGTTCTAGTCTAGGTAAGGTCACAACCTTGCAAAGTGATTCTGATTGCTCCAGACTGGACCTGGCAGCCTTGGTACCCCCTGTTGCTGTCTCTAGCAGTCCATCTTCCCTGTCTCTTCCCAGGAATTACAATCTGTTAACCTCCTCTCAGGGAGGATTTGGCACCCCAATCTTGGTCTCTCAATCTCAAGGCATGGCTCTTGAAGAGTTAGAGTATGCAGATCTGCATCTGTCCCAAGGAGTTCTGGACATTCTCAAAGCCTCCCACCAGAAAAATGTACAACTCCAAATGGAAAAGATTCAGCATTTGGTGTTCAAGAAGCATATCCCCAGACACTGCTGAATTGTCTACAGTTCTGGATTATATGGTTCATACTTAATGGGCTGGGCCTGGGACCAGCTACTGTCAAAGTACATTGGCAGTTCTCTGCTTTTCTGTCAGTGGGAAGCCTTCCTCTGTCATCTCACGCTGTATTCTGTAAATTTTTCAAGGGATTGCTTCATACCAATCCCCTTTGGGATCCTGCTCCTGCCTGGGATTTGAATGTCTGCATTGCTCAGTTTATGCAACCGCTTTTGAGGCTATGTCCTCAGCAGAGCTCAAGTACTTGACTTGGAAAACTGTGTTTTTGTTGCTGTTACCTCGGCCAGACATATCCGTGAATTGCAAGCTCTGTCAGTGGAACCTGACTTCATTTTATTCCATAGAGATAAGGTGGTCCTTAGAACCAATAGAAGGTTCTTACCCAGAGTGGTTTCTGATTTCCATTTGAACCAGTCTGTCTTTTTCCTGTGTTCTTCACCAATCATACTCCCTCAGGAGATTGGAGGTTGCACCATTTAGATGTTAAGAGCCCTTAGTTACTACATAGAATGTACAAAGGGTCTCGGGGTTTGACTCCTCCAGTTCCTCACTTATGGGAAGTAGGTAAGGACAAACCTGACACAAAGAGAACTGTTGCCAGGTGGATTGTGTCCTGTATCCAATTCTGTTATGAGAAACTGGGAAAGTTCCACCCTCAGGCCTGAGTGCTCATTCCACTGGAGGTACAGCTGCATCTCTGGCTGCGGCCAGGGATATTCCTTTGTTAGAAATTTGCCAAGCAGCCACCTGGAAAACAGGTCATACCTTCAAGCATTACTCTCTGGATATCCAGGCTAGGAGTGATGCTAGGTTTGGCACAGCAGTACTTCAGAGCCTATTCTCAAAGTAGGTTCTGTCCCTCCTCCTTGGAGGTACTGCTTGGTAGTTTGCAGTAGTCAAAGTACAGCAAGACTTCATGTTGCTTGAAGGAAAATTACTCGCTTTAGTAATTGTTTCTTCTAATGAGTCTTGCTGTATTCTGACCTCCTCCTCCCTCTCCTCAGAACCTGTTTTGCACCCCAGGGGTGTCTTCAGCCCACTTTCTGTTTTGGGTGTTTTGTGTTGATTTTTATGCTTTACCTGGTTTTGGGTTTCCTGACTTGAGTCTTTTAGGCATCTAAAACCTTTGTTGTCAGTTGGCTAGTAGAATTTTACAATTTCCACATTCTTAAAGTCGTGAGTTTTAACTTGTAAGAATCTGACTGTTGGGTTTCAAAGTGCTGCAGACAGAGTTTTCAACTGAGCTCGAGCTCAAAGTTCTATGCCTTGCATAGAATTTTAACCCTTCTCTCTGCGGGCAGTTCAAGTGGTGGAGCCAACTGCAATAGTCAGAATACAGCAAGAGTCCATTAGAAGAAACATAATTACTAAGGTGAGTAATTTTTTCTTACCGGGCTGCAAGAGAGTATACGCTCCCTTCAGGGATGTGCGCTCCTTGTACTGGACGGGCAGAAGAAGCAGTCTTTTGCACAAAGGAGATGGAATAAAAACCAGGGTAAACATCAGGTCACGCCAAGAGCTGCTGGTTTTGGAGCCCAAACCCCACCAGGCCGATTCCCTAAGTCAGCCTCCGCGGGCTAAAGCTCCCTCGTGTCCTGACTCCTTTCCCTCCTCCGCTACCTCCAGCAGTCAAGGAGGAACTGGTAGGAGGGAGTTTCGCCTCCACCTGGAGGGTGGAGGTTCTTCACCGCAGAATCTTGGGTGTTACAACTCATCCAGTGAGGTCACTAGATAGTTTACCAAAAGTCCTGCCCTCATCCTCCGGGCGGTCTTTTTATCCAAGGGATCAGATTCCTCGTAGTCTTCCAGGAGATTCAAGCCCTCCTGTTAAAAGCGGCCATAGAACCCGTCCCTCTAAACCAGCTAGGAAGGGATTTTACTCCACTTCTTCGTAGTTCCAAAGAAGACGGACAGTCTGAGACCGATCTTGGACTTCAGCATGCTCAACCTCTTTGCAGAGTACAAGAGATTTCACATGCTGACCCTTCAGGGCTTCTTCCCCTGCTCCATACAGATTGTTGGCTGTGCTCCCTGGACATGCAGGATGCCTACCTGCATATCCCTAATCTTCCGCCCACCGCCACTTCCTGCATTTACTTTTCAGGAGAAACATTTTCAATTCCGAGCACTCCCTTTGGCCTTTTCGCCCCCCAGGTTTCACTAAGTGTTTAGTGGTGGTTGTGGCTTTTCTTCGCCAGGGCATTTACGTGTTCCTGTACCTGACGACTGGCTCCTTGCAGCACCCCTCCAAATAGCCTGAAAGTCTCTCTCTTTCACTCTGAGCTGCTTTGCTCTTCTGGGTATCACGATCAATTTGCCCAAGTCCCAGCTAGTACCATCTGTGACAGGGCTCATATTAGGTCCTGTCCCATGTGTGGTGTATAGAAGGAAACCAGAAGCAAGGCTCTTATTACTATCTCTACCTCTATTTCTTTCTTTTTTAGACTGCACAGTGATTACCTCTACTGTACTAACCCCTGATTTTCTAGTTTCTCACTTGCTGGGTTCCCTGCTACCTAACACACAGATAGTGAAATGATGGCTGAGACAGGCAGCTATGACAGGGTGACACATCAGACTGATGTAATCGTCACAGTGGTTCAGCCACCCACGAGATGCATCAGAATGGTTGGCCTAGCAACAAGACGGGTCACATGCCTGGCAACCAGCAGCTGTGGCTGTAATAATGCTGGTTGTGATGTCATACTAATTGAGACATCATGCTGTCTGTATAATCTGATGTCCTGAACTGAATTAGTCAATCTATGCCCGAGTCTGTCACAGTGTGTGCCTGAGTTTGTGTCTGTGTGGAGACTCACCTGCAGCCAGTGAAAAGAAGGGAGAGATTTTCAGCAGAGGATAGGCTGCTTTTTCCTGATGGAGAGATTCATCTGGACACTAGATGAGAGATGCTGCTATTTTCCAATTAGTTTGTTTTTATTTTGTGTACAATAAATCGCCACTTGTGGTTCTTCTACAACTTCTCTTGGACTGCTCATGCTTCCTGACCTATAAGCTTCCAAAATATTTTGTGCTAGAGGTATCTGGTTTAGTCACAACTGGTGTTATTCTGGGTCAGAAGCCACACCACATCCAGAAACCTCCACACCATCACAGTGGCTCCAGTTCATTGGAGCAGTACTAGATACAGTTCAGAACAAGGCTTTTCTGCCATCAGATTGAGCCAAGACCTTAGTTTCTCAAGCCACTCTCCATGGCCCAGGCTTGGTGGATTCTAGCTGCACGCTGTGCTTCATCTCTTGGGACTGATGGCAGTGGCCATTTCAACAGTCTCTCTGGCCAGACTTCACATGAGGGTCTCCCAGTGGTCTCTTCGTGTCCAATGGGATCAGAGGACAGACGACATGAACCAGAAGGTCATGATCTCCAACAGCCTACAGAGAGATTTTAGCTGGTGGCAAGATCTTTCCAATCTTTACAGGGCAGCTTTTCATTCCCCTATCCCTATCCAGATCCTTACCACGGACGCCTCAGAATTGGGCTAGGATGCCCATATGGGGTTTACAAGAGACAAGGGTCTTGATCCGACCAGGAGCTTCTGCTCCATGTCAGCGTTCTGGAGACCAGAACAGTTCTGTATGCCCTCTAGGTTCCAGTCCCTTCTGTTACCAGGATCACTTCTTATCCAGACGGACAATATATCTGCAGTCTGGTACATCAATAGACAGGGAGGAACTCTTCCCATACCCTCTCTGCAGGGAAGCAAAGAGGGTTTGGTACTGGGTGATTCAGCACAGCCTTTTCTTGACAGCAGTCCACATTCCAGGCGTAAGGAGCGTCCTGGTGGACAATCTGTTGATCAGTAGCCAGGGCTCATGGTGGAAGTTAAAGCCTAGAGGTGGTCGAAGAGCTCTCTCTTCAGTAGAGTCGGCCAGAGATAGATCTGTTCGCCTCCCATTCAATGCAAAACTACCCAACTTTATTCTTCGTTCCTGGCATGGTGCTTTTTAGCGAGACACCTCTCTCTTGGACAGGAGGTTTCTTTCGCTTTTCCTCCCTTCCTCTCATTCAGAAGGTTCTAGTGAAACTTCAGGAGGAAGGAGCACATTTGATTCTGATCGCTCCTCTCGGCCACCCCAGATTTAATTCCTCTCTTGCAGCATCTGGAGCTAGAAACTCCAGATCATCTTGAATACAGCTCTTGCAGCAGGTTACACCATTAGGACTGAAGCCGTCAGGCGTCAGGACCTGAAATCTTCTAGCTAGCAGTCTTCAGCGGGGACCGCCCTCCGGCCGTCTGTCCGCTTCAACGTCCAGGCATAGTACATAAGGAGGCAGTCCGCCCAGAATCCCCAGTTCTTTCTTCGTCGACTTTGCATGTCTCGACCTCTCGGTTAGTCTAGCACGTGACGACCAGGAAAACTTTCAAACTCGAAAATCAACTCTCTTCAGCCGTTTTTTCGTCCTGATGTCCTCCCAACTTCAGTGGAGGGCCATTCTTGAAGTGTGCCTGTGGAAAGCAGATTCCTTTCAAAGACCCTCATTGACCTGGTTCGTTGCCTGGGCCGGACCATGACACCCAGGTTTGCTCCTTCTGTCAGGGCTTTAACAGCTGAACAAGAATTAGCCGACAGAAGGCCCTCCAGGCTTTCCTCCTTGAAGAAAAACTTAAGGCCATGGAACCTTTCTCCAAAGGGAATCTTCAGGGAAGTCACACAGGCACCATGAGAAGCACCGGGAGAAGATGAGACCAGATCCCCTCAGGGCCTCGGACTCCCGCAGCTCTGGCTCCAGGTCAGACCCCTCCGTCGAGGCCCTCTCAGCCTCCCCAGTTGTGGTCAATCGGTCAGTGGTTCTTCTACTCTGCGGCCTGCCAAGACCTCCAGGCCCACTTCCTCGGCTAAGGCCTCGTCCAGGTCTGGGTATTCCCACAAGTCGTCTTCCGGCATTGAACTCCGGCGTCCGTTCAGTCTCCCTGCCACCGCCACCCTAGCACAAGACCAAGGGCTGCCTCCCTTAAGCAGCGTTGGCCCACCCGGCGCCGGTCAAAGTACACAAGTGCTCCAGGGAACGGCGACCGTTCGTCACCATCGCCGGTCAGGCATTCACCCCCAGGATGCCGGTGGGGACCGGCGTCAGATACCGCAGTTAAGAAGAGACCACACCACCGCTAACGCGCGTCGGCTGGGAGGCGCTGTCGGGAGGGAGTCTACCCAGCCCGAACCAGGTGGGCGATTCTGGACCCGTCTTAACTCCCGGAACCCTCTCCAGAACCCAGAGACCCCCAGGGAGCGGCGCCCGGCCCCAACGACAAGCCACCGCCGCCCGGTCCGTCGTCTGGCCTAAACTTGTCAGAGGTGAAGGATCTTCACATTCTAGTGGACACCTTCAAAAGGATGTCACCACGCACCTCCTCCTGCACCCGTGGCACCACCGACGCCTGCACTCCCTCCTTTAACTAAGGGGTCAGCAGGCAGCACCTTCCCCAGGAGCCAGCAGCACCCCCTAGGGGTAGATCTTTGGAGAAGAGAAGGCCTCCGTCAAGATCCTCTTCAGTCACCCAGCCCCAAGAGACCCAGAAGACGCCGGTATTCACCGCCCACGGAGGATTCCAGATCTGACATCTCTGAATGCTCCAGGTCTCCTTCACCAATCAGCATCCCCTCTCTGGACCCATGCAACCTCCCTAGGTCTCCTCTGGATGGCCCTCGTTCTCGAAATAATGAGACATATTCAGGAGAACATGGATAAGATGCAGAGGAACTCAACCGAAAGACTTCGCGCACCCGCTACCTTCGGAAAAGACCCCAAGCCTGTGGTAGTACCACCCTTGGTGGGCGTCACCAAGGCAAGCGTGGAGCGTCCACATTCGACCCAGCGATGCGAAGAAGGCTGACCGCCTGTACAAGGCCCCAAGGGAGGACCAGTACCTGGCTAACCATCCTGTGGCGACTCCTGGTTATTACAGCCTCTCATGACCGGTCTCAGAAACCACAACATTTGAGCACGCAGCCACGGACCCGAGTCAAGTAGTTGGACGTGCTGGGCAGCGCACATCTGCGCCGTGACTTGCGCCATTAGATCATTGAATTACCTCACCCACATGGTTCAGTTCCAGAGCGCATTGTGGGAACAGGGAACAGGACCTGGTGGAGAAACTGCCAGACGGTGGCCAAGGAGGAACTCCTGCAGCTCCTCCGTCACGGGTTCAGGCGTGGGACCAGGTGCTCCGAGCTGCATACGACTCTGCGGACTCTTCGACCAGAGCGGCAGCCTCAGGCGTGTCTCCGGAGGCGTCATGGCTCTGTCTCTCCCGGTTTACCCTGGACATCCAGAAAATATCATGAGCGCTCCTTACCATGGCGAGTTTTGTTTGGTAAAGCCTCGGAAAGGTGATCACCAAATTGCAGGAAGGCTATTAGATCTGTCCATGCCATGTACAGATCTAGAACTTGGTTCATTTGTAGGAACCAGAGTCGCTTTCACAGCTGGACCCAGAAGGCAACAACCTCGTTCTGGCCAGCAACAGAGGTCCCTTCTCTCGGAAAGCCCAGGCTGACATCCTCGGGCAGAGGCCAGCGAGCTACCAAGTGGCCCAACCTTCAGGATCAATGCTGCCACAGCATGACTCCTTCCGGCCCCTGCCCTCCTCAGGATCAATGGGAAGCGAAGGTTGGGGGTCGCATTGCAGACCACCTGCCAGGGTGGTGGTCGATCACCACTGATAGGTGGGTGCCACAGTTGGTTGAAAAAGGCCATTCTATAGAATTTGTAGACAACCCCCAAACAAGGCCTCCTCTGCTCTCCTGTTATTGGTCCATGCGCCCTGCTCATTGAGCAGGAAGTGCTCACGTTCTGAAAAGAAGCTTTGGAGCACATTCCGGGAACCAGAGAGGATCAGGTTACTATTCACACTTCTTCCTGGTTCCAAAACAGGGACCTCCGTCCAATCTTGGATCTCAGCGACCTCAACATGTCGGTCATTTACAAGCACTTCCGCATGGTGACCCTTCTGGGACTAATCCCCATGCTGAAGGAGGGCGCTTTCTTGCGTCCTTGGACATGCAGGATGCTTACCTGCATATCCCTATTGCTCAAGCGCACAGGAGGTTCCTCCGCTTCAAGTTTCTCGGCCGCCATTATCAGTTCCGGCGCTTCGCTGGGCTGTCATCAGCACCCAGGGTATTCACCAAGTGCATGGCAGTCGTGGCAGTGTCTCTGAGGAGACAGGGCCACTACGTGTTCCGCACCTGGATGACTGGCTTCTCATGGCCTCCTCCAGGAGGCATTGCTGATAGCCATTCAGCATACTCAGGCCCTTTTTCAGTCTCTGGGCATTCTAATCAACTCAGAAGTCTCTCCTGGTACCGTCCCAGAAACTGCAGTTCATAGGGGCAGTTCTGGACACCGTCAAAGAAGCTTTTCTTCCGAAGACAGGCGGAGCATAGCCGATCCCTCATAAGGGACCCATCAGCAAGACCATCCCAGCCAGATTGGTCCTTCGCCTGCTCGGACACATGGCTGCGCCATTCCAGCAGTCCCGATGGCAAGACTTCACATGCAGGTAACCCAGTGGCTGTTAAGAGTGCAGTGGGACCAAAGGCAAGACCATCTGCAGCATCCAGTCAGAATCACGAAGACTGTGGTTTGGGACTGGCAATGGTGGCTAGATCCGGGAACCTCTCTATGGGGTTCCTTTCACAGCACCGTCCCGGTGATAACACTCTCCACAGACGCCTCAGGGCTGGGGTGGGAGCGCTTGAACAGGGTGAGGTCTCGGGAACATGGACTGCCCAGGAATCTCATCTCCATATCAACATATTGGAGATGAGGGCAGTCCTTATGCCCTGCAGGCCTTTCAGTCGGAGATTCCACCGAGTACTCTCCTGTTAGACAGACAATACTGCGGTGATGTATCCTCAACAAACAAGGAGGCACACTCCTACCCCTTTGCAGGGAGGCCATGAGGGTGTGGGAATGGATGACGACACAGGCGCAAACCTCATTGCAGTTCACATTCCTGGGTGGACAACACTGTCCAGACAGCCTGAGTCATTCCAGACCAGAGTCCATGAGTGGGAACTCCTACAGGAGGTGGCAGAGGATCTGTTTCACAGATGGGGCACTCCAGAATTGGATCTATTCGTCCCATCCAGCATAAAACTGCCAATTTTTGCTCGCTAGATCCAGGGCCTGGTGTTTTCTGGCGAGATCGTTGTCCCTCCCTGGCGGGCAGATTCCTCTAGCCTTCCTCCTTCCTGTTGATCCAGAGTCCTTCTCAAACTTCTGAGGAGCACGGGCGCTTATTTTGATAAGCGCCTTTTGGCCCAGGCAAATTTGGTTCCCGCTTGAATCAGTTGTCCGGGAACCTCGGTTCCCTTGCCAATCAGCTCCCACCTGTTGTCTAAGGAGGAGGGTCCACTAGTCCACGCGACTTAGATTCATTGAACCTACATGCCTGGCACCAGAGACATAGCCATGTTGCGACACGGGTCTCGCAAGAGGTGGCAGAAGTACTTTCTGCTGCCAGAAAACCGGCAACACACGCATACGCACACCATGAAGTGGCACAGGTTTTGCCTGTGGGCTCAACACGTGGTTTCGCCCCTTAGACTGTTCTGAGAAGCTGGTTCTGGAGTACTGCTTTCCTTTTTCAATCCGGGCTAGCTTACTCTCGATCAAAGTGCACCTTTGTGCAATCTCAGCTTATCATGCCCCCATAGGCCACTGCATGGTGGCCCAGTTGGATGCTACTGTGCCTTTCTAAGGGGTCCTCCACCTTGGGCGCCCATTAAGGATCCCGTCCCTCTTGGGACTTGCCCTTACGTCCTGGAGCAGCTACACTGCCACCTTTGAACCAGCCACAGTTGCGAGCTACATTTTCTGACATGGAAGCGTTGTATCTTCCTGGACATAAGTCTCCACCACTCATTTCACTAGTGGGATTGCGCCGGAGGCACTAGGACCCATCAGGAGCAAACTTTTGCTGGAGGGTCATGTGACAGACGCCGCATGAGGCATAGGCGCCCTTGACAGCGCTCGGCGGCAATGACCATCTGGCCTGACGACCCTCAACGCCTCAGTTCCTTTTTTCCCGCGTCAGTGCACTTCAGTGACGGCTCGCCTGTCAGGAGTCAAACTTCAAACTAAGCGCATAGTTTTCAGTTTATTTTTTTGTAACATTATCCGATAGTAGTAACGCTTAATTTATTCTATTTTTCTAATATTTTAAATTTAACACTTGAAATCTCGGCCTACTGGGCGGAGTCGACCATGAGCAGGTCAGGTGACGGTAGGGAGACTACGTATGAAAGCTGTTCAGTCAGCCGGGCTGAGTCGGTCAGCCTCCCTTCTCCTCAGCGGAGTTCCGACAATGGTCAGTCCGATGCCGGGGGATAGGCGTCCCCGTCGGCATAAAAGTAAACGGTCGCATTCTAGGCACCGCTTCGACCTCGAGCTCTTCTTGACCCACAGGTCAAAAGAAGGCATCACTCGAGGTCGCCCTCTGGTATATATTGGCGTCGACTGTCGGTTATCGTTGCTAGTTGCGTTCTCCTTCTTTGGAGTCGCCAACTGCGGTGATGCGTCGTGCGACATGAACCTCCGCCTAAAGGTAGGGCTCCAGATGAGCAGTTTCATCAGTGGGCCAATCTTATGGGCGATGGGCTCGGGTTGGTTCTCCTGCCTGCTTTCAGTTGCCACGGGCCCTAGGCTCCTCAGCGATCAGGTAGGAGGTTGGACCCTTCCTAGTCATGTGGCGCCTTCTTGGTGCCAGTGACTCCGCGCAGGTGCCCCCCACCCACATGGCTGCGGCGCGGGGCCACACCGATGCCCTTATCTCCTGGTTTTTCCTTCTCTAGCTTTCCAGGTTCCTGGGGCGTTTCTGGCGCCTTCGCGGGGTCTGTCGGCTTGTGGCGCGTTTTGATGCCGCTGGGCCTTCTTGGCGCTGTCCGCAGCGCCGCATGATGTTGCGGCACCGCCTGTGGCGCCATTGAATCGCCCGGCTTGGTCTGGGTGCTGCTTGAGTCTGCCGTCGGCAGGCGCCACGCTTGAGTCGAGCGGTGCCGTCGGCTGCCCGCATGCGGTGACACGTGCCTCTTGACGGTGCCGTGCCCTTCTGCGGTGCCGTTTTCAACCCGTTTTGTCTTCTCGGCGCGGGGGCCCTCGGGGACTCTCCATTTTTCTCTGCTATTTCCTCCTCTCCTAATTTTCACTCCTTTCCTGTCCAAACAGTCCTTCCTGGACCATCAGGAGATGATGTTGAGCCTGACCCAGACCTTGGTTTGGTGATGAAGTGGAGGAAACAGGATCTTTCTTTGCTACAGAGCCTGTGGTGAGGACCTGTCCTTTAAGTCTCTGTTGAAGAACCTGAGATCCCTCTTTCTCTCCAGACTACAGAACATCGATCCTGGGAAGATATTAAGACTCAGTACCTTCATGCCTCGGAGATCCCTACGGATTTGACTCCTCCGATCCAGCCTTCCTTGAGACGCTGTCTCAAATGGTATGGAATAATCCTGCTCTTATTCCCTCAGTGGCTAAATCCATTGATAAAGTATTCAGCTCCAAGGATCGCCCATTTTGGCATCCCAAGCCTTTGCGGATCCTATTGTAGTCCTGGCAGAGAATGATAAGGTCGGTTCTTCCTCAAACTACTAGCTCGACCTATTAAAGAGTCTCCATAAGATTGATACATTAGGTAAGAGAGTCTTTGCTGCCTCCACTCTAAGTATGCGTGTGACCAGTTATCAAGGCTATTTTTCTCAGTATGAGTATATCCTGTGGCACTCTTTGAAAAGAATGGTTGAAGCTCTTCGGATTCGGACTCAAGTCGAAGCTTCTTCACAGTTACTAGAGGTATTGAGTCCAGTAACCAACAGGTCAAAGCCGCTATGGGCGCTTCGACACTGCTTCTCGCTCAGCACCGCAGGTATTTGTACTCAGGCGCCATTCCTGGCTCGTACTTCTGCTTCACGAATGATGCTCAGCAGCAGGTAATGGCACTGCCCTTTGATGGCTCCTTTCTTTCGGCCCTCAGGTGGAACAAGCCTAGAGGCCACTCAGAAGACTAGGTCGGCCATTAAGTTGGCCAGACCTCCGCCTGCTCCCTCTCGGGGCATGTGAACAGGCGTCAGTTTCATAGTCGTCAGTCCTTTCGAGGCAGAGGCAGGGAAGCTTCCATAAAAGCCAACCTGCCCAACCCCAAAAGAAAGCGCAGAGAAAGCGCAGGGGGCCTAAAGCTCCCAGCACCACCTTTATGAATTGCTGGCCCAAGTTCCATCCACATTGCCGAGGTGGAACTTTCTCCTCGTGGAGGTCGTCTGATATACTTCTACAACCAGTGGAAGTCCATTACTCGGACAAATGGGTCCTTCGGATAATTTCGAGGTTATTCTCTCAACTTTTGACCCCCTAATTGTCCTCCCAGACGACAACCCAGGTTGTCGGCCTCTCAGTCAGACCTCCTCACCGAGATCCAGGGCCTTCTAAGCAACAGGGCAATAGAACTAGTGCCCCATCTTGAAGCACAGGGTTCTACTCCATTACTTCCTGGTTCCAAAGAAATCTGGGGAATGCACCCCATTCTAGACCTCAAGTAACAAATTTCTCCCGGGAGAAATTCAGAATGATTCCCTAGGTACCCTGTTACCCTGCTGCATCAACACGACTGGCTGGCCTCCTGGATATGCAGGGCTTACCAGCATATCCCATCACCACGACCCACAAAGTTCCTCAGGTTTGTAGCTCTGGGTCGGCATTATCAGTTCAGAGTCCTGCCTTTTGGCTATCCTCGGCCTGAGTTTTTACTAAGTGTTGTGCAGTTCTGCTAGCGCATCTCAGGAAGATAGGACTCCGAGTGTTTCCCTACCTGGATGATTGGCTTCTAGCAAGCCCTTCCAGCCAAGGGACTTTGGAAGCCTGCAAGCGACTTCTCACGTCCATGGGAATTCTGCTGAATTTGAAAAAATCACAACTGCAGCCCTCCCAGAGGCTCCTTTTCATAGGGACGCCCTAGACACCTCTTCCATGAAGGCTTTCCTTCCAGAGGACAGAAGACTCGACATCCTTCGGATGGCCCGTTACATCGGGAGAACCAATCGGTTACAGCTCTCTCGATGCAACGATGTTGGGTCTCATGGCATCCTCGTGTTCACTGTACCCCTGGCCCGGTTGCACATGAGAACCACCCAATGGATGCTCTCCACTCAGTGGTCTCACCTCTCACCCCAGTCTTATCCCATCAAGGTGGCCAGGCCCCTTGAAGTCTCTCACCTGGTGGACTCAAGAAACAATCTCCTGGAAGGGTTCCCCTGCTCCCCGGATCATCAGATCTCTATCACCACAGACGCATCGCTAATGGGATGGGGAGCTCACTGTCGCTCCCTTCACACTCAAGGTGTATGGACTCAGTTAAAACTCATCTCCACATAAATGTCCTGGAGATGAGAGCGGTCCTCTCGCATCCGAGCTCTGAAGGATATCCTTTGTCACAAGAACATTCTCCTTCAAACGGACAACAAAGCTGTGATGTATTACATCAACAAGCAGGGCGGTGCTCATTCTTACCCTCTTTGCAGGGAAGCAATGAGGGTGTGGGAGTGGTGCTTGGAGCACAGGTCTCTGATTCAGGGGTTTATCTGCCAGGTATACAAAGCGATCTAGCAGACCACCTCAGCAGAGCGGAGGCAGACCCTCACGAGTGGTCTCTCGATCCAGCCGTAGCTCGGTCACTATTCAAGAGTGGGGACTCCAGACCTGGACCTTTTGCATCCCCACTCAGCATAAAACTGTCTCTCTTCTGCTCCAGAAATCCAGGGCCTGGCATTTTCTGTCAGGATGCGTTCAGGCTGCGGTGGACAAAGCGCTTTCTTCGCCTTTCCACCGCTTCCTCTAATCCAGAAGTTCTCCTCAAGTTCGAGTCTCAGGGATCAAGATGATTCTCATTGCTCCTCCTGGCCTCGGCAATTATAGTTTCCTCTGCTCAACAGTATGTTGGCAGCCTCTCGAGACCACTTCCTTGCAAATCAATCTTTTGACTCAGGGTTCGTTGGTCCATCCCAACCTGAAATCACTTCACCTTCATGCTTGGCTCCTGAAGAGGTAGAAGTGAATCGGTTCAACGTCTCGTAGAGTCTCGGACATCCTTCCTGCTCTGTGAAGCCAGCCACCAGAAAAGTCAGCTTCCAAATGGAAGCGTTTTTCTCTCTGGTGTGCAAAGTCCTCTTGGAATCCTTTTCCTGTCCTCCTGACAAAGTTCTGGAGTATCTTTGGACCTATCAAACTCGGGTCTCCAGTACTCCAGAGTTAAAGTTCACCTTAGTGCCATCTCAGCGTTCCATGAGCGGTTTCTTCCTTGACTCTGGCTCAGCTTCCTATGGTGAAGAGATTTCTTAAGAGGATTCTTCATACCAGACCCCTGTTAAGCGTCCAGGTGCAGCCTGGGACATTAACCTGGTGCTGGACATGCTCACTCAGAAGCCTTCGGAGCCCCTAGCTACCTGTGAGCTAAAATTTCTTACCTGGAAGACTGCCTTCCTGGTGGCCATTACCTCAGCTCGCAGGGGTCTCGGAGCTTCATGCCTTGGTGACGGACCCTCCATTATACTGTATTCCATAAAGACAAGGTAGTTCTCCGTACTCATCCTAAATTTCTTCCCAAGGTTGTGTCAGAATTCCATCTAAACCAACCTCTGGTACTTCCTCTTACTTAGCTAATTTCCAAAATGAAGGGCAGATCTCTTCATTCATTGGATGTTAAGAGAGCCTTGCAGTTCTATTTAGATAGAACCAAGAATTTTCATAAGACTCAGCAACTGTTTGTTTCTTTCAGCGACACCGGCTGGGTCAACCGTCGCTATTAGATGCATCTCATCATGGTTAGTGGCATGCCTTTGACATTGCTACTCCATGGCTCAAGTTAAATTGGAGGGTAGAGTGTCGCCACTCTACTAGAGGCGGTCATGCATCTTTAGCGGAGATTGCAATGTTCCAATTGCAGATATCTGCAACGCTGCCACCTGGAGCTCAGTGCATACCTTCGTTAAGCATTATGCACTGGATGTTCATGCCAGGCGACATTCCGCATTCGGCAGAACTATCCTTAATGGGCTTCTATCTTAGACAGCGTGAGCTCTGGCTCTCCTGCCGCGCACTGGGATTATCAGCGGTACTCTCCCACTGGTGTGAATGAGTGGTGGAGACTTATGTCCAGGAAGATATGAATAAGTACCTACCGTAATTCTTGATCTTCTTGGACGAGTCTCCACCACTCATTCTACACCCACCCTCCATCCCCGACTCACCGCTGTGTTGGTCTTCACTCCTCAAATCTTTAGGCCGTGAGGACTTCTTTGCTGACCCTTCTTACACGGGTCATACGGACTATCTTATGTCCGTTTTTAAGGTTAGATTTACTCTTTACGTTAGTTACGCTGCACCTCCTTGGTAAAAAGGTACTGAGGCGGTTGGAGGTCGTCGCCGAGATGGTCATTGCCGCCGGTGCCGCTGCTCCGGCGCCATGCCTGCGGCACTGCCTCGCGCCGACCCCTCCAGCAAAAGTTTGCTCCCATGGGTCCTAGTGCCCGGCGCCTAATCCCACTAGTGTGAATGAGTGGTGAGACTGTCCAAGAAGATCAAGAATTACGGTAGGTACGTAATTTTCATTTTAGTTGCTGTTACTTGGCAAGAAGAATCTCCAGATTACATGCTCTCATGTGTAAAGAGCCTTATTTATTTTTCACCTGGACAGGGTATCCCTGAGGACAAATCCTAAGTTTCTGCCTAAGGTGGTTTCAGCCCTTGCCTTAATCAGGACATCGATTTACCAGTGTACTTTCCGAGGTACACCAATCGAGGAGAAGCACTGCTTCACACCCTGGATGTTCACAGGTGTCTCAGATATTATCTGGCCAGAACCAAACAGCACCAGAAAGCGGAGCAGCTGTTCTTATCCTTCGATGAGAGGATGAAAGGGGCCCCGCCTCAAGCAGACCCTTTCACGCTGGCTTATTCAGTGCATCTCTTTCTGTTATGACAAATGCAGAAAACCCTTGCCAGGAGCAGTCAAGGGCCATTCCACCAGAGGAGTGGCTACCTTCTTCGAGCACTGAAGAATGTGTCCACTTCAGCTATCTGTGCTGCAGCCACCTGGAGCTCGGTGCATACTTTCATCAGGCATTATAGCCTGGACATCGCCTCAAGATGAAGGGCTGGTTTTGGCCTAGCTGCCCTCCAGGGACTTCTGTCTTAGGCTCAGAAGGGTCTTAATCTCCGTCTTTCCTCCTCCGATGGCTTTACAGTGTCACCATTGCTTGGGAATCAGTCCTAATGGTGTAACCTGCTGCAAGAGCTGTATCTTGAAGAAGGTAGTACAGTTACGTAAGAACTTACTGTAACAGTAGATCTTCAGAACAGCTCTTGCAGCAGGTACCTTCCGCCCACCATTCCCCTGGAGGAAGTAGGTCCATCCTAACACCCATCCTTCGGATTGGAAAAGTCTGTCTTTAGTCTTGGCCATCTGATGGCGTGGTCTTCTGTCTCCTAATCGGATGTCATCCAGCGGCGAGTCTCGGTGGGAGAACTGGGATTCTGGCAGGACCACCTCCTTATGTACTATGCCTGATGGCGGTCCCGCTGAAGACTGCTAGCTAGATTTCCGTGGGTCCTGATGCCTGACTGCTTCAGTCCTAATGGTGTAACCTGCTGCAAGAGCTGTTCTCGAAGATCTACTGTTACGGTAAGTTCTTGCGTAACTGTACTTTCCCTGCCGTTATCCCATGACCTGACTCAGGAGCAGGGCATGCTGGTGCATCCGAGCCTTCCAGTCCTCTCCACTTTCATCGTGGCACCTGTGGACATAGTGGCCTCTGCTATGGTTTCTCTTCACAGGTTGCTGCGTATCTTGGTGAAGCCAGAAAACCTTCTACCAAATCCACCTCGCCATGAAGTGAAAAGATTCTCGATCTGGGCCCTAGCCAGGAGCTGGGATCCCTTCATGTTTGGCTGCTCAGGTGTTAAAGTACTCGCACATTTATCAGAAACTGGCCTTAGTTATTCCTTTATTAAGGTCCCTCTCTCTGTGTGTCTGCCTACCACCTCTCTCGGTGGAGAGAAAACTTTGGCTCAACTGGAGGTCACCAAACTTTTTGAAAGGCATCCTCCACTTGAAACCTTCGTCCGAATCCTGCCCCCCAAAGACCTGAATATTATGCTAAAAAGCTGACCTTGCCTTCTTTTGAACCAGCTTCTAGCTGTGACATGCGCTTCTTTTCTTGGAAGACTTTGTTTTAGTTGCAGTCACTTCCACCAGAAGGGTTTCAGAACCTCAGGCGTTTATCTGTAAGGAACCCTATTTGATTTTCCATAGGGACAGAGTAGTCCTTGGACTTAACCCTTCATTTCTTCCCAAGGTAGTTTCAGAAACCGCTCTCAACCAGAGTGTCGAACTGCTGGTCTGTTATCCACAACATTCTAACTGGAGATACCTTCTGCACACTCTAGATGTGCACAGAATTCTGAAATATTACCCAAACCGGACTAAAGAGGTCCGTAAAACAAATCGGCTCTTTGTGGCCTTTGCTCCCCAGTGCCAGGGCAAGGCCATTTCAAACAGACCATTTCTAGGTGGTTGGCTAACTGCATCCACTTTACTTACCAGAAGCACAGTAAATCCCTTCTGGGGGTGGTTAGTGGTCACTCCACTAGGGTGTTGCTACTTCTACCACCTTTTTCAGGAATGTGTCCAGTGCAGAGATCTGTGCAGCCCGGCCACGTGGTGGTAGGTGCACACTTTCACTAAGCATTACAGTTTGGACATTGCCTCTAGGTGCAGAACTGGCTTTGGTCTTGTGGTTCTGCAAGGCCTGCTGTCGTAACTGCAGTTGGCGACTTCTCCTCCCGGATGTACCTCTGTATTATTTCTGTTGGACTGCTTAGTATTCAGTCCTGTATGTGAAGACCTACTGCAGGAACCCTCTCGATGTAAGATAATATTAGTTAAAGCAAGAACTTACCGTAACAGTAAATCTTGAAAGAGGTTCCTGCAGTGAATCTAATTCCACCCACCTTTTCCCTACTCGGGATCATTTCCTTCAGTTTCATTCTGCCTAACCCTTGGGTCTGGAGAGGAAGCTTGGTCCTAGGAGTCTTCACCTGTTTTTCTACTTACCTTTCTCTAGGTCTCAGTGGAAAAGAACTGAAGAGGCGGACGATGTGACTGCCCTTTTATAGTCTGGCTGGCGTCGCATCACCTGATGGGGGCAGTCCCTGCTGATGATTGCTATCTACAAGTTTGTCGTTGGAACCTGATGCTAGGGGTGCAGTCCTATATGTGAAGACCTACTGCAGGAACCTCTCTAAGATCTACTGTTGCGGTAAGTTCTTGCGTAACTGCAGTTTCCTACCCAAGGTGGTATCCGAATCCACCTTGAATCAATACCTGGACCTGCCAGTGTACTATCCGGAATACTCCAACGGGGGAAGCTCTTATGCATGCTCTAGATGTTCACAGAATTCTCAGATACTATACGGCAGGACTAAGTCCTTCTGTAAATCCAACCAATTGTTTCCTTCGCACCCAAAAGAGGCGCTGCTGTTTCTAAACAGTGTTTGTCCAAATTGTTGGCAAACTGCATTACCTTCTGTTACCAAGTACCACAAGATCCTTCTGGGTCAGGTTAAAGGACATTCAGCTAGAGCATGGCTGCTGCTTCTGCTTGTTTCAGGAATGTTTCAGCTGCAGACATTTGTGCAGCTGCAACTTGGAGTTCTGTCCATACTTTTACCAAGCATTACAGCCTGGACATTGTGTCAAAGTGCAGAGCGGGCTTTGGCCTTGCTGTCCTACAAGGGCTCCTTTCATGAGCCCTTAGAGTGGCTGGAAATTCACTCTTGCCTCCCTGTATTTCAGATCTGTCTTAAGTCACTGCTTGGGACTCGGTCCTACTTGTGAGTACCTACAGAGCCCTCTTGAAGTAAGATAGTACAGTTACGTAGAACTTGCCATAACAGTAGATCTTGAGCTCTTGCAGTAGGTATTGCTTTCCCTAACCAACCTCCCTCTAGTTTCCTTCTGTGGTTTTCATATTGGGCCTTCAGGCTCCATGAGCCCTCTCCTTTTCTTCTGTCAAACCTCTACAGGTCTCCGGTGGGAGAACTGGAAGGCGGAGTGTGGGGACTGCTTCTTATATAATGTCACGCTGACATCAGTCACATGATTGGAGGGGGAAGGTCCCCACCAGGCACTACCGGCGTAGAATTTTTCTGTGTGGTCCTGACGCCTGGCGACTTAGCCCTGCTTGCAGTACCTACTGCAAGAGCCTCTCTCAAGATCTGCAGTTACGGTAAGTTCTTGCGTAACTCTACTTTCCTACTCTGGGCCATTTATCTGCCAGAAGTCTAGAACACTCTGGCAGATGAGCTCAAGCCAAACAGAGCCTGTCCTTACTAGTGGTCACTAGCTCCAGACATCGAGAGATCGCTGTTGAATGAATGGGGCACCATGGACCTTTTGACCTTGCTGAGCACGCCAGACTGCCTTGATTCTGTTCCAGAACACATGACCTGGCACTTTCTGACAAGATGCATTCCTACAGCAGTGGCAAAATTTTCTGTATCCATCCACTCTAATCCCCTAATACAGAGGGTATTGCTCAGACTGGGGTGCATGGGGAAGGTTGACTCTGATCGCCCCTGCTGGCCTTGACAGATATGGTTTTCTATGTTGAACAGACTATTGGTCAGCAAGCCAAGGATCTTTGCACTGGGATGGATTTCATGACTCAAGGTCACCTAGTCCATCCTGACCTGTCTTCCTTAACCTTTAGGCCTGGCTCCTGAAAAGATAGCAGTGAACAGGTGCAAGGTACCTCAAGCCCCTGAAATACTTTTGGCTGCTCGTAAACCTTCCAGTAGGAAGACTTATGCAGCCAGGTGGAAAAGGTTTTCTAGCTGGTGCTCCAAAATCTGCACCTTTCTGATGCTGGCCTACAGTATTCCACAGTTGAGGTCCACTTGTGTGTTATTTCTGCATACCACAAGTCCATTGGTACCCTTTACCTGGCTACAGCTGCCACTGTTCAGGAGTTATTTAAGGGCATCTTACTCACAAGGCCTCTTATCAGGAAACTGGTAGCTTCCTTGGATATCAGCCTTGTGCTGGATATGCTCACCCATAAGCCTTTTCTTGCAACATGTGAGCTGAAGTTTTTAACCTGGAAAACAGCTTTCTAGGGATGTGGATATGGTGTACTTATCCACACTTCTGGCAATGTTCCTTTCCCTTTAAATCCTGCCGGAATGTCTTCAAGCTGGCTCCTCCCACCTACTTGGGTGGTAACTCCCCTAGCACTGCCCATGATGTCATATATTTTCGCTGGAAGAGGTTGGTTCCTTATCGCTCTTGCGCTGACAAGGCCTTTGCTTATTAAAACTTAGTTTGCGAAAAATGTTGTCTTCAAGTGACTCAGGATTCAAGAAATGCACCTTGCGGGCAGAAAATGTCTCAACAGATCCACACACCATGTGCATCTACTGCCTGGGCCACAATCATGATCTGCCACCTCTGTCACAGGATTTTCCGGACCAGGAGAGCAGCCTGCTCTTGCCAGCCCCTCTGGGACCTGCTATCTGCCACAACAGTTGAGGTCACGGTCCCGTAGCTGTGTGTCTAGCAACCCGTGTTGGTACTGACATTTGTGCTGTCTGCACTCAGAACAGCGGTGCCACCACTATTCCTCCCTTTTCCTCCTTGGGCTGGAGGGCTCCAACTCAAGTTGTACTGGTGCTATGAAGACCTTATGTGGCATTAGCTCATGTTCACGGTGTCAAGCCAGTTCTGGCCTCTATCCTGGCCATTACATGGCTTTCACTGCAGAAGCCACAGCCTTCCTGCCTCAGCAGGAGCCAACTTAGTAGGAACTGTCTCAGCATTCCCGTCCTCTCAGCTGATTTTGGTGGAGCCACCACTGAAATGGCCAAAGTCCTGCCTCCTCTAAGGAGGCCCACTTAGCATCAGGACTTCCTCATCGGCTGTCGGTCACTGTTCCCCTTAGCCGGACTCTGTAGGGTCAGTGAGGACACTGGCGGTCAAACTTTAATGAATCCTCAGAGTCTGAGGGTTTCTCTTTGCACTGTCTGGTGGATGTGGAGTCAGCTGAGGACTTGCTGACTGAGCTAGGCCCCACTTCCTTAATGGGTCTTCTCCACATGATCCGGAGTTCATGGGTCTCCTGATGGAGCCTGTTCAGAAGCAGGTACCTGCTCTGAGATTCTCAACCAGGGTGACTCCCTAGGAAGCCTTCCCGAACAATGAGGTAATTCTTGGCCCAGCACTGGAGCTGTGGCAACATCCAGCCTCTTGTCCCATGCCATCTGCCCAGATGGACCCAAAAGTATGCGGTCCCTACCAGTTCCCTTCGAGTTCATGGAGCACCCTGCAGCTGAGGGGTCTGGTAGCCAACTCTGTGTTCAGGCACACAGGCAATGTGGGAGATGTTGATAAGCCTCCTGACAGGGGTCCAGGGTGGACCACATGGCCAAAAGGTCTATGCTGCTTCTCTCTCTGCCTTTGGCAAGCGAGTTCGGCCCTCTTAATGGCCTGCTTCGCCCATGCGGTTTGGACACGCTTGATGAGGTGCTTCCTCATCTCCTTGCAGACTTACAGACCATGGACACGCAGTCCGGGATCAAGGCGGCGGCAGCTAAGCAGCAGCTCAGACTGCCATGGACATCAGTGAATCTTGCGCTAGGTCTGTGGCAGTCGCGATTGCCATGTGCCGCAGGGCTTGTCTGAGGATCTCCAACCTTACTGTTGGATTCCCAGCACAAGCTGGCAGATGTACCCTTCTTGGGCACCGACTTGTTCGAGCCCAGAGTTGAGGACACCTCACCCACATTGAAAAGTCCAAAGCCACCTTGGACTCTGACTTCTGGACAGAGGGATGCTAAAGGCTCTAAATTGCAGAAGCAGCCCTTTTGTCCCCTCTCTGCCCCTGCAAACAAACCGCCTCAGCCTCAGACTGGACAATAGGCTCAGGCTTGGCATCCCCAGTTGAACTCTGTGGCCATGGTCATCCTGAAGCCAGGAGGTGGGGGTCCCAGCAGCTTCTTAGCTGGTTATTTCTCAACACCTGCCCAGTGATGGGAGGTGGCGCCTCCCATGCCCGTGCTGTCTCCCTGGGTCCTCCCGTGGTGGGGCGGCTCTGCCACCTCCTTTTCACTTGGTCCACTGTCACCACGGGCAGGTGGATTCTTGAAGTGGTCAGTCAGGGTCTTCCTCTGGAATTTGAGGCTTACCTACCTTGTTGAGCCCATGCCCCACGGAAGGTCATAATGTCAGTCAACATCCTGTCGACCCTTTGGGACATCTACCAGCTCCTCCACAAGGAGGTCATGGCTCCTGAGTCAGATCCTTCAGTGCAACCAGTGTCTGTCTCCAGGTACTTCTGGTGCCAAAATGGACGGGGGTGGCTGGTGCCCCTGTGCCCCACCTTAGATCTGCATGACCTGAAAAGGTTTCTCAGGCCACACACCTTCAGTATGGGTCACTGTCTCAGATCATACCCTCTTAGAGCAGAACATGGGTTTTGCTGTGTAGTTCCACATCCCAATCCTTCCGTCCATAGCCAGTTCTTTGGTTTTTGTGCAGAGGGAATCCTCTACATGTTCCAGGCCATGCCATTTGGCCTGTACTGGCTCTCAGGGTTACTAGGTTTGTTTAGACATAAGAAGGCATCGCTTCTCTTGAATGTCTCCCACAGGTGTGTGGGTATATTAATTTGAGCCTGTTGACTAGTTTAAGTATTCAAGTCTGGTTTTAAATGTTCCAAATTCACTGACTTCAGCAACTTCCCATGGTAGACCCTTATAATAAACGGTCCCTTTTACTGATAATAGCCCTTGAACTACAAGTTAGCTATAGTGGCTCCTAGTGTTCACTATCCTGTTCTGCAAACTGAAATCCACATTGTGAAATTAAGTCAGGGTTTTGTAAAATCTTAAATTGCTGTAGTTAGTCACCCTGAATCTTCTGTTTTCAAGAACAGGGTCTTGCCAAATGCAGAGCAGTGGTGGCTGCTTACTAGAGGTGCCAAGGGTCCAAGTATACCCCTATCTGGAAAACTGGCTAAGTGTGGGTCCCTCCAGGGAGGAGGGCGGTCAGGGATGTGGCCTCCAGACTTGCGTCTCTCTTGGCCTCCTGGTCAGAGACCAAGTCAGAGTCATTCTCAGTTGATTCATTTCATGAGGGTTGAGCTCGACTCTTACAGAGACAGGGCTCGGCTCCCGTCGGACAGAGCAGTCTCTTCTTTACCGATCATTTTGGGTTCGCAGCTGAGCCGTGCTCAGGACTTCCTGTGCCTCCTGGGATACATGGTAGCATGCACCAGAGTGGTCCATTGGGCCCACTGGAAAATGCACTTTCTGCAGTGGGAGCTGGTCCACCAATGGTCTCGGCGCAAGGGCCGTTTTGACCTGCCAGTCACTGTGACCCAGCTGATGTGGGACACCTCCAGTGGTGGTTAGTCCTTGAACATCTGCAGGAAAGTATCCAGTTTTTCCGCCCAGAGTGAGCAGTCGTCCTGACAACCCATGCCTCCTTCATGGGCTGGGGTGCCCACCTTAGGAAGAGAGTCCATGGGCTATGGAGCCCCACCCCCCACCGAGGAGTCTCTGTGCCAAATCAACCTGCTGGAGCTCCGACAGATTGGCTGAGTAACTGCTTTTGCACCACACGTTCGAGGTCCGGTCGTTCAGGTCCAGACGAACACCACGACCATGTGCTACTTTAACAGGGTGGGATGCACTCCCTTCCTCTGTGCAGGGAAGCTCAGTGTTTGGACCTTTGTGCACAGCCTGGGCCAATCTCCTTGCCATCCATGTGGCCACTGTCTCCAACCAGCTGGCGGATGCTCTCAGCTGTGTGGGCGAGGCATCTTATAAGTGGTTGCTCCACCCGAGGTAGTACACAGTTTATTCTCCCAGTTGGGCACCCCTCTGGTGGATGTTTGCCTCAAGGAGAAGGCAAAGCTGAGAGCTGTTCTGTGCCGCCCCTCAGCAAGGAACACTGCAGAGGATTCCTTCTTGAGGTCCTGGACCCCAGGCATTCTCCTCCTTCCCTCAGTTTCCTTGATACATAAGGTGTTGCTCAAGGCAAGAAGAGACAAGGTACAGATGATCCTGGTGGCTTCGGACTGAGCTCAAAAGTTCTGGTACCTCAATCTCCTCAACTGCAGGCTCTGGAGGAGTCTTCCTCTCCACCCAAACCTGCTCTCTTGCAGTCAGGGAAGGTACTCCTTCCGGACCTTCAATCCCTACACCTGGCAGCCTGGTCCCTGAGCGGTTGAGTTCCAGGCTTTGGGTCTCTGATGTCCTCCCTGTGGCCGAGCCATCTTGAAAGGAGTTGACACAAAATGCTGTGAATGGAAGAGGTTCTCCATTTGGTGCCAGTGCAAGGGCTTGACCCCTTATCTTGTCAGTGGCTCGCATTCCTCTTTTACCTTTGGTCCCTCTCTCAGGCGGGCCTTTTGGTTGACAACCCTCAAGTTGCACTTGCCGCCATGTCTGCTTACCTGGTGCGGGCTGGTACCCAGTTAGTGGTATAGGAGAAGGTGGTCTGGCACCTTTTAAAGGCCTTCACCAGTTAAAGCAGAAGGAAACGGGAAAGGCAGTCAGAATAGCAAAGGCCTAAACGGAGGAAAAGATAGCCAACTCGATTAAGAAGAGGATAAAACCTTTTATAGGTACATTGGGGAGCAAAGAAAGACAAAGGAGGGATACTGAGGCTGAATAAAGAGAAGGGAAGGTGGGTGGGCACAGAGGACAATGAAAAGCAGGATTCTAAACGAATACTTCTGCTCAGTTTTTGCAAAAGAAGATGAGGGGTAGGTACTTAATCCAGTCAATAGAAGCACTGTGGATTTTTGGAGGTCAACATCAGTCCTTTCACAGAAGAAAAGGTTCTGAAAGAACTCCTAAAACTGAAGATAGAAAAAGCAATGGGGCCTGATGGGATTCACCCCAGAATTCTAAAAGAACTAAGGGGAGAACTAGTAACGCCACTGACTACCTTTTAACAAATCATGGGAGGATGGTGTGGTAACTGGGGACTGGAGGGCGGATGTGATTTACCCTTCACAAAAGTGGGAGCAGGACAGAGGCAGGAAAATACAGACCTGTTTGACCTCTGTGGTAGGTAAAGTGATGAAATCACTTCTGAAGGAAAGAATTGTTGAGTACCTAGAGGCCAGTGGGGCACAGGACCCAAGGCAGCATGGATTCACAGTGAGAAGGCATATCAAACGAATCTAATCGATTTCTTTGACTGGGTGACCAAAGTAGTAGACCAGGGAGGGGCTGTGGATATTGTCTACCTAGACTTTAGCAAGGCATTTGACACAGTCCCACACAAGATTACTGACCCAACTGCAAAACATGGGTGTGGCCAGTACCTTTTGCTGGTTCCAAGACTACCTGATGCAGAGAAATCAGTGTCAAAATTGGGCAAACAGTATCCAGCGCAAAGAAAGGTATCATTGGGGAACCCCAGGGATCAACACTGCCCCTACTCTTCTCTTAAATGACCTTCCCACAGCCTGCAACACCAAATTCATACTACATGCAGACAATGCTGTGCTCATGAGTAGCAGCACATCTCAGGCTGCCCTACAATCTGAGCTGCAGAACTCCTTCTCCAAACTCGAGGATTTTTCTATAATCATGAGTTGCTACTAAGACCAAAGCCATGCTTCTTTCCAGCCCCCACAGCAAAAGTAAGCAGCACCTCCTCATCATCCCCAACTCATGCAGTGAGCTGCTGGAACAAGTCCACTTGTTCAAGTATCTATGGGTCATAAAAGGAGATTCCATCACGTTATGCACCATATTGATTCTCTGGTCAAGGCAGTCAGTACCAAGATTGGTGTCCTGTACAGGCACAGGAAATACCTCTCTCTGGAGCCCTCCGCCTCTCAGTCCACCGCTCCAGTATATCAACTATTGACTATGGACTAGTGGTCCACAGGGTGGCAACGGATACAGCACTCAAGAAGGTTCAGACTACGCTCAACAAAGCCTGCAGACTCACCCTGGATGCTGAGCGTGGCACTCACACCTGTACTCTGTGCAAACATGCAGATTGGCTGTCATTAAGAAACCAGGTCAAATTCCAGACTTGCATCCTAGGAAGAAGGTTCTATTGGGTAAAACACCACCTTGTGTGAGCAGATTTGATCAAGCCAGCCAACTCGTACAGGTCACCATGGGAGGACTAGATGGGCCTTGGCTTTCCTTCTGTCGCACTCGCTTGGGCAACGTGCATTTTCCTACCAGGTCACCCTGTGGATGAATGAACTCCTGGGCACCTCTTGGCCACCAGTTGTGGCCCAGTTCAAACGACCTCAAACAGCACCTAATAACACTCTTAAGTGCACCTAAGTACAGCCCGCCTGCTCTCTCACCCCCAGCAAGCAGTAGGCAGGCCTCAGGTAACCCCTTCCCTCTGTCCCTTCTCATGACTTACCTCAAATCAGTTATTATGTTGTGCTTCTTTAGTACCATACCTCACCATCCCTCCCCAAAACTCCCAGTCCTGTGAGTTTCCCTAACAGTCACTACTAATGCAAGCTGCCTGACCATGCCCCTCACACCCACCATTTACCATAGCATGTCTTTTCCGCTCAGCCTAACCTCACACCCCTATTTTCCCTGTACCTTATAGCCCATCTTCCACCACCCTTCTCCTCCACCAGGTACCTACTCCTCTCTCTCTAGTACCTCCTTTCTTCACTCCACTGCTAGCTATCCCAGTCCTCTGAACTACTGACAAGGCACTTTGTGGTTGCTTATTTCTGCCCCCACCCTCATAAAGTGTTCTTGTTATTTAAGTTGTACCTGTATTTTGAGTTATTCTGTAAGTTCTGAATCCAAGCTGTATTGTTCATTGTGATGAATCTTTGCATTCTCCTATTGTACTTTGTTTTGCAATCTATGATGAAACCTTTGTAAAAGAGCTTGCACTCAAAAGTCTTTTCTGAATCACTAAATAAATAAAAATAGCCAGCCGGGACTTTGGTCCCAGGGTGGTAGCCTAGTAAACCGTTGGCTGGACAGCAGGACACAAGGGTAATAGTAAACTCAGTCCACAGTGAAGAAAGGGGGTACTGCAGGGTTCAGTACTGGGTCCAGTCCTTTTAATGTCTTTACAAATGACATTACAGAGGGACTGAAGGAAACGATGTCTGTTTGCAGGCGACACAAGATTTGCAACAGGGTTGATACACAAGATGGGTGGAAAGGATGAGAAGGGACTTGGCAAAGTTGGAGAAATGGTCAGATGTATGGCAGCTTAGATTCAGCGCAAAGAAGTGCAAAGTAATGCACCTGGGAAACAAATTCAGGGAGAGTACACAATGGGGGTGAGATATTGACAATATCAAAATTGGTAACTGACCTGGGGTAGTTATATCAGATAACCTAAAGATGGGCAAGCAATGTGAGAAGGCAGTAAGGAGGTCTGGGGAATACTGGGATGCATAGGAGAGGCATCACAAGTAGAAAACAGGAAGTTGTTGTTCTTCTGTACAGACAGTTGGTGAGACCCTATCTAGAGTAGTGTGTGCAGTTCTGGAGACCCCATCTCCGCAAAGACATAGTGTGAAGGCTGTCCAGAGGAGGGCAACCAGAATGGTGCAGGGTCTGCACCAGAAGACCTACAAAGAGAGACTAAAGAAGCATAATATGTATACCCTTGAGGAAAGGCGGGTGAGGAGGGACAAGATAGAAACTTTCAAGTACCTCAAGGGAATCAACAAAGTCTGAGGGTAACATCTTTCAGAAAAGAGATGTGCAAGAACAAGGGGCACAATTTGAAGATAGAGGGGATGGCTCAGAAGTAATGCGAGGAAGTAATTTTTTCACAGAGAGGATTGTGGTTGGATGGATCAGCCTTCCTGAGGAGGTCGTGGAGTCAAAAACAGGAAGTAGCTGTCGGGTTAACTAGGATCTGCAGCTTATCCATTAGGTAGGAAATGGGCAGACTAGGTGGGCCAAGTGGTCCTTATCTGCCATCAAATTCTATGTTTGTGTTTCACATCGGGTAACCCAATGGATGTTACGGGTACAGTGGGACCAAAAGCAAGACCATCTGCAGCATCCAATCTGAATCACGAAGATCAGTAATTTGAGATTGGCAATGGTGGCTAGATTCAGAGAACCTCTTGGCGGGGAGTCCCGTCATAGTGCCATCTGACTGTGACACACTCCACAGGCGTATATGGCTCAGTTGGGAGCACACCTCAACGGTGTCTGGTCTCAGGGCCCTTGACAGCCCAGGAGTCTCATCTCCACATAAACATACTGGAAATGAGGGCAGTTCTTTATACCCTGCAGGCCTTCCAGTCGGAGATTCCACCGGTACACTTCTGTTACAAAGCGGACAATTCCGCGTGATGTATTACCTCAACAAAGGAGGTACCCACTCCTACCCGCTTTGCAGGGAGGCCATGAGAGTGTGGGATTGGGTCTTGCAACACGGCGCAAACCTTATTGCAGTTCATGTTCCGGAGTGGACAGTGTCATCGCAGACAGCCTGAGCTGCTCTCAGGTCAGAGTCCGTGGAATGGGAACTGCTCCAAGAGGTGACAGGCAATCTGTTTCGCAGATGGGGTACTCCAGAGATGGACCTCTTCGTCCCATACAACGCAGAACTGCCCAGTTTTGCTCGCTAGATCCAAGGCCTGGTGTTTTCTGGCGAGACACCTTGTCCCTCTCCTGGGGGTCTCAGACTTGCAGAATAGATTCTCATGTGGAACTTTAGTCCAGATTGTGACTTCCTATAAATATTTAGGCGTCCTTGTGGATTCTTGGATGACTTCCTCAGAACATATACATGTATAGATCGAGAGTTAGTCAGAGGTTGGGGTCCCTTAGAAGGGTATCGGGTTGTCTAGTGACACTAGAGCCAGATTGTAAAACCAATTACTTTTGCCTATACTGGAATATGGTTCCTTTCTCTATATGTATTCAAACCAAAAATCATTGGCTAAGCTGGACCAAATGTATTATTGTATGGGAAATACATAACAAGAAAGGCTCATGGGACCCACCATTACTTTATTAGGTTCTTGATTGGCTACAACCTGCAGCTAAGAGAGATTACCTGTGGACCATGACCTGCCATCGATTCTATACTGAAAATTTATTGCATCCATTAAAATATTTGATTCAGTTAGGAGAATTATTGTATACTGCCAAATTGAGAAAACATCAGTGAAGATACCCACAGACAGAATCATGAATAGAATGGGAGTTATGACATTACAAAATAGTTTAGCAATGCACTGGAATAAACCGCCAATTGAATTAATCAAGATTGCTGACTTGCACATGTTCAAACTGGAATTGTACAATTTCTTGAAAGTTCAATGTCAATATTGTTAGATATCAGTGTTTTTAGTTTGAATTGTGTGTTTTGTAATATTTAGTTGTTAATTTTGTATTGCTTGTAACTTTTTATGAAGATACTGCAGGAATTTGTTGTAACTGGGGTTCCCCACAAAATTACCTGTATTAAAAATAAATCTTTATCAAACAATCAATTACTTCATGGTTGCCATGTGGGTTAAAAAGAAAAAACCTTATTAAGAGGGGGGGATGGCAAGAAGGCCTCAAAAGAAATAGTCTTGCTCAGTTACCATTATAGTCCCGAATTATAAAGCGTAAAATGAAGCAAGAGTCCATAATAAGTATCTGAAAATATTAGTGTCTCAAATGATAATGCAGTAGGTTTAATAGGCCTTATTTAATAGCTAAGTGGGAGGAGGCCCTGGTCTCTGATTAACGATCAGTTGCG
This sequence comes from Neoceratodus forsteri, assembly GCA_016271365.2. Taxonomy (NCBI): domain Eukaryota; kingdom Metazoa; phylum Chordata; order Ceratodontiformes; family Ceratodontidae; genus Neoceratodus; species Neoceratodus forsteri. Next base: position 1,689,986,688 of record CM057450.1, read on the forward strand.
CATTCCTTTAATGCAGGCCTCAAATTAGAGGGCCCACTTTAACTAGTCGAGCCGCCAAGAAAGGGATCCGGAGTAAGAAGAGGAAAACTATCGAGAGTACCCCACCCCGCTAAGCACCCACCTGGATTATGAAATGTAATGTCCACAAAGTTGAAAACATCTCTTCCCTTCAGGTCGCTGCATCAGTCTCGTTTCTGTGATACACAGCCAGGGCTTTCTGGACTTCTCCAAAGTTATTCTGTTGCTTCTTCTGTTTGTTTTGAATAGATTGCCATCGTGAAGGCCTCGTGAAGGTATCTCACTGCTCCAGCGTTTGTCTGGAAATTTCTGCTCCAATTTAGAAAGTTCCATTCTGGCCTCCGATGCTGTGGCAAACTCCCCTTTCCTTCAGGCAAATGTATTACCATTCGGGCAGGGTACGGGGTAGAGAATTTATGCCCAGGTGCTTTCAACACCAGCACTAGTTGGAAGGTATGCTTTTCTGAGGCGCATTGTTTTGGGAGCATAATTGTGATCGATGTAAAAACGTGTCTGTCCATAAAATATTTTTGCTTATGCCATACAATAAGGAGAATATTCTTTGGTGGCATAGTTGTTGAATCTTGCAATGATAGACTTTGGGGGATTTGGAGTGGCTAATTTAGGCGCTAACACTCTATGAACCCTCTTGAGCTGTAAGTCAAGGTCATCCTCGGTAGCTCCAACACTGTGTGAAGCAATGCGCCTACAAATTCTTTAATATTGCCTCCTCTGATCCTTAAATGCTGTAAATCCGTATATTTTTTCTCCTCGCATGGTTCTGAGTCCTCCTGCCGTGTTTTCATCTGCTGCAGTGTTCTCTAAGCATTTGTACTCTGTCACTAGATCATCTACCCGATTTTCTGCAGCTGTACCCTGCCTTTCTAGGTCTTCAGCTTGCTGTTCAGGTTGTATCACATCTTTACGTAATTCGCCATGTAAGTCTTTAATTTTGGCCTGAAAGGATATCAGTTCTTGATATATAGTATCTAATTAAATTTTTTGCCTTTGTCCTGCTGCTCTTGATACTGATTTGATTAGAGTTTGGTGTGGTGTTTTGCGTTAAGCCTTTACCGACACTGCAATCAAGTCTCAGCTGTCCCCATCTCAGTCATCTGCTTCGCACACTGCCAAATATTGCCCTTCTGTGCTGTAGGTACCTACTTGCTACCTATTAGTCGCGCCGATTTCAGACCCTAATTTTTTATCAGACCTGATGGAGGTATTTTCGCTTTGGGTGCGTGAGAGCCAAGAGTGCTATGCAGACATCACCGAAGGAGGCGGAACTGGAAGTCCGGTAGGTATGTAATTTTAATTTTTGTTTGCTAGATCCAGGGCCTGGAGTTTTCTGGTGAGACGCGTTGCCCCCCTCCTGGAGAGGAGGTTCCTTTATGCCTTCCCTCCATTCCTGCTCCTTCAGAAGATGCTTCTCAAGCTGCAAGAGGAAGGGCAGTTATGATCCTTGTGGCCACAACAGATTTGGTATCCCTGCTACAACAGTTGGCTGCGGCCCCCAATTCCCCTGCCACTGAGCACTAGCTCTCTCTCTCCCCAGGAGGACACAGGACCTTGGTTTACCCGAGCCTTGGTCTCTGCATCTCCATGCATGGCTCCTGAGGACCTAGCCAAGTCACGCTTTGGGACTCTGACAGGATTGCCAACGTTCTGGTGGCTACTAGAAAACCCTCCACCAGAGCCGCTTATGCCATGAAATGTAAGTCTTCTGCCACTGGGCTGCTGCCCATCTTGATCCCTTAGCCTGTCCGGTGAGCTCGATCCTTGAGAACCTGTTGCCACTCTCTGACTCAAGGTTGGGCTACTCGTCCATCAAAGTTTGTCTGCCATCTCTGCCTGCCATGCTGCTGTTTAAGGCAGAACTGTGGCACAGTTGGAGGTAACCTGCACCTTTCTGCAGGCACTTTTAATTGAACCCCCAAATCAAGGATCCTGTATCCCCTTAGGATTTGCCTTTCGTGTTGAAAAGCTTGCCTTACCCCCGTTTTAACTACCACGGATTGCAAGCTTTGTTTCCTTTCCTGAAAGCGTTCTTTTTAGTTGCTGTTACTTCTGCATGAAGAATTTCTGAGCCACATGCCCTGATGTGTAAGGGAGCCTTATTTGGTGTTCCACAAGTTCTTGCCAAAGGTGGTGTCAGAGTTGACCTGATCAGGACATACACCTCCCAGTGTATTATCCTGAACACTCAAACCCGGGGGCTTTTCTCCACATGCTGTATGTTCATCGCATTTTGCATTTCTGTCTCTCCAGAATGTGAGTTTAGATGTTCTGATCAGCTTTTTGTTTCTTTTGCCCCAGGATCCAGGGGGCTCCTGTAGCCAAACAGACCCTTTCTAAATGACTGGTTAACTGCATTTCTTTCCATTACCAAAATCGGACTTGATAAATCCTATAGCCAGACAAAAGATTTTAATACAGGTCAAGCAGTCTGCCATACTCCTGCTTGTCCCACAGGCAACCACATTGCTCGTTTCTGGAAATATTGTTTGGGTACCTGTAATTTCCTCCCATACCTGCAGATGGGAGCAGCATTTCCTATCCCGTTCGGACTCTGCATCAGCAGTGTCACCTAACTGCCAGTTCACCACAGAATGTGTCATGTAGCTGCACTGTCTGGTGCCTTGAGATGGCACTTGCTCTCCTGAACAGCAGGCAAGCACAGGCACTTGGCGCAACCAGCGGGAGCGAGCAGAACAGTACATGAATGAGCTTGCGCATGTCGCATGGATGATTGGTTGAATCCAGCCAGACTGACAGGCTAGGCAACCTATTGCTGAGCTGCAACTGCCTGTCAGTACTGGCTATTGGTGAATGCTGTGTTGAGGCGAGCGGGATAGGACTGTAGCTTGGAGTGTTAGAGTAGGCGCCATTTCACACTTGACTCTGTAGAGGACAGACGCATTGAAATTTGCTCTAAAGCTCCTGTAAATATTACTACTGTAGACAAGTGCAGTTTTGACGGTGTGTGCTTTTGGCACTACTCCTGTGTACTGAGTGAATACTGATCAACTATTTCTTAGACCACTCTAATTTGGGGATAAAATATAAAGGACAAGGTTTTAGGAGGCTTAAATTGGAAGGAATTGCTGGAATTGGTGGAGGGGTTGAACTGGATGTAATACCTCGTAGGAGGACAGCAGTCATCTGAAGGCTCAAGACAGGAGACCAGAGCGATAAAGTAGGGGCAGAATAAATGTGAAACATACTGCTAAGCCAAAAAAATTAAAAAAAAAAAAAGATTTGAAATGGTGGTGTGGGGGGGTTGTGAATGACAGAGCAGGGTTTTAAATAATTGATTAGCAGTTTTTTCTTGGGACAATGCTAACTGTACAGAATGTATTTATATAGGTTTTCTAAAGTGTTATGTTTGCATAGCACCTGCCTCACTGTGTTTAACATTTTCACAATGTTTTAGTACTTTTATGAGCAAACGCTAATCAATTTTTGGAGTTCAATAAATCCCTGCAGAGTTCTTCGTGGGGACAGGATTGAGGAACCTGAACAAGTAGAGTTCAGTTCAGCAAAATCTATAAAATTAAAGTACTGTAGAATTGATTTATTTCACTAAAACAAAAAAGTCTTGCTATATTCATTGTAGAAAGAGACCCACTAAATTAACTGAACAGCTAAGACAGTTGTCTGTCACACTCACTATACAGAAGTACAGGACAGTGAAAGCAGCTAACATGTCTCATAGCCTCGGACCGCTAAATTAAGCGAATACGCTACTTTTCAGTTCTACAGTTTTGTGTTTTTTACTGACTTGCTGTAGGTGTTGTGTGACTGTCGGTCTGCCCTGAGGTGGTTTATACTCTGGCAGGGCAGAGAGCAACAAACTAAGGGAGTGGATGGGGAGAAAGATAAGAAAAAGAACTGAAAGTGAAGAACTACTACATATATTTTGGTGAACTGAAACTTAGCAGCTAAAACTGCAGAAACAAAACTAAGGATATTTAAATACCACCAAATCATATAAATATATAAACCTTTAACCCCACCAACTAACCCTAGCTACGACTACAAGACCTGGACCAAAGTCCCCTGTCCCAAAACCAGGGCTTGACAGAATAAAACCTATAGCCCAAAACCTGCTCTGCCTCTCTGAGACAGCGTAAAGGAACTTGTGGAACAACTGAGGGTTTGAAATGAACAAGTGAAAAACATTTTCTAGGAACATAGATATGATGTTCATCCATACTGTCTGGCAGGTTCCTTGCAGCTTTAAATCTTGCTGGAAGGTCTTCAAGCTGGCTCCTCCCACCCACTCTCGGCTCCACCCATGACACCAGGTCTTCCTCGGCTTGGAAGCTCAGGTTCCCTCCTTAGCACTCTGCGTTTAGACTGGATCCAACTCTTCAGTTAACCGAGAATAATTTTAAAGTTTACAAGACTTGGTCTGTTTCTTCCTTCGTGGCTACGATGGATAAATAGACTCCCGGTTTCGGCGGTGCCCTTGCGGACAGATGATGTCTGGACCGATCTGCACTCCACGTCGTCTACTACCTCGGGCTTGACCATGATCCATGAGCCTGCAATTTGTGCAAGTCCTTCTCGGAAAAAGTATTCGAAGACCATGCTGCCAGGCTCCAACTAGGGCCGAGAGACTTATTCCGCCGGTGAAGTCAGAGCGGCCCATTGGGCGGTGTCCACAGTGGCAGGCTCGGGCTGAGCAACTTGAACAGATGATCGCCCTCGAGGAGGAGGCAGCCCAGGCGTCTTCATCTTCCTCGGTCGCGACATTTATCCCGCCTCCTTGGGCTCCTCCTATATGGCTTCTTTTAAGGAACTTTGTCTGTCCCTCTCCACGAAGGTGAGGTCCATGGACACTCCTCTCGGTCCAAGAAGGACTCGAAGGTAAGTCCACTGTCGGGCGTTGTGGGAGCAGGAGGGTCCCTTCCCTGGACAGTCTACTGAAGCTTGGATGAGGTTGCAGCTAAGGCGCTGGCTTCCATGGTGTCCCGTCAGATCAGCCGGCAAGACACCCATCAGCGCCGGTTTGAGATCTTTCAACCGTTGGACGGTCTGTCGACTGGAGAAGCCGACAACCCTTCTTCACAGGTTTCCCGGTGGAAACAGAGGACATACCTGTGCCTCCTGTGCCGAGTCCCGCTAAGGCTCCGAGCCAAGGAGGAATGGGTTCCCCACTCCCTCCCAGACCCACCTTGGAAACACAGCAGTCTCGGTCTCTGGCCTCTTCTCGGTCCAGCCGACACTGGTAGTCTCAGTTTCGGCACGAGAAAAGCGGCAGCGCTACTTTCGTCTCGTCGTCTTCCTCCTCGGAGGAAAGGTTTTCGGCGCAAATTGCATAGATGCTCACGAGGACTTAATGTGGTAGCAACTCCTTTTGACGGAACAAGCAGGCGCCTGCGCCTTCCCTGGCCATTAGTGACTGTCACCTGAAGGCGAAACAACCCCTTGTGGTTGTCGAGAGCCCAAACCGGCGCGGTTGTTCAGCCAAAACCAGCTCGCTACCTATTGTGGTGGAACCCCACCTCCACAACCTAAATGTGGGGCTCCGACCAAGGATTCTCGGTTGGGTCAGGGACTGCCCCACGGTTGTTAGTCACCCTCACTCCCAACCGTCCTCAGCAGATGGAGGGTGGCTCAGGACCCTAGGCAGCTATTCGCAGACTCCTCGAGTCTGACGACTCTCCCTGTTCTCAGGCCCCTTGACCTGGAGTCCTCTGGGGACAGTCGATGGACAAGAGCCCATCCTCGCTCATGGGTTTGCTTGCCTCGTCTCCAGTCTACTGGGATGCAGCTCAAGCCCGTATCCAACCGGGCCAAGTATCCCTCACCGGAGATACTGGAGCAGGATTCTCCACTGAGGCCTTTCCTGTGGCTGAAGCCATTGTTGGCCCAACCTGGAGTTATGGCAACTGCGGCTTCTTGTCCTGCTCCTTCGGCCAGGATGGCCAGGAACTATGCAGTCCCCACCGGTCACTGTCTGGTTTCTCGGCACCCTCTGTGGAGGACTGGTTACCGATAGTGTTTTCTGGTGTTCGGGAACACCAGGGGCGTGAACAAGCTTCCTGACAGTCTCTCCAAAAGCTGGACTATGCGGGTGTAGTGTACGCTCGTCCTCCCTCGGCCTCCATCAGGCCAGTTCAGCCGTACTGATGGCGCACTTCTCCCACGCTGTTATGGGCTCCCTGGATGAGGAGATCCCTCATTCCCTGGCTGACCTCCAGACTACAGTCAAGCAGGTGTGGGATCAGGGAAGGAGCAGTGGTGAAGCAGCAGCTCCAAATGGCCATTGATATGGAGACTCCTGTGCCCGGTCAGAAGCGGCCACAGTGCCTATAGTCAGAGCTTGATCATGGATCTCCACCTTCACGGGCGGATACCCAGCACAAGCTGGCAGATGTCCCTCCTGGGTACCCGACTTGTTTGGGCCTGTGGTGGAAGGCCACCTCAGAGGATCGAGAAGTCCAATACCACTTTGGACTCTCATGTCTGCCCAGAAGGACAAAGGCCACCGACAGCAGCATAAGCCCTTCTGACCCTGCAACACCAGCATCAGGGCCTGCAGCTTCCTCCAGCAGGATGCGGGAGGAAAAGCCCAGGAGGTCCCTTGGCTGGTCCTCTCCAAGCCTGCCCAGTGACAGGTTGAGGGTGTCGCCCCAGCCGCATCGCTTCCCTGGGTTCCCCGTGAGGGCGGCTCTGCCTTTCTTTCCACCTGGTCCACTATCACCATGGACGCTGGGTGTGGAAGTGGTGGGAAAGGGTCTGCCAATGGAGTTCGAACAGGCCCGCCCTTTCGCCGAGCCGAGTCTCTGTGGGCACGGGTCCACAGCCTCTTGTCGCCCGCCGAGCTGACATTTCCTGCTCCTCCAGAAGGATGTGATCAGGAAGGTAGCGGATCCCCACCGACCCAGGGTTTGTGTCCATGTATTTCCTGGTCCCGAACGGACGGGGCTGGTGCCCATTCTAGACCTGCACGACCTGAACAGGTTCCTAAGTCTCAAACCTTCAGGATGGCCACTCTGGCTCAGATCATTCCATCCTTGGTACGAGGCATTGTGGTTCTGTTTTCTGGACCTCCAGGACGCGTTCTTTCACGTCCCAATCCATCTGTCCCTCAGCGATTCCTCCGCTTCAGAGCAGAGGTTCCTTTATTGAGTTCGGTCATGCCCTTGGCCTTTTTCTAGCTCCCAGGGTCTTCACCAAATGCATGGCAGTGGTGACAGCATTCTGCGGCGCCGAAGGGTCGGGTGTACCCTTACCTGGATGACTGACTGATTGCGCCTCCTCCAGACAAGAGGTGGAGAGGTCCAGGGATCTGGCCTCCAGGTTGGCTCTCAGGTTGGCCTCCTCATCAAGGCCAAGTCGGAACTCGTACAAAGCAGGTGATCCAATTCATCGGGCAGAGCTCTACTCTCTCGCAGCCAGAGCACGGCTCCCGGCAGACAGGGCCGAGGTTCTTTCCTCCTTTGCCCAATCATTTCAGGTTGTGCAATTGCGCCCTGCCAGGGACTTCCTGCGCCTCCTGGGCCTCATGGCGGCCTGCAAGCGTGGTCCACAGGGCCCATGACATGCGTCCCCTAGCGGGGACTGGCCAGCTAGTGGTCACAGCGCTCCGGTCCTTTGGACCAGCCAGTGGCAGTGACCCAGGAGATGTGGAACACTCTCCAGTGGTGAATCGTTCCAGCTCATCTGCAGGAGGGCATCCTGTTTGTCTGCCTCGAACCGACAGTCTCTCTATCAACCGACGCCTCTCTGATGGGTTGGGGTGCCCATCTGGGGTACCTGGGCGCATGGCCTCTGATCCTCGGGAGTTCGATGCCACATCAACCTGCTGGAGCTTCGGCGGTTCATCTAGCCCTCACCACCTTCGCTCTGTTTGTATGGGGTCAAGTGGTCCAGGTCCAGACGGACAATACCCGACCATGTACTACCTAAACCGCCAGGGTGGGGACGCCTCCATGCCTCTGTGCAGGAAGCTCTCTGCACTTGGTCCCTCATCGCCAACCTGGAGGCGGATCTCCTTGCCATCCATGTGGCAGGAGCCTCCAACATTCTGGCCGATGCCTAAGCCGGATAGAAGCTGCATCCCACGAGTGGTCTCTCCTGCGGAGGTAGTACAAGATCTGTTCTCCCACTGGGGCAAGCCTCAGGTGTACCTGTTTGCCTCCAGGGAGAATGTGAAGCTGAGGCTTTTCATGCCGCCCCTCAGCAGGGCTCGCTGCAGGATGCCTTCTCGAGGCCGTGGACCCGGGCCTCTTGTGCGCCTTTCTGCCATTTCCTTGATCCACAAGGTGCTTTTCAAGGTGAGGAAAGGACAAAGCGCAGGTGATTCTAGTAGCCCAGACTGGCCCGCCAGTTCCTGGTACCAGATCGCCTCAGCTCCAGGTTCTGAGGCGGCTTCCAGCCTGCCCGGACCTGATCTCAGTCAACCAGGGAAGTATTCCATCCAGACCTTCAGTCCCTGCACCTGACGGCCTGGTTCCAGCGGCCTAGAGTTCCAGGCTTTGGGTCTTTCCGGCCGGAGGTCCTCAACATTGTTAAGGCATCACGTAAGGAGTCGACCAGGAAATGCTATGCCTTTAAATGGAAGAGATTCTCCATTTGGTGTCGACGAGAGGCTGGACCTTCCTCCTGTTCCAGCAAGCATTCTGAACTACCTGTGGTCCTTTCTCAGCTAGGGCTTGATCGATGACCTTAGGTGCACCTAGCAGCCATCTCTGCTTACCGGGCGCGCGGCTGGGAAGCAGTCGGATGGCGCAGGAGAAGGTGGTTGGGCGCTTTTCAAAGGCCTTGATCACATATCCTTCGGTGCGAGAACCTCCACCTTTGTGGATCTACCCTGGTACTGGCTAAGCTGAAGGGCAAGCCATTTGAACTGATGCACAGGTGTGACATCTCTCACCTGTCGTGGAAGACTGCCTTCTTGGTGGCTATCACGTCAGCCAGAAGCATGGGAGAGCTCTGGGGCGCTCCATAGGAGTCTCGTATCTGGTCTTCCACAGGGACAAGGTTGTCCTCGCCCACCTGAAATTCCTTCCGAAGGTGGTTTCGAGTTTCACCTTAACCAGGTGTTGAGTCTGCGTGTTCTACCCCAGTCACACCTTGGAGGCCGAATATAGGCTCCATACTTTGGACCCTAGAAGAGCTCTCTTATTATAAAGAGCGAACGGCTGAATTTCGTGGGAGAGGTTCGCCAGCTGTCCACTACGCTGAAGCTGCACCTGCAGCCAGGCAGACGAGTAGGCAGGTGGGTCACCTTCTGCATTGATCTCTGCTTCAGGTTGGTGGGAATGGAGCCTCCCAAAGGGATAAGAGCTCATTCTACCCGCCCATTGCTTCGGTGGCTGCTTCCAGGACATCCCTATCCAGGAAATCTGCAGGGCTGCTACCTGGAAGTCAGCACACACCTTTATTACCCATTACCACATCGACCTTGAGTCACGCTGGGATGCTGGTTTTGGGACCTCGGTTCTCCGTCCTTATTCCCTGAGTAGAGGTGTGCGCCTTGCCTCTCTCCTCCCGAACTGCTAGGAGTCTGCCAGTGTGGATGATGAACAACATATCCATGTCCCTAGAAATACAGGTTACTCACCTGTAACAGGAGTTCTTAGGAATAGTATATGTTGTTCATCCACCCCACCCATCTGCCTACCCAGCTTCTCAAGCACAACCTGGCTTCCAGCGGCTAGATCTGGCATCATGGGGTGGAGCCGAGAGTTTTACCACCGGTGGGTGGGAGGAGCCAGCTTGAAGACCTTCCGCAAGATTTAAAGCGGCAAGGAACCTGCCAGACAGTGTGGATGAACAACATATACCATTCCTAGAACTCCTGTTACAGGTGAGTAATCTGCATTTCTGAGATACAGAAAAATCTAATCCTAGCTACAAGACCAAACCTGCTCTGCCTCGGAGACTAGGTATAGGAACTTGGGGAACAACTGAGGGCTTGAAATAAACTATTAAAATAAAAGTGAAAAGGCATTTTCTGAGATACAGAAAAAACATGTTTATAGCTACATTGGTGGAGGTGTATGTCTGTGTGGCTGTGAAACCGAACCTGCTAGAGACATGGTAGTGGAACTTGGGGTACTATACAACTGAGACTTGAAATAAAAATACTAAAAGTGAAAAGCTTTTTCTGAGATGCAGAAAAATACCCTGGTACCTGACCCTAACTACATTGGTGGTGGAGCAGGTGTGTGTGTTCATGGCTGACTGAGACCGAACCTGCCCTGAGAGGTAGAGGAAAGATGAAAAGCGTTTTCTGGGGCTGCTGGGAAAAATCTAAAACTAGCTATGCAGTACATTGGTGGAGTGTGTATGGCTTTGAGAGACGAACCTGCCCTGAGAGGGCTGAGGAAAGGAAAAAGCATTTAGAATAAAAAAAAAAAAAAAATCACTGCACCTAGCTAGCTATTAGCTAAAGTTGTGGAAAGGCTTACGTGACGAGGGAAGCAAAACTCTTAATCTATACTCTGTATTTGTATTACCTGACTGACCAGCAGTGCTATTGAACAAGCTGCTAGATAGTGCAAGGCAGCTACTACTAAGTACCGTATACCAGACCAGTACCGTCTAGTACTATTTATATGGTAGTAGTACCACCTGAGTGTCCTGTCCCTCCCCGCTCCCTACTCCTACCTACTCTGTCCTGCCCTCTTGTAGTCTTGTAAGCATAAGCTCAGCAGTTTAAGGTAAGAAAAATCACACAACACACACGAAGATAAAATAAAATATAATTTTATTGTGTACAATATTTGAATATTTCACAATTGCATAGAAGTGGAAAAAAATGCAAAGAAATAAGCAAAAGCAAAGCACTCTGTTTTCCTTTGGACTGGGTCTGGGACATCCGCCATCTCCTCCTGTTCATCAGGAACAAAAGAGCCTTCTTCAGAGTCTGAAAGCCAGCTCAAACCCCCATGCCCTAGTCAGGAAAACAACCAAAATAATGGTTCTTCTCAGTTTGGATCTGTGTTTGTAGACATAACAGCTGATCAGTCTGATGTGACCATACCAATTTCTGAAACTAGTGAGAATGACCGTAGTAGCAGCAGTTCGGTGGTGGCACAACCATCATCACGTTCAGGTTCAGTACAGCTAAAGCGTCCTTTGATTTTAGATGAGGAAAGTGAAACCAACTTAAATACTGAGAAAAGGAGCAAAGATAAAATGTTGAAAAAAGGGCTTGAACGTTTCAGCTGTCTTAGTTTATCTGGTTATGGTATGATGACCATAAATGTGTCGTCCTGCTCAGTCTGAGAGAAATATCCCACCCTGTGACTCCTGCTTATTCCAAAAAACTAACGCGTTTTGCCACTGTTTCAAATGATTTCCAATTGGGTCAGTGAAAGCCCATGAAAATCTAATCCATATATAATTTGTGCAAACCAGCATAGTCATGAAATTGGTCAACTTGCAGTGAGTGTTAATGTATCTGATACTGTAATATGTCACGATTTTCAGAAGGAGGAAGCCGCCAAAAATAAAATGAGGTATTTATTTAACACTGCATATTCCTTGGCTAAAATGTATGTCCTTTCTCAGCTATGGAGTGGCTTTGCACATTGCAAAAAAAAAAAAAAAGTGGAGTTAAACTCTGCAGCTATTAATAAGAATGGTAAACGGGCCAGAGATTTCTGTAAAGCAATATCAGCTGTCCTGTCTAAAACACAGATCTAGACCAAAAATATAAAATTTTTAACCGTTCTTGCAAATGGCAGTACAGATGCAAGCATTGTAGAGTGGGAAAATGTTTTCCTTCGCTTTTGTTGATGTGCAGAAAGAAAGGTTACAACTGTATTAATTAAAGTTGTACCTCTAGAACATTCTCACGCAGATGGAGTTTTTAAAGCAATAAGCTCTGCGCTTGAGTCTATTGATCTTTCTTGTGTAGAACTTAACAGTGTGAGCAAGCCTGGACGGTTCTCTTATCGGCAGCTTTCATGGTGCCAGTGTGATGATGGGCCATACAGGTGGCACCATAGCAAAATGTCAGACAGCATGTCCCACTGTAATACCCATGCATTCATGAGCCCACAAACTGGAGTTAGCAGTTCTTGACGTCGTGAAAAAATACCTTTGTTGAATAAGTAGAAAACACCCGAAAGGAGTTTTTTTTTAATTTTCATTACAGCCCCAAGAAACTTGGGGAATTGCAGGAAATAGTGATGTCGTATACAGTGTTAGGTCATTTCAGTGCAATAAAGCAAGTTTGTTGGTTTGCAAGTAGACACATTCAGTTCATGCTGTCCGTCAAGCTGCCCACAGTAGTTCAACATCTTGAACACGTGTCAGACTCTGCTGGTGATGATGGGGCCAAAGCAAAGACACTTCTAAGAGATGTGCATTCAGTACAATTGGTAAAATCAGTATATTCAAGATTTTTTGCCAATATTGAAAAATCTGTCACTGGAATTTCAAAAGGACGACCTAATATTAGAAGTCCCAACTCCCCAACTTGTCGAGACATACTTACTCAAGTTGATGGAGCTAAAAATAAGACCTGGAAAGTTTGACATAATTTCTAAACCATTATAATCCTGCAGAGAAATGGATGGACTATCTCATTTCAAAACGCTGCAGTGAGGACACGATTGTTCCTTTTACACTCAAAGGAACTGTCCAGAAGTAGATTTTATGACTGATACACAGCTGCACAGTTTAATAGATGCAGCAGTATCTTACATTGACCAGCTTTCAGAATTTCAGAGGAACCTCTAAAATGGTTGTTTAGGTTTCAGAAATTTCAATCTATCACAAGAAGAACTTGCACAATTTGGCATGACTGATTTAAGTAATTTGCAACTTTTTTCTGAAGATCATGTAACTAGTATAAAAAGGAGTGCTCTGCATTTTAAGCAATGCTTAAGTCTGTAGTTAAGCCATATCTGCAAGTATATTCATGACTACTGCAGAGAGACCAGCCCAGCTTGCGCATTATAATTGACCTAATAGAAATGTTACTGGCTATGAGTGTGTCTACAGCTAAATGCTAGAGTATTCTCCATTCAGAATCTTTTAAAACAAAAATAAGAAAGTCACTTCTGCATATAGTAGTTGAAGGTCCTGTGTTAGACAGCTTTGATCAGAATCAAGCTATCAACCACTGGCTACTATCTGTTTCTGGCACATGCCATGGTCCTGGTCATGCTAGTTCAACTGATGCTGATTACATGAGGCTGTCACTAGAGCTGATTATGACACTGAGTATGATGCTCGGTTGAAGCAAGCCCAGGCTTCCTATAACTTGTCTTTTTCCTGGTGCTGAGGCTGTACTGTCTGCTGCATGGTGTTCACTGGCTGTAGGCTGGCGCTGCATGCTAATTTTGGCACAATCCTTCCTATCCTGACAAAAATAAAAACATTCTCCTTATTGTCTGTTACAATACTACATAACTGATACTACAAAATCTGTTTAGGTTTCCGTATTTTTATACTCTATACTAAAATATGCCATTTTAAACCTGGACTACCAACTCAAGCACAGGACAAATACGTGTTTTTTTGGGGGTTTTGCATTATTTATCCCCCTATGAGCCCCGGAGCTGCCTCTTCTTTGGGCTGCCGTGGTCCCAGACATTCCCCTACTTATCCACTTTCCGACCACCTACCTCACATCTGCGGCCTTCAACGGGTAGCCCGGTGTAACCCTTCAACCGGATGGGTCCCCACACCGAGGGAAGGCACCAGCGGGAGGAACCAAACACTATTTCTCCCGCCCCGGAGTTGCTGAGGTATTCTGTGCCTCTGAGTCTCTTTCGAGGTGCCTGGGGCCAGCCGTAATCTGGCTAACTTCCTCCGGAACGTGTTTTCCGCTTTTCTTGTTCCCTTTCATTGCTTCTTGCAATGCCTCCAATTCCATTGGGGCAGCTGCATGAGCGAGGACAGTCCCTATCCACTCAGTCCATTGGTCGCTGATCCTGTCCTCCCCTGCTGACCTCTGATGACCTGAGACGCTCCCAAAGCCGGTCGCCGGGCGTGGGTCGAGGTAAGGCGCCAGTGCCTCAACCCACTACGCCACCGCCCAGCTCGACAACTACTTTCTGACAAGCTGCTTGTCCGTGGACATGTACTTAATTTTAACATTTGTCAAACCCTGCCAGAAATATGACAAACCCTTGCGGGATCGGTGAAGGGTCACTCCACGAGAGGAGTAGTGGTGTCTTTGCTGCTCTTAGAAGCGTGTCTGTGGCTGACATTTCAGCGCAGCCACATGGAATTCTGTTCATACTTTCATCAGACATTACAATCTCAGCATTGCCTCTAGATGCAGAGCGGCTTCGCCTGACGGTTCTGCAGGGACTCCTCTCATGAGAGCATTCCCCTCTTGGCTTTTCTCTCTGTACTCCACCCGCGATTAGCCTGGGTGTCCTTTACGCTTGGGACTCTGTCCTATATATATTACTTTGCTGCAAGAGCTGACTCTCAAGTAAGATAGTACAGTTACATAAGAACTTGCCATAACCATGGATTTTCGAGAGAAGCTCTTGTAGCAGGTATGGCTTCCTGCCCACTTTCCCCTAGGGACTCTCCTCTGCACCTGGTTTGCATTGGAAACATTTTGATTGCCCTTTGAGGAATTCTTCTCTGTTCTCTGTTCCTGATGACATCGCTGCTGCATCTCGATGGGGAACTCTGATACCCCGAACAGCCCTCCCTTTATACCATGAGTGACGCCGGGTGGCCCCCACCATAGACTGCTAGCTAGAAGTTTTCCGTGGGTTCATGCTGCCTGCCATCTTCAGTCCTACATATGTTACCTGCTGCAAGAGCTTCTCCAAGATGTACTGTAACGGTATGTTCTTGAATTACTGTTCTTTCTATTCTGCTGCACCTGCAAGAAAAGAACCGACAGAGTTTTGGGACACTGTGAAATCGGGATATGTATCTTAACAAGCTCAGGATGTAGAAGCTAATTGCCAGGAAAAGACATTATGTATATAAAGAGCAATCTTTGCTGGGAGAGAGAGAAATTTAAATTTAGAAGTAGATACACCCTCCGATGAGGACCTTGTTTTGTTTGAACTGCTTGTATAAGAGCTATCCTGCACAATTTTATTTTTACTGATGATAATAAACGCTTCTTGTGAATTTTATAACTGCTTCTGGTTTTGCTGTGCTTCCTGACCAGTGCCTCGACACCGCATTGGATATATACTGTATTTGGACTTTAATCGATGTCAGAACAAAATGTGTGACTTTCGAAAGAGATTCCGCATTGATTGTACATGTGGATACTCTACAACACATTGTTACAGTCTGATAAGTATCTTTGTGATCTTTATTTCAGTTTTCCAGTTCAGTATGAAGTATGCATGTTAATGTAGACAAATTTTATGTAATCTTTAAATTTTAATAAAAATGTATAAAGGGGAAGGGAGCTTTCTCATTCAGATATATTGTATTGCATTTTAAATTTCTAATATTTTCTTTAGGCCGGTCCTGTCTCCTATCCCATTGTGTAAAGATTTAATTCACAACACTGCAATTGAGTAAGTAATCACTAAGCAAAATGTGGTAGGTACTGACAGAAACAAATCTTTTCAAGATGCTGTTTATCTTAATTCTCTTAGGTCTGGGGATTAACTGTTACAAAACATGCTTTCTGTCTCAGCTGAACAAGTTTTTGGCAGCATTTGTGCTGGGAGTAAATATATATATATGTGTGTGTGTGTGTGTGTGTGTGTGTGTGTGTGTGTGTGTGTATGTGTGTGTGTATATGTATATATGTATATATATATATATATATATATATATATATATATGTATATATATATATATATATATGTATATATATATATATATAAAATGTGTGTGTATGTATAATTTTTTTTTTACTCTTTTCCTGGCAGGACCTCAATCAATCTCCGCTCTGGTCATGGCCCCAAACTTCCACCTACTGTCTATTGCCAGCATTCTCCCAGTCACCCTGGCTTACCCCCTAGATGGCGGGTTGCTGCACCAGTCCCCATCCAGAGCCGCGACCAGTAACTAGTAGGAGTGCTTACACGGTGGCTAATTGAAGCTCAGGAGGACTTCATGGAGATGGGAGGACCCACCCGCCTCTGTTTCTGGTTTTCTTGGCAGGCAGGGACGTGCAATGATGCCCACGCTCTCCTCTCCTCCTGCGCGGTGAGCACCAGCAGCTGAGTGACTCCGCCTCTGCCAGGGTTTCTGCGCCGGACAGTTCCCCATCCTCCCCTGGAGAAGGAGAGCAGTCCATGGGGTGCTACACCCCCAAGCCAACCCTCCAGCGACTCAGGTCTGTTCCTGGCGTAGCAAGCAGAAATCCAACAAGTAGTTTTTGAAACTTCCCCCACCCGACCTTATACTGCACTTTTTTTGCATGGATTTATCCTCAGCCCTGCATGAACTGGGAGCTCCTGTAGTGTGTTAAGTTTGAGATTTATGCCTCACATTCCTTTTGAGTTGTATTTTGTCCTTTTAGTTTGGCCCCTTTTTGGGGGCCAGCATTCAGACACTGATTTGCCAAAAGAGTACCATAAAAATAAGAGATGGTCACTTTGGATTATACTTGATGATTTAAGCTGGTCATCAATATGATTTTCTTTTCAGTATTCTATTCAAGGACCCACAGTTTGAAGAAGGCTTTGTTTTTAAGGCTGTGGTTTTGCCTGGAGCAAAGTAAGTATTTTAAATCCACTTTAAAATGATGCAATGCTACTGTATCTTTCAGACTTCATGTTATTTTTACTTTACATTTTATTCAGAATGCCACCTCCAACATTGAAGCCAGGTGACTGGGAAAGATCTTCAAACAATGGAAGACCTTGGAGACCCCAGCTTGGATTTAATCCAAACAGAAAGCAAGTTCACTTGGATCAGTCAGCATTCAGGACTTTAGGGTGAGTGGCACTTGAAACATTAGCTGTAGTGATTCAGAATGGTACCTGCTTTCAGGAAACATCCACTACATGCTAGTTGCTTAAAGAACACTAACAGTATTTTTTCATTTTAAATAATAAAATGGGTTCAATTTCCTGTGTCTTGATTAGCTTAATAAGTTTTGAGACCCATGTGTAACTCCCCAAAAGAATGCACAGTTGGAAATGTTCAAGCAGAGGATTTGGAATGTGGGCCAGTCGCATGCAAGATTCATAAGCCACCTCAGTCATCTCTGATTACCATCACAAACATGGCTGACAACTTTACTTACTGAACGCCATCAACAAGGCCCTATAAAGTAAGACTCAAATAATTTAAAAGTATTTCCTGATAATCCATGCACCAACAGCATAAATACTGGAGCTTGCTCCAGCCACTTCCAGTTTCTTTTTTCCCTACTTTTGAAAAGTACACCTCATCAGCAGGCCAGCAGAACTTCAGGAGTTTGACAGTGTGGGCCTCTAAATTTCTAGTTATGTTTATTTCTTTACAGCATGATTTTTATCTTCCTGGACTGTCTCCACCACTCATTCACAGTGGGACTGTGCTGGGGCGCTAGGACCAGCAGGAGCCAAAATCTTCAGGAGGGCCAGTGCTGAGGTAGGACCGTGCATGCACGGCGCTGCGAGACTGGCGATGCTGTATAGGCTTTCTCGACGTCAACCCTCCAACCGCTTTTTAGTTCTTCTCCCACCGAAAGTGCACTTCAGTGACATCGCGCTCACGAAAGTCAAATCTTCACATCTATACGACTGCAGGTTTAGTCGTTCAGTATTTGATTTAATTAGTGTATTTAATAGTTTTAAAAGAAAATAAAGAATGAAGAAGAAAAGGAGTCTTCTTTAGCCTGCTATCAATAAACGGTGCCTGTGATGGAAGGGAGACTTCGCTGAAAGCTGTTGTGGCAGCAGGGTGGGTCCAGTTCACTGCCCTCTTGGAAGGGGTCTGACCACGGGCAGTCTGGTGCTTCGGGAGAAGGGGCGGTCCTTCCAAAAGCACAGAAAGGCCCATACCCGATGGGGGCTTGGCACCGCTCAGCCTCGAGCTCTTCTTCCTCCCATCGGTCAGTGGTACTGCTCGAGGTCACCCTCTGGTACGCCTGCACAGTGGTCTTTGGTAGTGGGGATGATAGGCCAAAGCTGACTCCAGGGTCACCTGCAGCCTCGCATCCTAGCAACTGCAGTCCTCGGCTTAGAGTCCTCCTGCCCCCTGGGGGTTTTCTGTGAGCAGATTCATCATTGGGCTTTTATGGAGCAGTGGGTTCAGCGGTTGTCCCGACCGCCCTTGCCTGCTGACTTGATCCCAGGGCCTTCAGGCCTGAGGACCATTGGTCCGCTGGTGGAGCAGGTGGGTCAGCTTGATCGCACGACACCTTTGGTGCCATTGACGCTGCTCCCTCATGCCTTCCCCTCACATGGCTGCGGTGCAGGGCCGGCACAGGTACTGCATTCTCCCTACTAGAATTCAAGAATGCATGGGACAGACATAAGGCAATTCTTGTGGGGGTAGGAAGAAATAGGCTGTTGGTTAACTAGGATCTCGGCCTAACCTGTAGGTAGGGAAATGGGCAGACTAGATGGGCCAGCGGTCCTTATCTGCCGTCAAAGTCTGTTACTCCTCTTCATACTTTCAGATCTCCGCTGTATCACGTACCCTCTGGCAACATGGTGTTGGGATTCAGGCACCCCAGGCACCTGCTCAGCGACCATGCCGCTGTGGTGCAGCAACGGTTCAGTTTCTGGTACCAGGGTTCTTCATTCTGATCCCAGGAGTAGCTCCTCCGGCTCTTTCTCAGTCTTCCTACCTATACTATCCCTTCTGGGGTAGAGGAGACTGACGAGTCTGATCTTGATCTACGCCTGACAGATGTGAATAAAGACTGGTTTTATGGGAAAGTAAACTGTCTACTTAAGCTGAGCCTGTGGTCAAAGACCTCTCATTTAAATCTCTGCTGAAGAATGTGAATTCCACTGTGGCTCTCACACTTTTGAGATGGACCCTGGGAAGCTTTTGCGCCTACAATATCTGCATGTTCCTGAAATTCCTGTGGACCTGACACCACCAGTGCAACCTCTTTGAGACTTTTTCACAAGTGGTGTGGTACAGACCAGCACCAATTCCATCTGTTGCTAAAGCTATAGATAGGAAGTATGTTTCCCCTAAGGACAGGCCAATCCTTGCTTCTTAAGCCTTCACGGTTGTCCTTATGGTTCTGGCAGAAGATGACAAAGCCATTGCTCCCCAGGAATCCATGGCCCGTCCGGCAAAGAATCCTTAAAATAGACACTTGGGGAAGCTAGTGTTTGCTGTCGCTACCTTGGGCATGCATATTGCTAGTTACCAGAGCCATGTCTCGTCAGCATGACTATACCCTCTGCCATTTGCTCAAAGAAATAGTCAAGGCTCTTCCGAGTCGGGCACTAACTCGGAGCTTCTTCAGACCATTACCAGAGGCATTGAGTCCAACAATCAGCAACTGAAAGCTGCTATGGATGCCGTTGACATTGCCTCTGGAGCAGCAGTAGCCGGGATCTGTAGCTAGCAGCACTCCTGGCTAAGAACTTCAGGCTTCACTAATGGTGCTCAGCAGAGAGTCATGAATTACCCTTTGACTGTGTTTATATGTTTGGCCCACAAGTGGAGCAAGAACTGGAGGTCACTCAGAAAACCAGGACTGTTATTAGACTGCCAGAACGGACGTTGGTTCTGCCATGACCCACTTAGCAGTCTAAATGCAGAGCTCCCCACTCTCAGGCATTTAAAATACCCTTTCCAGACAATCTGAGCAGATCAAACGTCGAAATATGCCTCCAAAAGGAAGGGGATCCTAAAGTTGGCAAGAATCATAAGGAAAAGGACAAACGCTAGATGGCTGCAAATACAGAATACTCCCAGAGGAGCTGAGCTGTAGTGCCTCACCGACGCACCATTCCATGCAGGCCTCAAAAATGGAGGATGACGTTAATTGGCAAAATAACTCCGCTTAGACACTATCCTGATGGAAATACAAGAGCTGTGAAAAGAAAATCTGAATTTCAAAGGCTACACAGTTAGGAGAAATGGACATGGCTTTGAAGGATGTGGATTCACGGTCTCTGTACTGGACGTGGCGAAAAACTTACACACAGATGCCCTCCATACCTTGATCGATCATGCAGCTATGTTACAGGAGAAATGTATGGATCTAGAAGCAGGTCCGAATGAGATAATTTTAGTCTGTTGGCCTCCCAGAGGGCACAAGTTGGAAATATGGCACATTTTGTGCAGGACCTCTTACAAGACATGCTAGCCATTCCACCCACCATGAACATTCGAGTTGAACAGGCCCATAGAACCCTGGGCCCAAAACCAAGTGATCCTCTGCTCGACCTAGGCAAATCCTTATGAAATTTGCTGGCTACACCATTAAAGAAGAGGTACTAGGAATGGTTTGGCAAATGGGAGGTTAAATATATAGGACCAATTTACCTGACTCAAGACTATCCACCAAAGATGATAAAATTAAGGTTGCTGTATCAACCGGCTACAAAAGCTGTACAAGTGGGGATTCAAATTTAGGGACATGGATATGTTGTTCATCCACACTGTCTGGCAGGTTCCTTGCCACTTTAAATCTTGCCGAAGGTCTTCGTTGGCTCCTCCCACCCACCCGGTGGTAAACCTCAGCTCCGCCCCATGATGCCAGGTCTTCCTTACTGCTTGGAAGCTCAGATTCCCTCATAACGCTCTGTGTAGCTGGATCCTAATTCTTGGTTCACCCGAAACTTATTTTAAAATGTTCAAGACTTGGTAAACTTTCTCCCTACATGGCTGCGATGGACCGATAGACTCCTGGATTTCGGCGGTGCCCTTGTGGGCAAAGATGTCAGGATGGACCCGCACTCCACATGTGTCTACTGCCTCAGCCTAGAACATGACCTGCAGGCCTCCAGTGATGCGTTCGTTTTCGTAGCGTCCTGAAGAAAACCCGCGCTTGCACTTTGGCAAGAGCGAGCGCTACCCGCCGGTTAAGTCGAGGAGGCCCCGTTGGGTGTTACTGCTGCGGCTGGCTCGGCTGGACAACTCGAGCAGATGATCGCCCTTGAAGAGGAGGGCTCTGGCCACATCATCCTCTTCCTCTGTCTCGGCATTTATCCCGCCTCACTGGATACCTCGTGATTCAGCTTCTTTCAAGGAGCTTTGCCAGTCCCTTTCCACGAAGGGAGAGGGCCATCGACATTACTCTCTGTCAAAAAGGAATCAAAGGGTAAGTCCCATCATCAGCATTCGTGGAGAGCAGGATAGGTCCCCTTCCCGGACAGTCGACATTCGACTTCGGTCAAGGTTGCGGCTGAGCCGCTGGCTTCACGGCATCCCCATCAGGCCAACTGCCCGAGACACGCCGACGCAGTCGAGATTTTTCTCGACCTGTCGGACGGGTTGTCGACTGTGAAGCTGACAACCCTTCTTCACCGGATCCCCTGGTGGAGACCGAGGACTTGCTCTGGGCGCCCAGTGCCGCAGTCCCTGGTTAAGGCTTCGAGCCGAGGGAAGAGCGGGTTTCTGCCCCTTCCCAGACCCGCCTCGAAACACGGAGGATCTCTGTCTCTGACATCGTCTTGGTCCAGCCGATCTCCCGACATCGTGTCTCTGCACTGAGGTAGCGGCGCCTGGCCATCTTAGTCTTCCTCCTTGAAGAGAGGAGAGGTCATAAATTGTGCTGACGCCACGAGGACCTGATGTGGCAGCAGTTACTTCTGTCGGGAACAAGCAGACGCCGCCGCCTTCCCCGACCATAAAGTGGCTGTCACCCGAGTGGTCAAACAACCCTCGCCAGCTGAGGTGCCCAAGCCTGGGCTGGTTGTTCATCCAAACCAGCTGCCCCACCGATTGTGGTTGAACCTCGCTTCACAACTGAAATAGGGGCGCTGACCAAGGACTCTGTCAAGTCAGGTCTGCCCCAGGTTGTCGGTCACCCTCACTCCCGACCGCCCTCGGCAGGTGGAGGGTGGCTCAGGCCCCAGGCAGCTCTTCAAGGGACTCTCGAGTCAGATGACTCTCCCTGTTCTCCAGGCCCATTGACCTGGAGTCCTCTGGGGGACAGTCGATGGACTAAAGCCCATCGTCCTTCATGGGTGTGCTTTGGCTCATCTCGGAGTCCACCGGGATGCAGCTCGAGCCCGTATCCAAGCAGGCCAAGTATCCCTGACGGACATGCTGGACCGAGGGATTCACCCACGGAGGCCTTTCCGTGGCTGAAGCCATTGTTGACCCAGCCTTGAGCTCTGGCAGCGGCCTGCTTCCGGTCCCGCGCCTGGATGGCCAGGAAGTATGCGGTCCCTACTGGCTCTTGCCTGCTTTTGAACACCTCTGCCGAGGGGTTGGTCACCGACAGCGTTTTCCAGCTGCCCAGGAACACTAGGGATGTGGACAAGCCCCGACAAGGAGTCCAAAAGCTGGACTATGCCGGGCGCCAGGTGTATGCTGCATCCTCCCTTGGCCTCCACCAGGCCAGCTCGGCCGTGTTGATGGCACACTTCTCCCACGCCTCATGGGCTCCCTGGATGAGTGATCCCTCATCTTCTGGGCGACCTGCAGACCATGGTCTGGCAGGTACTGGACCAGGGTAGGGCAGTGGCTACAGCAGCTCAAACGGCTCTGGACATCGGAGACCCTGTGCCAGATCGGTTGCGGCGCTGTGGCCATGTGTTGCAGAGCATGGCTGAGGATATCCACCTTCACAGCGGATACCCAGCACAATTGGCGGATGTCCCTTCTTGGGGACCAACCTCTTCGGCCCTGGAGTGGAATGTCACCTCAACAGATCGAAAAGTCCAGTGCCGCTCTGGACTCTGTCACCTCCGCCCAGAAGGACAAAGGCACGACAGCAGCACAAGTCCTTTCGTCTTTCTGCGCCTCAGTGCAAGTCCAGCCAACAACACCAGGGCCAGCAGGCTCGCCTTGGCATCCCAAACCAAAGCCCTCGGCTTCCTCCAACAGGAAGCAGGGAGGTAAGGCCCAGGAGGTCCTCGGCCGGTCCTCTAAGCCTGCCCAGTGACGGGTTGAGGGTGTGCCCCCAGCCTCGCCACTCCCTTGGGTTCCCCCATGGGGACGGCCCGCCACTTCCTTCCGCTTGGTCTGTTATCACCACGGACCGCTGGGTTTTGAGGTGGTAGGAAGGGCCTGCCCCTGGAGTTCGAGTAGGCCCGCCCTTCCGGGCCGTCTCCTCGGGGGCTACGGAGTCCGCAGCCTCCTTGTTGGCTCACCGAGCCCATATTGCCCTGCTCCTCGAAAAGAGGTGATCAGGAAGGTGCCGGATCCTCCTCCAGACCCGGGTTTGTGTCCAGGTAGTTCCTGGTCCCAAAATGGACGGGGCTAGCATTCTCGACCTGCACGACTTGAACAGGTTCCTAAGGTCTCGGACCTTCAGGATGGTCACTCTGGCTCAGATAATCCCATCCTTGGAACGAGGCATGTGTTTCGTTCTCTGGACCTTCATGACGCATTCTTTCCACGTCCCAATCCGTCCGTCCCACCAGGCATTCCTCCAGTTCAGAGTGGAGGGATCCCTCACGAGTTCGCGGCCATGCCCTTGGCCTTTCCCTAGCTCCAGGGTCTTCACCAAATGCATGACAGTGGTGACAGCATTCCTGTGGTGCTGAAGGGTCCGGATGTACCCTTACCTGGACAGCTGGCTGATTGTAGCCCCCTCCAGAGCGGAGGTGGAGCAGTCCAGAGATCTGGCCCTCAGGTTTGCTCCTCAGGTTGGCCTCCTCATTAACGAAGGCCAGAGTCGGAACTCGTGCCAAAGCAGGTGATCCAATTATCAGGGCAGAGCTCGACTTTCACGAGCCAGAGCACAGCTCCCGTGGACAGGGACGGGTTCTTCCTCCTTTGCCCAATCATTTCAGGTTGGGCAATCGCACCCTGCCCAGGACTTCCTTCTCGCCTCCTGGGCCTCATGGCGGACTGCACTAGCGTGTTCTGTTGGGCCCACTGGTACATGTGTCCTCTTCAATGGGGGGCTGGCCAGCCAATGGTCACAGCATGATCCACTGGATCAGCTAGTGACAGTGACCCAGAGGATGTGGAACGCTCTCAGTGGTGGACTGTTCCAGCATCTGCAGGAGGGCATCCTGTTTGTCCGCCCTGAGCCGACGGTCTCGCTATCGACCCATGCCTCTCTGATGGGTTGGGGTGCCCATCTGGGGCAGCACAAAGTGCCGCCTCTGGTCCCCAGGAGTCCCGATGCCATATCAACCTGCTGGAGCTTGAGCGGTTGTCTAGCCCTCACCGCCTCGGCTCTGTTTCTACGGGGTCAAGTGGTTCAGGTCCAGAAGGACAGTACCACGACCATGTACTACCTAAATCGCCAGGGTGGGACGTGCTCCATGCCTCTGTGCAGGAAGCTCTGCATTTGGTCCCTCGTGCAGCCTGGAGGTGGATCTCCTCACCATTCATGTGGCAGGAGCCTCCAACACCCTGGCCGATGCCCCAAGCCAGATAGGGGCTGCGTCTCACAGTGGTCTCTCCTGCCAGAGGTAGTACAAGATCTCTTCTTCCACTGGGAACGCTCCAGGCGGACCTGTTTGCCTCCAGGAGAATGCTAAGCTGAGGCTGTTTCTATGCCCGCCTCAGCAGGGCTTACTGCAGGGGATGCCTTCTCGAGGCTGTGGACCCTGGGTCTCTTCTACGCCTTTTCCCCCATTTCCTTGATCCACAAGGTGCTTCTCAAGGCAGGAGGGACAAGGCGAGGTGATTCTGGTAGCCCCAGACTTGGCCCTGCCAGTTCTGGTATCCAGATCTCCTCAGTCTCAGCTCCAGGCTCCCGAGGCGCTTCCAGCCCACCCAGACCTGATCTCAGTCAATCAGGGAAGGTATTCCATCCGACCTTCAATCCCTGCACCTGACTGCCTGGTTCCTGAGCTGCCAGAGTTCCAGACCTTGGCTCTTTCCGACGAGGTCCTCAGTGTCGTTGAGGCATCCCGTAGTGAGTCGACCAGAAAATGCTACGCCTTCAAATGGAAGAGATTGTCCATTTGGTGTCAGGCAAGGGCCTGGACCCTTCCTCCTGTTCCTTGGCAAGCATTCTGGATTACCTGTGGTCCCTTCTCAGCAAGGGCTTTGGTTGACTACCCTTACAGTGCACCTGGCAGCCATCTCTGCTTCAGTCGCGGGCCTGGAAGCAGTAGGTGGCGAGGAGAGGGTGGTCGGTGCATTTTCAAAGGCCTTGATCACATATCCCCTCATGTAAGAACCTCCACCTCCGTGGGATCTACTGCTGGTGGTTAGCTCATGGGCAAGCCATTCGAACCCGATGCACAGGTGTGACATCTCACCTGTCGGGAAGGCCGCTCTTGGTGGCTATCACGCCAGCCAGAAGGATGGGAGAGCTCCAGGCGCTTCCCATCGAGTCTCTATCTAGTCTCCACAGGGACAAGGTTGTCCTGCGCCCCCACCAAATTCCTTCCAAGGTGGTGTCGGAGTTTCACCTTAACCAGGTGTTGACTTTGCCGGGTTCTACTCCAATCACACCTCGAGGCGAATATAGGCTCCATACTTTGGACCCTAGAAGGCTCTCTTATTACAAGGAGCGGACGGCTGAAGTTCTGGGGAGAGGATTCGCCAGCTGTTTGTCACCTACGCTGAAGCCACACCTGCAGCCAAGTGACGATAGGCAGGTGGGCCACCTCCTGCAGATCTCATAGGCTGGCAGGCATGGAGCCTCCCAGAGGGATAAGAGCTTATTCCACCGCCATACTGCTGCATCGGTGGCTGCTTCCAGGATGTCCCTATCCAGGAAATCTGCAGGGCTGCTACCTGGAAGTCAGCACACCCTCATCACCCACTATCACATCAACCTTGAGTCACGCCAGGATGCTGGTTTTGGGGCCTGTCCTCCAGTCTTTATTTCCCAAGTAGGGGTGCTGCTGCCTCCCTCCTCCCATAGAACTGCTAGAGTCTGCCAGACAGTGTGGATGAACAACATATCCATGTCCCAGAAATACAGGTTACTCACCTGTAACAGGAGTTCTAGGAATGGTGTATGTTCATCCACACAACCCACCCGACCTCCCAAGCTCAAGACAACCTGGGTTTCCAGCGGCTAGATTCAGCGTGGCGGGCGGAGCTGAGAGTTTTACCACCTGAATGGGTGGGAGGAGCCAGCTTGAAGACCTTCCGCAAGATTTAAAGCGGCAAGGAACCTGCCAGACAGTGTGGATGGACAACATATACCATTCCTAGAACTCCTGCTACAGGTGGAGTAAACTGTATTTCCGCCTCTGACCCTCCTCTGGATCAATGGGCACAAAAGTTTGGGGTTGCATCGCTCACCACTTTTAGGTGGAAGTAGATTACCACTGACTGGTGGGTTCTCCAGTTGGTCAAGAAAGGTCGCTTTTATAGAATTTTCGACCACCCACCGCAAGACCTCCCTGCTCTCCCATTACTCAGGTCAGCACGCCCTGCTCATTCAGCAGGAGGTGCTCTGCACTCCTGGGAAAAGAAGTGATAGAGCACGCACTACAGAACCAGAGGGTGCAGGGTGGTATTCTCACTTCTTTCTGGTTCCCAAGAAAACAGGGAACTCCGTCCGATACTGGACCTCGCGACCTCAACAAGTCGGGTCCTGTACAAACGCTTCAGCATGGTGACCCTTCTAGGTCTGATTCCCATGCTCAAGCAGGGTGCCTTTCTAGCATCCTTAGACATGCAGGACGCCTACCTACATATACCCATTGCTCAAGCGCACGGAAGTTTCTCTGCTTGAGTTCCAGGGCCACCATCATCAGTTCCAGCCCTCTCCTTCGGACTGTCAGCGGCACCTTAGTGTTCACGCGAGTGTATGGCGGTCGTACAGGCGACTCTGAGGAGACAAGGCCACTACATATTCCCCTACCTGGATGACTGGCTTCGTGGTGCCCTTTCGGGAGGCCTTGATGTCCACCATTCATTATACTCAGTCTCTGTTCGAGACGCTGGGCATCATGATCAATCAAGAGAAGTCGCGCCTGGTTCCGGCCACAGACTCTGCAGTTCATAGGCGCAGTTCTGACACCGCTCATGGGAAAGCTTTTCTTCCCAGGACAGAGCGGAACTCATCAGGACATTCGGCGAGACCTGCTCCTGCCAGATTGGTCCTTTGCCTGCTCTGACACATGGCTGCACCATTGCAACAGTCCCGCTTGCTTGTCTCCATATGCGGGTATCCCAGTGGATGTTACGGGTCCAATGGGATCAAAAGCAAGACCATCTAGCTTCCAATCCAGATCATGAAGACTGTAATCTGGGATCGACAATGGTGGCTAGATCCAAAGAATCTATGGGCAGGGGTCCTTCATTCGCCGTCTCCAATTGTGACACTCTCCACAGACTCCTCAGGGCTCGGATGGGGAGCACACTGACGGTGTCCAGTCTCGGGCCTGTGGACAGCCCAAAAGACTCATCTCCCATAAAACATCCTGGAAGTGAGAGTAGTTCTCACGCCCCAGGCCTTCCAGTTGGAGATTCCACCAGGTACCCTTCTGTTACAAAGACAGTTCAAGGTGATGTATTACCTCAACGAACAAGGAGGCACCCATTCCTACCCGCTTTGCAGGAGACCATGAGGGTGTGGGATTGGGCTTTGCAACACTGACGCAGACCTCATTGTTCATGTCCCAGGAGTGGACAACATCACTGAAGACAGCCAAAGCCGCCTCAGGCCAGAGTCCCTGAGTGGGAACTGCTTCTGAGGTAGTTGAGGATCTGTTTCACAGATGGGGTACACCCAGAGTTGGACCTTTCAAGTCCCCATCCAACACAAAACTGCCCAGTTTTTGCTCGCTAGATCCAGGGCCTGGTGTTTTCTGGCGAGACGCTTGTCCCTCTCCTGGGTGGGCAGATTCCTCTATGCCTTTCCGCTGATCCAGAGGGTTCTTCTGAAACTTTGCAGAGAGCAAGCGCGCTGATACTCACCACGCCGCTTCCAGCCCAGGCAGATCTGATTTCCTACTACATCAGTTATCCCGGGAACCTCCAGCGTGTCTGCCAATCAGCTGTCACTTGTCTCAGGAGGAGGGCTCCTTGGTCCATCCGGACTTTCGTTCATTGAGCCTGCATGCTTGGCTCCTAGAGACATAGGCCAGTTTGTGACACGGGGTCTCGTGAAGAGGTAGCTGATGTCCTGGTGGCTGCGAGAAACCGCCACTCATGCTGCTTACGCCATGAAATGGTGCCATTTTTGCCTATGGCTCAAGCATTGGGGTTTTCGCTCTAGACTGTCCAGAGAAAAGTCGGTTTTGGCTACCTCCTGTCTCTCTTTCAGACAGACTTGGCCTCTCCTCGATCAAAGTACACCTCTGTGCCATATCAGCCTATCATTGTCCTATAAGCCAACGCACCATATCCCAGTTGGACACGGCTGACAAGCCTTCCTGAGAGGTATTCTCCAACTTAGACCTCCGATTAAGGATTGAATTCCACCATAGGATCTACCCTTTGTCCTGAGCAGCTTACGCTGCCACCTTGAACCAGCCGGATTCAAAGCTACGCCTTCTGACTTAGAAGACATTGTTTTTTAGTTGCCGTTACCTTGGCCAGAAGAATTTATGAACTCCATGCACTGTGTGCAAAAGAGCCTTATTTGGTTTTTCACCTAGATAGGGTATCCCTATGGACTAATCCCAAATTTCTTTCTAAGGTGGTCTCAGCTCTCACCCTTAATCAGGATATTGATCTACCAGTGTACTTTCCCAACTATTCAAATAGTGGAGAGGCCCTGTTGCACACCCTAGATGTGCATAGGTGTCTCGATACTACCTGACCAGAACCAAACACCACCGAAAACTGGACAGCTTTCTGTTTCCTTTGCCCACAGGATGATGGGAGCTCCTGTTTCCAAACAGTCGCTATCCAGGTGGCTCATTCAGTGTATCACATTCTGTTACCAGAAGCGCAACAACCCTTACCAGGTGCGGTTAGGGTCATTCCACAAGGAGGTGGCTACCTCCTTGTAGCCCTTAAGAATGTGTCCATCTCTGCCATCTGTGCTGCAGCTACTTGGAGCTCCGTGCACACTTTTCATCAGGCATTATAGCCTGGGTATTGCATCAAGGCGAAGAGCAGGTTTTGGTCTAGCAGTCCTTCAGAGACTTCTGTCCCAGGCTTGGTTTCATTAAGATTTCTTCCCTCCTCCCAGTGGTGTGGGATTTCCGTTATTGCTTGGGAATCAGTCCTAATGATGTAACCTGCTGCAACAGCTGTTTCTCAAGTAAGATAGTACAATTATGTAAGAACTTACCATAACAGTAGATCTTTGAGAACAGCTCTTGCAGCAGGTACTTTCCTCCCACCGCACTCCGCTGGAGGTAGATTCTAGTTCCAACATCCTTCTCCTAGGATCAGGTGTCTCAGCATCTCTGACTACCGCTTGATGGCAGATCCTCAGTCTCCTCTTCTGATGTCATCCAGCGGCCAGGAGTCTCCGGCAGGAGAACTGGGGCTTCTGGGGGACCCCCACCATGTACTATGCCTGACGCCAGGGCGGTCCCTGCTGAATACTGCTAGCTAGAAATGTCCGGGTCCTGGCGCCCGCGGCTTCAGTCCTAATGGTGTAACCTGCTGCAAGAGCTGTTCTCAAAAGATCTACTGTTACGGTAAGTTATTACGTAACTGTACTTTCCTCTCGATCCAAAAGGATGACTCTAAGGTAAGTCCACCGTCCACATTCGTGGGAGAGGTCCCCTTCCTGGACAGTCGACACTATCGCCCGGTCGAGGTTGCGACTAAGGCTGCTGGATTCATGGTGTCCCCGTCAGGTCAGCTGGCGAGACACCCGTCGATCGGTGAGAATTTTTCTCGACCCGTTGGACAGGCTGTCTACTGGCGAAGCCAACAACCCTTCTTCACTGTTTTCCCCGGAGGAAACTGAGGACTTGCCTGTGCCTCCTGTGCCTGAGTTCCCAGTTAAGGTCCCTGAACGAGGGAGGCGGGTTTCCTGCCCCTCTGACCCACCCTCGGAAACACGCGGTCTCGGTCTCAGACCTCTTCCAGGTCCAGCCAGTCCCGCCAACATCGGCGGTCTCAGCACCGCGGAAAGTGGTGGTGCTGCTGATTCTCATCATCGTCCTCTCCGGAGGATAGGCATCCGCGCTCGAGGATCTAATGCGGCAGCTCCTTTTGACCGGGAATAAGAGTCCATCGCCTTCCCCAGCCATTAAGTGGCTGTCCACTGGGCGGCCAAAACAATCCCTCGTTAGTCAGAGAGCCGTGTAAGCCGCACCGTTGTTCAAGCCGAAATCATTGCGCCCACCCATTGTGGTGGAACCCTGCCTCTGCAACTAAAACTGGGGCCTCACCAAGGATTCTTGGTGGGTCAGGGCTGCCACATCAGTTATCTGTCACCGTCACTCCTGACTGACCTCGGCAGGTGGAGGGTGACTCAGGTGCTCGGCAGCTGTTTGCAGACTCCTCAGAGTCTGGCTGGACTCCTTGTTCTCCAGGCCGCTTGACCTGGAGTCCACCAGGGGTCAGTCAGTGGACGAGCCATCCTCGTTTCTTGGAATACTTTGACTCATCTCAGAGTCCACTGGGATGAAGCTCGAACCCACTTCAAAGGGCCAAGTATCCCCTCCATGGAAT
Source organism: Neoceratodus forsteri (assembly GCA_016271365.2). NCBI lineage: Eukaryota > Metazoa > Chordata > Ceratodontiformes > Ceratodontidae > Neoceratodus > Neoceratodus forsteri. The sequence continues at coordinate 1,690,017,201 of CM057450.1, forward strand.
GCACTGGACCGAGGATTCCCACAGAGCCCCTTCGGTGGCTGAAGCCATTGTTGTGCCACCCTGGAGCTGTGGCAGCGGCCAGCTTCTTGCCCAGCACCTTCGGCCAGGATGGCTCGAAGTATGCCATTCCTACTGGTTCACTCTCCGGTTTCTCAGAGCACTCCTCCACGGAGGGAGCTAGTGACAGACAGCGTATTCCGGCGTTCCGGGAACACTCGGGATGTGGACAAGCCTCCCGTTAAGGAGTCAGGAACTGGCCTACTCCAGGCGGAAAGTCTATGCGGTTTCCTTTCTAGGCCTCGTCTAGGCCCAGTTCGCGTCTGATGGCACATTTCACACGCCTTTGGGCTCCCCGGATGAGGTGATTCCCTTTTCTTCCCAGCTGACCTTCAGATGACGGTCAAGCAGGTGCGGATCAGGGAAGGCGGTGGCCAAACAGCAGCTCCAGACTTCCTGGCCATGCACCGCAGAGCTTGGCTGAGGATGTCCACCTTACGGCGGATACCCAGCACAAGTTGGCAGCGTCCCCTTCCTGGGACCGACCTGTTCGGCCCTGGAGTGGAAGGCCACCTCCAGAGAATTGAAAGTCCAATGCCACCTTGACTCGGTCACGCCTGCTCAGAAGGACAAAGGCCATCGACAGCAACATAAGTCTTTTCGCCTTTCTGCCCTGCGGCCGTCCAGCCCAACAACACCAGCATCAAGGCCAGCAGGCTCACACTTGGCACCCCAAAGCCAAGCCTGCAGCTTCCTCTAACAGGAAGCAGGGAGGAAAAGGCCCAGGAGGTCCCTCGGCGGTCCCTCCTCCAAGCCTGCCCAGTGACGGGTTGAGGGTCTCTCCTCAACCTCGTCGCTTCCCCTGGGTTCCCCTGGGAGACAGCTCCTCACTTTCTTTCTTTCTGCCTGGCCCATTATCACCACAGACAGTTGGGTGCTGGAGGTGGTAGGGAAGGGTCTGCCTCTGGAATTGAGCAGGCCCCCGCCTCTTCCGAGCCATTGCCCCACGGGGGTTACGGGTCCGCAGCTCTGTCGGCCCATCGAGCTGACATTGCCCTGCTCCTCCAAAAGGTGGTGATCAGGAAGGTGGCGGATCCTCCACCATACCCAAGGTTTGTGCCCAGGGGTACTTCCTGGTCCCGAACGAATGGGGGCTGGCGCCCATTCTAGACCTGCACGACCTAAACCGGTTCCTAAGGTCTCGAACCTTCAGGATGGTCACTCTGGCTCGGTCATTCCATCCTTGGAACAAGGTGTGTGGTTCTGTTCTCTGGACCTCCAGGACTCATTCTTTCCGTCCCTATCCGTCCGTCCCACCAGCGATTCCTCCACTTCAGAGCAGAGGGTCCCTTTACGAGTTCGGGCCATGCCCTTCGGCATTTCTCTAGTTCCCAGGGTCTTCACCAAATGCATGGCAGTGGTGACGACATTCCTCTGATGCCGAAGGGTCCGGTGTACCCTACCTGGACGACTGGCTGATTGCAGCAGCCTCCAGAATGGAGGTGGAGCAGTCCAGGGATCTGGCCCTCAGGTTGGTTTCAAGCTGGCCTCTTATCAAGGAGGCCAAAGCAGGTGATACACAATCGGGCAGCACGGCCCTGGCAGACAGGGACGAGGTTTTTCCTCCTTTGCCCAGTCATTTCAGGTTGGGCACTGCGCCTCCCGGGACTTCTCGCCTCCTGGGCCTCATGGCGGCCTGCACCAGCATGGTCTATGGGCCTATTGGCACATGTGTCCCTACAATGGGGACTGGCCAGCCAGTGCTCACAGCGCTCGGTCCTTTGGATCAGTCGGTGACAGTGACCCAGGAGATGTGGAATGCTCTCCAGTGGTGGATCGTTCCAGCTCATCTGCAGGAGGGCATCCCGTTTGTCCACCCGAGCCGGCGGTCTCTCTCGACCGATGCCTCTCTGATGGGATGGGGTGCCCATCTGGGGAGCACATGTGCTCGGCCTCTGGTCCCCTCGGGAGTCCCAGTGCCACATCAACCTGCTGGAGCTCAGCGGTTCTTCTAGCCCTCGGCCCTTCGCTCCGTTTGTTTGGGGTCAAGTGGCCCAGGTCCTGACGGACAATACCATGACCATGTACTACCTAAACCGCCAGGGCAGGATGCGCTCCATGCCCCTGTGCAGGGAAGCTCTCCGCATTTGGTCCCTCGTGCGCAGCCTGAGGCGGATCTTCTTGGCATCCATGTGGCAGGAGCCTCCAACATTCTGGCCGATGCCCTAAGCCGGATAGGAGCTGTGTCCCACGAGTGGTCTCTCCTGATGGAGGTAGTACAAGATCTGTTCTCCCACTGGGAACGCCTCAGGTGGACCTGTTTGCCTCCAGGGAGAATGCGAGCAGAGACTGTTTCATGCCCTCCCCTCAGCAGGGCTCGCTGCAGGGGATGGCTTTCGAGGCCGTGGACCCCAGGCCTCTTCGTCTTTTCCCCATTTCCCTTGATCCACAAGGTGCTTCTCAAGGCGAGGAGGGACAAAGCGCAGGTGATTCTGGTAGCCCCAGACTGGTCTCTCCAGTTCTGGTATCCAGATCTCCTCAGCCTCAGCTCCAGGCTCCCAAGGTGGCTTCCAGCCCGCCCGGACCTGATCTCTGTCAATCGGGAAGGTATTCTATCCGGACCTTCAACCCTGCACCTGACGGCCTGGTTCCTGAGCGCCAGAGTTCCAGGCCTTGGGTCTTTCCGACGAGGTCCTCAACGTTGTTGAGGCTTCCCGAAGGAGTTGACCAGGAAATGCTATGCCTTTAAATGGAAGAGATTCTCCATTTGGTGTCAGGGCATGGGCCTGGACCCTTCCTCCTGTTCATTGGCAAGCATTCTGGACTACCTGTGGTCCTTTCTCAGCTAGGGCTTGATCGGCGACCCTTAAGGTGCTCCTGGCAGCCATCTCTGCTTACCCAGGCGCGGGCCAGAAGCAGTCGGTGGCCGCATGAGAGAAGGTGGTGGGCGCTTTTCAAGGCCATTGATCCACATATCCCTTAGGTGCGAGAACCTCCTCTCTGTGGGATCTACTGCTGGTATTGGCGCAAGCCGTGGGCAAGCTCATTCAATCGATGCACAGGTGTGACATCTCTCACCTGTCGTGGAAGACTCCTCTTGGTGGCTATCACGCAGCCAGAAGGATAGGAGAGCTCCAGGTGCATTCCATCAAGTCTCCTTATCTGGTCTTCCACAGGGACAATGTTGTCCTGCGCCCCACCAGATTCCTTCCGAAGGAGGTGTTGGAGTTTCACCTTAACCTGGTGTTGACTCTGCCGGTGTTCTACCCCAGTCGCACTCGGAGGCCGAATATAGGCTCCATACTCTAGACCCTAGAAGAGCGCTCGCTATTATAAGGAGCGGATGGCTGAAGTTCGGGAGAGGTTCACCAGCTGTTTGTCACCTATGCTGAAGCTGCACCTGGCAGACCTGCAGCCAAGCGGACGATAGGCAGGTGGGTCACCTCCTGCATAGATTTCTGCTATAGGTTGGCGGTCATGGAGCCTCCAGAGGGATAAGAGCAAATTCACCCGCCATACTGCTGCATTGGTGGTTACTTTCCTAGGACGCCCTGATCCAGGAAATCTGCAGGGCTGCTACCTGGAAGTCAGCACACACCTTCATTATCCATTACCACATCGACCTTGGGTCACGCGGGATGCTGGTTTTGGGGCCTCTGTTCTCCAGTCGTCATTACCTAAGTAGGGCTGTGCGCTTGCCTCCTCCTCCCGGAGAACTGCTAGGAGTCTGCCAGACAGTGTGGATGAACAACATATCCATGTCCTATTAATACAGGTTACTCACCTGTAACAGGAGTTCTAGGAATGGTATATGTTGTTCATCACGACCCACCAGGCCTCCCCGGCTCGGCATGCACAACCTGCTTCCAGCGTGGCTATATCTGTGTCATGGGGCGGAGCCGAGTTTTACCACCTGGGTGGGGGAGCAGCCAGCTTGAAGACCTTCTGGCAAGATTTAAAGTGGCAAGGAACTTGCCAGACAGTGTGGATGAACAACATACCATTCCTAGAACTCCTGTTACAGGTGAGTAACCTGTATTTTCTGCTTTCTTTATGGGCTCATTCTGAGCTCCAGGAGCCTCTTATCCTTTCTCCTTTGACACCTCCTTGGAGGTTTGCAGCAGAACTGAAGAAGTGTGACCGCCCACTATATAAGGTCACGCTGACATCAGCTACATGATTTCCAGTGGGCAGTCCTCTCGTCGGATACTGCTGGCTAAAGTTTCCGTGGTGGTCCTGATGCCAGGGGATGCTCAGTCCTCCAGGTGATTACCTACTGCCAGTGCCTCTCTCAACTGTCTACTGTTATGGTAAGTTCTTGCGTAACTGTACTTATCAAGAGCAAACTGAGGCAGCAGACTAGACAAATCTACTCTACTGCTGAATTTGTACTGCTCTTTTCCTCACATGGAATTGTTTTTACCTGTTTCAACTGCTCTGCAATGCTGTGTCCCTCTCAGTCAAAATGAAAGTACATGGCACAAGGTTTCTGCAGTTAGTATAGCAAGCTTTATTTGATAAAATATAGTACTGTAAGTGTTTTAAACTTAAAAAAAACTGTTTAGTCAGTGACCATGTGGTCATTCGCATCCTGGATGGCATATGACGTCAGCAGTTAGGTTGGCGATTTGAGCATGTGTTTACATTTCTCTTTTTTTTTTTACTGTGCATAACAACGTAAAAATAGTATACAGTAGCACTTGCCTAGTTCAATGTGAGCATTTGAAATCCCTGCCACCTCAAACTCCCTGATGCAATCTACCTTTCTTGTACACAGTTCTGCAAAGCTCTTCTTGACATTTATAACGTTTTGACATTCTGCTTATCACTGCAGACAGCATCACAGAGCATGCAATAATAAAAAATGGCATTAGTATAGCTGATTGGCTGCTAGCGTGTAAACAAACAGATGCCAATTCAGTGTCCTGTACGGTATTCTACTTTAGGTAAAGAGCTGTTCCATGCATCACACCTACATTGTTAGGAGGTACAAAATCTCGTGATTAGAAAAGAGGAAGAGAAACCATACTTCATATACAAACGGAAATAGTTTTCTCCTTTTAAAAGTTAATATTAAATCCAGACAGTTTAATCTTTCTAATTACGTAAACATAATCTGTCATTAAATTGCATATTGTCGTATATTGCATCTCTAGTTTATATCCAAGCTGTTAATGTAATTTTTATAATTTCAGTCATTCAATGCGATCAGACCGATCTCAAACAGGAGGTGGCGCCTACAGCAATGCACCACCACCTCCGGAGGCATATAACAAAGGAAATTCACGAGGGGCCCTGCAAGAGCACATCAATCAATTCCTCTACCATTACCATGTAAGTAGCCTGTATTTATTGTACAAAATGGAAAACCTTAAGCTTTTCTTTATCCCTGCTGGCTAGTATTGTGGGAGGTAGAAATGTGGAAGTACCCCAGTTGGGCCAATGGAAGTGTGTGTGTGTGTTTTGACTCCAGGATAGTCCAAATTATGTTAACCAGGTCTTTTATAGTAGACACAAGATCCTTCAAGACAGCCCATAATTCATGGAACTGACCAGTGCTCACTACAACGGGTAACCAGTCCAAATAACTAAACAGGGTAGTGGCACACAAGCAAGAGAACTGAAGCACTGGTATGCTCAAATTGAGGCACTTTATTCAGCATGCTTCAGCAGTTATAGCAACTTACAGCAAAGCGCTCAGCTGTTCTAACTCATACTCGTGCAAACATGCGGTTAGAAGCAAGCAGAATGCTTTGCCATAAGTTGCTGTAATTGCGAAGCATGCTGAATAAAAGTGTGAATTTGAGCATACCACTGCTTCAGCTTTCTTGCTTGTTTGCTAGTACCCTGACTGACATGCTCTTTGTATAGTAGTCCTGTGGGAAACCGGCAGGTTTAGTTACAAGTTTCTACATATGCAATATCTTATTAAATTTATATACATCATATTCATATTCATCTAATCAACACAAGTATATCAGATTGTTCAGTTGCAAAATTTCCAATAGTACTAATATGAGATCAACAGATTTTACCAGTCACTTCCTTGTTGGCTAGTTGCAACAAAACAGAACTCCTTCTGTAGGTTTATTCACAGAAGTATTTCAGTGTATTAAGTGTTGCTAATTGTCATGCATTAATTCCTTTCCATGTGATGTGTAAAATATTGTGTATGTAATTCTGCAAATTTAACATTTAGAAGTATTTGTAATTAACTCCAGGTCGCCCTGAAAGATGGGTATACTGGACTCAGTGGGCCTACCTGGTTACCAAAATTAAATAAGTGTCACTGTTTGAAAGATAGGTTATATTTCTGGTGTCCTGGCCACCACTCCTTAGCGCATTAAAATGGGTTTCAGTAATGCTGTTGTCCCTGACTGTTAGTGATGTCACATGAACAAAGGTTGTTCTGCTTGCCTGCATACAGGCACTACACTTCTAGTGTCTTAAGTTTTCAAGATACCAGATATAATATGAAAAGCGCTATATAAATTTTAATTGTTATGTTTTTAAATCCAGGAATAGGTTCAGTCTTATATAATGAGGTTACGGTTATAAATAAAATGTTTCAATTTTTTGGTATTATGAATGTGACTGTTTTTCTTGCGACATTTAGTATTGGGCTGTTGTGCAACTTTTGTGTATTTTTGAGGATTTTTGTAGTGTTTTCTAATTTGTAGTACTGTGATGCAAATATGCATATTAAGTGTCATGTAAAGTAAGTCTGCAAGCAGGAGGTATGTTTGTTGTGATTCAAGCTGAAGTTGTGTTGGACAGTTTGAAAACATTTTGCCACTAACACAGTATATGCTTTGCTTGAAGCGGCAGGCTTTTCTGATAAACATTTACTTCTGGAAAAGCACATAAGGTTTATATCATCCAGATGGAAATCCTGCAAAGTGTTGCTGTAATATTGTGCTCCAGAAGGGCAATGCGGTCAATCAAACTGCCACCTCCTTTTCAAGTGCCTTCTGTGGCGTTTCCTCCAGTTATTCTCTGATTTGACTTTGATGTGCCAATTTGCAGTTGATGAATAATTGTCTGTGTGCTAATAACTTGTGGGAGTCAAGAGCAGTCTGGTGGTACTCAATGCAAATGGCATATTTGGTTTCTGCAATCCAGAGTATCTGATTTATGGCTGCTTCATTTCAGTCGGTAAACTTGCCAATTAGCTACATTTGAAAAGAGATTTTGATTAGGGCAATCAGTAAACATGAAGTCCTTTCCTTGATTGTTGCACTGATTAGATAAGTTATCGCTAAGAAGTTGCTAGAGATTTTAGTTTATGGTCTTATAGCACTAGGAAGTATTTTTTCTTGACATCTAATGAAATCGCATTACTTGCTGTTTTTTTCTGTGCTATGGATTTATTACAGGGCAGTTTATAATAGGACGTGGTGATGCTAGTAAAACTTCAGTCTTTTAAAGCAGCAGTGCAATGAAATGTAGCACAAAAATTACCATATTTTTTTTTCCCCACTATAAAAGATTTCCGACATCTTGCAGTTTAATCTGGTGTTAAAAATGTCTCGGTTTCACCAAAATGTATTCTATGAAGGTTATTTGTTTTCTCAAGAAAAAAAAAAAGGCCAACACATTTGGCATAGAAACAGTACTGTAGACTTGGCAAGGGTTTGAATTGCAAAACTTAAAAAAAAAAAAATTCCAGAACATGAGGTACTTAGAAAAGTGGATTTGACATGTATACTGATATTTTTGTATCTTCCCTGTGTCAGTCTTCACCATTTATCACTTAGTGTGTAAGCCAGAGCACAGCACCCCACAGGATCATTTTGGGCGAGAGTAGGCGCCTACTATGCCGCTTACAGGCAGACGACGGTGGCGTCATGTCATCAGAAACAGTCTTGGCTTCTCCTCCACTTCAGTTCTGCTTCACCTGCCGCTGACAGCACCTCGCCTGCAGCTGAGAAGATTCTGAAATGTATTGTGCCATTGCGACCTAGTTCGGTCCTCTGAGCTGCCTTGACGCTGCCGTGGAGCTGCATTCTAAACTGCCTATGTAAAATATCTGCCTCGGTTCTGCCGTCCAGTACTCTGCCCATTATTGAAGATCCAGTAAGATCTTTCCTTTTCATAATGGCCTTGAGTCTTTACTGTTTATTTTAAGTTACCGTTTGCATCATGCCAGGTTCGGGGACAAGGCGCGTTCTTTGAAAGTGGGCGGCCTCGTCTGTGTCCCTGTGGCTGGAAATTTCCATGATGGACTGGCATGATGTCTGCTTTACCTGCCTTGGACCCCAGCATGACATGGATCACTGCAACACCTGCTTTCGATGGACCGCTGCATCTGTAGCACCGCTTGTAAAAAATCAGTAGGGCCCGCGACTTTGGGTGCGCGGCACTCTCGTTGGTCCAAGTGTAGGTATCTTCGCTTCTGCTCGGTCCCCTCCCGCCCTATATGGTCCAGTGAGGGCAGGGCCCTCTTCCTTTTCTAGCCTTGCCGTGGAGGAGGTCTCTACCATGGTGCCGGAGGACCGGTCTGGCTCCTCCGGAGCCAGGCTGGGAGTACCACCCTGGCAGTCTGGGCCCAGAGTCACTGGGTCCAGCATTAAGTATTCTGCACACTCAATGGCGCTGCCTGATCCCAGGCTATCAGTGGCTCCGGTGATCAAGGCAGTGCGCGTAATGCTGTGCCTCCCGACAGCACCACAGGTGGGAGAGCCCGGGTCACCAGTCTGGAGCTCCTCTGGCTCATTCTCTGCGTGGCCAGATTATCAGGAGGCTGACACGGACTGGCAACCAGACTCCTCTGAGTCGTTGGGGAGGTTCTCTTCTGCCCAGGACTGTTCGCCTCCCAGGTGCCCCCATGGCACGGTGACTGTGACTAGCACCAACCCTGTCCCAGCGGTGGGAGGTAATGTTGCGGTTGGCAGCAAAGGGTGTGGTGGTCGGGCGTTGGTAGAGAGGTCGGCTGCCATCCTGGTGCCGCCCTCCTCTTGATGTTGGGACCGGAAACCTCTTCCACTGCGGCTCTCGGGAGCCTGCAGAGTTGGGATCCTATGGCATAGCCTCGGCGGGGTTGAGGGACAGGGCAAGGGTCTGCAGCACTCCTCTGCAGTCCCTCAGGGCTCAGGGAGGATCTGCATCACTGAACTCAAGTTTTCTTCCTTGGCTTCTTCAAGGGAGTCCTCATTGGTGGGACTGGGGTCCGTCCTGGATTCATGCAGCCCCAATCCCTCATTGGGATGCTACCCTACAGAGCTTAGTCTGGACCGTTTTAAGTTGCTTCACAGGCCAGTGACAGAGCAGACCTACCCGATCCCCTGTTTTCCAGGATCGCCTGTTAGGTCTCTTAGCCCTGGCAAAGGCACTACTCTTGTTGTGTGAAGGTCTTCCCCTTACCTCTCGTCCAACTCCTCTCCTCTTCTCCCAGGCCATGTCGGTCCTTCATGACCTCTGAACTGGGAACAGGTCAGATCCCAGGCTGTGGATTTCCCCCATTATGTTAGGGCCATGGATGAACAGGTCTTTTGCCTGTCTCCTCCTCCGCAGCTGGAGTCTAGATAGTCCGTTACGTGGCCTCCTCATCTTCCTCCATCGAGGAAGAGGAGACCCTCTCTCCATTGGTCCTCTGATGCTGATCAGACACAGTATCAGCACTTCCTTGCGAGGCTGGTCCAGGACTTGCATATTTCTTTTGTGCCTCGACGCAATACTGAGCGTATGGCGCAAGTCGTCTTGGGAAAATACAGTGCAGACCACTTGGTGGTCCCATCCTGGCCTCTCCCTTTCCAGGAGGTGGTGTACTGCGCCTGGCAGTCTTCCATCCGCCATAGCTCCAGCACCTTTGGACTGCCAGTGTCGGTGCTGTGCACCCAGAGGTCTCCAGGTACACTGCCACATCCTCTATAGGACTGATGTGACTGGACACCCTACCAGGCATAGACACCTGGTCTGCGACGGATCCAGACTCTGCGGAGTTCGACCACCTGGGGCGGAGGTCTTCTCCTCTGTGCGGATACTTTTGTGTATCACTTCACATCAGGCGCACCCGCTGCCTATAACAGGCACCTGTGGGTGATGCTGGGCGAGGCACTGGCATCGCTGCCTGATTCAAGGCTACCAAGCAGGCTACAGCACTCTCCGTGATGTGCCTGAGCTGGCGAGACACCAGTCAAGGGCATCTTATGACACCAGTGAAGTCGCTTCATGGCTTGCAGGGACAACGATCTGCATTAGACAGATGGCGTGGCTTGGCTTCTTCCAGTTATCACCCCAGGCCCCAGCGTAGGGTAAGGCCTCCACATTCTGTGGGACCGCTTTTTCTCCCGCAGGGCGGGACGGGGAACTGCAGGGATGCCTTCTTTCTCAGGGAACAGGGGACCCCGCCTCTCCCCTGATCAGTCCTAGCTGGCCTGCAAAGGGTCTTTTCCGTGTTTCCTTACGGGGCTGAGAGGCATTAGTCCTCACGGAAGTGCTGAGCCTCGGGGAACTCTGTGCTCAGCCACCAGTGAAGATTGATGTAGGAAAGATATGAAAATTACATACCTACCGTAATTCATGATCTTCCTCTGTCTTCACCATTCATCACTGAATCCCACCTACCTTCCCCTCAGAGGCCTCTGTCCCTGAGAGATGCCTCCTTCCTGCTCGCACTCCTCTTCAGGGATCCAGTTATATCTCCCTCCGTACCCCTCCTTATCCCAGGAGGCAGCAGAGGGATCTTGGGAGGAGGGTTAGTAGGGACTCTCAACCAAAATTGAGATGGGGAACTCCTGGTAGGCCCTCTCCTTTGTCCTGGTAGGACCTTGAGGTTGGCTCACTCCTTGAGGTGTGCCGACTCTTTCAGGTCTCCTGGGAAGAGGGGATGGGGCTGGCAGGGACTCCTCCTTCCACTTCCCTCCCTTCGTCTTATTTCCTCTATCTCCCTCCCCTTCTGGGAGGAATATGTTAGTGGGGTGGGGTTCTCACTCTTTCCTCGTTGCCCCGAACCCTAAGGGTTCTCTCTTTTGGAAAATGGTAACCGGTGGGAGGTGAGGATTCCTTAGTGGGTGGATTTTCCGCCCAAATAGGGGTTGGAGGAAGGAGGTGAGGGACCTTCTCCATAGCCACTGTCTGTCCCTGGAAGGGATAAGACCAGGTTACAGATCCCTGCAGCCTAGCTGCCTGTCTACCTCGAGGCATTTTTCCTGGTCCTCGAGGCTCTTGAGTCTCTCAAGCACTTAGTTAATGGGTCCCTCCTTCTCTTCTTCCTCCCATCTTTTCTCTCGGAATGGAGGACAAACTGGCCCTGAAGTCGCATTATGTTGACTGTCAGGGCAATCTCCCAAAAGAAGGCAGAGTTTCTGTCTAGGGAGGTTGCTGCAGCGGGAACAGACCAGCTCAGTTTTCCATCTGGTAGACAGACTTTTACATCCGGTGTGTCTCCGTGGGAGGATCATTTTCTAGCACAAAGTGCGAGGAGTTAGCTCTGTTCTTTGCTGACAAGGTGTCCTTTGTCGGGTCCGAGGCCTCCTTGATTATCTCTCGAAAGGTGTCCGCCTGAGTTGTGCTGAAACACTCCTCCTGTCTGGAATGAGTTTGAACTAGTTGGGGTGGAAAAGGTGATGGGGATAATCTCAAAGCTCTGGCCTACACATTGTAATCTGGACCCAGATCTGACCCACATTATGGTTGGATGTCTGGACCTGATGGGACCTGTGGTTGCTGAGGTTGTCGAGTTCATTGGGAGTGGGATCTTCCCAGTGTCCTTGAAGAAGCTCTGGTTAGGCCCCTTTTAAAGAAGCCCTCTTTGTACCGGACTGCCTCGGCAACTACAGGCTGGTCTCAAACCTTCCATTTCTAGGGAAGGTTATAGAAAAAGTGGTATCCGTTCAGCTTGAGAGACATCATGGTGAGGACAGGAGAGCTCGTATCATCTTGGTTCTCCTGGACCTCTCTGTGGCATTGACACTGTGGATCATGAGGTGCTGCTTGACCGCCTGAGGTTCTGGTGTGGCTTGTCCAGCAGTGTCATCAGCTGGTTCAGGCATACCTGGTGGACGAGTGCAGAGGGTGAAAATGGGACTTTTCTCATCTTGCCCGAAGCCTCTGAGCTGTGGAGTGCCGCAGTTGTCGGTCTTATCGCCTTATTGTTCACAGTGTACATACTGCCATTGGGGGACATTATCAGGTGGTACGGATTGGGTTTTCACTGCTGTGCAGATGATACCCAACTTTACCTGTCCGTGCTGCTTCAAGGAAATCTAATACTGGATGACTCAACTGGCTTAGACTCAACAGTACTGGTGGTGGAGCCAGGTCATGCCATGTTGGGGGAAGATGGGGGTGTTCCCTTGTCCCTCTAGACAGGTGAAGGGGTTTGAGTGTGATCCTGGGCGACGGCCTGACACTTGATGCTCAGCTGTCAGCCGTGGTCAAAAGTGGTTTCTATCATGTCAGGAACATTGCTCGAATCCGAGCCCTGATCCTCCTGAAGGCCTGCCCACACTGGTGCATTCTTCAGTAACTTCAGGCTGGATTACTGTAATGTCCTGTACCTTGGGTTATCTGGAGGCAACCTCCACAGACTGCAGCTGGTGCAGAACACGGCAGCAAGATTACTAACGGGTAAGAGGTGTGAGCATATTACCCCAGTCCTCAACGAACTGCACTGGTTGCGGTGAGGTGGAGGATTATCTTCAAGATAGGGCTCCTTGCCTATAAGACCCTGCATGATGGGGTCCCGCCTATCTGCAAGATCTCCTTGACCCTTACCGTCCAACCCAGATGCTGTGTTCCACCAAGGCGGGGGCCTCCTGAGGGTTCCCAAGGTCAGGTGCGGCATTCAGGAGATGGAGCATTTGCAGTGGCCACACCAACCCTGTGGAACTCCTTACCCGATTATTTAAGGGGGTCCCATCAGCGGAAGCCTTTAAAGGGGATTGAAGACCTATCTGTTTGAATTGGCTTTTATAATGTAAGCTGCTGTTTGAATGACATTCTATATTTGTATTGATTTTGTTATGCATATGTGGTGATTTTAAATAATATCGAATTGTGATTTTATTGTTCAGCCAGAGTCTTGAATTGGGTGCTTTATAAATATGTCTCTATCTCTCTCTTTTCTTTTTCGTTTCCTGTCCTTATGACCGTCCAGAGACTGGGGCCTTTCAGCCCATACCTTTTCAGATCCTCCTCCTCTGGTCGGCCTATTCCTTTTTAAATTTTTATCTTTTCCTTATACTGTCCCTCGGGCTCCTTCCCGTGCCCTAGTTTTTTCTCTATCCCTTGGGTTTTCCCATCTCTTCAGTGAGCAGAACTGAGGTGGAGGAGGATCAACAGCCTTTTCTGGCCAACCCACGAGCACCACGCAATCGTCTGCCTCTTAGCGGCGCCGATGTTCCAGCTCCTCCCCACAAAAAAAAATCTTGGGTGCTACGCCCAGCTTACACCCACCAATGAATGGTGAAGATGCACAGGAAGATAATGAATTACGGTAAGTATGTCATTTTCATCTATTGTAGCTGAAACTAGTTTTTGGGGAAAATGCTGTTGACCGCTGGTAGAATAAATATACTGAAGTATGGATTAGAGATGCCCTTTCTACATATTTTAATGCATTTATAAATAGTTTTCAAACAACATGAAGTCTTGCTGTATTCTGACATATGCAGTTAGGTCCTGCCTTTCAACTGCCCGGAGAACAAAGAGTTAAACTTTCCATGGCCAGCATGGAATGTTCACATGTGACTCGGTTGAAGCCCTGTCTGCTGCTGTTTAAACTCAACCCGTCAGATTCTTTACTCCGCCTCACTGAACAGTCGCTCCGGAGATTTCTCCTTTGCTCGGTTCAAAAAGTCTATTAGTGTCGTTTTAGCTCGGTTTCTACCGAATTGCTGCTACCGTTCTGTCGGTTTAAGTCTCCGTCTGTGGTACCGTGAGTACTAGATAGGTTTTCTCATAGTTTCTGTGTGGAACTTGAAATTGCGGATCGGTTCGGCTGAACCAATCAGTTTCAGGTAAAAAGTTTGTGTATTTAGTGTGTGTAACGGTCCATATTGGCTCTAAAAAAAAAAGGATTTTATTGCGTTTTTCCAAGACCCATGACACAGTCAGGAACCGATAGGAGTCTTGCCTGATGGATTGCTGAAAAAAGGGTAAGTTTGGTTAGGATTGGCCATGTCTGAGAAACCCAAAAAAACCGGGCCCACTGGGTTTCAACACTGCAGTGTGTGTGGGAAGTCTTTGCTAAGGCTGATCCCCACACCACCTGTGTTTAGGTTTGACCACCTCGATTCAGACTGCCAAATTTGTAGAAATTTCCAAAGCTACCCTGGAAAAGAGATTAGGTAGACTGAGGAAAGGAGGTCAAGAAGTCCAGCTGACCCGGATGGCCAGCCCGGTTGGGTTCCGACAGAACCAAAAGGAATGCCCTCTGACCAGGGCAATACTTCGCGAGCAAAGGAGAGCCGATTCTGAGAGTCTGTTCGGTTAAAGAGAAAAAGATCATCGTCGGACCCAGAAATTCATACTCCGACCGCCCGATGAGATAGCCAAGGCGATAAGAATGCAATCACTGCACGGTTCCGGCCAAACCGGCACCATCTGGCAGGGGCTCGGTTCAGTCAGTTCCCCGGTTCTGGGTTACACCTTGAAAGAATTTTATGAACCGGATGAGGAGGAGAGTATGAGGAGGATGATGGTGATTATGAAAGTCTGGATGTGCCTGTTGACCCAGATATCTCCCCAGACAGACCTTCAGGTGTTTCTCCTCCTAGGCTTTCTGAGTCCCCTTCTCACTTTGTTTTACAAAAAGTGACTGAAACCCTCCAACTTCCTATGGAAGAAGCAGTGGAGGATCAGGAGGAGCCTGATTTTTGTTGAAATGATGGACATCCCAGAGTCCAGGAGACTGTCTATTCCTCCACAAATCCTTTGAGAAACAGACACATAAAATTCTTAAGACTCCTAATTCCATACCTCCTGTGGACAGACTAATGGACAAGAGGTATACTTTATCGAGCTCAGACACAAGAGTTCCTTTCCTAGCAATGCTGCCATGTTGGGAGTAGTGCAGGCTGCTGCCTGTGATATGGCAAATATCCCCTTGGCATCACATCCCCCAGATAAGGACTCCAGGAGGATTGATGCCATGGCAAAGAAGCAGTACATGGCAGCATCTTTGGGACTCAGGCAGGCTAACTATATGGCCTACACAGCTAAATACCAGAAGTCCAGGTGGGACACTGTGCTGGCTCTGGCTAAACAGGCCCTGAAAAGCTTGCCAAGGAGCTGGAGCAGGTGGCTGCAGATGGGATTGAGGCATCCAAAGTGCAATTTCATGCTGCTGCGGACTCCAATGATTCATCAAGAGTCATGGCTACATCTGTGGCTCTTCAGAGGATGGCCTGGCTCAGATGTACTAGCCTATCACAGGATACCCAGGCTAAGGCCATGGATTTCACTTTTGTTGGTAATTCTCTGTTTGGGAGCAGACAGAGAACTACATGAAAAGATGGGCAGTACAGGACTACTTACAGGAGTGCTCAGGCCAAGAAGGGCAGGCCACTCCTCAAAGGCAGCAGTCCAGGGCAGGCCTTTCCAAGGCCTTTTACCAAGCTCAGGCCCCCTCTTCTTATTCTCAGAGGGGGTTCTTCAGAGAGAGGCAGGCGGGGGATGAGCAGGCCTGCATCCACCCCTCAGCCTAAAGCCCCTGCCAAGCAGACACCCTGATGGGTCTACCCAGGCGATTCTCCAGTACCAGTAGGGGCAGGCTGGCTTACTTTGTCCAGGACTGAAAGTCTGACATCAGACAAGTGGGTCCTGAAGTAGTAAGCCAGGGACTGGTTCTCAGCTTCCCATGATGAGAACCAGATCCTTTCCACCTGCAAATCCATCAGAGACCCTTGCCTTAGAGGCAGAGGTTTCTTCCCTCCTAGCTCTCAGAGCTATAAAGAGGTTCCACCCTACACAAGGGCAAAGGATTGTACTCCAGGTACTTCCTAACCCCCAAAGACAGGAGCATGGCGGCCCATCCTGGACCTAAGATATCTGAACAAACACCTTTTAAAACCAAAGTTCAAAATGGTGACTCTGGGAATAATCTTTCCCTCTCTAAGGCCAGGGACTGGCTAGCCTCCCTGGACCTCAAAGATACCTATTTCACATTCCCATCAGGTGCTCCCACAGAAAGTACTTCAGGTTCGAGTTGCCCTCAGGCCACTATCAATTCTGAGCAATGCCCTTTGGCCTAACATCAGCCCCTAGGGTTTTCACAAAGTGCCTGGCAGTAGTTGCTTTCCTAAGGAAAAAGATCTCCATCTTCCCATACTTGGACGACTGGCTCATAGTAGGTCAGTCTCCAGACCAAGTCAAGTCACATTTGCAAATAACCCAGCAAGTGCTCACTTCCTTAGGATTCCTTCTCAACCTCCCAAAGTCAGTTCTCGAGCCAGTACAGCTCCTCCACCTTCATAGGGGCGGAGCTGGATACAAAAAGGGCAAGAGCCTTCCTTCCCTGGACAGGGGCAAGGACCTTATGGAACTGGCCTCTTCATTCACCCTACAGGTGTCTCGACCAGCAAAGCATTTCCTTCAGCTTCTGGGCCACGTGGCAGCTTCCACAGCAGTGGTCCAGGGAGCAAGATCCAGATGAAGGACATTCAGTTCCATTTAAAAGCCTTCTGGTCCCAAAGAAAGGATTCCCTTATCAAACTAGTCCCAGTGACTCTAACCCTGATCCAGGCCTTGCAGTGGTGGCAGGATCAGGACAATTTGAGACAAGGAGTTCTCTTTGTCACTGTCTTTCAGTGATACTCACCACAGATGCTTCCCTGCTGGGCTGGGAGCCCATCTGGGGGATCTTCCACCCAAGGGCTGTGGTCACCTCAGGAATCTCTGCTTCACATCAGTGTCTTGGAACTCAGAGCAGTGTTTCTGGCACTGCAAGCCTTTCCACATCTGTACAGAACAAGGTGGTCCAGGTCAGAACAGACACCACCACCACCATGTGGTACATCAACTAGCAAGGAGGCACTCTGTCTGACGCTTGTGCACAGAAGCAATGAAGTTGTGTTCCCTGGCCTATTTCCTGCAAACCTCTCTGATAGCAGTTCACCTCCCAGGGAAGGACAATGTCCTAGCAGATGCTCTGAGCAGAATATCCCAGGGCCATCATGAATGGACCCTAGATCCCTAGTTTTGAAAGTGATTTTCTCGAGATGGGGCACTCCACAGATCTTTTTGTAGCCCAGACAATGCCAACTTCCTCTTTTGTTGCAGACCCCAGTCTTGGGCTCAGCCCCTTGGATGCTCTGATCCTGAATCGGTAGGGAAATTTCTGTATGCTTTTCCCCCTTCCCTCTCCTGTTCAATGTGTTAGTCAAGATAAGGTCACAACCATGCAAAATGATTCTGATAGCTCCAGACTGGGCCAGACAGCCCTGGTACCCCCTGTCAGGGATGTAGCCAGAAATTTCTGTTCTGTACACACACCTCTCCAACTGCTGCCCCCCATTAAAACAATGTACACATCCTCTCTAAATGCTGCCCCATAAACAAATGAGATTGTTGTCGATGACTCATCCAATCTCTAAGTAGATGGTAACATATCTATCACCTAAACATTAAAAGGTTAAACAAGGACACTGCTCAGAGGCCTACACATAAATACTACAGAACAGATTGATAATGTTACCAAAAGGCATATGATTTGGGACAGGCACTCAGCAAAACTGTACACAAATGTACACAGTGAGTATGCCTGTCTACACCCATACCCTGTTGCTGTCCTTAGCAGTCCACCTTCCCCTGTCTCTGCCCAGGAATTACAACCTGTTGACATCCTCTCGGGAGGATTTTGTACCCGAACCTTCTGTCTCTCAATCTGAAGGCATGGCTCTTGAAGAGTTAGTTTGCTGACCTGCATCTTTCCCAAGGGCTTCCGGATATCCTTAAGGCTTCTGAAAGCCTTCCACCAGAAAAGACTTACAATTCCAAATGGAAAAGGTTCACTATTTGGTGTTCCAAGAATATTTCTCCAGATTCCGCTGGGTTGCCCTACAGTTCTGGAATATGGTCCATCTCAATGGCCTAGGCCTTAAGCCAGCTACACTTAAAAGTGCATTTGGCAGCTGTTTTGCTTTCCTGTCAGTAGCAAGCCTTCTCCTCTGTCAGCCCATCCTGTGTTTTGTAAATTCTTCAAGGGATTGCTGCACACCAATCCCCTTTAGGGACCCTGCTCCTGCTTGGGACCTTAATTTGCATTGCTCAGCTTATGCAACCCCTTTGAGCCTTTGTCCTCTGCAGAGCTCAAGTACTTGACTTGAAAACTGTTTCTAGGAGCGTGGATATGTTGTTCATCCACACTGTCTGGCATTGTCCCTTTCCTTTAAATTTTGCCGGAAGTCTTCAAGCTGGCTCCTCCCACCCACCGGGTGGTAAATACCCAGCTCCCCATGGCGTCAGATCTTCCTTTCCGCTGGAAGATACAGGTTCCCTCGTGCTTTTGCAGCGATTGAGGCCCTGGAGTCTAATCGGCGGTTTTCACCGCATCTTCTTGCTTTGAAACTCATAGAATATACGACTCTGATCCGAACTCTTCGGACATGGATGACAAGTCTCCCCAGGTTTCGCCGGTGTCCTTGTGGACAAAAATGCCGTGCCGACCCCCTCGAATGTTTATTGCCTGCGGTACCGTGCACGATACCGCAATGCACTATTTGCTCTGCCTTCCATCCCACCATTCTGGAGGACCATCCGCACGCCTGAAGCTGGGGAGACCGAACCGCAATCCACGGTGAAATCTAAGAGGCCAGGTGGGGCGGTTTCCATGACTGCAGGATCCACCGAACAGCTCGCGGCCTTGAGGAAAAAGCTGCCCAAGCTTCGCCAACGAAGCTTCTTCGTGCCGCTCAACTTGGGCTCCCACCTTCACAAGATCCTTTCGGGAGTTGTGCCAGTCTCTCCCTACTAAGGGTGAGGCCTCGGCTCTCCTCCTCCGATCAAAAGAAGGATCAAAACCGTGGTCTTCTAGTCGAAGAAGACACTCCTGGGACGGGGCGATCCGACTTCCAGGAGCAAGGGGTCTCGGCTACTTCGAGATCGCCTCCTCGGCTGCGGTTTTCAGACCTTCCGTCTGGACAAGGCATGGAAGTCGAGGACACGGCTGAACCGGCGAGATTTCTCTTGACCCGATCGAGCCGTTGTCGCGGCGCCTGTCAGCGACTCTCTGGAGAAACGCCTATTCTCTCTTTCCCGACGAGAAACCCGCCCTGCGTGGTATCCGATCGAAGGCAAGGAGGCGGATCCTCGGTTTTCAGAGTCCGGCATCCCCTGACCGACAGAGCCGGCGCGCCGTCGGTCTCGTCGAGAATAAGTCCTCTTGATCGGTAGACCCAGAAGGGACACAAACACTCCCGGGCGCGCCACGTTCCTCATCCTCCTCTGATGGGAGAGGCTTCGTGAACTCCGTCGGCGCTATGAGGATCTTATGTGGCAGCAACTTCTGCTAACAGGCCAGAAGCGGCTACCCGGCAGTTCGGCTATTACTTGGCCTCAGCCTCTTGGACGACTCCGACTTCTTGACTTCTAAGGCTCCAGTCCTTGAGGGGCCCCGTGCGCTTTCGGCACGGCCGGATACAAGCTCCCGCCAGTTTGGTGGAACCTCCACCTAAACTGCCCCTGGGAGGGTTCCCTCTAAGGGGACCAACAGTCTTCGGGTCTTCCTCGCAGACTGTCGTTCACAGTCACCCCTGATCACCCTAGGCATGTCGGGGAGATTTAGGTGGGAAGCCTTTGTATCTGGACTCCTCCGATTCGGATAATACCGCCTTCATTCTCATGATGAGCTGTCAGTGTCAGACTTAGAGGAAGGACCTTCTTCCTTCAGGGCATCCTTAGACTCGTTTCAGAGTCCACAGGAATGCCTCTGCAGCCTATTCAGAAGAAGGCAGAATATCCCCTCACGGATATTCTTAAGAGGATACCCCAATGGAGGCCTTTCCAGTGGCCAAAGCCATAGTTGGCCCGGCTCTGGAACTCTGGCAGCGTCCAGCCTCTTGCTCGGCTCCATCCGCCCACATGGCCCTAAGTATCACGGTGTCCACAGGGTCCTTGGGGTTTACTGAGCACCCTCGGTGGAAAGCCTTGTGACTGCCTCAGTATTCAGGCGAGCGGGCAGTTCTGCAGATACTGACCGCCCTCTCGGACAAGGAGTCCAAACTTATGGACCACTCAGCCCGGAAGGTCTCTGGCATCATCCCTGGGCCTTCATCAGGCAAGTTCAGCAGTGATCATGGCACACTTCTCTCATGCCCTTTTGGGTCGTTGGATGAAGTTCTTCCTCACCTCCAGCAGACATGCAGACACGGTCAAGCAGGTCCGGGACCAGGGCCAGACTGTTGCCAGACAGCTCTGGACACTGGTGATTCCTGTGCCGTTCACTAGCGGCATCGGTAGCCTCTCGCCGCGGGGGCTTGGCTGAGGTTATCCTCCTTTCCCGTGGATACTCAGCACAAGCTAGCTGGCGTGCCTTTCCTCTGCACCAACCTCTTCGGTCCGGGAGTGGCAGGTCATCTCCAGCGCATTGAGCAGTCTAATGCCACCTTAGATGCCACCTATGCTAAGGGTTCTTCAGGCAAGAACTAGCAGAGCGCAAGAAGCCTTTCGGCATTCTTTGCCTGCGGTCAGACAGCCCTCCTTCCAGGGAGGGCAACAGCAGCAGGCTCAAGCTTGGCGCCCTAGGCCCAAGCAAGGTCCCCAGCAGCCCCACAAAGGAGGCAAGTGCTGGTCCAGGTGCCTCCTCCTCCTCTAAGCCTGCACAGTGGCGGTCGGGGTGGCCTTCCGCACCCGCCACGCCTGTCCTCCTGCCGGCCGCTCCACCACTTCCTTTCCGCCTGGTCCGGTATCACTGGACAGGTGGGTTCTGAAGTGGTCGGGCAGGGTCTGCCCTAGAGTTTGAGCAGTACCCTCCCAGCCGAGCCCGTGCCCCACGGGAGGAAAGGATCTCAGTTGGCACCCAGTCTGCCCTTCAGAATGACTGCGCTACTCCTCTTCAGGGAGGCGGTGGCCTCGGTGCGGATCCTCCTTCAGACCCAGGCTTCGTCTCCAGGTATTTCCTGGTGCCCAAGCGGATGAGGGGTTGGTGCCCCATTCTAGATCTCCACGACCTGAATCGTTATCTCAGGTCTCGCACCTTCTGGATGGTAACTCTGAACCAGATCATACCATCCCTGGAGGCGAACATGTGGTTCTGTACACTGGATCTTCAGGACGCTTTTACCACGTCCCAATCCGTCCGTCCACCAGAGGTTTCTCCGCTTCAGGGTCGAAGGGACCCTGTCACGAGTTCAGAGCCATGCTGTTCGTGCCTGTCACCGGCCCCAAGGGTCTTCAAATGCATAGCAGTGGTGGCAGCCATCTCCGGCGTCAGGGGTTCGTATTTACCCCTATCTAGGCGACTGGCTCCTGGAGAGTTCCTCCCTTCAGGAGGTGGAGAGGTCCAGGGACCTGACCCTCCGAACCTGCTCTCACTTGGGCCTTCTGATCAACGAGGCCAAATCAGAACTTCAGTACCTTCTTAGGTGATGGGCTTCATCGGGGCAGAGCTCGACTCTTGTGAAGCCAGAGCTCGGCTCG
Source organism: Neoceratodus forsteri (assembly GCA_016271365.2). Taxonomy (NCBI): domain Eukaryota; kingdom Metazoa; phylum Chordata; order Ceratodontiformes; family Ceratodontidae; genus Neoceratodus; species Neoceratodus forsteri. The sequence goes on from CM057450.1 coordinate 1,690,038,777, forward strand.
GCGGCCAGGGGCGGAGGTTCTCTCCTCTTTTGCCCAGTCATTTCTGGTTGGGCACTTGTGCCCTGCCGGGACTTCCTGCGCCTCTTGGGTTACATGGCGGCTGCACCTCAGTGGTCCGCTGGGCCAGACTGCACATCGCCCCCTTCAATGGAAGCTGGCTTCCCAGTGGTCTCAGCATCAGTGTCTCTTGACCAGCTGATCAGTCACCCAGAGGATGTGGGGCGCTCTCCAATGGTGGACCGTTCTGGTCACTTGCAGGAAGGGGTTCCGTTTGTCCGCCCGAGCCGGCGGTGCGTCCTTACGACCGACACCTCTCTCACGGGCTGGGGAGCCCACATAGGGGACAACAGAGCCCACGGGTTCTGGACCCCGAGGGTCCCGATGCCACATCAACCTGTTGGAGCTCAGAGCAGTCAGACTGGCACTGTCAGCTTTCGCCTCCTCAGCTCGGGGTCAAGGGGTTCAAGTCCAGACGGACAATACCACGACCATGTACTACCTCAACAAACAGGGTGGCACGCACTCCGTCTGCTGTGCAAGGAGGCATTCCGGATCTGGACCTTTGTCATCCGGCTGGAGACTGATTTCCTAGCCATCCATATGGCAGGAGTCATGAACCAACTGGCGGATGCTCTCAGCCGATAGGCCAGACATCCCACGAGTGGTCTCTCCATCCAGAGGTAGCTTACGACCTGTTCTCCCATTGGGGCAAACTGTTGGTGGACCTGTTTGCCTCCAGGGAGAACACACAAGCTGAGGCTGTACCATGCCCGCCCACCTCAGCAGGGCTCGCTGCAGGGGATGCCTCTCGAGGCCGTGGACCCCAGGCCTTTTTACTTCTTCCTCCATTTCCTTGATCCACAAGGTGTTACTCAAGGCGAGGAGGGACAAGGCGAGGTGATTCTGGTAGCCCCAGATTGGCCACGCCAGTTCTGGTATCCAGATCTCCTCAGCCTCAGCTGCAGGCCCCGGAGCGGCTATGTACATGCCCGGACCTGATATCACTGAACCAGGGAAGGTCTTTCACGGACCTTCAGTCCCTGCACCTCACAGCCTGGTTCCTGAGCGGCTAGAGTTCCAGGCTTTGGGTCTTTCTGAGGATGTTTACACCATGGTGGAAGCATCTCGAAAAGAATCGACCAGGAAATGTTACGCCTTCAAATGGAAACGATTTTCCATTTGGTGTCAGGAAAAGCCTGGACCCCTTATCCTGCTCTGTGGCTAACATTCTAGACTACCTTTGGTCTCTCTCCAAAGGGGTCTTGTCATCAACCCTAGGGGTACCTTGCAGCCATCTCTGCTTACCGGCGCGGGCGGTCAGCTGACGTTAGCTCAGGAGACTGTGATCGGGCGTCTTTCAAAGGCCTGGATCACATATCCCTCCGGTCGTGAACCTCCACCTCCGTGGAATCTTTTACTGGTTTTGCCTAAAGCTCATGGCAAGCCATTCGAACCATGCACAAGTGTGAGCTGCACTTGTGGAAGACTGCCTTCCTGGTGGCTATCACGTCAGCCAGAAGGACAGGGAGCTCCAGCGCTTCGGTGGACTCCCTTATCTGGTCTTTCACAGGGACAGTGTTGTCCTGCGCCCCACCGAAATTCCTTCTGAAGGTGGTGTCAGAGTTTCACCTCAACCAGGTGTTGACTCTGCCGGTATATTACCCTAAATACACCTCGGATGCAGTACGGGCTCCATACTCTGGACCTCAGGCGTGCCCCTCCTACTATAAGGAGAGGATGGCGAAATTCTGGAGAGGTTCGCCAGCTGTTTGTCACCTACGCTGAAGCCGCTTCTGGCAGACCTGCAGCTAAGCGGACTATTGCAAGATGGATTACATCATGCATATAAGTCTGTGTTATGAATTGGCGGCAAGGACCTCCCAAGGGATAAGAGCTCATTCTACCATCATACTGCTGCTTGGTGGCTGCTTCCAGGGACATCCCTATCCAGAAATCTGTCGGGCTGCTACCTGAAGTCAGCCAACACCTTCATCACCCATTACCACATCGACCTTGAGTCACGACGTGATGCTGGTTTTGGGGCCTCGGTTCTCCAGTCTCTGTTTCCTAAGTAGGGGTGTGCGCCTTGCCTCCCTCCTCCCGGAGAACTGCTAGGAGTCTGCCAGACAGTGTGGATGAACAACATATCCACGCTCCTAGAAGACAGGTTACTCACCTGTAACAGTAGTTTTAGAGTGGTATATGTTGTTCATCCACCACCTCCTGACCTCCCGGCTTTAGGCGCACAACCTGGCTTCCAGCGGGCTAGATTTGGCGCCATGGGCGGAGCTGAGGTATTTACCACCTGGGTGGGTGGAGGAGCCAGCTTGAAGACTTCCGCAAGATTTAAAGTGGAAAGGGACAATGCCAGACAGTGTGGATGAACAACATATACCACTCCTAGAACTACTGTTACAGTTGAGTAACCTGTTCTTTTGGTGGCCATTACCTCTGCCAGGCATATCAGTGAATTGCAAGCCCTGTCAGTGGAACCTGATTTCATCTCTTTCCATAGAGATAAAGTGGTCCTAAGAACCAACAGGAAGTTTTTGCCTAAAGTGGTTTCAGGTTTCCACCTCAACCAGTCTCTCTCCCTGTTTTCTTCACTTGACCATTCCTCCTCTGGAGAGAGGAGGCTGCACAGCTTGATGTTAAAAGGGTTCTCAGCTACTACATAGAGCGCACCAAGGGTCACAGGTTTGAGTCCCTCCAGTTGTTCCCCACATAGGGAGAGGTTGGTAGGGCAAACCTGCCACTAAGATCTATTGCCAGGTGGATTGTTTCTTGTATACAATTCTGCTATGAAAACTGGGTAGAACTCCACCCTCTGGCCTGAGGGCTCACTCTACTAGAGGTACAGCTGCTTCCTTGGCTGCTGCCAGGGATATTCCTGTCTTAGAAATCTGTCAAGCAGCCACCTGGAAAACAGTCCATACATTCACCAAGCACTACTCTCTGGATATCCAGGCTAGGAGTGATGCTCGGTTGCACAGCGGTACTTCAGAGCCTGTTTCAAAGTAGGTTCTGTCCCTCCTCCATGGAGGTACTGCTTGGAGTCTGCATATGTCAGAATACAGCAAGACTTCATGTTTGAAGAAAATTACTCAACCTTAGTAATGTTGTTTCTTCTAATGGAGTCTTGTTGTACTCTGCCCCCTGCCTCCCTCTCAGAACCTAGTTTTTGGGATGTGGGTGGGTAGGAGCAGTGTTGGCACCCTAGGGGTGTCCCTTTTCACCCTCCTTTATTTTGGGTGAGTGTTGTGTTTTGGGATGTGTTTTGTTTTTGGGTTTCCTGACTTCAGTCTTTGCTTTGAAACCAAAAATCCTTTTATATAAATATAGTTGCCAGTTGGCTAGTTTTGAGTTTTACAGTTTCCACACAGAACTTTAGTGAGTATTGCTTATAAAGATCTGATGGTTTGAGTTTAAACAGCAGCAGACAGGGGCTTCAACCGAGCTTAGGTGAACATTCCATGCTGGCCATGGAAAGTTTAACTCTTTGTTCATCGGGGCAGTTGAAGGCAGGACCTAACTGCATATGTCAGAATACAGCAAGACTCTATTAGAAGAAACAACATTACTAAGGTGAGTAATTTTTTCTTTTTACACAGTGGATTCGTCCACAACTGCACAAATAGCAACTTCGTGATTTCCCAAAACATTAAAATCTAAGAATTTGTCCTGTCCCTAGTGTTTCTACTCTTTGATCATCTTGGAGCGGAAGGCACTACAACCCCAAGAGGTACTCCTCCATGTGCGCCTCAATGAATATATCAGCACCTGCCCCAGTTCATCCACATCTGCACACAGTAGCAGCTTGTGTTTTCCAAAACATTAAAATCTAAAATCAGTCATCTTATCTGTGTCTGTCTTCACCATTCACCACCTTTGGGTAGATGGCTGGAGGTCATGACGCTGGGAGCGCTTTTCTTGGTAGGCTGAGCCAGCGCACCATCGGCGCTGCCCTCGAGGCGCGATGCATTGCGTGGCTCTTCGCAGGTTAGCTGTTAGGCGCTCTTGACTCCACCTGCCTGCCAATTCTTCATCTCCCGCTGTCGAGGTTGCCTCGTGGGAAGCTCAGAGAACTTCAAGCCCTACCGCCTCGCAGTAAACAGTTTTCAACTCACGACCATTCTTCCATGCCTCAGTCCGTCTGCTTCTTTTCCTGCCAGTTCTAGTTGCCTTACTCGGCGTCGCTTGGTAAGACCTTTCCAATTATTTTTATTCTTTGCGACGTCAGTCTTTGTTTTTTTTGTTTTTTGTTTTTGTTTCCTCGTAGGTCATGTCTCGGTCTGAGGGCAAAAGACTTGGAGACAGGACGGCCCCCATGCGACATCAGCCCTGTGGTCGAATTTTCCCGCCACCGACCAGCACGACTGTTGCCTTGCGGTCTTGGCCCTTCCACGACCTGGATTAGATGCGATGTCTGTTTCTCCATGGACGTCGGGTTATCGAAGCGTATGGAAAGTGGGGCAAGCTCCGCCCGACTTTGAAGGTGAGTGCACTCATCTGGCCAAGCCACGTACTCTTGGCCTTTCCTCCTGGTCCCCTCCGGTTCTGTACGGACTGAGGAGGAGGAGCCTCGGCTTCTAATAGCCTGGCCATTGTCAAGGCTCCTTTGTGGTGCAGGAGGCCCAGTCCGCTCCTTTCAGGGGCAGGCGGGAGGCACATATGGCAATCACCCCTTCAGGGGTGAAGGCTCCCCGTGTTGGACCAGCGGTTCACTCAAGGCCGGGTCAGCGCCATCCTCAACGCCCAGTCGATCGGTACCGTTTCGGCCTGTGTGCTGTGGACCCTGACAGAGCAGTCATTGGCGCAGGTTTGTCGCTTGCACCTTGGCTGTTGGCACCGTTCAGCAGCACCGTGGGAGTCTCTATGGTGCCATCCTTTTCCTCTTCTCATCTCTGCAGCCATTGACACGCGGCCGTGTTTGGCTCTGGGCGCGGTGCCATAGGGCTTCAGATTCTGCTGTCGGCGCCCGTTGTTGGTGCTGCCCTGCCCTCGGCGCCCGTGGAGCCAGGCGGTGCTGTCCGTCGGCGCTGATGGTGCCCGTCGGATCAGTCATCGGCGCTGTCCCTGCCCTTGGCACCACTCGCAGCGCCATGGACGGGTTCTGACTCCGAGGGCTGCAGTTCGGGCGGAGCTGTGTCCTCCTCGGATAATGTTCGCGGTGCTGCGTGGGGCACTGGCCCGGGCGTGGTCTCGGTTTCTGGCACCCCATTTGGCAAGGATGGCAGCGGGTGTCTTCGGAGGTGGAGTTGGACTCTGAGGTAGGCGAGCAGTCTGACTCCTTGAGGTTGGCTGCTGGTGTGGGCAGCCCTGTTGTGTCCTCGACAAGCGGAGTCAGCCTCTTCTGAGTTGTGGTCGGTGGCTGCCGAGACTGGAGTCAGGGGTGCTGACCAGCAGGCAGTGGTGCAGGCCACCGTTGCTCTGCAGCCCACCCTTGGTGGGTTCACTGACCCCTCAGTAGTGGTACCCCGCCTGTGGTGTTCCTGGATGGCCCAACTTTGGGGCCAATCAGAACACCCTCACGGGGAGGTACTGTGCCTTGGGTAGCTCCTTTGGGTGCTGGCCAGGGCTGTCAGCTACCTGGGCTGGCCCTCTCAAGGAGGAGGGCTCTGATTGATTCCGAGGGGTTGAGGGCATTGGGTCTGCGCTGCAACCTTTTCTGGAGCCCACACGGCTCTCGGGCTCACAGTACAGATTTCTGTTCTTCTCCTTGCTCTCTTGAGAGAGCCCCATTCTTTGAGGTAGGAGACGGACTTTCTGGACCTATCTGCCCTGGTCGCCTCACAGGGGATTCTTCCAGGCGCAGCCAAGGCAGTACTGAAATGGGTGTTCAGCTGTCGGCTGTGGGTCTTCTGGAGCACCTTTTCTTCAGGTGCTCCTGGTCCACTCCTAGCCCAGGCGGTGGTCAGCCAACTCTTCTTGGCTCTGTCCCATTCCTCTGCCACATTCTCCCTCGCTCCCAGGGATCCTTGGTCTCAGCGGGCCTCTCCTGGGAGCAGTTCAGGGCTGTGGCTGCTCGGTTCCCGCTACGTCAGGGCAATGGACAGACAGGTTTTTCACACACACACACACACCCCAAGCAACCACCCTGTAAACAGTTGGCACCCTCCAACTCTTCATCCCCTTCTTCTGGGGAGAGGGCCTTCTGTCCACATCTCTCCAGCCGCTGATCTCGCTGAGTATCAGCGATCTTATCTGTATCAGTCTTCACCATTCATCACAGATGGGTTATCTGGCGGAGGTCAGGACCCCAGGGAGCTTTTTTTTTAAAGGGATAGGCGGAGCCGACACACCATCGGCGCCGCCCTCGAGGCCGATGTACTGCGTGGCGCCGAGGGTTGATCGTTAGGCTGTGTCGACTCCGCCTGCCACCACCAGTTCTTACGTCTCCACCGTTGAGAGTCGCCTGTGAGCTTCAAGAAGAATTTAGGCCTGTTTCAGTCCTTCGCCTTGGCGTTTCAGTCCGTCGGTTACCTGCCGGTTCTGTGTTCTGCCTCCACTCGATGTCGCCTGGTAAGATCTTTCCTTTTTATTTGAATTTTGCAACGTCGAGTCTATTTTGGTGTTTTTTCCGTGGGTCATGTCTCAGTCGGAGGCAAGAAGTCTTGAAGTCGGGTCGGCCCCCATGCGTCTGTGCCCATGCGGCGAAAAATTCTGTCACCGACCAACACGACCGGTGTCTTGGCCCGCTTCACGACATGGACTCGTGTGCGCCTGCTTCTCCATGGACCGCCGGGTCCTCGAACAGCGCGTTGAAAGTGGGGCAAGCTCCACCGACTTCCGAGGTAAGGTTACATGATCGCCGGGCCAAGCGGCGCCTCTCGGCCCTTCCTCCGGGTCCCTCCGGTTCTATCGGACGAGAGTCCTCTCCGCTTCCTCCCGGAAGCGGGCGGAGGCGCCGCCATAGCAGTCGCCCCTTGAGGCGAAGGCTCCCCTGTCGTCGTTCCGTGGCTCGGAAGGCCCGGTCGGCGCCGTCCTCGATGCCGTCGGTCGGCGCCGTGAGGCCCTGGTGGGGCGTGTCGGCGCCTAACTTCCGCTCGGTCGGCGCCCGTTAACGTGGCGCCGACACTGTTCGCGCGCCGTGAGACTAGATCCACCGTCGCCGCCATCGCCACATCTCACCTCGGCACCGTGTCTTGGGGCTCGGCGGCGTGGGGCCTTCAACTCCGTCTGTCGGTGCCGTCGTTCTCTCGCCCGTTCACGGGCGCAAGGGGCCGATCTGCACGGGTCCACCTTGAGGGCCGTCGGCACTGCTACAGTTCTGGTGCCCGCTCGTGGGGCAGTGGCGTCGACGTCTGCCGAGGTGCCACCGGGCTGTTGTCAGTGCCATCCCTGTCCTTGGTACCGCTCCCGTGCGGTGGATTGGATGATGCTGTGACTGGCCCTGGCACTGGACCTCTGGCTCGGGCTGGCTGCCGTGCCTCCTGCAGGTCCTGCTCGCTGAGGTTGCGGGAGGGCACAGGCGCCGACTCTTGGCACAGTAATGGCTTCGGGCCCGGTGGCAAGGTTAGTTCTGCCACCCTCCTATGGTTTGGCTCAGAGCTTGGACTCTACCTCTTGGATTGCGCCTTTTTGGGCGACTTCAGTGAGGACACCCTTGTGGTGCCCCTTGCCTGCTCCCTTTAGGGAGGCGTTATTGCTCCTGGCAGAGACCTTTCTCCAGAGTTCCTGCCCCTAGGGATCTCTGCCAGAGGTATTGCACACCCCAGAGTCTTCAGGTTCTATGTTCGACCTCAGTCAGGACTGACACAGCTGGATACTCCTGATGGGCTTCGCCGCCTTCACCGTGAACGGCCCCCAGACCAAGATTCCTTGGACTTTGATTTCTGGGGAGGCGGACTTTCTACTTGGCCCGTTGCTGCTTTCTATTTCTGCACATCAGGCCCACTATGCAGCCTATGACAGGTTCTTGTGGTCCAGGCTAGGGTCAGCTCCTAGCCTCGTTGCCTGACAGGCATAATCCAGACAAGCCATTGCACTCTCTGCAAGTGGCCTGAAGCTAGCAAGTCACTGCGAGGGCATCCTATGATGTCACGAGGGAGTTTCCAGGGTCGTAGGGACAGCGATATGCACTAGGCGGACGGCATGGCTTGTGTCTTTCCGGTTGTCACCCCTGACCCAGCGTGGGGTGATCAACTCCGCCCATTAGAGAACCTACCTCTTCTCCCGTGAGCGAGACTCGTTGTCGGGGCAACTTCCTTCCCGTCTCACTCTCCGGTCCTCCAGGCCCTGAAGGTTCTCCTTAATGTGTCGCCCACTGAGAGCTAAAGGACTCTCTCCTTACAGTTAAAAGAGTCCCCTTTGGGGGCTCGGCACTCACCTAAGTGATGAATGGTGAAGATTGACACAGATAAGATAATGAAAATTATGTACCTACCGTAATGATGATCTTTCTGTGTATCTTCACCATTCATCTCAATCCCACCTCCATCCCCTGGGGCCTCAGTCTCTGGGTCCCCCTTCCTCTCCGTGCCCAGCCTCGCCCCCTCCTTTCTTTGTCAGGAGTGGGGTAAACAGGGCACATGGGGATAATGTTCTGGGAGAGTGGTCAGCATGAAGCACCTTCTCCAGTAAGCAATAGCTCCACCCCTGTGGGTGGGAGTTGGCAGTTGCCTCCATTCTCTTCTCTCTTAATGTTCCCATCCATCTTATTTTCCTTGTCCTTTTGACTGTCTCTTATCAAAAAGAAAAATCTTTCCTTGAAAGGGTGATAATTCTCTGTGCCTGTCCTTCTTCCCAAATAGCAGATTCTGCTCAAATGGAGTTGTCAGTCATTCTGTGCCTTGAATTCTGGCAAAGCCTTTGGCTACTCCTTGCATATCCTGTACAAGCTGGAGATGGACCAAGGTCCAGGGTATGGTTGAACCTTTCTCCCCTCTCCAATTCCTAAAATCCTTATCCCCACCCTTCCTCCTATTTCCAGAGATTGGGGCCCCATCCCAATCCCTCTAGTTTCTGTCATCGTCTTCTGTCCTATGTCGTTATTTCTCCTTTTAGTTTATACATCTTTTCCTTTTCTGTCCCTTGGACTTCCTTATCCACCCTCCACTCCCTTCCTCTTACCTCTCCGGGACTCAGAACTGGCAGGCAGGCGAGTTGACAACACCTAAAGGCTAACCCAGCAGGCGCCACCTGTCGTCTGCCTCGGGGGCAGTGCCGATGGTGTGTCGGCTCTGCCTACCAAAAAGAGCTCCTCTTGGGTCATGACCTCCGCCATCTACCCAAAGGTGATGAATGGTGAAGATGCAGAAAGATCATAATTACGGTAGGCACGCACTTTTCATATCTCCTGTTCTTTGTTGTCTTGGAGCAGAAGGCACTACTAAAATGCAGGTACTCCTGCTCGTGTGTATATCAGCACCAGCCCCAACTGCCTGTTCCTTTGTCTCCCCACTGTTGAAGCATAGCATTTTGCTTTCCTTGTTGGGGACCAGAACACAAATAACTTTCCATTACAGTTTGTCATGTTCTCTTAGTTTTAAGCTACTTTAATTATTTTAAAACAGTTTATAAGTTTCCTTCTGCTTAAACCATCACTTTTCTCTCACAGCCCTACGCATTCAGTGATGCTCAAAGACCATTATGACAGGTAGCCCAGTTGCTTCAGCAACAAGGTTGTCTCACCATCACTCCTCTGGGCTAGTGTTCTGGTACTGGTCAATCTACGCAGCCAGGATGTAATGTGCAGTCCTCCTGAATTGCAAAAATAAACCACCCCACTCACACCTGCATCTGTTTCTAATGACCACCCTCCTCATCTTCACACAGGAAACATATGGGAAACATAGTTATAGATCCAGGTCACGTTCTCAACTCACTGCACTGAGACATTTGTATCCTGTGGGTACAGATGATATGGCACCTTCAGAGCAGTTTCTGATACTCCCCTACCTTTTAGGGAGTCATCAGATGAGCAAGTCTTCCTGGACATAAAGTCTCCACCACTCATTCACACGAATGGGACTACACCGAGCGCTAGGACCCAGTAGGAGGCAAACATCTTCAAGAAGGCAGTGAGGAAGCGGCACATGAGCTCGGCTTGCGCCATAGGCTTCCTTAGCGTCAGCCCTCCAACTGCCTCGGTTCCTTTTCCCCTCAAGTGCACTTCAGTGATGACGTCACTTCGTCCACCAGGAGTCAAAACTTCATGTCTATACAACAGCAGCAATAGAGTTTCAGTATTGATTAGTTTTATTATTTTTCATTTAAAGAATTAGTAAAGTTTACTCAGAGAGTCTTCTGCCCTCCTTGAGGTCGACCATGAGCAAGGCAGGTAACAATAGGAGACTTCCCATGAAAGCTGTGTTGTCAACAGGGCTGGGTCTGGTCCGCCGCCCTCTCGGAGGGTCTGACTACAAGCAGTCTGGTGCTTTCGGGGGGATGGGCAGTCTTCCCAAAAGCTTACAAAAAGAGCGGTCCCATTCTCAATCCTCGTCAAGAACTCGGCACCACTCGGCCTCAGTTCTTCTTGACCTCCTGGTTGAAAAAGAAACAGTACCACTCAAGGTTGCCTTCTAGTATGTCTGCGCATCAATCGTCTGTTACTGGCGGCGAGGGCACGACTCCGTATTCTCTGGGTTCTCCTCCGGCTTCTGTTTCTGGTGACCCGGCATCCTTGACTCCGGGTTCCTCCCTTCTCCGGTGAGTGGTTTCACCATTGGGGCGCTCTTATGGGCAGTGGGTTCGTCAGTTGTCCTGTCTACCTGCACCAGCAAGTCCATCGGGGCCTTTGGGCCTTTCAGTTTCGGACCTACAGGCAGGGCAGTTGGGGCCGCACTCTGGTGTTTCCCCGTCATAGAGCTGTGGTGCAGGGGTCTGCACGGTGCCTTCATCGCCTGCTGAATTTCTCGGACTTTCCTCAGCAAGTCGGGGGTTGAGAACCTTGGGTTCCTGCCACGGCGAGGTTCCTCTGGTGCTGGCAGGTCCTGTGCCAGCTCTTCCTTTGTTCTCTGCGCCACCTTCTGTTCCAGCGCTGGGAGCACCTGATGTACCACATGTGACGCCAGGGTTTCTAACTCTGATTTGTGGTGCTTCTCCTTTTTTCCTCCCTTTCCTTTCTATACAGTCCCTTCGGGACTAGTAGGAGATCTCGAGCCTGATCCTGATCTTCGATTGAGGAAGACTTTGACAACGATACCTACCTAGGGGTGGTGAATAAATCTTCTCCTACAGCAGAGCCTCTGGTAGAGGCCTTTCCTTTAAGTCTCTGCTTAAACGTGAATACCTACCTCCCCACCCTCTCTCTCTCTCTCTCCCTCCCAGACTTTGGAGATCGATCCTGGGAAATTGCTGCGTCTGCAGTGTCTGCATGTTCGGACATTCCTGTGGAATTGACTCCCCATGCAACCCTCTTGAGACTAGCTCACAAATGGTGTGAGATAATCCTGTGCTTATTCCTTTTGTAGCCAAGTCCATAGATAGGAAATATGCCCTCCTGAGGATTGGCCATTCTGGCTTTGCAAGCCTTTGCTGATGCCATAGTTGTCCTGGCAGAGAATAAGGCCATTCTTCCACATGAATCTAAGGCACATCCTATAAACAAGGAACTATCATAAAATTGACACTTTGGGAAAGTGACTCTTTGCTGCTTCCACCCTGGGCATGTGCATTGCTAGCTACCAGGGTGATTTCTCTCAGTATGAGTATACACTCTGGCATTCACTCAAGGCTACAGTAGAAGCTCTCCCAGATTTGAAAGTTAACACAGAGCTGTTTCAAACCATTACCAGAGGCATTGAATCCAGTAATCCGCAGCTTAAGGCTGCCGTAGATGCCTTTGACACTGCCTCCAGAGCAGCAGCGGCTGGTATATGCACTCGACGCCACTCTTGGTTGCGCACGCGGATTCACAAATGATGCCCAGCAGAGTTATAGCTTTGCCTTTGATGGTACATACCTGTTTGGTCCTCAGGCGAGCAGGGTTAGAGGCCACACAGAAAACTAGAATGGCTATCAAAATGGCCAGACTGCCATCCGTAGCCCCTTAAAGGCGGGAACCGCGTTAGTTTTATAACTGTCAGACCTTTTATGGTAAAGGCAGAGGAGACTTCAACAGAAACCAGACCCTCAGCCGCAGAAGAAAACGTAGCAGAAGGCACAGGGCCCCAAAGTGCCTAGTGCCACTCTCTGAGATTCCGCCCAAGTCCCACCTCAGCTGTCCGAGGGGACTCTTCCTGGCAGTACGAGGGCATCTGACTCAGTTTTGCAGCCAGTGGAAGTTGGTCACATCAGACAAGTGTGGTACTCAGGATAATCCAGAGGGTACTTCTAAATCTTTTAGAAACCCCTCTGGATCACCCACCCAAACGACAGCCCAAGCTGTCTGTCTCTATCTCTCAGACCTTCTTGCTTCTGAGATTCAAGGCATTCTGAACAGGGCGTAGAAGTAGTCTGCTGGATCAAGCGGAACACAGTTTCTACTCCCATTACTTCCTTGTTCCAAAGAAAACATCAGAATCGGAGCAACTGTTTGTGGCATTTGCGCACAACACTTGGGTAAACTGGTGTCCAAGCAGACTATCTCCAAGTGTGCAGTGCAGTAGTGGCTGCGGCTCTAAGGCACCAGGGACATTATGTCTCTCCTTACCTGGACGATTGACTGCTTGGGACCCATCAAGTTTACGCTCTCTTCAAGCTCTCTGAGACACCTGTACTCTATTCCAAGATCTGGGGATCACCCTAAATCTTCCAAAGTTTTCCCCAGAGCCCAGTCAAAGGCTCGTCTTCATAGGAGCAGTCCTGGGGAGCCAGCAGAGAGGCTTGGGAGGACTGGGGCCACGAGAAGTGGCGCCTCAGGCTGCTGGTTGCGGCTCTCCTTCAAAGCAATATCTCTGGCCTAGTTGGTTGCCACGGGCTTGGGCACCTGAGGGCTTCCGAAATGGCAGTTTCAAACAACATGAAGTCTTGCTATATTATAGACATTAGCAGTTTGATCCAGCTCTAGAACTGCCCTGAGTGAAATGGTTAAAACCATTCCAAAATAGAATTTTGGCACGAGAGCAGCTCTATCTGTGTCATTTCAAACTTGACTGTCAGATTCTTTACTCCACCTCAGTGAACAGTCGCTCCGGAGATTTCACCTTCTGCTCAGTTCATTTCTCGGTTTAAAAGTGTTTCTCGGTTGGATTTAACCGAGAATAGTTTTATTTTAACCCAAAACCGCTTGGTTCAAGCTCTATCTGTGGTAACGTAAGTAAATGAAGGTTTTGTCTGTGTGGAACTTGTAAGTTATCGGTTCGGTTTTGAACCGATCAGTGGGTTTAAAACTCATTTAAAACTAAGTTACTATTTTGAGTGCGGTTCCCAGTTCTTATCGGTTCTAAAAGCGGATTTATTACGGTTTTCCAATACCCGTGACACGGTTAGGAACCGATAAGGGTGTCTTGCCTGGCACTGCTGTTAAGGGTAAAAGTTTTTGGTTAGGCTGGCATTATGTCTGAGAAACCCAAAAGAAAACCGGCCCACTGGGTTTCAACACTGTGATGTTTGTGGGGGAAGTCTTTGCCAAGGCTGACCCACACACCACATGTGTTTATTGTCTGGGTTTGACCACCTCCAGTCAGACTGCCAGGTATAAGAATTTCCTGCAGCCACCCTGGAAAAAGATTGGGCAGGCTCAGGAACGAGAGGCCAAAAGTCCGCTGACCCGATGGCCAGCCCGGTTCGGTGCCAACCGAACCAGAGGGAGTGCCCTCTGACCAGGGCCAGACTTCCTCGGCAAAGAAAAGCTGGTTCTGAGGAACCAATTCCAGTAAAGAAAACAAGAAAATCAGCAGGTCTGAAGTCCAAAATTCTTTCCAACTGCTGCAGAGATAGCAAAAGCCATACAAATTGTCCAGTCACTGTCTCAGGGTCCGTCCGAACCACCACTATCTGGTAAAGGTCGGTTCGTCTGGTCCCAGTGGTTCAGGATTATGATATTGAGGAATTTTAGAACCAGAGGAGGGGAGGAGGATTATGAACAGTATGAATGTGGCTGGGAAGGTCTGGTGTGCCATTGAACGGACATCTCCCCAGACAGACCTTAGAATCTCCCCATGCTGTCTGAGTCCCATCTCATTTTATGTTTTATAAAAGTTGCTGAAACCCTCCAGCTTCCTTTAGAAGAGGCTGTGGATGAGCAAGAGGAGCCTGATTTTGTAGAAATGATGGATATTCAGAGTCTAGGAGATTGTCTATTCCTTTACATAAGTCTTTTAGGAAACAAACAATTAAAATTTTAAAAGCTCCTAATTCTGTGCCTCCTGTAGATAAAAAGATGGACAGAAGGTATACATTGTCAGGCCCTGATACAGAATTCCTTTCTCAGCAATGCAGTCATGTTGGGGTAGTTCAGGTGCTGCCTGTGATAAAGCTAATATTCCTTGGCTTCACATCCTCCTGACAAGGATTCCAGGAAGATTGATGCCATGGCAAAAACAGTATATGGCAGCCTCTCTGGGACTCAGGCAAGCAAATTATATGGCTTATGTAGCTAGGTATCAGAAATCTAGATGGGATACTGTTATGCAATTGGCCAAGCAGGCCCATGGCCAGCTGGCTAGTGAACTAGAACAAGGTGGCTGCTGATGGCATTGAAGCCTCTAAGGTTCAGTTTCATGCTGCTTGTGGATGTTAATGATGTTTCCTCTAGGGTCATGGCCACATCTGTAGCTTTTAGAGGTTGGCCTGGCTCAGGTGTACTAGTTTGTCACAGGATACCCAGACTAAGGCTATGGATTTTCCTGTGGTGGGAAATTCTCTGTTTGGAGAGCAGACAGAGAACTACATGAAGAAGATGGATGAATATAGGACTACTTACAAGAGTGCCCAGGCTAAGGAGCGGCAAGCCACTCCTCAAGGCATGCCCCAGGGGTGAGGTGAGCCTTTTCACAGGCCTTTCTACCAGGCTCAGGCCCTCTGCCTATGCTCAGAGGGGTCTTCAGAGGCAGGGGCAGACGAGGGTGGGCAGACCTGCTCCCACCCCCATCCCAAAGCTCCTCGTAAACAGGCACCCTGATGGGTGCCCAGGGCCGATTCTCCTGTACCAGTGGGGCAGGCTGGCTTACTTCAGTCAGAATTGGGCTTCTTTAACCTCAGACAAGTGGGTTCTGGAAGTAGTAAGCCAGGGTCTGGTTCTCAGCTTCAAAAGTTTCCCAAGTTGAGAAGCAGACTTTTTCTGCAAGTGCTTCAGAGACCTCGCTCTGGAAACAGGGGTCTCATCCTGTTAGCTCTCAGAGCAGTAGAAAGGGTTCCTCTCCTGCATCAGGGCAGGGTCTGTATTCCAGATACTTCCTTACCCCAAAAAGACAGGAGAGTGGCAGCCCATTTTAGATCTCAGATATCTGAACAAGCATCTTTTGAAACCAAAGTTCAAAATGGTAACTCTGGCAGTGATTTTACTTTCCCTAAGGCCAGGGACTGGCTAGCCTCCCTGGACCTCAAGGATGCTCTATTTCCATGTCCTAATCAGAAGATCCCATCGAAAGTGCCTCAGATTGAACTGCCCTCAGGTCATTACCAGTTCAGAGCAGCGCCTTGCTACCTCTGCTCCAGGGTATTCACAGTGTCTAGCAGTGGCAGTGGCCCACTTAAGGAGGCAGAGCATTGCTGCTGTTCCTCATCTAGACGACTGGCTCATTGTAGGGCCAGTCCCCAGAACAGGTAAATCTCACCTGCAGGTCACCCAGCTTCTCACCTCCCTGGGTTTCTCTACAAACCTACCAAAGTCGGTTCTGGAACCAGTCCAGGTACTCACCTTTATAGGGGCAGAATTGGACACAAGCCTAGCCAGAGCCTTTCTTCCCCAGAAAGGGTAGGAATTTAGTGGCTCTGGCCTCTTCCTTCACTCTGCAGGTCTCGACCAGCAAGACACTTCTGCAGCTCCTGGGCACATGGCTGCATCCACAGCTGTTGTGCAGGAGCCAGATTTCAGATGAGAGACATTCAGTTTCACTTGAGAACCTTTTGGTCTCCAGAGAAGAGACCCCCTTTCCAAGTTGGTCCCAGTGACTCGAACCTTGATCCTAGCTCTCCAGTGGTGGCAGGATCAGAGCAATTTAAGAGCGGGGGTCCCTTCATTTCCCTTCTCACGACTTGATTCTCACTACAGATGCTTCCCTTCTGGGTTGGGAGCCCACATGGGCGACCTTTCCACTCTAGGAGTTTGGTCCCCCAGGAATCTCTGCTCCACATCAATTTGCTGGAACTCAGAGCTCTTTTAGCTCTTCAAGCTTTTTCTGCATCTGTCCACGACTAGGTGATACAAGTCAGAACAGACAATACATCAGCAAACAGGGGCACTGGGTCTTCGGCCTTGTGCACCAAGGCAATGAAGTTGTGGTCTCTGGCCTATTCCCTGAACACTTCCCTCATAGCAGTTCATCTTCAGGGAAGGACAATGTCCTAGTGGATGCCCTCAGCAGGATTTCCCAGGGCCATCACGAATGGTCCCTGGATCCTCAAGTGCTGGGGATAGTTTTGCCAGGTGGGGCATCCCTCAGATAGATCTTTTGCAGCCCCAGACAATCACAAACTTCCTCTGTTCTATTGCAGGCCTCCAGTGCTGGGCTCAGTTCCCTGGATAACCTTCTTCTGGATTGGGAGGAAGTTCTCTATGCTCCCCTTTCCTCCTATTCAAAGTACTAGTCAAAATCAGATCTCAGCCTTGCAGGGTGATTCTGATTGCCCTGGATTGGGCCAGGCAGCCCTGGTACCACTCCCTTCTGTCTCTGACAGTCCATCTTCCCCTGTGCCTCCCAGGAATCACAATCTGTTTATTTGTGCCCGAGGAAGAGGTTTTGGTATCCGACCTCAAATCCCTCAGGCCTGGCTCTGAGGAGTTAGAGAGTTTGCTGATTTACACCTCTTTCAGGGTGTTCTTGAGATCCTAAAGGCTTCCAGAAATCCTTCCACTAGGGCTATTATAGTTCTAAATGGAAAAGGTTTTCCATTTGGTGTGCTGGGAAAATATTTCCCAGAATCTGCTGAATTTCCCATTTTGTTAGATTACATGGTATATCTTAATTCTTGGTCTCAGACCGCTACTCCCAGAGTTCATTTGTCTATAGTGCTGTGGAAGTCTTGCTTTTGTGTCGTGGCAGGAAAGTCATACCTCTTTCCTCTCATCCTGTGTTTTCCAAGTTTTTTAAGGGATTACTCCATACTAATCCTCCTTTCGGGAACCAGCCCCTGCTTGGGACCTTAATGTTTGCATTGCCCAGTTAATGCAACCCCTTGAACCTTCTGTCTTCTGCAGAGCTTAGCACCTAACTTGGAAAACTTCTTCTAGTGGCTATCACTTCTGCCAGACGACAAGTGAATTGCAAGCCTTGCTGTGTGGAGACTGACTTTATTTTCTTCATTAGGGATAAGGTAGTCCTTAGGGACTCATAGGAAGCTTTTGCTTAAGGTGGTTTCAGATTTCCATCTTAATCAATCTATCTCCCTTCCAGTATTTTCACTGATCACTCCTCTCTGGTGAGAGGAGGTTGCACAGCCTGGATGTTTAAGAGAGCTCTTGTTATTATATAGAGCGTGCACCAAGGTCACAGGTTCGAATCCTCCAACCTTTCCTTACCTATGGTGAAGTTGGGAGCGCAAACCTGCCACTAAAAGATCAGTAGCCAGGTGGATTGTCTCTGTATCCAATCCTTTAGCATCAGAAGTGGGCAGAGCCCCAGGTTTGAGGGCTCATTCTACCAGGGTACAGCTGCCTCTAGCTGCTGCCAGAGATATCCCTTTATTAGAGATTTGCCAGGCTGCTACTTGGAAAACGGTGATGACGCTTACCAAGCATTACTCCCGGATGTCCAGGCCAGGAGAGATGCTGGTCTTGGCACAGCTGTTCTCTCAGAGCCTATTCCTAAGTAGGTTCTGCCCCTCCTCCATGGAGGTACTGCTGTGTATTTTGTTAATGTTCATAATATAGCAAGACTTATGTTGTTTGAAGAAAAAATTACTCACCTTAGTAATGTTGTCTTCTTCTAATGGAGTCTTGCTATATTATAGACCTCCCAACCTGCCCTCTCAGAACCTCTACTTGGTGGGTGCGGCAACTTAGTAGTGTGGCACTACTTTGTCCTGTTAGCATTTTGTCCCCTTTGGGACTTTGGGGTGTGTATGTGCACGCTGCGTGTGTGTTTTTATTATACTTATGTTCCATTTTCATATTATTAGAATGGTGTTAGTATTTTGGTCCCCTGACTTGAGTCTTGGGTGTTGGGACCATCAATGGTTGTTATTATTTAGGTGGTAGCCATTTGGCTAGTGAGGTTACAGCTTCCACACAGACCTTAGTGAATTTGGCTCAGAAGATCTGACAGTTCAAGTTTGAAATGACACAGATAGAGCTGCTCTCGTGCCAAAATTCTATTTTGGAATGTTTTAACCATTTCACTCGGGGCAGTTCTAGAGCTGGATCAAACTGCTAATGTCTATAATATAGCAAGACTCCATTAGAAGAAACAACATTACTAAGGTGAGTAATTTTTCTTCTTTGCTGTCCTCTGCACATCTGACAGACAGACCAGATGGATTTCCAGACTCCTGGAGACGAGAGATGAGCAACTGTCTCCTGCCCAAACAAGACTGGAACCCTAGAACGGTGGTCCCAGATCCCAGACTGCAGGTCTTGGTGAAAGCCTGAGACTCTCAACCAAGCATGGCGCCGGAGACAGACCGCTGCTGCTCTGGCGCCCGATCTGCAGTGTCGTGCAGGAGGCATGCAGAACATGCGTGCCTACGTCCGGGCCTTACTTGAGGGCATCCAGAATCTCCATCTTCTGTGCAGTGTCTGGCAAGGCATTCACGAGCTCTTGTCCCTGCTCCCAGAGCGGATTCTGGTACTGGAACCATATGAGTCAGGAAATTAAAGGACCTAATGGAGCAAGTGGAGGCAGAATAGACCTTGTTGACCTGGTCCAAATAAAGAGACTCCGGTCAAGAGGCTGTGAGCTAAGGTGCTTGGCTGCTTGGACTCTGTCATGGGCAGCCGTGAATCATGGAAGAGTCCGACTGAGGGTGCTTGGCCAGGAAAGGCTTTTTCCTCGGGCTGTGTACAGCCTATCCAACTTTTTAGGAACTGCCAGGACCAAACTGGATGCTTCCAGGTAATCTAGTGAGATCCTGGAAGGTGTCCACTAAAGGAGGCACCACGAAAGGTTTGGGCTCCTTTTGCCTCAGGTACTTGGCTAGTCGACGGCGTTCCGATCCAGGTCCTCTGTAACCCATTAATTAGAGGCCTGGTATGTCTTATGATGTCCATAAAGGTGCTGGATCATCAGGAGGCGAGCGTGGCTGGTCCTTTTCCTTAGAACCCCCAATTCTCCGAGAGGGGAAGAAGAGGAAGAGGGCGACAGACTACTAGGGTGACGGTAGGTGGACATGTTCCTATGACTAGCCCTGCTTGAATGTCTGTGGCTGACCGACCGACATCGGTCAGAGGACTGACGTCAGTCATGAGACTGACAACGGAACAGTGACTGACGCCTGAGGGAGGGGCCCTACCATTGAACGGGAACAGCTCCTGGTATAAGACCTAAACTGCATCGCCACCTGACCGGTGTGAGTTTCGGTGTCTGTTCTCGGACAGAGATCGGGAATAGGCATTGGGGGTGTGCGAGGCAGTGGCCTCGGGAGGGTCTTTGGTGAAGGAACACCCACTGGCTGGGGTTTACCTGATGGGTCCGTACTGGTGACAGGGCTGGCTTCGGGGGTTGCTTAGACCTGGCCCCACCAAAAGGAAAAGATCCTGGAGCTCCTCCTTGGTAAACACCAAGGCCGCTGTCCCCGGAAAGTGGACCTCTGAAGTGTCCAGCCTTGAGGGGAGCCTCCTGGAGAGCCTCAAGGGGGAGGAGGACTTAAGAGATGGAGACACCGCCCTTCGTTGGCATTGTCAGGATCCTTCGCCTTCTACTGGCATGTCTACCAGGACCAGTGACTGTTTCACGTAGGGGGCGCTTGGAGTGTCCTCAGACTCTAGGGCTTGCCTATCGGGCGGCGGGACCTTTGCAGGAAGGGCCGTGGCTTGTGCCTCTGAGGTCTTAGGGGTGACTCTGCGGGCGGCCACTTCATTTAGCAGGCTTCTCCCCAGACATACCTGCTTTGGCCTGTATTTTCTTTGCATCCTTCTTGAGTGCTGCTCCAGAGCCTGGGAAGACCGTGGAGCAGGACCTGACTGGTGGCGGACCAACTACGGTCCCTCGCCTTGGGACAGTTTTGGATTTCTCATTACGCTTTGCCTTCTCCCCAGAGGTGTGTAGGTCCATTTTCTGCTCAAGAAGGAACACCTTGAGAGCCTTTAAGCGATGGATCCTGGTCCTACTTGTGAATCCCTGTCAGGTGGAACAGGCTGTGGTGTCGTGGTTAGGCCCCAGGCAAAAGACACACTTAGTGTGGCCATCCTTGGCTGGAATTTGACGGCTGCAGTTGCACTTATTATGATGGGGACGACATACGCCGGTACTGGAAAAATGTCAAGTTAATAGTGAAAAGGCGTAAAACTAAATTTTGCTGGTGGCTGGCAAGCCAAGAACTTTCCAACGTATGCTGGTCAGCAGCGGAAAAGAACTGGGGTGGAGTTGGGTCTGCCCCTTTTGTACCATGGCCGATGGGGTGGAGCAGACGTTGGGGTAGCGGTCCCTGCTGGGTACTGCTGGCTGAGAATTTTTCCGTTGGTCCTAATAGTTATAGCCTGCTGCAAGAGCTCCTCTTGAAGATCTACTGTTACGATACGCTCTTATGCAACTGTACTTTTCTACTCACATTACTTCCTGGTTCCAAAGAAAACAGGCGGCATGCACCCAATTTCGATCTCATGAAGTTAAACAAATTCCTTACACAGAAAAGTTCAAGATGATATCACTCGGTACACTTTTATCTCTGATTCACTAAAAGATTGGCTGGCCTTCCTGGCCGTGCAGGACGTCCTATCAGCATATTCTCATAACCCAAACCACCACAAATACCTCAGATTTGTGGCATTGGGTTAACACTTACCAGTTCAGAGTCCTGCCCTTTGGCTGTCCTTGGCGCCGAGTCTTTACAAAGTGCTTTGCAGCTTTTGCAGCGCATCTCAGGAAGCTCGAATTCAGGTGTTCCCAGTATCTGGATGATTGGCTCCTAGCAAGTCCCTCCAGACAAGAGACCTCAGCAAGCCGTGGCTACAGCTTCAAAATTCTTACATCCAGTGGAGTCCTGCTAAATTCGGGAAAGTCAGCTACAGCCCTCCAGTGGCTCCTCTTCATAGGAACCTCTTGATACCTGCAACACAAAAGCCTTTCTTTGGAGGACAGAAGGTATGACATCCTTCAAATGTCCCACTTCATCAGAGAGAATGATTCAGTTCTGAGTTTCTCGATGCAGCGGGTGCTGGATCTCATGGCATCCTCTGTGTTCACTGTGCCTCTGGCTTGTCTTCATATGAGGACTACCCAGTAGATGCTTAGCACTCAGTGGTCACTGACCACGCACTCACAATCCTTTTCACATCAAGGTGACGGAACCTCTGAAACGGTCACTTACTTGGTGGACTTAGGAAGACAACCTTCTGGAAGGTTATCCTTTCACCACTCTAGAATCCCAGATCTCCATCACCACAGATGCGCCCTGCTGGGATGGGAGCTCACTGCTGGGATCTCCACACCCAGGGTCAGTGGAGTAAGGACAAGTCTTAGCTTCATATAAAATGTTTTGGAAATGAGAGCTGCTGTATGCGGTCCGAGCTTTGAAGGATATACTGTCACAAGATCATTCTCCTTCAAACGGACAACAAAGTAGTGACGTACTACATCAACAAGTAGGGCCGAGCACACTCTTACCCCTTATGCAGGGAAGCAATGAGGGTGTGGAGTGGTGTCAGCACAATGCACTGATCCAGGTGGTTCACAGCTGGGCGTGTCGAATGATCTGGTGGATTGTCTCAGTAGAACGGAGACAGAACTTCACGAGTGGTCTCGACACAAACGCAGTCACTTTCAAGAGTGAGGAACTCCAGACCTGGACCTTTGCATCCCTCACTCAATGCAAACTGCCTCTTCTGCTCTAGAAATCCAGAACCTGGCATTTTTGTCCAGGATGTATTCAGACTGCGTGGGCAAGACGCTTGTGTATCAGAGATTCTCTTCTCCCAGTTCAGAGGGTGCTGCTCAACTGGAGGCACAGAATGATCCTCATCGCCCATTCTGGCTTAATCAAATCTGGTTTCTATTAATCAGCAGATTGTCAAACTTCTCCGACAGCTTCCACTTCATACGAACCTGTTGACCCGGGCCCTGTAATCCATCCCTACCTGAAGTCCCTTCACCTCCATGCTTGGCTTCTAAAGAGATGGAGGTGAACAGGTTCAACTTTTCACGTGAGGGTCTCAGATATTCTGTTAGCTGTATGCAAGCCAGCTACTCGAAAAACTTGCACGACTAAGTGGAAGCGGTTCTCCATCTGGTGCGCAAAATCCTCTTGGAATCCTTTTCCTGCCCACCAAAGAAAGTCCTAGAGTATATTCTAGATCTCTCAAACACAGGCCTGCAATACTCAACCGTGAAGGTTCACCTTTATGCAATCTTAGCGCACTATATAGCACGTACACTCCATGTGTCTGGCTCAGCTACCTGTGGTCAAGAGGTTTCTTAAGGGCATCTGACATACTAGGCCACGGTCAGGCGCCGGTAGCCACCTGGGACATTAATCTTGTGCTAGACATGCTCATCCATAAACCTTCGAGCCCCTAGCTACTTGTGAGCTGAAGTTTCTGACTTGGGAGATCGCCTTCCTTGTAGCCATTATCTCCACTCACAGTGTGTCTGAAATACATGCTTTGGTCACAGACCCTCCATATACTGTATTTTACAAAGACAAGGTGGTCCTTAGGACCCACCCTAAGTCTCTGTCCAAGGTTGTCTCAGAATTCCATCTGAATCAGCCCTTGGTCCTTCCAGCCTACCATGAAACTTCCAGAATGAGGGGGCGATACCTTGCATTCTCTGGATATGAAGAGAGCTTTGCGGTTCTGCTTAGACAGAACTAAAGAATCCGCATGTCAAAACAACTATTTGTGTCCTTCAGCACAGCCCGGCTGGATCAGCCTATTGCTATCGGATGCATTTCAGCATGGCTAGTGGCATGCCTTCACCAGTGCTACTCCATGACACAGGTTAAGCTGGAAGGCAGAGTGTACGCACATTCTACCAGAGCAGTTGCAGCATCTCTGGCAGAAATCCGAACGTGCCATAGCGGACATCTGCAGTGTGGCCACTTGGAGCTCCGTGCACACTTTAATTAGCACTACACTTTGGATGTCCATGCCAGGCAGGATCAGTCCTTTGGCAGGACAATCCTTAATGGACTTCTCTTCTAAGTGAGCTCCTCTCTCCTGCCGCCCATCTCTGGGGAGGGTATTATTTAGTTACGCACTCTTCCAGTAGTGTGAATGAGTGGTGGAGACTTTATGTCCAGGAAGATATGGAAATTACATACCTACTGTAATTCTTGATCTTCATAGACAAAGTCTCCACCACTGATTCACATGCCCTACCCTCTATCCCCTGAGCTCAGTCATCCTGTTTTCAGGATCGTAGATATGTTCATCCACACTGTTTGGCATGTCCCTTTTCCCCTTTAAATCTTACCGAAGTCTTCAAGCTAGCTCTCCCAACCACCTGGGTGGTGGTTACCTCGGCTCAACCTCATGGCGCCAGATATTCCTTTCTGCTGGAGGATGCAGGTTGCCTCCCTCCTGCTCACACATTTCGTAGGCCATGGTTTCAAAACTTCAGTTTTACCGAAATTAAACTCGTTCGAGTTGGCGATCGCGCTTTTATGTCCTCTGTCATGGAAGAGAAATCTTCTCCAGGATTTCACTGGTGTCCTTGCGGCCAGAAGATGTCGCGCACCGATCCCCATCTCACGTGCGTCTACTACCTAGGTGTCGGCCATAACACCTGCCCTGCAGTTATTGGTTGGCCTTCCATCCCAATGTCCTGGACGCACCGCCTGGCATGTTTGAAGCTGGGAGACTCAGAGAAAAGGAATCTTCGGTGAAATCTAAGGAGGCGAGGTGGGCGATTTCCGCTGCAGCGGGTTCCACGAGGCAGATGGAGCATGAAGGCATTGAAGAAGCCGCCCGCTTCAGCGAAATCAAAGCTCTTTCGTTCCCCTCAACCTGGGCTCCCGTCTTCACAGGTTCTTTTAGGAGTTATGTGGTCTCCCCCACACGGCGTGAGACACCGCTGCCCGCACTTCCGCTTTCGTAAGAGGGACAAAGAACCCAGCTCGCCTTGCCTCTTGGCAAAGGCGCTCTTGAGTCAGAGAGAGGTCTCAGTCCCAGGAGCATGCGTCTCGACTCCGGTTGAGATTGCTTCTCGGCCGCAGGCTTCACGGATCTTCCATCTGGCCAGACAGAGGAAGTGGCAGTGAGGTTGAGATTGTTCTGACCACTCGACCCTCTGTCGCCGCCATGGCCGACGACTCTGGAGAGGACTCCGTCCTTGTGTTCCTGATGAGAGACCCAGCCCACAGGTTTCACCATTGAGGACCGGTTCTGGCCCCTCGGGTTTCACTGATCCCTCCATTGTCTCCTGAGCGACCGAGTCGGCCTGCCCAGTCTCGGTCCGAGGTCTCAAACCCCCTCAGCTGAACGGCCAAGGAAGAGCCATAAGCACTCCAAAGAGGCAGTGCCACAGGTCACCCTCGTCCTCCTCTGATGAGGAGGCTCAGGACGGAAACTCCGCGCATCGAGGACCTTATGTGGCAATAGCTGATTTTGACTGGGCAGAAGCTGGCTCTGCTGCCTACCCCGCCATTACTTGGCTCTCGCCTCCCAGGTTTGAAGCCTTTGGTTCCCCACCAGCGGGCCGGCCCGCCTCCCGGTTCGGCCTATTCTGGTGTCCACCGATAGTGGTGGAGCAGCATAAGCAGTTTGTGGGGAGGGCTCAGTCTAAAGAGGACTGACCAGATACCGGGCTTCCCGACATCTGTCGGTCACGGTCACCCTGGACCGCCCTCTGCAGGTCAAGGGTGATTTGGGCAGCAGGCAGCTGTACCCAGACTCCTCGGACTCTGATGTCACTGGGCTCCACTCTCATCCTGGGATGATTAGTCTTACGTTGGCACAGGGATGGAGGAAGGTCCTTCCTCCTTCCAAGGGATCCTCCATCTCATCTCTGATTCTACAGGGATGCCCGTGGAACCCATCCAGTAAAAGGCGGAGTACTCGACAGGTAGTTTTCTTTGAACATAGTATCAGTCAGCAAACCGAGGAGTCTTCCACTAAGGGCGGACTTAAGGACTTGGTCACCTGGTCCCTCCTAGCCTGCAATCCATTCACCTTCAGGCTTGGCTCCTGAAGCAGTAGAAGTAACAGGTACAAGGTATCTCACAGGGTCTCTTGAAATACTTTGGACTGCTCATAAACATTCCACTGGAAAAGGTGCAAGTGAAAAGATTTTTCATCTGGTGCTCGAAAACCTGCATTGAACTTTTGGGTGCTAACCTGACATGGTTCTGGAGTACTTGCTGGACCTTTCTGATGCTGGCTACAGTATTCCACAGTAAAAGTCCATTTATGCATATCACAAGCCTGTAAGTCCCTCTATCCAAGACAGCTGCCACTGCTCAAGAGGTTCTTTGGCGCATCCTACATGCAAAGCCTCTCATCAGGAGGCCGGTGACTGCCTGGGATATTAACCTTGTGCAAGATATGCTCACCTGCAAACCTTTCGATCCTCTTGTGACTTCTGAGCTGACATTTTGACTTGGAAAGTAGCTTTTCTAGTGGTCATCACCTCTACTCTCAGAGCGTCTGAAATCCATGTCCTGATCACATATTCTCCATATACTGTTATCTGCAGAGTCATAGTAAATCTTTGGGGGTATCTCAAGTCATCAGGTTACACCGTAGGAACCTTTGCGTCAGACCGGAGAATCACACAGAAGATTTTCGGCAGTACAGCTGGGGCTGCCCATGCCTATCAATGTCCACCGTCACCAACACTATATAGGTGTTGCGGTCCCACTCCTCTTCAGTTCTTTTCCGCTGTTGACTTGCAGGCGCAGTCTCCACAAAAGACCTGTTGCAGTATTTTCACACCTTTTCTGCCTACAGACGTTTTTCTTCCGCTTGCTTAAATCTTTGGAGATTTTTCTTTATGTTGAGAGTTAACCGGTCATCTTTTCTTTTCTTGCACTGCCACTGTGGGAAGAAGATTACCTCTACAGACGAACACTGCTTGTGTCTGTTGTCTTGGCCCTGACCATGATGTCCCCGACTGTGAACTCTGCCAAAAGTTAAACCAGACAACCCTTGGGCAACGCAAGAAGGCTCTCAAAAAAAAAAAAAAAAATTCCTGATGGGCAGCAGGTAGCCAGCTCCTGGCAGGGATTCTCCAGGCTCCAGCCGCCAGTCACCCATCAGATCTACAAGCTCCCAGGCCTCCAAGGCTCGAGACAAGTCTGTGACAGGGTAGAATAGGACCCTGTCCCAGTTGTTTTGGAGAAAGTATTTAAATGCAAGGATCTGTATTCTTTCCTTTTCTGTCTCTTCTGTCTGGTTGCGCAACAAATTTTCCCAAGAGTCTTCAGACTTGATCAACCCGAACAGTCTACGCAGTCCTTTGCCTCTCTCTGTCTCCTCTTGCTGTCTGTTTCTAGGGACATGGATATGTTGTTCATCCACCCTTATTGGCAGGTTCCTTGCCGCTTTAAATCTTGCGGGAAGGTCTTCAGGCTGGCTCCTCCACCCACCGGGGTGGTAAAACTCTCAGCTCCACCCCATGATGCCAGATCTTCCTTACTGCTTGGAAGCTCAGGTTCCTCCTTAGCGCTCTGCGTTTCGACTGGTTCCTGAATTTTTCGGTCTCTCCAATTTAGTTGGAAGTTTTCTAAAACTTTGGTCTTCTTCCTCGCTGTTGCGATGGATAATTAATTTCCGGCTCCCGGAGGTGCCAGTTAATTCCTCCAGGAAAGTCCGCACTCACGTGCGTTTACTGTCTTGACCTGGACCATGATCCGCAGGTTTGCGATTTTGCTGTGCCCTTTCATCCAGCGCCCTGGAGGATCGTGCGGCCGTTTGGGGCTCAGGCGACCCTGAATCTTTTCAGCGCGGGAAAAATCGCTTGAGACTCATCGGGCAGTGTCCGCGTCGGCTGTCTCGGCTGAGCAGCTTTATCTCCTTTCCTCCATGGAAGGCGGCGACCAAGTCTGTCTCTTCCCCCACCCTCGGTCACGGCGCTTATCCCGCTCTCCTTGAGTTCTCCTCTTTCAGCTTCGTTCAAGGAGCTTTGTCAGTCCCTTTCCTCGAAGGGAGAGGACCTTGGGACCTGCCTCTTGGCCCAGGTCAAAGGAGTCGCAGGCTAAGTCCCACCATCAGCGCTGGCGGGAGCGGAGAGTTCCCCTTCCCCGTCGGACGACTTTCGACTTCGCTGAGGGTGCAGCTCAGGCCGCTGGCTTCACGGTGTCCCGTCAGGTCAGCCAGCCAGGACTCCCATTGACGTTGTCGAGTCTCCCACCCGTCATCTGGCTGTCTTCTGCTGGAGCCGCCATCCTTCGCGGTCCCCGGCGGAGGCAGAGATTCTGCCTGTACCTTGGGTGACAGGCCTCGTCCTTCGTCCGAGCCGAAGAGCGGGCGCTCCCCACTCCTTCCCAGGCCTATCCTCGGTTTCCTGAGGATTTGGGTCTTGGTCTCAGTCCTCTTCTCGGCCAAGCCGCCTCGCTGACTTCGGCGATCTCGGCCGGGCACCGAGTTAAGTGGCATTACCGTTCTTCCTCGTCTCCCTCCTCGGATGAGGAGTGGCTTCGATGCAGATGGCGCCGACGTTACGAGGAGTTCATGTGGCAGCAGTTGTTATTGTCCAGGAATCAATTGACACGATTCATTCTCCGTCCAGCAAGCAGCTGCCACCTGATCGGCCCGACACAACCGCTCGCGGCAGTCGAGGTGCCTACCCAGGGCCTGTTGTTCGTCCAAACCTTGCTGCCCCACCGTCTTCGTGGAACCTCGGTCGGGTCACCACCTGTCCCGCAGGTTGTCTGTTCCCCTCACTCCGCCCGCCCTCGGAGCGAGAGTAATTCAGGCCTGAGGCAGCTCTTTGTAGACCCGCCGAGTTCGACGTCAACCCTCCATGTTCCCAGTCGAGAGGACCCCGGTCCTCTCCGAACGCTCTGTGGACGACAGCCCATCGTCCTTTATGGGTCTGCTTCAGCTCATCTCGGAGTTCACGGGATGCAGCTTGAACCCGTATCCAAGCGGGTCTCTTATCCCCTGACGGAGATTCTAGACCGAGGGGTTCACCCTCGGAGGCCTTCCCGTGGCGAGGCCATTGTCGGCCCGGCCTTGGAGCTCTGGCGGCGGCCTACTTCCTGTACTCGCCCTCGGCCAGGATGGCCAGGAAGTACTCTGTCCCTGCCGGTTCTTTGCCTGGTTTCCGGAGCACCCCTCGGCTGAGGGGTTAGTTACCGATAATGTTTTCCAGCGCTCTGGAGACACTCGGGATGTGGATAGGCCCACCGACTAAAGAGTCCAAAAGGATGGACTATGTCGGGCCAAGGTTTACGCTCGTCCTCCTAGGCCTCCGACAGACCAGCTCGGCTGCACTGATGGCACATTTTTCTCCCCTTCTTTGGGCTCCCTGGATGAGGTGCTCCTCATCTCCCAGCCGACTCCGCGGAACACGATCCAGCGGGGCGGGACCAGGGTAGGGCGGTGGCTAAGCAGCAGCTTCAGACTGCTCTGAACTTAGGTGATTCCTGTGCCAGGTCGGTGGCAGCCGCAGTGGCCATGCGCCGCAGGGCGTGGCTGAGGTTATCCTCTTTCTCAGTGGAAACCCAGCACAAGTTGGTGGACATCCCTTCTTGGGGACTGATCTCTTTGGCCCTGGGTGGAGGGACACCTCCAGGGACCGAGGAAGTCCGATGCCACTCCGGACTCTGTCACCCCGCCCGGAGGGACAAGGGCCCGCCGGCGGCTCCTGCGTAAGCCCTTGCCCCATCGGCCCCTGCGGCTCGACCTCGCCCATCAACTCCAGCATGAGGGCCAGCAGGCTTTGGCGCCTGGGCGTCCTGACCCACCAGCGGCTTCCTCTAAAGGGAAGCAGGAGGTAGAGGCCCAGGAGCTCCCTCGGCCAATCCCTCCTCCAAGCCTGCTCAGTGACAGGCTGAGGGACGCTGTCCCGGCCCAGTCACCCTACCCGGGTTCCCCTGTGGGAGACTGCTCCTCCCTCCTCCACCTGGTCCGCCTCCTGGACCTCTGGGTGTCGGAGGTGCTGAGGAAGGTCCTGCCTCGGATTGCGAGCAGGCCCCACCCACTTCGAGCCGTTGCCCTCGGGGTCATGGGGCCCCAGCTTCATTGTCGGCCCGCCCGAGCTGACTTGCCTGGCCCCTTGAGATAGGGGTGATCAGGGAAGGTGGCGGTCCCCTCCAGACCCTGGGTTCGTGTCCAGGTATTCCTGGCCCCTAACGGACGGGGGCTTGCACCCATTCTTGATCCGCACGACAGGATGGTCTCGCTGTCTCGGATATCCCATCCTCAGAGCGAGGTGTGTGGCTCTTTTCCTGGTCCTCCAGGACGTACTTGCGCCGTTCCGTCTGTTTTCTTGGGGAGTCCTCCTTTTCTTAGCGGGGGATCGCTTTCACGAGTTCAGGCCAGGCCCTTGCGTCTCTGCTCAGCAGCATTCCTGCAGCACTGAGCGGTCCGGCATAACCCCACCCGGATGGCGGCCTGACTGCAACCCCTCAGGGTGGAGGAGGACAGTCCAGAGTTCTGGCCTTCTAGGTTGCTCTGACTGGTCTCCTTTTATTGAGCCACGTTGGAACTCGTGTAGCGGGTGATCCTTTCTTCGGGACGAGGCTCGACTCTTAAAACATAGAAACATAGAATTTGACGGGCAGATAAGGACCGCTTGGCCCACCCAGTCTGCCCATTTCCCTACCTGATGGATAAGCTGCAGATCCCAGTTAACCAGCAGCCTACTTCTTCCTACCCCCACCCCTAGAATTGCCTTTATGACTGTCCCATGCATGCTTGAATTCCACCACTGTTTGACTCCACAACCTCCTGGAAGGCTGTTCCATGCATCCACAACCTCTCTGTGAAAAATACTTCCTTAAATTACCTCTGAGCCCTCCCCTTCTAAATTCAAATTGTGCCCCTTGATCTTGCACACCTTTTTTGAAAGATGCTGCCCTCTTGGACTTTGTTGATTCCCTTGAGGGTACTTGAGAGTTTCTATCATGTCCCCCCTCTCCTCCTTTCCTCGAGAGGCTATACATTAAGCTCCTTAAGTCTCTCTTCATATGTCTTCCGATGCAGACCCTGCACCATTTAGTTGCTCTTCTCTGGACAGCTTCCATCCTGTCTGTCTTGCGGAGATTGGGTCTCCAGAACTGCATGAGTACTCCAGATGTGGTCTCACCAGCTGTCTGTACAGAGGGATAATAACTCTTGTTTTCTACTGGTGATGCCTCCCTATGCATCCCAGTATCCCCCAGCCCTCCTTGCTGCCTCTCACATTGCTTGCCCACCTTTAGGTCATCTGATATGACTACCCCCAGGTCCCTTTCCATTTTGTTGTTGTTAGTATCTCACCCCCAGGGTGATGGAGGCTCCTGCCATGAAATGGCTAGAAACCACCTCGGCTGCGCAAAGTCCGAGCTCGGCTCCTGGCGGACATGGCCGAGGTTCTTCCTCCCTTACCTAGTCAGGTCTGACTGGGCAGTTGTGCCCTGCCCAGGTCTTCCTGCACCAGCGTGGTCTGTTTGGATCCGCCGTTCATGCCCCTAATGGGGGCTGGCCAGCCAGCGGTCCTGGCGCCGTTCCTTTGGACCAGTCCATGACAACAGCCCAGGGGTTGAGGCAGCTCCTCCTTCGGACCGTTCCAGCTCATTTGCAGGAGAACATCCTGTTCGTCTGCCCCAAGTCGGCGGTTTTCCTGACCGATGCATCTCGGATGGGTGAGGGTGCCCATCAGGGAATACAGAGTGCACCGCCTCTGGTCCTCTCGGGAGTCCCGATGTCTTCCTACCTGCTGGAGCTCCAGGCGGTCCGCTTAGCTTGC
Source organism: Neoceratodus forsteri (assembly GCA_016271365.2). Classification (NCBI taxonomy): domain Eukaryota; kingdom Metazoa; phylum Chordata; order Ceratodontiformes; family Ceratodontidae; genus Neoceratodus; species Neoceratodus forsteri. The sequence continues at coordinate 1,690,069,808 of CM057450.1, forward strand.
ACCTCGCTCCAGTCTGTGCGGGGTCTAGTGGTTTAGGTCCAGGCGGACAATACCCGACCATGTGCTACCTATCCCGCCAGGATCGGATGAGCCCTTGCCTCTGCCTAAGGAGGTTCTCCGCTTTGGGTCTTCGGCGCGCGGGAGGCGGTTTCTAGCCATTTCAATGGCAGGGCCTCCATCACCCTGGCCGATGCCCTAAGCCGGATAAGGGCTGCGCCTCATGAGTGGTTTCCCTGCCGGAGGTAGCACAAGATCTGTTCTCCTCTAGGTCACACCTCGGGTGGACCTTTGTTTTCCTCCAGGGAGAATTGAGAGCAGAGACTGTCTCATGCCCGCCTCAGCACGGTTTGCTGTAGGGATGCTTTTGAGGCCGTGGACCGCGCCTCTTCTATGCCTCTCCCCCATTTCCCTTGACCCTCAGGCAAGGCGAAGGGAATAGGGGGCAGGTGATTCTGGTAGCCCCAGATTGGTTTGCCAGCTCTGGTATCCAGCTCTCCTCAGTCTCAGCCCCAGGCTCCGGGCGGCTTCCAGCCCCCGGTCCTGATCTCTGTTGTTAGGGAAGGTACTCCATCCGGACCTTCAATCCCTGCACCTGGCGGCCTGGTCCTGTGTGGCTAGTGGCCAGGCCTTGGGTCTTCGGCAAGGTCCCGGCGTTTTTGAGGCGTCCTGCCAGGAGTCGACCAGATATGCTCGCCTTCAAATGGAAGAGTTCTCCATTTGGTGTTGGGATAGGGTCTGGTCCCTCTCCTGTTCCTCGGAGAGCATTCCGGACTATCTGCGGTCAGTTCTTTTCATGAGCGAGGGCTTTGGTTGCTGACCCTCAAGGTCGCTCCTGTTAGCCACTCCTGTCTTCAGGGCGTGGACCCAGAAGGTAGTCGGCGGGAAGGTGGTCTGGCGCTTTCCAAGGCTCTGATCACACCCTCCCTCTGGGAGAGTATCCCCATTTCTGTGGGATCTTACACTGGTATGGGCTTAGCTCACGGGCAAGCCGTTCAAACCATTGCACAGGTGTGAGTTTCCCACCTGTTGTGGAAGAACACCTTCTTGGGGCTACCATGCCAACCAGAAGGACGGGAGAGTTCCAGGTGCTCCTTTGAATCTCCCTGTCTGGTCTTCTAAGGACAAGGTTATCCTGCGCCCCACCGAAGTTCCTTCCGTAGGCAGTGGCAGAGTCATTTTCCTAAACCAGGTGTTGTCTCTGCCGGGGTTCAACCCCATTCACACCTCGGAGGCCGTATATAGGATCCATTGGGACCCTATTTACGCTCGCCTTCCCAGGGAGCGTAGGGGCTGAAGTTCGGGAGAGGTTTGCCAGCTGTTTGTCATCTCCGCTGAAGCCACACCTGGCAGACCTGCAGCCAAGCGGACGACGAGCGGGTGGGTCACCTGCATAGATCTCCTCGCCATAGGTGGGCGGGCATGGAGCATCCCAGAGGGATAAGTGCTCATTTTACCCGCCCTTCCGCTGCATCGGTGGCTGCTTCCGAGGATACCCCTGTCCAGGGTATCCATTGGACTCCTACCCGGAAGCAGGCATATACTGGTTCCCCTTCCCATCGTCCACGCCCCGATGTTGGTCGGGGCCTCGGTTCTCCAGTCTTTTATACCTAAGTAGGGGGTGTAGCCTTGCCTTCCTTCTCCTGGAGAACTGCTAGGAGTCTGCCAATAAGTGTGGATGAACAACATATCCATGTCCCTAGAAATACAGGTTAGTCACCTGTAACAGGAGTTTTAGGAATGGTATATGTTCATCCTCACGACCCACCCGCCTCCTCTGGCTTCCAGCAGGCTAGATTCTGGCGTCATGGGGCGGAGCTGAGGTTTTACCATCCGGGTGGGTGGGAGGAGCCAGCTGAAGACCTTCCGCAAGATTTAAAGCGGCAAGGAACCTGCCAATAAGTGTGGATGAACAACATATACCATTCCTAGAACTCCTGTTACAGGTGAGTAACCTGTATTTTCCTCCTTTGCATATCTACATCTGGTAATATAAGAATGTGAGAATCAATGTATGGAAATGTAGCTGATATTGGGATCTCTTTTGTTTAGAAAATGGTTAGTGTTGCTGTTGAAATGTATATGTATTTATAATTTGAGATAACTGTAAAAAGCCAGAGGTTGGGTGCAAATGCCTGAGCCTTTTGCAAAGGCTGGAGGGACCTCAGAAGCTGTATTCTAGCAGCTCCTGAAATCTACAAAGAACAGGATGCTTGCAAAGATGGGGTTGAAAAAGACTTATAAAACAGCTAAGCTGAGCAGATATTTTATTTTGCTTGTGTATATAGTTATTCTGAACAGGTTTATTTTATAGTTACTGCAACCACAAATACAGTTTTGTGGAATTTTACAACTGCTCCTGGGTTTTCTCTCTGCTTCCTGACCTGTGCCTCAATGAGAGTCTTCAGGGGGCCAAGAAAGACCAGGATCGTGACTGCTCCCCCTGCCCACACCCAGTGGCCATCCTGTTCCCCATCATTCTCTCTTTCAGGGGCTGTTGCACAACAGCAGCTGCCCGACAAAGAGACCAGCTGTGTAGGCATCTTACTTATAGACCCATACCAACAGCTTCCATGCAAATTCCCAGGGTGCCCGACTGTCGACTTATGGGTTGTCGGCCTCAGTCGTTGATGAGCTACCCGTCGAGGTCTGTCCCTTCCTCTCCGAGTGCTACAGACTTGTTGGGCTCTCAAGTCGGACGGCTATCGACTTCTGTACTGTCGAACCTCCTCTGTCGACTATGGATCTGAATGAAGCACGTGTCAAATTCACTAATGTACTTGTTTAGCAGTTCACTGCCTTCAGTAGGCCGTCATCCACAGGAGGTTCCCGTGGACCACAGACTACCACTCCAACGCCAGACCTGGATGAGGAGGTCAGCGCCAAGGAGTACCACCATCCTGAACTCCTCCTCATAGATGATATAGAGGAAAAGAGGAAATCCTAATTCTAGGAGTGTGGATATGTTGTTCATCCACACTCTTAGGCATGTCCTTCTTTAAATCTCGCTGGAAAGTCTTCAAGTTGGCTTCTCTCACCCACACGGGTGGTAATACCTCGCTGCTCCCCATGACGCCAGATCTTCCTTTCCACTGGAAGAAAATAGAGTTCCCTCGTGCTAACTCTAGCAATCGTAGGCCTTGGATTCGCATTGTCGGTTTTTACCAAATTTATCTCTCAAATTCGTCAGTTTCGATTCCGATAATAGCGTATCTGACATGGACAAGTTGTCCCTGGATTTCGCCGTGTTTGTGCGGCCAGAAAATGTTGCGCACTGATCTCCAACTTACCCGTGTACTGCCTAGGTGTCGGTCATGACACCACCACCTGTACCTTTGCCTGGCTTCCATCCCAACATCCTGACGATCGCATGGCACGCCTTAAGCTGGGGAGAGACTGGAAAAGAGGAACCATCGAAGAAGCAAGGTGGGTGGTTTCAAGCTGCTGGATCCGGCTGAACAGCTAGAGCAGATGAAGGCCTTCAAGAAGAAGCTGCCCAAGCTCGCCAGCAGAAGTTTCTTTGTGCCTCTCAACCTCAGTTCTTCCTTCACAGGTTCCTTCAGGAGCTGTGCCAGTCTTCCCCACCAGGGTGAGGCGCCTTGGGCTTGCACTGCTCCCCGCCTCTTGAAAGAGGGATAAGGATCCAACGCCTTCAAAGGACACGCTCCTGGACCGAGAGTCCGAGTCCCAGGACACTGCGACTGACTTCGGCCCGAGATCGCTTTCCTCGGCTGCCAGCTTCACGGATCTTCCATCTGGCCTGGCAGAGACCGAGGAATCTGCTGATCTGGCCGAGATTGTTCTCGAGCCGATTGATCCGATTTCTCACACTCCATCTCGGAACAGTTCTTTAGAGGACCCTCGTCCTTTCTTTCCCCGATGACGAGACACTTCCTTCGGTGTCCCCATCAAGGGAATTGATCTGGAGCCTCTATTTTCCTAAGCCGGTTTCTCCCGCTTTGGCTGACGCTATCGGTCTCGATCAAGGACTCTTGTCACCTTCGGAAAACCGAAGAAAGGCCACCAGCATTCAAAAGAGGCGCCGCTACAGGTCCTCATCCTCCCGGATGGGGAGAGGCTTCAACGGAAACTCCGCCAACACTGTGAGGAGCTTATGTGGCAACAGCTGATTTCGCCAGGCAGAAGCCAGCTACGCCGTCCACCTGGCCATTACTTGGCCTGCGCCTCAAGGACCGACGCGGACCCCTTCAGATCCGAGTCTTTGGTTCCTCCTCCTGTGGGGCCAGCCATTGTTCCAGATAAGCCCATACTGGTCTCATCACCGATTAGGGTGGAACCACCGCCTAACAGCTCTCCTCTGGGGAACCCTTGAAAGGGACCGTCCAGACACCGGGCTTCCCACGCCTGTCCATCACGGTTACCCGACTGCCCTCGGCGTATCAAGGAGGACATGGGCGGGAGACTGCTGTATCCAGACTCTTCAGATTCGGATGCCACCAGTTTGCACGCCCATCTGGGTGATGAGGAGTCGCTTTGGCAGGCCTAGAGGAAGGTCCTTCCTCCTTCAGGGCATCCTTTGCCTCATTTCCGATTCCATCGGAATGCCCCTTGAGTCTATCCAGAAAAGGTGGAGTACCCCTCACGGATATCCTAAGAGGGATACCCGACAGAGGCCTTCCAGTGGCTGAAGCCACTACTGGTCTAGCCCTTGAGCTTTGGCAGCGTCCAGGCTCCCTTGCCCAGCACCATCTGCCCGTATGGCCCGTAAGTGCACGCGGTGCCCTGTGGGATCCCTGTCGGGATTCACAGAACATCCCGGCTGAGAGCCTGGTGACTGCTTCCATTTTTAGACGTACTGGTTGCTCAACCGACCTCTGGACAAGGAGTCCAAGAACATGGACCATTCTGCCCATAAGGTCTCACGCGGCCTCTTCCTTGGGCCTTCATCAGGCCAGTTCGCCTGTGATCATGGCCCACTTCCATGCCCTTCTAGGGTCACTGGATGAAGTACTTCCTTATCTCCCAGGACATGCAGACCACGATCAAGCAAGTCCATGATTAGGGCCATGTTGTCGCCAAACAGCAGCTTCAGACGGCCTTAGACATCGGGATTCTTGTGCCCGCTCTTTAGCAGCCACAGTGGCCACCTGCCCAAGGCTTGGCTGAGGTTATCCTCCTTTCCTGTGGATACCCAACACAAGTTAGCTGATGTGCCTTCCTTGGTACCGACTTGTTTGGCCCAGGAGTGGCAGGAGACCTTCAGCATATTGAGCAGTTCAGTGCCACCTTTGATGCCACTTCTGCTAAGGGTTTCTCGGCAAGAACCAGCAGAAGAGGAAGCCCTTTCGACAGTCCTCCCTTCGGTCAGGCAGCCCTCCTATCAAGGAGGTCAGCAGCACCAACAGCAGCAGCAGGCTCAAGCTTGGCACCCCTAGGCCCAAGCAGGGCCCTCAACAGCCCGTAAAGGAGGCCGAGGTGCTGGTCCAGGAGCTTCCTCCTCTAAGCCTGCTCAGTGACAGGTTGGGGTTGTCACCCTACACCCGTCACGCCTGCCCTGGGTCCTCCCTGGGGGGTCGGCTCCGCCACTTTCCACCTGGTCCGATATCCTCGGACAGGTGGGTTCTAGAGTGGTCGAGCAGGGACTGCCTCTGGAATTGGAGCAGTACCCACCCAGCTGAGCCTGCGCCTCGGAGGAAAAGATTTCAGCTCACACGCAGACGGCTCTTTGAGACTTTGAGGCTCCTCCGCAAGGAGGTGGTAGCTCAGTGCCAGATCTGCCTGTAGACCCAGGCTTTGTATCCAGGTACTTCCTGGTGCTCAAGCGGGACGGGGCGCTGGCTCTATCCTAGATCTCCACGACCTTAATCAGTATCTCAGATCTCACACCTTCCAGATGGTAACTCTGAACCAGATCATACCATTCCTGGAGCGAACGTGGTTTTGTTTACTGGATCTACAGGACACGTTCTTTCACGTCCCAGTCCGTCCATCCCACCAGCAGTTCCTCTGCTTCAGGGTTGAGGGGACCCTGTACGAGTTCGGGCATGCCATTCAGCCTGTCATCAGCCCTCTGCGGGTCTTCAAGTGCATTACAGTAGTGGCAGCCTATCTTCAGGCCGAGGAGTTCGAATCTACCCTTATATCGACGACTGGCTTTCAAGCGGTTCCTCCTTCAGGTGGTGGAGAGATCCAGGGATCTGGCTCTCGTAACCTGTTTTCAGCTTGGCCTCCTGATCTCGACGCCAAGTCGAACTCGTGCTGTCTCAGGTGATGGGCTTTATCGGGGCAGAGCTCGACTCTTGTCAAGCCAGAGTCCGGCTCCCGGCGGACAGGGCGTGGAGGTTCTTTCCTCCTTTGCCCAATCATTTCTGGTTGAGCTCTTGCGCCCTGCCCAGGACATTCTGCGCCTTCTGGGTTACATGGCGGCATGCACCTCAGTGGTCCTTGCGAAATAGGAGCCACATGCACCCCTCCAATGGGAGCTGGCTGCCCAGTGGACTCCAGTGCCATGGTCAATTTGACCAGCTGATCACGGTAACCCAGAAGATGTGGGACGCCTCCAATGGTGGACCGTCCCAGAACGGTTGCAGGAAGGGATCCAGTTTGTCCGCTCTCTGAGCAGACTGTCGTCCTCACGACCGATGATTTCACATGGGCTGGGAGCCCATGGGGGACGACGGGCCACGGGTTCTGGACCCCAGATGAGTCCTGATACCACATCAACCTGTTGGAGCTCAGAGCAGTCAGACTGGCACTGTCAGCATTCGCCTCCTCAGCTCCGGGTCAAGTGGTTCAAGTCCAGACTGACAATACCACGACCATGTACTACCTCAACAAACAGGGGCGGCACACGCCTCCCATCTGCTGTGCAAGGAGGCGCTCACATCTGGACCCTCGTCAGCGGTTGGGTGGATTCCAGCCATCCATGTGGCAGGAGTCTTGAACCACCTGGCGGATGCTCTCAATCGCTTAGGCCGGACATCCCATGAGTGGTCCGCCCATCTAGAGGTAGCTTACAGTCTGTTCTCCCATTGGGGCAAACTGTTGGTGGACCTGTTTGCCTCAGGAGAATGCCAAGCTGAGTCTGTACTATGCCCCTTCAGCAGGGCTTGCTGCAGGGGATGTCTTTCCAGGCCATGGACCCAGGTCTCCTTTACGCCTTCTTTCCATTTCCTTGATCCACAAGTTGTTACCAAGGTGAGGAGGACAAGGCAGGTGATTCTGGTAGCCCCAGATTGGCCATGCCAGTTCTGGTACCCAGATCTCCTCGCCCAGCTGCAGGCCCCCGAGCTGCTTTTGTACATGCCCGTACTCTGATATCATTAAACCAGGGGAAGGTCTTCCATCCGACTGTCAATCCCTGCACCTCACAAGCCTGGTACCTGAGCGGCTAGAGTTCCAGGGTCTGGGTCTTTCCGAGGATGTCTACACTGTGGTGGAGGCATTTCGCAAGGAATCACCAGAAAATGTTATGCCTTCCAATGGAAGAGATTTTCCATTTGGTGTCAGGGTTGGACCCTATCCTGCTCTGTGGCTAACTTTCTAGACTACCTTGGTCTCTCTCCAAAGGGGGTCTTGTCACGACCCTTAGGGCATCTGGCACCATTTCTGCTCACAATGAGCACGGGCTGGTCAGCTGACATTGGCACAGGGGACAGTGGTCAGCGCCTTCAAAGGCCTGAATCGCATATTCCCTCCGTGCGTGAACCTCCACCTCCGTGGGTCTCTTGCTGGTTTTGGCAAAGCTCATGGCAAGCCATTCGAACCAATGCACAAGTGTGAGCTGTCACACTTGTGGAAGACAGCCTCCTGGTGGCTATCACGCCAGCCAGGACGACAGGGGAGTTCCAGGCACTTTCCATGGACTCCACTTATCTGGTCTTTCACAGGGACAAAGTTGTCCTGCACCCCACCCGAAATTCCTTCTGAAGGTGGTCTCAGAGTTTCACCTTATTCAGGTGTGTTGGTTCTGCCGGTATACTACCCTAACTACACCTCGGATGCCGAGTACAGGCTCCATATCTGAACCTGAGACGTGTTTCTCCTGTTATAAGGAAAGAATGGCGGAAATTCATGGAGAAGTTCGCCAGCTGTTTGTCACCTATGCTGAAGCCGCTTTGGTGGACCTGCCTCCAAACGGACCATTGCATGCTGGACTCATCATGCTGGTCTGTGCTATGAGTTGGCGGGCAAAGCCTCAAAGAGGGTTAAGAGCTCATTCTGCCTGCCATACTGCTGCATCGGTGGCTGCTTCCAGGACATCCCTATCCAGGAAATCTGTCGGCTGCTACCTGGAAGTCGGCAAACACCTTTATTTCCCACTACCACATCGACCTTGAGTCACGCCGAACGCTGGTTTTGGGGCCTCGGTTCTCCAATCTGTTTCCTAAGTAGAGTGTAAGCGCTTTGCCTCCCTCCCCTGGGAACTGCTTGAGTCTGCCAAAGAGTGTGGATGAACAACATATCCACGCCCTAGAAGAACAGGTTACTCACCTGTAACAGATCTTACTTAGTGGGAGCTCTTGCAGCAGGCTGTAACAGTTAGGAATATGCACAGGCACTAGGACCCTCACTCCTCAGTTCTTCCCGCCACCGCCCCGCGTAACGTGAGAAGCCTTCATTTCCAGCTTGCCAGAAACAGCTAAATTACTATATTTTTCAACCTGTTTTTGTACAGTTTTCGACTGTTTTTCTGTGTTTTCGACGGATGTCTTCGCCATCTTCGGTCTCCAGAGCCACACTGGAACAAGTGCGACTGCGGGAGGCAGATCCCTGCTAAGGATGGGCACAAGCGCTGTGTCTTTTGCCTCGGGCCGGACCACGACACCTCGGCCGTCTCAGCCTGCCAGGTGTTCACCAGCTGGACCCGGATCCGACGTCTCAAGGCCCTGAAGGCATTCCTTTTAGAGAAGATGGATTGACACTCCTCAGAGGGGAAGCGCAAGGAGAAGACCAAGCACCACGGGAAAGACCGTAGTCGGTCCTGGCACTGGTCTCGGTCGCAGTTCCATTATTGTTCGCAGCCCTCTCCCAAGAAGGCCCGTGTTTCCCTGGGCTCAGGCGAGCATCCAAAATCTTCCAAGGCCGGCCCATGGGGGGGAGAAGCCAGCCAAGCCTAAGATAACCCTGCTAAGGGTTACCACCAAGCCCTTGGAGGTAAAAGTTTCAGCCCCATCTCTCAAGGCACCGGCGCCGCCTGCTAAAGGCGCGCCTCCGGAGCCGAAGAACTGTCCAGCGCCCCCAGCGGCACCCCGTCATCTGTCTCACCACCAACACCAGTTGAAGGGGCGATAGGTGTGGGCGCTGCCACAGAAGAGCCGACATCCCGTCTCCCAAGTCCTCCTTCCCCTGGGCTCCCAAGAGGGCTCTCCTTCTCGGGCCGACATCCAGGATACTCCCTTTCCAGGCCGAGCTGCTGAGATTTTCTCAGACGAGCTGCAGGAGTTCTCCTTTTGGTGGGGACAGGTCCAGAAGCGCCCCCCCATCGCCGGCCCAGACACCGGTACCGGACCCAGCGGGCAAATCACAGCCTGGAGGTGAGCCTTCCACGAGGAAGTCCCCAGAGAGGCCGCCTACATTTCCATCCAGGGTTCATTCCCACGCCTGGTCCAAAGACCACCGCCGACGCTCCAAAGACTCTGGAGACCGGTCCAGGTCTCACACTCGCAGCCCTTCTCGTTCTCCTAGACGAGCGCACTCCCGACGTCGGCCCTCTGACAGACTGTCTTTGCTCCGTCGCCGGTCTCTGGACCGGAGTCTGTCTTCTGACCGACGTCGGTCCCCCAGCTACTGACGACGGAGGAAGTCTGGTCATAAGGAGAGATCTAACTATTCCAGACCTGGTAGTCTATTTCCCTCTTCTTCGTCGACATCTTCCTCTCTCGATGTGGGGCAGTCCCCCGGAGAGAAGGACCAGCCTCGCTCGCCTCCAGATGATCCGACCTTTATGGACGTCATGAGGCATATCCAGGCCTCCAATGAGTGAGAAACTGAGGACCTGGATCCGGAACACCGAAGGTTGGCCAAATACCTGAGGCAAAAGGAGCTGAAACCATTGGTGGTTCCTCCTTTAGTGGACACTTTCCAGGACCTGACTCTGACTACCTGGAAGCGTCCGGCTTCCATCCCAGCTGTTCCCAAAAAATCAGACAGGCTGTATAAGGCCCCCGAGGGCAGAAGACTTTTTAGCAGAGAACCCTCAGGCAGACTCTTGGGTCATCACGGCTGCCCATGACAAGTCCAGGCAGCCGACGCACCTTAGCTCACAGCCTCCCGATCCGGAGTCTCTGTATTTGGACCAGGTGGGCAAGAAAGTTTACTCTGCCTCCACCTGCTCCATCCGGTCCCTTAACTTCCTGACGCATATGGTCCAGTACCAGAATGCTCTGTGGGAGAGGGGACAAGAGCTACTGAGAGCCATGCCAGATTCCGAGCAGAAGACGGAACTCCTGGACATTGTTAAATTGGGCTCCGACGTAGGTTCTCATGTCCTGAGAGCCTCGTACGACACTGCAGATACGGCAGCCGCTTCCGGGGTGTGCCTTCGGCGCCATGCCTGGTTAAGAGTTTCGGATTTTCACCAGGATCTGCAGTATCAGGGATTTGCCATTCCAGGGTACCGTGTTGTTTGGGCAAGAGACAGAAGCTTTGATTTCTCATCTCCAGGAGTCGGGCAAGTCCATCTGTTCGGTCCACCAAATGTACCACAGCGACCAGCAACGGAAACGGCCATTTCTAGGGACATGGATATGTTGTTCATCCACACTCATTGGCAGGTATCCTTGCTGCTTTAAATCTTGCCGGAAGGTCTTCAAGCTTGCTCCTCCCACCCACCCGGGTGGTATAACTCTCGGCTCCGCCCCCATGATCGAGATCTTCCTTACTGCTTGAAGCTTCAGGTTCCCTCCCTAACGCTCCGCGCTTGAGAGACTGGTTCTATTTCTCCGCTTATGGATTTAAAAATAAATTTTGCGTAAAAAGACTTCAGTCTTCGATCCTCGCGGCTGCGATGGACAAATCGACTCGGATTTGGAGATGCCCATGCGGCAGAAGATGTCTCGGGCGGATCACACTCACGGTGTCTACTGTTAGGCCTTGAGCACGACCCGCAGGCTTGCGACCATGCTCATCCTGCCGACCTCGTCCTCGAAGACCGTGCTGCCCGATTGCAACTGGGCCGTCCCGGCGTTTCCCTCGGTGAAGAAGTCCAAGGAGGCCGGTTGGCCGGTTTCGGGGCGGCGGGCTTCGGCGGATCCTTTCGGCGGATGATGCGCCTCGAAGAGGAGGCGGCTGGGCATATCTTCCTCGGCAGCGGCATTTATCCCGCTCTCTCTGGGTTCTTCCTACACGGCTTCTTTTAGGAGCTTTTGTCTGTCCCTCTCCACTAAGGGAGAAGGGCTCTCTTCTTCTGGACCTTATTCTCGGGTCCAAAAGAAGGACAGGGTAGAGTCCTTCCGTCGGACGCTCTTGGGAGCGGGAAAGGTCCCTCTCCCGAGTCGTCGACCGTCGGCTCGCTCGAGACCGCTGCTGCCACTGGTCTCACGGTGTCCCCTCCAGGTCAGTTGACCGAGACTCCCACCGCATCGTCGAGATTTTCTCGACCCGTTGGACGGGCTGTCTCCTTTAGCAGCCGAGATTCCCCTCTCCCTGTTCCGCCGGGAGGAGTTGAGGATCCTGGCTCGCCGAGCCTCCTGTCTCGGAGCCCTTGGATGGACCATCCCGAGCGAAGGAGTGCCAGTTCCGGCCGACACCTCCCTCAAGACCACCTCGGAATTCGGACCTCGGTCTCGGTCTGGACCTCTATGTCCAGCCAGATCTCACCGTTATAGGCGGTCTCGGTTCCGGCACACTGCAAGCGGGCGTCGCCCGCTCTCGTCTCGTCCTCCTCCTCTGATCGAGGAGGCTTCATGTAATTACGTCGGACGGTACGAGACCCTCATGTTGCAACAGTTCTCCTGGCCGGGGTGTTTTCACCTCGCCGCTTCCCGCGCCATTAAGTAGGCTGTCACCGAGCGGCCGACAACCTCGACTTTATCCGAGGGAGTTTACCCAGGTCACCGGTTGTTCGGCCAAACCAGCTGCTCCACCGATTCCGTGGAACCTCCCGCCTCCACAGCCACCCATTGGGGTCCCGACCAAGGATTCTCGGTCGGCCATGGCCCACCCATCGGCTGTCAGTCACCCCTCACTCCGACCGACCGGCAGGTGAAGGGTGGCTCAGGCCAGAGGTAAGCTCTTCAGGACCTTCCGAGTCCAAGATGATTCCTCCTTTTCCAAGCGACTGGACCTGGAGTCTTCAGGAGGTCAGTCAATGGACGATAGCCCGTCGTCCTTCCTAGGACTGCTTCTGCTCATCTCGGAGTCCACCGGGATGGAGCTCGAACCAGTTTCCAACGGGCCAGGTATCCTCACGGAGATTCTGGACCGAGGGATTTCACCGGAGGCCTTTCCGTGGCCGAGGCCATAGTGGGTCCGGCATCTGAGCTGTGGCAGCGCCTGCTTCCTGCCCTGCGCCTGGCCAGGATGGCCAGGAAGTATGCGGTCCCTACTGTCTCCTTGTCCGGTTTTGAACACCCTCTGCTGAGGGGTTGAGTTACCGACAGCTTTCATGCCGCAACGCCCAGGGATGTGGACAAACCTCCTGACAAGGAGTCCAAGAAATTGACTATGTCGGCTAAAAGTCTACGCTCATGCCCTCTCTCGCCTCTCGTCAGGCCAGTTCGGCCGTCCTCATGGCACATTTTTTCCATGCCCTGTTGGGCTCCCCTGGATGAGGTCATCCTCATCTTCCCGCCCGATCCGCAGACTACGGTTAAGCAGGTGCGGGACCAGGGCAGGGCAGTGGCCAAACAGCAGCTCCAGATGCTTTGGATATGGGGACTCATGTGCTAGATCGGTATGCCGTAGTGGTTATGCGTCGGCGGGTTTGGCTGAGAATATCCACCTTTACTCGGATACCCAGCACAAGTTGGCGGATGTTCCCTTTTGGGACTTACCTCGGCCCTGGGGTGGAAGGTCACCTGCAGAGGATCGAGAAGTCCAATGCTACCTTGGACTCGGTCTCTTCGCTCAGAAGGACAAAGGCCACGTCACAGCCTAAGCCCTTTCTGTCCTTCTGTGCCCCAGCGCCGGCCCGGCACGGTTAGGCCAGCAGGCTCGGCCTTGGTATCCCAAACCCAAGCCGCCGGCTTCCTCAACAGGAGGCAGGAGGAGGAAGGTCTCAGGAGGTCCCTCGGCCGTCCTCCTCCAAGCCTGCTCAGTGACGGGCTGAGGGGTGTCGCCCCCATTCCCCGCTCACTCATTCTCGGTCCTCGGGGACGGCTCCGCACTTGCTCCGCCTGGTCCGCTGTTACCACGGACAGGTGGGTCTTGAGGTGGTGGAAGAGGCCTGCCTCTGAATTCGAGCAGGCACCACCTTCAGAGCCGCCGCCTCGGGGCTCTGGGGTCCCCAGCTCACTGGCGGCCTCGTCGAGCCGACATCGCTCTCCTCCTCCAGAAGGAGGTGATAAGAGGGTGGCGGACCCTCCTTCAGAACCAGGGTTTGTGTCCAGGTACTTCCTGGTTCCGAACGGACGGGGTGGCGCCCATTCTCGGACTCCACGACCTAAACAAGTTCCTAAGGTCTCGAACCTTCAGGATGGTCACCTGGCTCAGATAATACCATCCTTGAACGCGTGTGTATGGTTCTGCTCTCTGGACTTGCAGGACGCTTTCACGTCCCTATCCGTCCGTCTCACCAGAGATTTCTTCGCTTCTGAGCTGAAGGATCCTTTTCGAAGTTCCAAGCCATGCCCTTCGGCTTGTGTCCAGCTCCCAGGGTCTTCACCAAATGCATGGCAGTGGTGACAGCATTTCTGCGGCGCCGAGGGTCCGGTGTACCCCTTACCTGGATGACTGGCTGATAGCAGCTCCTCCAGGAAGGAGGCGGAGTGTCCAGAGATCTGGCCTCCAGGTCTGCTCTCAACTGGGCCTCCTTATCAACGAGGCCAAGTCGAACTCGAGCCAAAGCAGGTGATTCTATTCATCGGGCGCAGCTCGACTCTTCGAGCCAGAGCGCCGCTCCCGCGGACAGGGCTGGGGTTCTTTCCTCCCTGGGCCGATCATTTCTGGTTGGGCAATTGCGCCTGCCCGGGACTTCCTGCGCCTCCTGGGTCTCATGGCGGCCTGCACCAGCGTGGTCCGTTGTGCCTCTGAACATGCGCCCTTCAATGGGGACTGGCCAGCCAGTGGTCAGCAACGCTGTGAATCCTTTGGACCAGCTTTGTGTTGTTGACTCAGGAATGTGAACGCCTCCAGTGGTGGACCGCTCCAGATCATTTGCAGGAGGGCATCCTGCTCGTCTCGCCCGAGCCGACGGGTCTCTATCGACCGATGCCTCTCTGATGGGTTGGGGTGCCCATCTGGGGGAACACTGCCTGCGGCCTCTGGTCCCCGCTGGAGTCCCCGACACATCAACCTGCTGGAGCTCCGAGCGGTCCGCCTAGCTCTCACCGCCTTGCCCGTTCCTCCGGGGTCCAAGTGGTCCGAGTCCAGACGGACAATACCACGACCATGTTCTGTCTAAACCGCCAGGCGGGACGCGCCTCCATGCTTCTATGCAAGGAAGCTCTCCGAGATTTGGTCACTGGTCGCAGCCTGGAGGCGGATCTCCTAGCCATTCATGTGGCAGGAGCCTCCAACACCCTGGCCGATGCCCTGAGCCGGATAGGGGCTGCATCCCACGAGTGGTCTCTCCTGCCTGAGGTAGTACAGCATCTGTTCTCCCATTGGGGCACACCTCAGGTGGACCTGTTCGCCTCCAGGGAGAACGCGGAGCTGAGACTGTTCCATGCCCGCCCTCAGCAGGGCTCGCTGCAGGGGATGCCTTCTCGAGGCAGTGGACCCCGGCCTCTTTACGCCTTTCCCCCATTTCCCTTGATCCACAAGGTGCTTCTCAAGGCGAGGAGGGACAAGGCGCAGGTGATTCTGATAGCCCCAGACTGGCCTTGCCAGTTCTGGTACCCAGATCTCCTCAGTCTCAGCTCCTGGACTCAAGGCAGCTTTCCAGCTCGCCCGACCTGCTCTCAGTCAATCAGGGAAGGTGTTCCATCCGGACCTTCAATCCCTGCACCTGACGACCTGGTTCCTGGAGCTGGCTAGAGTTCCAGGCCTTGGGTCTTTCCGATTTAGGTCTCAATGTAGTTGAGGCGTCCCATAAGGAGTCGACTCAGAAAATGCTATGCCTTCAAATGGAAAAGGTTTTCCTTTTTGGTGTCAGGCAAGGGCTTGGACCCTTCCTCCTGTTCCTTGGCAAGCATCTTGGACTATTTATGGTCCCTTTCTAATCAAGGGCTTAGGTCGACGACCCTAAGGGTGCACCTGGCAGCCATCTCTGCTTACCGGGCGCGGGCCGGGAAGCAGTCGGTGGCGCAGGAGAAGGTGGTCTGGCGCTTTTTCAAAGGCCTTGATCACATTTCCCCTCCGGTGCGGGAACCCCCACCTCGTGGGATCTCATGCTGGTACTGGCAAAGCTCATGGGCAAGCTTATTCAACCTATGCACAGGTGTGCTCTTCTCTCACCTGTCGTGAAGACCGCCTTCTTGGTGGCTATCACGCCAGCCAGAAGGATGGGAGAGCTCCAGGCGCTTTCCATCGAGTCTCCTTACCTGGTCTTCCACAGGGACAAGGTTGTCCTGCGCCCCCACCGAAATTCCTTCCAAGGTGGTGTCGAGTTTCACCTTAACCAGGTGTTGACTCTGCCGGTGTTTTACCCAATCACACCTCGGAGGCTTCAATACAGGCTCCACTTTGGACTCCTGAAGGCGCCGCTATTATAAGGAGCGCATTTGCTGAAATTCGGGAGGTTCGCCAGCTGTTTGTCACCCACGCTGAAGCTGCACCTGGCAGACCTGCAGCAAGCGGACGATAAGCAGGTGGGTCACCCTGCATAGATCTCATATAAGCGGCGGGCATGGAGCCTCCCAGAGGATAAGAGCTCATTCACCCGCCATACTGTTGCAACGGTGGCTGCTTCCAGGACGCCCCTATCCAGGAAATCTGCAGGCTGCTACCTGGAAGTCAGCAAACACCTTCATTACCATTACCACATCGACCTTGAGTCACCGGATGCTGGTTTTGGGGCCTCGGTTCTCCAGTCTCTTTCCCAAGTAAGTATTGGGGTGTGCGCCTTGCTCCCTCCTCCCGGAGTACTGCTAGAGTCTGTTATGAGTGTGATGAACAACATATCCATGTCCCTAGAAATACAGGTTACTCACCTGTAACAGGAGTTCTAGGAATGGTATATGTTGTTCATCCACACCGACACCCGACCTCCTCCGGCTCGACGCACAACCTGAGCTTCCAGTGGGCCAGATCTGAGCGCCATGGGGCGGAGCCGAGAGTTATACCACCCGGTGGGTGGGAGGAGCAAGCTTGAAGACCTTCCGCAAGATTTAAGCGGCAAGGATACCTCAATTGAGTGTGGATGAATATATACATTCTTAGAACTCCTGTTACAGGTGAGTAACCTGTATTTACTCACCTGTAACAGGAGTTCTAGGAATGGTATATGTTGTTCATCCACACGACTCCATTCGACCTCTGCTCGACGCAAAATCTGGAGCTTCCAGCGGCCAGATCTAAGCGCCATGGGGCGGAGTCGAGTTATACCACCCGGGTGGGTGGGAGGAGCAAGCTTGAAGACCTTCCGGCAAGATTTAAAGCGGCAAGGATACCTGCCAATGAGTGTGGATGAACATATACCATTCCTAGAACTCCTGTTACAGGTGAGTAACCTGTATTTTGCAAGCCCTCAGGTGGACAAGCCCGTGGTAATCAGCAGGGTCAGAGAGGCGGCTTTCGTAGGAGAGCATGTAACCAGCAACCTGAAGGCGCTCCTAACCGTGGGCCCAAGTCTTCCCAGGCCTCTCGGCCACGCCTGGCTCCAGCCCAATGACTCTTCGCTCTCCCCAAAGGGAGACCGAGACGGTCAGGGTCGCCTCCCTTCATCTCGCAGGGTGGAGGTCGATAACTGCAGACCAATAGGTCCTGGACATTATTAGGACACGCTAGAGTTCATGGAGTTCCCTCCAAATACTCCACCAAAGTACTTCTGATATCCTCCTCCTCACATCCCACTGATAGGAGAAATTCTGACCCTCTTGCAAGAAAAGGCACTAGAGCTAGTCCCCTTGCATCAGCTGGGAAAGGGGTTTTATTCCTACTTCTTCCTGGTCCCAAAAAAGACGCAGGATCTTCATCCCATTCTGGGCTTCAACGCTCTCAATCTCTTTATAGAGTACAAAAGGTTCAGGATGGTGACCCTTCCAGGGCTACTCCCCCTGCTGCACCAAGGAGACTGGCTCTGTTCCCTAGACATGCAGGATGCATATTGGGGTCTTCCCTCCCCACCGGAAGTTTCTGAGGTTCCACTTCCAAGGGAGCACTACCAATTCCGAGTTCTTCCATTCGGCCTCTCCTCCGCTCTGCGAGTCTTTACAAAATGCTTGGCAGTGGTGGCTATGGCTCTAAGGCGCATGGGGCACTACGTTTTCACTATCTCGATGATTGGCTGCTTACAGCCCCATCCAGATCAAGCCTACTTCACGCCCTCGGAGACACCTATACTCTGTTCCGAGAGCTGAGGATCACTCTAAACCTTCAGAAATCGTCCCCCAAGCCCAGTAGAAGACTATTCTTCATTGGAGCGCTCCTGGGTTCTATCCAGGGCATGGCTTTCCTACCCCCGGACAGGGGCGATCGCCTGCAAGAGACTGCCGAATGGATCTCAGTTAACTCAAGTTCCAGCGCAGAACTTCCTCAGGGGCACATGGCGGCCATTCCAGTCACTCCTCTGGCCCGCCTCCACATGCGGGTCCCACAGTGGATGCTCAGGGTACAGTGGGACCAGGGCTACGATCTAGACTTTCTAGTCAAGATCACTGAGCCAGTCAGGAGAACTTTTCTTTGGTGGATAGACCCCCGGAATTTGGAGAAAGGGGTCAGGTTTCATCCGGAGCCACCATGTCAGACTCTTACGACAGATGCATCGGATCTGGGATGGGGAGCGCACCTGGGTGCTCATCAGATGCAAGGGGTTTGGACATCCGAGGAGCGATCTCTCCATATCAATGTATTGGAGATGCGAGCGGTTCTCTGTGCCTTACAGGCTTTTCAAGAGGACCTGTGCCAGGCTCTCTTCTAATTCAAACAGAAAATATGGCGGTCGTCTTCTACATCAACAAGCAAGGGGGTACTCTTTCATATCCCCCTTTGTAGGGAGGCGATGAGTCTGGCACTGGGCGCTGGAGTGGCACATTCTGCTGTCCACAGTGCTCGTTCTAGGCGTCCTGAACAATCTGGCTGACAGCTTAAGCAGGTCTCGTTCCAGAGTGCACGAGTGGGAGCTGTTACAGTCCATAGTAGATCAGCTCTTCGACAAGTGGGGTTATCCAGAGCTGGACCTCTTTGCGTCACCACGCAATGCCAAACTGCCAATTATTTGCTCGCGAGAGTACGCGCCTGGAGTTTTCTGGCCAGACACGTTATCCCTTTGCTGGGCAGGGAGGTTTCTGTGCCTTCCCGCCCTTCCCTCTCATTCAGAGTTATGCTGAAGTTACAGGCAGAAGGGGCTGAAATGATTCTAGTAGCCCCCCGATGGCCTCTGCAGATTTGGTTCCCACTCCTGCAGCGGTTATCCACGGAACCTCTCTGCTGCCCATATGCTCGCAATTGCTATCCCAGAAACAGGGGTTGCTGGTCCATCCGGATCTCCGTTCCTTACATCTGCATGCTTGGCTCCTTCAGACGTAGCTCAACAGAGATACGGGGTTTCCCCGGAGGTGGCGGCTGTCCTGGTGTCTGCGAGGAAGCCCTCCACCTGCTCTGCCTGTGCTATGAAATGGAAGCGGTTTTGTTTATGGGTTTCGTCTCAGCATTTGGACCCCATCTCCTGTCTAGTGAACTCAGCGTTACAGTACCTCCTCCTCTTGTACCAACATGGCCTGAGTTACTCCACTATTAAGGTGCACATGTGGGCTATCTCCGCCTATCATGCTCTGATTGGAGACGATGCGTTAGCACAGTTGGATGTAGCCCACACCTTTCTGAGAGGAAGTTTGCATATGAGACCTCCCATTAGGAATCCTATCCCACCCTGGGATCTCCTTTTTGTGTTGGAGTAGCTCACCCTCCCTCCCTTTGAGCCAGCAGCAGATTGTGAGCTGCATTTTTTTTTTCCTAGAAGGTGTTTTTTGGTTGCTATTACATCAGCTTGAAGAGTTTGAGCTTCAGGCTCTGATGTGCAAAGAGCCGTATTTGGTTTTCCACAGAGAAAGGGTTTTCCTTAGAACAAATCCTAAATTTCTTCCGAAAGTGGTCTCGGAGTTGACCCTCAACCAGTCGGTTGACCTTCCAGTCTATTTTCCTTCCCCATCTAATAGAGGGGAAGCTCTTTACACATTGGATGTCCACAGGACTTTGAGGTATTGCCTCAAAAGGACTACTTCTTTAGATCAGTCGGAGCAACTCTTTGTGGCCTTTGCCCACAGTGCTTGGGCAAACCGTGACCAAGCAGACAATTTAGTGGATCGTCCACTGCGTACCCTTCTGCTATGAAAGCACAATAAACCCTCACCGGGTCCTAAGTCGGGAGTCACCCACCAGGGGAGTGTTCTTTTTGTCGCCATGAGAAATGTCTCTATAAGGGACACGTGTGGCTGCTACCTGGAATTCGGTGCATACCTTTGTCAAGCATTACAGCTTAGATATCGTCCCCAGATGCCGTGCCGGTTTTGGTCTGGCTGTTTTGCAGGGCCTTTTGTCCTAGGCCTTTGGAGTCAGTATATTCCACCTCCCGGGGTAGACTACCTCTTTGGCGTGGGACTGCTTGGTATTCAGTCCTAACTGTTATAGCCTGCTGCAAGAGCTCCCACTCGAAGTAAGATAGTACAGTTACGTAAGAACTTACTGTAACAGTAGATCTTTGAGAGGAGCTCTTGCAGCAGGCGTTACTTTCCCACCCACCTTCCCCCTCGAGGTGTGCAGATCTTCATCTACATCTTTGAGGAGTGCTTAGTCTCCTTCTCTTGTCAGGGCTTGGTCGCGGGCCTTGGCGGGGGAACTGAGGTGGAGCTGGGTCCACCCCCTTTTGTACCAGAGCTGATGTCGGGCCGGGGCCAACATTGGGGGCGGTCCCTGCTGTATACTGCTGGCTGAAAAGTTTTCCGGAGGGTCCTAGTGCCTTCGGTATAGTCCTAACTCTTATAGCCTGCTGCATGAGCTCCTTTCGAAGATCTACTGTTACAGTAAGTTCTTGCGTAACTGTACTTTCTAGGAGTGGTATGTTGTTCATCCACATGCACCCACCTGAACTCCCCAGCTTTAGGCACATCACTTTGCTTCCAGCAGGCTAAGATCTGGCGTCATGGGTCAGAGCCGAGGCATTTACCACCTGAGTGGGTGGGAGGAGCCAGCTTGAATACTTTCCGGTGAGATTTAACGGGTAAGGGACATGCCAAAGAGTGTGTATGAACAACATATACTGTACCACTCCTAGAACTACTGTTACAGGTGAGTAACCTGTTCTTTCTGACCGATCCATTGCCTCTTCAGTCAGTGAGGACTCACTCAAGCATACCCCAAGGTCTCCTCCTGAGGACACTACCTTAATGTCATGAAGCAATTGTCTGCCGCTATGGACTTCCAGACTGAGGAGGAGGATGTCACCAGGAATGACCCTGTGGACTTCTTGGAGGTTCCTGAATTTCCCCCTAAGATTATCCCTCCTATGCTGCCAGCTGTAAAGAATGCAATCGCGGCAGCCTGACACAGACCAGACATGGTGCCGGCTATGCCGCATACAGTAGACATGCTTTACAATGCCCCCCAGGGCCTTCCTTATTTTGCTACCCAGGCCGAAACTGACTCAGTGGTCATCAAGGCAGCCCATGACAAGTCTTAAGATGCCTAAGCACCTTAGTTGTTTTCCCCCAGATAAGGAATCCCACAGGATTGACCTCTGGGGTAAGAGAGTTCACACCTCCTCCAGTTTGGGTCTCAGGATTGTAAACCATCTATCCCATATGGTTAAATTCCAGAACGCCAACTGGAGAAAGGGCGAGGCTGGCGCCCGGGCCCTTCCAGATGGTTCCCAGAAGCAAGAATTGCTCCAGTGTTTACAAACTGCAGAGGATGTCAGCAAACATCTCCTCGGGACCTTGTATGACTTGGCCAACACCGAAGGAGACATGGCTCAGGGTCTCTGGATTTGTAGCTGATGTACAAAACAAGGTGCTTAATGCCCTTTTCAGTGGCACCAAGCGCTTCAGCCCTGATCTCCAGGATCTCATTAATGATTTACAGACCTCTTGTACAGCCTTAAGTCTGCATTCTCTCTACCACACTTAGTCTCGTGGTAGAGGGCAGACTACTTTTTGTAAATAGGCCGGGCTCGAACCCCTGTACCCAGGGTACGCGCAGAGCTCGGGCATCCTTGCCCGCCTCTCCAATGCTGGAGTAGCAGCAGTGTCCCAGAAATGAGGGGCCAGCCTCCTTGGCTGGTCCCTCCTCAGCCTGACTCCTTGCCAGATTCCCCCGCCAAAGGAGCTAGGGTCGAAGGTTGGTTCTGTTTCCATTTGAATAAGTGGAGAACCATAACTTCAGATGCATGGATCCTGCAGATCATAGAGACAGGTCATAGCCTGGAGCTCATCCAACAGCCTCCAGATACCTCTCCCCCACTCTTAAGTACCCCTCAGCCCACTTGTCTGTCCTCCAGAAGGAAGTAGTCTCTGCAAGCAGGCAACTGAAAAGGTGCCAAGGCGGCAGAAAAACAGGTATTTTATTCCAGGCTCTTCCTGGTCCCCAAAAAGACCAGAAATCTGAGGCCCATTTTAGATCTGAAGGACCTCAATCTCTGTTCAGTACAAAAAGTTCTGGATGGTAACTTTGCCAGTTCTCATGCCCCTTCTCAGTAATGGGGAGTGGCTCTGTTCACTGGACATGCAAGATGCATACCTGCATATTTCGTTCTTTCCTCCTCACAGGAGGTTTCTCTGCTACACCTTTCAGGGTGAGCATTACCAGTTGAAAGTGCTGCCCTTTGGCTTATCCTCTGCGCCGCGTGTCTTTACCAAATGCTTAGCAATGGTCGCAGCAGTTCTCAGAAGAGAGGGACTGTATGTCTTTCCTTACTTGGATGATTGGCTTCTCAAGGCTCCCTTGAGGGAGCCACTCTTGCTAACTCTGAAGCGCACTCTACAGATCTTCCATTCTCTGGGCATAATGGTCAACCTGCCCAAGTCTGTACTAGTTCCATCCCAAAGACTGCAGTACACTGGGGCATTCCTGGACTCCGAGCAGGGGAAGGCCTTCTTGCCCCAGAACAGGGCAGAATGCCTTATGGTCAAGGCTCAGGAGGTTGTCCAGAGTCTACATTCCTGCCAGACTGCACCTCAAGCTATTGGGGTTAATGGCTGGAGCCATTCCCCTGACCAGGCTTCACATGCACACCCTTCAGTGGACCCTCGGAGTGAAATGGGACCAGCATACGGACGAGTTAGACCATCATGTCTTGGTCTCCTCCCGAGCTGGCAAGGTACTGCAGTGGTGGATGGGCCCCTCAGACCTTTTTCAAGCAGTTCCCTTTCAGATCTCCTTCCCATATCAGATTCTAACCACGGATACTTTGGGACCAAGTTGGGGAGCACACCTGGGTCCTTTTCAAACCCATGGCTCTTGGTCTCGGTGGGAAGCCGCCCTGCATATCAGTGTCCTGGAGATGAGAACGGAGCCCTATGCCTTACAGGCTTTTCAGGAGCATCTGCTTCCAGGCCAGCTGCTGGTGCAGTCGGACAACCTGGGTGTCTGCTACATGAACAAAGCGGGGCGGGACTCGCTCATACCCCCTTTGTAGGGAGGCCACGAGAATGTGGTATAGGGCACTGGAGCACAGTTTAACACTCAGCAGTCCATGTACCAGGTGTCTTAAACACCCTGGCGGACAGTCTCAGGGCTCAGTCCAGCATGCACGAATGGGAGCTTCTCTAATCCGAAGCAGGTCTGTTTGACAGATGGAGTCATCCAGAGTTGGACCTTTTTGCATCCCCACTCAATGCAAAACTGCTAAGTTTCTGCTTGCTAGATCCCAGGGCCTGGAATTTCTGGCGATATGCGTTGACCACCTCTTGCATCGGGAGATTCTAGGGATGTGGATATATTATAGGATCGTGGATATGATGTTCATCCACACTGTTTGGCATGTCCCTTTCCCCTTTAAGGATCGCTGGAAGTCTTCAAGCTGGCTCCTGCCACCCACCCGGATGGTATAATCCTTGGCTCCGCCCCATGATGCCAGATCTTCCTTTCCACTGTAAGATTCAGGTTGCCTCCTTCGTGCTCCTGCGTTTTGTAGGCCTTGGCTTCAAAACCTTTGGTTATTCCAAAACTTCATCTGGTTCGCATTGGTGATCAACTACCTTTGATTATTACTTGGCTTTCACCTCCCTGGCGGCAAACTCCTTCGAGTCTATTAAGTCAATTCCCCACCCGTGGAGCTGGCGAAACCTCGGTTCAGCCAAAACCAGGGTCCCCACTGATTGTGGTAGAACCACTGCCCAAGCAGCCTGTTTTTTGGGGTTCCTAAGAAAGATGGACCAGACACCGGGCTTCCCCGGCGTCTTTCGGTCACTGTCACTCCGGACCACCCTTTGCGGGTTGATGGTGACCTGGGCAGTCAACCGCTCTATCTGGATTCCTCAGATTCGAATGAGACCGGCCTACATTCTCATCCCGGGATGAAGAATCGGCTGTTGGGTTAGACACGGAGGAAGTTCCTTCGTCCTTTCAGGGCATTCTTTGCCTCATCTGAGTCTACAGCGATGCCCCTGGAACTTATCCAGAAAAATGCGGAGTACCCTGTCACGGACATCCTCAAAAGAGGGGATAACCCCAACAGAGGCCTTTCTTGTGGCCGAGGCCATAGTTGGCTCGACCTTAGAACTTTAGCAGCGCCCTGCCTCCTGTCCAGCTTAGTCTGCCCGCATGGCCCGCAAGTATGCGGTGACCATGGGGTCCTTTGCAGGGTTCACAGAGCACCCTTCGTCTGAGAGTCTGGTGACTGCCTATGTGTTCAGGCATACTGGCAGTTCTGCCAATACTGACCGACCTCCCGAAAAAGAATCCAAACTCTTGGATCATTCGTCTCGAAAGGTCTATGCGGCCTCATCTTTAGGCCTTCGGGCAAGTTCCGCCGTTGTCATGGCACACTTCTCCCATGCTCTATTAGGGTCTTTGGATGATGTCCTCCCACACCTCCCCATGGACATGCAGACCACAGTCGAGCAGAACCGGGATCAGAGCCGGGCTGTTGCCAAACAGCAGCTTAACTCACTCAGCTCTAGAATGGAATCTTGAGTGAGTGCTGTATTCCTTTGTAAAAATGGCTGTTTTCCTGAGCAGTTAGAATGTTCGGAACTAAAATGGTGACACTCTGACTTGGAGTATAAATAACTAAAAAAGTACAACTCCTATCACAAAACGTACAACACGAAGTTTGCTCACAATAAAACAAATCTTTAAAATGATGGGTAACATGTTAGTAGCATTAATGTTTGTTTTTTTTATTTTACAGAGCATGTAACGATGAAAACTTACATTTGTTGTTTTTTTTTTTTAAAAAACAAACTCAAACACCTTAGAAGTAAAAAATGTCTGTCTGATGGTTTTTCATCACATCAACATCTGTGCATTACACTGCCACAGTTTAGAGTATTTCTGAGCTGTTTTACATAATAGACCATAAACTAAGGCATTTGCCAACACACGCCAGTAAACTGACTGAATTCGGAAAAATGCTCTGCACAACTACCCACATGACGCACAAACCACAATAACTGAAAAAGTATGCCTCCTAGCCCCTAGACATCTGCACGGAAAATGTTCACAATAACAAGAGCTTTAAAATGATGGATCACTCATGTTAGTGGCATTTACAAATATTTTTTTTTAGAGTTTCTGAAATAATAAAAAATAGCACTTTTTACATTTTGTTCCCAAATAAAAACCTACATCATAAAAAGTACACCTCATAGACCCCAGGCACCAGCATAATTGTCCACATTAGAGACTTTTCAAATGATGCGTCACATGCATTTCTAGCATTTAGTTTTGTTTTTTTATAGTACCTGAAACGGAGGAAAATCACATTTTTACACACTGTTTAATCCCCAAAAAACTAAAACAAAAAAAGTACACCTCCTAGCTCCCAGATACCAGCATACTAATTTTTCACAATGAAAAGAGCTTTCAAATCAGGGATCACACGTTTTCAGTAATGGAGAAAAAATGGCATTTTCTTCACTTTTTAACCCAAATTAAAATCTAAAGAAAAAGTAATTTACTTTATTTAACTCAATGGTGACCTCTATCTTAAAGTCAGTATTCTGGTAGGTAGGAATGTTTCCTCCTGACCTGCACTTTCCAATAACCTTATCCCTGATTGGTTGATCCAGAAAGTGCATAAGAAGTGCAGGACGCACATATGCCCTCTGGGGATGAGATGAAGTGAATACCTGATGCACATATGCGCTATGGGGACTAGAGGCATTTTCCTGATGACACACATATGCGCTATGGTGCTGAGTGAGTTAAGACAGCCTTGGACATTGGGGATCTTGTGTCCACTCCATGGCAGTTACCTCTCATCACAGGGCTTGGCTGAAACTGTCCTCTTTTTTTTTCTGGCAGATACTCAACACAAACTAGTTGATGTGCCTTTCCTGGGCACCTACCTTTTTGGCCCAGGTGTGGCTGGTCACCTTCAGCGTATTTAGCAGTCCAGTGCCGCCTTGGACGCTACTTCTGCTAAAGGTTCTTCGGGCAAGAAACGGAAGAAGCCTTTTCAGCACTCTTCCCCTGTGCACAGCAACCCTCCTTTCAAGGAGGGCAGCAGCAGGCTGAAGCTTGGCACCGCCAGTCCAAGCCCAGGCCCTCCCAGGCCCATAAAGGAGGCAGAGGTTCAGGTCCTGGATCCTCTTCCTCCAAGCCTGCTCAGTGATGGGACAGGGGCTGCCACCTCCTCTCCTGTCACGTCAGCTCTGGGTCCTCCCGTGGGGAGCTGGATCTGCCACTTTCTTTCCACCTGGTCCATTATTACCATGGACAGGTGGGTTTTTGAAGTGGTCGGTCAGGGACTGTCTCTGGAATTCAAGCAGCACCCTCCAAGCCGAGCCCACGCCCCTCAGGAGGAAAGAGTATCGGTCCACGCTCAGTTGGCTCTCTAAGACATTGCTCGACGACTCCTCAAGGAGGCAGCAGCTCCAGTGCCGGATTCTCCAGCAGACTTAGGCTTTGTCTCCAGGTACTTCCTGGTGCCCAAGCGGATGGGGGGCTGGCGCCTCATTCTAGATCTGCACGACCTGAATCAGTATCTCAGGTCATGCAGCTTTCGAATGGTCACTCTGTCCTAAATCGTACCATCCTTGGAGCAAAACATGTGGTTCTGTTCACTGGATCTGCAGGACGCATTCTTCCACATCCCAATCCATCCGTCTCATTGGCGGTTCTTCCACTTCAGAGCCGAAGGGACCCTATATGAGTTCCGAGCCATGCCGTTCAGCCTGTCATCGGCCCCACGGGTCTTTACCAAACGCATTGTAGTAGTGGCAGCCCATCTCGGAGGGTTGCGGGGTCATAATTTACCCCTACCTCGATGATTGGCTCTTAGCAGGTTCCACCCAACAGGAGGTGGAGAGGTCCAGGGACGTAGCCCTCCAGACCTGCTCCCAACTCGGCCTCTTGATCAACAAGGCCAAGTCGGAACTCATACCTTCTCAATTGATGTGCTTCATCGGGGCAGAGCTAGACTCTAGTCACACTAGAGCTCGGCTCCCGTCGAACAGGGCAGAGGTTCTCTCCTCTTTTGCCCAGTCATTTCTGGTTGGGCAGTTGTGCCCTTCCGGGTTGGGCAGTTGTGCCCTTCCCGGGACTTTCTGCACCTTCATGGTTACATGGCGGTCCATTGGGCCTGGTGGCACATGCGCCCCCTCCAGTGGGAGCTGGCTGCCCAGTGGATTCAGTGCCACGGTCATTTCAACCAGCTGATCACTGTAACACAGAAGGTATGAGACGCTCTCCAATGGTGGACCGCCCCAGACCAGTTGCAGGAAGGGATCCTGTTTGTCCGCCCAGAGCCGACGGCCATCCTCATGACCAATGCCTCTCTCATGGGCTGGGGAGCCCACATGCGGACAAAAGAGCTCATGGGTTCTGGACCTAGAGGAATTCCGATGCCACATCAACCAGTTGGAGCTCGAAGCAGTCAGACTGGCACTGTCAGCTTTTGCTCCTCAGCTCAGGGGTCAAGTGGTTCAGGTCCAGACGGACAATACCACGACCATGTACTACCTCAACAAACAGTGCGGCACGCACTCCCGTCTGCTATGCAAGGAGGCGCTCCGACTCTGGACTCTTGTCAGCCTGTTGGTGGCGGATCTCCTTGCCATCCATGTGGCAGGAGTCTCGAACCAACTGGTGGATGCTCTCAGCCGCATAGGCCAGACATACCACGAGTATTCTCTCCATCCAGAGGTAGCTTACAATCTGTTCTCACATTGGGGCAAACTGTTGGTGGACCTGTTTGCCTCCAGGGAGAACACCAAGCTGAGACTGTACCATACGCTACCAGTGCCTCAGCGGGGCTCGCTGCAGGGGGATGCCTTCTCGAGGCCATGGACCCCAGGCCTCCTCTACACCTTCCCTCCATTTCCCTTGATCCACAAGGTGCTACTCAAGGTGAGGAGGGACAAGGCGAAGGTGATTCTGGTAGCCCCAGATTGTACACGCCCGGACCTGATGCCATTGAACCAGGGGAAGGTATTCCATCCGGACCTTCAATCCCTGCACCTCACAGCCTGGTACCTGAGCAGCTAGAGTTCCAGGCTCTGGGTCTTTCCGATGATGTCTACACTGGTGGTGGCATCTCGTAAGGAATCGACCAGGAAATGTTATGTCTTCAAATGGAAAAGGTTTTCCATTTGGTGTCGGGGTAAGAGTCTGGACCCCTTATCCTGCTCTGTGGCTAACATTTTAGACTACCTTTGGTCTCTCTCCAAAGGGGGTCTACGGTCATCGACCCTTAGGGTGCACCTGGCAGCCATTTTTGCTTACTGGGCACGGGCCGGTCAGCCGACATTGGCACAGGAGACAGTGGTTGGGCGCTTTTTCAAAGACCTGGATCACACATTCCCTCCGGTGCGTGAACCTCCACCTCCATGGGATCTCTTGCTTGTTTTGGCAAAGCTCCTGGGCAAGCTATTCAGACCCATGCACAAATGTGAGCTCTCACTTGTGGAAGACTGCCTTCCTGGTGGCTGTCACGTCAGCCCGGAGGACAGGGGAATTCCAGGCGTTTAAGGTGGACTCCCGTTATCTGGTCTTTCACAGGGACAAAGTTGTCCTGCGCCCCCACCCGAAATTCCTTCCGAAGGTGGTGTCTGAGTTTCACCTTAACCAGGTGTTGACTGTGCCTGTATACTACCCTAACTACACCTCGGACGCAGAGTACAGGCTCCATACTTTGGACCTCAGACGTGCTCTCTCCAATTATAAGGAGAGGACGGTGGGAATTCGGGGAGAGGTTCGCCAGCTGTTTGTCACCTACGCTGAATCCGCTTCTGGAAGACCTGCAGCTAAACGGACCATTGCGAGGTGGATTACATCATGCATAGGTCTGTGCTATGAGTTGGCGGGCAAGGAGCCTCCCAGAGGGATAAGAGCTCATTCTACCTGCCTGACGGCTGCATCGGTGGCTGCTTCCAGGGACATCCCTATCCAGAAGATCTGTTCGGCTGCTACCTGGAAGTCAGCAAACACTTTCATTACCCACTACCACATCGACCTTGAGTCACACCGGAATGCTGGTTTTGGGGCCTCTGTTCTCCAGTCTCCGTTTCCTAAATAGGGGGTGTGCGCCTTGCCTCCCTCCTCCCAGAAAACTGCTTGGAGTCTGCCAGAGAGTGTGGATGAACAACATATCCACACTCCTAGAACAGGTTACTCTTGTGTAACAGTAGTTCTAGGAGTGGTATATGTTAATCCACACACGCGCACCATCTTGCTTCTAGCAGGCTAAGATGTGATGTCATAGGGTGGAGCCGAGGTATTTACCACCCGAGTGGGGGGGAGCCAGCTTGAAGACTTTCCGGCCAGATTTAAAGGGGAAAGGGACATGCCAGTGTGTGGATGAACATATACCCCTCCTAGAACTACTGTTACAGGTGAATAACTTGTTCTTTCTTCCCTTGGGCGACTTGCCCCATTGTTTTTCTTGAGCACTGCTTGGTGCCAAAAAAGTGGGTGTATATATAGATAAACTCTCTATAAATCTGTCTATATATATTTACCTCTATATATCTGTCTGTATACAAGGCCCTCTGTTTTCTGTGGCACACGGTGATTGCCGGAGAGATTGACCTGTCGCAGAATTTGGGGTTAGCCACAGAAGTTGCTCCAGTAAGTTAGACAGACACTACTCCTTTCAAGCAATTCCTCTGCCTGCTTGTAGCTTTATAAAAACTAAAATTTACCCCCAACCATCTCAGCCCCTCAAACCATCCCCACCCAGCCCGGAGAGCCCCCCTTGAGTTATCCCATTTTTTTTTTTATATATATATATATTGGCACTCCATTTGTGGTCCAACACTGCATGATGAGCCATTGACT
Organism: Neoceratodus forsteri; assembly: GCA_016271365.2. Taxonomy (NCBI): domain Eukaryota; kingdom Metazoa; phylum Chordata; order Ceratodontiformes; family Ceratodontidae; genus Neoceratodus; species Neoceratodus forsteri. The sequence goes on from CM057450.1 coordinate 1,690,099,463, forward strand.
TTTTATATCACTGCTAGTGGGCCACAGTGCTTTTTTCTTATTGCAGTAGTGCTTTGTAGGGTCCACACAAAGCCAAACTGGGGCACGAATCCAGCATTTGGGCCCAGCAGCAATAGGAAGAGGCAGAGGATTGTCTTACACTGCTGGACCAAAAAGGGTGCAGATATAAAAAACTGAGCGGGGCCAGCCCATTGATGCAGTGGTTGGAGTTCTGCTTGCAACACCAGCGGCCCGTGTTCGGGAACGAGCCTAGGGAGCTGGAGGGCTGGCTGGGGGAAGAAGGGTCGAGCATCCCTTTGACAGCTCACCTTCTCCGGGGGGGGGGGACCCAGTGCTTGACTGGCCCCCAGCAGAGGCTTGGGGCATAGCAAGCAGCCGTGCAAGAACTGGAGGAGGACGTCACAATGTCAGCGTTTGCGCCTTGATGTTCGGGCGAGTGACGCCCAGCGAAAACGGAAAATACCCTTCGGAGTCGGGAAGATGGAGTGCCGAGCCAGGTCCCGATCTGCCACCGCCTGCCTAGCTGTCTTGTGGGCCCAACAAGATTTGAAGGTTCAGGGGTTGGCCCACTCCGGGGCAAACCGCAGCAAGATGAGGGACCCTGAGCAGTCAGGTAAGGCAGTGGTAGGGACAGGCTTAATTGGCACCTCCTGACGATGTGTCTTCATAGGGAAGGGGGGGAGGAGGATAAATTGCAATTGAAGAAAAAAGTGACTCAGTGAGGTTGGGTGGAATGACTTTTGGGGCTTAGATATGCTGGGTTGGTATTTCTTGTCTTATGAGAAGACAGAGTAATGTCTAAGAGGAGACTTTACAATACTTTAGGCAGGAAGCAGCGGAGGATCACTGTACAGTGCTGGGATTGATAATGACATGCATTTAAATCTACAAGACCACTCAGTGGCGTTCTCAAGGCTCGTTAGGAAAGTGTTGGTGTTGAGATGGGCAGCGGTGGATTTTACCTGTTTGAAAAACCATGAGAGGGTAAAGTGCTGTTGGGGGAGGGGCAGTTTGCTATCCTTATGGGGTTTAGAGCACAATAGGTTGCTGTGGATTGGGGCTGTGAGGTTGCCAACCTGATGGGTCAACTCTGGTTTCTAGGGAAGAAAAATGTAAATTATAAAAAGTGTAAGCAAAGGGACAGCTAAGTAAATAAAAAGGAAAAAAAGAAAAATTGTTAGGACAGAAAAAGAATGAGAGAATGCTGGATAGAGTGAAGAAACAGAAAGTAAATGCAAGGGTCCCCAGATGCCTTTTACACATAGTATGCCTTTGCCAGACATGCTTCAGATGTTGAAGCTGCAATATGTTTTGTAAAAAACATCTGTCAGTCATTTTATGTTTTATCAGCATTTTGTCCTCCAATTTCCTGTGTGGCCACACCCCCAAAATGATGTCATACCAGGGAGCTGTCATTGTTTTAAATATAGCAACAAGGAATTCTGGGTCATTTATAATGTTGCCTTAAATGTGCCTTACTCTGGCGCACAGTCCCTTATGTTGCTGGTGGTGAGCAGTAATATGTAAACTGTAGCAAGGCATTGTGGATAAAATACAAACCTGTTTTACAATTTCCCTAATCTGAGGTGCTGTCCCATATTTTTATGGTGGTGTCAACAACAAAAGTTTTTGTTTGTTTTCTCAACAATGCATTGTATATACCATATCTAGCAACACGACTTCTATACTGAGAGATGTTTGCTCCTATTTCATCAGTGAGCACAGACATATAATACTCTGCATACTAATTTACATAGTGAGGTGTTGTGGGTACAGTAACTTTGTTTCCCTGGTGTGACGTTACAGCACTGAGACCAAAAGGAGCGGGTTATGCCAATGAAGCAGAGCACCAAAATAAAATGATTTTTTTTCATGGAAAACAGCACTGTTTGGCAGTTTGAATGGTAGGAGACTGATTCACAACTCCTACAGGTTACTACTCCTATTTGCTATGGGAACTTTCAGCATTTACTTTAAAAGACAAAACCAAGGTAAGAAAACTCAAAAGCTAAAGATTATATATGTAAAATTTGGAAACTAAATAAGGGAAGAGGAAAACAAATTGAGAAGATAGTCACAGTAACATTGCAGATGAAACATTTTAAATTTTTTTACCATTTATATGTTGCTCCAGGACAGTATGCAAGGGTGGGCAAGACAGATTTCATGCTGACATCACAGTTAAAAATGCCTCTGAGGGGCAAGTAGACTTGCTCAGAGCATTAGTGCATCTTCAGTTTGTTTTTTAAAGCACGAATAAAGAATAAATCCAGTGTAGCCCACCTCCAGTTTGAATGAATTAAATTTTGGCTCTAACTGGCAGCCCTATCTCTCCTTCCCTAGTCTGACATCCAGCCACCGGTGTGTTAAAATTCTGTGATAAAATAGTTTGGAGAGCATTGCAAATACCATCTTTTTCTTTCCTGGGTGGGTAGTGGTGCTGAGATGGGTGGAGGTGGGCTACACAGGATTTTAAAAACTGGGATCATGCAAGGATTTTTTTTTTTGGGGGGGCAGGGTCACTATAGGGAGAGGAGAAAATACCTTGCTGTCATTAGGTCTAGGGAGGGGGTGGTTGCAGAGAGAGCATTACTGCCATTATTGGGAGGAGGAAGGAAAGAGAGCATTGTGTTTAGGTCTGGCGAAGAGAGTAGAGGAGAGATTATTGCTGCCATTATGTAGATTGGGGAGGAGATGGCATTATTGCCATTAGGTAGGTAAGGGAAGACAAAGCTTTTCTTTTACTAGGCTTTGGAGAAAGCAGAGAGCATTTTTAGCATGTTGGTCTGGAGTAGAGGTGGGAGCACTGCTGCCGTTTTTTCCTCCGGGTGAATGGGAATTTTGCTGACTTAGAAACGCAGACAATGAGACTACAGCGGCAGAAGAAAAAAGGGAAAATATAAAAAGGTAACTGAGCCACCCTACTAGGCCAGTAGTAGTGCATTAAGGTTCCATGAGGGCAACCCATGATTAGGTGCGATCCTGAGATTACCTGCTCGAGGATGGCCCATGGTCAGAGGGCATTGCAGATGCCAGGGCTTTCAGGCTAAGGGAGTGAGGTGCACATGAAAGAAAGTTTAAAAAATGAAGACGATGTAAGAAAGATGACAACCAAGCTAAAGATTATTAATTCAAAGTGTGACAACTAAACAAGGAAAGAGTGAAATAAATACAGAAAACAAATCATGCTGACACTGCTAATGTTTACTATTTTACATTTTTAATATATGGCAGTTTTCAGGGTGGCAGTAATGGGAGTCCACCCCCAACTACGACTGTGTATGGGGCCCCTTATAGGTGTTCACAGAGGGGAGTCTTTGGTGCTCCACGGCTAGTCTACTTCAAGCTGTTCCTTGGAGAACATCTATTCAGCTTTTTGCTTTGTCAGAACATTTTCTGCCAGTAGTCATTAATGTTGCATAGCACTAAGCCCTAAACAGAGTTAGATAAATATGGAGAGCCAGAACAGCTTCAGAAGAGCAAAAGAATAAAACGGATGGTGTAAAGGAATTTATGTAACTTATATTTATATGGTGGAAGTCGGGGATCCTCCTCACATGCCGTCCTTACTGGGGTCCCCCAAAACTGTAAAGCTGGCTTTGTATTTACATATACATGTGCCGCAGAACTTGATCTATCAGTGCCGCAAAAGTTGTCATTGCCGCAGAAGTTACTTTCGTTTGCCACAGAGAACAGGGGGCCTTGTCTGTATATATGTGTGTGTGTGTGTGTGTGTGTGTGTGTGTGATATACACACACACACATATATGTGTGTGTGTGTGTGTGATATTTATTTTGAATATTCATACATGTTGGTGACCTCCTTTTTGGTCCTTGTTTATCCTCTTCGCCCCCCAAAAAAATTCGGATAGGCGGGGAAGGGACACCCTCCTTTAAACAGGCTCTAGTATTTATTTTTTATATATATTTTTTTTATTTTTATTTATTTTTTTTATTTTAGTTTTTGTTGACCGGGTAAGTGCACTAGACAAATCCTGCCTATTTTCAGGCACGACCCGGGGGAGGGGGATACAGATGAATGCCAACTGACCTTGAACTAGATGAAGCTGTTGGTGGTATTTTTAGTGAATGAGGGAAATTTGGCCAGGACACCGGGGAAATTCCCCTACTCTTTTCGATAAGTGCCATGGGATCTTTAACATCCACCTGAACTACCACCAATCCAGGCAGATAGGACCTCGGTTTAACGTCTCATCCGAAAGACGGCACCTCAGAAGTGCAGCACCCCTCTCATGCTGCACTACAGTGTTAGTACTGGGGTATTAACCCAAGTGCCAGTATCCCCTGCCCGCATCCTCTTGAGAGGGATGGTCTACGATCTTCCTGGACTCAAGTCTCCACCACACATTCACACTAATGGGATAGTGCCGGAGGTGCCAGGACCCAGCGGGAGCCAAAGTTTTTCAGAAGGGCTGGCGTCTGGATAGGACCGCGCATGCATGGCACTGCAAGACTAGATCGCGCCTGTGTAGGCTGTCTCGGCATCAACCCTCCAACTTCCTCAGTTCCTTTTCTCCCACCGTCGAGTGCGCTTGGATTTCGACATCGCTCGTCTGCTGGAGTCTGAGTTTTTCGTCTATATGACAGCAGCATTAAACCATTTAGTATTCATTTAAATTAACCTTTTAAGATGATTATGAAGAAAAACCCACCTGCCATCAACAGTTGTCCTTAGACGGTAGCGGGGACAGTAGGAAGACTTTGTTTGAAAGTTGTTATGGCAGAGGGGCTTTGTCATCCGTCGCCCTTGCGAAGGGAGTGGAGTTACGACCACGGGCAGTCCTGTGCTTTTGGGGTAGAGGACAGTCCGCCGAAGTACAAAACTGGCGGTTCAGGGGATCTGGCTCCGCTTGACCTCAAGCTCTTCTTCTCCCTCTCAGAGAGGGGGGAAAAAAGTTGGTACCATTCAAGGTCACCCTCTGGTACGTCTGTACGGAGATCGGTGCTAAGGGGTGGTAGGCCTGAACCGACTTTGGTGGGTTTCCCTTGGCCCCATTCTTAACGGCATACCTCAACCTTTTGTCCCCCAAATGTGGAACAAATGGGCAAAATGTGGAACACTTAATCAAATCTTTACCTAAGAAGCTCAAAACACTGTTAAAATGTTGCATTCATGTTCAGAAAGTCTGTTACTTATTGAATAATATTTTTTTTGCATCATTTACTATGGATTTTCGCTTTAAAATGTGAGCTTTGAATGTGGAACAAGTTCTCACAATGTGGAACAGGGAGCTTTTGTGAAGTAAAATGAGGAACGTTCCTTGTAATGTGGTACAGTTGAGAGGTATGCTTAACGGCCACGTTTCTCGACACTGGATTCCATCTCTGTCCTTGATGAAATTCTGGTGAGCAATTTTGCCTTTGGGCCGCTCATTTGGAGTAGAGGGTTTCGACTTCTGTCCAGTTTACTGACCAGTGTTCCCAGTTCCAGGGTTTCCAGACTTGGAGCCGCTGGACCAGGGCCGGGTCGATTGGCTCAGGATGTGCGCGGTGCCCTCTTTGGTGCCTTCGCGTCGACCCCTCGTTCCTACCACCTTCTCTTTTTTTCATGCAGGGGCCGGCACGGGTACCACTCTTCCTTCTCCCCGTTTTTCTCAGGATGTTCGGGCATTGCCTTACTGGCGCTGTGCAGTGGCACAGTTTGTGCAGTTGGCGCCATGCGGTGCCGCAGGCACTGAGCAGCACCATTGGTGGCAGTGCCACGGATGGTGCCATTTGTACCATCGGCACCGCAGTGCCGTTGTCACAGTGCAATGCTGCCAGAGGTGCTGTTGGTGGCACGCAGTGTTGCGGGTGGTGCCACGGGTGTCCAGCATCGTGGGTGCCAGGGGTACTGCAGGTGACATTGGCGCTTCTTGGTGCCGTCCCGTGCCACGGGTGGTGCCAGTTGGTGCTGTCTGGCAGAACAGGTGACAGTTTTTCCTTCTGCAGAACTTGAGGCTTTCTGTGGAATGGTGTCCTGTTCCACGGAGTAATTTCCCCAGATCCTAGTGAGTGGAGGTCTCCGTGGGGTCCTGTGTCATTACGGCGGTTTCCACTGGTGGAACTCTTGTTCGGCCTGTTCAGCCAGCGGAATTCCGTATTCCGCTCAGCACTTGTCTGCTTCTCAAGTGGCGTCGAGCTCCTCAACACTTTTTCCTGGTGGCGGGGTCTTTAGTGATCGTGACCTAGACCTCCCTTTGGAGGTTCTGGGGTAGAAGTGCATCTGGATGAGTCTCTCCCTATCCTACTTGTCTGTTATACAGCAGATGACTCCTCTTAGAGACTGGAGGACAAGCCTTCTGTATCAATAGTCGGTGATGGAAGATCTTTCATTTCGGACTTCTTCCGTGGACCAAACACTTCTGCGTCAGGACTCTTCAGTAGTTTATACAATTACACCCTGTGGATCACACTAATTCAGTGGTTGGGAGCCTTCTGGACTCTTCCATTTGTTTGATAGGGGTATATAGCCCCCCTATGACACTACCCTTACAGTAGCTCCTTCACAAAGGGTGATTAAACATGTCTACTGTAATTAGTGGTCCAGTCCCAATTTCAGCTGTGGACATCCAGGCTCCTCTTTCCCCTCAGACATACAACATCTTCAGCATTCTTGTATCAGGCAGTCCTCCTGGGTAGAAGCCTGAGAGTCTTGTCAGGCTCTAATTGTTAACCAAAAAAAAAAAATCACAGCAGAGGACCTAGTCCAAATCTACCTGATGCCATCCTTCTGGATCCGACCCAGGTTCCGCCTCAGCTGCCTGAGGCGGGCGTCTCTAGACTACGGTGGAGAGCACCTGACTACTACTTCTAGGGGAAGTCCAATTCAGTGGAGTTTTGGGTCATCACGTTCTCTGATGGAGATTTTCTCTTAATTCAGAGATGTTCCCTAGACCTGGGCGGCAGTCCAGTCATTGGTTTGGTCTGTCAGAGACTCTTGATCAGAGCTTCAGAGCAACAGAAGTGTCCTCACGGCGAGTTGGAATACAGCTTCCTTGCTTGCTCCAAGTTAACAGACAACATGCCATCTTTCGCCACCGTTAAGGTGAAGTAGGTCCTTGTTCAGGGATGGGTTCTCGGTATTCATACATTCGCTTCCTGCACTTTGGTTCCATGCCGGTCACTCCAGACTAGACTCTTCGGAAGCAGTTGCTCAGCTCTCCTCTCCCTCTCCCAAGAAGAGTTTTTCTGTTTAAGGGAAGGTGTTGGTTTCACCTCCCCAGCAGCTCCTTTTCTTAGGAGCTTCCTTAGACTCCCCCAGGGTGAAGGAGACTCTCTGACATGAAGTTAATCACTTCGAGCAGGTGACGAAACTGTGATGTTTCTTTCATCAGCAAGCCAACCAGTTTTTTTCCTACTCCCTTCCAGGAAGGCCGGACCTATTGGTGTCTCACCACATTGAGTCACTTCAGTTGTTATGCAATCACTTTCGACAAATGGGTCAGCCCAAACTTGGTCCTTCCTACGTCCCCTCTCAAAGGAGATCTGCCCTTATCTTCCTGGACATAAAGCCTCCACCACTCATTCACACTAATGGATTCTGCGCCGGAGGCACTAGGACCCAGCAGGAGCAAACGTTTTTGTTAGAGGGTCAGCGCCGGAGATGGAGCCGCGAGGAGTGGCACCGCAAGCCTCCACTCATGCGGTAATGACCATCTCGGCGTCGACCCTCCAACCGCCTCAGTTCCTTTTTTCACGCCATTGAGTGCGCTTCAGTGATGACGTCTCTTGCCCCCCGGGAGTCTAACTTCAAACTAGCAGCATAATTTTCAGTTTATTTTATAACATTTTCTCGAATAAAGTACTTCTATAGTAATTTATTCTTAAGAAAGAAGTTTCAGCCTACATCGACTGAGTCGACCATGGACGGGTCAGGTGATGGTAGGGAGACTTTGTATAAAAGCTGTTAAGTCAGCCGGGCTGGGTCCGGTCTGCCACTTTCTCCGGATGGGGGGTCTGACAATGGTTGGTCCAATGCCCGAGGGAAGGGGCGGTCCCCACAGAAGCATAAATGAAAACGGTCACATTCTCGGCACCGTTCTGCCTCCATCTCTTCTTAGGCCCGTAGGTCGAGAAAGAGAAGGCATCACTCGAGGTCAGCCCTCTGATATGTCTGCGCCAGACGCACGGTCATTAAGAAGGTTGTCCTCTTTCAGAGTCGCCGTTTCTGGTTCTGGTCGCCGACCTCTTCGACATCGGAGCCCTTTCGCCTTCTGGTAGGGCTTCCGATGAGCAGTTTCATCAGTGGCCTCTCTGATGGAGCAGTGGGCTCGGAGGTTGGTCCAGTTGCTTGCCGGTCGCCCGGGCTCTCTGGCTCTTGAGGCGATCAAGCAGGGCAATTGGGCCTCCTAGTCGACGTGCGCCGCCTTCAGTGCCGTCGACTACAGCGTGTGTCCCCCACAAGGCTGCGGCGCAGGGGCACACTGATGCCTCGATCTCCTGATATTCTTCCTCTTTTCCTCAAATCCTGGTTTTCAGGGTCCTGGGTTGGTTTTGGCACTGGTGGGTCGAGCGGCGCAGACTGCGGTGTCGTGAGGCCTATCAGTGCCGTCCACGGCACTGTGTGGGTTTTCGGCACAGTGTAGCCTTTTGGCGCCGTGTGGCTTTTTGGCGCAGTGTTCCTTGGCGCCGAGGCCTGGCTCTTCGCCTGCCAATCCTCAGGGGCTCTCCTCTACGAATTCTTTTCCTTCCTGTTTTTATGCTGATTTTCATTCCTTTCCTGTCCATGCATCTCGCATACTGGAGTATTCTTCAACGATATAAGCGGCCATTGCGCTACTGCCTGCATCAGACATCCTTCCCAAATAAAAACGGCCTCCAAATTCAAACTGAAAAGATGCCTGAAAAAGTTCTGCCAGTACACTTTCCTGAAAGATCTAAGCAACATTCGTTGGCAGGATTTCTATCTAGCCCCCGCCTTTAACGAGGCATTTAACATCTTTCACAGCCTCTTACTGGGGCTAATAGACAAACACGCCCCACTAAGACTGATCAAATCAAAAAATAAAACTCATGGCTGGTTCTCTCCCATCCTGAAGAAAGCACTTAAGGATGGGGACTACTGGTGGAAAAAAGTGAGGAAATCCCACCTGGAGGCTGATTGGTTAACATTCCGTACCAGTAGGAATGCTTGTACTAAACTAATTAGGTCAGAAGAAGCTAGGTACTTACAAAAAGAACTAAAAGACAATAAAAACAACTCTGCCAAATTTTGGAACATCCTCAAAGAAGTCTAAGGTCAGTCCACTGCAACACCCTTTCCAAACAAAATTGTGTCTGATGGTACCACCTATACGGACAAAGCTGATATACTAGAGAAGCTTAATGATCACTTTGCCGCTGCAGGGCTTGCCTTCGACACCTCACCTATCGGCAAACTTAGCCCGGCAAGAGACTACACTGTTGGCTTCACTGATAATCACAACCATAACCAACCACATCCCACCCCCTTCAGCTTCCTCACAATTACGTTCAAGCAAGTGGAGGACCTCCTCCTTTCCCTGGATACAAAAAAAGAGTGCGGGTGCAGATAATATTGAACCTTACTTCCTAAAACTTGGCCATACCTATCTGACCGCCCCCATTACACACTTATTCAATACCTTTCTGATTCAAGGTGAGCTACCTGTCTTGTGGAAAACTGCCCACATCCTACCATTATTCAAGACTGGGGATCCGAGTGATCTGAACAATTACCGGCCTATTTCTGTACTATCCGTCCTCTCTAAATTACTTGAAAAAATTGTGAACATCCAACTTGGAGAACATTTGGATTCACAAAAGTTGCTAAACCGGGCTCAGTCCGGCTTCAGAGCCAAACACAGTACAGTACTGGCTCTTACCAAAGTAACTACAGACTGGCAAATGGCCTTGGACTCTAAGAAGCATGTATTTGCCCTCTTCCTTGATCTAAGTAAGGCCTTCGATACTGTAGATCATACCATCATGCTTACTGCACTGAGTTACATCGGACTTGATAGTTCTGCCATTAAATGGTTCACCAGCTACCTAACCAATAGGTTACAACAAGTAAAAGCCATAGGAGATCTGTCCCCACAAAAATCTTTGTTACGTGGAGTCCCACAAGGATCCATCCTGGGCCCTATCCTCTTTGCAATATACATCAATAATGTGGACTCTCAGCTGGGCACAGCAAATGTGCACTTATTCGCAGATGATACTGAACTCTATACCACAAATTCATCCTTGAATCTGGCCCATGAATACTTACAGAAAGACTTCGTCACCCTACAATGCAACCTTCTCACTCATAAGCTCCTCCTCAACGCCAAAAAGACTAAAGCAGTGATTCTCTCACCAAAATCTACTTCCGGATGTCCACATATCATATAGATCCAAACACTCTTAAATGAACCCCTTGAAGTAGTTGATACCTTTAAATACGTAGGGTTCTGGCTGGATAACAAGCTCAACTTTCTGTGCCACTTAAATGAAACCTCGAAGAAACTAAGACAGCGATTAGGTTTATTCTAATGTGAGTAGGTGTTTAATGCGATAGAAGCCAGAATGATACTAGTACAAACTACATTCCTACCTATACTGGACTACGCTGACTTCCTTTACAGTCATTGCCCATCAACGATGCTAAACAAACTCAACACTCTTTACCACCGGGCTTTAAGATTTATCTTAAATCTACCCCGTAGTATACATCACTGTCGTCTATAACGGTTTCGGGACGGACCTCACTCTCAACTAGAAGAAAAAGGAATGCTGTCCTCTGGTTTTTTTAGAGCATTATCTGATAACCTTCCTGCATACATCTCAAACATCTTCAAACGGGCTAAAGGTTCCTATGGCCTGAGACACTTCTCCTTAATCTGCTTCCAGATTCCTAGAGCGAAAACTACCCTTGGCTCAGCAGCAATCAACTTCTCACTTCCATCACTTTGGAACACTATGCAAGACTCATTAAAATTATCCTCACTTCCAAGCATTTTCACATTCAAAGCTCTATTAACGGATTATCTGAAGGAATCATGCAACTGTTTCAGACGCCGATGACCCCTAAGCCCCGGGTTCCACTCTCAAATCCTACGCCTAAGTATCTCATCCACCCCACATTCCTAACAACTGAAACCTAGGACCTACAAGCCTAGTTCCCTTAATCCAAGATGGCCCTGCCTATTCTCTACCTTTTACCTATTCTGGCCTCCCTTTTGGGTGCCTACTCTTTCACCCCAATTTCTACCCTATTCCTTAATACCTCCTTATTTTTTATCATTTAGGTATGAGCTCTTACTTAGCAGAGACTATATGGGATTGTTGTTTCTTCTCATTTCAGTAAAGCTTATCATTATGTACCTTTGCATGTTAGTTATGTTGACCGGTATGTATAGGCCCATATTGACTGGCACCTGCACAATGTTTTTTCTTTTTTTTTTTGCACCGTTGTCCACTGTAATTGTAATCTTATGAAGTGTACTGTATTGTATTAATGCCCAGGACCACCTTGAAAATGAGCTTGCTCAATGGTGTTTATGCCTGGTTAAATAAAGTGATTAATTGATTGATACAGTCCCTCCTGGACTGTCAGGAGATGATGTTGAGCCTGACCCAGATCTTAGACTCTGTGATGATGTGGAAGGAGCAGGTTCTGATCCTGCTGCAGAGCCTGTGGTTGAAGACCTGTCATTTAAGTCTCTGCTGAAAATTTTGAATTCCACTCTTTCTCTCCAGACTATGGACATCGATCCTGGGAAGCTTTTGAGACTCCAGTACCTTCATGTTCCGGTCATCCCTATGGATTTAACTCCCCCGGTACAACCCTCCTTTGAGACGCTTTCTCAAATGGTATGGAGTAATCCTTCTCTCATTCCTTCTGTGGCTAAGTCCATAGATAGGGAATATGCTGCTCCTAAGATCGACCCATTTTGGCATCGCAAGCCTTTGCGGATCCTTTTGTAGTCTTGGCAGAGAATAAGGTCGTCCTTCCTCAGACTACTACAGCTCGACCTATAAACAAAGAATCTCGTAAGATAGATACTTTAGGTAAGAGAGTCTTTGCTGTTTCCACCCTAGGTATGCGTATTGCCAGCTACCAGGGTTATTTCTCTCAATATAAGTATATTCTTTGGCATTCACTCAAACAGATGGTTGAAGCTCTTCCGGAGTCTGACACTAATTCAGAGCTGCTTCAAATCATAACCAGGGGTATCGAGTCCAACAACCAGCAGGTTAAAGCAGCTATGGACACCTTCGATACTGCCTCCCGAGCGGCGGTGGCGGGCATTTGTACCCGCCATCATTCCTGGCTGCGCACTTCAGGTTTTATGAATGATGCCCAGCAACAGGTCATGGCGTTGCCTTTCGATGGTGTGTATCTCTTCGGCCCTCAAGTAGAACAGGCTTTAGAGGCCACACAAAAGACTAGGTCAGCCATTAAATTGGCTTGCCCTCCAGCCGCTCCCTCTCGAGGGGGTGTTAACAAATGCCAGTTTCATAACAGTCAGTCTTTTTGGGGCAAAGGCAGGGGAGGTTTTAATAAAAACCAAGCCCCTCAGCCTCAAATGAAAACGGAACAGAAGGCACAAGGACCCAAAGCGCCCAGTGCCACCTTCTGAGTTGTTGGCCCAAGTCCCATCTCAGCTGCCCGAGGGGGACTCTTCCTCAGCGGTGGGAGGTCGTCTGACTCAATTCTACAGTCGGTGGAAGTCCATAACATCAGACAGATGGGTCCTCCGGGTAATCCGCAGGAGGTATTCCCTCAATCTTTCAGAGACCCCTCCGGATCGTCCCACCAAACAGCCCAGGCTGTCAGTAATTCAGTCAGAACTTCTTGCCTCCGAGATACAAGGCCTTCTGAACAACAGGGCAGTGGAAGTAGTTCCACTGGCTCAATGGAACACAAGGTTCTACTCCCATTATTTTCTGGTTCCAAAGAAAACCAGGGGCATGCGCCCCATTTTGGACCTCAGAAAATAAAATAAATTTCTTCCCAAAGAGAAATTCAAAATGATATGGCTAGGAACCCTGTTACCTTTGCTTCATCAACATGACTGGTTAGCCTCCCTGGACAAGCAGAATGCTTACCAGCATATTCCTATTCACCCGAAGCATCACAAATACCTAAGATTCGTAGCTTTGGGACAGCATTATCAGTTCAGAGCCCTGCCCTTTGGGCTATCCTCGACAGTGCGAGTTTTTACAAAGTGTTGTGCAATTCTCACAGCGCATTTCAGAAAAATCTGAGTACAAGTGTTCCCATATCTGGACGACTGGCTTCTAGCAAGTCCTTCCAGGCAGGGAACTCTAGACGCCGTAGCCACGGCCTCACACTTTCTTATGTCCATGGGAGTTCTTCTAAACCTCAAATCGCAGCTGCAGCCCTCCCAGAGGCTCCTTTTCATAGGAACTCTTCTGGACACCTCCTGTGCAAAAGCATTTCTTCCAGAGGACAGGAGGAGCGATATCCTTCAGAAGACCCGATGCATCAGAGAGAGCAGCTCGGTTTCAGCTATCTCGATGCAACGGATGCTAGGTCTCATGGCATCCTCAGTGTTCACTGTATCCCTAGCACGCCATCACATGAGAACCTCTCAGTGGATGCTCAGTACTCAGTGGTCCCCAACCACACACCCCGAGTCCTTTCTCATCAAGGTGACAGAACCTCTGAAGAGATCACTCATCTGGTGGTCGCAAGAGGACAATCTTCTGGAGGGGTATCCCTTTGCTCCTCTGGATCATCAGATTCCCATTACCACGGATGAGTCCCTGATGGGGTGGGGAGCTCACTGTCAGACTCTCCACACTCAAGGCATGTGGACTCAGCACAAGTCCCAGCTTCACATAAATGTCTTAGAAATGAGAGCCGTCCTTTATGCAGTCCAGGCTTTGAAGGACATTCTCTGTCACAAGAACATTCTACTTCAAACGGACAATAAAGCAGTGATGTATTACATCAACAAGCAGGGCGGTGCTCACTCTTACCCCTTATGCAGGGAAGTGAAGAGGGTGTGGGAATGGTGCTTGGAGCACAAGGCTCTAATTCATGCGGTCTACCTGCTGGGGGTGCAGAACGAACTGGCAGACCGTCTCAGCAGAACAGAGACAGATCCTCACTAATGGTCTCTCGACTCAGCCATAGTTCAGTCACTATTCGCAGAGTGGGGAACTCCAGACCTTGAACTTTTTGCATCCCCACTCAACACAAAACTGCCTCTCTTCTGCTCCAGAAATCCAGGGCCTGGCATGTTCTTGTCAGGATGCGATTAGGCTGCAGTGGACAAAACACTTTCTATATGCCTTTCCGCCTCTTCCTCTAATTCAGAGAGTACTTTTCAAGTTCGAGTCCCAGGGGACAAAATGATCCTCATTGCTCCCTTCTGGCCTCGACAGATATGGTTTCCATTACTCAACAGTATGTCAGAAACCCCTCCGAAACCACTTCCCCTTCAGACGAACCTTCTGACTCAGGGGTCTGTGGTCCATCCCAATCTGAGATCGCTTCACCTTCACGCTTGGCTCCTGAAGAGATAGAAGTGAACAGGTTCAATGTCTCTCGCAGAGTTTCAAATATTCTTATGGCTGTGCCAGCCAGCCACTAGGAAAACTTACACAGCCAAATGGAAGCTTTTTTCGCTGTGGTGTGCAAAATCCTCTTTGAATCCTTATTCCTGCCCACCAGTTAAAGTTCTAGAGTACCTTTTGGACCTCTCAAATTCAGGTCTGCAATACTCTACTGTCAAAGTTAATCTTTGTGCCATTTCAGCTTATCATGAGCCAGTACTTTCCTTGTCACTGGCTCAGTTGCCTGTAGTTAAGAGGTTTCTTAAGGGAATTCTACATACCAGACCTTCTGTCAGACGTCCATTCGCAGCCTGGGACATTAATCTTGTGCTAGACATGCTCACTCAACCTTTCGAGCCTCTAGCTACCTGTGAGTTAAAATTTCTCACTTGGAAAACGGCCTTCCTAGTGGCCATTACCTGAGCCCGCAGGGTATCTGAGATGCATACCTTGGTCTCAGACCCTCCGTATACTGTTTCATAAAGACAAAGTAGTTCTTAGGACCCATCCTAAGTTTCTCCCTAAGGTTGTTTCAGAATTCCATCTAAACCAACCTTTGGTCCTTCCTACTTACTTTGCGAACTTCCAAAATGAAGGAGTGCGTTCTCTTTATTCCTTGGACATCAAAAGAGCTTTGCATTTCTATCTAGACAGAACAAAAGATTTTCACAAAGCTCAACTGTTTCCTTCAGCAAGACCCGGCTGGCTCAACCTGCCGCTGTCAGATGTATTTTAACATGGCTGGTGGCATGCCTTCGCCACTGTTATTCCATGGCGCAGATTAAGCTGGAAGGCAGAGTGTAAGCTTGCTCTACTAGAGCGGTTGCGGCATCCCTAGCGGAAATCCGCAACGTGCCCATTGCAGATATTTGCAATGCAGCCACCTGAAGCTCAGTGCATACTTTCCTCAAACACTGTGCCCTGGAAGTCCTTACCAGATGACATCTTTTATTTGGCAGGACCATCCTTAATGGACTTCTGTCCTAAAATTGTGAACTCTTGGTCTCTCCTGCCGCCCTCTTGGGGGATTATTAGCTCGGTACTCTCCCATTAGTGTGAATGAGTGGTGGAGACTTTATGTCCAGGAAGATATGGAAATTACGTACCTACGTAATTCTTGATCTTCTTGGATGAGTCTCCACCACTCATTCACACGCCTGCCCACCATCCCCCGAGCTCACCTCTGTTATTGGTCTTCACTCCCTCAGTCTTTAGGCTGTGAAGACTTCTTTGTTGACCCTTCTTATATGGGTCGTCCGGACTATCTTATGTCCGGTTTTTGTTAGGCTATCCTTCTAGGTTAGTTACGCTGCACCTCCTTGGAAAAAAAGTACTGAGGCGGTTGGAGGGTTGACGCTGAGATAGTCATTATCGCACGAACGGAGACTCACAGTGCCGCTCCTCGTGGCTCCATCTCCGGCGCTGACCCTCTTGCAAAAAAGTTTGCTCCCACTGCATCCTGGTGCCTCCGGCATAGAACCCATTAGTGTGAATGAGTGGTGGAGACTTGTCCAAGAAGATCAAGAATTACGTTAGGTACATAATTTCCATATTTTGCCTCAGAAATCCAGACCCTGGTTTTTCCTGTTGGAATGCTTCTCTGCAGTGGACATGTTCCTCCTGTACACTTGCAATCTCTTCCCTTAGTTAAGAGACTGCTACTAGAATTGTAGGCAAATGGGCAGAATAATTCCTCTTTAGAATAAAAAGCGAGTAGGCTCTGGTTCTCCCAGACCACCACAAGAGGATTCTAATTCATGCTTTGGCCTTCAATCTGGAAAGCCAAAGTGACTAAGCAGAAGTCATTCTCCTTTGATCGGCTAACCACACCTGGACTTCAGATTGCTCACCAAGCAAGGGGTTCAGGTGCCTCTTGGACCAGTTGTTCACAGCCCAGCCATACTTGGTAGTGGGGGTATTTATCTGCTCTTCTCTGTCTACCTTGAGCCAGTAGACTTGCTTCCAGCTTTTAGTTAAGTTTTTTTGCCTTACTCCCAGAAAGAAGGGAGCACTCCCTTCACACTCTGATTATCACAGTGGTTCTGTGATTTCTTTACAGAATGGAGAGCTACACTCCCACCAATTTTTTGTAGCTTCAGCTTTCCTCAGTTGGATCTCCTTCTTGTCCTGAGATGTTTTAGGCTAGTTTGGTAGCATGTCTTTGACACTAATTTTTGTTGTTGTCTTGGACCAAATTGAGAGGCCGGGTTCTCCCCACTCGAGTGGTTGCGGCTTCCTGGCTGAGTTTCATTTTTTGTCCGTTACAGTCCTCTGCAAAGTGGTGACTTGGAGCTCAAGTGCATACCTTGTAAGCACTAGGTTCTCAAAGTTCTTTCCAGACAGTGACTTTTCTTAGCAGGACAGTCCTTGGATGTCTTTTCTGAGTAAGCCCCATCTCCTACTGTCCTACTCAGAGTGGATTAGTTTTAGCTTGGTACTCTCCCATTAGTGTGAATGAGTGGTGGAGACTTGAGTCCAAGAAGATATGGAAATTACGTGCTTACCATAATTATTGATGATCTTAGATGCAGTCTCCACCACTCATTCATACGCCCACACACCATCCCCTGGGCTCACTCATTTTTTTCTTTGGCCGTCACAGCCTTGTGGCTCTGGCTGTGAAAACATTGTTTATTGACCCTTCTTGCAAGCATCCTCCAGGCCTACACAGGCACGTAAGGTTAGGATAAGTTATCTTCATTAGTTACGCTGCACCTCCTCAGTTGAAAAGGTACTGAGGCAGTTGGAGGGTCGACGCCGAGATAGCCTACACAGGCGCAAGCTAATCTCGTGGTGCTGCGCATGCATGGTCCTATCCTGGTGGCGACCCTTCCAAAAAATGTTGGCTTCCTCTGGGTCGTACCACCTCCAGCGCTATCCCATTAGTGTGAATGAGTGGTAGAGACTGCATCCAAGATCAAGAATTACAGTAAGTACGTAATTTCTATTGTTTGCGGCTGGATTGTCTCTTCTGATCCCTTGGGGGACAGAGCTCACCACAAGAACTCAGTACTCTGTGGGCCAATTAATTTTTTAAACAGTAACCCACTTCCCTCCAACTCAACCTCTCTCTGCAGTCCACCCCTTTTATTTTATGGGCTGCTGCACCATTCTTTCTCTTAATTCATGTTTTTGGGGATTCTCCTAGTCTCAGAATTTAGAGGAGGGAGTTCCCTTGGAATCCCTATTTCTAGGGACATGGATATGTTGTTCATCCACACTGGCAGGTTCCTTGCTGCTTTAAATCTTGCCGGAAGGTCTTCAAGCTGGCTCCTCCCACCCACCCGGGTGGTAAAACTCTTGGCTCTGCCCCATGACGCCAGATCTTCCTTACCGCTTGGAAGCTCAGGTTCCCTCCTTAACGCTCTGCGTATAGACTGGATCCTAATTCTTCGGATCGCCCAAAACTTATTCTTAAACTTTCAAGACTTCGGTCAAATTACTTCCTCGCGACTGCGATGGACAGATCGACTCCCGGTTTTTGGCGGTGCCCATGTGGGCAGAAAATGTCCAGGATGGATCCGCACTCCACGTGCGTCTACTGCCTTAGCCTAGACCATGACCCGCAGGCCTGTGAGTTATGCCGCTCGTTTTGCCAGCGCCCTGAAGACCGCTCTGTCTGCTTACTGCTTGGACGCCCGAGAAGCGCCACCGCGGTGAGTCAAAGAGGCCTGTTGACGGTGTCCACGTGCTGGCTCGGCTGAGCAACTCGAGCAGTGATGATCGCCCCAGGAGGAGGCGGCACAGCGCATCATCCTCTTCCTCGGTTGTGCATTTATCCCGCTCTCTTTGGGATCCTCCTACACAGCTTCATTTAAGGAGCTTTGCCAGTCCCTTTCCACGAAGGGAGAGGGGCCATCGGGACATTCTTCTTGATCCAAAAAGGACTCGAAAGGTAAGTCCCACGATGACATTCGTGGGAGCGGAAGAGGTCCCCTTCCCTGGACAGTCGACACTCTATTTCAGTCGAGGTTGCGGCTAAGGCCGCTGGCTTCACGGTGTCCCCGTCAGGTCAGCCGACCAAGACACCCGTCGACGCAGTCGAGATTTTTCTCGACCCGTCATACGGGCTGTTGACTGGTGAAGCCGACAACTCTTCTTCACCGGTTCCCCCGGTGGAGACCGAGGACTTGCCTGCGCCTCCTGTGCTGGAGTCCCCGGTCAAGGCTTCCGAGCAGAGGGAAGAGCAGGTGTCCCCTTCCCCTTCCCAGACCTGCCCTCGGAAACACCGAGGATCTCGGTCTCGGACATTGTCTCGGTCCAGCCGATCCCGCCATCGGCGGTCTCGGTCTCTGCACCGAAGTAAGCGGCGCCGCCGCTCATCCTCGTCTTCCTCCTCGGAAGAGGAGAGGCTTCGGCGCAAATTGCGTCGATGCTATGAGGACCTGATGTGGCAGCAGTTACTTCTGTCCAGAAACAAGCTAACGCCATTGCCTTCCCCGGCCATCAAGTGGCTGTCACCCGAACAGCTGAAACAACCCCTCGCTGTAGTCGAGGTGCCCAAGCCTGGGCCAGTTGTTCGGCCGAAACCAGCTGCCCCACAGATTGTGGTGGAACCTCCACAACCGAAATCGGGGGCGCTGACCAAGGACTCTCGGTCGGGTCAGGGTCTGCCCCACAGGATGTCAGTCACCCTCACTCCCAACTGTCCTCAGAAGGTGGAGGGGGGCTCAGGCCCCAGGCAGCTCTTCACGGACTCCTCTGAGTCAGACGACTACTCCTCCCTGTTCTCCAGGCCCATTGACCTGGAGTCCTCCGGGGGGCCAGTCAATGGCCGAAAGCCCATCGTCCTTTATGGGTCTGCTTCGGCTCATCTCTGAGTCCACCGGGATGCAGCTCGAGCCCGTATCCAAGCAGACCAAGTATCCCCTAACGGAGATACTGGACCGAGGGGATTCGCCCACGGAGGCCTTTCCGGTTGCTGAAGCCATTGTTGGCCCAGCCTTGGAGCTCTGGCAGCAGCCGGATTCCTGTCCTGTGCCTTCGGCCAGGATGGCCAGGAAGTATGTCGTCCATACCGGCTCTTTGTCCAGTTTTTCGGAACACCCCTCTGCCGAGGGGTTGTCACCGCATAAGGCTCGGCGTCCTGGAACTTAGGGATGTGGATAAGCCTCCGACAAGGAGTCCAAAAGCTGACTGTGCTGGGGCTTAAGGTACGCTAAGGCCCTCCCTGGCCTCCGCCAGGCCAGCTCGGCCGTGCTGATGGCACACTTCTCCCACGCCCTCATGGGCTCCCTGGATGAGGTGATCCCTCATCTCCCGGCCGATCTGCAGACCACGGTCAAGCAGGTATGGGACCAGGGAAGGGCAGTGGCAAAACAGCAGCTGCAAATGGCTCTGGACATTGTAGACTCCTGTGCCAGATCAGTTGCAGCCGCAGTGGCTATGCGCCGCAGAGCATGGCTGAGGATATTCACCTTCACGGCAGATACTCAGCATAAACTGGCAGATGTCCCCTTCCTGGGGACTGACCTCTTCGGCCCTGGAGTGGAAGGCCACCTCCAGCGGATTGAAAAGTCCAATGCCACTCTGGATTCTCTCACCTCCGCCCAGAAGGACATGGGCCGTCGACAACAACATAAGTCCTTTCGCCCTTCTGCGCCTGTGGCACGTCCGGCCCAACAGCACCAGCATCAGGGCCAGCAGGCTCGCGCTTGGCACCCCAAAGCCAAGCCTGCAGCTTCCTCTAATAGGAAGCAGGGAGGAAAAGGCCCAGGACGTCCCTCGGCCGGTCCCTCCTCCAAGCCTGCCCAGTGACGGGTTGAGGGGTGTCACCCCCAGCCTCTTCACTCCCTCCCTGGGTTCCCCCTGTGGGGGAACTGCTCCACCACTTCCTTTCCGCCTGGTCCGCTATCACCACGGACCGCTGGGTGTTGGAGGTGGTGGTAGGAAAGGGCCTGCCCTTGGAGTTCGAGCAGGCCCCGCCCTTCCGAGCCGTCGCCCCTCAGGTTGCTACAGGGTCCGCAGCCTCTGTCGGCTTGCCTCGAAAACGAGGTGATCAGGAAGGTGGCGGATCCTCCACCAGACCCTGGGTTTGTGTCCAGGTACTTCCTGGTCCCAAAACAGACGGGGGGCTGGCGCCCCATTCTCGACCTGCACGACCTAAACAGGTTCCTAAGTTCTCGGACCTTCAGGATGGTCACTCTGGCTCAGATAATCCCATCCTTGGAATGAGGCATGTGGTTCTGTTCTCTGGACCTTCAGGATGCGTTTTTTCACATCCCAATCCATCTGTCCCACCAGAGATTCCTCCGCTTCAGGGCGGAGGGATCCCTCTACGAGTTCCTGGCCATACCCTTCGGCCTTTTCCTAGCTCCCGGGGTCTTCACCAAATGCATGGCAGTGGTGACAGCATTCCTGCGGTGCCGAAGGGTCCGGGTGTAACCCTACCTGGACGACTGGCTGATTGCAGCTCCCTCCAGAGCGGAGGTGGAGCGGTCCAGAGATCTAACCCTCCAGGTTTGCTCTCAGGTTGGCCTCCTCAACGAGGCCAAGTCGGAACTCGTGCCACAGCAGGTGATGCAATTCATCGGGGCAGAGCTCAACTCTCTACGAGCCAGAGCACAGCTCCTGGTAGACAGGGCAGAGGTTCTTTCCTCCTTTGCCCAATCATTTCAGGTTGGGCAATCGCACCCTGCCCGGGACTTCCTGCACCTCCTGGGCCTCATGGCAGTCTGCACCAGCGTGGTCCGTTGGGCCCGCTGGTACATGCGTCTCCTTCAATGGGGGCTGGTCAGCCAGTGGTCACAGCACTTCGATCCTCTGGATCAGCTAGTGACAGTGACCCAGGGGATGTGGAACGCTCTCCAATGGTGGACCATTCTAGCACATCTGCAGGAGGGCATCCCGTGTGTCCACCCCGAGCCGACGGTCTCTCTATCAACCGATGCCTCTCTGATGGGTTGGGGTGCCCATCTGGGGGAGCACAGAGCGCACGGCCTCGGGTCCCCTTGGGAGTCCCGATGCCACATCAACCTGCTGGAGCTTTGAGCGGTTCGTCTAGCCCTCACCACCTTCGCTCCGTTTCTACCGGGTCGAGTGGTTCAGGTCCAGACGAACAATACCACGACCATGTACTACCTAAACTGCCAGGGCGGGACGCGCTCCATGCCTCTGTGCACGGAAGCTCTCCGCATTTGGTCACTTGTGCGCAGCATGGAGGCGGATCTCCTTGCCATTCATGTAGCAGAAAGCCTCCAACACCCTGGCCGATGCCCTAAGCAGGATAGGGGCTGCGTCCCACGAGTGGTCTCTCCTGCCGGAGGTAGTACAAGATCTGTTCTTCCCACTGGGGCATGCCTCAGGCGGACCTGTTTGCCTCCAGGGAGAATGCGAAGCTGAGGCTGTTTCATGCCTGCCCCCCTCAGCAGGGCTCACTGCAGGGGGATGCCTTCTCGAGGCCATGGACCCCGGGGCTTTCCCCCATTTCCCTTGATCCACAAGGTGCTTCTCAAGGCAAGGAGGGACAAGGCGCAGTTGATTCTGGTAGCCCCAGACTGGCCCCACCAGTTCTGGTATCTAGATCTCCTCAGTCTCTGCTCCAGGCTCCCAAGGCGGCTTCCAGTCCGCACGGACCTGATCTCAGTCAGTCAGGGGAAGGTTTTCCATCCGGACCTTCAATCCCTGCACCTGACGGCCTGGTTCCTGAGCGGCTAGAGTTCCAGGCCTTGGGTCTTTCCGACGAGGTCCTCAACGTTGTTGAGGCGTCCCGTAAGGAGTCGACCAGAAAATGCTATGCCTTCAAATGGAAGAGATTCTCCATTTGGTGTCAGGGCAAGGGCCTGAACCCTTCCTCCTGTTCCTTGACAAGCATTCTTGACTACCTGTGGTCCCTTTCTCAGTAAGGGCTTCGGTCGACAACCCTTAAGGTGCACCTGGCAGCCATCTCTGCTTACCGGGTGCGGGCCGGGAAGCAGTTGATGGCGCAGGAGAAGGTGGTCGGGTGCTTTTTCAAAGGCCTTGATCACATATCCCCTCCTGTGCAAGAACCTCCACCTCCGTGGGACCTACTGCTGGTATTGGCTAAGCTCATGGGCAAGCCATTCGAACTGATGCACAGGTGACATCTCTCACCTGTCGTGGAAGACCGCCTTCTTGGTGGCTATCACGTCAGCCAGAAGGATGGGAGAGCTCCAGGCGCTTTCCATCGAGTCTCTATCTGGTCTTCCACGGGACAAGGTTATCCCTGCTTCCCACGAATTCCTTCCGAAGGTGGTGTCGGAGTTTCACCTTAACCAGGTGTTGACTCTGCCAGTGTTCTACCCCAGTCACACCTCGGAGGCCGAATATAGGCTCCATACTTTGGACCCTAGAAAAGCGCTCGCTTATTACAAGGAGCAGACAGCTGAAGTTCGGGGAGAGGTTCGCCAGCTGTTTGTCACCTACGCTGAAGCCACACCTGGCATGGAGCCTCCCAGAGGGATAAGAGCTCCTTCTACCTGCCATACCGCTGCATCGGTGGCTGCTTCCAGGGATGTCCCTATCCAGGAGATCTGCAGGGCTGCTACCTGGAAGTCAGCACACACCTTCATTACCCACTACCACATCGACCTTGAGTCACGCCGGGATGCTGGTTTTGGGGCCTTTGTTCTCCAGTCTTTATTTCCCACGTAGGGGGTGCTTGCCTTGCCTCCCTCCTCCCGGAGAACTGCTAGGAGTCTGCCAGACAGTGTGGATGAACAACATATCCATGTCCCTAGAAATACAGGTTACTCACCTGGAACAGGAGTTCTAGGAATGGTCTATGTTGTTCATCAACCCGACCTCCCCGGCTTCGACACACAACCTGGCTTCCAGTGGGCTAGATCTGGCGTCATGGGGCGGAGCCGAGAGGTTTTCCACCCAGGTGGGTGGGAGGAGCCACCTTGAAGACCTTCCGGCACGTCTTAAAGCGGCAAGGTACCCGCCTACAAGTGTGGATGAACAACATATACCACTCCTAGAACTACTGTTACAGGTGTGGATATGTTGTTCAGCCACACTCTTTGGCATGTCCCTTTCCCTTTAAATCTCGTTGGAAAGTCTTAAAGCTGGCTCCTCCCACCCACCCGGGTGGTAAATGCCTAGGCTTGGCCCCATGATGCCAGTTCTTCCTTTCCGCTGGAAGATTCAGGTTCCCTCTTGCTAATTCTAGCCATTGTAGGCCCTGGATTCGTATCGTCTCTTTTAACCGAATTTAACTCTCAAGCTCGTCAAGAGTTTTCGATTCCAATAATAGCGCATCAGATATGGAGGACAAGTCGTCCCCCAAATCTTATCTGTGTCAATCTTCACCATTCATCACAGATGGGTTATCTGGCTGGAGGTCAGGACCCCGCAGGAGCTTTTTTTTTTTTTAAAAGGGGTAGGCGGAGCCGACACACCGTCGGCGCCGCCCTCGAGGCCGATGTACTGCGTGGCGCTCGAGGGTTGGCCGTTAGGCTGTGTCGACTCCGCCTGCCTACCAGTTCTTCGTCTCCCGCCGTCAAGGTCGCCTCGTGGGAAGCTTCAGGAAGAATGTAGGCCTGTTTCAGTCCTTCGCCTTTGGCGTTTCAGTCCGTCGGTTACCTGCCAGTTCTGTGTTCTGCCTCCACGAGACATCGCGCGGTAAGATCTTTCCTTTTTATTTGAATTTTGCGACGTCTAGTCTATTTTGGTGTTTTTTTTCGTAGGTCATGTCTCGGTCGGAGGGCAAGAAGTCTTCGAAGACGGGTCGGTGCCCTTGGGGCCGAAAATTTCTCCATCACCGACCAGCACGACCGGTGTCTTGCGTGTCTTGGCCCGCTTCACGACATGGACTTGTGCGCGCCTGCTTCTCCGTGGACCACGGGTCCTCGAACAGCACGCTGAAAGTGGGGCAAGCTCCGGCCACTTTCGGGTAGGGAAACCGTGATTCGGGCTAAGCCGTTATTCAGCCTTCCTCTGGGTCCCTCCCCAGTTCTATATGGACCAAGAGAGGAGCCTCTGCTACTTGAGCCTGGCCATCGCCAAGGCTCCTCCTGCGGCGCAGGAGGCCCGTCCGATTGCCTCCGGGGCGGCGGGGAGGCGCCACCATGGCATCGCCCCTTGAGCGGAGGCTCCCCCGGTGACGTTCCCGCGGCTTGGAAGGCCCGGGTCAGCGCCGTCCTTGATGCCATCGGTCGGAGCCTTCGGCACCATTCGCGGCGCCGTCGTCGGTGCCGTGGGTTTGGTCGACGCTGTTCTCTTAGGCCGAAACTGTTTGCGACGCCGTGGGACCAGATCCAACGTCGTCCTTCGCCATGTCTTGCCTCGGCACCGAGGTTGAGCACGGTGCCGTGTCTTTGGGGCTTGGCGCCGTGGGGCCGCCGACTCCGTCTGTCGGTGCCATCCGCTGCACCGTCCCTCTCGGCGCTGTGTTCGGCACTGGGTCGCCTTGCCGGTGCGTCGGCGCTGCTATGGTCCACGGGGCGGGTGGCGTTGGACGTCGCGCCAGGTGCCACCGGGGCTGTTGTCGCCGTCCCTGTCCCTGCTGGTGGATTGGATGGTGCTGCGACTGGACCTCTGGCTAGAGCTGGCGCCGTGCCTCCTGCAGGTCCCGCTCGCGGGGTTATGGAGGGTGCGGGCGCCGACTCGGGCACAGCAGTGGCTTCCGGGCCCGGTGGCAAGGTTAGTTCTGCCCACCCAAATACGGTTTGGCTCAGAGCTTCGGACTCTACCTCGTCGGAGTCGAGCTCCGAGTCAGACAGGCAGTTGCGTGCCCCCAGGGTTGGCTGCGGATGTGGGCAGCACTGTGGTCTCGTCGACGAGTCAGAGCCAGCCCCCTACTGAGGAGAGGTCGGTGGCCCCCGAGACTAGGGTCAGTGGTGCTGACCAGCAGGCAGTGGTGCGTGCCACCATAGCTCTGCAGCCTGGTCTTGGGGGTTTCATCGACCCCTCGGTGGTGGTACCCCCTCCAGTGGTGTGTCTTGATCGCCCGACTTTGGGGCCCATCGAGAAGCCTGCAGGAGGGAGGGTACTGCTCCCTGGGTCTCCCCTTGGGGGCTGCCCAGATGCCAGCTACCTAGGCTGGCCCTCTCAAGAGGAGGACTCTTCCGGACTCTGAGGGGTCGAGGGGTGTGGGGTCGCCGCGTCGGCCCTTTTCTGGGGTCCACTCGGGCCCTGGACGGAGCCGTAGTGCAGATTTCCACCCTTCCCCCTCGGGTTCCTTGAGGGAGTCCCGTTCTTATGAGGCAGGGGACCGTTGTCCTGGACCTTTACGGCCCCGGTCGCCTCACTCGGTGGATTCTTCTGGGCGCAGCCAAGGCAGTACCAATGTGGTTGTACAGCTGTCGGCTGTGGGGTCTTCCGGGGCACCCTCCTCAGTTGCTCACGGTCCGCTCCCTAGCCCTGGCAGAGGTCAGCCGACTTCTCTTCTCGGCTCTGCCCCTATCCCTCTGCCACGTTCTCCTGCGCTCCCAGGCATCCTCGGTCCTAGCAGCCCTCTCACCTGGGAGCAGTTCAGAGCGGTGGCTGCCCGGTTCCCTGCTTACGTTAGGGCAATGGACAGCCAGGTTTTTCAACCTCCCCCCGTGTAGCCACCCTCTGAACACATGGTGACCTCCAGCTCCTCATCCCCCACTTCAGGGGGAGAGGAACCTTCTGTCCACATCTCTTCAGCTGCTGATCTCTCGGAGTATCAGCGTTTCCTCGTGAGGATGTTGGAGGACTTGCACCTTTCTCCCTCCTCTTCAGCAATCCTGAGCACGCGGCGCGACGCCTTTCTAGACTATTTTGCAGGGAGCCACCCTTGTGGTGCCGCCCTGGCCAGCTCCCTTCGGGAGGCGTGGCTAGCTTCTGGCAGAGGCCCTTCTCGGAGTTCCCGCCCCAAGGGACCTCAGCCAGAGGTATTGCTCCCCGAGTCTCCAGGTTCCATGCCTCATCCACAGTCTGGTTTGGCGACTTGGATACTCCTGATGGGCTTGCACCTTTCACGTGGACCGCCCCCAGATCAAGACTCCTCGGTTTTGATTTTGGGAGGAAGATCTTCTACTTGCACGGTTACTCCTCTCTATTTCTGCTCATCAGGCCACTATGCAGCCTACAACAGGTTCTTGTGGTCCAGGCTGGGTCAGCTCCTAGCCTCGTTGCCTGACTCTGAGCAAACCAGACAAGCCATCGCGCTCTCTGCACGTGGCCTGGAGCTAGCAAGGCACCAAGCGAGGGCATCTTATGACGCCAACGAGGTAGCTACCAGGGTCGTAGGGACTGCGATCTGCACTAGGAGATCGGCATGGCTACGTCTTTCCCGGTTGTCACCCTTGGCCCGGTGTAGGGTGATTAGCTCCGCCCACCGGGGAACCTACCTTTTCTCCCGTAGAGTGAGGCGGCAGGCGGGCAATTTCCTTCCCTGGGGAACCCATCTCTCTCTCTCTCTCTCTGGCCTCCTCCGTGCTCCGGCAGGTCCCCTCTTAGTGTGTCACCCACTGAGGGCTAAGGACTTTGTCCCTTAGGGTGTAAAAGAAACAACCCCTCCAGGGGGGCTGTGCATCACCCATCTGGATGAATGGTGAAGATTGACACAGATAAGATATGAAAATTACGTACCTACCGTAATTCTGATCTTTCTGTGTATCTTCACCATTCATCACAACCCCACCCACCATCCCCCTGGGGCCTCAGTCTCTGGTTCCCCCTCTCTTCCTTAGGAGCGGGGTAAAGTAGGGACACACAGGAGGGTATTTTCCAATGAAGAGTAGACAGCTCGAGCGGCACTCCTTCTCTACTACTTGTCTCCACCGCGATGGGGTGGGAGTTGGTAGTTGCCCTCCTTCTGTTCTCCTTCTGGTTTCCATCCAACTATTTCTCAAAAAAAAAAAACATTTTTTCACCAAACATCTTTTCCTGAGAGATTACTAAATCCCTGTACCCTGTCCTTCCTCCAGAATAGCCGACTCTGCTTCTGGGGTATTTGCCAGTTATTCTGTGCCTTGAATTCTAGCAGAGAGCTTTGCTACTCCTTGCAGTTCCTATACAATCTGGTGACGGACAAGGGTCTCAGATACCTTAATACCTCTCCCTCTCCTAATTTCTCTCGCCTCCCTACCCTCCCTTCTTCCGCTTCCAGAAATTGAGGCCCCTACCCAATCCCCTTAGCCTAACCTCTTCTTTGCTGTCCTCTCAGTCGTTATTTCTTCTTTTAGTTCAGTCATCCTTTCCTGTTTCTGTCCCTTGGACTCTTGTCCCACCCTCCATCCCTTCCTCTTACCTCTCCGGTGACTCAGAACTGGTAGGCAGGCGGAGTTGACACAGCCTTACGGCCAACCCTCGGCATCCCGCAGTCGTCAGCCTCGAGGAGCGCGCCGATGGTGTCGGCTCCGCCTACCCTTTAATAAAAAAAAAAAAAAAAAAAGAAACTCCCGCGGGGTCTTGACCTCCGCCAGATAACCCATCTGTGATGAATGGTGAAGATACACAGAAAGATCAGAATTACGGTAGGTACGTAATTTTCATTTTTCACCGGTGTACGTGCAGCCAGAAAATGTAGCGCACCGATCCCGACCTTACCTGCATGTACTGCCTAGGTGTCGGTCATAAACCACCATTTGTACCTTTTGCTTGGCTTTCCATCCCAACGTCCTCAACGACTGCATGGCACACCTTAAGCCGGGGAGACCAGAGAAAAGGAACCCGCCGGTGAAATCGAAAGAAGCTAGGTGGGCAGTTTCCACGGCCACGGGATCCGCCGATCAGCTCGAGCAGATGAAGGCCTTCGAAGAAGAAGCTGCCCAAGCTTTGGCCAGCCCAAGTTTCTTTGTGCCTCTCAACCTCGGTTCTTCCTTCACAGGTTTCTTCAGGGAGATGTGCCAGTCTCTCCCCACCAGGGGTGAGGAGCCCTCGGACTCGCACTCTTCCCGACCTCTGAAGAGGGACAAGGATCCAGAGTCTTAGAAAAGGAGATGTTGCTGGGACAGAAAGAGGTCTGAGTTCCAGGATACTGCGACCTTAACCTCGGTTGAGATTGCTTCCTCAGCCGCCGGCTTCACGGATCTTCCGTCTGGCGAGGTGGAGACTGAGGGATCGGCTGATCCGGCCGAGATTATTCTCGAGCCAATTTCGCAGACTCCGGTCGACGATCCTCTAGAGAGGACCCCAGTCCTTTCTTTCGCCGATGATGAGACACTTCCTTCGGGTGTCCCCATCAAGGGAATTAATCCGGAGCCTCGATTCTCACCGAGCCTGGTTTCGCCCTGTCCTGGACGACCCCGTCTGTCTCGATCGAGGACTCTGTCTCCGTCTTCAGCGGGAAAACCAAAGAAAGGCCACAGACATTCAAAAGAGGTGCCGCCACAGGTCCTCATCCTCCTCGGACGAGGAGAGGCTTCGACGGAAACTCCGTCGACGCTATGAGGAGTTTATGTGGCAACAGCTGATTTTAGCCAGACAGAAGCCGGCTATGCAGTCCACCCCAGCCATTACTTGGCATGCGCCTCAAAGGCAGACGCCGACCCCTTCGGACCCAAAATCTTCGGATCTTCCTGGACATAAGTCTCCACCACTCATTCACACTAGTGGGATTAGCGCCGGAGGCACTAGGACCCATCGGGAGCAAACTTTTTGCTGGAGGGTCGGCGTTCGAGAGATGGCGCGCGGCGAGGAACCTGGCGCCCATGACATGACTCGAGCGGCAATGACTATCTCGGTGACGACCTCCAACCGCCTCAGTTCCTTTTTTCTTCGGGCCGAAAGTGCGCTTCAGTGACAACGCCGCCGCCTGTCGGGAGTCAAACTTCAAACTAGCGCATAGTTTTCAGTTTATTTTTTTGTAACATTATCACGATAGTAGTATCACTTAGTTTTATTCTATTTTCGTTAAATTTTTCTAATATTTTAAATTTAACTTACTTGAAGTCTCTACTGGACGGAGTCAACCATGAGCAGGTCAGGTGACGGTAGGGAGACTTCGTGTGAAAGCTGTTCAGTCAGCCGGGCTGGGTCCGGTCAGCCTCCTTCTCCTCAGCGGGGTTCCGACAACGGTCAGTCCGATGCCTGAGGATGGGCTGTCCCCGTCGGCATAAAAATAAGCAGTTGCATTTCGGCACCGTTTGGCCTCGACTCTTCTTGACCCACAGGTCAAAAAGAGAAGGCATCACTCAGAGGTCGCCCTCTGGTATGTCTCATGTCGACGGTCGGGTTATCGCTACATTGCCGGTCTCCTCCTTCGGAGTCGCCAAGTTCCGTAACCATCGCCCCTCACATCGAGCCCCTCCCCCCTATAGGTAGGGCTCCAGATGAGCAGTTTCATCACTGGGCAGCTCTTATGGAGGCGTAATGCAGGAGGTTGGTTCTTCTGCCTGGCTCGGTTGCCACGGGCCCTCGGGCTCCTCCGGCGATCAGGTAGAGGCGGTTGGACCTTCTAGTCGGCGGCGCCTTCTTCGGTGCCAGCGACTCCGCCAGGTGTTTTCCCCCTCACATGGCTGCGCGCAGGGGCCACACCATGCCCTTATCTCTGATTTTTTTTTTTTTTTTTTCTTCTAGCTTTCTAGGTTTCTGGGCGTTCGGCGCCCTCGCAGGAATCACTACCGGCTAGTCAGGCGCTGTTTTCGGTGCCACTGGGCCTTGCGGTGTCGTCGCTGCGCCCGACTGCGGCGCCGTTGGAGTCTGGCGGCGCCTGCCGGTGGCGCCACGGTTCTGGCGGCGCTGTCTGGCGGCTGCTGTCTGGCGGTGCCACTATCGGACGGGCGCCAGGCGCCTCACGGTTGCGATGCCTCTTCGGGCGCGCCTGCGGCTCTCCACGTCAGCTGCCAACCCATTTTGCCTTCTGCGCTGGGGCCCTCGGGACTCTCCTTGTTTCTGCTATTTCCTCCTCTCTAATTTTCACTCCTTTCCTGTCCAAACAGTCCCTTCCTGGACCATCAGGAGATGATGTTGAGCCTGACCCAGACCTTCGGTTGGGTGATGAAGTGGAGGAAACAGGATCTTTCTTTGCTACAGAGCCTGTGGTCGAGGACCTGTCCTTAAGTCTCTGTTGAGGAACCTGAGATCCACTCTTTCTCCCAGACTACAGACATCGATCCTGGGAAGATATTAAGACTCCAGTATCTTCATGCTTGGAGATCCCTCACGATTTGACTCCTCCGATCCAGCCTTCCTTCGAGACGCTTTTCTCAAATGGTATGGAATAATCCTGCTCTTATTCCTCCAGTGGCTAAATCCATTGATAAGAAGTATTCAGCTCCCAAGGATCGTCCCATTTTGGCATCCCAAGCCTTTGCGGATCCTATTGTAGTCCTGGCAGAGAATGACAAGGTCGTTCTTCTTCAAACTACTACAGCTCGACCTATTAACAAAGAATCTCGTAAGATTGATACATTAGGTAAGAGAGTCTTTGCTGCCTCCACTCTAAGTATGCGTATTGCCAGTTATCAAGGTTATTTTTCTCAGTATGAGTATATCCTGTGGCACTCTATCAAAAGAATGGTTGAAGCTCTTCCAGATTCGGACTCTGAGTCAGAGCTTCTTCTCACCGTTATTAGAGGTATTGAGTCCAATAACCAACAGGTCAAAGCCGCCATGGACGCCTTTCACACTGCTTCTGCTCAGCGTGCCGGTAGTTTGTAATTTCCGCGCCATTCCTGGCTGCGCATTTCCGGCTTCACTAATGATGCTCAGCAGCAGGTAATCGCGCTGCCTTTTGATGGCTCCTATCTTTTTGGCCCTCAGGTGGAGCCCCGAGGTGGAACTTTCTCCTCCGGTGGGAGGTCGTCTGATGTACTTCTACAACCAGTGGAAGTCCATAACTTCGGACAAATGGGTCCTTCGGATAATTCGCGAGGGTTATTCTCTCAATTTCTTGGAAACCCCCCCGAATTGTCCTCCCAGACGACAACCCAGGTTGTCGGCTCTCCAGTCAGACCTCCCTCACCGCTGAGATCCAGGGCCTTCTAAACAACAGGGCAATAGAACCGGTGCCCCCGCATCTGTGAAACACAGGGTTCTACTCCCTTTACTTTCTAGTTCCAAAGAAATCTGGGGGGATGCGCCCCATTCTAGTCCTCAGAAAGTTAAACAAATTTCTCCCCAGGGAGAAATTCAAAATGATTTCCCTAGGTACCCTGTTACCCTTGCTGCATCAGCATGACTGGCTGGCCTCCCTGGATATGCAGGACGCTTACCAGCATATCCCCATCCACCCGACCCACCGCAAGTTCCTCAGGTTTGTGGCTTTGGGTCAGCATTATCAGTTCAGAGTCCTGCCCTTTGGGCTATCCTCGGCGCCGCGAGTTTTTACAAAGTGTTGTGCAGTTCCCGCGGCGCATCTCAGGAAGATCGGACTCCGAGTGTTTCCCTACCTGGACGATTGGCTTCTAGCAAGCCCTTACAGCCAAGGGACTTTGGAAGCCGTGCAAACGACTTCTTGTCTTCTTACGTCCATGGGAGTTCTGCTGAATTTAAAAAAATCACAACTGCAGCCCTCCCAGAGGCTCCTTCTCATAGGGACACTTCTAGACACCTCTTCCGCGAAGGCTTTCCTTCCAGAGGACAGAAGACTCGACATCCTTCGGATGGCCCGTTACATCGGGGAGAACCAATCAGTTACAGCTCTCTCGATGCAACGCATGTTGGGTCTCATGGCGTCCTCGGTGTTCACTGTACCCTGGCCCGTTGCACATGAGAACCACCCAATGGATGCTTCCACTCAGTGGTCTCCGACCTCTCACCCCCAGTCTTATCCCATCAAGGTGACGGAGCCCTCAAAGGTCTTCTCACCTGGTGGTCTCAAGAGAGCAATCTCCTGAAGGATTCCCTTGCTCCCCGGATCATCAGATCTCCATCACCACAAACGACACGCTAATGGGATGGGGAGCTCATGTCACTCCCTCCACACTCAAGGTGTATGGACTCAGTTCGAAACTCATCTCCACATAAATGTCCTGGAGATGAGAGCGGTCCTCTATGCGATCCGAGCTCTGAAGGATGTCCTTTGTCACAAGAACATTCTCCTTCAAATGGACAGCAAAGCTGTGATGTATTACATCAACAAGCAAGGCGGTGCTCATTCTTATCCCCTTTGCAGTGAAGCAATGAGGGTGTGGGAGTGGTGCTTGGAGCACAAGTCTCTGATTCAAGCGGTTTATCTGCCAGGTATACAAAACAACCTAGCAGATCACCTCAGCAGAACGGAGGCAGACCCTCACGAGTGGTCTCTCGATCCAGCCATAGCTCGGTCACTGTTCGAAGAGTGGGGGACTCCAGATCTGGACCTTTGCATCCCTACCAACGAAAACTGCTCTCTTCTGCTCCAGAAATCCAGGGCCTGGCATTTTCTGTCAGGATGCGTTCAGGCTGCGGTGGACAAAACGCTTTACACCTTTCCACCGCTCCTCTAATCCAGAGAGTACTCCTCAAGTTCAAGTCTCAGGGGACCAAAATGATTCTCATTGCTCCCTCCTGGCCTCGGCAACTATGGTTTCCTCTACTCAACAGTATGTTGGCAGCCTCTCGAGACCACTTCCTTGCAAATCAATCTTTGAGTCAGGTTGTTGGTCCATCCCAACCTGAAATCACTTCACCTTCATGCTTGGCCCCGAAGAGGTAGAAGTGAATCGGTTCAACGCCTCTCGAGAGTCTCAGACATCCTTCTGGCTGCTCGAAGCCAGCCACCCGAAACGTCACGCTTCCAAATGGAAACGCTTTTCTGTGTGCAAAGTCCTCTTGAACTCCTTTCCTGTCCTCCTGACAAGATTCTGGAGTATTTTTGGACCTATCAAACTCAGGTCTCCAGTACTCCACAGTTAAAGTTCACCTTAGTGCCATCTCATGCTCCATGAGCCGGTTTCTTCCTTGACTCTGGCTCAGTTACCTATGGTGAAGAGATTTCTTAAGGGAATTCTTCATACCAGACCCCCTGTTAAGCGTCCAGTTGCAGCCTGGGACATTAACCTGGTGCTGGACATGCTCACTCGGAAGCCTTCGAACCCCTAGCTACCTGTGAGCTAAAATTTCTTACCTGGAAGACTGCCTTCCTGGTGCCATTACCTCAGCCCGCAGGGTCTCTGAGATACATGCCCTGGATACGGACCCTCCGTATACTGTATTCCATAAAGACAAGGTAGTTCTCCGTACTCATCCTAAATTTCTCCCAAGGTTGTGTCAGAATTCCATCTAAACCAACCTCTGGTACTTCCCTCTTACTTTGCTAATTTCCAAAATGAAGGGGAACGATCTCTTCATTCCTTGGATGTTAAGAGAGCCTTGCGGTTCTATTTAGATGGAACCAAGAATCTTCGCAGACTCAGCAACTGTTTCTTTCAGCGACACCGGCTGGGTCAACCTGTCGCTATCAGATGCATCTCATCATGGTTAGTGGCATGCCTCGACATTGCTATTCCATGGCTCAGATTAAGAAGGTAGAGTGTACGCTCACTCTACTAGGGGCGGTCGCGCATCCCTAGCGGAAGTTGCAATGTTCCAATTGCAGATATCTGCAATGCATACCTGAGCTCAGTGCATACCTCCGTTAAGCATTATGCACTGGATGTTCATGCCAGGCGGCATTCTGCATTCGGCAGAACTATCCTTAATGGACTTCTGTCTTAGTCGCATGAGCTCTGACTCTCCTGCAGCCCTTTTGGGGATTATCAACTGGTACTCTCCACTAGGTGAATGAGTGGTGGAGACTTATGTCCAGGAAGATATGAAAATTACGTACCTACCGTAATTCTTGATCTTCTTGGACGGTCTCCACCACTCATTCACTACCCTCCCTCCATCCCCGAGCTCATCGCTGTGTTGGTCTTCACTCCCTCAAATCTTTAGGCGTGAAGACTTCTATGCTGACCCTTCTTGCGGGTCGTACGGACTATCTTATGTCCGTTTTTAAGATTAGATTTACTCTTTCGTTAGTTGCTGCACCTCCTTGGTAAAAAGGTACTGAGGCGGTTGGAGGGTGCGTCGCCGAGATAGTCATTGCCGCTCGGCCGCTGCTCTGCGCCACGTGTGGCGCCATCTCGGCTAGACCCTCCAGCAAAGTTTGCTCCCGATGGGTCCTAGTGCCTCCGGCGCTAATCCCACTAGTGTGAACGAGTGGTGGAGACTCGTCCAAGAAGATCAAGAATTACGGTAGGTACGTAATTTTCATTTCCTCCACCTGTGGGGCCAGCCGTTATTCCTATGCCCATACCAGTCTCAACACCGATTAGAGTGGAACCATCGCCTAAACAGCCTATCTCAAGGGCTCCCTCAAAAGGGGACTGTCCAGACACCGGACTTCCCTGATGCCTGTCTGTCACGGTTACCCCTGACCGCCCTCTGTGTATCGAGGGGGACATAGGTGGGAGACCGCTGTACCCCAGCTCTTCGGATTCGGATGCCACTGGTTTGCACTCCCATCTGGGTGATGAGGAGTCACTCTCGGCGGGCCTGGAGGAAGGTCCTTCCTCCTTTCAAACCATCCTCCACCTCATTTCCGATTCCACCAGAATGCCCTTGGAATCCATCCAGAAAAAGGTGGAGTACCCCCTTATGAATATCCTTAAGAGGGGGTATACCCCGACGGAGGCCTTCCCAGTGGCTGAAGCCATTACTTGTCCAGCCCTTGAACTTTGGCAGCCTCCAGCCCAGCACAGTCTGGCCCATAAGTATGCTGTGCCTATTGGATCACTACCGGGATTCACAGAACATCCCTCGGCTGAGAGCCTGGTGACTGCTTCCATCTTTAGACGTACTGGTAGCTCGGCCGACACCGACCGACCTCTGGACAAGGAGTCCAAGAACATGGACCATGCTGCCCGTAAGGTCTACGCGGCCTCTTCCTTGGGCCTTCGTTAGGCCAGTTCGGCTGTAATCATGGCATACTTCTCCCATGCTCTTCTAAGGTCATTGGATGAAGTACTTCCTCACCTCCCCGTGGACATGCAGACCATGGTCAAGCAAGTCCATGATCAGGGCCGTGCTGTTGCCAAACAGCAGCTCCAGACGGCACTGGGCATCGGGGATTCTTGTGCCCACTCTTTAGCAGCCGCAGTGGCCACCCGCCGCAGGGCTTGGATGCGGTTATCCTCCTTTCAGGCGGATACCCAGCACAAGTTAGCTGATGTGCCTTTCCTTGGTACCAACTTGTTCGGCCCAGGAGTGGCAGGCCACCTTCAGCATATTGAACAGTCCAGTGCCACCTTGGACACCACTTCTGCTAAGGGTTTCTCTAGCAAGAATCAGCAAAAGAGGAAGCCTTTTTAGCAGTCCTCCCCTGCGGTCAGGCAGCCCTCCTATCAAGGAGGTCAGCAGCACCAACAGCAGCAGCAGGCTCAAGCTTGGCGCCCTAGGCCCAAGCAGGGCCCTCAACAGCCCCGTAATGGAGTCCGAGGCACTGTTCCAGGAGCTTCCTCCTCCTCCTCCTCCTCTAGCCTGCTCAGTGACAGGTTGGGGGTTGCCACCCCTACTCCTGTCACGCCTGCCATTGGTTCTCCCGTGGCGGGTCGGCTCCGCCACTTTCTTTCCGCCTGGTCCGATATCACTTCGGACAGGTGGGTTCTAGAAGTGGTCGGGCAGGGACTGCCTCTGGAATTCGAGCAGTACCTGCCCGCCGAACCTGCGCACCTCGGGAGGAAAGAATCTCAGCTCGCACACAGTCGGCCTTCCGGGACGACATAGCGCTCAGCTCCTCCGCAAGGAGGCGGTAGCTCCAGTGCCAGATCCGCCTGTAGACCCAGGCTTCATATCCAGGTATTTCCTGGTGCCCAAGCAGACTGGGTGAGGTGGGGTTGGCGGCCCATCCTAGATCTCCACGACCTGAATCAATATCTCAGGTCTCGCACCTTCCGGATGGTAACTCTGAAACAGATCATATCATCCCTGGTGCAAAACATGTGGTTTTGTTCTCTGGATCTGCAGGACGCTTTTTCACGTCCCAATCCGTCCATCCCACCAGCGGTTCCTCCGCTTCAAGGTCGAGGGGACCCTGTACGAGTTCCGAGCCATGCTGTTCGGCCTGTAATCGGCCCCGCGGGTATTCACCAAGTGCATTGCAGTGGTGGCAGCCCATCTTCGGCATTGAGGAGTCCGAATCTACCCTTATCTCAACGACTGGCTTCTGGCAGGTTCCTCACTTCAGGAGGTGGAGAGATCCAGGGATCTGGCTCTCAGAACCTGCTCTCAGCTTGGCCTCCTGATCACCGAGGCCAAGTCGGAACTCGTGCCGTCTCAGGTGATGGGCTTCATCGGGGCAGAGCTCGACTCTTGTCAAGCCAGAGCCCGGCTCCCGGCGGACAGGGCGGAGGTGTTCTCCTCCTTTGCCAAATAATTTCTGGTTGGGCTCTTGAGCCCTGCCTGGGACTTTCTGCGCCTTCTGGGTTACATGGTGGCGTGCACCTCAGTGGTCCATT
The DNA here is from genome assembly GCA_016271365.2 of Neoceratodus forsteri. Lineage (NCBI taxonomy): Eukaryota > Metazoa > Chordata > Ceratodontiformes > Ceratodontidae > Neoceratodus > Neoceratodus forsteri. Next base: position 1,690,136,293 of record CM057450.1, read on the forward strand.
GGGCCAGGTGGCACATGCACCCTCTCCAGTGGGAGCTGGCCGCCCAATGGACTCAGCGCCATTGTCAATTTGACCAGCTGATCAGGGTAACCCAGAAGATGTGGGACGCTCTCCAATGGTGGACCATCCCAGAATGGTTACAGGAAGGGATCCCGTTTGTCCGCCCTGAGCAGACGGTCATCCTCACGACCGATGCCTCTCTCATGAGCTGGGGAGCCCACATGGGGGACAACAGGGCCCATGGGTTCTGGACCCCCGAGGAGTCCAGATGCCACGTCATCCTGTTGGAGCTCAGAGCAGTCAGATTGGTACTGTCTGCTTTTGCGCCTCAGCTCCGAGGTCAAGTGGTTTAAGTCCAGACGGACAATACCACGACCATGTACTACCTCAACAAACAGGGCGGCACGCACTCCCGTCTGCTGTGCAAGGAGGCTGTTTGCATCTGGACCCTCTTAAGTTGGCTGGAGGTGGATCTCCTAGCCATTCATGTGGCAGGAGTCTCGAACCAGCTGGCAGATGCTCTCAGCCGCATAGACCAGACATCCCACGAGTGTTCTTTCCATCCAGAGGTAGCTTACAGCCTGTTCTCCCACTAGGGCAAACCTTTGGTAGACCTGTTTGCCTCCAGGGAAAACAAACTGAGGCTGTACCATGCCCACCCCCCTCAGCAGGGCTTGCTGCAGGGGATGCCTTCTCGAGGCCGTGGACCCCAGGCCTCCTCTATGCCTTCCCTCCATTTCCCTTGATCCATAATGTGCTGGGCAAGGCGAAGGTGATTCTGGTAGTCCCAGATTGGCCGTGCCAGTTCTAGTATCCAGATCTCCTCAGCCTCAGCTGCAGGCCTCCGGAGTGACTTTGTACACGCCCGGACCTGAGATCACTGAACCAGGGGAAGGTATTCCATCCGGACCTTCAATTCCTGCACCTCATAACCTGGTTCCTGAGCGGCTAGAGTTCCAGGCTCTGAGTGTTTCCGAGGATGTCTACACCATGGTGGAGGCATCGCGTAAGGAATCGACCAAGAAATGTTATGCCTTCAGATGGAAGAGATTTTCCATTTGGTGTCAGGGTAAGAGTCTGGACCAGTTATCCTGCTCTGTGGCTAACATTCTCGACTACCTTTGGTCTCTCTCCAAAGGGAGTCTGCGGTCATCGACCCTTAGGGTGCACCTGGCAGCCATTTCTGCTTACCAGGCGTGGGCCGGTCAGCCGACATTGGCGCAGGAGACAGTGGTCGGGCATTTTTCCAAAGGCCTGGATCACATATCCCCTCCGGTGCGTGAACCTCCACCTCCATGGGATCTGTTGCTTGTTTTGGCGAAGCTCATGGGCAAGCCATTCGAACCTGTGCACAAGTTTGCTCTCTCACGCTTGTCGTGGAAGACTGCCTTCCTGGTGGCTGTCACGTCAGCCAGAAGGACAGGGGAGCTCCAGGCGCTGTCGGTGGACTCCCCTTATCTGGGCTTTCACTGGGACAAAGTTGTCCTGCACCCCAACCCGAAATTCCCTCCGAAGGAGGTATCAGAGTTTCACCTTAACCAGGTCTTGACTTTGCCGTTATACTGTCCTAACTACACCTCGGACACCGAGTAGAGGCTAAATACCTTGGACCTGAGACGTGCTCTCTCCTATTATAAGGAGCAAACTGCGTAAATTCGAGGAGAGGTTCGCCAGCTGTTTGTCACCTACATTGAAGCCGCTTCTGGCAGACCTGCAGCCAAACAGACCATTGCAAGATGGATTACATCATGCATAGGTCTGTGCTATGAGTTGGCGGGCAATGAGCCTCCCAGAGGGATGAGAGCTCATTCTACTCGTCATACTGCTGCATTGGTGGCTGTTTCCAGGGACATCCCTACCCAGGAAATGTCAGGCTGCTACCTGGAAGTCAGCAAACACCTTTATCACCCACTACCACATCGACCTCGAGTCACACCGGGATGCTGGTTTTGGGGCCTCGGTTCTCCAATCTCTGTTTCCTAAGTAGGGGGTGTGTGCCTTGCCTCCCTCCTCGCAGAGAACTGCTTGGAGTCTGCCAAACAGTGTGGATGAACAACATATCCATGCTCCTAGAAGAACAGGTTGTTCTAGGAGTGGTATATGTTCATCCACACACACCCACCTGACCTCCCTGGCTTTAGGCGCACAACCTGGCTTCCAGTGGGCTAAGATCTGGCATCATGGGGCAGAGCCGAGGTTTATACCGGGTGGGTGGGAGGAGCCAGCTTGAACTCATTGCCTCCATAGGAGCTCTCTGAAGTTGCACCACTCGTCTCCTGTACACTGTTAATAGTAAATCCTGGGCCTTTCTAAGCAAAATCAAGCTATAGTCAGCATGCCACAAACAAATCCTAATAGCTCAAGAACCGTAAGGGCTAGACACAAAGTATGAGTGGCAGTTATTCAGCACAAACTTACCTTTCCAGTGGTGGTATACAAACAATAATATGTAATTTAGTTATTTTGTTCCCATGCTGGTTGAAACAGCAAAAACATTTTTTTTTTTTTCTAACTAAAACAGGCAACATAAGCCATACACACCATACCATAAACAAATACGAATAACTCCTAAAGTATACATGATATACCCAGAATATCAGTGGCAAAGTTGTTCAGCACAAAATTACCTTTCCGACGGTGCTATGCAGTCAAATATATATTATATTCTGTTACATTATATATTAAAATATATGTGACTTCTCCAGACGTTGCCAGAGCACACAGGAGTCAGTAGCTGACTTCTGTAGGCTTCCTCAGGACACACCAGTATATTTTACTGACTCCTACAGGTGTCATCTAAGAGACAATGAGTTAAGATTTCCGGCAAGATTTAAAGGGGAAAGGGACATGCCAAACAGTGTGGTTGAACAACATATACCACTTCTAGAACTACTGGTACAGGTGAGTAACCTGTTATGAATAGTTACAAATTGTGTAGAAGTGTGGGATAGCTTAATATCAGACCTGTAGAAGTTCGATGCACAGCTTATTAAATTTCAGTTATAAATAGCAAGCTTCAGTTTTTGGTTGATAACCCAAACTGTTTTTTAGCTGCTACTTTATGTAGTCTCAGTGAAGTTATGTGGCACGTGCCAAGGGATTTCCAGGCACAGCATGACCATACATGTTTACTGTAACAGATTTAGAGCACTGGAACATGCAGGCCATAGTGCAGCCTGGTAATATGAATTTAAATTACACATTGCATAAAGGTTTGTCACACTGATGCAGCAGTGGCTTGAGTTTCTGCTGTGGTAGCTTCTGTTATTTTTTCATCATGGGAGTATGCTTCAGTGAGGTATAGAAGCTGTGTGTAATGAGATATCCTATGTTAATGATGTGCTGTGTATGGAATGTGAATTCTTGCTCAGTCATGAATTAAAGAGCGCCTTTACTGCTAGGTTTGAAATTGCTCTCCCAAAACCCTGAAGGACCCTTACCTGCCCCCAGTTGATAAACTGCCAGCAGTTAAAATTTCTATGTGCCTCAGTTTAGGAAGGGAAGGGATCATATTTTGAGTTTTTGTTGACCGGGTAAGTGCACTAGACAAATCCTGCCTATTTTCAGGCACAACCCGGGGGAGGGGGATACAGATGAATGCCAACTGACCTTGAACCAGATTAAGCTGTTGTGGTGGTATTTTTAGTGAATGAGGGAAATTTGACCAGGACACTGGGGAAATTCCCCTGCTGTTTTCAATAAGTGCCATGGGATCTTTAACATCCACCTGAACTACCACCAGTCCAGGCAGATGGGACCTCGGTTTAATGTCTCATCCGAAAGACTGCACCTCAGAAGTGTAGCACCCCTCTCATGCTGCACTACAGTGTCAGTACTGGGATATTAACCCAAGTGCTAGATGTGGGAACTGAACCCACAGCCCTCTGATCTCCCGGCCTCGTAGGCGAGTGTCCTACCTACTGAGCCACTGACACTGCTGTAGAGCTGAGAGCCTGATCCCTTCCGCTTCTTTGTCCTCAGCACTCCATAGAAAGTAATGGGGCCATTTTTTTAACTTGTTTTTTTATAGCTTAGATTGCCATTCCGAAGAAACAGGCCAAAACTGCTCCATTGCTTTCTATAGAGAGTGCCCCTGCACTCTCCACAGTTACATCATAAAACGTGCTAGGGCGGCACTGAGGACCAGGAAGTGGAAATCGGGCTCTCAGCTGCACAGAGCCAAAATACAATCACTTCCCTTCCTAAAATGAGGCCCATAAGTTTATGAATTGGGTGCAGGTAAGGATCCTTTAGGGCTTCTGTGGTGAGCACCACAAAAGGTGCTCTTTAAGTGTATGAGAAAGTGTCTTATTAACTAATAACATTTTAAAAAGTTGACATTTTCCTGAAGCAGTGCGGAAAATGCAATTTTTCAAAAGGATATGTCATTTGGTTGTCAGTGGGTCATGCTACAAAATGATGCAATAAGATATGTACCACAGGACTGACTACATTGTATGTGTATGTGTATATTGAGTGCATTCGCACAAAGACATAGAATTTGGGGGAGATGGGCTCCAGTTTTGCTCCTGCTAATGTCTTTTCCTTTAATGCTCAGATGGTTTAAGTAAAATGTTCTTGTTAACTTCATTGTGATGTTCAGCATTCTTATTGAAATGCAGGATACATTTGTAGGCATAGACCTTTTCTGGAGACTTAACTGTTCAAGTTGCATCTGCCCAGTTTGGTTTAAACATGCAAAAACCACTGCAATGCCAGGAACCATGTAGATCTTGCAGATAGTTATGAAACAAAATAAAAATCCTTTTCTTCCCTTAATTTCAATTTTTTTTTTTTTTTTTTTTTTTCAGTAGCCAGGCCTCAGGACTTGTGTCGAGGTTCTGCATCACAGTACGGCCAACTACAGACTTACAGGTATGAATTCTATACAAAATGGGTAAGATTTTACATGTATTCGCTCTTTATACCCCCATATGAATATGAGTAATAGTAAATTTTATGTTACATACTGACATACTAAAATGCCAGCAGAATAGGCCTAACGGTCTTTCGCGTCTGCTCGTTTGGTCAGCCCCCACCCTGGGAGCTGACCTTGCTGCCCCCCTCGCCTTCTCTGGCTTCTCCCTTCCCAGTTCCGGATATTCTCGCTGCATTGGATTTTGCTTCTAGAACCCTTCCCCTGTACCTGTCCCACCCCCTCTTGAACCCTCCACCGCCTCTGCCTCCACCAGCCCCCTAGGCAGCGATTCCATGGCTCCACCACCCTCCAGTGAAGTAGCACCTCCTTTCTCCCTGAATCTTCCCTCCAGTTTCCACCCATGCCCTCTAGTGGCCCCTCCTCCTTCCTTGAAGCACCCTGACTGCTCCTCCCTATTTACCCCTTCATGTACCTGAAAACCTCTCATGTTCCCCTGGTCCCTTCTCTTCTTCCAATGTGTACATATTTAGCTCTTCGAGCCTCTCCTCATAGGTCCTGTCCCCAAGCCCCAAATCATTTTGGTTGCCCTCCTGTGGACCCTCTCCGGAGTTTAATGTCCCTTTAAGTGTGGCCTCCAAAACTGCACGCAGTACCGAGGTGCGGCCTCACCAAGCAGTTATACAGAGGGAGTATCCCTTCCCTCCTTCTGGAGGTGATCCCCCCCCTAGCGATGCAGCCAAGCATCCTGTTGGCCTTGGCTGCTGCCCTCCTACAAGTCGCCGAGTTGTTCATCTTGACATCTACCACCATCCCCAGGTCGCTTTCAGCCATCGAGACTTGTAGCATCCCCCCGCCCCCCAGTGTACACTTGGCCCGGGTTTCTGGCCCCCAGGTGTAGTACCTTGCATTTCCCTGCATTGAACCTCAGCTTCCACTTTCTAGACCATCTTTCCAGAGCCTCCAGGTCCCCCTGTAGGGCCACCTTCCCCTCCTCCCCATCGACCACTGCCTCCCAGTTTTGAGTCATCCGCAAAGAGACTCCTCTCACTCCTGATACCTGTCCTTGTGTCAGAGACGTAGGCGTTGAACAGGAGGGGCCCAAGGACTGATCCCTGTGGGACACCACTAATGACCCTCCTTGGGGATGAGACTATCCCGCCAACTACAACTCTGGGTCCGGTCCTGGAGCCAATTGCCTATCCATCTGATCATCTGGTTCCCCACCCCCATTTCTCCTAGCTTATCCAACAGGCCCTTGTGAGGAACAGTCAAATGCCTTGCTGAAGTCTAGAAAGAGGACGTCCACTGGTCTACCCAGGTCCAAGGCACTCGTCACCCGGTCATAGAACTGTTGAGGGTGTCTCTTGCAGCAGATCTCACTTATGGAACTATAGCCGCCAGGACCGCCCATAAACTTTTTCGGCTAGTGGTCTACCATGGGGCCGCCCACTCTGATGTCACATGCTGATGTCGCCGGATCCTATGAGTGGGCGGCCCCTATGCCCTCCACAGTTCTTTTCCTGCTGTCAATATCTCACATCGGACCTCTTGTAGAGTCTGACAGCTTCAGTCAAACCCCATTTTTTCATAAATTTTTTTGTTCTTTCTCTCCCTAGTGAAGCATCACTTTACTTTTAAAGTGATTTTTTTTCTTTTTTTCTTTTATGCTGAGCTCTGTCTCCGTAAAACTCTTCAGGAGGTGTGACTATGTCGAAGACTCCTGAGAAGCATGACCACAAAGCTTGTGTCCACTGCCTAGGCCCGGGCCACGACGTCCAAGCCTGTGAGATCTGCAATTACTTCAACCAGACTACTTGGCGGTGCCATAAGAAGACCCTGAAAAATTTCTCACTCAAGTAGGTCACCCAAATGTAGAAGGAGCTACAGGCCAGGAGTTTCTCCCCCTTCTCCAGCCCTGTCCTCAGTTTCACATTCCTCCAAGGCCTGGGACAAATCAAGCAGGAAGCACAAACATTGGGAAAAGGACCACACCAAGCCCCAGTCCTCTCTGACTTACTTGCTGCCTCACGCGTCAGCCATGACGGTTGTCATCCTCTTTGGGAGTGGCCCCCTCTGCCTTGCACAGCCTGCCCCCACAGGGCTAACATTGGCAGTGCCGCCCCCCCCCCCCAAAATCTTTCTTTGGTGGGCGTAGGTTCTTCGGGCTCAGCCCCTACTGTTTTGGCCCCTATTTTCCTCCAATCATCAGTTGGGCAGCTCCTCTGGTTTAGCATCACCCAGCGCTGGATTGGAACTTCCAGGGACTCACGCTACTCCCTTGACATCAGTCACAACTTCTGCCTCAGGGATTTCACCTTCTTAGACATTGCTCAGGGTTGTTCCTCAGTCGTCATCCTCACTCTCTGACAACAACCCAGGTAGAGATGCCCCGCAGGCCTTCACCTGCTAGGCCACCCTCCCCAGCCCCACTGTCGCCAGCTCCAATACTCCCTCAGCTGACGTAGATCAGTGTCCCGGCGCCAGTCACGGTAGATTTTCAGGCCATGCTTTCCTCTCTGTGGGATTTTATGCAAGCTAGGCTTGCTTTCCACATGAGCCAACGCCACAGAGGTCTAATGTGCCTGTCCCCCGCATCCCCCTCCCTACAGGGCTACAACCTGCACCTCGAGATCAGGTGCCCTCTAACCTTCCCCTCAGGACTTGGGGGACAAAGACGAGCATCACTTGACCTCCTCCTCCTCCTCCCTGACGAGGATGAAGGGGAAGATGGAGCTAAAGGAAACATTGCCCACTTCCACTCCATCTCTGTGGTGTCGGATGGTGAGGAGAACCCCAAGTATAACCAGACACCTCAGATCTTCCAAGGAGCAGTCGTCACCATTCAGCACTGGTGGGTTCTAACTGGAGGCACAGGACTCTACAGAAGCAACAGCTTTAAGATTCTAGGAGTGGGGACCCAATGTCGGGGATGACACCGCCCACGTGGCTGACGTGTGACATGCTCGTGGACTGACCAGTAACCAACGCCAGCTCCCTCTCTTCCTCAGTTCTGTTTTTCCCGACATCGAGGCTGCATCTCCACTTCGTGAGAGCTGAATTTCTGTTGGACAACAGTTCTGCCCTGCAGAAGCAGAGCTTGTAAAACATAGAGAACCACCATCTCCAGAATATTGATGTGGAGAACTTCCTTGGCAGCTGACCAGGCGCCCTGTGTCTGATGAACGTCCAGATGGGCTCCCCAGCATATGCACGAGGCGTCTGGACTTGGGTTGGAGTCTTCTTCTGAAAGGGCATCCCCACCAACAGGGAAGGGGATGTCATCCACCAGCGAAGTTCTCAGCGAACCGGTTCTGTTATGAAAACCAGTAGATCCATATCGTCCCAACGTTGGTCCCACTGGACTCTGGGGGTCCACTAAATCGTTCTCGTATGTAATCTGTCTAGAGGAACTGTAACGATAGAGGCGGCCATGTGGCTTAGCTAGATAATCATCCTGGCTGGGACCCTTGAAAGGGAGGAGATGTGATGGGCTAACCCTCAGAGACGGTGAGCCCCGTCTTCTGGAAGGAAAGCCTTCTCTCTGGTAGTGTCAATCAATGCTCTGATCAACTGGAGGGATTGGGATAGAATCAAGGAGGTGGACTTTGCCACATTGATGGTAATCCCTAGATCTTACTTCGAGACACAGCTCTTGCAGCAGGTTACACCATTAGTACTGAAGCCGGCAGGCGTCAGGACCCCACGGAAAAATTCTAGCTAGCTATCTTCAGCGGGGACCGCCCCCGACGTCGGTCCCGCCTCCGGCGTCAGGCGTGTTGTACAAGGGCGGTCCCCCCATGATTCCTAGTTTCTTTCCCGCGTCGACTTAGTTTGTCTCGACCTCCTGGTTACAGTCTAGTTGCGCGATGAGTTTAAGTGCTTTCTTCGAGAAATTCATTTTCTTCAAGCAAGACCTTTGCTGATGTCCTCTCCGACCTCTGGTCACTCCTCCAAGTGTGCTATGGAAACGGATCCTTAAGGACCCCACACATCCTGGGCAGGTGCCTGGGCCCAGACCACTATACCTGGGCCTGCCCGTCTGCCAGGGGTTCAACAGTCATACTGATCCGACGTCAGAAGGCTCTTCAGGCTTTTTTGTTGGAGGAAAAGCTGAAGACCATGTCCTCCAAGGGGGAATCTTCTTCTCAAAAATCCCACAAGCACGCGGAGAAAAGAAGGGAGAAGGCCCCTTCCAGGTCCCCCTCCAGGGCTTCGGAGTCACGCAGCTCCGGTTCTAGGTCCGACCGCTCTCCCTCCAGGGCCAGCTCTCAGCCTCCCCCGGCTGCGGTAAGGAAACCTTCTTCTCAGGCCAAGTCCGCCAGGCCGTCCTCGTCTTCCTCCAAGGCCTTGGCGAAGTCCGGGGAGCGCCACCACCATCACCACAAGTCGGGTTCGCCTCCCGCCGGTACCAGGCGTCAGGGTCTTCTGTGCCTCCTCGAGAAGACACTGGAGCTCACGCCCTAAAGAGACCTCGGACCGGACGCCGCGTAGCGCTGTCGTTGGCTCGCGCATACCTCCCTGAGCCGCCCGCCAGACGACGCCGCCCGCCAAACCATCACCTCAGCGGACGCCGGCAGGGGACCGCGCCTCCTCCTGAGAAGAGGGCCCTGTCGCCTCCAACCGACGTCAGTCAGGAGACTTTAACTGAGGAGGACCTAATGCAGCCCGAGGACCAGACGGGCGACCCCGGTTTCGTCTAAACTCCCAGGGAACCCTCGCCATTACCTGAGTCCCCTGCGGAGCCTACGCCGGGACCCAACGACGCCCACCGGCGCCCGGGCCGTCGTCGGGCCTTTCTTTAGCGGAAGTGAAGGACCTCTTCACCTCCTGGTGGGACACCTTAAGGAAGGACATGGTGCCCACTGTTCCTTCTCCTCCGGTTTCTGCACCCCCCTCACCATCAGGGTCGGCAGGCCATTTACCTTCTCCCCGGGAGCCTAGATCCCCTCCAGGGGAGACCAGAAAAACGGAGACCTCCGTCAAAATCTTCTCTGGATCACCCAGCCCCAAGAGATCCAGGAGACACCGACGTTCGCCTTCAACGGAGAACACGGGATCAGACTACTCTACCTCTAGATCCCCATCTCCACACTCCATCCCTTCTCCGGACCCATGTGAGATGCCCAAATCTCCTCCGGATGATCCTTCGTTCCTTGATATTATGAGACACATACAAGAGAACATGGGATGGGATGCAGAAGACCAGACCCGAGAAAGGTGCATACTCGCCAAATATCTTCGACAGAAGGACCCCAAGCCTGTGGTGGTACCACCCTTGGTGAACACTTTTGTGGGCGTCACCAAGGCAGCGTGGGCGTCTGCGCTCGGCGATGCGAGAAGAAAGCTGATCGCTTGTACAAGGCCCTGGGGACGACCAGTACTTGACGCAGCAGCCTCAGGCCGATTCTCTCTGGTCATCACAGCCTCACATGACCGGGTCACAGAGGCCGCAACATTTGAGACACCCTGCCACGGACCCAGAGTCCAAGCAGTTGGAGGCGTTGGGTAGGCGCACGATGCCTCCGCTACTGCGCCATCAGATCCTTGAACTATTTAACCCACATGGTTCCGTTCCAGAACGCTTTGTGGGAACAGGGTCTGGAAACGGCTGAAAATTGCCTGAAGGTGAGCAGAAGGAGGAGATGCTTCAGCTCCTCCGTACGGGTTCAGACGTGGGAACCCAAGTGCTAAGAGCCGCGTATGACTCCGCGGACTCATCGGCCCGAGCAGCAGCTTCTGGCGTATGCCTCCGGAGACACTCCTGGTTACGCGTCTCTGGTTTTACCCCGGACGTCCAGAAGAATATTATGGACACTCCTTTGAGGGAGAAGTCTTGTTTGGTAATCCTTCAGAAGATCATTACCAGACTTCAAAGAGGCGAGGTAAGGTCGGTTCAGGCCATGCCGACCCAAGCTTGTTCCTTTCGTGGAACCAAAGCCGTTTCAAATGGGCGGACGCAGAGGCAGCAGCCCTGCTCCGCTACACATCAGAGGGGCTCCGGCTTCCGTAGAGCCCAGGGGAAGCAGCCCACCAGCCGAGGTCAGCGTTCTCCTAAGCAGGCCCAGCCAGCGGGCCCATCTGCCGCCACAGCCTGACTCCTTTCCGGCCCCCGCCCCTCAGGATCAACGGGATATCAAGGTCGGGGGTCGCATTGCTAACTTCCTGCCGGATGGTAGGCTATAACCACCCACAGGTGGGTTCTTCAATTGTCAGTCTAGGCCACTTATAGAATTCGCAGAAAAGCCACCCCGAGGCCTCCTTTGCTCTCCGCACCCGGTCAGCACAAAGCTTTGATCTGGCAAGAAGTACTCAAGGCTCCCGCGAAAGGGAGTGAGAGAGATGTCCCAGAGAACCAGAGAGACAAGGATATTACTCCCACTTCTTCCTGGTTCCAAAGAAAACAGGGACCTCCGTCGATTCTTGACCTCATCGACCTCAACGTGCGGTCGCTTACAAGAGATTCCGTATGGTGACTCTTCCGGTCTTATTCCCATGCTGAAGCAGGACGCTTTAGCTCTCTAGACATGCAGAACGATACCTGCATATCCTTGATGGCTCAGGCTACACATGAGGTTCCTGCGCTTGAAGCTCGACCACCACCTTCAGTTCAGAGCCCTTCCGCTCGACTGTCTTCCACACCAAGAGTCTTTACCAAGTGCATGGCAGTCGTGGCAGCGTCTCTGAGGAGACAGGGCCATTATGTGTTCCGTGCCTGGCGACTGGCTTCTCGCAGCGCCTCCAGAGGCGTTGCTACATCGATTCAGAGCACCCAGGACCTGTTCGGTCTCTGGGCATCCTCATAAATTACGAGAAGTCTCTCCTGGTACCGTCGCAGAAACTGCAGTTTATAGGCGCAGTACTGGACACTGTTCAGGGAAGAGCTTTTCTTCCGGCCGACAGAGCGGAGCGCATCAGATCCCTCATAAGGGATTTATTGTCGAACAAGATCGTACCTGCCAGGTCGGCCCTTCGCTTGCTCGGACACATGGCTGCGGCCATTCCTACTCTCCCTTTCGCAAGGCTCCACATCGGGTAACTCAGTGGATGCTCAAAGTGCAATGGGACCAAAGGCAAGACCACTTGCAGCATCCGTCAGAATCACGAATTCCGTGATTCGAGACTGGCAGTAGTGTGCTTAGTCCCAGGTGCTCTCACGGGCGTCCCTGTCAGTAGCGCCGTCCCGGAGGTAACCCTCACCACGGACGCCTCAGGTCTTGGTGGGGCACACCTGGACGGGGTAAAGTCCCAGGGTACGTGGACCCAGATGGAAGCTCATCTTCATATCAATGTCCTAGAGATGAGAGCGGTGCTCTATGCCCTGCAGGCCTTTCAGTCAGTAATCCCACCGTGTACTCTTCTGCTTCAGACAGACAACACGGCGGTGATATATTACCTCAACAAACAAGGAGGCGTACACTCTTACCCGCTTTGCAGGGAAGCCATGAGGGTGTGGGATTGGGTAATCTGACACGGCGCAAATCTGATCACTGTGCACATTCCCGGGGTGGACAACACGATTGCAGATGATCTGAGTCGATCCCAGGCCAGAGTCCACGAGTGGGAACTTCTTCAAGAGGTAGCAGAGGATCTGTTTCTTCGATGGGGAATTCCAGAACAAGACTTGTTCGCATCCCCATCCACCGCAAAACTGCCCAATTTTTGCTTGCTAGATCCAGGGCCTGGTGTTTTCTGGCGAGACGCGTTATCCCTCTCCTGGGCGAACAGATTCCTCTACGCTTTCCCTCCCTTCCCGTTGATCCAGAGAGTTCTTCTCAAACTGCGCAGGGAGCACGCACTCATGATCCTGGTGGCCCCGTTCTGGCCCAGACAGATCTGGTTCCCTTTGTTGGTGCAACTATCTCAGGAACCCCCGCTCCCGTTGCCGCTCAGCTCTCGCCTCCTGTCTCAGGAGAAAGGTTCAATTGTCCATCCGGACCTACGTTCATTGAACCTGCATGCTTGGCTCCTAGAGACATAGCCATCTTGCATCACGGGGTCTCGCAAGAGGTTGCAGAGGTCCTTTCTGCAGCCAAAAAGCCGGCAACGCATGAGACATACACCATGAAATGGCGCCGTTTTTGTTTATGGTCGTGAGCACGCGATTTTTCCCCTTTAGGTTGTCCTGTGGGAGTAATTTTGGATTATCTGCTCTCCCTCTTTCATTCGGGTCTAGCCTACTCCTCTATTAAGGTGCACCTCTGTGCCATTTCGGCCTATCGCCTCCCGGTGGGACATCGTACAGTGGCTCAGTTGGACGCCTCTCGGGAATTTCTTAGGGGAGTGTTACACCTTAGGCCTCCTATTAGGGACCCTGTGCCTCCATGGGATCTGCTCTTTGTCCTGGAACAGCTCACGCTTCCCCCCCTTTGAACCTGCCGCAGATTGCGAGCTATGTTTTCTGTCGTGGAAAACATTGTTTGTAGTTGCTGTTACTTCGGCGAGAAGAATATCTGAACTTCACGCTCTTGTGTACAAAGAGCCTTATTTAGTTATCCACCGGGACAGAGTATCCCTGAGGACGAACCCTAAATTTTTGCCTAAGGTGGTTTCTTCACTCACTCTGAACCAGGATATTGACCTTCCGGTCTACTTCCCGAGTTGCTTGAATAGAGGAGAGGCTCTGCTTCACACCCTGGATGTTCACCGCAGCCTGAAGTATTACCTCAACAGAACTAAATCTTTTCGTAGTTCTGAGCAGGTTTTCATTTCCTTCTCTGAGAGAATGATGGGCCAACCCATATCCAAACAGTCCCTTTCTCGCTGGCTTGTCCAGTGTATTTCTTACTGTTATGATATAAAACAAAAGCCCCTCCCGGGCACAGTCTGGGGTCATTCTACTAGAGGTGTGGCCACCTCCTTTGCAGCACTCAGAAACGTCTCCACCTCTGCTATATGTGCTGCAGCCACTTGGAGTTCTGTGCATACCTTTATCAGGCATTATAGCCTGGACATCGCCTCTTGACGAAGGGCTGGTTTCGGCCTGGCGGTGCTACAGGGTCTCCTGTCCTAGGTTCAGGACCTGGAATTCATTTCCTATTTTCCTCCTCCCGGAATTTCTGGCAGCGTTACTGCTTGGGAATCAGTCCTAATGGTGTAACCTGCTGCAAGAGCTGTGTCTCGAAGTAAGATAGTACAGTTACGTAAGAACTACTGCACAGTAGATCTTCGAGAACAGCTCTTGCAGTAGGTACCTTCCCGCCCACCTTCCCCCTTGGAGGAGGCATGGCTCAGTCTTTCTGAGCAGGGATTTATACCTTTCTGTCTTCTGACGTCGAATCCTCGGTCTCCCATTTCGATGTCAGCCTGCGGCCGGAAGTCTCTGGCGGGAGAACTGGGGAATCTGGCAGGACCACCCCCTTTTGTACCACGCCTGACGTCGGAGGCGGGACCGACGTCGGGGGCGGTCCCCGCTGAAGATAGCTAGCTAGAATTTTTCCGTGGGGTCCTGACGCCTGCCGGCTTCAGTCCTAATGGTGTAACCTGCTGCAAGAGCTGTTCTCGAAGATCTACTGTTACGGTAAGTTCTTACGTAACTGTACTTTCTCCGAAAAGAGAACAGGTGGACTGGATCATGTGCCGCAGCTGTCTGCTGGACTGGGCCGTTAGAAGCCAGTCATCCAGATGGGGAAGACATAATATCCCCTCCTTCAGAGGGCGGCTGCAACCACAGCCAGCCACTTGGTAAAAAAAACCTGGTGCCAGTGATAGGCCGAAGGGTAACACTCTGAACTGGTAATGCCTTTCTTGAAACTCGAACCTGAGAAACCGCCTGTGAGGTTTGGCCAACAGTTTGTTGATTTATTTATTTAAGCATTTCACCAGGAAGACATACTGAGCAGGCTACTGCTAGATTCCAGATGCGTCCTGGGGGAGGGGAGGTACAAACATAGTTGAAGAAACAAGTGCAGTATGTTACATAATACATAGAGTAGAGTATAGTACCTAGGGGGATAGACACAGCATCTTGGGTACCTGGGACACAGAAAAAATGGCATGAGAGGACAATTGATACTGTCGCATGCAGGCACTGTTTTGAATGCAAGCATTAAAGTATTAGGATAGGCAGCAAACATTAAATGTGCAATAGGAAGGGAGACCAGGCTACCTCAATGTGGACTGTTATTAGGCCTGAGCACATGAACAGGTAGGGGAGTAGTGAGCTAGGAGCATGGAGTTGAGGTGTGTGGAGGAAGAGAAGAGACGAATGTTTGAGGGGAGAGAGTTCCATAACTTAGGCAACCGGTAGCTAAAGGCTGCTTGGCCCATGGTAGTGGAGCTAAGTGGGATAAATAGGATCCGTGGGTCATTGCTTCTGAGTGAATATGTTTGAGTGCTTGTGTTGGCTAGGGTAGAGATGAGGTGGGGGGGAGCGACTGGGACCAGTACTTAGCCGAGATTTTGGCGCAGTGGGCCTGCCTGCGGTTATCTAGAGATACAAGGTTCATTGACTGGTAGAGAGCACAGTGATGGGTGGAGTAATGGCAGTTCAGGACAAAGCGGCAGGAGTGGTAGAGGGGGTCCAGTCTGGCTAGGGTGGACTTGGTCCCCACACAATAGACGTCTCTGTAATCAAAGATGGGGGGGTCATTTTTTGCACAATGGCAGTGTGAGCAGAGACTGGGATATTGTCACGGTTCCGGTAAAGTGCACCAAGCCTGGGGTGTAACTTCTCTAGTGTGGAGTCAGCATGTATGGAAAAGTTTAGGTGCTGATCAAGCCAGACTCCGAGGTACCTGAAAGAGGTGCAGGCCTCGAGGGACGTCCTGTCCAGGGTATGGAATGTGATAGGGGAGGGGAGCCTGGAAAGTCTTTGCCTAGTGCCAAAAGCCACTGAAACAGTTTTCTTTGCATTGAGGGAGAGTTGATTAGATTGTAGCCAGAGCTGGATCTTATCAAAGTCCAACTGCAATCTGATCAAAATCTCTGAGGCCGATGGGCCAGATGTATACAGTACAGTATTGTCTGCATACATGTGTATAGAGGCGTGAGGGCAAGTGGACGGCAGGTCGTTAAGAAAGATGGAGAACAGTAGTGGGCCAAGGACTGAGCCTTGCGGAACCCCAGTAGTAACAAGGAGGGGGATGGATGTGGCAGAATTGACTCTGACCTATTGGGACCTGTCAACAAGGTACAAGTAGAACCATCTTGAGGCCCAGTTAGACAGCCCAGCATTGGCAAGTTTGATCAGGAGGAGTGAGTGGGAGACTGTGTCAAACGCCTTGGCCAGGTCAATGAAGATGGCGGCTGTGATGTGGCCAGCATCTATCCCAATGAGGATGGAGTCGGTGAGCCTGAATAGGGAGGTAGTGGTGGAGTGGGATTTCCTAAAGCCAGACTGGAAGGGGGTGAAAAAGGAGGAGGAATCAAGAAAGGGGAACAGGCGAGAGAGCACCAGATGCCCTTGGAGTTTAGCTTGGAGATGCACGTTCTGCATATCTAGAGATGTTAACCAATCCTTTTGTTGGATCATAGGTATGATCCCCTGAAGGGTGATCATCCGTAAGAGTTTTCAAAAAAGGAATGGAGGTCGCTGAGGTCCAAGATATAGGGCACAAGTCCCCGGTCTTTTTGGGCACCAGGAAGAAGTGAGACTAGAAGCCTGTGCCCCTCTGAGATGGGGGCACTGGCTCTATGGCCCTTTTTGTTAGGAGCACCGGGATCTCTGCTCGGCATGAGCCTGGGCACCTCTTTGTGGGGGGAGGGGAGAGCTGTCCGGTGGCATGTGAACATATTCGATCAAGTGACCCTAGTCGATGAGCTGTAGGACCCACTGGTTGGAGGTGATCTCCTGCAGCCCTCTGGTGTAGAGAGAAAAGTGGCCTCCGACTGCTTCCCTGGTCCCTGTGAGGGATGGGTCCTGGAAGAAGTCAGGTAGTTGTGGGAGGGGGGAGGGTGGCCTGGGCTGACTTAGCTGCCCTGGAGGTGGTCTCCGGCGGGGCCCTTATGACCATAACTTCCTTGCTGCTGCTGCTGAAAACTAGGTGGTTGTTACTCTCTTCCTCGAAAACAAGGTCCATGAAAGGGCTTCTGCTTTGATTTGTACATAGAATATACCAAGACAGTTAGCCATGAGTGCTGCCGGACACACACACATACACACACTTGTGGCCATGGCCCTTGCTGCTGTGTCCGCCAAGTCGTAGGCTGACCGGAGGACATCTGTACATGCGTCTGAGCCTGTCTGCATCAGCTTTTCAGGCTCTGCCTTTTGAGGTTAGTCCGGGAGCTCTTTAACCATGTCAAGCCCCTATTCTCACAGGGCGTTCTGAAATTGTACCATGTGGGTGAGAAAGTTCAGATTTCTGATAGTACAAGTGGCGGAGGAGTAAACTTTCTGCCCTATGGAGTCCAGCTGCTGAGACTCCTTGTCTGGAGGTTGGGTGCTAAGATGCCTTGGTCTTTGGGACCTATTGTGGACAGTCAGTGACCACTGGATCGGCCAGTGGCTGTTCCCTTAAAAAGGGTTTCTCTTTTGGGGCCCTATAAAGGCGAGCCGCCTTCTTGGGTATCACCGGGGAGGAATTGGGTGTGTTCCAGGCTGACTTGGTGACATCCACGAAGGCGTCCATTAGAGGCAGGATGACCACTGGCTTTGGGTCTTCCTGATGTAGATATTTTGCCACTCTTGAGTCTCTCAGGGTCCAGGTCCTCAGTCTCCCAACCCATATTTTCCTGGATGTGTTGCATGATCTCCATGAAGGAAAGATCAAGTGGTGACTTGGGGGTATCTCTTTGGTCTGGGGGGGTAAGATCTCCGATAGACGAGTGGGTAGAGGAAGACCGGTTGGAGGAGCGGTCCAAGTCCACTGACGAGGATCCGGATGTGTTGTATCTGCATTTTCACCTCCCACGATCAGGGGAGCCTGAGGAGCTTAGGCTTCTCGACTGGGACCTGGAGCGGTGCTTGCGGGGAGCCTTGCCCTTGCTTTTACCCAGAGGGGTGGGCTCCTTTCCTGTGTCTTTGCCTGAAGGGGGGATGGGAGAAGTAGGCGGAGGGGCCCCTGCACCAGCTGGAGGGTCCTCAATCCACGGGAGTTTAGGTGGCTGCAAGTCTGTGCGTATTGTCTCCCACCAGTACTCAAACAAGTCTTTCACCTGGCACAGGTAGAGTTTACGATCTGGGTCTGGCGCCCAGCCTGATGCCAGTCCAGAACCTTGGTCCAGCCTATAGTCTTGTGATGGTGGGCGGACTGGAGGCGAAGTTGGGACAGTAGCGTTGGCCCTGATGTCGGAGGCCGGCACCTGGTTCAAGGGTGTCGTTCAGCCCTCAGGAGGGCTGTATCCTGACAGTTCGTCAGCCGGTGGCTGGGTAAGACCGGTGATGCCGTGGACTCATCTGTGTTGGAGGACTGGTCATCAGCAGGGCGATGTCGATCACCTGTTGTCGGTGGGAGTCACCACCTGACGAAAGTTTAGTCGAATGTTTGTCTGATTTGGACATCCTAGGGGCTGAGAGGCTGACCTCCCGGAGGAGTGCGCCGAAGCCATGCCACTGTCCCGGGAGTCGGTGCTTGAGACGGATGCGGACTGGGAGTGGCTGGACATCGGCTTTGAGAACTCCATATGCTGGGCTGATCAGGTGGGCGGATCTTGAGTGGCTGAAAGGTGGAGCCCGAGGTTCTTGAGTTGCAGTCTCTCTGTCTCCCAACGCCTAGACTAGGGTGGGAGGTTTGAGAACTGTTAGACGGGAAGGAGAAAGGGTCACCTGGGAGACACAGTCTGAACCGCCCTGGGAGGCAGAGCGGGAACCTGACGATTGAGATTTGGAGGGAGAGCTCTCTTTCTCCCTCCTCTTCCTAGAAGATTTATGGTGAGAAGAAGGTCTCCCGGGAGCAGACTCTCTCTGCATGGCTGCCAAGCGTTGTTCGATTACGTAGGCCTGAAGAGTCTTCTGGCGGCAAATCCTTGCCCTGCTGTTAAATTTTTGGCAGTACTGGCAGGCCTGGGTGTCGTGGTCTGGGCCTAGATACAGCAAGCAGGCAGAGTGGCAGTCTCTGGAAGGGATCTGTTTGCCGCAGGCACACTTAGAGGAGTGCTGTTTGATAGAAGATGGTGAAGACGACATGCAGGAAAAAAAACAGGAGTGCACTAGACAAATCCTGCCTATTTTCAGGCACGACCCGGGGGGAGGGGAATACAGATGAAATGCCAACTGACCTTAAACCAGGTTAAGCTGTTGGTGGTATTTTTAGTGAATGAGGGAAATTTGGCCAGGACACTGGGGAAATTCCCCTACTCTTTTCGATAAGTGCCATGGGATCTTTAACATCCATCTGAACTACCACCAATCCAGGTAGATGGGACCTCAGTTTAACATCTCATCCGAAAGATGGCACCTCAGAAGTGCTGCACCCCTCTCATGCTGCACTACAGTGTCAGTACTGGGATATTAACCCAAGTGCCAGATGTGGGAACTGAACCCACAGCCCTCTGATCTCCCGGCCTCAGAGGCAAGTGTGCTACCTACTGAGCCACTGACACTGGTTTGGATTCACACAGCATACTCAACAATTTAAAGGGGCAAAATATTTTTATTGTGTAACAAAAATTTATGAAACATTAAAAACGGAAATATCTTGTTTACTTAAGTATTCACCCCCCTGAGTCAGTACTTTGTAGAAGTGCCTTTGGCAGCAATTACAGCTTTGAGTCTTCCTGGGTATGTCTGTATCAGCTTTGTACATCTGGATTTGGGGATTTTCACCCATTCTTCCTTGCAGATTTGCTCAAGCTCTGTCAGAGTGGATGAGGAGCATCGGTGAACTGCAATCTTTAAGTCTTTCCACAGATTCTCAATGGGATTCAAGTCTGGGATTTGGCTGGGCCACTCAAGGACATTCACCTTCTTGTTCTGAAGCCACTCCAGTGTTGCTTTGGCTGTATGCTTGGGGTCGTTGTCCTGTTGGAATGTAAATCTTCGCCCCAGTCCAAGGTCTATTGCAGACTGATGCAGGTTCTACTCAAGGATGTGCCTGTATTTGGCTCCATTCATTGTTCTCGCTATCCTGACAAGTGCCCCAGTCCCTGCCGCTGAAAAGCATCCCCATAACATGATGCTGCCACCACCTTGCTTCATGGTAGGGATGGTGTTACATGGGTGATGAGCTGTGTTCGGTTTGCGCCAGGCATAGCGCTTTGCATTCAGGCCAAAGAGTTCAATTTTTGTTTCGTCAGACCAGAGAATCTTTTGCCACGTGGTCTGAGTCTGCCACGTGCCTTCTTGCAAACTCCAGGCATGCTATTATGTGGTCTTTTTCTCAGGAGTGGCTCCTCACGAGCCACCTCCCATAGAGGCTACATCTGTGAAGTGCTGCAGAGATTGTTGTCCTCTGGACAGGTTCTCCCATCTCAACCATGGAACTCTGTAGTTCTGTCAGGGTGGTCACTGGGTTCTTGGTCACTTCTTTGACCAAGGTCCTTCTTGCCCGGTTGCTCAGTTTGGGAGGACGACCTGCTCTAGGAAGAGTCTTGATGGTTCCATAATCTTTCCATTTCCTAATGATGGACTTAACTGTGCTCATGGGAACTTTCAACACCCTAGAAATGTTTTTATACTCCTCCCTAGATCTATGCCTCCTCACAATTCTATCATGGAGTTCTACAGACAGCTCCTTGGTCTTCATGGTAGAGTTTCTGCTCTGACATGCACTGTCAACAGTGGGACTTTATATAGACAGGTGTATTTCCTCTGAAATCATGTCAACCATTTGAACTGACCAAGGTGGACTCCATTCAAGTTTTAGAGTGATCTCACAAGGAAATTGCATGCACCTGAGCTCAATTTGGAGTGTCACAGCAAAGGGGGTGAATACTTATCAAATCAAGACAGTTCAGGTTTTTATTTTAAATTACATGTACAAAAAATTCCAGAAGTTTCATTCCACTTTGACGACATAGAGTAATTTGTGTAGATGCGTGACAAAACAATCCCATATAAATGTATTTTAATTTGAGTTTGCATCATCACAAAATGTGACAAAATCCAAGGGGGGTGAATACTTTCTGAAGGCACTGTAGATACTTTAGGTAAGAGAGTCTTTGCTGCATCCAACCTGGGTAGCGTATTGCCAGCTACCAGGGTTATTTCTCTCAATATGAGTATGTTCTTTGGCATTCGCTCAAACAAATGGTAGAAGCTCTACCTGTTACCTTTGCTTCATCAGCACGACTGGCTAGCCTCCCTGGACATGCAGGATGCTTACCAGCATATTCCTATTCACCCAAAGCATCACAAATACCTACTGTTTGTGGCTTTGGGCCGGCATTATCCGTTCAGAGTTCTGCCCTTTGGGCTATCCTCTGCTCCACGAGTTTTTACAAAGTGTTGTGCAATTCTCATAGCGCACTTCAGAAAGATAGGAATACAAGTGTTCCCTTAGCTGGATGACTGGCTTCTAGCAAGCTCTTCCAGGCAAGACACACTCGACGCCACGGCCTCAGACTTTCTCAAGTCCATGGGAGGCCTGCTAAATCTAAAGAAATTGCAATTGCAGCCCTCTCACAAGCTCCTTTTCATAGGAACTCTTCTGGACACCTCCTGTGCGAAAGCTTTCTACCAGAGGACACAAGGAGCAATATCCTACAGATGGCCCAATAAATCGGAGCGAACAGCTCAGTTCGAGCTATCTCGATGCAAAGGGTGCTGGGTCTCATGGCATCCTTGCTGTTCTCTGTACCTGTAGCACGCCCCCACATGAGAACCTCTCAGTGGATGATCAGTACTCAGTGGTCCCCAACCACTAACCCTCAGTCCTTTATCATCAAGGTGACAGAACCTCTGAAGATGTCACTCACCTGGTTGTCACAAGAGGACAATCTTCTGGCAGGGTATCCCTTTGCTCCCCTGGATCATCAGATTTCCATTACCACGGACGCGTCCTTGATGGGGTGGGGAGCTCACTGTCAGAATCTCCACACCCAAGGTATGTGGACTCAGGACGAGTCCCAACTTCACATAAATGTCTTAGAAATGAGAGCCGTCCTTTATGCAGTCCGGGCTTTGAAGGACATTCTCTGTCACAAGAACATTCTCCTTCAAACGGACTACAAAGCAGTGATGTATTACATCAACAAGCAGGGCGGTGCACATACTTACCCTTTATGCAGGGAAGCAATGAGAGTGTGGGAATGGTGCCTAGAGCACAAGGCTCTAATTCAGGCGGTCTATCTGCCGGGAGTGCAGAATGAACTGGCAGGCCGTCTCAGCAGAACAGACACAGATCCTCACGAGTGGTCTCTAGACTCAACCGTAGTTCAGTCACTATTCACAGAGTGGGGAACTCCAGACCTGGACCTTTCTGCATCCCCACTCGACACAAAACTCCCTCTCTTCTGCTCCAGAAATCCAGGGCCTGGCATTTTCTGTCAGGATGCGTTCAGGCTGCAGTGGACAAGATGCTTTCTATACGCCTTTCCTCCTCTTCCACTGATTGAGGGTACTTCTCAAATTTGAGTCCCAGGAGGCCAAAATGATCCTCATTGCTCCCTTCTGGCCTCGACAGATATGGTTTCCTTTACTCAACAGTATGTTGGAAACCCCTCCAAAAGCACTGTCCCTTCAGACGAATCTTCTGACCCAGGGTCCTGTGGTCTATCCCAATATGACGTCGCTTCACCTTCAGCTCCTGAAGAGAACAGGTTCAGTGTCTCAGAGAGTTTCAGATATTCTTTTGGCTGCGCGCAAGCTAGCCACTAGAAAAACTTACACAGCCAAATGGAAGCATTTTTCTCTCTGGTGTGCAAAATCCTCTCTGAATCCTTTTTCCTGCCCACCAAGTAAAGTTCTAGAGTACCTTTTAGATCTCACAAATTCAGGTCTGCAATACTCTACAGTCAAAGTTCACCTTTGTGCCATTTCAGCTTATCATGAGCCAGTACTTTCTTTATTACTGGCTCAGTTACCAATAGTTAAGAGGTTTCTTAAGGGTATTCTGCACACCAGACCTCCTATGTGATGTCCATTCACAGCCTGGGACAGTAATCTTGTGCTAGACATGCTCACTCAAGCCTTTTGAGCCTCTAGCTACCTGTGAGCTGAAATTTCTCCCATGACGCCACTGTGGTTGCGTGTTTCCAGAAGGGCAACCCTCAGTACCGCCACCAGTAGCCACTCTGCAGACCTCGAGAGAGAGGCTGGGTTCAGCACTACGACTCCTTCCCACACCCCTCAGGGCAGTGGGAATGCGTCACCGCTCCTCAGCCCAACCTCTCAACCCCTCTGACTCCAAAGCAGCCCTCTTCCTCGACACCAGTGTAGGAGGTCCCTGCTGCACGAGCCCCCGGAGGCAAGCCACAGAAGCAGGGCTCAGCAGCACCAGAGGCGGCAGCTGCCTAGGCCCTCACAGGAGGAGGCATCCTCTCACGAATCCCCGAAGGATTGGCTATAGAAGGTCCAAGGCCACCCCTAGCCATGGGACCCTGAAGGCAAAGCTGCTCCAGGGACTCTGGGAGAGGAACACTGGGCCACCTGACACTGTGGCCTAAAGAGTTCAGAATCCGAAGACTCAGGCTGCCAGTCTGGAACCACCTCTGAGTCATCCTCCCCCGAAGAGGAGTCTAGCAGAGTGACCACCAGAGAGGCAACCCCAGAAACCTCTCCTGCAATGGCATCGGGATTGGTACAGACAAGAATTAAAGGCATAGCAGCGCCCTCCAGTCCCCGCCCATGGGCGGCTTAGGGAACCACAGTGGCTCCGCCCAAGTCTCCGGCTGTGGAACCAAAAGCAGCATCACTAGGCAGCATTGTGGGTCCACCAGTGCCGGGCCCGACAACCAGAGGCCGCGACATTGGGGGAGCATGCACCTCCGAGGAGGTGACTGCCGGAACGGCACAAACGATGCGACCCTGTGAGGGATCGCACTGTTCCTTCCAGCCTTGCTAGAAGTGGAGGAGGTTCCATCCTCGCCGGGCCATCTAGACCCCGGAGGAAGGGTCAAAACATCTGGCCTGGGATGTCCATTGGTGATGTCCTCCAAAAGTCGGCGGAGCCCTGCAGACTTTAAACACGCAGCAAAACTCGGCGATCCATGGAAAAAATGAAAATTACATACCTACTGTAATTCTTGATCTTCTTGGACAAAGTCTCCACCACTCATTCACACTGATGGAATCTACGCCAGAGGCGCTGGGGCCCAGCGGGAGCAAACTTTTTGCAAGAGTGCCGGAGCCAGATATGGAGCAGCGAGCACTGGCTTGTACAGCAGTGACTATCTCGGCGTCGACCCTCCAACCGCCTCAGTTGCTTTTTTCCCGCTGTCGAGTGAGCTTCAGTGACTGTCGCTCGCCCGCAGGGAGTCAAACTTCAAACTAGCAGCATAGTTTTCAGTTTGTTTTGTAATTTATTTACGAATAAGTATCGCTTACTTTTACATTTTACTTATTTAGGAAAAGTCTTCAGCTTTCCGTTGACTGAGTCGACCATGAGCAGGTCAGGTGACGGTAGGGAGACTTCGTATGAAAGCTGCCCAGTGAGCCGGGCTGGGTTCAGTCCGCCGCCCTCTCCGGAGGGAGGGTCCAGCATCGGATGGTCTGATGCCTGGGGGGGTGGGCAGTCCCCCAGGAAGCATAAAATAAAATGCTCGCGCACTCGGCACCGTTCGGCCTCGAGCTCTTCTTCAACCACAGGTCAAAAGAAGGCATCACTTGAGGTGCGCCTTCTGGTATGTCTGTACGTCGACGGTCGGTCGTTGGGGTCAGGTGCCGGTCTCTGTCTCCGTTGACCAACCTCTTCGACATCGGAGCCCTTCCCCGCTTCTTGAAAGGGCTTCCGATGAGCAGTTTAATCAGTGGTCCGCTCTTATGGAGCAGTGGGCTCGGAGGTTGGTCCAGCTGCCTGGCCCTGTCACTCCGAGGCTTTCAGGGGAGCGGGTAGGGTGGTTGGACCTTCCTAGTCGCTGCGGCGCAGGGGGCCACACTGATGCCTTTATCTCCTGCCATTCTTTCTCCTTTTTTTTCTTCAAATTGGAGTCTTCAAGACCCTGGATTGCTTTCGGCGCTGTCAGGGGGCTCTTTCAGCGTCGATGGGGGTCTCAGCATTGTCCTCGGCGCCGATGCGCCTGTCGGCATCGTGGGCTTTGTTGGTGTCGTTTGCTGGGTTGTTTCCGATGGCGCCGTCTCACTTGCCTTGGGTGCCGTGTTCTTCTGCGGCGCCGAGGCTTGGTGCAGCGCTGTCCAGCCTTCAGGGGTTCTCGACTCAGAATCCTTTCTCTTCTTCATTTCCTACTGATTTTCACTCCTTTCCTGTCCATACAGTTCCTCCGAGGCTGTCGGGGATGATATTGAGCCTGACCCAGATCTTCGACTGGGTGATGATGCTGAAGGAGCAGGGATCAATCCTGCCGCAGAGCCTGTGGTTGAAGACCTGTCATTTAAGTCTCTGCTGAAAAATTTAAATTCTACTCTTTCTCTCCAGACTAGATATCGATCCTGGAAAGCTTTTGAGACTCCAATACCTCCATGTCCCAGAGATCCCCATGGATTTAACTCCCCCGGTACAGCCATTCTTTGAGACGTGCTCTCAGATGGTATGGAATAATCCTGCTCTCATTCCTTCTGTGGTAAAGTCCATAGACAGGAAGTATGCTGCTCCCGAGGATCGACCCATTTTGGCCTCCCAAGCCTTTGCAGATCCTATTGTAGTCTTGTTAGAAAATAAGGCCATTCTTCCTCGGGCATCTACAGCCTGGCCTATAAACAAAGAATCTCGTAAGATAGACACCTTGGGTAAGAGTCTTTGCTGCCTCCACCCTGGGTATGCGTATTGCCAGCTACCAGGGCTATTTCTCTCAATATGAGTATGTTCTTCGGCATTTGCTCAATGGTGGAAGCTCTGCCAGAGTCGGACACTAGTTCAGAGCTACTGCAGACCATAACCAGGGGTATAGAGTCCAACAACCAGCAGGTAAAAGCAGCTATGGACGCTTTCGATACTGCATCACGAGCAGCGGCGGGCATTTGTACCCATCACTCCTGGCTATGTACTTCGGGCTTCACGAATGATGCCTAGCAGGTCATGGTGTTACCTTTGACGGTATGTATCTGTTCGGACCTCAAGTAGAGCAAGCACTGGAGGCCACACAGAAGACTAGGTCATCCATTAAAATGGCTCGACCCGCTCCCACCCCTTTTTGGGGGGGGGGGTGTTAACAAGCGCCAATTTCACAACTGTCCGCCCTTTTGGGGAAAGGGCAGGGAAGGTTTTAACAAAAACCAAGCCCCCCAGCCTCAAAAGAAAATGCAACAGAAGGCACAAGGTCTCAAAGCGCCCAGTGCCACCTTCTGAGTTTCTGGCCCAGGTCCCACCTGAACTGCCTGAGGGGGGTACACTCCCTCAGTGGTGGGAGGACGTCTGACTCAGTTCTACAACCAGTGGAAGTCTATAACATCAGACAAATGGGTCATCCGGATAATCTGTGAGGGGTACTCCCTCAACCTTTCAGAAGCCCCTCCGGATCATCCCCCCCAAACGAAAGCCCAGGCTGTCAACAATACAGTCATACCTTCTTGCTTCAGAGATGCAAGGCCTTCTGAACAACAGGGCAGTAGAAATAGTTCCACTGGATCAACGAAACACAGGCATCTACTCCCTTTACTTCCTGGTCCCGATAAAGATCGGTGGCATGCGCCCCATTCCGGACCTCAGAAAGTTAAACAGGTTTCTTTTCAAGGAAAAGTTCAAGATGATATCGCTCAGGACCTTGTTAATCTTGCTTCATCAACACGATTGGCTAGCTTCCCTGGACATGCAGGACGCTTACCAACATATTCCTATACACCCAAAGCATCACAAAGACCTACGGTTTGTAGCACTGGGCCAGCATTATCAGTTCAGAGTCCGGCCCTTTTTGCTATCCTCGGCGCCACAAGTTTTTACAAAGTGTTTTGTAATTCTCACAGCGCATCTCAGAAAGATTGGAATACAAGTGTTCCCATATCTAGACAACTGGCTTCTAGCAAGCCCTTCCAGGCAAGGAACACTCGATGCCGTAGCTACGGCCTCAGACTTTCTCATGTCCATGGGAGTCCTGCTAAATCTCAAGAAATCGCAGTTGCAGCCCTCTCAGAAGCTCCTTTTTATAGGAACTCTTCTGGACGCCTCCTGTTCAAAAGCTTTTCTTCCAGAGGACGGAAGGAGTGATATCCTGCAGATGGCTCGATACGTCAGAGAACAGCTCAGTTCGAGCTATCCCAATGCAATGGATGCTGGGTCTCATGGCATCATCTGTGTTCACTGTACCCCTAGCACACTGCCACATGAGAACCTCTTAATGATGCTCAGTACTCAGTGGTCTGCAACCACTCACCCTCAGTCCTTTCTTATCAAGGTGACGGAACCTCTGAAGAGGTCACTCACCTGGTGGTCGCAAGAAGACAACCTTCTGGAAGGATATCCCTTTGCTCCCCTGGATCATCAGATTTCCATCACCACGGACGTGTCCCTGATGGGGTGGGGAGCTCACTGTCGGAATATCCACACCCAAGGTACGTGGACTCTGGACGAGTCCCAGCTTCACATAAATGTCCTAGAAATGAGCCGTCCTTTATGCAGTCCAGGCTTTGAAGGACATTCTCTCACAAGAACATTCTCCTTCAAATGGACAATGAAGCAGTGATGTATTACATCAACAAGCAGCAGCGCACACTCTTACCCTTTATGCAGGGAAGCAGTGAGAGTGTGGGAATGGTGCCTAGAGCACAGGGCTCTAATTCAGGCGGTCTGCCTGCTGGGAGTGCAGAACGAACTGGCAGACTGTCTCAGCAGAACAGAGACAGATCCTCACTAGTGGTCTCTCGACTCAACCATAGCTCAGTCACTATTTGTAGAGTGGGGAACTCCACACCTGGACCCTTTTACATCCCCACTCAGCACAAAACTGCCTCTCTTCTGCTCCAGAAATCCAGGGCCTGGCATTTTGTCAGGATGTGTTCAGGCTGCAGTGGACAAAACGCTCAAAAAAAGCAATGATCCTCATTGCTTCCTTCTGGCCTTGACAGATATGGTTTCCGTTACTCAACAGTATGTCGGAAACCCCTCCAAAAGCGCTTCCCCTTCAGACGAACCTTCTGACCCAGGGGCCTGTGGTCCATCCCAGTCTGAGGTCGCTTCACCTTCACACTTGGCTCCTGAAGAGATGGAAGTGAACAGGTTCAGTGTCTCTTGGAGAGTTTCAGATATTCTTTTGCCTGCGCAAGCCAGCCACTAGAAAAACCTTGCACAGCCAAATGGAAGCGTTTTTCTCTCTGGTGTGCAAAATCCTTTGAATCCTTTTTCCTGCCCACCAAATAGTTTGAGTACCTTTTAGACCTCTCAAATTCAGGTCTACAATACTCTACAGTCATAGTTCACCTTTGTGCCATTTCAGCTTATCATGAGCCAGTACTTTCTTTATTACTGGCTCATTTACCAGTAGTTAAGAGGTTTCTTAAGGGTATTCTGCATACCAGACCTCCTGTCGGACATCCAGTCACAGCCTGGGACATTAATCTTGTGCTAGACATGCTCACTCGAAAGCCTTTCGAGCCTCTTGCTACCTGTGAGCTGAAATTTCTCACTTAGAAAATGGCCTCCTTAGTGGCCATTAGCTTGGCCCGCAAGGTCTCTGAAATACATGCCTTGGTCACAGACCCTCCATATACTGTTTCATAAGGACAAAGTAGTTCTTAGGACCCATCCTAAGTTTCTCCCTAAGGTTGTTTCAGAATTCTATCTAAACCAACCCTTGGTCCTACCTACTTAGCGAACTTTCAGAATGAAGGAGAGTGTACCCTTCGTTCCTTATATGTCAGAAGAGCTCTGCATTTCTGTTTGGATAGAACAAGAGAAATTCGCAAAGCTCAACAATTGTTTCCTTCAGCAAGACCCGGCTGGGTCAGTCTGTCGCTATCAGATGCATTTCAACATGGCTGGTGGCATGCCTCCGCCACTGTTGCTCCATGACGCAGGTTAAGCTGGAGGGCAGAGTGTACGCTCACTCTGCTAGAGCGGTCGCGGCATCCCTGGCAGAAATCCGCAATGTGCCCATTGCAGACATTTGCTGTGCGGCTACCTGGAGCTCCGTGCATACTTTCATCAAGCACTGTGCCCTGGATGTCCATGCTAGGTGATATCTTTCGTTTGGCAGGACTATCCTTAATGGACTTCTGTCCTAAATTTGTGAGCTCTTGGTCTCTCTTGCTGCCCTCTCAGGGGATTATAGCTCTGTACTCTCCCATCAGTGTGAATGAGTGTTGGAGACTTTATGTCCAGGAAGATATGGAAATTACGTACTTAGCGTAATTCTTAATCTTCTTGGACGAAGTCTCCACCTCTTACTCACACGCCCACCCACCATCCCCCAAGCTCATCTCTGTTGGGCTTCATTCCCTTAGTCTTAGGCCGTGAAGACTTCTGTGTTGACCCTTCTTATATGAGTCGCTCGGACTATCTTATGTCCCTTTTTTTTTGTTTGTTTGTTAGGTTATCCTTCTGTGTTAGTTGCACTGCACCTGCTCGGAAAAAAAGGTACTGAGGCGGTTGGCCGACGCCGAGATAGTCATTGCCACACGAGCTGAGGCTCACTGCGCTGTTCCTCTCGGCTCTTTCTTTGGCGCCGGCCCTCTTTCAAAAAGTTTGCTCCCGCTGGATCCTAGCACCTCTGGCGTAGATCCCATCAGTCTGAATGAGTAGTGGAGACTTCGTCCAAGATCATCAAGAATTACGGTAGGTACATAGTTTCCGTTTTCTACTGGTGATGCCTTCCCTGTGCATCCCAGTATCCCCCCAGCCCTCCTTACTGCCCTCTCACATTGTTTGCCCACCTTTAGGTCATCTGATATGACTACTCCAGGTCCCTTTCCATTTTTGTAGTTTTGTATCTCACCCCCCATTGTGTACTCTTCCCCTGGGTTTTTGTTTCCCAGGTGCATTACTTTGGACTTCTTAGCATTGAATCTACACTGCCATACATTTGACCATTCCTCCAACCTTGCCAAGTCCCTTTTCATCCTTTCCACCCACCTTATGTAGCAACTCTTTTGCAGATCTTTGTGTTGTCTGCAGAGAAACATATTTTCCTTCCTTTCCCACTGCAGTGTCACTTATAAAGACATTGAAGAGGACCAGTCCTAGTACTGAACTCTGCGGTACCCACTAGTAACCCCCCTTTCTTCAGAGTGGATTTACTATTACCCTCTGTGTCCTGTTCTCCAGCCAATTCTTTACCCAGGCTACCATCTTGGGACCCACTCCAAGTCTGGCTAACCTGTATATTAATCTTTTTGTGTGGGCTGTGTGAAATGTCTTGCTAAAGTCTAGGTAGGCCATGTCCACAGCCCCTCTGATCTACTACTTTAGTCACCCAGTCAAAGAACTCTATTAGATTCGTCTGACATGACCTTCCTGCTGTGAATCCATGCTGCCTTGGGTCCCGTGCACCTCTGGCCTCTAGGTACTCAACAGTTCTTTCCCTCAGAAGTGATGCCATCATTTTCCCCCTATCACTGAGGTTAATCTAACAGGTCTGTAGTTTCCTGCTTCTGCCCTGCTCCCACTTTTGTGAAGTCTAACATCATCTGTGCCTCTGTTTCCTCATCAACACTGCCTATGTAACAATTATTTCTTATGCACTTTATTGCGTTGTAACTCCAGGTCGCATCTGGAAACGAGCGGATGTACGCTCAGTATGCTTATCTGGTAAATCTTGTAAATAAATAAATAAATAAATCTACCCTCCTCCAGTCCTCGGGTACCAGCCGATCCTCCCATGAGTTGTTAGAGGGTAGTAAGTGGTGTCACTAGTTCTACCCTTAGTTCTTTTAGAATTCTGGGATGAATCCCATCAGGCCCCATTGCTTTGTCCACCTTCAGTTTTAAGAGCTCTTTCAGAACTTTCTTCTGTGAATGGGCTGGTATCAACCCCCATATCCACAGTGTTTTTATTGTTTGGTTTAGGTACTTCCCCCTCTTCATTTGTGAATACTGAGCAAAAATATTTTAGTATCTCTGCCTTTTCACAGTTACCCTCTGACCACCCCCTTCCCCTTTATTAAGCCTCACTATCCTTCCCTTGGTCTTCCTTCGCTCCCTGATGTACCTGTGAAAGGTTTTATCCCCCTTCTTAACTGAGTTGGCTATCTTTTCCTCAGTTTGGGCCTTTGCTCTTCTGACTGCCTTTCCTGCTTCCTTTTGCTTTAACTGATGCAGTTCTCTGTCCTGCTCTTTCTGTGTTTCCTTGTACTTCCTGGATGCTTTGTTTTTCTCCCTAACCTTCGCTGCCACCTCCTTTGAGAACCATAGTGGTTTCTTACATCGTTTTGTTTTATTTGCTTCACACAAAGGCTTGTTGCCTTTGTGATGGCAGTTTTGATTATTCCCCATTGTTCTTCCACCCCTCCTTCCTGCCCATTTGCTAGTGCATTCCTTAGGCACTCACCCATTTTAGCAGTGTCAGCCCTCCTAAAGTCTAGTACCTTTGCTTTTGTATGGCTCGACTCTACTGCTATGTTTATCTTTTGCAGTGGGAGGTCATCTGACTCGGCTCTATGACCAGTGGAAGTGTAGAACATCAGACAAACAGGTCCTCAGGATAATCTGAGGGGTACACTCTCAATATGTCTGACCGCGCCCCCCCCCAATCATTCTCCCAAGCGACAGCCCAGGCTGTCTGCTGTGCAGTCAGACCACCTTTCTTCTAAAGTGCAAGGCCTTCTAAACAACAAGGCAGTAGAAGTAGATCTTACTTCGAGACACAGCTCTTGCAGCAGGTTACACCATTAGGACTGAAGCCGGCAGGCGTCAGGACCCCATGGAAAAATTCTAGCTAGCTGTCTTCAGCGGGGACCGTCTCCGACGTCCGTCCCGCCTCCGACGTCAGGCGTAGTACATAGGCGGTCCCGTAGATTCACCAGTTCTTTCCGCCGTCGACTTGCATGTCGACCCTTGATTCGGTTTCTAGCCAGCGGCATTAGTGAAGTGCTTTCCCTCACGGGAAATTTGTTCTCCGAGTTCAGTTTTTCTCTGATGTCCTCCCCGACCTCCGGTCACTCCTCGAGAAATCGCCTGTGGGATTAGATCCCTTTTAAGGATCCCTTTCGGCCTGTGTCCGTGCCTGGGCCCCAGACCAGACACCCGGTCCTGCTCTTTTGCCAGGGTTTCAATAGCAGAACCGGATCCGTCGCAGAAGGCCCTACAGGCGTTCCTGCTAGAGGAGCAACTCAAGTCCATGGCTTCCAAGGGGATTCTTCACAGAAGGCCCGCAAGCATGCTGAGAAGCACAGAAGGCCCTTCCAGGTCCCCTTCTAGGGCCTCCCTCTGCAGTTCTGGCTCCAGGTCCGACCGCTCTCCTTCCGGGCCAGCTCTCAGCCTCCCCCGCTGCAGTGAGAAAATCTTCTTCCTCTTCTCAGGCCAAGACTCCCAGGCCTTCCCTCGTCCTCCAAGGCCCTGGCTAAGTCGGGGGATCGCCACCATCACCACAAGTCGGGTTCCCGCCATTCTGAACCCGACGTCAGGTCTGCTTCCTTGCCTCCTCGCAAAACCAAGGAGCTCACCTCACTCAAGAGGCCGCAGGACCCGACGCCGGTTCGTCCGACGTCGGCCTCTCGCCACAGGTCCCCAGAGCCGTCGTCTGCTAGAAGACCGTCGCCGGCCAGGCCTACTCATCACCGGACGCCAGTAGGGGGACCGGCGCCCACTCCTATTGAGAAGAGGACCCCGACGCCTCCGACCGTCGGTCAGGAGACCATCACTGAAGAGTAGTTAACCCAGCCTGAGGACCAGACGGGCGACCCCGGTCCTGTTGAGACTCCCAGGGAACCCTCGCCACAACCCGAGCCCCCTGTGGAGCCGATGCCGGGTCCCGACGACCGTCCACCAGCGCCTGGACCGTCGTCGGGCCTTTCCTTTTCAGAGGTGAAGGAGCTTTTCACTTACTGGTGGGATACCATCAAAAAGGACATGCTCCCCACTCCACCTCCGCTTCCTTCTCCTTCTCCTCCTCCTCCTCCTCCTACATCGGTTGCTCCTCTGGTTCCTGCGCCCCCGTCTCCATCTGGGTCTGCAGGCCGGTTACCTCCTCCCTGGGAGCCCAGGACCCCTTCAAGGGGAAGACTCGATAAAAGGAGACCTCCGTCCAGATCCTCTTCTAGGTCACCCAGTCCCAAGAGACCCAGAAGACGCCGCCATTCGCCTTCGACGGAGGACACGGGATCAGAGTTTTCTACAACCAGATCCCCATCTCCCCTCTCCATCCCTTCTCCGGACCCACGTGAGATGCCAAAGTCTCCTCCGGATGACCCTTCGTTCTCGGATATTATGAGACACATCCAAGAGAACATGGGATGGGATGCGGAAGAGTTAGACCCGGAAAGGCTATGCCTTGCGAAGTATCTTCGGCAGAAGGCCCTAAAGCCTGTGGTGGTGCCACCCTTGGTAGACACTTTCGTGGACGTCACCAAGGCAGCGTGGAAGCGTCCACATTCGCTCCCGGTGATGCCGAAGAAAGCTGACCGCTTGTACAAGGCTCCAAGAGAAGACCAGTACTTGACTCAGCATCCTCAGGCCGACTCTCTGGTCATAACAGCCTCTCGTGACCGGTCCCAGAGACCGCAACATCTGAGCACCCTGCCACCGGACCCAGAGTCCAAGCAGTTGGACGCCATGGGTAGGCGCACGTATGCTTCCGCTACCTGTGCCATCAGATCCCTGAATTATTTGACCCACATGGTGCAGTTCCAAAATGCCCTGTGGGAGCAGGGTCTGGATGCGGCTGAGAAATTGCCGGAAGGTGAGCAGAAGGAGGAGATGTTGCAGCTCCTCCGTATGGGTTCGGACGTGGGAACCCAAGTGCTACGAGCCGCGTACGACTCCTCGGCCCGAGCAGCAGCTTCAGGCGTATGCCTCCGGAGGCACTCTTGGCTCCGTGTCTCCAGTTTTACCCCGGAGGTCCAGAAAAACATCATGGACGCCCCATTCGAGGGAGAAGTTTTGTTTGGTAAACCCTCAGAGAAGATGATTACCAAACTCCAAGAGGCCGGGAAGGCGGTGAGGTCGGTTTAGGCCATGTACCGACCCAAGCTTAGTTCCTTTCATAGGAACCAAAGCCAATTTCGTGGACGGACGAGAGACAACAGTCCCCTGCCCACAACAGAGGGGTCGGTTAGAGAGCCCAGGGAAAACAACCCGGGTTGAAGCCAGCGCATTCCTAAGCCGGTCCAGCCAGCGGGACCCTCAGCCGCCACAGCCTGACTCCTTCCTGGCCCTCACCCCTCAGGATCAACGGGACGTCATGGTCGGGGGTCGCATTGTGAATTTTCCTGCCAGGATGGCAGACTATAACCACCAACAGGTGGGTTCTGCAGTTGGTCGGAAGAGGCCACTTTATAGAATTTGCAGAAAAGCCACCCTCGAGACCTCCTTTGCTCTCCCGGTACCCGGGTCAGCACAAGTCATTGATCAGACAAGAAGTACTCATGCTCCTGCAAAAGGGAGCGATACAGTACGTTCCAGAGAACCAGAGAGGACACGGATACTATTCCCACTTCTTCCTGGTTCCAAAGAAGACAGGGGACTTCCGTCCGATTCTGGACCTCAGCGACCTCAATTTGTCGGTCGCCTACAAAAGATTCCGCCTGGTAACTCTTTCGGGTCTTATTCCCATGCTGAAGCAGGACGCCTTTTTAGCGTCTCTAGATATGCAGGAGCCACCTGCACATCCCTATAGCTCAAGCGCACAAGAGGTTCCTGGCCTTCGAGTTTCTCGGCCATCATCTTCAGTTCCGAGCCCTTCCATTCGGGCTGTCATGGGCACCCAGGGTCTTTACCAAATGCATGGCAGTCGTGGCAGCGTCTCTAAGGAGACAGGGCCATTATGTGTTCCCGTACCTGGACGATTGGCTTCTCATGGCCGCCTCCAGAGAGGCGTTGTTACGGGCAATCCAGAGCACCCTGGTCCTGTTTCGATCTCTGGGTATCCTAATCAACCACGTAGTCTCTCCTGGTACCGCCTCAGAAACTGGAGTTCATAGGCTAGTACTGGACACCGCTCAGGAAGGGCATTCTTCCAGAGGACAGAGCGGAGTGCATCAGATCCCTCATCAGGAGTTGTCGATCAAGACCGCCCCAGCCAGGTCGGTCCTCGCCAGCTGGACACATGGCTGCAGGCCTTCCTACTGTCCCTTTCCAAGGCTCCACATGCGGTAACTCAGTGGATGCTCAAGGTGCAATGGGACCAAAGGCAAGACCACATGCAGCATCCGTCAGAATCACGAACACCGCGATTCGAGACTGGCAGTGGTGGCTAGACCCAGGGACACTCTATGGGCGTCCCATTTATAGCGCTGTCCCCGGAGGTAATCCTCACCACAGATGCCTCAGGTCTAGGGTGGGGAGCACACCTGGACGGGGTGAAGTCCCAGGGAACATGGACCCCTCCCGGAGGCCCACCTCCATATCAACGTCCTAGAGATGAGGGCGGTCCTTTATGCCCTGCAGGCATTTCAGTCAGAGATCCCACCGAGTACTCTCCTGCTTCAGACAGACAACACGGCGGTGATGTATTACCTCAACAAACAAGGAGGCGCACACTCTTACCCCCTTTGCAGGGAGGCCATGAGGGTGTGGGATTGGGTAATCCGACACGGCGCGAACCTGATCACAGTACATGTTCCCGGGTGGACAACACAATTGCAGGACGGCCTGAGTCACTCCCAGGCCAGAGTCCACAGTGGGAACTTCTCCAGGAGGTAGCAGAGGATCTGTTTCTTGATGGGGAACTCAGATTTGGACTTGTTCGCCTCCCATCCAAGCAAAACTGCCCAATTTTGCTTGCTAGATCCAGGGCCTGGTGTTTTCTGGCGAGACGTGGTGTCCCTCTCCTGGGCGGACAGATTCCTCTACGCTTTCCCTCCCTTCGATCCAGAGAGTTCTTCTCAAACTGCGCAGGGAGCATGCAACAATGATCTTGGTGGCCCCATTCTGGCCCAGGCAGATCTGGTTCCCTTTGCTAATTCAGCTGTCCCAGGAACCTCCGCTCCCATTGCCATTCAGCTCCCACCTCTTCTCAAGAGAAGGGTTCACTGGTCCACCCGGACTTACGCTCACTGAACCTGCACGCATGGCTCTTGGAGACATAGCCATCTTGCGCCACGGGGTCTCGCAAGAGATTACGGAAGTCCTTTCTGCAGCCAGAAAGCCGGCAACGCATGCGACATATGCCATGAAATGGCGCCGCTTTTGTCTATGGTCGCAAGCACGCGGCCTTTCCCCTTTAGGTTGTCCGGTGAAAGCGTGTTAGAGTACCTTCTCTCCTTTTCCGCTCGGGTCTCGCCTACTCCTCGACAAAGTGCACCTCTGTGCCATTTCAGCTTATCACCTCCCGATGGGACAGCGCACAGTGGCACAATTAGACGCCTGTCGAGAATTCTTAAGAGGGGTGTTACACCTTAGGCCGCTCATTAAGGACCCGGTGCCTCCTTGGGACTTGCTCTTTGTCCTGGAGCAATTCACGCTCCCCCCTTTGAACCTGCCACGGATTGCGAGCTGCGTTTTCTGTCGTGGAAAACATTATTTTTGGTTGCTGTTACATCAGCGAGCAGAGTTTCTGAGCTTCAGGCTCTCATGTGCAAAGAGCCCTATTTAATTTTCCACCGGGACAGAGTATCCCTGAGGACGAATCCTAAATTCTTGCCTAAGGTGGTTTCCACACTCACTCTCAACCAAGATATTGATCTGCCGGTCTACTTTCTTAATTACTCTAACAGAGGAGAGGCGCTGCTTCACACCCTGGATGTTCACCGCAGCTTGAGGTTATACCTGAGCAGAACTAAGCAGCTTCGTACTTCGGAGCAGCTTTTCGCTCCTTTTACCGAAAGGATGAAGGGCCAACCAGTATCCAAACAGTCCCTGTCTCGCTGGCTTGTCCAGTGCATCTCTTACTGTTATATCAAACGAAAGCCCCTCCCAGGAGCAGTCTGGGGCCATTCCACTAGGGGCGTGGCCACATCTTTTGCAGCACTGCGAAACGTCTCGACTTCTGCCATTTGTGCTGCAGCCACTTGGAGCTCTGTTCATACCTTTATCAGGCATTATAGCCTGGACATCGCTTCACGGCGAAGAGCAGGCTTCGGCCTGGCAGTGCTACATGGTCTCCTGTCCTAGATTCAGGACCTGGAACGTTCTTTCTTATTTCCTCCCCCCAGAGTGTTTGCAAGCATTATTGCTTGGGAATCAGTCTAATGGTGTAACCTGCTGCAAGAGCTGTGTCTCGAGTAAGATAGTACAGTTACGTAAGAACTTGACCGAACAGTAGATCTTCGAGAACAGCTCTTGCAGCAGTAGTACCTTCCCGCCTCCTTCCCCCTTGAGGAGGCATCGCTAAGCCTTGTTAGCACGGAATTTTTCCGTTCTTGTCTTCTGACGGTGGATCCTCGGTCTCCATTTCGATGTCAGCCCTGCGGCGGAAGTCTCCCGGCGGAGAACTGGGGAATCTGGCGGGACCGCCCTTCCTGTACTCGCCTGATGTCGGAGGCGGGACTGAGCCGTCGGCGGTCCCGCTGAAGATAGCTAGCTAGAATTTTTCCGTGGTCCTGGCCTGCCGGTTTCAGTCCTAATGGTGTAACCTGCTGCAAAGCTGTTCTCGAAGATCTACTGTTACGGTAAGTTCTTACGTAACTGTACTTTCCACTGGATCAATGAAACACAGGAGGGGGTGGAGAATCCTGCTCCTGTGGCCTCCCTCGGAGGGCCTGCAGATCGGGGAGCCCCTATGCTGGTTTCGAGGAAGAGGGCTGCCTCAGAGTCTGAGGGGTTGTGAGGTCAGGGTGAAGAGCAGTGGTGCATCCCCACTGCCCTGGGGGTGGGGAGAAGTTGCAGTGCTGAATCCTGCCTTTCCCTCCTTGAAGGCCCGAGGGCGCCTACTGGTGGCAGCACTGTGGGTTGCCCTTCTGGACACCTGCAGCTCCAGTCGCGTCTCAGAGCAGATTTCCCCCTCTGGACTCTTCTGGAGTTTGCTTTCTCAGCTTTCTTCTTCACAACCCAGTGTGGTCTCGGGCCCCCAGTCATGGTGGCATCAATCCCTGGATCTCAGAGCCCCGGCAGAGGCCAGACACTTTCTCTTAGGTGCCCTTCGCCCATTTCTGTGCAGACACCCCCCTCTCTTCCAGGCCATGTGGGTCCTACGGGGCCTTTAACCTGGGAGACATTCAAAGCTACTGCGTCGGCCTTTCCTTCCTGTGTTAGAGCCATGGAAAAACAGGTCTTCTGCCTGTCTCCCCCACCACAGGAGTCTTCTGATCATTCGAGCTCCCCTTCCTCCTTGTCTTCCTCTTCTGAGGAAGAGGAACTTCCTGTCCTCCGACATTGATTTCACTGAATATCAGCAGTTCCTTTTGAGGCTGGTCACGGAGCTCCGTATTTCCTTTGTTCGCAGGGATAATACCAAGTGGCAGACGCATGCATTCCTCAGTGAATTCAGCGCTCACCACCTTGTGGTGCCTTCCTGGCCAGTCCCTTTCCAGGAGACATCTATCCGCACCTGGCAGTCTCCAGCCACCCCTTTTCCAGCCCTGTCAGACTGCAGGGGATGGTATTATGTCCCCATGAGTCTCTAGGTTCTCTATCTCACCTGCCATCGGGCTTGATGTCCCTAGACACTCCTTCCAGGCTTCTGCGCCTGGCGCACGATCAACCCCCGGATCCCAGTTCCGCAGAATTCGACCGGTGGGGACGAAGGGTCTTTTCTTCAGCTCGTACGCTGATGTGCACAGGTACACATCAGGCACACCATGCTGCCTACAACAGGCATCTGTGGTCAATGCTGGCTCAGGTTCTGGCATCTATGCCTGATGCAAAGCAGTTCAGACAAGCCATTGCCCTCTCTGGACTGGGTCTGGTGCTTGCAAGGCACCAGACAAGGCCATCTTATGATGCCAGTGAGGTGGCTTCCAGACTGGCAGGGACAGCAATTTGCATAAGGCGGACGGCATGGCTTCGTCTATCCAGACTGTCACCCATTGCCCTGTGTAGGGTGACTTCTGCTGCTTTCCGGGGGACCCATCTGTTTTCCCACAGGGTGAGGAGGATTCCTCAGGGGCATCGCATCCTCCGTCCCCCTGGCCACGGGGGGACACCCTCTCATCCTCAGCAGCCTTAGACTGCCTCAGTCTATTGACTAGGATCTTCCCCTCCTGCTTTCCACTAGTAGGAGGCTGAGGGATCTGTTCCTCAGGGCTGAACATCAGGCCCCCTCCGTTG
The DNA here is from genome assembly GCA_016271365.2 of Neoceratodus forsteri. Lineage (NCBI taxonomy): Eukaryota > Metazoa > Chordata > Ceratodontiformes > Ceratodontidae > Neoceratodus > Neoceratodus forsteri. The sequence continues at coordinate 1,690,175,395 of CM057450.1, forward strand.
GGGGGCATGCACTCACCCAGTAGTGAATGATGAAAACTGACGGGGAAAATATGAAATTGCGTACCTACGTAATTCTTGATCTTCTCTTGTATCTTCACCATTCATTACTGTTTCCCGCCCACCTTCCCCTCATGGGTCTCAATTCTTGGGCATCTCCCCCACCCTGCTCGCCTTCCCCTCCTTGGGCCAATTGGGGTCTGAGTCCCCCTGGTACCTCAGAGCTCTCTGTCCCTTCCCTGAAGCTAGTGTGTTCACTTCAGGAGATGTCGAGTAGGGCTTTCGCCCTAACCCGCTGAGGGAACTTTCTTTGATTCTCTTATGTACATGGTGTCCCCCGGTTACGGGGCCCTCATCCTCTGGAATTCAGCCAAAGACTGTCTTTTAATACAGTTCTAAGAGAGTTCATGGGAGTTCCCCTTCTCTGTTTTCCTCTTTTGGCTGTTTCATATTTCTCTCGAAATAGGAACCATGTCAGTACCCCATAGGGGTACTGTAAAAGTTTTTGTCATCTACTCCTAAGTCAGGCCTCACTCCTCTTCTGAGCGGAGCTACTCCTCTTCTGGGGACGGCTGTGAGCCTGAAATCTGGGTTACTTAAAATTCTGGATAAATGGAGAGGAAGAGAGGCCTGTCTTCAAAGTGGTAGGACCTATAGTCCAACCTTGGACTCTTAACCCTTAACTGATGGGATCCTTGCTCCCCCCCTCCCTTGTCTTCAGTCCCAGCTGGGATCTGAAAAAGTTTATGCCAGTGGTCTTCCATTTTACCTGGACAGAAGTCCTCCTTCCTCACCATTTACCCCTTTTCTGCTTCTTTCTTCCTTTTTCCTATTCTTACTTTCTCTTCCCTTAGAACCGCCTGAGGATTGAGGCCCTGTGGTCACTTAGGGTAGGGTTCTCTCTTCTGTCCTCTTTTCGGCTTAATCCTTTTTCAGTTTATTTCCTTTCCTCGTCCCTTGGCTCACTCTACTCCTATAATCTATTTCTGCCTCTCCGGCTGCACAGAACTGGGATGAAGGAGTCATCTACAGTGCCTAACGGCCGCCCCTCATGCACAACGTGATGTCACTCTCGTGGGCAGCACCATCGGTGCAGACTCCTCCCCCACAAAAAAAGCTCCTGTGGCTGGTGCGTGCATCTGGCTTACACCCGGTAGTAATGAATGGTGAAGATACAAGAATTACGGTAGGTACGTCATTTTAATTTTTTTCTCTTGGCCCTGCCATTGACTGAATTGGCTATGGACGGTCTCTGATGGTAGGGAGACTTCGCTGGAAAGCTGTTCCGGCAGTGGGGCTGTGTCTGGTCCACCGCCCTTTTTGGAGGGGGGGAATCTGACCACGGGCAGTTTGGTGCTTGAGAGGGAGAGCAGTCCTCTCGTAAGCACAAAAAGAAGCAGACCTGTTCCTGGTCTCAGTCAGGGACCTGGCACTGCTCTACCTCGAGTTCTTCTTCCCGACAGAGGAAGAAGAGATGGTACTGCTCAAGGTCGCCTCTTGGTACGTCTACAAGGGAGTCTTCGGTAGTGGAGAGCGGCAAGCCCACCCCATCCCTGGTGGCCTCTGCTCTCAGTGGCCGGGACTGTCGACACTGGAGCCTCCCTCTCTGTCCTCTTGCGGGGTTTCTGGTGAGCAGTTTCATCACTGGGCTGCTGTCATGGAGCAGTGGGTACAGTGTCTGTCTTGAGTGCCACTTCTATCGGACCTGGTTCCGGGATCTGGGTGCCGCTAGATCGCAGGCAGGACGTTTGGGACATCGCATGCATTCGGTGTCAGCAGCGGACATTCCCACCTCGCCGGTACCAACACCCATTCTATGTGCCTTCCCCCCTCACTTTGACTCTTCGCAGGGGTTGACACAGGTACTGCTTCCCTCTCCCTCTTTTTCCAGGTCTGGTGTTGGTTCTCAGACTCTGGTTCTGCGTCTGGCGATGCCAGGTGGCCCAGCGCCAGCTGCAGCGATGTGTGTGGCACCAAGGTTGTCTATGCCGTTGCCGGTTCTGGTATCTCCAGTCTACCCTGACCCAGGCCAGGCTTCGGCCTCTCCATGCCTGATTTTTCCGGGGTTGAGGTAGGGGACAGGGAGTCGAACCCTGTCCTTATTTTGTCTGAGGATGACTCATGCCTTGGTGAGAAGCCTTCTGTCTCAGCTGAGAAATTAGTCGAAGATCTTTCTTTCCAGTCTCTCCTCAAGAACATGAGGACGACCTTGGCCCTATATACCTCTGCTGTAGATTCAGGTAGACTATTGCATCTGGCGTTCCTCCATATTCCTAATTTTCCTATGAGTCTTGCTCCCTGTCCCCGAAACCTTGTCTCAGGCGGTGTGGGAGAGGCAGACTCATACCTTCTCACCTCAGAGATTCAGGGCCTCCTTCGAAACAGGGCAGTATTGGAAGTAGTTTCCTGGGAGGAATGGAACATGGGGTTCCACTCCCATTACTTTCAGGTTCCAAAGACGGGTGAAATGCACCCCATTCTAGACCTCAGAAAGCTGAACATCTGAACATGGAAGCACATCTAAGAAAACAGGAAATCTCCGTCTGTCCTTACCTGGACGACTGGCTCATAGTGGGGGGGAAGCTCCTCTACAAGTAGAGGAGGTTCTCTCCTTAACAAAGAACACACTGCACTCCCTGGGTTTTCTTAAATCAGAAGAAATCACACATGGAACCAACCCAACTGCTCACATTCATAGGGCACAGTTGAATTCTCTGCAAAGCATGCCTTTTAGGAGCGTGGATGTGTTGTTCATCCACACTTCTTGGCATGTCCCCTTCCACTTTAAATCTTGTCAGAAGTCTTCAAGCTGGCTCCTCCCACCCACCTGGGTGGTATATACCTCGGCTGCGCCCCATGATGCCAGATCTTCCTTTCCGCTAGAAGATGCAGGTTCCCTCGTGCTCTCAGCATATCATAGGCCCTGGATTCAACTGTCTGATCTTATCTGTCAGTCTTCACCATTCATCACTGTTGGGTACTTGGCCAGAGGTCAGGACCCGTGGGAGCTTTTTTTTTTTTTTTTTTTTTTTTTAAGGTAGGAAGCCGACGTACCATCGACGCCGCCCTCAAGGCCAACTCACTGCGCGTCATGGTTACTGCTCGGCCGCTAACCTCGCCTCCCTGCCAGTTCCTCGTCTCCCTCCTGTAGAGGTCGCACTCGTGTGGAAGCTGCTGCTAGAAGCCTAACTTAATGCTGAAAACCTTGACGCCATATCTTTATTTACTTCGATGCCGAAGTCCTTCTGTTCCTGCCGGTTCTGCTTTGCCATACTCTACGTCACCCGGTAAGATCTTTCCATATCTTTATATTTCTGCGACGTAGAGTCTGTTTTGGTGTGTCCCCCAACCCCCGTAGGTCATGTTACGGTTGGAGGGCAAGAAAACTTCTAGGATGGGTCGGCCCCCCATGCAGTGGTGCCCATGCAGCCGAAAGTATTCCGTCACTGACCAGCACGATCGGTGTCTTTCGTGTCTTGGCCCACTTCACGACATGGGTTCGTACGACGCCTGTTTCTCCTTGGACCGCCGGGACAGTCTGACTCTTTGGGGTTGGCTGTTGAGGTGGGCAGTCCGGTAGTCTCCTCGACAAGATGGAGTCAGCCCCCTTCTGAGGTGGGGTCGGTGGCTACCAAGACTGGGGTCAGGGGTGCTGACCAGCGGGCAGTGGTGCAGGCCACCATTGCTCTGCAGCCTGGTCTTGGTGAGTTCACTGACCCCTCAGTAGTGGTACCCCCACCTGTGGTGTGCCTAGATCGCCGAACTTTGGGGGCCGATCAGAGCACCTACAGGAAGGGAGGATGCTGTGCCGTGGATAGCTTCTTCGGGTGCTGCCCAGAGCTGTCAGCTACCTAGGCTGGCCCACTCAAGGAGGGCTCTTTCGGACGTCGAGGGGCATGGGGTCAGCACAGCGGCCTTTTTCGGGGGTCCACCCGGGCTCTGGGAGAAGCCGTAGTGCAGATCTCCACTCTTCCTCCTCGGTCTCTTTGAGAGAGCCCCATCCTTTCGAGGTAGGAGATCATCCTTCTGGACCTGTACGGCCCTAGTCGCCTCACAGGGAATTCATCCGGGCGCAGCCAAGGCAGTACCAAAATGGTTGTTCAGCTGTCGGCTGTGGGGTCTTCCGGGGCACCTTCTTCCGCGGGTGCTCCCGGTCCACTCCTTAGCCTAGGCGGAGGTCAGCTGACATCTCTTCTCAGCTCTGTCTCCTTTCCTCTGCAACATTCTCCTGCGCTCCCAGGCATCCTTGGTCCTAGCGGGCCTCTCTCCTGGGAGCAGTTCAGAGCGGTGGCTGCTCGGTTCCCAGCTTATGTTAGGGCAATGGACAGTCAGGTTTTTCATCCCCCCCCCCCAGGCAGCCACCCCCTGAACAGCCGGTGCCCTCCAGCTCCTCATCCCCCTCTTCTGGGGGAGAGGAACCTTCAAACAACATGAAGTCTTGCTATATTATGACATATGCAGTATAACCCCAGGTTAGAACTGCTCCGGAGGTGAAAGAGTTAACTTCCATGCAGGGCATGAAATCTTGAGCGCGAGCTCGGTTGAACACTGTCTGTTGAAGCTCAAACTTAAACTGTCAGATTCTTTACTCCGCCTCACTGAACAGTCGCTCCGGAGATTCCTCCTGCTGCTCGGTTAGTTTGTCAGTTTTAAAGTGTAATTCTCGGTTTATTTTACCGAAATTTAACCGCAATCGTTGGTTCAAGCTCTGTCTGTGGTATTGTAAGTAATAGATAGACTTATTTATTTTCTTCTGTGTGGAAATTGTAAACGTCTTTCGGTTCGGTTTGAACCGATCAGAGGGTTTTAAAATTACCTTCTAGTCCTTTAGAGTGCGGTTCCCGGTTCTTATCGGTTCTAAAAAATGGATTTTATTATGGTTTTTTCCATGACCCGTGACACGGTTGGGAACCGATAAGAGAGTCTTGCTTGGTGGATTGCCATTAACGGGCAAGTTTTGGTTAGGCTGGCACTATGTCTGAGAAACCCAAAAGAAAAACCGGACCCACTGGGTTTCAGCACTGTGGCCTCTGTGGGGAAGCCTTTGCTAAGGCTGACCCACACACCACTTGTGTTTATTGTCTGGGGTTTGACCACCTCAATGCAGACTGCCAGATTTGTAAGAATTTTCCTGCTGCCACCATGGAAAAAAGAGTTGGTAGGCTCAGGGAAAGGGAGGTCAAAAAGTCCGCTGACCCGGATGGCCAGCCCGGTTCGGTTCCAACCGAACCTGTGGGAGTGCCCTCTGACCAGGGCGATGCTTCCTCGGGCAAACGAAGAGCCAGCTCTTAGGAGCCCGTTCCAACTAAAAGGGCTAGAAGGTCAGCTAGTTTGGGGCCAAAGTTTTTCTCCAACAGCTGAGGAAATAGCCAAAGCTATTCAAATTGTCCAGTCTCTTTCCCCAGTTCCGTCCGAACCGGCACCATTAGGGAAGCGCCCGGTTCGGTCGGTTCCCTCGGTTCAAGATTATGATTTTGAAGATTTTTATGAACCGAGGGGAGGAGGGGTACGAGGAGAGTGAGTGTGATTTTGAAAGTCTGGATGTGCTCATTGAACTGGACATCTCTCCAGACAGACCCTCAGGAGTATCCCCTCCCAGGTTATCCGAGTCCACTTCTCATTTTTTGTTTTACAAGAAAGTTGCTGACACTCTGCAACTCCCTGTTGAGGAAGCTGTTGATGATCAAGAAGAGCCTGATTTTGTGGAAATGATGGATATTCCAGAGTCTAGGAGGCTGTCTATTCCCTTGCATAAATCTTTTAGGAAACGGACAATAAAAGTTCTGAAAACTCCTCATTCTATCCTCCCTGTGGATAAAAGGCTGGACAAGAGGTATGCTTTATCAGGCTCTGATACGGAGTTCCTATCCCAGCAGTGCAGCCATGTGGGGGTAGTGCAGGCTGCAGCCTGTGACAAGGCTAATATTCCTCTAGCCTCTCACCCTCCTGAAAAGGATTCCAGGAGGATGGATGCCATGGCAAAAAAGCAGTACATGGCAGCATCTTTGGGACGCAAGCAGGCAAATTATATGGCTTACGCAGCTAGGTACCAGAAATCCAGGTGGGATTCTGTCCTGGCCCTAGCAAAACAGGCCCCTGAACAGCTTGCCAGGGAGCTGGAGCAGGTGGCTGCGGATGGTATTGAGGCATCCAAGGTGCAGTTTCATGCTGCTGTAGACTCTCATGATGTTTCGTCAAGAGTTATGTCTACATCTGTGTCTCTTCGCAGAATGGCCTGGCTCAGATGTACTGCCCTGTCACAGGATACCCAGTTTAAGGCTATGGATTTTCCTGTTGTGGGAAATTCTCTGTTTGGGGAGCAGACAGAGAATTTTATGAAGAAAATGGATGAGTATAGGACCACCTATAGGAGTGCACAGGCCAAAGAAAGGCAAGTCACTCCTCAAAGGCAGCATGTCAGGGGCAGGCCTTTTCATAGGCCGTTTTACCAAGCCCAGGCCTCCTCTTCTGCTTATGCCCAGAGGGGGTTCTTTAGAGGAAGGGGCAGAAGGGCTCTAGTAAGCCTGCTTCTACCCCTCAACCCAAAGCCCCTGCAAAACAGGCTCCTGATGGGGTAGCCAGGACCGATTCTCCACTGCGGTGGGGCAGGCTGAGCTTCGTTGTCCAGGACTGGAAGTCTTTAACATCAGACAAGTGGGTCCTGGAAGTAGTAAGCCAGGGACTGGTTCTCAGCTTCAAAAAATTTCCGAAGATGAGAGCCAGGTCTTTTCCACCTGCAAACCCATCAGAGGCACTTGCCCTGGAAGCAGAAGTTTCTTACCTCCTGGCTCTCAGAGCTGTGGAAAGGGTTCTACCCATACACCAGGGCAAAGGGTTGTACTCCAGGTTCTTCCTTACCCCAAAAAAGACAGGAGAATGGTGGCCCATTCTGGATCTCAGGTATCTAAACAAGCACCTTTTAAAACCAAAGTTCAAAATGGTGACCCTGGGGATTATTTTACCCTCTCTAAGGCCAGGGGACTGGCTAGCCTCCCTGGACCTCAAGGATGCCTACTTCCATGTTCTCATCAGAAGCTCCCATCGAAAGTACCTCAGATTCGAACTGCCCTCAGGCCATTACCAGTTCAGAGCAATGCCCTTCAGCCTCACCTCTGCTCCAAGGGTGTTCACAAAATGCCTGGCAGTAGCAGTTGCTCATTTAAGAAGGCAAAAGATTGCCATCTTTCCTAATCTGGACGACTGGCTCATTGTAGGCCAGTCTCCAGAACAGGTCAAACTACATTTACAAGTAACTCAGCAGCTGCTTACATCTCTAGGTTTCCTTCTCAATCTTCCAAAGTCAGTTCTGGAGCCTGTCCAGCTTCTCACCTTTATAGGCGCAGAACTGAACACAAAAGAAGCCAGAGCCTTCCTTTCTCTGGAAAGAGCAAGGACCCTGGTGTTTGTGGCCTCCTCTTTCACCCTGCAGGTCTCTCGACCAGCAAGGCATTTTCTACAGCTCCTGGGGCACATGGCTGCTTCTACAGCAGTGGTGCAGGGAGCGAGATTTCAGATGAGGGACATTCATTTCCATTTGAGAGCCTTTTGGTCTCAAAGGACAGATCCTCTAACCAAATTGATTCCAGTGACTCAAACCCTGATCCAGGCCCTTCAGTGGTGGCAGGATCAGAATAATCTGAGACAGGGGGTTCCCTTCACTCCCCAGTCTCATTCCTTGACCCTTACAGATGCATCCCTCTTGGGGTGGGGAGCTGACATGGGCGACCTTTCCACCCAAGGGCTGTGGTCCCCTCAGGAATCTCTGCTCCACATCAATTTGCTGGAGCTCAGGCAGTTTTCTAGCACTCCAGGTTTTTTCACATCTGTCCAGAACAAGGTGGTTCAGGTCAGAACAGACAATACCACACAATGTGGTACATCAACAAGCAAGGGGCACTCTGTCTACGGCCTTGTGCACCGAAGCAATGAAGTTGTGGTCTCTGGCTTATTCTCTGAGCAGCCTCCTTACAGCAGTTCACCTTCCAGGCAAGGACAACGGTCTTAGCGGGCTCTCAGCAGGATTTCCTAGGGCCATCACGAATGGGCACTGGATCCCCTAGTACTGAGGTAATATTTGCCAGATGGGGCACTCCGCAAATAGATCTCTTTGCAGCCCCAGACAATCACCAACTTCCCCTTTTTTGCTGCAGGCCCCCAGTGTTGGGCTCAGTCCCTCTGGATGCCTTCCTCCTCAGTTAGGAAGGGAAGTTTCTCTATGCTTTTCCCCCCTTCTTTTCAAAGTGCTAGTCAGAATCAGGTCTCAATCCTGCAAGATGATCCTGATTGCTCCAGATTGGGCCAGGCAGCCCTGGTACCCACTCCTCATGTCCTTAGCAGTCCACCCTCCCCTATATCTTCCCAGGAATCACAACCTGTTAACCTGTGCCCAGGGGAGAGTTTGGTATCCGAACTTCAAATCTCTCAATCGCAAGGGTTGGCTCTTGAAGAGTTAGAGTTTGCTGACCTACACCTTTCTCAAGGTGTATTGGATATCTTGAAGGCCTCTAGGAAGCCTTCCACCAGGGCTACCTATAATTCAAAATGGAAGAGATTTTCCATATGGTGTGCTGGTAAACATATTTCCCCAGAATCTGCTGGTGTACCCACGATCCTGTATTATTTGGTGCATTTGAATTCCTTGGGGCTGAGACCAGCTACCCTAAATGTGCACTTGGCAGCTGTGTCTGTCTTCCTGTCAGCAGGTAAGCCTCTTTATCAGCTCACCCTGTGTTCTCCAGTTTTTAAAGGGTTTTGCTTCACCAACCCCGTTCAGGGACCCTGCCCCTGCTTGGGATCTTAATATTTGCATCGCTCAGCTTATGCACACCTTGCTTGAGCCATTGTCTTCAGCAGAGCTTAAGTACTTGACTTGGAAAACTGTGTTTCTGTAGCCATCACCTCTGCCAGGCGATAAGTGAGCTACAAGCCTTGTCAGTGGAGCCTGATTTTACTCTCCTTTCATAGAGATAAGGTGGTCCTCAGGACTAACAGGAAGTTTTTGCCTAAGGTGGTTTCAGACTTTCACCTTAATCAATCCATGTCTCTTCCTGTGTACTTTACTGACCATTCCTCCTCTGGTGAGAGGAGATTACACAGTTTAGATGTCAAAAGAGCCCTTAGTTACTATATAGAACGTACCAAGGGTCACAGGTTCGAATCCCTCCAATTGTTCCTCACTTATGGTGAGGTTGGTAAAGAGAACCTGACACTAAAAGATCCATTGCCAGGTGGATTGTCTCTTGTATCCAATTCTATTCATTTAAAATCTGTGAGTTGTCGTCCCTCAGGCCTGAGGGCTCACTCTACCAGAGGTACAGCTGCATCTCTGGCTGCTGCCAGGGACATTACTATCCTAGAGATATGTCAAGCAGCTACCTGGAAAACAGTTCACACTTTTACTAAGCATTACTCCTTGGATATCTGGGCTAGGAGTGATGCTCGATTTGGCACAGCTGCGCTTCAGAGCCTATTTCCCAAGTAGGTTCTGTCCCTCCTCCATGGAGGGTACTGCTGTGTAGTCTGCATATGTCATAATATAGCAAGACTTCATGTTGTTTGAAGAAAAAATTACTCACCTTAGTAATGTTGTTTCTTCTAATGGTCTTGCTATATTATGACTTCCCCCCAACTGCCCCTCTCAGAACCTCTGTTTTGGGATGTAGGTAGTGCAATGTTAACACTTCTTTGATGCCCACTTTATTTCACCCTTCTATGGTGCTTAGGTGTTATGCTTAAATATTCCTTCTTGAATCCCCCAACTTGAGTCTTTGTTTTGGGATCAAGAACAAAAAGGTGTTTTTGTAGTTAGTAGCCAGTGGCTAGTGTAGGTTTATGGCTTCCACACAGAACCTTAGTGAGATCTTCCTGGATATAAGTCTCCACCACTCATTCACACTATTGGTATGGGCGAGTAATTAGGACCCACGGAGCAAACTTTGTTGGAGGGTCGGCGCTGAGGATGGCGCCACAGCCTCAGTCACAAGGCAATGACTCTCTCGGCGTCGACCCTTCATATTTCGCTTTCCTTTTTTCCCGCCAACAGTGCGCTTTCAGTGACGACGCCGCTTGTCGGGAGTCAAACTTCAAATTGCAGCATAGTTTTCAGTTTTATTATTTTTATAGTATCACGATACAGTATCGCTTAAGTTATTCTTATTTTTTTAATTAAAACGATAAAGAAGTCTCGGCCTACTTTGGCGGAGTCGAGCATGAGCAGGTCAGGTGACGGTAGGGAGACTTCATATGAAAGCTGTTCAGTCAGTCGGGCTGGGTCCGTCCCGCCTTCTCCGGAAGGGGTCTGACAACGGGCAGTCCAGTGCCGGGATGGGCGGTCCCGCAGAAGCATAAAGCTAACGGTCGCATTTCTTGCACCTGTTTGGCCTCGGAGCTCTTCTTCTACCCGCAGGTTCTAAAAGAGAAGGCAATCACTCGAGGTGCGCCCTCTGATATCTGCGCATAGGCGTTCGGTTATCGGGGCTGGTTGCCGGTCTCCTCCTTGAGTCGCCGGCAGCGGCTTGATAGCCGGCCGCGCCGACATCGGAGTCCTACCCGCCCTTGGGTCTTCAGATGAGCAGTTTCATCAGTGGGCGCTCTTTTGGAGCAATGGGCTTGAGGTTGGTTCGGTTACCTGGCTCGGTCGCTCATGGGCTCTCGGGCTCTCTGGGCGGCAGGGCCCGTGATTGGACTTTCTGGTTGTGCGGCACCTTCTTGGTGCTGTCGACTCCGGCTGGTGTGTCCCCCCCACATGGCTGCGGGCGCAGGGGCCACAATCGGTCTCTTATCTCCGTCTCCTTTCCTTCAAAGCCTGTTTTGGTCTCTGGGATTTCCTTTGGCGCGTCATGGCCGCTGGCGCGCTTGCCGTTTTCTCGGCGCCATCTGCGGCACCGTGCGGCTTCTCTGCACCATTTTCGGCGCCGTGCGGTTCCTCGGCGCCGTGCGCCTCCTCGGTGCCGGTGGTTCTCAGGGACTCTCCTTTTGTTTCTTTTCCTCCATCCTCTTCTAGCTTTCATCCCTTTCCTGTCCATACAGTCCCTCCTAGACTGTCAGGAGATGATGTTGAGCCTGACCCAGACCTTCGGCTGGGTGATGAAGTGGACGAAACAGGATCTTTTTATTGCCACAGAGCCTGTGGTGAGGACCTGTCCTTAAGTCTCTGTTGAAGAATCTGATCCCTCCTTCTTTCAGACTACAGACATTCGATCCTAGAAGCTGTTAAGACTCCAATATCTTCATGCTTCGGAGATCCCTAAGGATTTGATCTCCGCCTCCATTCAACCTTCCTCGAGACGCTGTCTCAAATGGTATGGAATAATCCTGCTCTACTCTTCGGTGGTTAAATCCATTGATAGGAAATACTCTGCTCCCAAAGATCGTCCTATCTTTGCATCCCAAGCCCTGTGGATCCTATTGTAGTCCTGGGAAAATGACAAGTAGTTCTTCCTCAAACTACTACAGCTCGACCGATCAACAAAGAGTCTCATAAGATAGATACATTAGGTAAGAGAGTCTTTGCTACGTACACTCTAAGGGTATATGCCGCAGTTACTAGGGTTATTTTTCCCAGTATGAGTATATCCTGTGGCATTCTATCAGCTAAATGGTTGAGGCTCTTCCGGACTCGGACTCAAAGCCAGAGCTTCTTCAAACCATTACCAGAGTATTGAATCTAATAACCAGCAGGTCAAAGCAGCCATGGATGCTTTCGACACTGCTTCTCGTTCAACAAGCTGCTGGTATTTGTACTACGCCGTCACTCCTGGCTGCGTGCTGGGTTTCATAGATGATCGCAGCAGCAGGTGATGGCGTTGCCCTTTGACGGCTCTTATCTTTTCAGTCCTCAGGTAGAGCAGCAAGCTCTAGGCTACACAAAGACTAGGTCAGCCATTAAGCTGGCTCGCCCCTCCTGCCCCTTCTGGGGGCATGTCGGTGAACAGCAATTTCATAATACGTAAGTCCTTTCGGGGCAGAGGAGTTTCCATAAGAACCAACATGCCCAACCTCAAAAGAAGGCGCAACAGAAAGCGCCAAGGGCCCAAAGGCAGCTACCTTATGAGTTGCTGCCAAGTCCCATCTCAACTGCCCGAGGTGGACTTTTCCTCTCCAGTGGGAGGTCGTCTGATGCACTTCTACAGCCAGTGAAGTCCATAACCTCAGACAAATGGGTCCTTCGGATAATTCACAGGGGGGTATTTCTCTCAATTTTCTGGAGCCCCTCTGGTTGTCCTCCCAAGCGACAGCCCAGGCTGTCAACCCTTCAGTCAGACCTTCTCTCGAGAGATTCAGGGCCTTCTAAACAACAGGGCAGTAGAAGTGGTGCCTCTGCATCCAGCGAAGACGGGTTCTACTCCCACTACTTTCTGGTTCCAAAGAAGTCCAGGGAATGCGCCCCATTCTAGACCTCAGAGCTAAACAAATTTCTCCCCAAGGAGGAAATTCAAAATATTTCTGGGAACCCTGTTACCTTGCTTCATCAACACAACTGGCTAGCCTCCTGGACATGCAGGATGCTTACCAGCACATTCCTATTCACCCGAGGCATCACAAATTCCTGAGGTTTGTGGCTGGGTCAACACTATCAGTTCAGAGTCCTGCCCTTTGGGCTATCCTCGGCGCTGAGTCTTTACAAAGTGTTGTGCAGTTCTGTGGCGCATCTCAAGCTTCGGTATCCAGGTGTTTCCCTACCTGGACGACTGGCTCCTAGCAAGCCCTTCCAGACAAGGGACTCTGGGCGCCATACAGGGGCCTCTCTTCTTATGTCCATGGGAGTTCTGCTGAACCTCAAAAGTCTCCAGTTGCAGCCCTCCCAGAGACTCCTTTTCATGGGGACTCTTCTGGACACCTCTTGTACAAGCTTTCCTTCCAGAGGACAGAAGGACGATATCCTCAGATGGCTCGTTACATTGGAGAGAGCAGATCAGTTACAGCTCTCTCAATGCAACGTATGTTAGGCCTCATGGCATCCTCAGTGTTCACTGTACCCCTAGCACGGCTGCACATGAGAACCACTCAATGGATGCTCAGTGGTCTCCAACCACTCACCAGCAGTCTTATCCCATCAAGGTGACAGAACCCTTACAGAGGTCCCTCACCTGGTGGTCTCAGGAGAGCAATCTCCTGGAGGGATTTCCCTTTGCTGCTCTGGATCATCAGATCTCCATTACCACGGACGCATCGCTAATGGGGTGGGGAGCTCACTGTTGCGCTCTCCACACTCAAGAGTGTGGACTCAACTCGAGTCCCAGCTTCACATAAATGTCCTAGAGATGAGAGCCGTCCCTTCTATGCGGTCCGGCGTTGAAGGACATTCTCTGTCACAAGACCATTCTCCTTCAAACGGACAACAAAGCAGTGATGTACTACATCAACAAGCAGGGCGGTGCTCACTCTTAACCCTTATGCAGGGAAGCGATGAGGGTGTGGGAATGGTGCTTGGAACACAAAGCTCTAATTCAAGCGGTTTACCTGCCAGGTGTACAAAACGATTTGGCAGACCGTCTCAGCAGAACAGAAGCAGATCCTCACGAGTGGTCTCTCGACTCCGTCATAGTTTAGTCACTATTCGAAGAGTGGGGAACTCCAGACCTGGACCTTTTTGCATCCCCACTCAAAGCAAAACTGCGCCTCTTCTGCTCCAGAATTCCAGGGCCTGGCATTTTCTGTCAGGATGTGTTCAGGCTGCAGTGGACAAAATGCTTTCTATCGCCTTTCGCCCTTCCTCTAATTCAGAGAGTACTCCTCAAATTCGAGTCTTAGGGGACCAAGATGATTCTCATTGCTCCCTTTTGGCCTCGACAACTCTGGTTTCCACTACTCAACAATATGTTGGCAGTTCCTCCGAGACCACTCCCCTTGCAGGTGAACCTGTTGACTCAGGGCCCGCTGGTCCATCCCAACCTGAGATCGCTTCACCTTCATGCTTGGCTCCTGAAGAGGTAGAAGTGAACTGGTTCAGCGTCTCTCAAAGAGTTTCAGACATTCTTCTGGCCGCTCGGAAGCCAGCCACCCGGAAAACTTGCACATCTAAGTGGAAGCGTTTTTCGCTGTGGTGTGCAAAGTCCTGTTTGAATCCCTTTTCCTGTCCACCAGACAAGGTTTTGAGTCCTTTGGACTCTCAAATTCAGGTCTTCAGTACTCTACAGTCAAAGTTCACCTTAGTGCCATTTCAGCGTATCATGAGCGGTCTCTTCTTTGTCTCTGGCTCAGATTACGTATGTTTAAGAGATTTCTTAAAGGAATTCTGCATACCAGACCTCCTATAAGACGCCCAGTTGCAGCCTGGGACATTAACCTTGTGCTAGACATGCTCACTCGGAAACCTTTCGAACCTCTGGCTACCTGTGAGCTAAAATTCCTCACCTGGAAGACTGCCTTCCTAGTGGCCATTACCTCAGCCCGTAGGGTCTCTGAGATGCATGCCCTGGTCACAGACCCTCTGTATACTGTGTTCCATAAGGACAAAGTAGTTCTTGATACTCATCCTAAATTTCTTCCAAGTTGTGTCAAATTCATCTAAACCAACCTTTGGTCCTTCCTCTTACTTTGCGAACTTCAAAATGAGAAACGTTCTCGTCATTCTTTGGATGTTAAGAGACTTTAGTTCTATCTCGATAGAACCAAAATTTCCATAAGGCCCAACAACTTTTCGTTTCCTTCAGTGAGACCCGGCTGGGTCAGCCTGTCGCTATCAGATGTACCTCATCATGGCTAGTGGCATGTCTTCGACACTGCTATTCCATGGCACAGGTTAAATTGGAAGGTAGGGTCTACGCTCCCTCTACCAGAGTGGTCGCGGCATCCCTAGCAGAAATTTGCAACGTGCCTATTGCAGACATCTGCAATGCCGCCACCTGGAGCTCAGTGCATACTTTCGTTAAGCATTATGCACTGGATGTTCATGCCAGGCGACATTCCACCTTTGGCAGAACTATCCTCAATGGACTCCTGTCCTAGAAACGTGAGCTCTTGGTCTCTCCTGCTGCCCTCTCGGGGATTATTAGCTCGGTACTCTCCCAATAGTGTGAATGAGTGGTGAGACTTATGTCCGGAAGATATGAGAATTACGTACCTCCCGTAATCCTTGAGCCTTCTTGGACTGGTCTCACCACCATTCCATCCTACCCCTCCATCCCGAGTCACCATTGTGTTGGTCTTCACCTCAAATCTTTAGGCCGTGAAGACTTCTTTGTTGACCCTTCTTGCAGGTGTCGGACTATCTTATGTCGGACTACAAGTTGGGTTATCTTTAGTTTGGTTGCCCTCCTTGGTAAAGGTACTGAGGCGGTTGGAGGGTCGATGCCGAAGAGTCATTGCCGCGAGCTAGGGCTCATGGCGCCATCTCTGGCGCCCGACCCTCCAACAAAAAGTTTGCTCCCAATGGGTCCTAGTGCCTCCGGCGTATACCCAATAGTGTGAATAGTGGTGGGGCTGCGTCCAAGAAGATCAAGAATTACGGTAGGTACTTAATTTTCATTTTTGCTCAGAAGATCTGACAGTTTAAGTTTGAGCTCAAGAGACAGAGTGTTCAACCGAAGCTCAGCCAAGATTCCATGCCCTGCATGGAAGTTAACTCTTTCACCTCCGGAGCAGTTCTAACCTGGGGTTATACTGCATATGTCATAATATAGCAAGACTCCATTAGAAGAAACAACATTACTAAGGTGAGTAATTTTTCTTCTGTCCACATCTCTCCAGCTGCTGATCTCACTGAGTATCAGCGCTTCTTCGTGAGGATGTTGGAGGACTTGCACCTCCCACCTGCCACTATTAGCAATCCTGAGCACTCAGCGCACGCCTTTCTAGGCGATTTTGGCAAGGCCACCCTTGTGGTGCCACCCTGGCCTGCTCCCTTTCGGGAGGCGTTGTTGCGTTCCTGGCAGAGGCCCTTCTCTGAAGTCCCTGCCCCAAGGGATCGCAGCCAGAGGTATTACGCACCCCTGGAGTCTCCAGGTTCCATGCCTCACCCACAGTCCGGATTGACGCAGTTGGATACTCCTGATGGGCTTCGCGCCCGTCGCCGTGACCGGCTCCCAGATCAAGACTCTTCGGATTTTAACTTCTGGGGTAGGAGGACTTTCTACTCTGCACGGTCATTGCTTTCCATTTCTGCACATCAGGCCCACTATGCAGCCTATGACAGGTTCTTGTGGTCCAGGCTGGGTCAGCTCCTAGCCTCATTGCCTGATATGGAGCAAACCAGACAAGCCATTGCACTCTCTGCGCGTGGCCTGGAGCTAGCAAGGCACCAAGCGAGAGCATCCTATGATGCCAGCGAGGTAGCTACCAGGGTCGTAGGGACAGCGATCTGCACTAGGCTGTGTCTTTCCCGGTTGTCACCCTTGGCCCAGTGTAGGGTGATGAACTCTGCTCACCAGAGAACCTATCTCTTCTCCTGTAGAGCGAGACTGTGCTTGTTGGAGCAACTTCCTTCCCCCTCCGGGGGGATTCAGTCTCACTCTCCCCACTCTCTGGCCTCTCCAGGCCCTGAAGGTTCTCCCTCTTAGTGTGTCAACCACTGAGAGCTAAGGGACTTTGTCCCTTAGGGTGTTAAAGAAACCCCCTTCGTTGGGGGGGGGGGGTTGCGCTCAGTACTCA
The DNA here is from genome assembly GCA_016271365.2 of Neoceratodus forsteri. Taxonomy (NCBI): domain Eukaryota; kingdom Metazoa; phylum Chordata; order Ceratodontiformes; family Ceratodontidae; genus Neoceratodus; species Neoceratodus forsteri. The sequence continues at coordinate 1,690,191,982 of CM057450.1, forward strand.
CCCAACAGTGATGAATGCTGAAGATTGACACAGATAAGATATGAAAATTACGTACCTATCATACTTATGATCTTTCTGTGTATCTTCACCATTCATCACGATCCCACCCTCCATCTCCCTGGGACCTCAGTCTCTGGGTCCCCCTACCTCTCTCTGCCCATCCTTCCCCTTCTTCTTTCTTAGGAGTGGGGTAAAACAGGGGCATACGGGGAATAATGTTCCGGGGAGAGTGGACAGCGGGTGGGGGGCGGGCACTCCTTCTCCAGTGCTTTGGTTCCACCCTTGTGGGGTGGGAGTTGTCAGTTGCCCTCCTTTCTCTCCTCCTCCTCCCTGTTCCCATCCAACCTATTTCTCCTTGCTTATAAAAAAAAAAAAAAGTTTCCCTGTTTTTCACCAATAATCTTTCCTTGAGAGGGTGTTAATTCTCTGTACTCTGTCCTTCTTCCAGAATAGCTGACTCTGCTTATCTGGAGTGTTTGCCAGTCATTCTGTGCCTTGAATACTAGCAGAAAACCTTTGGCTACTCCTTGCAGTTCCCATGTAATCTGGAGATGAACCAGAGTCTGGGATGTTTAATTCCACCCCCCCCAAATTCTTTACCCACCCTACCTCCCTCTTCCTTTTCCAGAGTTTGGGGCCCCTCCCAATCCCTCTAGTTTCTGACTTTTCTCCCTTTCCGTCCTCTGTCATTATTTCTTTTTTTGGTTTATATTTCTTTTCCTTTTCCTGTCCCTTGGACTTCCTTGTCCCACCCCCACCACCACCACCACCCCAACTCCCTTCTTCTTACCTCTCCGGCGATTCAGAACTGGCAGATAGAGTCGACACAGCCTAACGGCCAACCCACAAGTGCCACACAGTGAGTCTGCCTTTAAGGGTGGCGCCGATGCTGTCGGCTCCACCTGCCTTAAAAAAAACAAACTCCCGCGGGGTCCTGACCTCCGGCCAAGTACCCAACAGTGATGAATGAAAATGCACAGAAAGATCATAATTACAGTAGGTACGTAATTTTCATTTTTTACCGAAAATTAAACTCATTCGAGTTGGTAATCATGCTTTCGTCGCATCTACCATGGAGGAAAAATCTTCCCCCAGATTTCGCTGGTGCCCCTGCGGCCAGAAGATGTCGCGCACCGATCCTCACTTCACATGCGTTTACCGCCTAGGTGTTGGCCATGACACCTCATCGTACAGTTATGCCTGGCTTTTCATCCCAACGTTCTGGATGACCACAAGGCATGCTTGAAGCTGGGGAACCCACCGGTAAAATCGAAGGAGGCGAGGTGGGCGGTTTCCGCGGCTGCGGGATCTGCCAAACAGATGAAGGCATTCAAGGAAGAAGCAGCTCGCGCTCCGGCCATTCGAGGCTTCTTTGTTCCACTGAACCTAGGCTCCACCTTTATGGGTCCTTCAGGGAGTTGTGCCAGTCTCTCCCCACTTGGGGTGAGGCGCCCTCGGGCTCGCAGTCCTCCCGCTCTCGAAAGAGAAATAAGGACCCTGTGTCTTTGTCTCGGCGAAGACATTCTTGGGACCAAGAGAGGTCCACGTCCCAGGAACATGCGGTCTCGACTTCGGTCGAGATCGCATCCTCGGCCGCCGGCTTCACAGACCTTCTGTCTGGCCAGGGGACTGAGGAGGTGGCCATCAAGGTCGAAATTATCCTTGACCCGATCAACCCCTTGCACCGGCTAACCCCCGATGACTCCTTGGAAAGGACTCTGGTCCTTGTATTTCCTGATGATGGTTCTGGACCCTCTGTTTTCACCGACCCCGGTGTCTCCTGATCGACCGAGTCGGCCTCCCCAATCTTGGTCGAGGTCCAGAACTCCCTTGGCCGAACTACCAAGAAAGAACCACAAGCACTCTAAAGAGGCAACACCACAGGTCCTTATCCTCCTCGATCGAGGAGAGGCTGCGCCGGAAGCTCAGTCTGCGCTATGAAGACTTCATGTGGCAGCAGCTAATCCTGACCGGGCAAAAGCCTACCCCGGCCATAACTTAGCTTCCGCCTCCTAGGCCGACGCAGACCCCTCCAGAACCAAAGCCACTGGTTCCTTTGCCTATGGGGCTGGCCCGTGTTCCGGTTCATCCTATCCCGGTCTCGCCACCAATTCGGGTAGAGCCACCGCCTAAACAGCCTGAGGAAGGGGCGCCCTTGAAAGAGGACCGACAAGACACCGGGCTTCCGCGAAGTCTCTGAGTCACCCTGGACCGCCCTCGGCAGATTGAGGGTGACTTAGGCGGTAGACCTCTCTCTCACGACTCCTCGGACTCTGAAGTCACTGGCTTGCACTCGCATCCTGGGGATGATGAGTCGGTCGGCGCAGGGATGGAGGAAGGCCCTTCCTCCTTCCAGGGCTATTTCAAACCATAACTAGGGGTATTGAGTCCAATAACCAACAGGTTAAAGCTGCAATGGATGCCTTCGATACCGCTTCCCGGGCGGCATCGGCTGGCATCTGCATCCGTCGCCACTCTTGGCTGCATACTTCGGGCTTCACGAATGAAGCCCAACAGCAAGTCATGGCCTTACCTTTCGACGGTATGTATCTGTTTGGACCTCAGGTGGAGCAAGCACTAGAGGCCACACGGAAGACTAGGTCTGCCATTAAGACAGCCAGACCTACGCCTGCCCCTTCACTAGGGGGTGGGAATGAACATCTGTTTCACAACCATCAGGCCTTGCAAAGGCAGGGGAGGTTTCAACAGAAACCAGAACAATCAGCCGCAAAAGAAAGTGCAGCAGAAGGCCCAGAAGCAACCAGTGCCACCTTTTTTAGTTTCCAGCCCAGGTCCCACCTCAGCTGCCAGAGGGGGAATCCTCCCCAGCAGTGGGAAGAAGTCTGACTCAGTTCTACAACCAGTGGAAATCTATAACATCAGACAAATGGGTCCTCAGGATAATCCGCGAGGAGTACTCTCTCAATCTATCGAAAACCCCTCCGGCTCATCCTCCCAAACGACAGCCCAAGCTGTCTGCAGCACAGTCAGATCTTGCTTCTGAGGTACAAGGCCTTCTGAACAACAGGACAGTAGAAGTGGTTCCGCTGGATCAACAAAACACAGGTTTCTACTTCCATTACTTTCTGGTCCCAAAGAAAACCGGAGGCATGCACCTCATTCTGGATCTCAGAAAGTTAAACAAGTTCCTACACAAGGAAAAGTTCAATATATCACTCTGTACCCTGCTACCTTTGATTCATCAACACAATTGGCTAGCCTCCCTGGACATGCAGGATTCCTACCAGCATATTCTCATTCACTCAACGCACTACAAATGCCTAGGGTTCATGGTGTTGGGTCAGTACTATCAGTTCAGAGTCCTGCCCTTTGGGCTGTGCTCGGCACCTCGAGATTTTACAAAGTGTTGTGCAGTTCTTGCGGCACACCTCAGGAAAATCAGAAAACAAGTATTCCCATATCTGGACGACTGGCTTCTAGCAAGTCCCTCCAGGCAAGAGGCTGTGGCTATGGCCTCAGACTTCCTCACGTCCATAGGAGTCCTGCTGAACCTCAAGAAGTCCCAGTTGCAGTCCTCCCAGAAGCTCCTTTTCATAGGAACTCTTTTGAACACCTCCTGTGCGAAAGCTTTTCTTCTAGGATCGTGGATATGTTGTTCATCCACACTCTCTGGCATGTCCCTTCCCCTTTGAATCTGGCCGGAAAGTCTTCAAGCTGGCTCCTCCTGCCCACCCGGGTGGTAAATACCTCGGCTGTGCCCCATGACCCCAGATCTTTCTTTCCGCTGGAAGATTCAGGTTCCCTCATGCTACCTCTGCAGTTCATATGCCCTGGATTCTGAACGACTGTTTTCACCGCAGTCACTTTCTTTAAAACTCATTGGAGTTTACGATACTGATCCGATCGGATCGGACATGGAGGACAAGTCGTCCCCCGGATTTCACCGGTGTCCCTGTGGACATAAAATGTTGCGCACCGATCCCCACCTCTCATGTGTCTACTGCTTGGGTGACGTACATGACACCTCCTTTTGCACCATCCCAACGTCCTGGACGACCACAAGGCGCACCTAAAACTAGGGAGACCGGAGCTTCGCAATCCATCGGTGAAATCGAAGGAGGCAAGGTGGGCGGTTTCCACAGCCGCGGGATCCACTGAGCAGCTCGACCAGATGGCGACTTTCGAAGATGAAGCTGCTCAAGCTCCGGCCAGCTGAAGTTTTTCGTGCCCCTTAACCTTGGCTCTACCTTCACTGGGTCCTTTCAGGAGCTGTGCCAGTCTCGCCCCACCAGGGGTGAGGCACCCTCGGGCTCGCACTCCTCCCGCCCTAAGAAAAGGGACAAGGACCCTAAGTCTTCTTCATCCCGAAGAAGATGTTCCTGGGACCGAAAGACATCTGATACTCAGGAAATTGCGATCTCTACCTCAGTCGAGATCGCTTCCTCGGCCACCAGCTTCTCGGACCTTCCGTCAGGCCAAGGCACTGAGGCCGAGGAAATGGCTGAACCAGCCAAGATTTCTCTCGACCCAATCGAGCCATTGTCGCCAACTCCGGTTGCCGTCTCCTTGGAAAGGACACCTATCCTTTCCTTCCCCGATGAGGAGACCCAGCCTTCGGGTGTCCCAATTGAGAGAAAGGTGCCGGAACCTCGGTTCTCCCCGACTCCGGCTTCTTCCGATCGAACGAGCTGACCCCGTCAGTCTCTATCGAGGACCCGGACCCCTTGGGTCGAAAAACCGAAGAAAGGTCACTAGCACTGTAGGAAGAGTCGTCGCCACCGATCCTCATCCTCCTCGGACGAGGAGAGACTTTGACGGAAACTCCGTCGATGTTATGAGGATCTCATGTGGCAACAGCTGATTCTGACTGGTCAGAAGCCGGCTTTGCCGGCAACACCGGCCATTAGTTGGCCCCTGTCTCTTAGGCAGATGCCGACCCCTCCAGAACTGAAGATCCCGGTTCCTCCACCCGTAGGGCCAGCACGCATTCCAGCACAATGCTCTGATTCAGGTGATCTACCTGCCAGGAGATCAAAACAGTCTGGATCACCTCAGCAGGACAGAGGCGGACTGTCACAAGTGATCACTTGCAGCAGACGTCGTGCAATCACTTCGAGTGGGGCAGTCAGAATATGTACCCTTTTACATCCCCACTCAACGCAAAACTGCCTCTATTCTGCTCCAGAAGTAAACAACTCATGCTTGTCGGGATGCATTCAGACTGCGGTGAACAAGACGCTTGTATGCATTTCCTGCTACCCCTAATTCAGAGGGTGCTGATCAAAATAGAGGAGCCGGGGTTTCAAGATGATTCTAATTATACCATACTGGCCTCGATAGATCTGGTTTCTATTGATCAGCAATTGTCAGAGGGGGGTCCAAGGCAACGGCCTTTGCAGTTGGACCTCCTGACACAGGGACCCCTGGTTCATCCCAGTCTGCACTCGCTTCATCTCCATGCCTGGCTCCTGAGGAGATAGAGGTGGGCAGGTTTAAGGTTTCTCAGAGAATTTCTTAAATTCTCTTGGCAGCACGTAAGCCCTCCTCCACCAGGAAGACCTACGCTGGAAGGGTTTCTGCATTTGGTGCCAAGATCTCTCTAGATCCATTCCGGTGCCCACCAAGTAAAGTCTTGGAGTACCTGTTGGACCTTTTAGATGGAGGACTGCAATATTCAGTGGTCAAGGTACACTTCTGTGTGCTTTTTCCCTATCATGAGCCAGTCCAGAATGCCACTGGCTCAGCTACCTTTGTTCAAAAGATTTCTCAAAGGTATTCTGCACACACAGCCCCCATTTTTCCTTTTTTTGTATTTTTTTTTTTCTACTTTCTTTCTGCACACGGACACCAGGGTACCTTCTGGTAAGACCCGCTCGACAAGGCACTATCGCCCTGCCTGAATCCCCACCTAGCGAGGAATTGGGGACAGAGTCCTCCTCTCCAAGGCCCTGGAGAGAAGGGAGGACCCAGGAGAGTCGACCGGGCAAGGACCAGCAGTGGGCTTGTGCGCCTGCCCCTTGGGGACCGCCATCTGCCTCCTGGTGCTGGAGAGATTTTCCCATTCAAACATGAAGTCTTGCTGTATTCTGACTATTTCCGTTAGCCCCAACTTTTAAACTGCCCCGAACTAAGTGTTAACTTTCTGTGCAGAGCATAGAATGCTGAGCTCGAGCTCTGTTGAGATCTCTGTCTGCAGCCCTTTGAAATCCAACCATCAGATTCTTTACTCCGCCTCACTGAACAGTCGCTCCAGAGATTTCTTCCTCAGCTCGGTTCGAAAAGTCTATAAAAGTGTCTGTTTTAAGCCGAATTTGTTCCGCTTAGTCAGTTCAGCCTCTGTTTGCGGTACCGTGAGTACTAGATAGGTTGTGTTTTGAATGTTTTTTTTCCCCCCCAACACCCGTGACATGGTTAGGAACCGATATGGGAGTCTTGCCTAGCGGTTGCCATAAAGAGGGTAAGTTTGGTTAGGTTGGCCATGTCTAAGAAACCCAAGAAGAAAACCGGGCCCACTGGGTTTCAGCACTGCAGTGAGTGTGGGGAGGTCTTTGCTAAGGCCGATCCCCACACCACCTGTGTTTACTGTCTGGGGTTTGAACACCTCAATATAGACTGCCAAATTTGTAAAAAGTTTCCTAAATCTACTCTTGAAAAGAGATTAGGTAGACTGAAGGAAAAGGAGTCCAAGAAGTCTGTTGACCCGGATGGCCAGCCCGGTTCGGTTAAGACCGAACCAGAAGGAGTGCCCTCTGACCAGGGCAATACTTCATCGGGCAAGAGGAGAGCCGATCCTGAGGGGTTGGTTCCTACAAAAAGGAAACGCAAAGAGAAATCGACCAGTTTGGATCCAGAGGTTCATGTTCTGAACGCTGAAGAAATAGCCAGAGCGATTCAGATTGTGGAATTGCTTCACCGGGTTCTGACCAGTCCGGCACTATTTGGCAGGGGCTCGGTTCGGTCCGGTTCCCTGGTTCAAGATTATACCCTGAAGATTTTTATGAACGGAGTTTGGGGGGTTCGAGATGATGGTGATGATGATGAAAGTCTGGATGTGCCTGTGGAACGGACATCTTCCCCAGACGGACCTTCTGGTGTTTCCCTCCTAGGCTTTCTGAGTCCCTTCCCCACTTTCTGTTTTACAGAAAGGTGGCTGAAACCCTCCAGTTTCCTATGGAGGATCAAGAGGAGCCTGATTATGTAGAAATGATGGACATCCCAGAGTCCAGGAGACTGTCTATTCCCCTCCACAAATCCTTTGGGAAGCAGACACTTAAAATCTTAGACTCCCAATACTGTACCTCCTGTTGACAGAAGGATGGATAAGAGGTACACACTGTCAGGCTCAGATACAGAGTTTTTGTACCAACAATGCAGCCATGTTGGGGTAGTGCAGGCTTCTGCCTGTGACAAGGCAAATATTCCCTTGGCTCCACACCCCCCAAACAAAGACTTCAGGAAGATTGATGCCATGGCAAAAAAGCAGTACATGGCATCTTCCTTGGAACTCAGGCAGGCGAACTGTATGGCCTATACAGCCAGGTAGCAGAAGTCCAGGTGGGACACTGTACTGGCACTGGCTAAACAAGCCTCCCCCCAGCTAGCCATGGAGCTGGAGGAGGTAGCTGCTGATGGGATTGAGGCATCAAAAGTACAGATCTCACTTTGAGAAACAGCTCTTGCAGCAGTTTACACCATTAGGACTGAAACCGGCAGGCACCAGGACCCCACGGAAATTTTCTAGCTAGCAATATTCAGCGGGAACTGCCTCCAACATCGGTCCCGCCCCCGACGTCAGGCGTAGTATATAAGGAGGCGGTCCCCCAGAATCCCCCGTTCTAGGGACATGGATATGTTGTTCATCCACACTGTCTGGCAGGTTCCTTGCCACTTTAAATCTTGCCGGAAGGTCTTCAAGCTGGCTCCTCCCACCCACCCGGGTGGTAAAACTCTCGGCTGCGCCCCATGACGCCAGATCTTCCTTACCGCTTGGAAGCTCAGGCTCCCTCAACAACGCTCTGCGTATAGACTGGATCCCAAGACTTAACTCAAATCCTTCGTTCGCGGCTGCGATGGACAAATCGACTCCCGGTTTCGGCGGTGCCATGCGAATGAAGATGTCGAGGCGGATCCAGCACTCCACGTCGCCTACTGCCCCGTGTTTGACCACCACCCCAGGCCTGTGAGTTGTGCAGGTCATTTCTGGCCAATGTCCTTGAAGACCGCGCTGCCCGGCTACAACTTGGGCTCCCGAGAAAAGTCATCCGCCAGTGAAATCCAAGGAGGCCCATTGGGCGGTGTCCGCGGCGGCTGGCTCGGCTGAGCAACTCGAGCAGATGATCGCCCACGAGGAGGAGGCGACATCCTCATCTTCCTCAGCCGCGGCATTTATCCCGCTCTCTCTGGGATCCTCCTACACAGCTTCTTTTAAGGAGCTTTGCCAGTCCCTCTCCACGAAGGGTGAGGTGCCATCGGAACACTCTTCTCGGTCAAAAAAGGAGGACTCGAAGGGTAAGTCCCACCGTCGACGTTCATGGGAGCGGGAGAGGTCCCCTTCCCTGGACAGTCTACACTCTACTTCAGTCGAGGTTGCGGCTAAGGCTGCTGGTTTCACGTTGTCCCCATCAGGTCAGCCGGCCGAGACACCCGTTGACACGGTCGAGATTCTTCTCAACCCGTCGGACGGACTGTCGACTGGTGAAGCAGACAACCCTTCATCACAGGTTCCCCCGGTGGAAACTGAGGACTTGCTGCGCCTCCTGTGCCAGAGTCCCCGGTCAAGGCTCCCGAGCCGAGGAGGCGGGTGTCTCCGCTCCCTCGGACTCGCCCTCGGAAACACCGAGGTCTCGGTCTCGGTCTCGTCTCCAAGTCCAGCCGATCCCGCCGATATCAGTAGTCTGGCCCTGCACCATGAAAGCGGTGGCACCGCCGTCCGCCTTCCTTCTCGGAAGAGGAGAGGAGAGGCTTCGGCGCAAATTGCATCGACACTACGAGGACTTAATGTGGCAGCAGTTGCTTCTGTCTGGGAACAAGCAGACACCGTTGCCTTCCCCGGCATCAACTGGCTGTCACCCGAACGGCCGAAACAACCCCTCGCTGTAATCGAGGTGCCCAAGCCTGGGCCAATTGTTCGGCCGAAACCAGCTGCCCCACCGATTGTGGTGGAACCTCCGCCTCCACAACCGAAATCAGGGACGCGAACCAAGGATTCGGTCAGGTCAGGGTCTGCCCCACAGGTTGTCGGTCACCCTTACTCCCGACCGTCCTCGGCAGGTGGAGGGTGGCTCAGGCCCAAGGCAGCTCTGCGGACTCCTTGAGTCTGGCGACTCCTCCATGTTTTCAGGCCCTTGACCTGAAGTCCTCCAGGGGCAGTCGATGTGAGAGCCCATTGTCCTTTATGGGTCTGCTTGACTCATTTCTGGGTCCACCGGGATGCAGCTCGAGCCCGTATCCAAGCGGGCCAAGTATCCCCTGATGGAGATACTGGACCGAGGGGATTCGCTCGCGGAGGCCTTTCCGGTGGCTGAAGCCATTGTTGGCCCTGCCTTGGAGCTTTGGCAGCGACCGGCTTCCTGTCCTGCACCTTTGGCCAGGAAGTATGCGGTCCCTACCGGCTTTGTCCGGTTTTTCGGAGCACCCCTCCGTAGAAGGGTTGGTCACTGATAATGTTTCTCAGCATTTCGGGAACACTAGAGATGTAGATAAGCTCCCCGACAAGGAGTCCAAACAGCTGGACTGTGCCAGGCGCAAGGTGTACGCTACGTCCTCCCTTGGCCTCCGCCATGCCAGCTTGGCCGTGCTGATGGCACACTTCTCCCACGCCCTCATGGGCTCCCTGGATGAGGTGATCCCTCATCTCCCGGCTGACCTGCAGACCACGGTCAAGCAGGTACGGGACCAGGGAAGGGCGGTGGCAAAACAGCAGCTCCAAATGGCTCTGGACATTGGAGACTCCTGTGCCAGATCAGTTGCGGCCGCAGTGGCCATGCGCCGCAGAGCATGGCTGAGGATATCCACCTTCACGCGGATACCCAGCATAACTGGCGGATGTCCCTTCCTGGGGACTGACGGAAGGCCACCTCCAGCGGATCGAAAAGTCCAATGCTACTCTGGACTCAGTCACCTCCTCCCAGAAGGACAAGGGCCGTCGCCAACAACATAAGTCCTTTCGCCCTTCTGCGCCTGCGGCACGTCCGGCCCAACAGCACCAGCATCAGGGCCAGCAGGCTCGCGCTTGGCACCCCAAAGCCAAGCCTGCGGCTTCCTGTAACAGGAAGCAGGGAGAAAAAGGCCCAGGAGGTACCTCTGCTGGTCCCTCCTCCAAGCCTGCCAGTGGACGGGTTGAGGGTGTCGCCCCAGCCTCGGCATCTCCGGGTTCCCCTGGGGGGAATGGCCTCGCCACTTCCTTTCCACCTGGTCCACTATCACCATGGACCGCTGGGTGTTGGAGATGGTAGGAAAGGGCCTGCCCCTGGAGTTCAAGCAGGCCCCGCCCTTCCGAGCAGTCGCCCCTCGGGGGGGCTACGGGGTCCGTAGCCTCTGTCGGCTCGCTGAGCCGACATTGCTCTGCTCCTGGAAAAAAGAGGTGATCAGGAAGGTGGTGGATCCTCCACCAGACCCGGGGTTTGTATCCAGGTACTTCCTGGTCCTGAAATGGATGGGGGGCTAGCGCCCCATTCTAGACCTACATGACCTGAACAGGTTCCTAAAGTCTTGGACCTTCAGGATGGTCACTCTGGCTCAGATAATCCCATCCTTGGAAAGAGGCGCGTGGTTCTGTTCTCTGGACCTCCAGGACATGTTCTTTCACGTCCCAATCCGTCCCACCAGAGATTCCTCCGCTTCAGGGCAGAGGGATCCCTCTACGAGTTCCGGGCCATCTTCGGCCTTTCCCTAGCTCCCAGGGTCTTCACCAAATGCATGGCAGTGGTGACAGCATTACGGCGGCGCAGAAGGGTCCGGGTGTACCCTTACCTGGATGACTGGCTGATTGCAGCCTCCTCCAGAATGGAGGTGGAGCGATCCAGAGATCTGTTCCTCCAGGTTTGCTCTTAGGTTGGCCTCCTCATCAACGAGGCCAAGTTGGAACTCATGCCAAAGCAGGTGATACAATTCATCGGGGCAGAGCTCGACTCTCTACGAGCCACAGCACGGCTCCCGGCAGACAGGGCCGAGGTTCTTTTCTCCTTTGCCCAATCATTTCAGGTTTGGCAATTGTGCCCTGCCCGGGACTTCCTGGGCCTCATGGCGGCCTGCACCAGCGTGGTCCGTTGGGCCCGTTGGTACATGTGTCCCCTTCAATTGGTGCTGGCCAGACAATGGTCACAGCACTCTGATCCCTTGAATCAGCTAGTGACAGTGACCCAGGGGATGTGGAATGCCCTCCAGTGGTGGACCGTTCCAGCGCATCTGCAGGAGGGCATCCCGTTCGTCCGCCTCGAGCCGACGGTCTCTCTATCGACCGATGCCTCTGGGTTGAGTTCCATCTGGGGAGCACAGAGCGCACAGCCTCTGGTCCCCTCAGGAGTCCTGATGCCACATCAACCTGCTGGAGCTTCAAGTGGTTCGTCTAGCCCTCACCACCTTTGCTCCGTTTATATGGGGTCAAGTGGTCCAGGTCCAGACGGACAGTACCACAACCATGTACTACCTAAACCGCCAGGCCGGGACGCGCTCCATGCCTCTGTGCAGGGAAGCTCTCCGCATTTAGTCCCTCGTGCGCAGCCTGGAGGTGGATCTCCTTGCCATCCATGTGGTGGGAGCCTCCAACATTCTGGCCGATGCCCTAAGCTGGATAGGGGCTGCGTCCCACGAGTGGTCTCTCCTGCCGGAGGTAGTACAAGATCTGTTCTCCCACTGGGGCATGCCTCAGGTGGACCTGTTTGCCTCCGGAGAATGCGAAGCTGAGACTGTTTCATGCCCGCCCCCCTCAGCGGGGCTCGCTGCAGGGGGATGCCTTCTCGAGGCCGTGGACCCCGGGCCTCTTCTAGGCCTTTTCCCCCGTTTCCCTTGATCCACAAGGTGCTTCTCAAGGCGAGGAGGGAGAAGGCGCAGGTGATTCTGGTAGCCCCAGACTGGCCCCGCCAGTTCTGGTATCCAGATCTCCTGAGTCTCGGCTCCAGGCTCCCGAGGCATCTTCCAGCCTGCCCGGACTTGATCTCAGTCAGTCAGGGGAAGGTATTCCATCCGTACCTTCAATCCCTGCACCTGACGGCCTGGTTCCTGATCGGCTAGAGTTCCAGGCCTTGGGTCTTTCCGACGAGGTCCTCAACGTTGTTGATGCATCCCATAAGGAGTCGACCAGAAAATGCTATGCCTTCAAATGGAAGAGATTGTCCATTTGGTGTCAGAGCAAGGGCCTGGACCCTTCCTCCTGTTCCCTGGCAGGCATTCTGGACTACCTGTGGTCCCTTTCTCAGCAAGGGCTTCAGTCGTCGACCCTTAAGGTGCACCTGGCAGCCATCTCTGCTTACTGGGCGCGGGCCGGGAAGTAGTCGGTGGCGCAGGAGAAGGTGGTTGGGCACTTTTTCAAAGGCCTTGATCACATATCCCTTCCAGTGCGAGAACCTCCACTTCCGTGGGATCTACTGCTGGTATTGGCTAAGCTCATGGGCAAGCCATTCGAACCGATGCACAGGTGTGACATCTCTCACCTGTCGTGGAAGACCACCTTCTTGCTGGCTATCACGTCAGCCAGAGGGATGGGAGAGCTCCAGGCGCTTTCCATAGAGTCTCCTTATCTGGTCTTCCACAAGGACAAGGTTGTCCTGCGCCCCCACCCAAAATTCCTTCCGAAGGTGGTGTCGGAGTTTCACCTTAACCAGGTGTTGACTCTGCTGGTGTTCTACCCCAATCACACCTCAGAGGCCAAATATAGGCTCCATACTTTGGACCCTAGAAGAGCGCTCGCTTACTATAAGGAGCGGACGGCTGAAGTTCGGGGAGAGGTTCGCTAGCTCTTTGTCACCTACGCTGAAGCCGCACCTGGCAGACCTGCAGCCAAGCGGACGATAGGCAGGTGGGTCACCTCCTGCATAGATCTCTGCTATAGGTTGGCGGGCATGGAGCCTCCCAGAGGGATAAGAGCTCATTCTACCTGCCATACCGCTGCATCGGTGCCTGCTTCCAAGAACGTCCCTATCCAGGAAATCTGCAGGGCTGCTACCTGGAAGTCGGCACACACCTTCATTACCCATTACCACATCGACCTTGAGTCATGCCGGGATGCTGGTTTTGGGGCCCTTTCCCTTGATCCACAAGGTGCTTCTCAAGGCGAGGAGGGAGGTCAAAAAAGAGAAGGCATCACTCAAGGTCGCCCTCTGATATGTCTGCACGTAGACGGTCGGTTATTGGGGCTAGTTGCCGGTCTCCTCCTTCGGAGTCGCCAGCTTCTGTTTCTGGTAGCAGACGCCTTCGACATCAGAGCCCTACCCCGCCTGCAGGTAGGTTTTCAGATGCGAAGTTTCATCAGTGGGCCACTCTTATGGAGCAATGGGCTCGGAGGTTGGTTCAGCTACCTGGCTCGGTCACTCAGGGGCCTTCGGGCTTCTTGGGAGACCAGGTAGGGCGGTTGAGCTTCCCTGGTCGCGCGGCACCGTCTTTGCTGCCATCGACTCCGCGCATGGGTGTTTACCCCCTCACATGGCTGCGGCACAGTGGGCCACACCGATGCCTTTATCTCCTGCTCTTCTTCCCTCCTTACCTTCAAATCCTGTTTTTCGGAGTCTTGGAGTGTTTTCAGCGCCCTCTGCGTCGACGGCACACTCGGCACCGTCTTCGGCGCCGGTGCGTCGGTGCCATCCTCGGCACCGTCGCGTGCGCTGGGCGGTCATCTCTGTGCCGTCTTTGGCACGTGTGGCTCTTGCGGCGTTTTTGGGCGCCGTGTGGATCTCGGCGCCGTGGTTCCTCTGTGCCGTGCACTTCTTCGGCGCCGTACGCCTCCGCAGCGCCAGGGGCTCTCAGGGCGTCTTCCGCTTTTCAGGACTCCTCCTTTCACTCTTTTCCTTCATCCCTTTCCTCTGATTTTCACTCCTTTACTGTCCATGCAGTCCCTCCTGGACTGTCAGGAGATGACATTGAGCCTGACCCAGACCTTCGGCTGGTTGATGAAGTGGAGGAAGCAGGATCTATTACTGCTGCAGAGCCTGTGGTCGAGGACGTGTCCTTTGAGTCTCTGCTGAAAAATTTGATTTCCACTCTTTCTCTCCAGACTACAGACATCGATCCTGGGAAATTAAGACTTCAGTACCTTCATGCTCCGGAGATCCCTACGGATTTCACTCCTCCGGTTCAGTCTTCCTTCGAGACGCTGTCTCAAATGGTATGGAATAATCCTGCTCTCACCCCTTTGGTGGCTAAATCCATAGATAGGAAATATTCAGCCCCCAAGGATCGACCCATTTTGGCGTCTCAAGCCTTTGCGGATCCTATTGTAGTCCTGGCAGAGAATGATAAGGTCATTCTTCCCCAAACTACTACAGCTCGACCTATTAACAAAGAATCTCGTAAGATAGACACGTTATGTAAGAGTCTTTGCTGCTTCCACCCTAAGTATGCGTATCGCCAGCTACCAAGGCTGTTTCTCCCAATATGAGTATATCCTGTGGCACTCTATCAAACAGATGGTTGAAGCTCTACCGGAATCGGATACAAAGCCAGAGCTTCTCCAAACCATTACCAGAGGTATTGAATCTAATAACCAGCAGGTTAAAGCAGCCATGGATGCTTTCGACACTGCTTCCTGTACGGCGGCTGCTGGTATTTGTTCCTGCATCATTCCTGGCTGCGCACTTCAGGCTTCACGAATCGACGCCGTTAGCAACAGGTAATAGCATGCTTTTTGATGGTGCATATCTTTTCGGTCCTCAGGTAGAACAAGCTCTCGAAGCTCGCAAAAGACTAGGTCAGCCATTAAGTTGGCTCGACCTCCTCTGTCCCCTCTCGAGTGTCCAAAGTGCAGTTTCATAACCATCAGTCCTTTCGAGGCAGAGGGGTTACCATAAAATCAACCTGCCCAACCTCAAAGAAGGCACAACAGAAAGTGCAAGGCCCAGCTTCAGCGCCACCTTATGAGTTGCTGGGCCCAAGTCCCATCTCAACTGCCCGAGGTGGACTTTTTCTCACCGTGGGAGGTCGCCTGATGCACTTCTACAACCAATGAAGTCCATAACCTCAGACAAATGGGTCCTTCGGATAATTTGCGAGGGGTATTCACTCAATCTTGTGGAGACCCCTCTGGATCGTCCTCCCAAACGACAGCCCAGGCTGTCAACCCTTCAGTCAGACCTTCTCGCAGCCGAGATTCAGGGCCTTCTGAACAACAGGGCAGTAGAGGTAGTGCCGCTGCATCAACGGAACACAGGGTTCTACTCCCATTATTTTCTGGTTCCAAAGAAGTCTGGGGGCATGCGCCCTATTTTGGATCTCAGAAAGCTAAACAAATTTCTCCCCAAGGAGAAATTCAAAATGATTTCTCTAGGAACCTTGTTACCTTTGCTTCATCAACACGACTGGCTAGCATCCCTAGACATGCAGGTTGCTTACCAGCACATTTCTGTTCACCCAAGGCATCACAAATTCCTGAGGTTTGTGGCTCTGGGACAACATTCAGTTCAGAGTCCTGCCCTTTGGGCTATCCTCGGCGCCGCGGGTTTTTACAAAGTGTTGTGCAGATCTTCCCTTGTCAATCTTCACCATTCATTACTGCTTGGGGTTGGTGCAGGCGCGCACCCGTAAGGGAGTTTTTTTTTGGAGTCTGCTCACGCCGCCCGCCATCGAGTGCACGTCATGCGCATGCGAGGGTGGCCGCAAGAAAGTCGCAGACCTCCTCCTCTATCTCAGTTCTGTTTCTCCTGCCGTCGAGGCTGCACCTGCTTCGCGGTAGTTGAAGCTTTCTCGTCACAAGACTCTCATTTTCTCTAGTGGTTCTCACTAGACGCCGTCTCCCGGTAAGACCGTTCCTTTATTTCTATCGACGGCGCCGAGTGCTTTGTTGCTGTTTTTTGTCTTATTTAGTTCGCATCATGTCAGGTCGGGGGCAAAACGTAAGTCGAAGGCGGGCCGTGCCCCTATGTCGGTGCTCTGTGGCGCATTCTCACGATCGGATCGATCTGTCTGTCTCCGTTGCCTGGGACCCAACCCCGATATGGGCGCGTGCAGCGCTGTTTCTCCATGGACCGTCGTGTCCTCGAAGTCCTTGGCGTTCAAGATCGGGAAGGCCCACCGACCTTAGGGACGGCATCGCACTAGGATTCCCAGGTAAGATCTCTAGGCCCTTTCTCCAGGTCCCCTCTTGGGCCTATACGGTCCGTGAAGGAGGAGGCTTCCTCCTCTTCTCTTGCCGAAGAGGAAGCTTCTTTTGAGGTGTTGGAGGAACGTCGTGGTCCCTCCCAGGGCCGCGGCGGGGACACCGCCTCGGCAGTCACCTCCTCGAAGGTGCAGGCTCCCCCAGTGTCGAGGCCCACGCCTGTTGGGCCCGGCACCGGTGGACCTCGACGCCGCCTCTGGCACCGCTTCGATCCGGTGCGGTGATCGAGGCGGTGCCGATGATGGCGCCGCTCTGGCCTCCGGCGCCACTCTTGGCGCGGGTCGGGTTCCGCGCGGGGGCAGCGCCGTGGGCCTAGCGGCACCAATGGGGAGCCGGACCGGGCCTAGCGGGTGGGCTGGTCGTCGCGCCATTTCACTGGGGACCCCCGGGGTTGCTAGTATTGTGGTCCAGCTGGTCTCTTCCTCTTCGGAGGTCGATGACTCAGACATGGACCCGTCCTGGCAACCTGACTCTTGGGAGTCGGGGTCCCCGGTGGCATGTGGTGCTAGGCGGCCCAGCGGGCCTCTTCCGCTGTCCCCGCTGCTGTCCTCTCCTGAGGGCCCTCGGGCTAGGGGTGGTCCTGGGTCCCTGGAGGGTGATGGAGTGGGGCGGAGGAAGGGGCTCTCCCTCCTGAGGGGCTGTGACAGCTACCCTCCTGGTGCTGTTGCAGCCACTGGGTGGGAGAATGCGGGGTTGAGGAGGAGGCGCTCTGAGTCCGAGGGGTCGAGGGCGGGTGCAGTCACCGAGTCTGCCGGCCACCCCTCAGGGGGTGGCTAGGAGCTGTAGCGCTGGGCCCCGCCTTTCGTCTTGGACCCCGGGTTCCCCTCGTGGCGTTGCTGCGGGCTGCCCTTCTGGATCCATGCAGTCCCAGGTTCGTCACAGGGGAGGATCCCCTTCTGGGCTCTTCCTGGTTTCTTCCCCAGGGTTCCGTTTTGCGACCTGGTCTGTTGTCCGGAATCCCGCCAGCTTGGGCTCCGTTCTCCAGATTTCAGAGCCCTAGCAGAGGACAGTTGCCTCTTCGTAGGTGCCCATCTCCCGTTCCTCTGCAGCCACCCCCCCCTCTTCCAGGCCATCTCGGTCCTACGGGCCCGTTATCCTGGGAGCAGTTCAGAGGTTCTGCAGCGGCCTTCCCCTCATATGTCAGGTGTATGAATGAGCGAGTCTTTTGCTTATCCCCACCACTGCAAGAATCTTCTGGACACTCAAGCTCTCCATCATCCTCGTCTCCCTCCTCTGAGGGAGAGGAACCCTCTGCTCATATCTCATCCGATGCTGATTTCACTGAATATCAGCGATTCCTTTCGAGGATGGTGAGGGATCTTCGAATCTCCTATGTTAGGCGAGACAGCACCGAACGGGAGACACGTGAATTCCTTGGAGAATTCAGTGCCCAGCACCTGGTGGTACCTTCCTGGCTTATCCCCTTCCAGGAGGCATCTATCCCGTTCCTGGCAGTCGCCAGCCACCCCTTCTCCAGCGCCGGCAGACTGTCGACGAAGGTATTGTGCCCCTTCGGAATCCCTGGGTACTCTCCCCAACCCACCTTGGGTTTGGTATACCTGGAGACTCCCTCTGGGCCCGCCGCCTGGTGACGTCCATCACAATGATCGGATTCCTACATTTCAACCGTGGGGTGAAGAGTTCTTCTTCCTCTGCGATGGCTTGCATTGCATCTCATCAGGCTCATCACGCTGCCTACAGTAGGCATTTGTGGTCGATGCTCTCTCAGATCTTAGCATCAATGCCTGATGTGGAGCAAACCAGACAAGCTATAGCCCTCTCTGCTATAGGCCTGGAGCTGGCAAGACACCAAGCAAGGGCATCTTATGATGCCAGTGAGGTGGCTTCCAGGCTTGCGGGGACAGCGATCTGCATTAGGCGGACGGCATGGCTTGGTATATCAAGGTTGTCACCCCTGGCCCGGCGTAGGGTGATTCGCTCCGCTTTCCAGGGGCTCCGCTCTTTTCCTCCAGAGCTAGGAGATTACTGCAGGGGCTTCCTCTGTCTCCCGCCCTCGGGGCACCTCCTAGCTCTTCTCCCCATAGGCTTCTCTCTGGGTTAGCCAGGGTCTTCCTTCTGTTTCTCACCAGTAGGAGCTGGGGTCTTGTTCCTCAGGGTTCTACCCCCTCACAGGGAAACTGAAATGATCACGCAAGCAGTGATGGATGGTGAAGATTGACAAGGAAGATATGAAAAGTCAGTACTACCGTAATTCTTGATCTTCTCTTGTATCTTCACCATTCATTACTATACCCCCACCTTCCCTCAGTGGCCTCCTTCTGTGTGCCTCCCCCTCCCGTCTCGTTCCTCTAACTTCCTTTGGCCTTTATGCCAAAAAAAAAAAACTGTTTTCCATTCTTAGTGAATGGTTCCTTTTTTCCTCAAGGTAAAGAGGAACGAGCACGGTCTGTACTTTTCTCTTATTCTGAGGGAACTCTTTCTGACTGCCCTTAGGGTGCGACTTTTAAATACCTTGATCAGGTTATGCAGTTTCACAGCTTAAGAGACCGTGTCCTGACTCGGCCTCAACAAAATTTTAGAATCCCCCTGGCAGGTATTATCTTTGAGCTCACTCTAGCTGCTGCTTGCACTTGTCAGCCTTGAGTGTCTACTTTGCCTTGCCTTAGGGAGTCTGATTGAGTTCCCACTCTATCTTTCATACAAAGCTGCCTTCAGAAAGGCATACTCTTTCCTGTACACTGCTGTGTTAGCACTTAACAGGGTGCTAAGGGGCTTAGTCCCCTTCCTGGGTGAGCGCTCTTCCCGGAACAGGTTCTGCCTGGGCAGTCCATGAGCCCTCAGCTAGGATGTAGGGACTTGGCATGTTGAGAGTTCAGAGAATCTGCCCTCATTCAGATCTGTTCAGGTGGTTCGGTTGAACCTCCCCTCAGTCCTAGCAACTGGGATTCTTGCTCCCTTGTTGGTTTCAAGCTTATAAGCCTCTCAACCAATGCTCGATGGGCACTTCCCCCTCTCAACATGCCTCCTTTTTCTTCTTCTTTCTCTTTCCCTCTCTCTGTTCCTCCCCTAGAGCCGCCCTGGAAAGGAGGCCCTGTGGTCCCTTAGGGTAGGAATTCTCTCTCCTCTGTCTATCCTCTACCGGCTTATACCTTTTTCAGTTTATATCCTTTCCTTTTTCTGTCCCTCGGCTCTCTTGCCTCGCTTTCCTTTTTTCTTACCCTTTATTTTCGCCTCTCCGGCTACCAGAACTGAGATAGAGGAGGAGTCTGCAGCACCTAACGGCCACCTCGCAATGATGATTGAGGCACGTCGCTCGAGGGCGGCGCTGAGCCAACTCAAAAAAAAAAAACTCTCCTCAGAAGGGAAGCGGCCTCCCGCACTAACCCCAGGCAGTAATGAATGGTGAAGATACAAGAGAAGATCAAGAATTGTGGTAGGTACGTAATTTTCATTTCTCGCAGCGCACCTCAGAAAGGTTGGAATACGGGTGTTCCCTTATCTGGATGATTGGCTTCTGGCAAGCCCTTCCAGACAGGGAACTCTGGACGCCGTAGAGATGACCTCTCGCCTTCTCACGTCCATGGGAGTTCTGCTAAACCTCAAAAAATCACAGTTGCAGCCCTCCCAAAGGCTCCTTTTTATAGGGACTGTTCTGGACACCTCCTGTGCGAAGGCTTTTCTTCCAGAGGACAGAAGGAACGATATCCTTCAGATGGCCCGTCACATCGGGGAAAACAACTCAGTCCCAGCTCTCTCGATGCAACGGATGCTAGGCCTCATGGCATCCTCGGTGTTCACTGTACCCCTAGCACGTCTGCACATGAGAACTACTCAGTGGATGCTCAGTACTCAGTGGTCCCCAACCACTCACCCAGTATCCTCTCCCATCAAAGTGACAGAACTCTAAAGAGGTCGCTCACCTGGTGGACTCCAAGAGAGCAATCTCCTGGAAGGGTACCCTTGCTTCTCTGGATCATCAAATTTCCACTACCACAGACGCATCCCTAATGGGTTGGGGCGCTCACTGTCAGTCTCTCCATACTCAGGGTACGTGGACTCAAGTCGAGTCCTAGCTTCACATAAATGTTCTAGAGATGAGAGCCGTCCTTTATGCGGTCCGAGCGTTGAAGGACATTCTCTGTCACAAGAACATTCTCCTTCAAACGGACAACAAAGCAGTGATGTACTACATCAACAAGCAGGGCAGTGCTCACTCTTACCCCTTATGCAGGGAAGCGATGAGAGTGTGGGAATGGTGCTTAGAGCACAAGGCTCAAATTCAAGCGGTCTACCTACCGGGAATACAGAACGAACTGGCAGACCGTCTCAGCAGAACAGAGACAGACCCTCACGAATGGTCCCTCGACTCAGCCGTAGTTCAGTCACTATTCAGACAGTGGGGAACTGCAGACCTGGACATTTTTGCCTCCCCACTCAACGCAAAACTGCCTCTCTTCTGCTCCAGAAATCCAGGGCCTGGCATTTTCTGTCAGGATGCGTTCAGGCTGCAGTGGACAAAACACTTTCTTTACGCCTTTCCACCTCTTCCTCTAATTCAGAGGGTACTCCTCAAGTTCGAATCCAAGGGGGACAAAATGATCCTCATTGCTGCCTTCTGGCCTCAACAATATGTTGGCAGTTCCTCCAAGACCACTCCCCCTTCAGACGAACCTCTTGACTCAGGGGCCTGTGGTCCATCCCAACCTGAGATCGCTTCACCTTCACGCCTGGCTCCTGAAGAGGTAGAAGTAAACCGGTTCAGTGTGTCTCGAAGGGTTTCAGATATTCTTCTGGCTGCACGGAAACCAGCACTAGGAAAACTTACACAGCCAAACGGAAGCGTTTCTCGCTCTGGTGTGCAAAGTCCTCTTTGAATCCTTTTTCCTGCCCACCAGATAAAGTTCTGGAGTACCTCTTAGACCTCTCAAATTCAGGTTTTCAGTACTCTACAGTCAAAATTCACCTTAGTGCCATTTCAGTGTATCATGAGCTGGTTTTTTCCTTCTCTCTGGCTCAGTTACCTGTGGTTAAGAGGTTTCTTAAAGGAATTCTGCATACCAGACCTCCTACAAGACATCCAGTTGCAGCCTGGGACATCAGTCCTGTGCTAGACATGCTCACTCGGAAACCTTTCGAACCTCTGGCTACCTGTGAGCTAAAATTTCTCACCTGGAAGACGGCCTTCCTAGTGGCCATTACCTCAGCCCGCAGGGTCTCCGAGATACATGCCCTGGTCACAGACCCTCCGTATACTGTGTTCCATAAGGACAAAGTAGTCCTTAAGACTCATCCGTAATTTCTTCCTAAGGTTGTGTCAGAGTTTCATATAAACCAACCTTTGGTCCTTCCCTCTTACTTTGCAGACTTCCAAAATGAAGGAGAACAATCCTTTCATTCCTTGGACGTTAAAAGAGCTTTGCATTTCTATCTAGCTAGAACCAAGGACTTTCGCAAAGCTCAACAACTGTTTCCTTCAGCGAGACCCGGCTGGGTCAATCTGTCGCTATCAGATGTATCTCAGCATGGTTAGTGGCATGCCTTCGCCACTGCTATTCCATGGCGCACGTTAAGTTGGAAGGCAGGGTTTACGCTCACTCTACTAGAGCGGTCGCGGCATCCCTGGCAGAAATTAGCAACGTGCCCATTGCAGATATTTGCAGCACGGCCACGTGGAGCTCGGTGCATACTGTCGTTAAACATTATGCACTGGATGTCCATGCCAGACAACATTCTTCCTTTGGCAGAGCCATCCTTAATGGACTTCTGTCCTAGAAACGTGAGCTCTTGGTCTCTCCTGCTGCCCTCTCGGGGGGATTATTAGCTCGGTACTCTTCTAGTAATGTGAATGAGTGGTGGAGACTTATGTCCAGGAAGATATGAAAATTACGTACCTACCGTAATTCTTGATCTTCTTGGACGAGTCTCCACCACTCATTCACACACCCACCCTCTGTCCCCCCCGAGCTCACCTCTATTGCAGGTCTTCACTCCCTCAGATCTTTAGGCTGTGAAGACTTCTTT
This sequence comes from Neoceratodus forsteri, assembly GCA_016271365.2. NCBI lineage: Eukaryota > Metazoa > Chordata > Ceratodontiformes > Ceratodontidae > Neoceratodus > Neoceratodus forsteri. The sequence goes on from CM057450.1 coordinate 1,690,214,228, forward strand.
GTTGAACCTTCTTATACGGGTTGTCCAGACTATCTTATGTCCGGTTTTTGGTTAGGTTATCCTTCTAGGTTAGTTACGCTGCACCTCCTCGGTAAAAAAAGGTACTGAGGCGGTTGGAGGGTCGACGCCGAGATAGTCATTACCGCACAAGCTGAGGCTCGTGGTGCCGCTTCTCGCGGCTCCATCTCTGGCGCCGACCCTCCAGCAAAAAGTTTGCTCCCACTGGGTCCTAATGCCTCCAGCGCAGATCCCAATAGTGTGAAAGAGTGGTGGAGACTCATCCAAGAAGATCAAGAATTACGGTAGGTACGTAATTTTCATTTACTCACCTATAACAGGAGTTCTAGGAATGGTATATGTTGTTCATCCACACCACCCACCCAGCCTCCCCGGCTTCGACGCACAACCTGGCTTCCAGCGGGCTAGATCTGGTGTCATGGGGCGGAGCCGAGGGTTTTACCACCCGGGTGGGTGGGGGAGCCAGCTTGAAGACCTTCCGGCAAGATTTAAAGCGGCAAGGAACCTGCCAGACACTGTGGATGAACAACATATACCATTCCCAGAACTCCTGTTACAGGTGAGTAACCTGTATATCCCAGCCTCCCCCCACAAAACATGGTAATTAGTGAGGTAAACACCAAGGTAGAGAAGTCATTAGGTAGAAGGACAGAGGTAAATGTAAAAAAAGGCAAAGGCAGTAAGGACAGGAATGGGGCTAAAAGGTGTAAGGCCATCAAAAAGTGGAGGGTGATGAGTACCAGTGCCCATAGTCTGTGTAACAAGCTCCCTGAACTAGTGGCCTTGATGGAAGAGAGTTGCCTGGATATTGTGGCAGTCACAGAAACATGGTACACAGAGAACCATGACTGGGATGTCAACATACCAGGATACACAATCTACAGGAGGGACAGGGAGGGTAAAAGAGGAGGAGGAGAAGTAGCTCTCTGTGTAAAGGAAGGGATCAAAGCAACAGAAGTCGAGTAAACAGGGAGCAGGTGAGGCATTCTTGGTCACCCTGGAGACCGGAAATGGCACCACAGTCTGAATGGGGGTTGCATACAGACCCCCATCTCAGGGACGGAATGGACATGGAAATGATAGGCTTCCTTAGAATGGCAGAAAAAGGGGAGATATTGTTGATGGGGGACCTGAATATGCCAGATGTTAACTGGAGCACCTTTGCTGCAGGCACATCTAAAAGTATGGTCATTCTTGATGCCCTACAAGGGGCATGCCTCAGACAGCTAGTATTGGAACCCACTCGGGAGGGAGCAATCTTAGACCTGGTACTCTCAAATGGGGATGGAGAAAGAATCTCGGATTTAGAAGTGGGTAGCCATCTGGGAACAAGCGACCACCAAACAGTGTGGTTCACGATAAACACAGCCATACAATCAAGCCATACAAAAGCAAGCGTACTAGACTTTGGGAAAATGAGTGCCTCAGAAAAGCACTAGCAAACAGGCAAGAAAGAGGGGTGGAGTAACAATATGGAGTAATCAAAACAGCCATCACAGAGGCAACAAGCCTTTGTGTAAAGCAAATCAACAAAACACAACGAAGGAAAAAAACGCTGTGGTTCTCAAAAGAGGTGGCAGGGAAGGTTAAGGAGAAAAGGATAGCATTCAGGAAATATAAGGAAACAAAGAGCAGGACAGAGAACTTTATCAGTTAAAGCAGAATGAGGCTGGGAAGGCAGTCAGAATAGCAAAGACCCAAACCGAGGAAAGGATAGCCAACTCTGTTAAGAAGGGGGATAAGACTTTATAGGTACATTAGGGAGCGAAGAAAGACCAAAGTAGGGATACTAAGGCTTAATAAAGGGGAGGGAATGTGGGTAGAGGGTAACAGTAAAAAAGCAGGGATACTGAATGAATATTTCTTCTCAGTATTCACAAAGGAAGAGGAGGGGGAGGTACCTAAACTGAACAAGAGAAACACTCTGAAGGCGAGGGTCAATACCAGTCCATTTACAGAAGAAAGGGTTCTGAAAGCACTAGTAAAATTGAAGGTGGGCCAAGCAATGGGGCCTGATGGGATTCACCCAAGAATTCTAAAGGAACTAAGGGTAGAACTAGTGACACTGCTGACTACTCTCTTTAACAAATCGTGGGAGGATGAGGTGGTACTTGAGGACTGGAGGAGAGCAGATGTGATTCCTCTTCACAAAAGTGGGAGCAGGACAGAGGCAGCAAACTACAGATCTGTTAGTTTGACCTCAGTAGTAGGGAAGATGAAGTAATCACTTCTGAAGGAAAGAATTGTTGAGTACCTAGAGGCCAGTGGGGCACAGGACCCAAGGCAGCATGGATTCACGATGGGAAGGTCGTGTCAGACGAATCTAATAGATTTCTTTGACTGGGTGACCAAAGTAGTAGACCAGGGAGGGGCTGTGGACATGGCCTTCCTAGATTTTTAGCAAGGCATTTGATATAGTCCCACACAAAAAATTATTACACAAGTTGGCCAGCCTTGGAGTGGGTCCCAAGGTGGTAGCCTGGATAAAAAAATTTGCTAGACAACAGGACGCAAAGGGTAGTAGTAAATGGAGTCCACAGTGAAGAAAGGAGGGATCTTACTTCGAGACACAGCTCTTGCAGCAGGTTACACCATTAGGACTGAAGCCGGCAGGCGTCAGGACCCCACAGAAAAATTCTAGCTAGCTGTCTTCAGCGGGGATCGCCCCCGACATCGGTCCCGCCTCCGACGTCAGGCGTAGTACATAAGGGGGCGGTCCCGCCAGATTCTCCAGTTCTTTCCCGCCGTCGACTTGCATGTCTTGACTCTTTGGTTCGGTTTCTAGCGCGCGACGCGTGGTAAAGTGCTTTCCTACGGGAAATTTGTTCTCCGAGTTCAGTTTTTTCCTCTGATGTCCTCCCCAACCTCCAGTCACTCCTCGAAGTGCGCCTGTGGGAAGCAGATCCCATTTAAAGATCCGCACTTGGCCTGTGTCCGGTGCCTAGGCCCAGACCACGGCACCCGGTCCTGCTCTTTTTGCCAGGGTTTCAATAGCAGAACCCGGATCCGTCGCCAGAAGGCCCTACAGGTGTTCCTGTTAGAGGAGCAACTCCAGTCCATGGCTTCCAAAGGGGATCCTTCGCAGAAGGCCCGCAAGCATGCTGAGAAGCACAGAGAGAAGGCCCATTCCAGGTCCCCGTCTAGGGCCTCCGACTCGCGCAGCTCTGGCTCCAGGTCCGACCGCTATCCTTCCCGGCCAGCTCTTGGCCTCCCCCTGCTGCAGTGAGAAAATCTTCTTCCTCTTCTCAGACCAAGACTCCCAGGCCTTCCTCGTCCTCCAAGGCCCTGGCTAAGTCGGGGGATCGCCACCATCACCACAAGTCGGGTTCCCGCCATTCTGAACCAGACGTCAGGTCTGCTTCCTTGCCTCCTCGGAAAACCAAGGAGCTCACCTCACTCAAGAGGCCGCAGGACCCGACGCCGGTTCGTCCGACGTCAGCCTCTCGCCACAGGTCCCCAGAGCCGTCATCTGCCAGAAGACCGTCGCCGGCCAGGCCTACTCATCACCGGACGCCGGTAGGGGGACCGGCGCCCGCTCCAATTGAGAAGAGGACACCGATGGCTCCTAGAGACATAGCCATCTTGTGTCACGAGGTCTCGCAAGAGGTTGCGGAAGTCCTTTCTGCAGCCAGAAAGCCGGCAACGCATGCGACATATGCCATGAAATGGCGCCGTTTTTGTCTGTGGTCGCATACGCCGCCTTTCCCTTTAGGTTGTCCGGTGAAAGTGGTGTTAGAGTACCTGCTCTCCTTTTCTGTTCGGGTTTGCCTACTCTTCATTAAGTGCACCTCTGTGCCATTTCAGCTTATCACCTCCCCGATGGGACAGCGCACAGTGGCACAATTAGATGCCTGTCGAGAATTCTTAAGAGGGGTGTTGCACCTTAGGCCACTCATTAAGGACCCAGTGCCTCCTTGGGACTTGCTCTTTGTCCTGGAGCAACTCACGCTCTCTCTCCAGACCTGCCGCGGATTGCGAGCTGCGTTTCGTCGTGGAAACCATTATTTTGGTTGCTGTTACGTCAGCAAGAAGAGTTTCTGAGCTTCAGGCTCTCATGTGCAAAGAGCCCTGTTTAGTTTTCCACCGGGACAGAGTATCCTTGAGGACGAATCCTAAATTCTTGCCTAAGGTGGTTTCCACACTCACTCTCAATCAGGATATTGACCTGCCGGTCTACTTCCCTGATTACTCTAACAGAGGAGAGGCGCTGCTTCACACCCTGGATGTTCACCGCAGCTTAAGGTACTACCCGAGCAGAACTAAGCAGCTTCGCACTTCGGAGCAGCTTTTCGTCTCCTTTACCGAAAGGATGAAGGGCCAAACAGTCCCTGTCTCGCTGGCTTGTCCAGTGCATCTCTTACTGTTACGATATCAAATGAAAGCCCCTCCCAGGAGCAGTCTGGGGCCATTCCATTAGGGGCATGGCCACATCCTTTGCAGCACTTCAAAACGTCTCCACCTCTGCCATTTGTGCTGCAGCCACTTGGAGCTCTGTTCATACCTTTATCAGGCATTATAGCCTGGACGTCGCTTCACGGCGAAGAGCAGGCTTCGGCCTGGTGGTGCTACAGGGTCTCCTGTCCTAGATTCAGGACCTGGAATGTTCTTTCTAATTTCTTCCTCCCAGAGTGTTTGCAAGCGCTACTGCTTGGGAATCAGTCCTAATGGTGTAACCTGCTGCAAGAGCTGTGTCTTGAAGTAAGATAGTACAGTTACGTAAGAACTTACCGTAACAGTAGATCTTCGAGAACAGCTCTTGCAGCTGGTACCTTCCCCCTTGGAGGAGGCATGGCTTAAGCCTTTGTTCACAGGGATTTTTTCCATTTGTCTTCTGACGGTGGATCCTCGGTCTCCCATTTCGATGTCAGCCTGCGGCCGGAAGTCTCCGGCGGGAGAACTGGGGAATCTGGCGGGACCGCTCCCTCATGTACTACACCTGACGTCAGAGGCGGGACCGACGTCGGGAGATAGCTGGCTAGAATTTTTCCGTGGGGTCCTGACGCCTGCCGACTTCAGTCCTAATGGTGTAACCTGCTGCAAGAGCTGTTCTCGAAGATCTACTGTTACAGTAAGTTCTTGCATAACTGTACTTTACTAGCGGGGTACCGCAGGGTTCTGTACTAGTACCGGTACTTTTTAATGTCTTTAAGTGACATTGCAGAGGAACTGGAAGGAAAAGTATGTCTCTCTGCAGACGACACAAAGATCTGCAACAGGGTTGATACACAAGATGGAGTGGAAAGGATTTGAAGGGACTTGGCATGGTTGGAGGAATGGTCAGATGTATGACAGCTCAGATTCAGTGCAAAGAAGTGCAAGGTAATGCACCTGGGAAACAAAAACCAAGGGGAAGAGTACACAATGGGGGGTGAGATACTGACAACAGTAAAAATGGAAAGGGACTTTGGGGGTAATTATATCAGATGACCTAAAAGTGGGCAAGCAATGTGAGAAGGCAGTAAGGAAGGCTGGGGGGATACTGGGATGCATAGGGAGAGGTATCAATAGTAGAAAACAGCAAGTTGTTATCCCTCTGTACAGACAGTTGGTGAGACCCTGTCTGGAGTACTGTGTGCACTTCTGGAGACCCCATCTCCACAAAGACATAGACAGAGTGGAGGACATCCAGAGGAGGGCAGCCAAAATGGTGCAGGGTCTGCACCAGAAGACATGCAAAGAAAGACTAAAGGAGCTTAATGTGTATACCCTTGAGGAAGGAAGGGAGAGAGGGGACGTGATAGAAACTTTCAAGTACCTCAAGGGAATCAACAAATTCCAAGAGGGTAGCATCTTTCAGAAAAAGAGATGTGCAAGAACAAGGGGGCACAATTTGAAGATAGAGGTGGGACGGCTCAGAGGTAATGTGAGGAAGTATTTTTTCACATAGAGGGTTGTGTATGCATGGAACAGCCTCCCTGAGGAGGTCGTGGAGTCAGGAACAATGGGGGAATTCAAAAATGCATGGGACAGACATAACTCAGTCCTAGTGGGGGTAGGAGGAAGTAAGCTGTTAACTAGGATCTGCAGCTTATCTGTTAGGTAGGAAAATGGGCAGACTAGGTGGGCCAAGCAGTCCTTATCAGCCGTCACATTATATGTTTCTGTGTTCAAGCATGGAGGCACTCGGTCTACGGCCTTGTGCACAGAAGCCATTAAGTTGTGGTCCCTGGCTTATTCCCTGCAAACCTCTCTGATAGCAGTCCACCTTCCAGGGAAGGACAATGTGCTAGCAGATGCACTGAGCAGGATCTCACAGGGCCATCACGAATGGTCTCGGGACCCTCTAGTGTTGAAGGTGATTTTTTTTCAAGGTGGGGCACTCCAGAGATCTCTTTGCAGCCCCAGACAATCACCAACTTCCTCTCTTTTGTTGCAGACCCCCAGTCTTGGGCTCAGTCCCTCTGGATGCTCTGATTCTGAACTGGGAAGGGGAATTTCTGTATGCCTTCCCTCCCTTTCCTCTTCTGTTCAAAGTTTTAGTCAAGATAAGGTCATAGCCTTGCAAAGTGATTCTGATTGCTCCAGACTGGGACAGACAGTCTTGGTACTCCCTGTTGCTATCCCTAGCAGTCCATCTTCCCCTGTCTCTTCCCAGGAATTACAACCTGTTAACCTCCTCTCAGGGGAGGATTTGGTACCCCAATCTTCAGTCTCTCAATCTCAAGGCATGGCTCTTGAAGAGTTAGAGCAATGGTTCTTAGACTTTGTCACAGTGAGCCTCCCCAAATCCATGGAAAAGATTTTGAGCCTCCCCCAAAAACTGAAATAATCTTGGGCCTCCCCAAGGAAAAATAACATGCTGTACTTTGCACAGTACACCATGAATATATTGAAACTCCTTTGAGTACTTGGCTCACATTCAGTTATTTTTCTTATACTTATGTGGAACCTTTGGAAAAGAGCTCTTGTGCTCAAAGGTGTTATCTGAATAACAAACAAAATAAACAAATATTATTATTCATTTTATTGTAACACCCTCCCCCGGCCAGCCTACTTGCTCGGCTATTTTCATTCTTGAACCCTTGTTACCCCTTGTTGCAGTACTTTCATGGGTCAGACTGCTTTCTCTGTTTCATCTCTATATGAAATAACCTTCCTGCATACTTTGCCTCTCCCCCTTCTTCCCTGCTCCTAAGCAACTTCTCAGGGATTACTTTGCTCCTTCCTGCTATTGCTCTTAGCACTTCAATGCTCAGTCCTTGAATTTGGGCTGTTCTGCAATCAGGCTACAAATTGATCAATTACCAGCACTCATTATTAGTTTATTGTTCGTATTTGTTTGCAGTATTGTTCACTGTGTATTTCTTGATTGTTACCTTTTGAAATGTATTCACTTCTTACCCTTCCCCGGGTACACCTGAAATGAGCTTTGGCTCATTCACCTTTCCTTGTCACCTATTAGTAAATAAATACATAACATTCACCTACTATTAGCCTCTTTCAGTTTGCTTAATCTCTTCACACAAAATACATAAAACTCAAAATTTAAGTACTGTACTTTTTCAGACTTGCTTGAGCCTCCCCTGGAACAGGTTGGGGCCTCCCAAGGGAGGCTGGCCTCACCATTTGAGAACCACTGAGTTAAGTATGCAGATTTGCATCTGTCTCAGGGGGTTCTGGATATCCTCAAAGCCTCTCGAAAGCCCACCACTAGAAGACCTATGACTCCAAATGGAAGAGATTCAGCATTTGGTGTTCTAGGAAACATATTTCCCCAGACACTGCTGAATTGCCTGCAGTTCTGGATTATATGGTTCATTTGAATGGCTTAGGCCTCAGACCAGCTACTCTCAAGGTGCACTGGTCAGCTGTTTCTGCTTTTCTGTCAGTGGGGAAGTCTTCCTCACTATCATCTCATCCTGTGTTCTGTAAATTTAAGGGATTGCTTCATACGAATCCTCCGTTTAGAGACCCTGCCCCTGCCTGGGACTTGAATGTCTGCATTGCTCAACTTATACAACCTCCCTTTGAACCTATGTGCTCAGCAGAGCTTAAGTACTTGACTTGGAAAACTGTGTTTTTAGTAGCCATTACCTCTGCTAGACATATCAGTGAATTGCAAGCCTTGTCAGTGGAACCTGATTTTATCTCCTTTCTTAGGGATAAAGTGGTCCTTAGAACCAACAGAAGGTTCTTGCCCAAAGTGGTTTCAGATTTCCTCTTGAATCAGTCTCTCTCTTCCTGTCTTCTTCACTGATCATTCTTCTTCAGGAGAGAGGAGGCTACACAGTTTAGATGTTAAAAGGGCCCTTAGCTACTACATAGAGTGTACCAAGGGTCACAGGTTTGATTCCCTCCAGTTGTTCCTCACTTATGGAGAAGTGGGAAAGGGCAAACCTGCCACCAAGAGAACTATTGCTAGGTGGATTGTGTGTTGTATACAATTCTGCTATGAGAAACTAGGAAAGATTCCATCCTCAGGCCTGAAGGCTCACTCCACCAGAGGTACAGCTGCTTCCCTGGCTGCTGCCAGGGATATTCCTGTCTTAGAAATTTGTCAAGCAGCCACCTGGAAAACAGTCCATACCTTTACCAAGCATTATCCTCTGGATATCCAGGCTAGGAGTGATGCTCGGTTTGGCACAGCAGTACTTCAAAGCCTATTCCCAAAGTAGGTTCTGTCCCTCCTCCATGGAGGTACTGCTTGGTAGTCTGCAATAGTCAGAATACAGCAAGGCTTCATGTTTGAAGAAAAAATTACTCACCTTAGTAATTATTTCTTCTAATGGAGTCTTGCTGTATTCTAACCTCCCTCCCTGCCTCCCCTCTCAGAACCTGTTTTTGGGAAGTGGGTGGGCAGGTGCAGTGTTGCACCTCAGGGATGCTTCTTTCACACCCTCCTCTTTTTGTTTGGGTGTTTGTTTTGTTATTATTATTTGGATTGGTTTTCGGTTTTGGGTTTTCTAACTTGAGTCTTTCGTGGGAAGTCAAAACTCTTGTTGCCAGTTGGCTAGTAAAAATTTAACAGTTTTCACATAGGATAGTTAGTGAGTGTTTTGCTCATAAGAATCTGATGGTTGGATTTCAAAGGGCTGCAGACAGAGATCTCAACCGAGCTCGAGCTCAGCATTCTATGCTGTGCATAGAAAGTTAATCCTTAGTTCTCCAGGGCAGTTTAAAGGCTGGGGCTAATTACAATAGTCAGAATACAGCAAGACTCCATTAGAAGAAACATAATTACTAAGGTGAGTAATTTTTTCTTTTTGGTTGCCCCCAAGGCAACGGTTGTGCAGTGACATCAGTGTGGTGCCTCCCGCAGACGTCCGCCTCCTTCCCCCAACTTGCGTCTCCACCCAGTGCAGTGCCCCCGATCTCTACCGGAGGCCACTGCAAGGTTGGGAAACCCATGGATCCCACCCCAGGAGAGGAGAGCAGTTCTGTGGACACTCGATCCTCTTCTCCCCTGACTGCCAGAGTCTGCTCCCGAAGCCGGGTCACTGACGTGGCGCAAGGTGTGGCGTCCGGTGTCTCAACCCTCTGCACCACTGGGACAAGGCCCACCTGGGATATTAATTTTGTGCTAAATATGCTGACTCACAAATCCTTTGAGTCTCTAGCCATGTGTGATTTGAAGTTTCTGACCTGGAAGACCACTTTTTTGGTGCCCATCACTTCCGCTCGTAGGGTCTCTGAAATACATGCCTTGGCCACAGACCTTACGTATGCCATCTCTCACAAAGACAAAGTGGTCCTCTGTACTCACCCTAAGTTCTTACCCAAGGTGGTTTTGGATTTCCACTTCAACCAGTCCTTGATTCTGCCTGCTTACTTTACTAACTTCCAAAATGAAGGGGAGTGCACCCTCCATTCCCTGGATATTAAGAGGGCATTGCCATTCTACATCGATAGAACTGGGGACATCTGTCAAGCAAAGCAACTCTTTGTATCTTTCAGTACTGCCTGGTTGGGAGCTGGCCCAGTGGCGCTGAGGGTTGAGGTGCTGGACGCCACACCTCGGGCCTCCAGGGGTCAGCAGGGGAGGGAGAGGATGTAGCATCTGGAGGACAGCTCTCCTCTCTCTGGGGAGGGATCCAGGGACCGCTCTGTGTCCTAATGATGGAGGTATTGCGGGTACACCAGCCGATGTAAAAGGGGGCTGAGTGCAACAGACACCAACAGGGCAGCCGTGTGCAGGCGTCATTGCACACTGCACTGAGGGGGAACCCAACACAAAAATCCCTCTGCAACACTGCAGAGATGAAGGGGATTCAGGGTAGGCCCATCCCACTCATGGCAGCCAGGGGATTCTCATGGCCGACCCAGCGCCCAGGTAGGTCCCTCTAATTTCAGAAACTCCACCATGGCGGGCCTCCCGGGGGTGATCCCGTGGGCTGGACCTACCTGGGTGTTCCGGGGTAAGAAGCTGGTAGTGGGGGGTTAGGCAAGGTGTAGAGGCCTCTGCCGAAAGAGTACCCTGGAAAGATGCCCAGGGTGCACAAATAGAGTTGTTACCAAAAAAAAAAAGTACTGCCTGGTTGGGTCAGCTGGTATCCATCAGTTGTATTTCTGCTTTGATAGTGGCATGCCGTTGCTCTTATGACACAGGTCAAGTTAGGCCAGATACGCGCCCACTTAACTAGAGCGATGGCAGCATCTCTGGTGGAGATGCGCTCTGTTCCCATTACTGAGATTTGCAAAGCAGCTACTTGGAGCTCAGTACACACCTTTGCAAAGCATTACACTCTGGATGCCCATGCCAGACAGCATGCTTCCTTTGTCAGGACAATTCATAATGGAATTCTGTCCTGAATGAGCTTGGTCTCCTGCCGCCCTGCTCATGGGATTGGTTTAATGTGGTATTCTAACCCAGAAGTATGAATAAACGGTGAAGACTTTAAGCCCAGAAAGATATGAAAATTACGTACCTACCATAATTTTCGATCTTCTTGGACAAGTCTTCACCATTTATTTATAAACCCACTCACCATGCCCCAGGCTCACTCATTCTGTTTCTGATCTTCACTCCCTCGTTTGGTTTGGGCTATGAAGACATTGTTTCAATTGACCCTTCTTATAAGGGTCAGTCGTCTCTTATGCTATTGTTAGGATAGGTGTTTCCTAGGTTTGTTACGCTGCACCTCCTCGGTAAAAAAGGTGCTGAGGTAGTTGGAAGGTCAATGCCGAGGTAGCCTATATGGCGCGAGCTAGTCTCGGGGTGTCGCACATGCTCCGTCCTATCTCGGCGTCAGCCCTCCTGAAGATTTTTTGTTTCCCACAGGGTCTTAGCACCTCTGGCTAGAACCCAGAAGTTTGAATAAATTGTGAAGACTTTTCCAAAAGAACCAAGAATTATGGTAAGTACATAATTTTCATCTGCTCAGTCTTCCTGGACTAAGTCTCCATCACTCATTCACACTTGTGGGATAGCGCCGGAGGCGCTAGGACCAAGCAGGAGCCTAAAGTTTTCAGAAGGGTCGGCGCCGAGAGAGGGCCACGCATGCGTGGCACCCAGAGACTAGCTACCGCGCCTGTAGAAGCTATCTCAGCGTCGACCCTCCAACTGCCTCAGTTCCTTTTCTCCTGCCGTCGAGTGCGCTTGGATGTCGACGCCGCTCGTCGGCCGGAGTCGAAGTTTTCATCTATACGACAACAGCTTAATGTTTTAATATTTTAAAGTAGTAATTTATTATTTTACGAAGAAGATTGTGAATAAGAAGAAAAAGAAATTCTTTCCTGCCATCAACGGAGTCGTCCTTAGACGGTAGCAGTGACAGTAGGAGGACTTCGTTTGAAAGTTTTTATGGCAGAGGGCTGTGTCCGTCCGCCGCCCTTAATTAACGGGGTCTGACTATGGACAGTCCTGTGCTGGGGGGACAGCCCTCCGAAGCACAAATCTAATGGTTCCGGTGATCCGGCTCCGCTTGACCTCGAGCTCCTCTTCCTCGTTCGGGGAAGAAGAATCGGTGCTGCTCGAGGTTGCCCGTTGGTATGTCTGCACGAGGAATGTTCATCTGGAGGGGCGATGGGCCCGAACAGACTTTGGTGGGTTCCTCTTGGCCCCGCTCCTAACGGCTGCTTTCTCGACTCTGAGCTCCATCTCTGTCCTCACTGGAGCTCCGGTGAGAAGTTTCACCTTTGGGTCGCTCCTATGGAGCAGGGAGTTCGACTTTCCAGTTTTCCTGGCTCTGTTCCTGATTACTGGGCCTCGGAGCCGTTGGGCCGGAGCCGGGTTGATTGGATCACATATGGTGAGGTGCCCTCTGGGTGCGTTTGCCATCGTGTCGACCTCTAGTGCCTACCCCCCCTCCCTTTTCCATGCAGGGGCCGGCACGGGCACCACCTTTTTCCTTCTCCCCTTTTCAGGATTTCCATTGGCATTTTCCTTCAGTGCCTTGGTCGGTGCCGTGCCTCGGAGCCGTGGCTCAGTGCCTTGGTCAGCGCCGTGCCTCGGAGCCATGGCCGGCGCCGTGCCTCAGAGCCATGGTCGGCGCCATGCGTCAGAGCCATGGCTCGGCACCTTGATCGGAGCCATGGTCGGCGCCGTGCCCGCCGGGCCATGGTCGGCCTTTCAGAGCCAGCTCGGCGCCTTGATCGGCCGTGCTGGAGACCTTGGCTTGGGGCTGGTGGGCGCCTTGCTCGGCACCATAGATCGGCGCGTGGTTGCTCTCTTTGCTGACACTGGTTGTCGGCACGTCAGTGCCGTGCTCCTTGGCGCCACAAGCGCCTCCCGGTGCCGTAAGTGCCAGGGTTGCCAGGGGTGGTGCTGGGAGCACCCGTGGGTGCCGCAGGTGACGCTGTGGGCACCCATGGGTTCCATGGATACTTCAGGTGCCATGGTTGCCACTGGTGCCTTTGGTACCGGGTTGACACCCATGGGTGCCGCGGGCTGGTGCCCTCGGTTGCCATTGGTGCCCTCGGGTGCCATTCTTGCCATGGGTGTCATTGGTGCCATGGGCGTCGGAAGTGCCTCAGTGCCATTGCTACGTGGGTGCCGGGAGTACCTACGGATACTGCCATGGCTGCCCTTGGGCATCGCCCAGGTTGGCATAGGCACTGCTTGGTGCCCTCCTGTGCCATGAGTGCTGCTGATGCCACACGGGTGCTAGTGCGCGTGTATGGCAGAATTAGTGACACATTTTCCTTTCAGACTCATTTCACAGAACTTGTGGAGGATGTTTACCGCAGAATGAACTCCTGTTCTGCGGATTATTTTTTCCACACATTTAGTGAGTGGTGGTCTGTGTGGAATCTTGTGTCATCCAGCGGTTTTCTGCTATGGAACTCTGCTGTACCGTTCTGCCAGCGGAATCTCATTCTGCTCAGCACTTTCTCTGCTCCCTACGTGGTACCAAGCTCCTCGACGACCTCCTGATGGCGGAGTCTCTAGTGGCTCTGACCTGAGACCTCTATTGGAGTCCTTCTGGGGTAGAAGTGCATCTAGGTGAGTCTTTCCCTGTCCTTCTGGTCAGTAACGCAGGGGACAGCTCATTTTATATATTGGAGGGCGCGTCATCTCTATCTTCGGAGTCCATGTTGGAAAATCCTTTCAGTGGTTACTCAGTAACGGGGTCCACTATAGTATTTCACTGCGTCCGTGAATCATACTCTTCTGCGTCTAGACTTTTTCAATTGTCAAGACAGTTATACTCTGTGTAACATTTTAATTTAATGGTCAGGGGCCGCTCTGACTCTTCCGCTCCTTGATAGGGGTATATAGCCCCCTTGTGATATTGCCTCTTCGGTGGCTTCTCAGGCACAGGTGGTTAACTTCTCTACAGCTGTGATTGTTAGTCCGGTCATGATTTCAGTATGGACACTCAGGCTTTTTCCACACTCAGATGGAGAACATCTTCATCTTTTTGTATCAAGACAATCCTCAAAATAGCAGCCTGAAGGCCTTCTTAGGCTCGGACTAAAAAAAAAAATTTTGTATCATATGGTTTTTATCACAGCACATGGCCTAGCCGAAATTACCCGGTCTCTCTCTCTTCTCTCCCCCCCGGATCTAGTCAGATTCCTCCTCAGCCCCTGAGGCGCTCGTCTCCGGGATACGGTAGAGAGTACCTGATTTTTTTCTTCCCCTACAGGGAGTCCAATACGGCGACGATATGGGTCATCTCTTTCTCTGAGAGATTTCTTTCATTCAGAGACATTTTCTAGACCTAGGCGACTGCCCAGTCTGTTAATTCCTATTCTTTTTATCAGGCTTTCTTCTCTCGAACAGAGCCTTACAGCAACAGAAGTGACTCTTCACAGAGTCAGAACTCGGTTTCCTGCTTCCTTGCTTGCTTAATTTAACAGGCGATTTTCTCCTTCTTGACGGATGGTCAAGTAGGTCCCTTTTTCTGAGGAAGCTTCTCAAATATTCACACCTTCGGTTCCTGTGCTCTGGTCCATGCCAGTCGCTCACGAAGCTATCCTCTTCAAGTGTGAGAGGGAGTGGTGATGTTTCTTTTTCAGCAAATGAACTGGAATCCTTTCCTGCTCCTTTCAGGAAAGCCAGAGTGGCTAGTGCCTCACCGCATTGTCACTGCCTCTTTCAGTCACTTCAACAAATGGGTTAGCCCTAACTTGGTCCTGCTGTGTCCTTCCTCGACGCACATCTGCCTCTATTGACCTTAGAAATCCAGCCCCTGGGTTTTTTGTTGAAATGTTTTTTTCCACAGTGGACACATTCTCCTGTACACCTTTTTCCTTTCTTCCCTGAGTTCAGAGACTGCTGCTACAGTTGTACACACAGGGGCAGAATTATTCCTTTTGGAATATACAGTGGGTAGGATCTGATTTTACTAGACCACCACGAGAGGCTTCTAAGTCGTGCTTGGCCTTCCATCAGGAAGATCCTGTGACTAAGTGGAGACCATTCTCCTTGATGGGCTAACCCACCTGGACCCCTTGCTCATCAAGTGTGGGTTCAAGTGCTTCTGGACATGTTGTTTACAGGTCAACCATACTGGATAGTGGGGGTTCCCATCTGCACTTTCCGGTCTGCCCTGAACCAGTAGACTTTACCTCCAACTCTTTCAGTTCCTGAGGTTCCTTTACATTACATTAGTACATATCTTTGACACTATTACTCTTGGTCCTAGACCAAATTGTGAGGTCAGGTTCTTACCACCCTCCTAAAATGGTTGTGGTTTCCTGGCAGACTTTCATTTTGTGCCCATTGCAGTCGTCTGTAAAGTGGTGAGTTACAACTCGAGCGCTTATCTTGTAAACACTATGTTCTAGATGCTGTTTACAAGACAGCTCTTTTTATTAGCAGGACAGTCCTTAGCCGTCCTTTCTGAGTGAACCCTATCTCCTACCACCCTACTCAGGGTTGTTGGTTTTAGCTTGGTACTCTCCCACAAGTGTGAATGAGTGATGGAGACTTAATCCAGGAAGATATGGAAATTACGTACTTACCGTAATTATTGATGATCTTGGACAGTCTCCATCACTCATTCACACGCCCATCCACCATCCCCTGGGTTCTCTTGTTTTATTTCCTGGTCTTCACGGTACTATGATGCAGACTGTGAGGACATTATTCTTTAGCCTTTCTTGCAAAGGCCATCTGGGCCCCCTCAGGCCCAGAAACTCAGGATGAGTTATTCTCATTAGTTACGCTGCACCTCCTCGGTCGAAAGGTACTGAGGCGGTTTGGAGGGTCGACGCCTGGAATAGCCAGACAGACGCAGCATGTCTCGCGGTGCCGCGTATGCGTGGCTCTCTCTCGGCGCCGACCCTTCTGAAAACTTTAGGCTCCCACTTGGTCCTAGCGCCTCCGGCACTATCCCACAAGTGTGAATGAGTGATGGAGACTGTCCAAGAAGATCAATAATTACGGTAAGTACGTAATTTCCATTTTAACCCTGTGATGGCCTGCTGCAAGAGATTCCCCCAACATAAGATAGTACAGTTACGTAAGACCTTACCCTAACAGTATATCTTTGAGAGGATCTCTTGCAGCATGCCTTGCTTTTCCCGTCCTCGTTCCCCCAGGCCTGTTTTCCTGTTCTGCTTCCTCTCCAACAGAAGACCTTCAGCCTTCCTGTTCCTGTCTTTTCCCTTGAACCTCTGATTCCTCTTCACTTCCTGAGCTGGATATTCTGGGGTCTCCGGCAGGAGAACTGGGGAGGACGTTGGGGGCCACCCACCTATATAGAGTAGCTGACATCAGATAGTGACTGAGGTGGGTGGCCCCTCTGGTAGACTGTTAGCTAGAGGGTTTCCGTGTGGTCCTAGTGCCTGATGGCAGAGTCCTACCTGTAATGAGCTGCTGCAAGAGATCACCTCAAAGATCTGTTACTGTAAGTATTTACATAACTGTACTTTCTAGTCACGACCCCTGTACGCAAAGTGCTCAAGTGGTGGATGGACCCCAGCAACCTATTAGAGAGTTCCATTCTGGATCACCTCTCCTCTACAGATTCTCACCACGGATGTTTTCGGTGATGGGCTGGGGAGCGAATCTGTGCCCCCATCAGACACAGGGCACATGGGCTCCAGTGGAGAGCACTTTGCACATAAATGTTCTTGAAGTGTGTGCTGTGCTAGATGGACTCCAGGCCTTCCAGAACCACTTGTCCCCAGGTCCTATGGAAATGTCAGTGTGATGCAGTGCATCAGCAAACAAGCAGGGACTCGATCCTATCCACTTTGCAGGGAAGCAGAGAGGATTTGGTATTGGGCTCTGGAACACGGTGTAGAACTATCAGCAGTACATTTTCCAAGTGCTGTAAACATCTTGGCAGATGAGCTAAGCAGCTCACAGTACAAGATACACAAGTGGGAACTGCTGACCTTGGTGGTTGACAAAGATGGACTCATCCAGAGATGGACCTTTCTGCATCCTCACACAACATAAAACTGCTGCTTTTCTGCTCGCTTGCTTCAGGGCCTGGAGTTTTCTTGTGGAATGTGTTGTCCCTGTCTTGGAAAGGGAGGTTCCTCTATGCCTTCCCTCTAATTTAGAGAGTGCTACTCAAGCTCCAAATGGAGGTGCAACTCTGATACTTATTGCTCCCCTGTGGCCTCGACTGATATGGTTTCACCTGCTACAACAGCTAGTGGTGGAACCCCAGTGTCTCTGCCCCTGTGCAAGGGTCTAATGTCACAGGAACAGGGAACCCTGCTCCATCCAGACCTGAAGTCTCTCCATCTGCATGCATGGCTCCTGATGACATAGCCATTGCTCATTTTGGAGTTTCCCAGAAAGTGGTTGATGTTCTAATGGCTGCTAGAAAACCTTCCACCAGATCAGTTATCTTATGAAGTGGACGTGGTTTGCCTTATGGGCCACTTTTCATCATCTGGATCCGTTCCCCGTCCAGTTAATGAGGTTCTAGAGTACCTGCTGTCTTCATCTGATTCAGTCCGGCAGTATTCCTCCATCAAAGTGCACCTGGTTTCTATATCCACTTTCCATGTTCCTATAGAAGGTCGTACATTTGCTCAGCTAGAGGTGGCCCATAACGTTTTGAGGGGACATTCTACATCTAAAGCCCCCCTCCCCCAATCCGTAATCCAGTCTGGATTGGGACATGAATTTTGTTTTGGAAAAGCTTACTTTGGCTCCTTTTGAGCCAGCCACGACTTGTGGCTTATGCTTTCTTGGAAAGTGTTGTTTTTAGTTGCAGTCACTTCTGCTGAAAGAGTTTCAGAGCTACAGGCTATGTGTAAGCCTCCTTATGTAATTTTCCACAAAGAAAATGTACCCGATTCACAAAGTCGACAGTGTAACGGAAGGTGCATGTCAATTGGATTTGACACAGGTGGCGCAGTGCATCAAAACTTGCAACATCCATGATTCAGGAATGCAGGTTGTGGCAATCTCTGGACCCGTTGCAGCAGACAGGATCTGTGTCCGATTTTAAGGGTTCCCCATGGCACTAGGGGCTTGTGGCAGATGCAAGCTGTAGTATCTCCTTCAGTGGGATTCAGGACACTCCCACCCCACTCACACCCCCACATACCCCCCATATGGGCCATGACGGTTACACCAGCCAGGGGCAGGTCCAACCGCCCATGCACCACCCCTAGAGCCATCGCTGGGGAGGAGGGAACCTGTGATGCCACCTACGGTATCCTGAGCCTCTCAGCACCTGGAGCACTCTGATGCGTGGTCTGCAGGGCCCCCCCCACCGCTGCATAGGCATGCAGCACCCCACGGCCATGGACAGTACAGGCACAGCAGCATCCTAGTCAGGAACTTGTCAGGAACCACTGATCTGTGCTGTACATGCCCTCCTTGTCTCTTATCCTGTCCCACACAACCCTGCTGTCTCCACTGCAGGGCTACGATGCCACCAGACTACCCTGCTGCTTGTAGCAATCCTCTCCCAAGCGCTTTACCTTTGGAATATGGCAACATTTGCTGCAAGCTATGGGGCTTTGGCGCTGGGACTCCACCTGTTTGTGAATCAGGTGCAGGATCCCTGGCAGACTACTGATCAGCACAAGTTTCTGTTTGCCACAGCTTGCGTTGATCTAACTAGGGATTTGTAAATCGGGCACAGGGTGTCTTTGCAAACTAATTCTAAGTTTCTCCCCAAGGTGGTTTCTGAGTTTACTTAAAATCAAACCACCCACCCGCCATTTTATTATCCAGATTTTGCTAATCCAGGGGAAGCATTGCTCCATACTCTAGATGTGCATAGAATACACGAATGACTGCAGAAAGTCCTCATAGCTTTTTGTTTCATTTGCCCCCGTTTCCAAACAGTGCTTGTTCAAACTGTATTACTTCCTGTTACAGCAAGTACTGTAAGGAACTTCCTGGGGTGGTTCATGGTCATTCCTCTAGAGGCATGGTCACCTCTGTTGCATGTATTAAAATTGTGTCTGCTGCAGACATCTGTGAAGCTGCTACCTGGAGTACTGTCCACACCTACACTAAAGTCTGGAGACACACTCTCACAGATGGGCTAGATTTGGCCTAGCTGTACTACAAGGCCTCCTTTCTGAAGCCTGTAGGCTCCAGCCACCCAAACTATTCACTGTTAGTATTGCTTGGTACTTGTTCCATAGGTGTGGCCTGATGAGAGAGATCTTCGAAGAGGATACAACAATTACGTACTTACCATAACAGTAGATCTGTGAGAGAATCTCTCATCAGGCCATGTCGTCCCACCCACCTTCCCCCTTACGGGCCTACAACTCTAGATTTTGCTGCTCCTGTCTCCATTCTGTTCTCTTCATAGCCTTCTACCTCACATGGTTCTCTCCTGGTTCCCTACAGAGAGGTCTTCCGATTATGATCTCTGACGGGGAACTAAGTAGAGGAGAAACTACCCAAGTTTTTGTATGAGCCGATACCTGACATCATCGTAGGTGGCCCCTGGCTGACTGCTTTCAAAAGTTTGTGTTGTCCTAGCACTTGGTGGCTGTAAGTTCCATAGGTGTTACCTGATGAGATATTCTCTCGAAGACCTACTGTTACATTAAAGGGATATACCAACATTTGCCACAACAAATGGGAATAGTAACCTGTAGGTGTTGTGGATCAGTCTCTTGCCATTCAATCTGCCAAATTGTGCTGTTTTCCATGAAATAAATCCTTTTATTTTGGTGTTATACTTCATTTGCATAATCTGACATTTTTTCTCAGTGCTGCAACTCCCAACTGTGACAACATACCAGGGAAACGGTTATTAAAGGGACAGTGTCACTTTTTAGTTTTAGATGGACAAGTCAGCTATGCACTGTACCCACAATGCCTCACTATGTAAATTAGTATACAGGCCATTATATTTCTGTGCTCACTGCAGAAATAGGAGACTACATCTCTCAGCATAGAAGTCTTGTAGCTAGATACGGTATGCATAATGCATTGTTGTGAAAATAGACATACAGAAGCTTATATTGTTGACTCCACTACAGAAATATGAGACAGCATCTCACAGTAAGGAAATTAGAAAACAGGTTCTTCTAGGAGCGTGAATATGTTGTTCATCCACACTCTTTGGCATGTGTCTTTCCCCTTTAAGGATCACCAAATGTCTTCAAGCTGGCTCCTCCCACCCACCCGGGTGGTATATACCTCAGCTCTGCCCCATGATGCCAGATCTTAGCCTGCTGGAAGCCAGGTTGTGTGTGTCCGCAGCCGGGAGGAGGAATTATAGGATGAACAATATATGCTTACTCGTAGAACTACTGTTACAGATGAGTAAGCTGTTGTTCTAGGAGCGTGGATATGTTGTTCATCCACACGCTTTGGCAGACTCCAAGCAGTTCTCCGGGAGGAGGGAGGCAAGGCACACACCTCCTACTTAGGGAACAGAGATTGGAGAACTGAGGCCCCCAAAAAAGGTGTTTGCTGACTTCCAGGTAGCAGCCTGACAGATTTCCTGGATAGGCCGTCCCTGGAAGCAGCCACCGATGCAGCAGTATGGCACTTAGAATGATTATCCCTCTGGGAGGCTCCTTGTCCGCCAACTCATAGCACAGACCTATGCATGATGTAATCCATCTTGTAATAGTCCGCTTAGGTGCAGTTTTGCCAGAAGCAGCTTCGGTGTATGTGACAAACAGCTGGCGAACCTCTCCCCGAATTTCCGCTGTCCTGTCCAAGCATGGCTGGCAATGGCATACTATGTGAAAAAGGCATTTGGATTACCTTACTATATCACTTTTAAGTACGTAACTGTTTTCACATGGTGAGAAATGCAAAACCATTTCTGAATTTGGAGTAAAAAGTCTGTTGGAAACACATTTTGGTTCTGGATCATAAATTGTACTTGCGAAAATGAAAATTGGTTGCTTGATATGAAATTTGATTGCATGTCATAATTTCCTGTTGCACGACAGTAGTAGGTTTCACAACATTATATTTCCTGTGCATATCATAATGTTTGGTTTCAATGCATCAAATTGGTACTTCGACATGAAATTGCATTGCAAATAAAATTTTGCATAGCATGACTTAAATTGGTTGTGTGACATGAAATTTGATTGCCCACCATAATTTTTTTGTTTTGCGACAGAAAGTTGGTTTCTCAGCATGAAATTTGATTGCCCAGCATGATTTTTCATTTTGTGGCAAAAATTGCTTGCTTAACTTGAAATTTGACAGTGTCATAATCTTTGGTTGCTCAACTTAAATTGGTTTCTTGCCATGAAATTTTATTGTGCATGTAGTGAAGATGAGACTTTTCTTGGCATGGGGCCCTGCACACCTGCATGCGTAGGTGGCAGAGGCCCTGTGCATTGGCTGATGGATGGTCTCTTTCCCCTGTGTCTGTCTGCAGCTACATCGAAGTGCAGAGAACATAGAGCCCTGTGCTTAAGCTGCCCACCTGACGGCCCCATGAATTCTTGGCATCCGTCGCTGCGCAGAACTGTGGGGTATGCAAGGACCCTGCACTTCCATGGGTGGACGGAATCTACCCTTTCTTCCCTTGGTCCCTACACATCTTCATGTCTTCACGCAGGTGCCAGAAGGGACCTGTGTGAATGAGGATACAATTCCACTATCTCAAAAAGAAAGGAAATTCTTTGAACAAAAAAAAACTTCTTTAATGAAGTAAAGGTCTGCTAATACCACAAAATTAGGAAATGTGTTAGGTTCCTAACTCCCCACCACCAAGCAGCAAAAGGGAAAAATATTAGGGTTTTGGGTCTCTGGAGTCTTGCCGAATCAGTGGTGGGGTCTTCCTTGGAGTTGTCAACCCTAATGCCCACCCTGTTCCCTGAGCAAACAAGGTCAGATGTGATCTTTGTATTGGCAGCATGTGGCAAGACCAACTTCTCTAACTTCTGAAGAGTGTATCAGTATGAGGCGCTGGCTTGGAGCTGTGCTTTGGACAGGAGGCTACAGGCTGGGGGGAGGGGTGAACATTAGGGTTGATAGCCTCAAGGAAGACCCCACCACTGATTCGCCAAGACTCCAGAGATCCAAACCCCTGTTTTTGTTTTTTTTCTCCTTTGCTGCTGTGGGTGTGGGAGGGGAGTTACTAACGCCTCATCTCCCTATTTTTTTGGTATTAACTTGAACCCTGATGCATTAACAAACTTTTTTGCAGAGAGTATATACAGATGGATACATAAATTCAGTAAAGACCACCAGTCTGAACATGGACTACTTGCTGGTATTTTAGGTGGATTATTGAGCTTTTTGATATTTTCATTTTAACTAATAAAGTTTGAAAATTACTTCCATAGTTGTGTAGCTCAGTAGTGCTGTTTGCCTAGCTGCTTCCTTTGGTTTTATTGAAGTTTTTGAGTTGCCATAAAATTCAACACGGAGGGCTTAAATCTGCATTAGATTTTGGACAGGCTAAACAAATTTCTTTTTAGGAGGATCGTAGAGCTTAATGAGGCATAACTAATGGTGTTCTACTATTATCATTTCCGTGCTGCAACCACAGCATTAGTACAGACCAGCCATTGATTCTTGCTACAAACCTCTTGAAGTCCTAATCAGCTTCTTTGGTTCAACTTTTCAGGCCTGACAAGCCTATTGTGGGGTAGTGTCACTGTAGGTCAGTAGTTATTAGTGGCAACTGAAAACAGTTTCTTCAACTACTTAAGACTGAACTGAATTAAATGCAGAAGGAACTCAGAAGGATTATGGACTCTGCAGCTCCCTGGTACCATGGAATAGTAAGAATGTGACATGGTTTGATAATGAGGGATGTTGCACATGTATTTTAGCAATTTTTAATATACACTTAGTTTCCTGAGTAAGGGAAAATATTTCTCGGCTTGACTGTCATGAGCAGTTTTTTTGGTTTTTTTTTTAACAGACATATTCAAAAACTGCTGTACTGGCAGTTTGGAAGTAGGCCTACATATCCGTTCTAAGGAAAGTAATACAGTTCTCAATCAAGATTATCTTCTCCAAACTTGATGAGCCAAAACTAGCCCTTGAGTTCCAACAGACAATTCCTTTACATTCTAGAATGTTATTTCATTTTCTTCTTGGAGTCTAGAGTTTTGTGAATTCGTTTTACACTCAAGCAAATACGTGTCAGAAAGGCAGATGATTGGACTTGCTCACATTGTCTTCCATTGAGTCCCTCAACTAAAACTATTTTATAGTTAACATCGTTTGTTCAGTAAGTGTTTATTTTAATCATTAAAAGGGAAAATGACCATTGAGCTGATGCTTACTTACACTGGTGTCCCGAACAGATTGACTACAGATTTATTGCATGGGGTACACACGTTGACTCAGTATACACACAGATCATTTTTAGTATTTGAGTGGAATGAAATTTATAGCTGGATATTGCTGCTTGTTAATCCAGATCTTCCTAGACTGAGTCTCCATCACTCATTCACACTAGTGGGATAGAGCCGGAGGCGCTAGGACCAAGCGGGAGCCTAAAGTCTTCCTGGAAGGGTCGTGCTGAGAGAGGACCACGCATGCGCGGCAATCACGAGACCAGTTTTCGTGCCTGTGTAGGCTATCTTTACGCCGACGTCAGCTCATCTGCCAGAGCGAAGTTTTCGCTTCATAGACAGCAGCTTTTCATATTTTAAGTAGTAGTTTATTTTACGAACAAGAAGATTATGAAGAAGAAATTATTTTTTGCCATCAGCTGAGTCGCCCTTAGACGGTAGCGGTGATGGTAGGGAGGACTTTGTTTGAAAGTTTTTATGGCAGAGGGGCTGTGTCCAGTCTGCCGCTTTAATTAACGGGGTCTGACTACGACAGTCCTGTGCTCGGGAGACAGTCCGCCGAAGCACAAATCTAGCAGTTCCGGGGATCCGGCCCGCTTAACCTCGAGCTCCTCTTCCTCGTTGGGGGAAGAAGAATCGGTGCCGCTCGAGATTGCCAGTTGGTATGTCTGCACAAGGAGTGTTTGGGAGGGGCGATGGACCTGAACCGACTTTCATGGGTTCCTCTTGGCCCCGCTCCTAACGGCTGCAGCCTCAACTACGAGCTTCATCTCTGTCCTCGTTGGAGCGCTGGGGGGCAGTTTCACCTCTGGACCGCTCCTGTGGAGCAGGGGGTTTGACTTTCCAGTTTTTCCTGGCTCTGTTCCTGATTTTGAGACCTCCAGGCCTCGGAGCCATTGGACCAGAGCTGGGTCAATTGGATCATGAATGGCGAGGTGCCCTTTTTGTGCCTTTGCCATCGTGTCAACCCTCGGTGCCTACCCCTTCCCTTTCCATGCAGGGTCTGGCACGGCACCACCTTTTTCCTTTCAGGATTTCATTGGTTATTTCTTCGCACTGTAGCTCAGTGTCTGGTCGGCCGCCGAGCCTCGGAGTTTTGGTCGGCCACCGAGCCTCGGGTTTTGTCGGCCGCCGAGCCTCGGGGCCTTTGGTCGGCCGCTGAGCCTCGGAGCCTTTGGTCGGCCGCTGAGCCTCGGAGTCTTTGGTCGGCCGCCGAGCCTCGGAGCCTTTGGTCAGCGCCGTGCCCTACTCGGCACCATGGGTCTGCGCCATTGCTTTGTTCAGTGCTGTGGGTGCCCTTGTTGCTGCCACTGGTTGGCGGCGCCATCAGTGGTGCACAGGTGTCTGGGTGGCGCCGTGCACCCGCGGGTGCCATAGGTGCCAGGGATGCCATGGGTGGCGCTGGGAGCACCTGTGGGTGGCGCCGTGCGTGCCTGTGGTTTCCATGGGTGCCACTGGTGCCATTGATACCAGGGGTGGCACCACAGGTGCCATGGGTGCCATTCTTGTCATGGGTGTCGGGGGTGCCCTTGGGTGCCATTGCTACATGGGTGCCAGGGGTGTCTGCGGATGCTGCCGCGGCTCCCCTCGGGTATCGCCCAGGTTGGCATAGGCACTACTTGGTGCCCTCCTGTGCCACCAGTGGTGCTGGTGCTACGCGGGTGTTAGTGGATGCTGTATGGCAGAATTAGTGACACATTTTTCCTTTTCAGACTTCTTTTCCACAGTACTTGTGGCGGGATGTTTATCGCAGCATGAACGCCTGTTCTGCAGATTATTTTTTCCACACATCTTAGTGAGTGGTGGTCTATGTGGGATCTTGTCATCCAGCGGTTTTCTGCTGATGGTACTCTGCTGTACTGCGCTGCCAGCGGAATCTCATTCTGCGCAGCACTTTCTTTGCTTCCCTACATGGTACCAAGCTCCTCGACATCCTTCCTGATGGCGGAGTCTCTAGTGGCTCTGACCTAGACCTCTCTTAGAGGTCTTCCTGGGGTAGAAGTGTAGCTAGATGGGTTCTTTCCCTGTCCTTCTGGTCAGTAATACAGCGGACGACTAATTTTATATACTGAAGGGCACGTCCTCTCTATCATCAGAGTCTGTGACGGAAAATCTTTTCAGTAGTTCCTCAGTAATGGGGTCCACTATAGTATTTCACACTGCATCTATGGACCATACACTTCTGCATCTGGACTTTTGCAATCGTCAAGACAGTTACACTCTGTGGAACATTCTAATTTAATGGTCGGGAGCCGCTCTGACTCTTCCGCTCCTTTGATAGGGGTATATAGCCCCCTTGTGATATTACCTCTTCGGTGGCTTCTTCGGCACAGGTGTTTTTTTGTTTGTTTTTTCCTGCCTATTGTTTTTTATCCACTCCTACTGTCCCTTCCAACCACCACTCCTTCCGTCCTACAAGGAGTGATGACCTCCCAGCCTCTACTGACCAGCTTGGTCTGCCCTTAGAGTGCCACACTGCCATTGGAGCCCTTTGACGGCCCAGATTACCCACCGGGCAGAGCGAGGAGAGAATCCACCTTTACCCACCTCTTTTGCCCTGCAGCAGCTGCACATTGGGGTCTGCCCCTGGTCGGAGGGTGGTGAGGCCGGCTCCGGAGGACTTCATCCAGGCGACTGGAGTGGCATTTTTCTCAAGTAGTTCTCCGCGCCCCCAACCCCGCCTCCCCTTGAGATGCCGTGCAGAGTCTGTGTGCTGACGATGCTTCTCCTCAAGTGCCTAACGACGTCTCCTCTCCCCTGCTCCGGTAGACGGCCGATTGACCCCTCTAGAGTCTGTGTATCAACCGACCTTCTCAGGACATCAGGGCGCCCAAAGCGCCCCTGGTATCTCTACCCCGCCGAGGGAGGCAGAGCATCCGTTGACGCCTCATCCTCCCTCCCTCTCCAGCACCCGGTCCGCTCCTCAAACCTGGGTCGCCATGAAGACGAGGTGTGGTGCCCAGCGCCTCAACCCTCAGCAGTACCGGGCCGGCTGGCACAGGTGGTTAACAACTCTCCAGCTGTGATTGTTAGTCCGGTCATGATTTCAGTATGGATGCTCAGGCTCCTTCTGCACTCAAATGGAGAACATCTTCATCTTTTTGTATCAAGACAGTCCTTGCAAATAGCAGCCTGAAAGCCTTGTTAGGCTCGGACTAAAAAAAATATATAAATTTTTATCACAGCACAGGGCCTAGCCGAAATTACCCGATACCCCCCTTTTTTGGATCTGGTCAGGTTCCGCCTCAGCCCCGAGGCGCTCTTCTCCAGAGTACAGCAGAGAGTACCTGATTTCTTCTTCCCCTAGGGGGAGTCTGATCCGCCGGCAATATGGGTCATCTTTTTCTCTGAGAGATTTCTCTCATTCAGAGACATTTCCTAGACCTAGGCAACTGCCCAGTCTGTTAATTCCCCTTTCTTTTTATCAGGTTTTCTTCTCTTGAGCAGAGCCTTGCAGCAGCAGCAGAAGCGAGACTCCGAGTCAGAACTCAGGTTCCTACTTCCTTGCTTAATTTAACAGGCGATTTTCTCCCTCTTGACGGAAGGTCAAGTAGGTCCTTTTTCTGAGGTAGCTTCTCAAATATTCACACCTTCGGTTCCTGCGCACTGGTCCATACCAGTCACTCACGAAGCTATCCTCTTCAAGTGCGGGATCGAGTTGTGATGTTTGTTTTTCAGCAAACTACGATCCTTTCCTACTCCCTTCAGCGAAGCCAGAGTGAGTAGTGCCTCACCACCTTGAGCCACTGCCTTTTTCAGTCACTTCAACAAATGGGTTAGCCCTAACTTGGTTCTGCTGTGTCCCTCCTCGACGCACATCTGCCTCTATTCGCCTTAGAAATCCAGCCCCTGTTTTTTTCTGTCAGAATGTTTTTTCCACAGTGGACACGTCCTATACACTTTTACCTTTCTTCCCTGAGTTCAGAGACTGCTGCTACAGTTGTATACACAGGGGCAGAATGATTCCTTCTGGAATATGCAGTGGGTAGGATCTGGTTCTACTAGACCACCACGAGAGGCTTCTAAGTCGTGCTTGGCCTTCCATCAGGAAGATTCATGTGACTAAGTGGAGACCATTCTCTTTGATGGGCTAACCCCACCTGGACCCCCTTGCTCACCAAGTACGGGGTTCAAGTGCTCTTGGACCTGTTGTTTACAGGTCAGCCATACTTGATAGTGGAGGTTTCCATCTGCACTTTCCGATCTAACCTGAACCAGTAGACTTTACCTCACTCTTTCAATTCCTGAGGTCCCTTTATGTTGCATTAGTACATGTCTCGTGACACTATTAATTTTGGTCCTAGGCCAAACTATGAGACCAAGTTCTTGCCGCTCTCCTAGAGTGGTTGCGACTTCCTGGCAAACTTTCATTTTGTGCCCATTCCAGTCATCTGGAAAGTGGCGAGTTACAACTCGAGCGCTTATCTTGCAGGCACGATGTTCTAGATGCTCTTCCAAGACAGCTCCTTTTTATTAGCAGGACAGTCCTTGGCTGTCCTTTCTGAGTGAACCCTATCTCCTACCACCCTACTCAGGGTTGTTGGTTTTAGCTCTGTACTCTCCCAGTAGTGTGAATGAGTGATGGAGACTTAGTCCAGGAAGATGTGGAAATTACGTACTTACCGTAATTATTGATCTTCTTGGACAGTCTCCGTCACTCATTCACACGCCCACCCACCATCCCCTGGGTACACTCGTTTTCTTTCCTGGTCTTCACGGTCCAGTGGTTCAGAATTTGAGGACATTATTCTTTGACCTTTCTTGTAAAGGCCATCTGGGCCCTCTCAGGCCCAGAAACTCAGGATGAGTTATTCTCATTAGTTACGCTGCACCCCCTTGATCAAAAAGGTACTGAGGCAGTTGGAGCGTCGACACCAAGATAGCCTACACAGGTGTGACCTAGTCTCGTGGTGCCACGCATGCATGGTCCTCTCGGTGCCGACCCTTCAGAAAACTTTAGGCTCCCGCTTGGTCCTAGCACTTCTGGCGCTATCCCACTAGTGTGAATGAGTGATGGAGACTGTCCAAGAAGATCATTAATTATGGTAAGTACGTAATTTCCATTTCTCCCCACTGTATCCCCCTCCACCTGGGATA
This sequence comes from Neoceratodus forsteri, assembly GCA_016271365.2. NCBI lineage: Eukaryota > Metazoa > Chordata > Ceratodontiformes > Ceratodontidae > Neoceratodus > Neoceratodus forsteri. The sequence goes on from CM057450.1 coordinate 1,690,242,392, forward strand.
TACCTGGAAACAAGCATCTGAGCAGTGTGTGTCCCTGTCACTAGTTTTCAAATGCATAAATAAACTGCAGCAAGTAACATTAATGAAAATTGAAGCATGTGCTTTGCTTAATCTACCTAAAATGTTATTGCAGTACCACAAGTAGAGCAAACTCCAAGTCCATATTCTGTATTGTCTAAAGGCTGGCATGTTATTGCTTTGGCTTTTAATTGTAATGAATTGTACTAAACAGCTTGTCGTTATTTGTAGACAGTGTACTGGTATTAATACTGACTGTCACGGCACTTACCAGTGAAACGCATGTTTGCCATGCTTCTAAATTCTCTCGAAAGGGGTACTTATCTGTTAGCCCATTATACATGATGTAAGAATGACTGAGGATCCTTGGCAGGAATTTTATGAAAGGAAAAGGAATGTATGCAGCAAAACCTTGGGTACTTGTTGATGAAGAATGGGAGTATCTTTATCAAAACCAGTCCAACTCTGACCCCTGCAAGACAAGAAAGCAACATTTCGAGGCACAAGCATTTACCAGTGGAATGTCAACCCCCTGTATAGCTCCCTACTTGTTTTTCAGCTGTATTGCTTTATTTAAACTGTTCCATTGACTGTTGTATAGTTGCTAGTGTACGGTAATGTTTGACTCAAACTGTGACATAGCTCTCATATACAAGGTGTCAGTGGAAATTATACAAATATGTACTATGATGCTCTCCTTTTCCAGATATTATAGAAATGTAAAAAAAACAGTTCAGAGATGTAGAATTGCTTTAAGTTCAAGTGTCTACTTTGTTTGCATGAGAAGGTGTGTGAAAGGGTTTTGAAAAATATTAAAAATCATAAAAGTTTGAGCTTTTGGAGTATCCTTTTGGCCTGTTGTGGTTGCTGATGTGATCCTTTTAAATCAGCTGATTACTTGAATGCGTTTTACCTGTTACTTTAATTACTATTAACCTAGATTAAATACAAAGTATTTCTTCGTTTTTAGTAATTTGGGCTGACAAACCAGGTTATAATTGATGTTGAATTTGTGTTCCCATATAAACTGTACACCAAATGTCAGTCAGTCCATGCCAATTAGTGCTTATGTTGCTAGGTCACCATGGTCAATTGAAAACTGCATCAATAGGACTTGAAAAGGTTTCTTCCCGATCAGACCTTCTGACATATTAAGCAGAATAATGGATGGGAAAAAACAGCAAAGGCCCCTACCCTAGATTCAAAATACTCAGCAGTAAGAATTCATTTGCAACCTGCAATTAACTAGACAGAAGTCTCCCAGAAAGAGTCTGGACATTTGGGAAATAAAGACTCATTCTCTTCTGCTGCATACGTTTACTCTTTCTTTAGATGGTATTTAAGATGTAGCTAGTGGCCTTTATTCATTTTAATCGTATGGTTATGAACAAATAATTTTCTGCTCATTTATAGCAATTACTTGATAGATTTGTAAGAATGTTTACTAACTAAATTAGCTACATTTTGAATACACAGGTTTCAGAAAGATCAGAGTATTTTGGTGCAGAAGGGATTTTGCTCATCCAGCATTAACAAATGTTTTTAAGTATGCCTGAGTTTTATAACAGTACTACATAAAGAAGTATGTAAAACTGTTTCTAGTGAAGTAAATGATTGGATTGTTAAAGTGCTTGAATATAAGTGGTTCAAGTTCATAAGATTAAAAGTGAAGTTTTAATAAACACCCAGTTGTTGAGTAACTTTCTAAGCAAGAGGTGTGTTGTACTACTGTTTGGAGTCTTACAATTATTTTCCCTAATTTCCATGCAGAGATTTTGGCGAGGACTCTTCATTGGCTTGGAGTCGCATGCTGCAGTCCCAGGGTTCTGCATACCAAACTCAGCAAAGGCAGGGATATGGTGGAGCAAGTAACTACCATCAGAGACCTGATGACCAGTGGGACCGTTCAGACAGAGGAAGACAGGTATCAACTAACAAGGGATAAGTTGCCTGATTGCTAGAAAATGAAAATATGCCATTAAAAAGTGGTGGTGCTAAGGATTGAGGCTCTGGACGCCACACCTCACGCCAGCGACCCGGGTTCAGGAACTGACTTGGGTCATCAGGGTGCTGGCATGGGGGGGGAGAGTGGGAGCAGGATTGAGCATTGGCTCTCCTCTCCCGGTTGGGTGGGTCGCCCATCTGTAGTTCCGCCGTCACCGGATAGCGGTCCAATTGCAGGTGGTAAAGGGCAACTGGTAGAGTAGGGCATCACGTCGGGAACACACGGGATCTGGACTAGGGAGGAAACTGACAAAAACGCACAAAGTACTTGCAGAAAAAAAGTACAAAATTAGAATACTGCAGAGGGGTAATAATGGGCTACTCCTGATGTCTTTAATGCCACTAGATCAGGTGTATTCTGCTTTAGTTCCAGAGCCAAATTATCATGTAATTATTTCATATCTTACAAAATCTAAAAGCAACAGCAGAATCCTGGTATGAAAAAAAACACTTTTTTTATGCCTGTTGTGCTGTATGGAATATTTGGTTCAGTATATATTTTAATCCATGTTAGATTACTGGTCAAATAGTACCAAATGTAAATTGCTGTTGTAAACCTTTACGTTCTATTTTTAGGACTTGTTCTTTACATTCTTAAAATGTAATGGGAACTCTTTCTCCTCTTGCAAAAAGTGAGGTCATTTGGGGAAAACCCTGACAAGTCAATTTAGACTTTTGGAAACTGTTCTCTTTTTACTACAAAATAAATAGTTCTAAAATAATTGATTTGGTATCTTTCTGGAGTTTATAAAAGCTACATAACTATCAGCAAGGTCATTAATGAAGACTTACAAGCTCTTCAGTAGTGCCCATTCATTGATGTTTGTCTTCACTGATTACAAAGTGCAGTGTGGCTCTTCTGTTGAATCCATGCCCTTTGCTGAATTTAAGCATTGGTGTATATAAGAGCATATGTAAACACTACCCAAAATTAACTACATTGCAGTGTCGAACTGCTGATTTTATGTGGAACTGCAATTAGTCTATGTTTGCTAATGGCATTAATCCGGTATTTAAACCTTTGTTTGTCTGTTACAGGGATACAGTTCTGGAAGGAATTACCCTTTGCCACCTGCTTCTGGAAGATACAGCTGGAATTAGGATTTATTGATGGGGCCTTGCTACGTTTTGTCATCGCCTTACAGGGTCCACATAATGTTTTTTTTTTTTTTTAAATCTGTCAACACGTTTTAGACGCTTAACTGATGTGTAGTTTTTAAACCAAAACACGATTTCTGTTCAAAATATTTTGTGCTAGTTCTTGGTCAAAATAAATGCATTGTCATTCTTTTTTACTATAGGGAAACAATTGTAATAGAAATTAGCCACATTATAAAACATGTTAGTGTGTTAACCTGTCAAATCACAACATAAAGACTCTTACTGTCTTGTATGTATTCTGTATTGGTTATTCCATTAAAATACAGACCACTCTAGACTTTCAGGTTGTCACCATACATGATGGTTCACATAAGGCAGACTCAACCTGCACTTTTTGAGTTATTATAATCTCATTTGCTGGTACCATGTAGTTTCTTAAACAGTTATTGAAGCTTTTACCTCGACATATCTAGAGTCATAAGTAAGCTTGTGTGTAAATGCACCATTTACAACACACTTTAATAATTTATGGTAAATTACATGAAATAATTAACCATTTTAAATTATTCTTTGTTCCATCTCTTGAAAGATATCTAGGATGGCATTGTCCATAGATTTAGTTCGGTATTCATAAATTCTACTTCTATCCATCACATCAATCTCTGGTAATCACTTTGTGTTTGTTTTTCTGGTTTATAAATCCTCCTGCAGTATGTGACATACATATATTTATTAAACCTTTATGTAACTGTGTTGCATCAGACATGGATATGAGGAAAGCCATATTCTGTGATTTCTCAACAAACGTGATATGTAAAATAACCCTGAAATGCTAAACACATTTATTTTGAGGTACATCAATCAAGTTCTTTACAAATGCATGGATAGGCTGGCGTGGTGGCGCTGAGGGTTGAGGCACTGGCCGCCACACCTTGCGCCACGTCAGCGACCCAAGTTCGAGAATGAGCCTGGGTTGTCGGGGGTCGGCTGGGGGGCACGGAGCTGGATTGGGCTGCCTTGCGGCGCTCTCCTCTCCCAGGGAGGGATGAGGGGTTTTCCTGGCCCTCGGCAGTCATCCGGTGGAGGACGGATGGCAATTAGGGCAACTGGGGCCCCGGGATATCCAGGGGTGGGGCGAAGGGGGCCGAGCCAGTACCCGGAGTGTGTGTGCACCTCCATGTGCACGCACTATAGTGTCTGCCGGTGTCCCGGGACCTTCGGGGAATAAAAACCTACAAAAAATACTAATTAAAAATAGGCATGGATAAAATTTTGTATGGCTGGGATACTGGACATGGGAAGCACAGTAGTAGCAGTTAAGCAAAACATTCAATATCACAAAACCTTAAACTGCTATTTGCAGCAGTTCTGAAACATTTTAAAGATGCTGCTCATGTGCCTTTGAAATGGGAATTGGTATTTTTTTTATTCTGAACTAAGCATAATTCTAAATATAGTTATTACATCTGATTCATGTTTTCTCTGACATGTCCAAGTGTTGTAAGCACTCATCCTCACTTGGGTTAGTTTAAAATACCTTTAAAACTTATTCTGCCTTAAAAGAGCTACTATACTGCCTAAAACTAGCATTTGTTTTTTAAAGCAGTCAGCCATTACATTTTCTGTCTGAGGTAATTTGTCTTTTCTGTTTGGTTAATTAGAAGATTGTTTACCTGATTTTAGCAGGTATGTTGTGCAGGACAGCACTCTGCCTGTCAGCTGACATGTATAACTGTTTCCCCCCTACTGTATCATTAGCAGTGTGACTTCACTGACTGACATAGCTGCTGCTTAGGAACAGCCAATCAGTAGCTGCCAGTTCAGCCCCTGTGATGTCACCGTCAGTGGTGTCATAATGCTGATGATGTAGTAGGAGAACTAGAGATAGGTACATCAGCTGCCAGGCTGAGCGCTGTTCCGTACATCCAACATAGTGTTGTCACATTAAAAATGTTCTAATGAGCAAAAGGAAAAATGAAAATACTTCAGAAATAAAACTTACAACCGACTACTTAATTTGGATCATTTTCCTGTATGTTTTGGTTCCACTAACTCTTTAATAGTCAGCATGTGTTTGCTACCTGATTTGAAATGATTTATGTTGACATTTTAACTAAACTTGCACACTTTTTTTTTGTGTATGTTACATAGATGTCGGAAGATAAGAGCCTTGTGGACCTTCTAGTCTGCCCTTATCCCTCTTTCTAATGCTTAAGATACCCTAGATGCTACACGGTCCCCCCCCCCCCAGCTTGATAATTCCCATATGCATATCCCATGCATTCTTGAATCCCTGAACGCCTCCACCACTTCCTGGGGGAGACTGTTCCATCCCTCCACCACCCTTTCAGTGAAGTAGAACTTCCTCAAGTTCCCCCTACGTTTTTCCCCCTTTTAGTCTCATGCTTAACCCCTTGTTCTGCTATTTCCCTTCATGTGAAAGATGCTCCCCTCTGGTACCCTGTTGATCCCCTTCAGATACTTGAAGGTCTCTATCATGTCCCACCTCTCTCTCGCCTTTCCTCCAGGGAGTACATATTGAGAGCTCAGAGTCTCTCCTCATACGACTTATGCTGCATCCCTGACACCATTTTTGTCGCCCTCCTCTGTACTCTCTCCATCCGGTCTGTCTTTCTGGATATGGGGCCTCCAGAACTGAACACAGTACTCCAGATGAGGCAATACTAGGGAGTTGTACAATGGTACCACCACTTCCCTCCTTTTACTTGTTATACTCCTCTCTATGCACCCTAGTATTCTTTTAGTCTTTCCGACTGCTTTGTCGCACTGTTTAGCTACGTTGAGGTTGTCTTCTGTGACTACCCCTAGATCCCTTTCCTCTGTGGTGATCTCCAGTGTTATCCCATCTAGTTCATACTCTGCCCTAGGATTCCCTCTCCCCAGGTGCATAATCCGGCCCTTTTTTGCTTTGAAGCCCAACTGGCATTCCTTGGACCAGTTTTCTAGCCTCTTCAGATTCTTCTCATTTTTTTCTGTACCTTCCTGTGTGTCTACCCTGTTACATGGGTCTGTGTCATCTGCGAACAGGCTAGCCTCTCCATTCTAGACACTATCTCTTATGAAGGCATTGAAGAGCACTGGTCCCAGCACTGATCCCTGGGGTATGCAACTTGTTACCCATCCCTCCTGTGAGCTAACCCCATTTACCACCACTCTGTGTTCTGTTACTCAACCAGTTTCTAACCCACATGACTATCTCTGTCCACACCCCCAGATTTCTCAACTTGTGGATCAGTCTCCTGTGCGGGACTGTCGAAGGCCGTCCTGAAGTCCAGATAGGCCACATCTACCGCTCTGCCCTGGTCTATTTCCTTTGTCACCCACTCAAAGAAATCAATCAAGTTGGTCTGGCATGACCTCCTGCCATGAATCCATGTTGCCTTGGATCCAACAGCCTCGTTGTCTCTAGGTAGTATACCAGCCTTTCCTTTAGCAGGGTTTCCATAATTTTACCTACTGTCGCGGTCAAATTGACATGACAGTAGTTTCCTGCCTCCTCCTTGCTACCTCTTTTGTGCAGGGGTGCCACTTGTGCCCTCCACTCCTCCGGAACCACGCCTGTTTGCAGTGATCCACTGAATAGCTTAGCCAGCGGTTTAGCCAGTTCCTTCCGGAGCTCCTTTAGGATCCTCGGGTGTATCCCATCCGGCCCCATAACTTTATCCACCCTAAGCCGTTCTAGTGCACTTTTTACTCTGTCCTCTGAAAAAGGTCTAATGTCCACCTCTTCTCCCTGTTTGCCCTTCTCTGTTAGTGGGGGACCATCCCCGTTGCCTTCTTCCGTGAGTACGGAGCAGAAGTATTTCTTGAGGGACGGTCACCTTGTCAGTGTCTTTCTCCACTACCCTGCCTCCCTCTTCCCTAAGTCTCACAATCCTGCCCCATATTCTTCCTCTTGCTAATATACCTAAAGAATGCCTTCCCTTCCTCCTTCCTTCCTTCACTGATTTAGCTAGCTTTTCCTCAGTTTTGGCCTTTGCTGCCCCTTACAGCCTTGTTCGCTTTCCTTCGTTTTTCCAAGTTTTCTTGTCTGTCCTCCTTGCTTTGTGTTGCCTTGTACCTTGGAAATGCCATCTTTCTAGGGACATGGATATGATCTCTCCACACTGTCTGGCAGTGTTCTTTCCATTTAAGGCTTGCTGGAAAAAGTCTTCAAGCTCACTCCTCCCACCCACCTCGGTGGCAACTCCTTCGGCTCCACCCCTTGATGCCAGATCTTACTTTCCACTGGAAGAAGCAAGTTCACTCCTTACCGCTCCCGCGTTGAGTAGGCCCTCATGCTTAAATCTTCAGATTTACTTCCTAAAACTTTAAACTCTTATGAGTTTCATCTTCAGCTCGATCTCCGATCGCGGCCGTCATGGATAAGTTCACTCCCGGATTCTGCCGGTGCCCTTATGGACAGAAGATGTGTAGAACTGACCCACACGCATCTACTGCCTGGGGCACAAGCACGATTCCCACGCCTGCTTAATTTCCTTTGTCGCCTTTCACCTGAACGTTCTGGAAGACTGTCTCGGCCCACTAAACTGGGATGCTCAGTGCAATGGAACCCTGCCGGTCAAATCCAAGGATGCCCGTTGGGTGATCTCCGCAGCCATGGGGTCCACTGAACAGCTTGTGGCTTTTGAAGAGGAGGCAGCCTAGTCCGCGTCCCTCTCCTCTTTGGCTTCTGCCTTCATGTCGCTTTAGCTGGGCTAGACATTTACGGGTTCCTTCAAAGAATTGTGCCAGTCTCTGCCGACCCACAGTCGGGGACCCTCCGGACACAAATCCAAGAAAGAGTCCAAAAAGGAGGATAGGACTCTCCGTATATCATTATAACCGGAAGCATGCACTCCTATTCCAGAGTTTCTTTGGATTTGGGTAGAATCCTCGGTGTTGGAAACCAGCTCCACGGTAACCCCATTGGACCTGTTGGCTGAGAAGCTGGTTGAGGTCCCAGTAAAGATTTTTCTCAAACCGAGCAACAGAAGAGGCCGACATTTCTTTGTCCAGGACTCTGGTCCTGACACAGACCGTTGGAGGGATAGATCAGTCCGCTGACCTGCCACAACTGGTCCAAAACCCTGACCAGGAGGAGCCATGGCATTCGCAGACTCCCTCCGAGCCCCGCCGCTGGTCCCCCCCAGTGATTGAGGTCTCTTGTCTTCCTCACGTGGGTCGAATCACTGCCACCGGCATCCATGCCCCCCACTCTCAGCATCACAGGAAATGGCGTCGCCACTACTCTTCATCCTCGTCCTCCTTGGGTGAAGAGGCTTTGGCACAAATTGCATCAACGCTCTCAGGATCTTATGTGGCAACAGTTGGTGCGACCCCGGCTTCTACGCCGGCCATCATCTGGAGCTCACCTGAAAGGCCGATGCCATCCATTGACTGAGCAGACCAAAACGGTCCTGGCTTGGCAGACCCCGGTGTCTGTCGATTAGTGGTGGAACCGCTCACTGGTGCTCCAACTAAGGAGACTCGGCTGTCTAAGGGGCTTCCCCATTGACTGTCTGTCACAGTCACCCTTGAATGTCCACGGATTGTCAGTGGGGACTCATGCAGTCAACCACTTTTTAATGACTTCTTGGAATCTGAGGGTCCTCTCTGCACTCCCGCCTGATCGATGTGGAGCCTGTGGAGGATCTCTCGATGGACGAAGGCCCATCTTCCTTCATGGGCCTTCTCCGCCTGATATGAGTCGACGGGTATGAAAATGGATCCCATCCAGAAGTGGGCTTGTTACCTGTTGACCGAGATACTCGACCAGGGAGATGCTCCTACGGAGGCTTTCTCAGTGGCAGAGGCCATTCTTGGCCCTGCCCTGGAACTTTGGCAGCACCCCGCTTTATGCCCTGCACCTTCTGCCCAGTTGGCCCACAAAATGCGCGGTACCCACGGGCTCTCATCTCTGGATTCAGCAACACTGGGAATGTTGACAAAGTCGCCTGACAAGGAGTCCAAGAAGTTGGACCATGCGGCCAAGAAAGTCTACGCGGCCTCCTCGCTTGATCTCCGCCAGGCAAGCTCAGCCCTCCTCATGCCCTACCTCTCATGCCCTGCTGGGCACCCTGGATGAGGTGTTTCTTCATCTGCCAGCAGACCTTCAGACTACAGTCAGACAGGTACAGGACCAGGGCTGGGCTGTAGCCAAACCGCTCCATGGCAGTCTCAGTGACCATGCGCCATAGGGCTTGGCTGCTGATCTCTACCTTCAGGGTGGACACTTGGCACAAGCTCAGATGTCCCTTTCTTGGGCACCAACCTGTTCGGGCCCGGGGTCAAGGGCCACCTTACACATATTGAGAAGTTCAGTGCCACCTTGGACTTCGTGACATCGGCCCAGAAGAACCCTAAGGGCTGCAAGCAGCAGCAGAAGAGGAAGCCTTTTCAGTCTACCTCCACTCCTGTGGCCAAACCCGCCCAGCCCCAGGCTGGCCAGCAGGTTCAAGTCTGGCAGCCTCGGCCCAAGTTGCTGGCCTCGCTCATCTGCAAGCTAGAGGGAGAGGCTCTGGTGTCTCCTCTGCTGGGTCCTACTACTTCTCTAAGCTTGCCCAGTGACTGAGTGGGGGTGCCCACCTCATGCCCATCACACCTGGGTCCTCCTGTGGGGGCCAGCTCTGCCACTTCCTTTCTGCCTGGTCCGTTGTCACCATGGACAGGTGGGTTCTCAAAGTGGTGGGTCAGGGTCTGCCTCTGGGATTCGAGCAGTACCCTCCTTGCCGCCCCACAGGAGGACTTGGTTTCCACAGACATGCTGTCAGCTCTGAGAGCCGACATAGCCCAGCTCCTCCACAAGGAGGTTGTGGTTCCTGTCACGGACCCTCCAGAACACCCAGGGTTTGTCTCCAGGTACTTCTGGTGCCAAAGTGGATGGGGGGCTGGTGCCTCATTCTAGATCTGCATGACCAGAACAAATTTCTCCAGTCACGCACCTTCAGGATGTTAACTCTGTCTCAGATCATACCATCTCTAGAGTGAAACAAGTGGTTTTGCTCCTTAAATTTTCAGGACATGTTTTTCCACGTCCCAGTTCGTCCATCTCCTTGAAGGTTTCTCCATTTCTGAGCAGAGGGAACCCTCTACGAGTTCCAGGCCATGCCATTTGGTCTCTTGGCCCCCAGGGTCTTCACCAAGTGCAATACAGTTGTGGCAGCTTAACTGTGGTGCAAAGGGATCTGGGTTTACCCCTACCTGGATGATTGGCTGATTGCAGGTCCCTCCAGGCAGGAGGTGGAGCAATCCAGGAACCTGGCCCTCCAGACCTGCATCTCCCTTGCCCTCCTGGTCAGTGAGGCCAAGTCGAAACTAGTGCCTTCACAGGTGATCAGCTTCATTGGGTCAGAGCTCGACTCTTGCAGAGCCCAGCTCCTGTCGGACAGGACAGAGGCACTCTCCTTCTGTGCCGGATCATTTCAGGTTGAGCAGTTGCGTCCTGCCCGGGACTTTCTGCACTTGCTGAGCTACATGGTGGCCTGCACCAGCATGGTCCGATGGACCCGCTGGAGAATGCACTCCCTGCAGTGGGATCTAGCCAGCCAGTGGTCTCAGCGCAAAGGTCACTTCGACCGTCTGATCACTGTGACCCAGAGGATGTGTGACGCCATTCAGTGATGGTTGGTCCCAGCGCACCTGCAGGAAGAGATCGTTTGTCTGCCCAGAGCAAACGGTCATCCTGACTACCGATGCCTCTCTCACGAGCTGGGGTGCCCACCTATGGGGAACAGAGTCCATGGGCTCTGGACCCCTGAGGAGTCCCGATGCCACATCAACCTACTGGAGCTCCAGGCAGTTCGTCTAGCGCTGACTGTATTCGCTCTGCACATCCGGGGTCAGATGGTCCAGATCCAGTTGGACAACACCACGACCATGTACTACCTCCACACACAGGGCGGGACACACTCCCTGCCTTTATGCAGGGAAGCTCTCCTCGTTTGGACCCTCATGTGCATCCTGGAGTCAGATCTCCTAGCCATCCATGTGGCAGGGGCCACCAATCAGCTGGCGGACACACTCAGCCAGGTGGGTGAGGCGTCTCAAGTGGTCTCTTCACCCAGAGGTATTGCACAGCCTGTTCTCCCAGTAGGTCACCCCACAAGTAGACCTGTTTGCCTCCAGGGAAAACGCAAAGCTGAGGCTGTATTGTGCCTGCCCACCCAGCAGGGAACACTGCAAGGGATGCCTTCTTGAGGCCCTGGACCCCAGGTCTCTCTTGTGCCTTCCCTCAGATTCCCCTAATCCACAAGGTGCTTCCCAAGGCCAGGAGGGACAAGGCACAGGTGATCCTGGTGGCTCCGGACTGGCCACACCAATCTCCTCAGCCTCAGCAGCAGGCTCCCGTGGCGTTTTTCCCCCCTACCCTGGACCTGCTTTCCATCAATCAGGGGATGGTACTCCACCCAGGCCTTCATTCCGTGCACCTGACAGCCTGGATCTTCCGGAACATAAAGTCTCTACAACTCATTCATGCTAGTGAGAACTACACCGGAGGCACTAGGACCCAGCGAGAGCCAAAAATCTTTAGGAGGACCGGCGCCGAGGTAGGACCACACAGGCGTGGCACCGCGTGGCTGGCTTGCAGCCATATAGGCTATCTTGATGTCGACCACACACCACCTCCGCTTCTTTTTTTCCCTGGCTGCTAAGTGCCTTAGTGACGCCGCCTTCCACCGAATTAGTTTCATGTCTGTAACGACAGCACCATAGTCGTTCAGTTTTGATTAGTTTTAAGTATTTCATTTAAAAAATTAAAAATTCATTTCAACGAAGAATGGAAGAAATCTTCTTCAGCCCACCATCGACCGAGTCGACCATGAACAGGGCCAGTAAAAGCTGTTTTTGCAGCAGGGCTGGGTCTGGACTGCCACCCTCTTTGGAGGTGGGGTCTGACCATGGGCAGTCTGGTGCTTGGGAGGAAGGGTGGTCCTCCTGAAAGCACAAAAAGAAGCTGTCCCGATCAAGGTCGGGGACCCGGCACCACTTGGCCTCTAGCTCTTTTTCGTCCCATCGGTCGAAGTGGTGGTACTGCTCGAGGTCGCCGTTTGGTACGTCTGCACGTAGATCGTCGGTAGCGGGGGACAGGAGGCCAACCCCAGCTCCATAAGGGTCGCCTGCAGCCTTCATTCCTGGCGGCCGCAGTCCTCGACCCCAAAGTCCTTCCCCCACCCCCTGGGGGTCTTCCAGTGAACAGTTTCATCATTGGACCACTCTTATGGAGCAGTGGGTCCAGCGGTTGTCCCGACTGCCTGTGCATGCGGAGCCTACCCCGGGGCCTTCAGGCCTGGGGGCCATGGACCCATGGGTGGGGGTTGGGGCCGCCTAGTCATGGACACCTTTGGTGCCATTACACCTATTCTCTCTCGTGGTGTCCCCCACATGGCTGCGGACAAGGGCCAGCACAGGTACTCCTTTCTCCTCCTCATACTTTCAGGTCTCTAGCTCTGGGTGCCCCGGTGTTGAGGTTGGAGTCTCCAGGCACTCGGCTGGCACTGGTTACGGCGCCGCCCTCGGGTGCCAGGGTTTTCGAGACTGATTCAGGGAGTGCCTCCTCCTGCTGTTCTTCGTCCTTTTCTTTTCTGTACTATCCCTTCTGGGTTACTAGGAGAGAATTTGAATCTGATCCTGTTCTATGATTAGGGGACGATCTGGATGAGGATTCTTCCTTGGAGTGGAAAGTAAGCCCTCCTCTTCAGCAGAGCCCTTGGTTGAGGACCTTTCTTTTAAGTCTCTCCTGAAGAGTATGAATTCCACAATTTCTCTTCAGACTTCTGAGGTGGATCCTGGGAAGCTGTTGCACCTTCAGTATCTGCATGATCTTCCTGGACATAAGTCTCCACCACTCATTCACACTAGTGGGATTAGCGCTGGAGACACTAGGACCCATCGGGAGCAAACTTTTTGCTGGAGGGTCGGCGCGAGAGATGGCGCCGCGAGGAACGGCGCCACGAGCAGCGGCTCGAGCGGCAATCACTATCTCAGTGACGACCCTCCAACCGCCTCAGTTCCTTTTTTCCCGCCGCCGAGTGCGCTTCAGTGATAACGTCGCTCGCCTGTCGGGAGTCAAACTTCAAACTAGCGCATAGTCTTCAGTTTATTGTTTTGTAACATTATCACGATAGTAGTATCGCTTAATTTTATTCTATTTTCGTTAAATTTTTCTAATATTTTAAATTTAACTCACTTGATGAAGTCTCGGCCTACTGGACGGAGTCGACCATGAGCAGGTCAGGTGACGGTAGGGAGACTTCGTATGAAAGCTGTTCAGTCAGCCGGGCTGGGTCCGGTCAGCTTCCTTCTCCTCAGCGGGGTTCCGACAACGGTCAGTCCGATGCCCGGGGGGATGGGCGGTCCCCCCGTCGGCATAAAAATAAACGGTCGCATTCTCGGCACCGTTCGGCCTCGAGCTCTTCTTCGGCCCACAGGTCAAAACAGAGAAGGCATCACTCGAGGTCGCCCTCTGTTATGTCTGCGCATCGACGATCGGTTATCGTAGCTAGTTGCCGGTCTCCTTCTTCGGAGTCGCCAACTTCCGGTGACTGTCGTCCTCGACATCGGAGCCCCTCTCCGCCTATAGGTAGGGCTCCAGAAGAGCAGTTTCATCAGTGGGCCGCTTTATGGAGCGATGGGCTCGGAGGTTGGTTCTTCTGCCTGGCTGGTTGCCACACGGAGCCCTCGGCTCCTCCGGCGATCAGGTAGGCGGTTGACCTTCCTAGTCGCGATCGCGCCTCGGTGCCAGCGATCCGCCAGGTGTCCCCCCATGGCTGCGGCGAGGGGCCACACCGATGCCCTTATCTCCTGGTTTTTTTCCTTCTCAGCTTCCAGGTTCCTGGGCGTTTCGGTAGCTCGCACGGTCTCGTTGGCTTGTCGGCCTGCTCAGTGCTGCTGGTGCTTGGCGCCCGGTGGTTCAAGCGCGCCGGCGGGCGCTCATGGGTTCGGCGGCGCCGCTGGTCTGGTGGCTGCCGCCTGGTCGGGTGGCTGCGTGGCTCGCAAGGCGCCGGGGTTTCTTGCAGTGGCGCTGTCGCTTAGCCGTGCCCCTCACACGGTGCCGCTTCAACCTGCTTTGCCTTCTCGACGCTGGGCCTCGGGACTCTCCTTGTTTCTCTGCTGTTTCCTCCTCCTAATTTCACTCCTTTCCTGTCCAAACAGTCCTTCCTGGACCATCAGAGATGTTGAGCCTGACCCAGAACTTCAGTTGGGTGATGAAGTAGAGGAAACAGGATCTTTCTTTGCTACAGAGCCTGTGGTCGAGGACCTGTCCTTTAAGTCTCTGTTGAAGAACCTGAGATCCACTCTTTCTCTCCAGACTACAGACATCGATCCTGGGAAGATATTAAGACTCCAGTACCTTCATGCCTCGGAGATCCCTACGGATTTGACTCCTCTGATCCAGCCTTCCTTCGAGACGCTGTCTCAAATGGTTTGGAATAATCCTGCTCTTATTCCCTCAGTGGCTAAATCCATTGATAAGAAGTATTCAGCTCCCAAGGATCGTCCCATTTTGGCATCCCAAGCCTTTGCGGATCCTATTGTAGTCCTGGCAGAGAATGACAAGGTCATTCTTCCTCAAACTACTACAGCTCGACCTATTAACAAAGAGAGTCGTAAGATTGATACATTAGGTAAGAGTCTTTGCTGCCTCCACTCTAAGTCTGCGTTACACAGTTATCAAGGCTATTTTTCTCAGTATGAGTATATCCTGTGGCACTCTATGAAAAGAATGGTTGAAGCTCTTCCAGATTCGGACTCCAAGTCAGAGCTTCTTCTGACTGTTATTAGAGGTATTGAGTCCAATAACCAACAGGTCAAAGCCGCCATGGACGCTTTCGACACTGCTTCTCTCTCAGCAGTCGCGAGGTATTTGTACTGCCGCCATTCCTGGCCGCTGCATTTCTGGCTTCCACGAATGATGCTCAGCAGCAGGTAATGGTGCTGCCTTTTGATGGCTCCTATCTTTTTGGCCCTCAGGTGGAGCAAGCCTTAGAGGCCACTCAGAAGACTAGATCGGCCATTAAGTTGGCCAGACCTCCACCTACCCCCTCTCGGCATGTGAACAGATGTCAGTTTCATAGTCGTCAGTCCTTTCGAGGCAGAGGCAGAGGCAGAGGAAGCTTCCATAAAAGCCAACCTGCCCAACCTCAAAAGAAGACGCAGCAGAAAGCGCAGGGGCCTAAAGCCCCCAGCGCCACCTTATGAATTGCTGGCCCAAGTTCCATCCACATTGCCTGAGGTGGAACTTTCTCCTCCGGTGGAGGTCGCCTGATGTACTTCTACAACCAGTGAAGTCCATAACTGACAAATGGTCCTTCTGATAATTCGCGAGGTTATTCTCTCAATTTCTCTGGAAACCCCCGCCCGAATTGTCCTCCCAGACGACAACCCAGGTTGTCGGTCTCTCAGTCAGACCTCCTCACTGCCGAGATCCAGGGCCTTCTAAACAACAGGGCAATAGAACTGGTGCCCCCGCATCTGCGAAACACAGGGTTCTACTCCACTTTGCTAGTTCCAAAGAAATCTGGGAATGCTTCATTCTAGACCTCAGAAAGTTAAAACAAATTTTCCCCAGGGAGAAATTCAAAATGATTTCCTAGGTACCCTGTTATCCTTGCTGCATCAGCACGACTGGTTGACCTCCCTGGATATGCAGGACGCTTACCAGCATATCCCCATCCACCGACCCACCTAGGTTCCTCAGGTTTGTAGCTTTGGGTCAGCATTATCAGTTCAGAGTCCTGCCTTTTGGGCTATCCTCGGCGCCATGAAGTTTTTACAAAGTGTTGTGCAGTTCCGCCATGCATCTCAGAAGATCGGACTCAGAGTGTTTCCCTACCTGGACGATTGCTTCTAGCAAGCCCTTCCAGCCAAGGGACTTTGGAAGCGTGCAGCGACTTCTCGTCTTTCTACGTCCATGGGAGTTCTGCTGAATTTGAAAAATCACAACTGCAGCCCTCCCAGAGGCTCCTTTCATAGGACGCTTCTAGACACCTCTTCCGCTGAAGACTTTCCTTCCAGAGGACAGAAGACTCGATATCCTTTCGGATGGCCCGTTACATCGAGGAGAAGCAATCGGTTACAGCTTTCTCGATGCAACGATGTTGGGTCTCATGGTGTCCTCGGTGTTCACTGTACCCCTGGCCCGGTTGCACATGAGAACCACCCAATGGATGCTCTCCACTCAGTGGTCTCCGACCTCTCACCCCCAGTCTTATCCCATCAAGGTGACAGAGCCCCTTCGAAGGTCTCTCACCTGGTGGTCTCAAGAGAGCGATCTCCTGGAAGGGTTCCCCTTTGCTCCCCCGGATCATCAGATCTCCATCACCACAGACGCATCGCTAATGGGATGGGGAGCTCACTGTCACTCCCTCCACACTCAAGGTGTGAGGACTCAGTTCGAAACTCATCTCCACATAAATGTCCTGGAGATGAGAGCGGTCCTCTATGCAATCCGAGCTCTGAAGGATGTCCTTTGTCACAAGAACATTCTCCTTCAAACGGACAACAAAGCTGTGATGTATTACATCAACAAGCAAGGCGGTGCTCATTCTTATCCCCTTTGCAGGGAAGCAATGAGGGTGTGGGAGTGGTGCTTGGAGCACAAGTCTCTGATTCAAGCGGTTTATCTGCCAGGTATACAAACAACCTAGCAGATCACCTCAGCAGAACGGAGGCAGACCCTCACGAGTGGTCTCTCGATCCAGCCGTAGCTCGGTCACTGTTCAAGAGTGGGGACTCCAGACCTGGACCTTTTGCATCCCCACTCAACGTAAAACTGCCTCTCTTCTGCTCCAGAAATCCAGGGCCTGGCATTTTCTGTCAGGATGCGTTCGAGCTGCGGTGGAACAAAATGCTTTCTTCGCCTTTCCACGCTTCCTCTAATCCAGAGAGTACTCCTCAAGTTCGAGTCTGGGACCAAAATGATTCTCATTGCTCCTTCCTGGCCTCGGCAACTATGGTTTCCTCTACTCTAACAGTATGTTGGCAGCCTCTCGAGACCACTTCCCTTGCAAATCAGTCTTTTGACTCAAGGGTTCGTTGGTCCATCCCAACCTGAAATCACTTCACCTTCATGCTTGGCTCCTGAAGAGGTAGAAGTGAATCGGTTCAACGTCTCGTAGAGTCTCAGACATCCTCATGGCTGCTTCAAGGCCAGCCACCCGAAAAACGTACGCTTCCAAATGGAAATGTTTTTCTCTCTGGTGTGCAAAGTCCTCTTGGAATCCCTTTTCCTGTCCTCCTGACAAGGTTCTGGAGTATCTTTTGGACCTATCAAACTCAGGTCTCCAGTACTCCACAGTTAAAGTTCACCTTAGTGCCATCTCAGCGTTCCATGAGCTGGTTTCTTCCTTGACTCTGGCTCAGTTACCTATGGTGAAGAGATTTCTTAAAGGGATTCTTCATACCAGACCCCCTGTTAAGCGTCCAGTTGCAGCCTGGGACATTAACCTGGTGCTGGACATTCTCACTCTGAAGCCTTTCGAACCCCTAGCTACCTGTGAGCTAAAATTTCTTACCTGGAGCTGCCTTCCTGGTGGCCATTATCTCAGCCATCAGGGGTCTCTGAGATACATGCCCTGAATTCACGGACCCTCATTATACTGAGTTCCATAAAGACAGAGTAGTTCTCCATCTCATCCTAAATTTCTTCCAAGGTTGTGTCAGAATTCCATCTAAAACCAAACCTCTGGTACTTCCCCTCTTACACGCTAATTTCCAAAATGAAGGAGCGATCTCTTCATTCCTTGGATGTTAAGAGAGCCTTGTGGTTCTATTTAGATAGAACCAAGAATTTTCATAAGACTCAGCAACTGTTTGTTTCTTTCAAGCGACACCGGCTGGGTCAACCTATCGCTATCAGATGCATCTCATCATGGTTAGTGGCATGCCTTGACATTGCTATTCCATGGCTCAAGTTAAATTAGAAGGTAGAGTGTACGCTCACTCTACTAGAGGCGATTCTGGCATCCCTAGCGGAAATTAATGTTCCAATTGCAGATATCTGCAACGCCCACCTGGAGCCCAGTGCATACCTTCCAAGATTATGCACTGGATGTTCATGCCAGGCGCATTCCGCATTCGCAGAACTATCCTTAATGGACTTCTATCTTAGTCGCGTGAGCTCTGGCTCTCCTGCCGCCTCTTTGGGGATTATCAGCTTGGTACTCTCCACTAGTGTGAATGAGTGGTGGAGACTTATGTCCAGGAAGATATGAAAATTACGTACCTACCGTAATTCTTGATCTTCTTGGACAAGTCTCCCACTCATCTACATCCCCTCCATCCTCCCGAGCTCACTGCTGTGTTGGTCTTCACTCCTCAAATCTTTAGGCTGTGAAGACTTCGTTGACCCTTCTACACGGGTCGTACGGACTGTCTTATGTCTGTTTTTAAGGTTAGATTTACTCTTCGTTAGTTGCGGCTACCTCCTTGGTAAAAAAAGGTACTGAGGCGGTTGGAGGGTGCGTGTGAGATAGTGATTTCGCTGAAATGCTGCTCATGCGCTGCTCTCGCAGCGCCATCTCTCACCACCTCCAGCAAAAGTTTGTTCCCGATGGGTCCTAGTGCCTCCGGCACTAATCCCACTAGTGTGAATGAGTGGTGGAGACTCGTCCAAGAAGATCAAGAATTACGGTAGGTACGTAATTTTCATTTCCTGAAATTCCTGTAGAATTGACACCTCCAGTGCAGCCCTCTTTTGAAGCTCTTTCATAAATGGTGTAGGACAGTCTGACGCTCATTCCTTCTGTTGCTAAGTCCATAGACAGGAAATACTCCCTAAGGATAGCCCAGTCCTTGCCTCTCAAGCCTTTGCAGATGCCATAGTGGTCCTGGCAGAGAATGACAAAGCCGTTCTTCCTCTGGAATCTATGGCTTGTCCAGTGAATAAAGAATCCTGTAAGATTTACACTCTGGGGAAGCGGGGGTTCACTGCTCCTACCTTAGGAATGGGTATTGCTAGCTACCAGGGCTATTTCTCTCAATACAAGTATACCCTCTGGCATTCACTCAGACCTAATGTGGAGGCTCTTCCAGAGTCCGTTAGTTCGGAGCTCCTCCAGACCATTACTGGAGGCATAGAATCCAACAGTCAGCAACTTAAAGCAGCTGTGGATGCCTTTGACACTGCTTCTAGAACAGCAGTGGCCGGAATATGCACCCGGCGTCACTCATGGCTAAGGACTTCAGGATTCACAAATGATGCTCAACAGAGAGTCAGAACTTTCCATTTGATGGAGTTTATCTGTTTGGCCCACAAGTGGAACAGGCACTGGAGGCCACTCAGAAAACTAGGACTGCTATTAATACTGCCAGACTGGCCCTTGCTGCCCCTCAGCGGGGTGGAAACCACCAGCAGTTTCATAAGTCAGTCCTTTCGTGGTAAAGGCTGAGGGGCCTTTAATAAAAACCAAGCCCCTCAGCCACAAAAGAAAATGCAGCAGAAGGTGCAGGGCCCAAAGGCGCCTAGTGCCACCCTCTGAAGACCCAGCCAATGTCCTACCTCATCTGCCTGAGGGGACTTCTCTTCGGTGGTAGGGAGGTGACTGACTCAGTTTTACAACTAGTGGAAGTCCTTCACAACAGACAAGTGGGTCCTCAGGATAATTTGAGAGGGTTACTCTCTAAATTTTCCAGAGACCCCTCCGGATCGCCCACTCAAACAGCCCAAACTGTCTGTCACTCAGTCAGACCTCCTTGCTTCTGAGATTTAGGGTCTTCTGAACAAGAAGGCAGTAGAAGTGGTTCTGCAAGCAGAAAGGGACATAGGTTTCTACTTTCTGGTGCCAAAGAAAATAGGTGGTATGTGCCCTATTCTAAACCTAAGGAAGTTGAATACCTGTTCAAAGAGAAATTCAAGATATCATCGTTATGAACGCTCCTACCTCTGATTCATCAAAACGATCGGCTGGCTTCCCTGGACATGCAATGTGCATACCGACACCTCCTAGTGCACCCAAGCCACTGCAAGTACCTACGCTTTGTGGCTGTGGGCCAGCACTACCAATTAGGAGCCCTGCCCTTTGGGCTATCCTCTGCACCTCGAGTCTTTACGAAGTACTTTGCAGTACTCATAGCACATCTGGGGGGGTGGGGAACTGGGTTCAAGTGTTCCCGTACTTGGACGATTGGCTCCTAGCAAGCTCCTCCAGACAAGGGACACAGGAAGCGTTTGCCACGGCTTCCAAGTTCTTCACATCCATGGGAGTTCTGAATCTGGAAAAATCGCAGCTTCAGCCCTCCCAATTCCTTTGCATAGGAGCTCTTCTGCACACTTCCAGGGCAAGAGCCTTCCTCCCAGAAGACAGAAGAATCTATATTCTCCAGATGGCTCGCTTCTTCAAGGAGAACTCTGTTCGAGCTCTCGATGCAGCAAATGCTGGGTCTCATGGCATTGTCTGTGTTCACGATGCATCTGGCTCATTTGTTGCACATGAGAACAACACAATGGATGCTCAGCACTCAGTGGTCTCCGATCACACATGCGCAGTCCTTCCACATCAAGGTAACGGAGCCCCTAATGAGGTCACTCACCTGGTGGACGCAGGAGGACAACCTTCTCCAAGATTTTCCCTTTGCCCCACTGGAGACTCAGATTACCATCATCACAGATGCATCTCTGACCGATTGTGGAGTTCACTGTCTGGAACTCCACACCCAGGGCCTGTGGAGTCAGGACAAGTCCCACCTGCACATAAATGTCCTGGAGATGATAGCTGTCCTGTATGCTGTCCAAGCCCTGAAAGATATCCTCTGTCACAAAGTAATTCTCCTTCAAACGGACAACAAGGCGGTGATGTATTACATCAGCAAATGGGGTGGAGCACACTCCTCTGTGCAGGGAAGCTGTGAGAATGTGGGAATGGTGTCTCGAGCACAAAGCCCCAGTCCAGGTGGTCTGACTGCCCGGAATCCAGAACCATGTGGTGGATCACCTCAGCAGCCAGAGGTGGATCCACATGAATGGTCTCACGACTCAAACATAGTGCAGTCGCTCCTCAGTGAGTGGAGCACTCCGGACCTGGACCTTTTGCATCCCCACTCAATGCAAAACTGCTTCTATTCTGCTCCAGAAATCCAGAACCTGGCATGTTTTGTCAGGATGCATTCAGACTGCACGGTAGACAAGATGCATTCTGTACGCATTTCCTCCTCTTCCCTTAATTCAGAGGATGCTGCTCAAGCTGGAAGCACATGGGGCAGCATGATTCTCATCGCCCCATACTGGTCTTGTTAGATATGGTTTCCATTAATCGACAGATTATCGGAGGTTCCACCAAAACGGACCTCCTGACCCAGGGCACAGTGATCCATCCCAACCTGCGATCGCTTCATCTCCATGCCATGCTCCTGAGGAGATATGAATAGGTAGGTTCAGTGGGCTGGCAGTATAGCGTAGAGGTTAGAGGAATGAGGTGTGAATGACCTTGGTACATCCAGCAGGGCAGACCTGAGTTTGATTCTCACAACCTCCGCTTGCAGACTGTGCGACTCTGACCAAGTCACTTAACCGCCCAGTGCTCCCAGGTCGCCCCTAAAAACAGGCAGTTGTGCCTAGTGGAACTTACCCGGTTACCAAAGACTAAAATAAAAAAAAACTCCCACAGAATCTCAAACATTCTCCTAGCAGTGTGAGCCATCCACTAGGAAGACCGACACGCAAAGTGGAAACGACTCCATCTGGTGTGCAGAGTCCTCCCTGGACCCCTTTACTTGCTCACCAGACAGGCAGGCACCTTACCTCCCTCTCCCCTTCCTCCCCCAGTTCTACCTTCCTAACAATGGAGTCCCCCACCAAGAGTTGTTTCCTTCCCCTGCAGTGTCCCCTGCCACCCTCCTGTGGGTCTCCTTTGTGGAGGTTCCCAGCATCCTCCTTGGTCTCCACTGTGGGTGCCTCCATAGAGGAACCACACTTTGCCAGAATGGCATAGGAATTGTGGAGAAGTACAATGGGAGGGATGCACCTCTGTTCCACTACCCTCACCCTCCCTGAGCCCACTGTGGTCCAACCGCTCCACTTTCTTGGCAACCTCTGAGGCAACGGCAGTGGCACTGGTGGTCCCTGGATGGAAGAGGAGGTCCCACAAATCCTGGCCAACTCAGCCTGGAGATGAGCAACCTCCTCCCTCAGCCCAGAGAGGTGCCTGCAGATGGGACAACACCCCATCCTCCAGAACATCTCCCGGAAGACTGCTGCTCCACAGCCACTGCACTGCACCACTCCCATCATGTCTTATTTCTGGCCCCTCAACTGTTTGCAATCCTTACTCTTTCCTCTGTTTTTTTTTTTTCTCACTTTCTGCCTGTGTGCCCTTTAAGCTCCTGATTGTCCTGTTCTGAGACAAGAATATCCTGTATTTCACAGTAGACCACTTACTTGCTCAGAGGCAGACCTCCAGCAGCTAGAGGGGGCCGGAGAGCTACTCTTGCCCTTCTAGCATGGTGGGTCCTTGGTGGTTCTGTGATCACTCACTTCCTGCCCCTAAACAGGAAGTTCCTGTTGTCAGTCAAATCCTGTGCCTATAAAAATAGAACTAGCTTTGGGTGGGAAGGAGGGCAATATAGTCCCAGCAGAGAAGTCCAGTCACACAGCAGTCCTTTCTCCTGGTGTCTTCTGCCAAGTTATTCAGCTGCATAGGCTAGACATCCCACGAGTGGTCTCTCCATCCAGAGGTAGCTTAGTCTTTTCTCCCGCTGGGGTAAACCATTGGTGGACCTGTTTGCCTCCAGGAAAAACAAGCTGAGGCTGTACCACGCCCGCCCTCCTCAGCAGGGCTCGCTGCAGGGGGGGATGCCTTCTCAAGGCCATGGACCCCAGGCCTCCTCTATGCCTTCCCTCCATTTCCCCTTGATCCACAAAGTGAGGAGGGACGAGGCGATGGTGATTCTGGTAGCCCCAGATTGGCCCCGCCAGTTCTGGTATCCAGATCTCCTCAGCCTCAGCTGTAGGCCCCTGGAGCGGCTTTGTACACACCCGGACCTGTTATAATTGAACCAGAGGAAGATATTCCATCCGGACCTTCAATCCCTGCACCTCACAGCCTGGTACCTGAGCGGCTGGAGTTCCAGGCTCTCTTTCTGAGGATGTCTACACTATGGTGGAGGAATCGACCGGGAAATGTTTTGCCTTCAAATGGAAAAGGTTTTCCATTTGGTGTCAGGGTAAGAGTCTGGACTCCTTATCCTGCTCTGTGGCTAACATCAACCATTAGGGTGCACCTGGCAGCCATTTCTGCTTACCGAGCACGGGCTGGTCAGCCAACATTGGCACAGGAGACAGTGGTTGGGTGCTTTTTCAAAGGCCTGGATCACATATCCCCTCCAGTGCGTGAACCTCCTCCTCCGTGGGATCTCTTGCTGGTTTTGGCAAAGCTCATGGGCAAGCCATTCAAACCCGTGAACAAGTGTGAGCTCTAACACTTGCGGAAGATGGCCTTCCTGGTGGCTATCACGTCAGCCAGAAGGACAGGGGAACTCCAGGCGCTTTCGGTGGACTCACCTTATCTGGTCTTTCACAGGGACAAAGTTGTCTTGTGCCCCCACCCAAAATTCCTTCCGAAGGTGGTGTCGGAGTTTCACCTTAACAAGGTGTTGACTCTGCCGGTATACTACCCTAACTACACCTCGGACAGAGAGTACGGGCGCCATATTCTGGACCTGAAACATGCTCTCTGCTATTATAAGGAGAGGTTTGCCAGCTGTTTGTCACCTATGCTGAAGCTGCTTCTGGCAAGCTTTCAGCTAAACGGACCATTGCGAGATGGATTACATCATGCATAGGTCTATGCTATGAGTTGGCGGGCTAGGAGCCTTCCAGAGGGATAAGTGCTCATTCTATCCGCCATACGGCTGCATCGGTGGCTGCTTCCAGGGACATCCCTATCCAGGATATCTGTCAGGCTGCTACCTGGAAGTCTGCAAACACCTTCATTACCCACTACCACATCAACCTCGAGTCACGCCAGGATGCTGGTTTTGGGGCCTCTGTTCTCCAGTTTCCGTTTCTTAAATAGGGGGTGTGTGCCTTGCCTCCCTTCTCCCAGAGAACTGCTTGGAGTCTGCCAGAGAGTGAGGATGAACAACATATCCCCGCTTCTAGAAGAACAGGTTACTCACCTGTAACAGTAGTTCTAGGAGTGGTATATGTTGTTCATCCACGCGTACCACCTTACTTCCAGCGGGCTAAGATCTGGTGTCAGGGGGCGGAGCCGAGGTATTTACCACCCAGGTGGGTGGGAGGAGCCAGCATTTGAAGACTTTCCGGCCAGATTTAAAGGGGAATGGGACATGCCAGAGTGTGGATGAACATATACCACTCCTAGAACTACTGTTACAGGTGAGTAACCTGTTCTTCCTGAGTGGCTAGAGTTCCTGGTGTAGGGTCTCTTCAGAGCTGTCTTCACCATTTTGGAGGCATCTCTGAAGGAGTCGACCAGGAAGTGATATGCCTTCAAAATGGAAGAGATTCTCCATTTGGTGTCAGGGCACGGGGTTGGACCCTTTGTCCTGTGGCTAGCATTCTTTATCATCTCTGGTCCCCCTCTATCAGGCAGTCGATTGACAACCCTTAAGGTGCACCTGCCAGCAATCTCTGCTTATCGGGCATGGACTAGTCAGCAGTCTGTGCAGGAGAAGGTAGTCTGGCACTTTTTCAAAGGCTTTGACCGTATTTCACCTCAGATGCATGAAGCACCACCACCGTGGGACTTGTTGCTGGTTTTGGCAAAGCTCATGGGCAAGCCATTCAAACTGATGCACAGGTGTGGGATGTCTCTCCTGTTGTGGAAGACCACCTTCCTGGTAGTTGTCATGTCAGCCAGAAGGATCAGTGAGTTCCAGGTGCTTTCGGTAGTCTCTGCTTACCTGGGCTTCCACAGGGACAAGGTTGTCCTGTGCCCCAACCCGAAGTTCCTCCCAAAGGTTGTGTTGGATTTTCACCTTAACCAGGCGATTAATCTCCCGGTGTACTGCAGTCACACTTTGGAGGCCGAGCACAGATTCCATACTCTGGACCTGAGGCGAGCGCTCGCTTACTTTAAGGAGCGTATGGCTGGAGTTTGGGGGAGAGGTTCACCAGCTGTTTGTCACTTACCCTGAAGCTGCACCTGGCAGACCAGCAGCCAAGTGGATGATTGGCAGGTGGATAGTATCCTGCCTTGACCTCTGCTATAGGTTGATGGGTAGGGAGCCTTCTGGAGGTATCTGGGCTCATTCCATCCACCATACCGCTGTGTTGGCTGCTTCCAGGGGCATCCCTATCCAGGAAATCTGCAGGGCTGCTACCTGGAGGTCAGCACACACCTTAATTTCCTTTTACCACATTGACCTAGAGTCACGTCAACATGCTAGTTTTGTGGCTTCAGTTTTCCTATTTCTGTTCCCTAAGTAGAGGTGTGTGTGCCTTGCCTCCCTCCTCCTGGAGAACTGCTAGATAGCGTGGATAGAAAATCATATCCACATCCCTAGAAAAAACAATACTCACCTGTAACAGTTGATCTTCCTTGAGAGTATCTCTTGCAGCAGGTAATATTCTTGGGTCCTTGCCAGAGGGCGCTCTTCTGCATGGCAGCTTCTTCCAGCAGTCTCTGCCTAGGGCTATCGCACACAAATGACAACATCCTGTGAATATAAAGGTGTAGGCAGCCTTGGTTCTTTTTCCCCACCACCTTCAGCTCACACACAGCATTTTTCTATGTAGCAGTCCATCGAAAATAAATTGAACTGGGAATGTTTTTTCTTCTGTTTCCACCACCAACAAATGTCAAGACTCAAGCAATTCACTTTTTCGCAGGTGTTGTGGAAGAAAGCTCTACCGCTACGTCAACCACTCTGCCTGCGTTAGGTGCCTGGGAGCCACACACCACATCATCTCCTGCCAGGAGTTCAATCAGGCAAGCAGGCATTGACTCCTACGGGAGATTGAGACCCACTTAATGGAACAACAAATAGCTCTCCTGGAGAAAGGGGCCTGTCCCAAGGACCCCACGTCAACGACATCCCACAAAAAACATAAAAAGGAGAAATCATCCTTGTTGTCAGATGCTCTTCTGTGACCACCATGACAGGTGATACTCCATCGATGATGCTTCCTACTTTATCATAGACTGTGCTTTTCAGTGACTTCTGTTGAACCCTATTCAAGGGACTCTTTATTGATGACCCCTTGATTCCCACCATGATTGTAGACTGCCGGTTTTTGGCATTTTCCTCCTCCTCCTTTTACTACCCTGTCGACAAGTGGCCCACACTGTGTTATAAGGGATGAAGGTTTTTCATTGACAGTGATTCCTAAAATACCTCCATCACAGCCTTTTTCTTACAGAGGGCAGGCTGACAGATCCAAGGATCCTGGCACCCACCCCCCAGTCCTCACACTTGCCATGTCCCACCCTTCTCTTATTCCTCTAGTGTCATAGAGGCAACAACCTCCTGTGTCCATTCCCTTTTTGGTGGACATAGCTGCTGTCATTCAGACAGTCCTACAAGTGATGAGGGGCTCTCAACCCCCTACACCTAGGAGACAACCTTCTCATTCTGCTCCTGTGAAACACTTCCAAGGGGATAGGGATTCTTCTTTAGAGGCTTCTCCCCATTTCAATGAGGAGTATTACCCAGAGGACAAGGAACTTGAAGAATTTGAGGAACTCCTTCCCCAGGAGAATGATCCTTGCCCAAGTTCTGAGGCCTCTACTTTGTCGTCCCTTCATGAGGACGCTGCTTGCCAGGTGACTGCCTCTCCTCCAGACGACCCCTCCTTCCATGACATGATGGCCCAGATCCAGAAGTTTATGGGTTTCTCAACGACAGAACAAGATAAACAAATGAGTCATGGAAGATTACCTGGAACTTCCTGAGGAGCCAGTGGTGGTCATCCCTCCCCTCATACAAACATACCAAAATGCTGCTGTTTCAGCTTGAAATCAACATTCAGCAGTGCCTGCCGTTCTCAGGAAGGCTGATTGCCTCTATCAGGCACCCATAGACCCGCCCCTTTTCTGCCACACCAGCAGCAGATTCTGTTTTGATTAATGCTGCTCATGATTGCACTAAGGGCCCAAAATACTTGAGCCCTCTACCTCCTGACAGACTCCCGCCGTATTGATTACCTAGGGGGAAAAAGGTGCATCAGGCAGGGTACCATGAACCTGAGAATTCTGAACTATATGGGTCATATGGTTAAGTACCAGTGCACGCTCTGGGCTCTGCCATGGACTTTGTCAACAAGCTTCACCCCTCACCTGAAAGGGAGCAACTGTTGAACTCTATTTCAACTGGAAATTTCATCTCCAGGCATGTCCGCTCGGGCTATGATGCCGTGGACACCTCTGCCCAAATCTCGGCCATGGCTTATAACTATTAGAAGGCATGTATGGCTCCAGATTTCAGGATTCACCCTGGATATCCCACACAAAATTGTGAATGCACCTTTAAGTGGCTCAAAACTATTTGGCCCTGGAACCCAAATGCTCCTAGATGACCTCCAGGCATCGAGGAGAACATTGCATAAGGTGCAAGGTGTGTACCACTCTACCCAACGATCCATCCATTTTCGCTTTCAACAGTCTTTCCAATATAAAAGGTGGGAAGCACCAAGGAACTTATAGATGTGGTTCCTGAGGATGTTCCCGTTCGTCCTCCGGAATGACTGTTCCCAAAGACTCCTGACCCAACTCTCTGGGTTGGGCTGGCTAGTCTGCTGCTATCTAACCATGCAGGGCTTTGCTCCAGCATCCTTCTCCCGTCCTTGGAAGCTGTGGGCGGTCGCTATGCCCATCATTTAGAGGCCTGGCAAGCAATCATGTCGGACGAGTGAGTGCTTCAGATCATCAGGGTAGGGCACACCTCGGAGCTCACCTCCATGCCACCCCCTCACCCTCCCAACTCCATCTCTTACCCCAACGACCATGTCCCATCCTTCAGGAGGAACTTCAGGCGCTCCTTCAAAAGAACGCTGTCACACCACTAGAACAACATTGGGAATTTTTACTCCCATTTTTTTTCTGGTACCCAGACGCATAGGGAACTTGAGACCTATCCTAGACCTCAGACATCTAAACCTATACATTCAATACAAAAGGTTTTGGATGGTCACTCTGACATCCATCTTGCCCATGTTAAAGAAAGGAGCTTGGCTATGTGCACTTCACATGAAAGACGCCTACTTGCATATTCCAATCCACTCCACCCACCACCACTTCCTCCATTTCCATTCACTAGGAAACCATTACCAATTTCCAGCCCTCCCATTCAGACTCCCGTCCACCCCAAGGGTCTTCACCAAATGCCTAGCTGTGGTGGGAGTGGTATTGTGTAGTGAGGGACACTTAGTCTTCCCATATTTAGATGACTGGCTCATCAAAGCAGCCTCTGTCTTCCCTGCGTCTGACCCTCGCCCTATTTCAGACTCCAGGAATTGCAATCAGTTGGCCCAGAACTGACTCAGACTCCAATATATCAGAGCTGTCCTGGACATGACCTCAGGAAGAGCATATCTTCCAACGGACATGCAAGAGAAAAAAAATTCGATCTCTCGTGTCCCATTTCCAAAGGGAACAGTCCATATCAGCCAGGCAAGTATTATGCTTTTTCGGGCACATGGCCGCAGCCATACCTACAGTGGCCTAGGTATGCCTACATATGAGGCCAGTCCAATGGATCCTGCAAAAACAATGGAATAAAAAATCGGGGGATTTTGAGGACCGCATTCGGGTTACCCCTGTCCTCTGTGTTGCCCTTAACTGGTGGACCCATTGCGCTCACCTTTCTAAAGGTATGCCTTTCCAGTCCCTGCCACCCCAACAGACGTTGACCACTGAAGCCTCCCAAAAAGATTGGAGTGCCTACCCTTACAAAACTTTAGGCCAGTGGACCCTGGACTCCATCCATCTCCACATCAACTTACTGGAAATGAGAGCAGTACACCTCTCCCTCCAGGCATTCCTCCCTTATCTAACTCCAGGACTTCTATTTCAGTTGGACAACACTTCAGGTGTATATTAGCTGAACAAACAAGGAGGAACAAAGTCCCTCTGCAAGGAGAAGCTGAAAATCTGGGGAGAGGCTCTGCAACAGTAATTGACATTGACAGCCGTACTTGTACTCGGTCGTCACAACACCCTGGCGGACTTTCTCAGTCGCCACTCTTCCACTCATGAGTGGACTCTCCATCACAAAGTTCTGCAGAACATTTTTTGGATGTGGGGGACCCCACAACTGGACCTCTTTGCAACCCCATTCACCATCTCACCAGATATTCCATTATACTGAACACAAAGGGACAGTCTATTGAAGCCCTGTCCCAACCACGTACAGGACTATTCTTATATGCTTCCATCCCCAATCTCTCTCCTACTATGAACTCTACTGAAGCTACAGCTGGAACCAGCCACCATGATTCTTGTAGCCCCTCTGTGGCCTCATCAAGTATGGTACCCGATCCTACAACAATTATCTGTTGCAGAACCCCTCCTGCTGCCCCTCAGACCAGATCTCTTGACTCTGGATTGGGGCACTCTACTCCACCCCAACCTGAAATCTCTACACCTTCATGCCTGATTCCTGAAGTTGCTTTCATAGCCTGGCTCCAGGTTTCCTCTCCAGTGACTAATATTCTACTAGCTTTCTATAAAATATCCACCAGACAAACCTACAATGCCAAATGGAAGTGTTTCTCTATCTGGGCCTCCTCAAGTCTTTGGACCCCTTTTCGTGTCCTTTGACTATGGTCCTAGACTACCTGTCATCACTCGCCTCCTCACGCTTGAGCTATTCCTCTGTCAAAGTACATCTGACCTCTGTTTCAGCTTTTCATGAACCCTTGGATGGAAGACCAATTTACCAACACCATGTTGCAAAGTTGTTTCTCAAAGGTATGATGCACCTTAAACTTCCTATTCGGAGACAAGCTCCTCTGTGGGATTAATCTTCCTACTGGAAAAATTGACTGTCAAACCCTTTGAGCCTGCGGCTACCTACAATCTTTGCTTCCTAGCCTGGAAAACATCATTCCTAGTAGCTGTGACCTCAGCTCGTTGTATTTCCGAACTACAAGCCTTAATGTGCAGGGAACCTTATATTATTTTCCATAAGGATAGAGTATCCTTACATACCAATCCCTCCTCCTTACCCAAGGTGGTTTCAGAACATACCTTAAACCAATATATAGACCTACCAGTATTTTTCCCTGAATACACAAACCCGGGGGAAATCCCTTCTGCATGTTAGATGTGCACTGTAATATTTGATACTACGTCTCTCATCAAACCATTCAAGGAAACACCTCAACTGTTTCCTTTGTCCAGTCCTGAGAAGGTTTCCCAGTTACCAAGCAGGCTCTTTCCAACTGGTTGGCACACTGTGTTGCATTCTGTTACAAAAAGTATAACAAACCATTACCAGGTCCAGTCCATGTGCACTCTACAAGAGCCATGGCCACTACGGTGGCTTGCTTCAGAGGTGTGCTCATTACAGACATCTGCAATGCAGCCACTTGGTCTATAATACATACCTTAATCTAGTGCACTTGGTCAACAAAAACTAAATAATAAAGCACTATAATCTAGATGTGGCTTCACGCTGTAGGACGGCCTTCAGACGGGCAGTCCTGCAAGGTCTCCTCTCATAATTCCCTTTCCACCTTTCATGGGGCTTACTGCCAGGGAATTATCCCAAGAGTATTACCTGTTGCAAGAGATGCCCTTGAGGAAGATAGTACAGTTGCATACCTACTGTAACGGTAGATCTTCGTGAGGATCTCTTGCAGCAAGTACGATCTAACTCCTTCTCTAACAGAGCTATTCTTTGTCTCCCCCCAAAAAAAAGGAAAGGTTAGGGGCATCTAAGGTGCCTCAGTTCTCCGCGGTCCTTGCTTGTGAGCTGGAAGCCAACGAGGGAACTAAGCACGGCTGGGGCTGCCCACACCTTTATAGTCACAGGATGATGACGTTTGTGTGGGTGGCCCCTAGGCAAAGACTGCTGGAAGAGTCTGCCATGCAGAAGAGTGCCCTCTGGTGAGGACCCAAGAGTATTACCTGCTGCAAGAGATCCCCTTGAAGATCTATCACGGTAGGTATGCAACTGTACTTTCTAGGGGTGGTATATGATCATCCACACAAACCCACCTCACCTCCCCTGTCTTTGGCGCACACATTCTGCTTCTAGCGGGCAAGATCTGGTGTCAAGGGGTGGAACTGAGGGAGTTACCACCTGGCTGGGTGGGAGGAGCCAGCTTGGAAGACTTTCTGGCAAGCCTTAAAGGGAAAGGACACTGCCAGATAGTGTGGATGTACATCATGTACCACTCCTGTTACAGGTGAATAACCTGTTTTATTTTCCTCTTGCTAGCTCTGCTACTCCCCTTGAGGACCACAGTGGTTTCCTCTTTCTTTTGCTCTTGCTGCAGGGCCTCATGCAGTGGTTTGCTACTAGGTGCAGAGCTTCTGGTACCTTACTGCCCTAGGCGATCGCTCCACTCGGCAAACGAGAGGTTACTAGAGATTCCAAGGGTTTCTTTAAAATCTCCGGTGGCCCGTGCATTCATGTATGCAGCCCCAGCCCTTTGGAATTCTCTACCCTGTCTGCTCTGGGAGTGTGCATCCATGGAGGAATTTAAACAGGCCCAAAAGACCTATCTGTGGTATCAGTTATACTCAACTTGATGTTATTTTATTGGATTTTATGAACCAGTATTTATTGTATTCGTGTTTTATTATATTTTTATCTGAAGTTTAAGGCGCCTTGGTTTTAGAAAGGTGTGGTAAAAATAAAGATTATTATCTTACCCCACTGTTCCACCACTCCCCTTGTGTCATCGTATCCCTGCATAGCCTTCCTAAATTCGTCCTTCATCTTTCCGAAGTCTGTCCTCCTGAAATCCAGGAATCTTCCCTTGTCAATCTTCACCATTCATTACTTCCTGGGTGTAAGCGGGGGCGCGCACCCGTCACGAGAACCTTTTTTTTAAACTTTGGCTATGGCACCGCCCTCGAGGTGGCGACCGTTAGTAGCAACCGACTCCTCCTCCAACTCAGTTCTGTTTCTCCGCCGTCGAGGCAGCACCTGCTCGCGTGTAGGCGTCCTTAACTCGTGCGTAGTGTACCGACTCCTGGTTTTCTTACGCACTCGGCGATCAGTAGAACTGTTCCTTTTTCTATCTAACAGGCGCGGGTGTGTTTCCTACTGTGTTGTAGTCTTGTTAATTTCCCGTTATGTCGGTTCGGGAGCTAGCGCTTTTCTAAGGCGGGCGCTATGCGTCAGTGCTGCTCCTGTGGCGGCATTTCTCCGTCTCGGACTGGCATGAGCGTTTGCCTCGTTGCCTGGGACCCAACCATGATATGGATTACGTGCGATGCCTGTTTCTCGATGGACGCGCGTCCTCCCGAAATCCAGCGTTTAAGCTCAACAAGACATGCCGACCCGAGACGGCGTCGCTCTCAGGATTCTCCGGACAGGTCGTTGAGCCCTTCCCGGTCTATCGGTCGAGGAGGAGGGTCTCCTCGTCTATTCTTGCGAGGGAGGCCTCTTCTGCGGTGTTGGGGGCGTCGTAGTCCCTCCGGGGGCAGCGCGCGGGCACCGCCTCGGCAATCAATCTGCGAGGTGCAGGCTCCCCAGTAGTCGAGGCCCTCGACTTTTAGGCCTGGCTCGGGTGGACCCTACGCCCGCCTTTCGGTGCCGTTTCAGAATCCGGCACCGTTAGCGTTACCGGTGATCAAGCGGCGCCGTTTGGATCGGCGCCGTTCGCGGCACCGGTGATCGGCGGCGCCGTTGGCGGTGCCGCTTTGGGCATGGCGCCGATGGGCGTGGCAGCGCCGTCGGCGTTGCGCCCTGTACCCCGGCGCCCGGTGGCGCCGGCCTTGCCATCCTTCCTCAGGCGGTGCCGGGCCTGCCGGCGCCGTTGGAATGGGAATAGGCCTGGCTGCTACGGTGTGGAAGCGGCGGCGTCACCACTGTACGGGGCGTTGGCGGCCCGTACCTCGAGGACCCCTGGGGTGGCCAGCATCGAGGTCCAGCTGGTCGTCCTGCTCAGAGGCGATGACTTGGGCGTGGACCCATCCTGGCACCCCCACTCTTCGGGGTCTGGGTCCCCGGTGGCTAGGGGTGCCAGGCGGCGTAGCGGGCCCTTCCCTCTGTCCCCCCTACCGTCGTCTCCTGAGGGTTCTCCGGCTGGGGGTGGCCGGGAGCCCCGGGGGGCAGGCGTGGGGGTGACGGAAGGGGAGGCTCCCCTCTCTGGAGGCCAGGTGACAGCTACCCCCCGGAGTGCTGTTGCCCCCTCTAGGGACAGGGGGACGCTGTGGTCGAGGAGGAGGGCCCTCTCGGAGTCTGAGGGGTTGAGGTGCAGGGGGTCTGCCACTCGGTCTTCTTTGGCCACCTCAGGGGGGGTGGCCAGGAGCCGTAGTGCAGAGCCTTGCCCCTCCATCCAGGGTTCTAGGGTGTCCTCCGGCGGCGTTTGTGCGGACTGCCCTTCTGGATCCATGCAGTCCCGGCGTCGTCACGGGGAGGTTCTCTTCCAGGCTCCGCTTCCCCAGAGTTCCGTTCTGCGGCCTGGTCTGATATTCGGGATCCCTCCTACTAGGGCTCCTTTCCCCGGATTCCAGAGCCCTCGCCGAGAGCAGTTGCCTCCTCGGAGGTGCCCCTCTCCCATCTCTCTGCCTTCACCACCCCCGCTCCCAGGCCATGTCGGTCCTACGGGTCCGTTATCCTGGGAGCAGTTCAGGGGTTCTGCGGCGGCCTTCCCCTCATATGTTAGATACATGCATGAGCGGGTCTTTCGACTCTCCCCACTGCCGCAGGAATCCTCTGGACATTCCAGCTCCCCATCATCCTCATCTCCCTCCTCTGAGGGAGAGGAACCCTTCATCTTTCCTCTGATGCTGATTTCACAGAATATCAGCGTTTCCTCTCGAGGATGGTGAGGATCTTGGTTTCCTATGTTGGAGAGTCAGTACCCAGCAGGAGCGAAGAATTCCTTGGTGAATTCAGTGCCCAGCATTTGGTGGTATCTTCCTGGCCTATCCCTTCCAGGAGGCGATTATCCGGTCCTGGCAGTCCCCAGCCTTCTTCTCCAGCCCGGCTGACTGTCAGCGTAGGTATTGTGCCCTCAGAGTCTCTAGGTTCCTTCCAACCCGCCCTCTGGTTTGGTTTACCTAGATACTCCTTCTGGCGCCCGCTGCCTGGCGCACGACCGCCCACCGGATGCGGACTCTCTCCAGTTCGACCGTTGGGGGCGAAGAGTGTTCTCTTCTTCTCGTGCGAGTGCCTGTATTGCATCTCATCAGGCTCACTACGCTGCCTACAACCGGCATTTGTGGTCGATGATGTCCCAGCTGTTGGCATCAATGCCTGAAATGGAGCAAACCAGACAAGCCGTTGCCCTCTCTGCGGTAGGCCTGGAGCTGGCAAGACACCAAGCAAGGGCATCTTATGATGCCAATGAGGTGGCTTCCAGGCTAGTGGGGACAGCGATCTGCATCAGGCGGACGGCATGGCTTCGTCTTTCCAGGTTGTCACCCCTGGCCCGGCATAGGGTGATTCGCTCCGCCTTCCAGGGGACCCGTCTTTTCTCCTCTAGAGCTAGGGAGACTTTTACAGGGGGCTCCTCCGTCTCCTCGTCCTCGGGAGGCACCTCCTAGCTCTTCCCCACTTAGGCTTTCTGAATAAGCCAGGGTCTTCTCCTTCTGTTTCTCACCAGCAGAAGGCTGGGGTCTTGTTCCCTCAGGGTATGGCCTCTTCCCCCCTCCGAGAGGAAGAGAGCTTAATACTCACCCAAGAAGTAATGAATGGTGAAGATTTACAAGGGAAGATATGAAAATTACGTACCTACCGTAATTCTTGATCTTCTCTTGCATCTTCCATTCATTACACCATCCCCACCATCCCCTCAGTGGCCTCTTCCTGTGGCTTCTCCACCTCCCGTCTCCTTCCTCTCTCTGCAAAATACATATAAAAAAAAAAACTATAAAAGATAGGAAGAGTTGCTCAATTTTTCCAAAAAAAAAAAAATCTATATCTGGGGGGTTCTTGTTTCTCAGAAAAATTATTTACTCCAAGATTCTTGGGCCATCTAGTGGATTTGCATTGGCGATCAAACTGCACAACTATATCTTGCCATCCCTCGGGCGAGATCCTCTGGGGTTTTAGCCTGGCTCAGGCTATTCAGTTTTGATCCTGCAATCCCGTGCTCCAGCTATTGCCCTAGAATCAAAAACCCTCCCTTCTCTAATTCTTGCCTTGCAGAGGCGGAGGCAGGCACGCCTGTTTTTCTTTTTTCTAAAAAAAAAAAAAAAAGGAAAAAATGCTGAGGAACTCTCTTCGACTGCTATAGGCATTCTGGTATTGGGTCATGCCCTAGCCTGCAAATGATTATCTGTAAAAAAAAAAAAAAAGGAAAACAAACAAGAAGGGAGATGAGAGGGCAGGCAACCCTTCTCGTGAGATTTTGATGATTGTTTTTTCTTTTCAAGTGTCCTCCTGGACAGTTTTACAGAAGAGCAGTACTGACCATAACCAATCCCAGCCAGCCTAAGCCTCTGGCCTACCTTGGCAGGTCCATCTGAGTCCCACTTCTATCTTCAAAACGCCTGAAAGGCTTACATTATCCATTTCTAAACCCCTGAGCAGCGCTCTCATGCCTGGGTTTATTCTTCCTCCTCGGGTGTCCTCCGGTTAAAGGCCTTGCGCCAGGAGCCGAAGGGGTATCAACAACAATTGCATGTTGAAGATGAGGACTATGCCCTCCTGAGTCTGTCTAGCGGGTTTGGTGAACCTTCTCTTCAGCTCTATCTCAGAGATTCTTGCTTCCCTGTTAGTTGAGCCTTCAGCTATAAGCTAACTATGCTCGTTGGGCATTCTGGTCCCTTCAACATCCCATCTCTCTCTTCTCTTCTTCTTCTTCATCTTTGTCATTTCCTTCCTTTTCTCTCCTCCTAAGAGCCCAGGTAAGGAGGCCCTGCAGTCCCTAGGTTGGGATACTCTTATCTCCTCTGTCCTTCCTCCATCGGCTTATTCCTTTTCAGTTCATTCTTCCTTGCTTTGCTATCCTTGGCTATCTTGCCTCGCTATCTCTATTCTCTGCTTTCGCTTTTGCCTCTCTGGCTCACAGAACTGAGTTGGAGGAGGAGTGAGTCGCTACTAACGGCAGCCCCTCGCGCATGGCCTTGTAGCGTCACTCTCGAGGCGGTGCACGAATTCAGCAAAGTTAAAAAAGCGCTCCCGTGAGGGGTGCGCGCCTCCGCCTTACACCCAGGAAGTAATGGTGAAGATATAAGAGAAGATCAAGAATTACGGTAGGTACGTAATTTTCATTTCTAGTCTATGTGTGGCTAGCCTCCTATGATGTCCTTATGGTGAACCCCACAGCTCAATGGTCACTAGTCCCTAGGTTCTTCCCCACTGTGACTTCCTTTATTCTATCCCCATTGCTTAGGACAAGATCCACAATTGTATTCTACCTTGTAGGTGCCCTGACTAGCCGTGTGTGACCTGCCCTTTGCAGAGATTGCAGTAATCCCTTACTCCTGGCTGAGGCTTCCCCCGGGATGCTCCAGTCCACATCTGGCAAGTTGAAGTCACCCATCAGCAGCAATTTGCCCATTGTTCCCATGTTTTCTATAGTCTCCAGCAGTTCTTTGTCTACATCCTTCGCTGGCCCCGATGGCTTGTATATCACTCCCATTCTAAGTACTGTTTCTCTCCTCACCTCCAGGGTTACCCACAGCACCTTTGCGCCCCCCCTTGTCTTGTGGGACTGTCGCTTTTATCCCTTCCCTGATGTACAATGCCACCCTTCCCCCTTCTTGCCTTTCCTGTCCCGCCTGTGCAGCATGTACCTGGGAATGGCTAGAGTAATGAGCTGTGATATGCCTGTGTGGTAGTCTTTTTTTGGTAACCAGGTAAGACCCTCTAGGCACAATACCTATTTTCAGGGGTGACACATGGACACTAGGAAGGAGGTTTTGACTTGCGTAGGGTCACAGTATGCAGGAGATGTTGGGAATCAAACCTAGGTCTGCTGGATGCTCATTCACAGCTCATTAATCTGTAGGTTATACAGCCAGCCATGTGCCACTGTTTATAAGTTTAGTTCATTTTGATAAATACGCAAGAGATTAGATGATGTCACAAACCATTGAGCCAGCAGAGCTCATTTATTTCCAGCAATGTCTTGTCATGTTTTGGAACAGTCATATTATGAACATATGCTTCTGCCAGCAGAAACCGGCCTCATGATCCATCAAGTCTGCTCGAGTGTGCAGCTAGCACCCCAGATTGCAGCTGCCCCACCCCCTCTCCCCCAGGAAATTCTCAGCCCTACCTACACAGACGATCCCCCAACCCCCATTCCCTGTCCCATGCCCTTTTGAAACTACCCACTGTCTTGCATGCTGTCACCTTCAGGTAGGGCATTCCATTTCGACACCACCCTTTCCGTGAAATAATATCTCTTCATCTCTTGCCTAAATCTGTTCCCTTCTAATCTTAGCCCATGCTCTCTCGTGTCCCTTCCCTTTCTCAGCCTAAATAACCTTTATGTTTTATAATTACTGATAGTTTTTTGTTTAGAAAAAAAGTGAAGACAAGGCAGTTTTTTTTTTTTTATTAACATTATCTGTAAAAAAATCTGCTAAGTTCTTAGTACTATTCTGGCTGAAGGAGAAGATATGTGGCAGCAAAGTGTCATGTCTGTCAGGGGGCACGTGACTGCATCTTCCAACTGTGGAGTTCTTGAACAATGGAGAGCGAGCCTTCAAAGGCCGTAATAATTGGTTATTACCGCATTTGCAGGTTATTAGGCCTTTTTAAACGACACGAAAACAGTGGGATGAAAGGGGGTCACCAGTAATTATTATCAAATAACATGAAATACATTACTGTGAATTAATTTAATGTGAAAGGTATATAAAGGAACAGTCACCACCAATGGCTCCCACACTCAAGTGTGGGGCTGGTCTTAATGTGCACTTTGGGCCCGATTCTAGTACAGTTACGCCTGGCGTAACAGCACTTGCGCCAAGTAGAATGGCGCATGTAGCAAGTTACGCCAGCAGTTGCAACATGTGCGATTCTACAAAGTGGCCTGTGACATGGTGCAGGCCACTTGTGCCAAACAGCTGTTACTCCCACAGTTGCACCATAAACCCCCTGCGACATGGAGGTAGGGGGTTTACGGCAGCAGTTGCGCCCCATTCCAGAAGGGCAGCAACAAAGTCCCCAATGTCGGGGATTCTACAAGAACCACCAGAGGAGAACTGGCAATGTAAGTTACACCAGCTTTTAGCTGGTATACCTTACGGACGCCCCCCCCCTCCGGGTCCTGTAGACCTGGCATCAGTCATGCACAGTTCACCCCAGCATACCCTGGGTACCCTATGCATGCCCACACCCTGCCCCGATCCCTACATTATTTCCCACAGGGCTGCCCACACCCCTGCCCCTGAAGCTTGGTAACTGCCTCAGAGCTCCACACCAACTGCCTCCCGCATTCACCTAGATATGCCCTCGAGGTGGTGCATCAACCCCCCCACCTGTGCCCCGACCCCCAGTTGAAACCGCAAATGCGGCAAGTCTGGTTACCAAAATGAACAAAATAAAAGAATATATTGTGTTCCCTTTTCTCGATTCACCATGTGAATGCTGTTCTGAAGAGCACTAGAGGATGCTATTTCTGGTTGCTGTTATTGCAAGAGGAAATAGTGGCTTCTGATTGTTGGCACCGGGTGCAGCAAGGCACAAAAGGGCATGGTGTGGGCAGTACACAAATACCCAGCCCTGGCAGTCTAGTGGCCCCGCACCCAGCCATGCCAGTCCACCTAGTACCCCCCACCTGCCCCTAGCCGGCGACTGGCATAGCCCACCTCTCACCTCCACGGCCAGCTGCCGACTGAGTTCCATAGTAGCGCTACTGTACAGATGCGCTCAGAATTTAATTTCTGAATGCGTCTTTACTGTAGTGCTACGAGACTCATTCAGCAACTGGCCGTGAAAATGATGAGTATGCCAAGTCCCAGCTGAGGGACGGTGAGGGGTGCTGAGTGGACTGGCACAGTGAGTGAGGAGCCACTAGACTACCAAGGGCATGTCTGGATGTGTACGCATTTGCGTGTAGGTGACTCAGGGTGAGAGCACGGGTGGGGGTTGATTACTGCCCTGCGGGACATATTGGGTGGATTCGGGGGGCAGTTGGTGTGGCAGCCTGCTGGTGAGTTACTGGAGGTGTCTGGGCGGGGTGTGGGCAGCTGCAGAGGGTGCCTCGTAGCTTGCTTGGGCATGGGGCACTTGCAACCTGTGGTTGCAGTTTGTAGTGATGCTCGCTTGTGGCACGCCTCTGTTCGTGTACTCTGGTCAGTCAAGTCACAGGACTTGACAGCGGAGACGCTGCCCCTACTAGAATAGGGTGATGGTCAATGTTGCAGTTGCGGTTGGCGCAAGTTGTGTTTGCCGGCGACTTCTGCCAACCTTTTAGAATCGGACCCTTGTGTGCAGAAACCTTTTTGTTTAACTCACTGTTTACTGTAGTGTAGTAGATTGTACAAGACTGACCTTGCTTTGTTGCAGGCTGACATCCTCTGTTACTCCAAATCCAAGAATCTCCTGTAGATGACATTGGATCACTAGACAGCAGTGGGAAGATTTGGTGGCCTGCAGTGCATGTTAGATTTATATAAGCTCTGATCTTTGGTTTGCTGGTCCCAATGTCCTCCATGGGCTGTGTACAGTCCCAGAGGACTGTACTTGGCTCTTGGAGAAAAGCAGCCCTGGAAATTGTCAGATGATGGATCATAAAAGCTGTAACATGCACTTCAGGCTATTGAATCACCCATTGCTGCTTACTGCTTTGATGTTGACTGCAAGGGATTTTGGGATTTGTAGTAAGACAGCCTACAACTAAGCCAAATTAGTCTGACCTAATTTACTATAGTACAGTAAACCAACATGTTTCTGCCCTCAAAGTGCATATTGGGACCAGCTCTTTGTGCTGACTGTTCCCCTTTGCTCACTAAAGGTTTGTTTCCTGTAGAGGTAGTGATTCAGTGTTTGGTCTAACATCCAGTCATCGTTATCCAAGTTATTACTCCTCTTTTGGGGGGGGGGGGGGAGACGGATACTGTACCCAAAATAAATGCCATAAGGGGTTTAAAAAGTGGAAAACCTGAGAACAAGGGAAGGTGTTGAGATGTTAAGCCTTGTATTAAAATCCGCAAAAGAAAATGTAGAGTTTAAAATATTTTGCATTCTTTTTAACTTTTTTGCATGCAGTTTAAAAGGGTTATATATTTAAAAGGATCCAGCGATCTTCCTGGACATAAAGTCTCCACCACTCATTCACACTAATGGGAGTATGCTGGAGGTGCAAGGACCCAGCAGGAGCCAAACTTTTTCAGGAGGGCGAGTGTCGAGGTGGAGCCGCAAGGGAGCAGCACCGCAAGCTAGGCTCATGCAGTATAGACCACCTCAGTTCCTTTTTTCCCCCGCAGTTGAGTGCGCTTCAGTGATGACATTGCTCGCCCACCGGGAGTCAAACTTCAAACAGCAGATTAGTTTTCAGTTTTATTATTTTGTATATTATCATGAATAGTACCAATTACATTTTAATGAAA
Source organism: Neoceratodus forsteri (assembly GCA_016271365.2). NCBI lineage: Eukaryota > Metazoa > Chordata > Ceratodontiformes > Ceratodontidae > Neoceratodus > Neoceratodus forsteri. The sequence goes on from CM057450.1 coordinate 1,690,283,104, forward strand.
TATACTTACTTGTACCCTCCATTGACAGCCGACCATGAGTGGGGCAGGTGACGTTAGGAAGACTTTGCATGAAAGCTGTTCAGTCAGCCAGGCTGGGTCTGGTCTGCCGCCATCTCCGGGGGCAACAGACGGTCCAGTGCTCGGGTGGGGGGGCAGTTCCTTCAGAAGCATAAAAAGAAACTGTCCCATTCACGGCACCGTTCATCCTTGAGTTCTTTGGCCCACCGATCGAAGAAGAAACAGCATCACTCGATGTTCCCTTTGGTACATCTGCGCATAGAAGGTCGGTCGGCAGAGGCCAGTCTCTGCCTTTTTCGGAGTCACTGGTTTCTGTCCCTGGTGGCCAGCTTCTTTGACACCAGAGCCCCTCTCCACCTATTCGAGGGGTGTCCGGTGAGCAGTTTCACTATTGGGCCACTCTTATGGAGCAGAGGGCTTGGAGATTGTCCCAGCTGCCCAAACCAGCCAGTCTGTCACCGGGGCCTTCAGGCCTGTCGGTTTCTGATCGGCAGGTGGGGCGGTTAGGATGTCCTAGTCACGCGGCGCCTCCTTTGGTGCCGTCGACTCTGCGCTCCGGTGCCTAGCCCCCTCATATGGCTGCAGCGCAGGTGTCCACACCGATGCCTCTATCTCCTGCCATTTTTCATTCTTTTCCTTCAAACTGTAGTTCGCAGACTTCTGCGGTACTGGCTTCTCTGGCGCGGGGGTCTATTGCGGAACCATGTGAGATGTCTGCACCATGCACAGTGCCACATCCCCTGTCTGCAGTGCCAGGGTGGTCTCCGTGCCATGTGTGGTACCACACACCCTGTCGGCACCGCACCTCCTACTGGTGCCACTTTGTGTCTGTGCCGCGCCTCTACTCTGCGCCACTCTCTTCGGCGGCGGTGCCGCTCCATGTTTTCCAGAGGTTCTCGACACCAGTTCTACCTCCTCCTCTTCTTCCTCCTGGTTTTCACTCCTTTCCTGTCTATACAGTACTCCCTTGGACTGTCAGGAGATGATACTGAGCCTGATCCTGATCTTTGGCTGGGTAATGATTTTGATGCCAAGACTGCCCCAGGGGCAGGGATCAATCCTTCTGCAGAGCCTGTGATCAAAGACCTTTCCTTTAAGTCTCTGCTCAAGAATTTAAATTCTACCCTTTCTCTTCAGACCACGGAAATCAATCCTAGGAAGTTTCTACGCATCCAGTATCTACATGTTCCGGAAATTCCTACAGAATTAACCCCTCCGGTGCAGCCCTCTTTCGAGAGACTTTCAGATTGTGTGGAACAACCTGGCTCTTATTCCCTCTGTGGCTAAGTCCATAGATAGGAAATATACCCCTCCCAAGGATCGCCCCATCTTAGCCTCACAAGCCTTTGCCGATGCAGTCATGGTCCTGGCAGAGAATGATAAATATGTCCTTCCTCAGGAATCCACAGCTTGTCCTATAAACAAAGAATCTTGCATCGATCGGCACCTTGGGTAAGCGAGTCTTTGCTGCTTCAACTCTGGGCATGGGTATTGCTAGCTACCAGGGTTATTTTTCTCAATACAAATATGTTCTTTGGCATTTGCTCAAAGCAATGTTAGAAGCTCTGCCAGAGTCTGAGATTAACTCAGAGTTACTACAGACCATTACTAGATGTATCGAGTCCAATAATCAACAGTGTAAAGCTGCAATTGAAGCTTTCAATGCTACTTCCAGAGCGGTGGCAGCTGGCATTTGCACCTGCCACCACTCATGGTTGCGTACTTCTGGCTTCATAAATGACACCCAACAAAAAGTCATGGCCTTACCCTTCGATGTTATGTATCTGGGCCTCAAGTGGAACAAGTACTAGAGGCTACTCAGAAGACTAGGTCTGCCATTAAGACAGCTAGACCCTCACCCACTCCCTCTCGAGGGGGTGGGAATAAGTGTCAGTTTCATAACCATCAGTCCTTTCGTGGCAAAGGCAGAGGAGGCTTTAACAGAAACCAAACTCCTCAGCCGCAAAAGAAAACTCAGAGGGCACAAGGCCCAAAAGCACCCAGTGCTACCCTCTTGAGTTTACAGCCCAGGTCCCACCTCAGCTGTCCAAGGGGGACTCTTCTTCAGCAGTAGGACAACATCTGACTCATTTCTGCGACCAGTGGAAGTCTATAACATCAGACAAATGGATTCTCAGGATAATCTGCAAGGGGTACACTCTCAACCTGTCAGACTCCTCCGGATCGTCCTCCCAAGCGACAGCCCAGGCTATCTGCTGTGCAGTCAGACCTTGTTTCCGATGTACAAGGCCTTCTGAACAGCAGGGCAGTAGAAGTAGTTCCAGTGGACCTGTGAAACACAGGTTTCTACTCCCACTACTTTCTGGTTCCAAAGAAAACTGGCGGCATGCGCCCTATTCTCGATCTCAGAAAGTTAAACAAGTTCCTCTACAAGGAAAAGTTCAAGATGATATCAGTCGGTACCCTGTTACCTTTGATTCATCAACTTGATTGGCTAGCCTCGCAGGACACCTACCAACACATTCTTATACACCCAAAGCACCACAAGTACCTAAAGTTCGTGGCATTGGGTCAGCACTACCAATTCAGAGTCCTGCCCTTTGGGCTATCCTCAGCACCTCGAGTCTTTGCAAAGTGCTATGCAGTTCTCGCAGTGCATCTAAGGAAAATCAGAATCCAGGTATTCCCATATCTGAATAACTGGCTTCTCGCAAGCCCCTCCAGACAAGAGACTCTAGAGGCTGTGGCTACGGCCTCAGACTTCCTCATGTCCATGGGAGTTCTGTTCAACCTGAAAAAGTCACAGCTGCAGCCTTCCCAGAAGCTTCTCTTCATAGGAGCCCTTCTGGACACCTCCTGCACAAAAGCCATCCTTCCAGAAGACGGAAGGAGCGATATCCTTCAGATGGCCTGCTCATCAGAGAGAACAGCTCAGTTCAAGTTCTTTCGATGCAGCAGATGCTGGGTCTCATGGCATCCTTGGTGTTCACTGTACCTCTGGCACATCTCCACATGAGAACTTCTCAGTGGATACTCAGCACTCAGTGGTCACCAACCACTCGCCCTCAGTCTTTTCACAGCAAGGTGACAGAACCATTGAAACGGTAACTCACCTGGTGGTCTCAGGAGGACAACCTTCAGGAAGGATATTCCTTTGCCCCTCTAGATCCCCAGATCTCCATTACCACAGATGCATCCTTACTGGGCTGGGAAGCTCATTGCCAGGATCTCCACACCCAGGGCATATGGACCCAGGATGAGTCCCAACTTCACATAAATGTTTTGGAAATGAGGGCCGTCCACTATGCAGTCTGAGCTTTGAAGGACATACTCTGTCACAAGACCATTCTCCTTCAAATGGACAACAAGGCAGTGATGTATTACATCAACAAGCAGGGCAGTGCACACTGTTACCCATTGTGCAGGGAAGCAATGAGAGTGTGGGAATGGTGCCTAGAGCACAAGGCTCTGATTCAGGCAGTCTACCTGCCAGGAGTACAAAATGAACGGCAGACTGTCTCAGCAGAACAGACACAGATCCTCACGAGTGGTCTCTCGACTTAACCGTCATTCAGTCACTCTTCAAAGAGTGGGGAACTCAGGACTTGGACCTTTTTGCATCCCCACTCAATGCAAAACTGCCTCTCTTCTGCTCCAGAAATCCAGGACCTGGCGCTTTTTGTCAGGATGCATTCAGGCTGTGGTCGACAAAATGCTTTCTGTACGCATTTCCTCCTCTTCCTCTAGTTCAGTGTGTGCTGCTCAAACTGGAGGCACAGTGGGGGCAAACTGATTCTCATTGCCCCATTTTGGCCTCGCCAGGTCTGGCTTCCTCTAATCAACAGGCTGTCAGGGAAAACCTCCTCGAAACCACTTCCACTCCAGACAAATCTTTTGACCCAGGCCCTGTAGTTCATCCCAACCTGAGGTCCCTTCACCTCCACGCCTGGCTCCTGAGGAGATTGAGGTGAACAGGTTTAACGTTCTCATAGAGTTTCAGATATTCTACTCCTAGCTAACGCGCAAACCAGCTACTCGAAAAAAGTACACAGCTAAGTGTAAGCGTTTATCTGGTGTGCGAAATCATCTTGGAATCCCTTTTCATGCCCACCAACTATTATTATTAAGTATAAAGTATTGGAGTCTCTCTTAGACCCTGTCTAACTCATGTCTCCAGTACTCTACAGTCGAAGTTCATCTTTGCGCAACTTCCGCATACCATGAGCCTGTACTTTCTATGTCCTTGGCTCAGTTACCTGTAGCTAAATGGTTTCTTAAGGGCATTCCACATACCAGACTGCCCATTAGATGTCCAGTTGCAGCCTGGGACATTAATCTCATGCTAGACATGCTCACTCGTAAACTCTTCGAGCCTCTAGCCACTTGTGAATTGTCATTTCTAACTTGGAAGACTACCTTCCCGGTGGCTATTACTTACTCCCGTAGAGTATCAGAAATGCACGCTTTGGTCACAGACCCTCCATACACTGTATTTCACAAGGACAAGGTGGTTCTTAGGACTCCTAAGTTCCTTCCTAAGGTTGTCTCGGAATTTCATTTGAATCAACCTTTAGTCCTTCCTACCTACTTTGCGAATTTCCAGAATGAAGGGGAGCGTACCCTTCAGTCTTTGGATGTAAAGAGAGCTTTGCGGTTCTACCTGGAGAGGACAAAAGAGATCCTCAAGGCTCAACAGCTGTTTGTCTCCTTCAGCATGACCTGGCTGGGTCAACCTGTTGCTGTCAGGTGCATTTCAGCATGGATAGTGGCATGCCTTTGCCACTGCCACTCCATGGCACAGGTCAAGCTGGAAGGCAGAGTGTATGCTCACTCTACCAGAGCAGTCACAGCATCTCTGTCCGAAATCCGCAACATGCTCATTGTGGACATCTGCAGTGCGGCCTCTTGGAGCTCCATGCATATGTTTGTAAAGCACTACGCCTTGGATGTCCATGCCAGACAACATCAGTCCTTTGGTAGGACAATCCTTAATGGACTTCTGTCCTAAGTGAGTATCTCTTCTGCCACCCATCTCGGGGGGGGGGGGATTATTTTAGCTCGGTATTCTCCCATTATTGTGAATGAGTGGTGGAGACTTTATATCCAGGAAGATATAGAAATTACGTACCTACCATAATTCTTGATCTTCTTGGTCGAAGTCTCCATCACTCGTTCACACGCCCACCATCCACCAAGCTCATTTCTCTGTTTATGGTCTTCACTCCTATAATCGGGCTGTGAAGACTTTGTTCTTTGACCCTTCTTACACGGGTCATTCGGACTGTCTTATGTCTGATATTTAGGTTAGTCCTCTCTAGGTTAGTTATTCTGCACCTCCTCGGGGGGGTACTGAGGTGGTTGGAGGCTCAACACTGAGGTAGTCTATACCGTGCGAGCTTAGCTCGCGATGCCACTCCCTCACGGCTCCACCTCGGCACCGGCCCTCCTGAAAAAGTTTGGCTTCCACTGGGTCCTAGCGCCTCCGGCGTACTCCCATTAGTGTGAATGAGCGGTGGAGACGTCGTCCAAGAAGATCAAGACTTATGGTAGGTACATAATTTTTATTTTTTGTCTCAGAAAATTTGAGAAACTTACAACTGAGGGATCTTCCTGGACATAAATTCTCCACCACTCATTCACACTGTTGGGATCTACTCCGGAGGCTCTAGGACCCAGCGAGAGCAACTTTTTTGCAAGAGGGTCGACGCCAGAGATGGAGCTGTGAGCCTCAGCTCATGCGGCAATGATTGTCTCAGAGTCGACCCTCCAACCGCCTCAGTTCTAGTTTTCCCAGACGTTGAGTGCGCTTCAGTGACATCGCTCACCCGCCGGGAGTCAGACTTCAAACTAGCAGCATAGTTTTCAGTTTATTGTTTTTTAATTTATCTCTATAAGTACCACTTACTTTTAAACTTTACTTCTTAAGAAAAAGAAGTCTTCAGCCTCCATTGACGGAGTCGACCATGAGCAGGTCAGGTGATGGTAGGGAGACTTGGTATAAAAGCTCGTCAGTCAGCTGGGCTGGGTCCAGTCTGCCGCCCTCTCCGGAGTGGAGTCTGACAACGGACGGTCCAATGCTCGGGGATGAGTGGTTCCCGCGAAAGCATAAAAGAAAACAGTCCCATTTTCGGCACCGTTTGGCCTTGAGCTCTTCTTCGGCCCACAAGTCAAAAAAGAGAAGGCATCACTTGAGATCACCTTCTGATATGTCTTCGCGTCAACGGTCGGTCATTGGGGCCAGGTGCCGGTCTCCTGCTCTGGAGTCACCAATTTCTATCTCTGGTGACCGACCTTTTCGACTTCGGAGCCCTTCCCCGCCTATTGAAAGGGCTTCCGATGAGCAGTTTCTTCAGTGGGCGCTCTTATGGAGCAATGGGCTCGGAGATTGGTCCAGCTGCCTGGCCCAGTCACTCCGAGGACTTCGGGCCCTTCGGGGGAACAGTTAGGGCAGTTGGACCTTCCTAGTCATGCGGCGTCATCTTCAGTGCTGTCGACTCTGCACTCAGGTGTTTTCCCCCCTCACATGGCTGAGGCGCCAGGGGCCTCACTGATGCCTCTTTCTACTGGTTTTCTTCGTCCTTTTTCTTTGAATTGCAGTTTTCAGAGCCCTGGGATGCTCTCGTCGTCGATGGGTCTGTCGACGCCATACTTAGCACCGATGTGTCTGTCGGCACCATTCTCGGTGTGGCCGATGGCGCCGTCCTCAGTGCCACTGGGGTTGTCGGCGCCGGGGGCTCTCTCAGCGCCGCAGGCTCTGTTGGCACCATCTGTGGCACCATGGTCTCTGTTGGTGCCGTGTGCTGGGCTGTTTCTGATGGCACCAACTCCCTTGCTTCCAGCGCCGTGTTCCTCTTCAGCAGCGAGGCTTGGTGCGGTGCCGTCCAGCCTTCAGGGATTCTCAACTCCGATTCCTTTCTCTTCTTCATTTCCTTGTGATTTTCACTCCTTTCTTGTCCATACAGTCCCTCCTGGACTGTCAGGAGATGATATTGAGCCTGACTCAGATCTTCAACTGGGTGATGATGTTGAAGGAGCAGGGATCAATCCTGCCACAGAGCCTGTGGTCGAAGACCTGTCATTTAAGTCTCTGCTGAAAAATTTAAATTCTACTCGCTCTCCAGGCTACAGATATCAATCCTGGGAAGCTTTTGAGACTCCAATACCTACATGTCCTGGAGATCCCTATGGATTTAACTCCTCCGGTACAACCATCCTTTGAGACACTCTCAGATAGTATGGAATAATCCCACTCTCATCCCTTCTGTGGCTAAGTCCATAGACAGAAAGTATGTTCCTCCCAAGGATCGACCCATTTTGGCCTCCCAGGCCTTTGCTGACCCCATTGTAGTCCTAGCAGAGAATGATAAGGCCGTTCTCCCTCAGGCATCTACAGCCCGACCTATAAATAAAGAATCTCATAAGATAGACACCTTAAGTAAGAGAGACTTTGCTTCCTCCACCCTGGGTATGTGTATTGCCAGCTACCAGGGCTATTTCTCCCAATATGAGTATGTTCTTTGGCATTTGCTCAAACAGATGATGGAAGCTCTGCCCAAGTTGGACACTAGTTCAGAGCTACTTCAGACCATAACCAGGGGTATCAAGTCCAACAACCCACAGGTTAAAGCAGCTATGAACGCTTTTGATACTGCCTTCCAAGCGGCGGCGGCAGGCATTTGCACCCATCTTCACTCCTGGCTACGTACTCCGGGCTTCACGAATGATGCCCAGCAACAGGTCATGGCTTTACACTTCGACGGTATGTATCTGTTTGGACCTCAAGTAGAGCAAGCGCTGGAGGCCACACAGAAGACTAGGTCTGCCATTGAAATGGCTCGACCCACTCCCACCCTTTCTCGGGGGGGGTGTCAACAAGCATCAATTTCATAACTGTCAGTCCTTTTGGGGCAAGGGCAGGGGAGGTATAAACAAACACCACAACCCCCAGCCTCAAAAGAAAATGCAACAGAAGGCGCAAGAGCCCAAAGTGACCAGTACCACCTTCTGAGTTTCTGGCCCAGGTCCCACCTCAACTGCCCGAGGGGGACTCTTCCTCAGTGGTGGGAGGACATCTGACTCAGTTCTACAGCCAGTGGAAATGCATAACATCAGACAAATGGGTCCTCCAGATAATCAGCGAGGGGTACTCTCTCAGCTTTTCAGAAACCCCTCTGGATCATCCCCCAAATGGCAGCCCAGGCTGTCAGCAATTCAGTCAGACCTTCTTGCCTCCAAAGTACAAGGCCTTCTGAACAACAGGGCAGTAGAAATAGTTCTGCTGAATCAACAAAATACAGGTTTCTACTCCCATTACTTCCTGGTCCCAAAGAAAACCTGTGGCATGCGCCCCATTCTGGACATCAGAAAGTTAAACAAGTTTCTTCCCAAGGAAAAGTTCAAGATGATTTAGCTAGGGACCCTTTTACCCTTGCTTCATCAACATGATTGGCTAGCTTCCCTGGACATGCAGGATGCCTACCAACATATTCCTATACACCCAAAGCACCACAAATACCTAAGGTTTGTGGCGCTGGGTCAACATTATCAGTTCAGAGTCTTGCCCTTTGGGCTGTCCTCAGCGCCGCAAGTTTTTACAAAGTGTGCAATTCTCACAGTGCACCTCAGGAAAATCGGAATACAAGTGTTCCCATATCTGGATGACTGGCTGCTAGCATGTCCCTCCAAACAAGAAACTGGACGACATAGCCACAGCTTCAGACTTCCTCACATCTGTGGGAGTCCTACTAAATGTCAACAAATTGCAGTTGCAGTCCTCCCAGAAGCTCTTCTTTATAGGAACTCTTCTGGACACCTCCTGTTCGAAAGCCTTTCTTCCAGAGGACAGAAGGAGCAATATTTTACAGATGGCCCGGTACATCAGAGAGAACAGCTCAGTTTGAGCTATCTCAGTGCAACAGATGCTGGGTCTCATGGCATCCTCAGTGTTCACTGTACCCCTAGCATGTCTCCACATGAGAACCTTTCAGTGGATGCTCAGTACTCGGTGGTCTCCAACCACTCATCCTCAGTCCTTTCTCATCAAGGTGACAGAACCTCTAAAGAAGTCTCTCACCTGGTGGTCACAAGAGGACAACCTTCTGGAAGGGTATCCCTTTGCTCCTCTGGATCATCAGATATCCATTATCAGGGACACGTCCCTGATGGGGTGGGGAGCTCACTGTCAGAATCTCCACACCCAAGGCACGTGGACTTAGGTCAAGTCCCAACTGAACATAAACGTCCTGGAAATGAGAGCTGTCCTCTATGCAGTCCGGGCTTTGAAGGACATTCTCTGTCACAAGAACATTCTCCTTCAAATGAACAACAAAGCAACGATGTATTACATCAACAAACAGGGCGGTGCACACTCTTACTCTTTATGCAGGGAAGCAATGAAAGTGTGGGAATGGTGCCTAAAGCACAAGGCTCTAATTCATGTGGTTTACCTGCCAGGAGTGCAGAACGAACTGGCAGACCGTCTTAGCAGAACGGAGATAGATCCTCACAAATGGTCTCTCAACTCAACCATAGTTCAGTCACTATCCACAGAGTGGGAACTCCAGAACTGGACCTTTTTGCATCCCCACTCAACACAAAACTGCCTCTCTTCTGCTCCAGAAATCCAGGGCCTGGCATTTTCTGTCAGGATGCGTTCAGGCTGCAATGGACAAAATGCTTTCTATACGCTTTTCCTCTAATTCAGGGGGTATTTCTCAAATTCGAGTCTCAGGGACAAAATGATACTCATTGCTCCCTTCTGGCCTCAACAGATATGGTTTCCACTACTCAGCAGTTTGTCAGAAACCCCTCCAAAGGCAATTCTCCTTCAGATGAACCTTCTGACCCAGGGTCTCATGGTCCATCTCAATCTGAGGTCACTTCACCTTCACCCTTGGCTCCTAAGGAGATAGAGGTGAATAGGTTCAATGTCTCTCAAAGAGTTTCAGATATTCTATTGGCTGCACGCAAGCCAGCCACCAGGAAAACCTACACAGCAAAATGGAAGCGTTTTCTCTGGTGTGCAAAATCCTCTTTGAACCCTTTTTCCTGCCCACCAAATAAAGTCTTAGAGTACTTTTTAGACCTCGCAAATTCAGGTCTACAGTCAAAGTTCACCTTTGTGCTATTACAGCCTATCATGGGCCGATACTTTCTCTGTCACTGGCTCAATGACAGTTGGCTTAGGTCAAGTAGTTGAGGTTTCTTAAAGGTATTCTGCATGCCAGACCCCCTATCAGACGTCCGGTCGCAGCCTGGGACATTAATCTCATGCTAGATATGCTCACTCGAAAGCCCTTCGAGCATCTAGCTACCTGTGAGCTGAAATTCCTCACTTGGAAAACGGACTTCCTGGTGGCCATCACCTCAGCTCGCAGAGTCTCTGAAATACATGCTTTGGTCTCAGACCCCCGTACACTGTATTTCATAAGGACAAAGAAGATCTTCCCTTGTCAGTCTTCACCATTCATTACTGCTTGGGTGTCAGCCAGAGGCACGCACCCACCACGGGAGGGATTGTTTTTTTGGGAGAGGAGTCGACGGCGCCACCCCCAGGAGCGACGCACTACATGGTGTGTGAGGGGTGGCCATTAGGTGCTGCAGGCTCCTCCATCCCGGTTCTGTTTCTCCCGCCGTCGAGGCTGCACCTGCTGTGCGTGTAGAGTGTTTTCCTAGTGTGCCATTTGGCCTAATTCGTAGTTCGAAGTGACTCCTTCATCCAGATTCAATTTTTACCAATGCTGTTGACTCCGGTAAGTCCGTTCCATTTTATTTTTCAATGGCACCAGGAGCTTTTCTCTGTTTTTGGTTATTTTCTCATCATGCCGAGTTCAGGAGCTAAGCGAAAGTCGAAGGCGGGCCGTGCCTCTATGCGTCGGTGCTCCTGTGACCGGCATTTTTCCATGACGGACCAGCATGATGTCTGCTTTCGGTGCCTGGGACCTAACCATGATATGAACAGATGCGATGCCTGTTTCTCGAAGGACCACCATGTTGTTGAAGTCCGCGCATTCAAAATCGGCAGTGCCCTGACGACTTTTGGAGGATGGCATCATTCTTGGGGCTCCCAGGCCAGGTCTTTAGACCCTTCCTCTGGGTCCCCTCCCAGGCCTATATGGTCAGGTGAGGAGGAGGTCTCCTCATCTTCAAGCCTTGCCAAAGAGGAGGCCTCTTTCACGGTGTTGGGGGAACATTGTGGTCACTCCCAGGGCTGCAGTGGAGACACCATCTCGGCAGTCACCTCTTTGGAGGTGTAGGCTCCCCCAATGTCATGGCCCACGGTTTCTGGGTCTGGCATTGGTGGACTTTTCGACATTGCCCTCCGGTGCCGGCTCAGATCCTGGCACCATTCGGGACGGTGCCGTGTGTGGTGCTGCATTGGTTTACGGCATTGCTCGTGGCGCCATAGGCCCAGTCAACTCCATTAGCAGTGCTGTGTTGGGTTCCGGCACCGCAGGCAGTGCTGGGGACCAAGCTGGAGCTGTGGGTGGATCGGGGTAGAGTTCTGGTGCTGCGGGCGATGCACAGGGACCTCGCGGCGCTGTGCTTGATTCCAGTGCCACTAGCAGTGCCGTTTCTCAAGAGACTCTTGGGGTGGCCAGCATTCAGGTCCTTCTGCTCGACTCCTCCTTGGAGGCAGATGATTCAGAGGTTGACCCGACTTGGCACCCAATTCCTTGGAGTCAGTCTCTTTTCTAGAACACAGAGCCAGGTGATCCAGCGTTCCCATTCCTGAGTCCCCAGATCCATCTTCCTCCAAGGATCTTCAGGCTGGGGGTGGCCTGGAGTACATTGGGGAGTGCAGTTTGGGGATTAAGCAGCGGGCTGTCTCCTTGGAGGGGGCTGTGGCTGCTGCCGTTCCCATTGCGGCCGCGCCTTCTCAGGGTGGACTAGGGGTTCTGTCTCCAGGGGCCCCCCTTGGGAGGCCTCAGGTTCGATGGAGCCTATCGCTGTTCACTGTTGTTCACTATCATTGTTCACTTGGGAGCTTAAGCAGCAGGTAGGTAGGAAAGAGGGCTGGAGTTATATTCTGTTTTAACTGAAATATTTTAAAAGTTTGTAAGTGAAATTAGTTTTATGTGTTAAAAATTATTACCTTGAATTAGAACTGTTACATTGTAACTTTGGTGACTTGGGGATAGTTGTTTGGCAGGGATACTTCGAGGGAAATTTAAATGTGTTGTTTGCCTGGTGTTTGGGGGAGGGACATTAGCTGCAATTACCTTGTCTCTAAACAGGAATTAACTTGGCTTTCATTGTTCACTTGGGAGCTTAAGCAGAGTAGGTAGGTAGGAAAGAGGGCTGGAGTTATATTCTGTTTTAACTGAAATATTTTAAAAGTTTGTAAGTGAAATTAGTTTTATGTGTTAAAAATTATTACCTTGAATTAGAACTGTTACATTGTAACTTTGGTGGCTTGGGGATAGTTGTTTGGCAGGGATACTTCGAGGGAAATTTAAATGTGTTGTTTGCCTGGTGTTTGGGGGGAGGGGACATTAGCTGCAATTACCTTGTCTCTAAACAGGAATTAACTTGGCTTTCATTGTTCACTTGGGAGCTTAAGCAGCAGGTAGGTAGGAAAGAGGGCTGGAGTTATATTCTGTTTTAACTGAAATATTTTAAAGTTTGTAAGTGAAATTAGTTTTATGTGTTAAAAATTATTACCTTGAATTAGAACTGTTACATTGTAACTTTGGTGACTTGGGGATAGTTGTTTGGCAGGGATACTTCGAGGGAAATTTAAATGTGTTGTTTGCCTGGTGTTTGGGGGGAGGGGACATTAGCTGCAATTACCTTGTCTCTAAACAGGAATTAACTTGGCTTTCATTGTTCACTTGGGAGCTTAAGCAGCAGGTAGGTAGGTAGGAAAGAGGGCTGGAGTTATATTCTGTTTTAACTGAAATATTTTAAAAGTTTGTAAGTGAAATTAGTTTTATGTGTTAAAAATTATTACCTTGAATTAGAACTGTTACATTGTAACTTTGGTGGCTTGGGGATAGTTGTTTGGCAGGGATACTTCGAGGGAAATTTAAATGTGTTGTTTGCCTGGTGTTTGGGGGAAGGGGACATTAGCTGCAATTACCTTGTCTCTAAACAGGAATTAACTTGGCTTTCATTGTTCACTTGGGAGCTTAAGCAGCAGGTAGGTAGGTAGGAAAGAGGGCTGGAGTTATATTCTGTTTTAACTGAAATATTTTAAAGTTTGTAAGTGAAATTAGTTTATGTGTTAAAAATTATTACCTTGAATTAGAACTGTTACATTGTAACTTTGGTGACTTGGGGATAGTTGTTTGGCAGGGATACTGGAGGAAATTTAAATGTGTTGTTTGCCTGGTGTTTGGGGGGAGGGGACATTAGCTGCAATTACCTTGTCTCTAAACAGGAATTAACTTGGCTTTCATTGTTCACTTGGGAGCTTAAGCAGCAGGTAGGTAGGTAGGAAAGAGGGCTGGAGTTATATTCTGTTTTAACTGAAATATTTTAAAAGTTTGTAAGTGAAATTAGTTTTATGTGTTAAAAATTATTACCTTGAATTAGAACTGTTACATTGTAACTTTGGTGACTTGGGGATAGTTGTTTAGGGATACTTGAGGAAATTTAAATGTGTTGTTTGCCTGGTGTTTGGGGAGGGACATTAGCTGCAATTACCTTGTCTCTAAACAGGAATTAACTTGGCTTTCATTGTTCACTTGGGAGCTTAAGCAGCAGGTAGGTAGGTAGGAAAGAGGGCTGGAGTTATATTCTGTTTTAACTGAAATATTTTAAAAGTTTGTAAGTGAAATTAGTTTTATGTGTTAAAAATTATTACCTTGAATTAGAACTGTTACATTGTAACTTTGGTGGCTTGGGGATAGTTGTTTGGCAGGGATACTTCGAGGGAAATTTAAATGTGTTGTTTGCCTGGTGTTTGGGGGGAGGGGACATTAGCTGCAATTACCTTGTCTCTAAACAGGAATTAACTTGGCTTTCATTGTTCACTTGGGAGCTTAAGCAGCAGGTAGGTAGGAAAGAGGGCTGGAGTTATATTCTGTTTTAACTGAAATATTTTAAAAGTTTGTAAGTGAAATTAGTTTTAAGTGTTAAAAATTATTACCTTGAATTAGAACTGTTACATTGTAACTTTGGTGGCTTGGGGATAGTTGTTTGGCAGGGATACTTCAAGGAAATTTAAATGTGTTGTTTGCCTGGTGTTTGGTAAGAGCCCTCCACCACCCTGTTTTGTATGCCTCTTAAATACTGAAAAGCCACTGGGGTTGGGATTGAAGGGCTGAGTATTTCTGTTTGGGACTGAAATTGAAGCAACAGGAGCTGGTGGGCCTGTGACATTGTATGGTACCTGATGTCTGCTTACATACACTGTTAGTGTGACCGAAACACACTGAACTGTATGTGTTTGTGAGACTTGGGAATATTATTGGTGGGGTTGAAATTGGGTTTGTAAATAACTACAGTCAGTTTTGAGAGAAACTGTACTCCAGGGAAAGGGACTGAGAAAGGGTGTGCTATTATAAACAGAGGAGGATAATCAGGGTGGCCATATTCCACCATGGCAGGCATCTTCGGAAGGGTTGTGGAGCTGCACAGGCTGTGGGATGGCAATAATTCTAAATTGGGCCTGGAGAGGAGGCTGCCCTCTGTAGCAACAGCTATCTTGTATCAGGGTGAGGTATATTAGTTAAGGAGTAAGCTGTGGGAGCTGGAGGGGTGTCCAAGGATAAGGCGTGTGGATATGGGCAGCAGAAGGGTGGGGCTGAGGGAGGCTGGGCAGCTCTGAAATTACAGGACGTTATGTTACAGCAAGCAGGAGGGGATATTAGGACAGAGGACTCTTAGGAAGTTGATACTAAGGGAAAGCATACTGGGGTGAACATTCTGAATACAAAGAGACTGGAGGGGAAGAGTCAGGAGGGGCTGTTGAGCGGAAGTCTAAAACAGCAGACTGTGGAAGAAGCTCCTAAGGTGAACAGTGCAAGAGAGGAAGAAGAGGGTCAGTTTAGAGATGCAGTCAGGGGAAACTGGTTACTTGATGGAGGCTGACATAGAGTGTCACAATAAATTTGAGCTACTAAGCAACCTAGAGGGGAGGAAGGGTTGGTGGAAATGAGGAAACTTATACAGAGGCCGGGGAGGAGCGGATACCCATAGGGCATCACAGACCAGCTATGGAAAGGATAGACATAGTCCCAGAGGAGAAGAGGAAACATATATGTTAAGCAAATGGGAGATGCAACATATTCCAGACATGAGGAGGAGAGCATGATTGGAGAGAAACTGGGAGACAAGGAGGTGGGAGAGGAGCCCCCTTCTGCTGGGAGGTCAGTACCAAGGAGGCCCTAGCTAAAGGGACCCACAGAGAGCCTCTGGAAGCAGGGGTACTATTACAAGGGGAGGATGGTGGTGTGGGAAGGGGAACCATCAGGGCCAGGATAAATGGTTCAGATAAGAGAGGGTTAAAGGGACACCTATTCAGAGGGGTTTGAGTTAAGTGGGCAAAATAGCAAGGAAGGCAGAAAGGAGGGTGACAAGGGGTCTCTAATAAGGCAGGAAGACTAAATTGAGATCATGAATAAAGGGGGAAGGGGGGCTGAGAGGGCATAGTGGAGGTAACCATAAGGATGATGGCGGTGTTAAGGTTCTGTTACTGGGAGACTCGATGATTAGGGGTATCCATTGGGAGGGACAGGGGGTGGATGCTAGCCAGGTGAAGGTAGTAGTATCTCTGGGCTGACAGTGCACAGAGCAAAGTTCATGGTGTATGAAATGGTTAGGGATTGTGGAGGAAAACCGGATTTCCTGGTGCATTTGGGAACTAATGATCTAGAGGGAAATAGCATTTTGGAAATCCAAGCAAGGTTCCAAGAACTTGCCAGAGTCTGTCGGGATAATGGATGCAACATTTCCTTTTCGGAGATACTGCCAGTACCAAAGGCCTCAGTGGACAAAAAAAAGAAGCTTACAGAGGTTAATGACTGGCTCAGGAAGTGGGGTGAAGAGAATGGGTTGGGGGTGTTAGGGAACTGGAATGGAGTTTGGGAGGATAAGGGACTATATGCCAAGGACAGGTTTCATCTTGCCCCATTAGGGAAGGAAGTCCTTAAACAGGGATGGCTGACTACATACAAGAAGGTGGGGTTTAAACTTGTAAGGGGGAAGGGATGAGGAGGGGCTGACCAAGCCTCTCCTCCAGATGAGGGTAGCCGTCAAGCCCAAGAGGAGGAGGAAACAGACTGGAGGTGGAGGTTTCAGGAGGAGCAGGGGAGGATGGAAGTACAAGGAATCTGGGTGGGGTTCGACAAAGAGGATCAGGGATAAGGGTGGGGGTTGGTGTTAGTAAATGCCAGGAGCTTGGGAAACAAGTTGCGGGTTCAAGCCATGCTGTTCGAGGGGGTGGATGTGGCGGTCACGGAGGCGTGAGCCAACAAAACCATGACTGGGACCTAAATGTCACAGGGGACTTTACTTAGGAAGGATAGAAAGGAGGTCAGAGGGGTGGGTGGCTATGTTCATTAGAGATGATATAGAAATTGCTATGGTAGAAGAGGCAGAGGGAAGCGTGGAGGTCATATGGGTCATATCGATCCCAGCAGGAGATAAGGTCAAGCTGGGAGGTAGCATATAGGCCCCCGGGATGAGTGAGGAGTTCTAGAGGATGGTTTGCTGGACAACATCATTGCCCAGTGTGGTCCAAAAGGGGAAGGAGTGGTGTTGATGGGGACCTTAATATACTAGGTACAAACTGGGAACCATGTCCTCTAGGGTGGCCAAGGGCAGAGGCTGCTGGATGGCTTCCAGGATGTGTTCTTAACACAGCATGTGATGGACCCACAAGGGAGGGCATGTCCTGGATGTGGTTCTGGCAGATGGGGATCTGGTAAGGGACATAGTTGTACAGGACCCCTGACTGGGAGTGACCACAATACTGTCTGGTTTCAAATAAGCATGAGTGGGGTGAGATCTAGGACACTGGCAGTGGACTTCAGGGAGCAGACTTTATGGGCATGGAAATATTCTCAAGGATCACTTGAAGGGATTACCTCAGCGACAAGTGTGGAAAGGAGATGGGAGGTCATAAGCAGGGACTTCATGAGGCGAGTCAGGATCTGAGCTAAGTTGAAGCGTAAGGGAGCAAGGTCACGTAAACCATGCTGGTGGTCAGTGAGGTACAGGTAGCAGTCAGAAAAGAAGGCGGCCTACAAAAATATAAAACAACAAGAGGATAGGAAAGGAAATGTACCAGCTTGCATCTAGAAAAGTCACCCGTATGGTGAGGAGCAAGTCCAGTAAAAGAGCAGCGGCTGGCACAGGGGATATGGAGAGAAAAGGGTTCTTCCGGTACATTGGGGAGTGGAAAAACTAAGGGCCATCTCAGCAGATTGAGATCAGAAGGAGGTGGGTGGAAGAGGCGAGGACCAGGCAGAGGTATTTAGCAGTACTTTGCCTCTGTGCTCACTAGGGAGGGGATGGGATATCTACAAAGCAAGGCATGAAGAGATAGAGGCGGCGAGGAGTGGGATCAGGGAGCAACAGAAATGGAGCAAGAGGGAGGAAAGGTACCCCAGGGGTGTCACATCTGGATAAGGATAAAAGACCAGTAAGGAGGAGGGACGGATGATGCTATCTCCACCAAAGGGTGTGGTTAGCCCTCAAGGCCCTAAAGAAAAACAAATCTCCAGGGCGGATGGCATTCATCCAGAGTACTATGGAATTGGCGGACATACGCTGCACCCCTGGGCGGAGCTTTCAGCAGGTCACTTGAGACAGGAGGTACCTAGTGATTGGCGAGGGCACATGTGGTACCAATCCATAAAGGGGTAGAGAATGCCAGGTAACTATAGACCCATCAGTTTGACCTCAGTGGTGGGAAAATTAATGGAAGTATACTAAAGGAGACGATTGGGGTGTACTTGGAGGAGGTGGGAGGTCTGGATAGTCGGCAACATGGGTTTGTGCCAGGTAGATCATGTCAAACCAACCTTGTGGAGTTCTATGAATGGGTAACATCAGAACTGGACAGGGGTAAGCCTGTGGATGTATTATTCTTGGACTTCAGCAAGGTGTTTGACTCTGTCCCCCACAATGGTCTGGTGGAGAAACTGATGGGGTTAGGAGTAGGCCCTTTGATGGTCAGATGGCTTGAAAACTGGCTAGCTGGATGCACTCAGAAGTAGTGGTCTGTGGGGAGCTCCGAACCCTAGAGAGTTGGTAGTGGGGTACCACAGGGCTCAGTCCTGGGTCGATCCTGTTTAATGTATACATATGGACATCAGGAGGGTATGGGTGTGAAATGAGTCTCTTGGATGACTCCAAGATGGGAGCAGTAGTTGAGAGAAGAGGAGGAGTGGCCTGCAAGGGACCTGGACACCCTGGAAAGCTGGGCTCACACATGGAAATAAATTTCAATACCACCAAGTGCAAGGTGTTGCATCTTGGTCGGAAACCTAAACACAGGTACACACTGGAGGGAGGCACTGGAGGCCTCAATAGGGAAAAAGACCTAGGGGTCATGGTGGATACATGTATGAATAACTCTGAGCAGTGCAGGAGGCAGCTAGCAAGGCAAACAGGATGTTGGGATGCATCATAAGGGGATCACCTCTAGGAGCAGGAAGTGATTCTGCCACTGTACAATGGACTGGTTAGACCACACCTTGAGTACTGTGTCAGTACTGGAGACCACATTTGAAGAGGGACATACAGCTCCTGGAGGGGTACAGAGGAGGGCAACAAAGATGATACGAGGGCTAGGGATTTGACTATGAGGACAGACTTGAGGAGCTCTGCCTGTTTTCATTGGAGGAGAGGAGAGACAGGGGGGACATGATAGAGGTCTTCAAGTACCTCAAGGGAATAAATAGGGTAAACATGGAGGGGATCTTTAGACTAAAGCAGGGAGGTATCACCAGAGGGAATGGTTTGAAGTTGGAAGGGTGAGGGGGGGAAAAGAGGAGGAGGTTTTTCACCGAGAGGGTGGTGGACCCTTGGAATGCACTGCCTGGTGAGCTGGTTCAGAGACCCACTGTAGAGGGCTTCAAGAGAGGGTGGGACAGACACAGAAAGTGGATGTATCAGATGATGGCCTGTCCCGGGGGGGTGGGGATGGATGATAGGGGTTTCTAGAGAACAAGGGATGGGAGGGTCTCGGCACCCAACTAAGGATCTAGGTTCGAGCAGACTCGATAGACCATAAGGCCTAATCTGCTGGCAAATAGTATGTTAGTATGTTATCGTTTGGGTCGAGGAGGAGGGCATCCTCAGAGTCTGAGGAGTTGAGGGGTTGGGGTGAGGGGCATCGAGTTCCTGCCTTCTGCTCCTCGGGGTGTAGGGAGGAGCTGAAGCGCCGAACCCCGTCTCTCCCTCTTGGGCTCAAGGGACCCCTCTAGTGGCGTTGCTGCGGGTTGCCCTTCTGGACTCTTGCAACCCCAGGTGCATCACAGGGGAGGTTCCCCATCCAGACTCTTCCAGAGTTCACTCCCCAGGGTTCCATTTTGCAACCTTGATTGATATCCAGGACCCCGCCAGCTTGGGCTCTGTTCCTCGGATTTCAGAGCCCTAGCAAAGGACAGTTGCTTTCTTGTAGGTGCCCCTCTTCTATTCCTCCTCAGCCACCTCCCTCCCTCCCAGGCCATGTCGATCCTACAGGCCTGTTATCCTGGGAGACATTCAGAGGCTCTGCAGAGGCCTTCCCCTCATATGTTAGGTACATGCATGAGCGGGTGTTTCGCATCTCCCCACCACCGCAGGAGTCCTCTGGACATTCGAGCTACTCACCTTCCTCTTCTTCCTCCTCCAAGGGAGAGGAACCCTTGGCTCACCTTTCATTAGACGTTGATTTCATGGACTATCAGCAATTCCTGTCGAGGATGGTTAAGGATCTCCATATCTCCTTTCTCAGACGTGACATTACCGAGCGGGAGATGCGTGAATTCCTTGGGGAATTCAGTGGCCAACATCTGGTGGTACCATCCTGGCCTATTCCTTTCCAGGAAGTGTCTGTCTGTGCCTGGCAGTCTCCAGCTGCCCCTTTTCCAGCCCCGGTAGGCTGCAGGAGGAGGTATTGTGCCCCATTGGATTCTCTGGGTACACTTCCCAACCTGCCCGCGTGATTGGTGTCCCTAGAGACTCCCTCCGGGCCCCATTGCCTGGCACATGACCGTCCACTGGACTTGGATTCCCTACAATTTGACCGGTGGGGGCAAAGAGTGTTCTCTTCCTCTCACGCAATGTTATGTATTGCATCACATCAGGCTCACCATGCTGCCTACAGTAGACATTTATGGTCATGCTCTTCCAAGTCCTAGCATCAGTGCCTGATTCGGAGCAATCCAGACAAGCTATTGCCCTCTCTGCTATAGGTCTGGAACTGGCAGGGCACCAAGCAAGGGCATCCTATGACATCAATGAGGTGACTTCCAGGCTTGCGGGGACAGCGATCTGCATGACATGGCTTCATCTATCAAGATTGTCACCCCTGGCCCAGCGTAGGGTGATTCGCTCCACTTTCCGAGGAACCCGCCTCTTTTCCAGCAGGGCTAGAAGTCTTCTGCAGGGGCTTCCTCAGTCTCCTCATCTCCGAGGGACATCTCCTAGCTTTCCTCAGTCTTAGACTCCTGTCATTTTGGCCAGGGTCTCTTCCTTCTGCTTTTCACCAGCAGCAGGCTGAGGGTCTTGTTCCCTCATGGCTTTCCTAGTCCCCCTTCGGGGGGGGATTGGTACTCACCCAATCAGTAATGAATGGTGAAGACTGACAAGGGAAGATATGGAAATTACGTACCTACCGTAATTCTTGATCTTCTCTTGTATCTTCACCATTCTTTATAAATACCTGTCCACCTTCCCCTCACAGGCCTCCTTCTTCAGCATCTCCGCCTCCCTGCTCGTTCCTCCCCTCTCCTTTCATGCAAAAAAAAAAAAAAAATTTCTTGAGCCTTCCGTTTTTCTCTCAGAATGGATCCTCTTTTTGGCAGGGGAGAGGAACGAGTAGTATTTATCTCTATCCTAAGGGAACTCTTTCTGATTGCCCCTGGGGGTGACTTCTTGGCTCCTTTTTAAGCCATGTTCAATTCACAGTTAGAGAAACCATTCCTCTTAGTGCGTTTCCTTTTTCTGGGTCCCCTCTGGCAGATTTAAATCTCCTGTTGCGCCAGCCTTTGCTAGTGAAATGCTGTCCTGGCATTCCATTGCCTTGATCTGATATGTTTGCCTCCTTGGGGAGTCAGACTGAGTTCTCACTCTGTCTTTCACAGGGGGTGACCATTCTGTGGCTCAGCCCCCCCCCCACACATCTGTGTTAGAACAAAAACAAGGTGCTAGTGGGCTTCATTTCCCTACCTAGTTGGGCGCTCTCGTTTCGGAACAGATTTTCTGCCTAGGCAGTGTGTAAGCTCTCAGCTGGAGTGTAAGGGATTGAGGATAGCAGGAGGTGCAGAGAGTCTGCTGTTTGTATATCAAACTGTGTAAAGGCTCAGCTGACTCTTTTATCAGTTCTTCCTAAATGGGATCCTTGCTCCCTTCTTGGTTCCGAGCTTACGAGCCTTCAAGCCAAATCCACACAACATGGTGGAGATTCTCCCTCCTCCCAACATCCCCTCTTTTCTTCTTCTCTTTCTCCCTTATCTGTTCCTCCCTCGGAGCCACTCCAGAAGTGAGGCCTGCGGTCCTATAGGGTAGGTTCTCCTCTTTCCTGTCCCCTGTCTGCTTATTCCTTTTTCAGTTTATAACCTTTCCTTTACCTATCCCTCTGCTCTCTTGCCTCGCTCCCCTTTTTTCTTACCATTTTTTTCGCCTCTCCAGCTAACAGAACTGGGATAGAGGAGGAGTCTGCGGCACCTAATGGCTGCCCCTCGCGCACCACGTAGTGCATCGCTCTTGGAGGCGGCGCCGTCGGTGTCGACTCCTCTCCAAAAAAAAATTCCTGTGGTGGGTGCGCGCCTCTGGCTGACACCCAAGCAGTAATGAATGGTGAAAATACAAGAGAAGATCAAGAATTACAGTAGGTACGTAATTGCCATTTCTTAGGACTCATCCTAAGTTTCTCCCTAAAGTTGTCTCAGAATTCCATCTAAACCAGTCTTTGGTCCTACCTACTTACTTAGCGAACTTCCAAAATGAAGGAGAGCGTACCCTTCTTTTTTAGATGTTAAAAGAGCGCTGCATTTCTATTTAGATAGAACAAAAGAGAGTCTCAAAGCTCAACAACTGTTTGTTTCCTTCAGCGAGACCCGGCTGGGTCAACCTGTCTCTATCAGCGCATTTCGGCATGGCTGGTGGCATGCCTTCACAACTGCTACTCTATGGCACAGGTTAAGCTGGAAGGCAGTGTGTACGCTCATTCTACTAGAACAGTCGCAGCATCTCTGGCTGAAATCTGCAATGTGCCCATTGCTGACATCTGCAATGCGGCTACCTGGAGCTCAGTGCATACTTTCATCAAGCACTATGCCTTGGATGTCCATGCCAGGCGACATCTTTCATTTGGCAGGACTATCCTTAATGGACTTCTGTCCTGAATATGTGAGCTGTTGGTTTCTCCTGCCATCCTCTCGGGGGATTATTAGCTCAGTACTCTCCCATCAGTGTGAATGAGTGGTGGAGACTTTATGTCCAGGAAGATATGGAAATGATGTACCTACCGTAATTCTTGATCTTCTTGGACGAAGTCTCCACCACTCTTTCACACGCCCACCAGCCATCAGCCGAGCTTACCTCTCTGTTGTTGGTCTTCACTCCCTCAGTGGCTAGGCTGTGAAGACTTCTTTGTTGACCCTTCTTATACTGGGTCGTTCGAACTATCTTATGTCCAATTTTTGTTAGGCTACTCTTCTAGGTTAGTTATGCTGCACCTCCTCAGAAAAAAAGTTACTGAGGTGGTTAGAGGGTCGATGCCAAGATAGTCATTGCCGCACGAGCCGAGACTCATGGCGCCGCTCCTCGCGGCTCCATCTCTGGTGTCAGCCCTCTTGCAAAAAAGTTTGCTCCCGCTGGGTCATAACACCTCCAGTGTAGATCCCATCAGTGTGAATGAGTGGTGGAGACTGTCCAAGAAGATCATGAATTACGGTAGGTACGTAATTTCCAATTTTTGTGTGTGTGTTTGCAGGGGGGGGGATGGGGGCTGTTACTCAAGCATCGTCTTCCATGTTTTATCTTCAGTTGGGTGAAAAGGTTCTGGTTTCAGCTTCCTATGTGAGAGCACTGAAAAAACTAGACATCTGTGAAATAAATACTTGGAAAGCACCGATATTTGTAACTTTTCCCCCAGGTTCCTCTCACTTTAATGTCCAAATTAAAACTTGTGAACTAGGGTCTATAATTAACAGTATATTTAAATTATTCTAAGCCACTATTTTGAAATCTGGTGGCATCTGGGATACAAAGTATGAATTTATATATGATTTGCATGTTCTCCTTTGCATCATCACAAGTTTAGCTTGCATTCAGAATCCTTAACTAACTATAGAACATTAAAGGCTTAACTGAATGGGAGACTTATAAATTAATATTGTGTTGTATTACTACTTGCTCATACTGGTCCATAATAAGTAAGTTTTCTAGGGATGTGGATATGGTGTACTTATCTACACTTATGGCAGTGTTCCTTTCCCCTATAAATCCTGTCGGAACATCTTCATGCTGGCTCCTCCCACCCACCCAAGTGGTAAGTCCACCAGCACTGCCCCGTGACGTCCGATCTTCCTTTCCATTGGAAGAAGGTCCCCCCACTTAATGCACTCGCGCTGAGTAGGCCCTTTACTTATTAAAACTTTTAGTTTGCAAAAAAATCTGGTCTTCAAGTGGTGACTTCTTCCGTTGTGGACGAAGCGAAGTTGGCACCAGGATTCAAGAAATGTGCCTGTGGACAGAAAATGTATCTTATCTGTGTCAATCTTCACCATTCATCACTAGTGGGTTCAGCGCCGGAGCTAGGACCCCATGGGAGTTTCTCCCTATGGGCAAGTCGACACAGGGCCAGTGCAGCCCCTCAAGGCGGCAGTCTACATGGTGCTCGTGGGTTGGCGTTATCTGTCAGATCCGCCCCAACCCGAGTTCTTCTCCCGCCGTCGAGTGAAGACCTCGTGTGGAGACTTCTACTATCAAGATTTTTGGCCTAGTTCATCGGCCTTGTGTCTGTTGCCTTGGTTCTGTTCACCCTGCTTGACATCGCTTCTGGCCGGTAAGATCATTCCTTTACTTTTAAGCAGTGTCGAGTATTGTTTTTGTCTTTATTTCTCATATGGTCATGTCTCATCTGGGGGCCAAGAAACCATCGAAAGCGGGGCAGCCTACTATGCATTGGTGCCCCTGTGGCCGCCTCTATTCCATGATGGACCAGCATGACTGCTGCCTCCCCTGCCTTGGCCCGACCCATGACATGGACAATTGCGACACATGCTTCTCCATGGACTGCTGAGTTGTCGAAATCCGTGCATTTAAAGTCTGACATGCGCTGCTGACTTTTGGAGGATGGGTTCGCAGTTGGGCCAAGGCAAGGATTCTCGGCCCTTTCTCCGGGGTCCCCTCCCTGTCCTATATGGCTCATGGAGGAGGGTGCCCCCACCTCTCTTAGCCTTGCCGTGGCAGAGGCTTCCACCGTGCAGGAGGCCCAGTCTGTCCCTCTCGAGGGACAGTTGGGAGGCACCTCTTTGGCAGTCGCCTCTTTGGAGGTGAAGGCTCCCTCAGTGTCATGTTCTGGGCCCTCCAGGTCTGGACTGCCACCATCCTCGGTGGCATCTGGCGGCGCCGCTTTTGGTCCCAGTGCCGTTCGCGGCTCCACGGGCTTGGAGGGTGGCACTGCAGTCGACACCAGGCCATCTCTCTGTGCCGTTGTTGCTTCTGGTGCCGTTCACGGCATTGGGGATGACAGCAGTGCCGGGGGTAGTGCTTCAGCGGTTTCTGGACCTGTTTCAGTTTCTTGCACCATGTGCAGCACTGGGACTGAAGCTGGTGCCGCCCCTGACTCCAGCACATTTTGCGGCACCGGGGATGGGGTGGCACCGCGGTCTGCACCAACCTTGGCTCCAGCACTGCTCACAGCAGCACTGGGGGAGCGCTTGGTGTTGTACCCAACTCCGGTGTCGTTTGTGGTGCTGGGGGGTGTGACGAGCGTCGGAGCAATGCCGTGCCGACTTTGGTGTCGCTGGCAGCACCGGGGGAGAGAGCGGCACCCCGACTCTGGTGCCATTCGTGGCGCCGGGGAGGATGGCAGCATCAGGCGCAGTGGCATGCTCAACTCTGGTGCCGTTTGCGGTGCTGAGGTGAAAGGTGGTCCGACTCATGGTCCTGGAACTGGGGGGGGAATTGAGGAGTCATGTGGCATCAGACCTCGGAGTCTACCTCCTCGTAGGTGGACTCTGGGTCTGATCCAGATTGGCTTCCAGATTTTTCAGAATCCTCAGCTCCCTCCATTTCCAGCACCTCTGCCCCCACTCAGCCTCCCTCTGGGGGTCAGTCATCACCGGTATGACCTAGGGTCAGTGGTACTGACCAGTCAGCGGTGGTCCCCATGGCTACTGCCATGCAACCTGGGGCCACTGGCATTTCTGCTTCTCCAGTTGGAGTACCTCCTTCCCTGGTGTTTGGACAATCCAAGTTTGTGGACAACCCGGGGCATGCCAGGAAGGGGAGGGTACTGTTCCCTGGGTGGACTCTTTGGAGGCTGCCCAGAGTTGTCAGCTGCCTAGGATGGTGGCTATAAGGAAGAGGTCCCTCTCCAACTCTAAAGGGTTGAGGAGTAGGGGTGTGGTGCAGTGTGCCCTCACCGGAGCCCGGCCAGGTTCTGGGAGGAGTCACAGTGCAGACCCTCGCTCTTCCCTGGATAGGTCCTCGAGAGGGACTTCAACTTCTGAGGTCAGGGGTCATCCTTCTGGACTCACCCAGTCCCTGTCACCTCACGGGGGGATTTCTTCCCTTGGGCACAGCTCTGACCATTCTGATCCGGTTGAATGGCTGTTAACTGCTGGGGCCTTCGGATCTCCCTCCTTGCGGGGAGTTTCCTCTTGACCCCCCTGCCCTGATAGAGACTGTTCTGTTGCTAGGAGCTTGTCCCCCCTCTGTCTCTATTCCAGATCCTGGGGACCTCTTACCTGGCAGCAGTTCAGAGGTTCCACTGCACATTTCCCTACCTATCTCCATGCCACAGACCAGCAGGTGATCTCATCTGTGTCAGTCTTCACCATTCATCACCTTTGGGTTATTAGCCATGAGGTCATCACCCCACGGGAGCCTTTTTTTGTTTTGTTTTTTGGATGGCAGTGCTGATGCACCTTTGGCACTGCCCTCAAGGCTGATGCACTGTGTAGCGCTCGCGGGTTGGCAGTTAGGTGCTGTCGACTCCGCCCTCCCTCCAGTTCTTTGTCTCCTGCCATCGTGGTCACCTCGTGGGAAGTTTCTAACAGATTTTGAGACCTGCTGCTTCACAGATCTTCCTGGACTAAGTCTCCATCACCCATTCACACTAGTGGGATAGCACCAGAGGTGCTAGGACCAAGCGGGAGCCTAACATTTTCAGAAGGGTCGGTGCCGAGACAGGATCACGCATGCGCAGCACCACGAGACTAGCTCACGCCTGTGTATGCTATCTTGGCATCGACCCTCCAACTGCCTCAGTTCCTTTTCTCCCACCGTTGAGTGCACTTGGATGTCGACATCGCTTGTCTGCCAGAGTCTAAGTTTTTGTCTATATGACAGCAGCTTTTAATGTTTAATTTAATATTTTACGAACAAGAAAAGATTATGAAGAAGAAGAAAAAGAAATTCTTTCCTGCCATCAACGGAGTCGTCTTTAGATGCTAGCAGTGATGGTAGGAGGACTTCATTTGAAAGTTTTTATGGCAGAGGGGATGTGTCCGGACCGCCACCCTTAATTAACAGCGGGGGGTCTGACTACAGACAGTCCTGTGCTCGGGGGAGAGAGGACAGTACACCAAAGCACAAAGCTAGTGGTTCCAGGGATCTGGCTCCACTTAACCTCGAGCTCTTCTTCCTCATTTGGGGAAGAAGAATCGGTGCCGCTTGAGGTTGCCCTTTGGTACGTCTGCACGAGGATTGTTCGTTGAGAGGGGCAATGGGCCTGAACCAACTTTGGTGGGTTCCTCTTGGCCCTGCTCCTAACGGCTGCATTCTCGACTCTGAGATCCATCTCTGTCCTCATTGGAGCTCCGGTGGGTAGTTTCACCTCTGGCCACTCCTGTGGAGCAGGGGGTTTGACTTCCAGTTTTCCTGGCTCTGTTCCTGATTTTGGGACCTCCGGACCTTGGAGCCATTTGACCGGAGCTGGGTCGATTGGATCACAATGGGCGAGGTGCCCTCTTGGTACCTTTGCCATCATGTCGACCCCTCGTACCTACCCCCTCTCCCTTTCCATGCAGGGGCTGGCATAGGCACCACCTTTTTCCTTCTCCCCTTCTCAGGATTTCCATTGGCATTTCCTTCGGCGCTGTGGCTCGGTGCCTTGGTCGGCGATGTGCCTTAGTCGGCACCTTTGCTCTGTGCAGCGCCATGGGTGCTGTTGTTGCTGTTGGTTGTCGGTGCCGTCAGTGGTGCCGTGGGTGTTTAGGTGGTGCCGAGCCCCTGCAGGGCAGTGCTGTACACCCACGAGCACGTGGGTGCCATGGGTGGTGCCAGGAGCACCCATGGGTGGCACCATGAGCACTCACAGGTGTCATGGGTGACACTGGTAACCTCGGGTGCCATTCTTGCCATGGGTGTCATGGGTACCATGGTGCCATGGTACCGTGGGTGTCGGGGGTGCCCTCGGGTGCCATTGCTACAAGGGTGCCAGGAGTGCCTGTGGGTACTGCCACGGGTGCTCTTGGGTATCACCCAGGTTGGCATAGGCACTGCTTGGTGCCCTCCTGTAGGCCATGAGTGATGTTGGTGCTACAGGGGTGCTAGTGGGTGCTGTATGGAAGAATTAGTGACACATTTTTCTTTTTCGGACTTCCTTTCCACAGAACTTGTGGCAGAATGTTTTCTGCAGAATGAACTCCTCTTCTGTGGATTATTTTTTTATACACACCTTAGTGAGTGGCGGTCTATGTGGAATCTTGTGTCATCCAGCAGTTTTCTGCAGATGGAACTCTGCTGTACTGCTCTGCCAGCAGAATCTCATTCTGCTCAGCACTTTCTCAGCTCCCTGCGCGATACCAAGCTCCTTGACATCCTGATGGCGGAGTCTCTAGTGGCTCTGAGCTAGACCTCTTTTAGAGGTTCTTCTGGGGTAGAAGTGCATCTAGATGGTCTTTCCTTGTCCTTCTGGTCAGTC
This sequence comes from Neoceratodus forsteri, assembly GCA_016271365.2. Lineage (NCBI taxonomy): Eukaryota > Metazoa > Chordata > Ceratodontiformes > Ceratodontidae > Neoceratodus > Neoceratodus forsteri. The sequence goes on from CM057450.1 coordinate 1,690,311,341, forward strand.
ATACAGCGGATGACTCATTTTATATACTGAAGGGCACGTCCTATCAGAGTCCATGATGAAAAATCTTTTCAGTAGTTCCTCAGTAATGGGGTCCACTATAGTATTTTACACTGCGTCCGTGGACCATACACTTCTGCGTCTAGACTTTTTCAGTCGTCAAGACAGTTACACTGTGTGGAACATTCTAATTGAATGGTCTGGAGCTGCTCAGGCTCTTCCACTCCTTTGATAGGGGTATATAGCCCCCTTTTGATAATGCCCCTTCGGTGGCTTCTTCGGCACAGGTGGTTAACATCTCTCCAGCTGTGATTATTAGTCCGGTCATGATTTCAGTATGGATGCTCAGGCTCCTTCTGCACTCAGATGGAGAACATCTTCATCATTTTGTATCAAGACAATCCTTGCATAATAGCAGCCTGAAAGCCTTGTTAGGCTCGGACTAAAAAAAAAAAAAATTTTTTATCACAGCACAGGGCCTAGCCGAAACTACCCGATACCCCCCCCCTTTTCTGGATCTGGTCAGGTTTGGCCTCAGCCCCCGAGGTGCTCGTCTCCAGAGTACAGTAAAGAGTACCTGACTTCTTCTTCCCCTAGGGGGAGTCCGATCCAGCGGCAGTATGGGTCATCTCTTTCTCTGAGAGATTTCTCTCATTCAGAGACATTTCCTAGACCTAGGTGACTGCCCAGTCTGTTAATTCCGCTTTCTTTTTATCAGGCTTTCTTCTCTTGAGCAGAGCCTTGCAGCAGCAGAAGCAACTCTCCACCAAGTCGGAACTCAGGTTCCTACTTCCTTGCTCGCTTTAACTTAAAAGGCGACTTACTCCTCCTCCTCGACAGAAGGTCAGGTAGGTCTTTTTTCTGAGGTAACTTCTCAAATATTCACAACTTCGGTTCCTGCGCACTGGTCCATGCCAGTCGCTCATGAAGCTATCCTCTCCAAGTGCGTGATGGAGTTGTGATGTTTGTTTTTCAGCAAGCAAACTAGAATCCTTTTCTACTCCCTTCAGGGAGGCCAGAGTGGGTAGTATCTCACTGCATTGAGTCACTGCCTCTTTCGGTCACTTTCAACCAATGGGTTAGCCCTAACTTGGTCCTGCTGTGTTCCTCCTCACTACACATCTGTCTCTATTTGCCTAGAAATCCAGCCCGTTTTTTTCTGTCAGAATGTTTTTTTCGCAGTGGGCACATCCTCCTGTACACTTTTTCCTTTCTTCCCTGAGTTCAGTGACTGCTACTACAGTTGAACATACAGGGGCAGGATGATTTCTTTTGGAATATGCAGTGGGTAGGATCTGGTTCTACTAGACCACAAGAGGCTTCTAAGTCGTGCTTGGCCTTCCATCAGGAAGGTGCCCATGACTAAGTGGAGACCATTCTCCTTGATGGGCTAACCCCACCTGGACCCCCTTGCTCAACAAGTAAAGGGTTCAAGTGCTCCTGGACCTGTTGTTTGCAGGTCAGCCATACTTGATAGTGGGGGCTTCCATCTGCACTTTCTGGTCTACCCTGAACCAGTAGACTTTACCTCCGACTCTTTCAGTTTCTGAGGTCCCTTTACATTACATTAGTACATGTCTTTGACACTATTAATTTTGGTCCTAGACCAAATTGTGAGGCCAGGTTTTTGCCACTCTCCTAGAGTGGTTGTGGCTTCCTGGCAGACTTTCATTTTGTGCCATTGCAGTTGTCTGCAAAGTGGTGAGTTACAACTCGAGCACTTATCTTGTAAGCACTATGTTCTAGATAGCTCTTTTTATTAGCAGGACAGTCCTTGGCTGTCCTTTCTGAGTGAACCCTATCTCCTACCACCCTACTTAGGGTTGTTGGTTTTAGCTCGGTACTCTCCCAATAGTGTGAATGAGTGATGGAGACTTAGTCCAGGAAGATCTGGAAATTACGTACTGACCATAATTATTGATCTTCTTGGACAGTCTCCATCACTCATTCACACGTCCACCCACCATCCCCTGGGTTCACTCATTTTCTTTCCTGGTCTTCATGGTCCTATGGTTCAGACTGTAAGGACATTGTTCTTTGACCTTTCTTGCAAAGGCCATCTGGGCCCTCTCAGGCCCAGAAACTCAGGATGAGTTATTCTCATTAGTTAAACTGCACCTCCTCGGTCAAAAAGGTACTGAGGCGGTTGCAGGGTCAATGACGAGGTAGCCTACACAGGCGTGAGCTAGTCTTGTGGTGCCACACATGCGTGGTCCTGTCTCGGCGCCGACCCTTCTGAAAATTTTAGGCTCCCGCTTGGTTCTAGTGCCTCCAGCACTATCCCACTAGTGTAAATGAGTGATGGAGACTGTCCAAGAAGATCAATAATTATGGTAGGTACATAATTTCCATTTTTTGTTTCCTGACTGTCGACTCCGAGCCGTAGTTCATCGTCCGTTCTCCTGCCGGTTCTGATAGCCTACTCGATGTCTCCTGGTAAGATTGTTCCTTTTGTTTAATTTTGTGACGTCTAGTCTTGGTTTGGTGTTTCTTTTCATAGGTCATGTCTCGGTTGGAGGGCAAGAAATCTTCAGAGACAGGACGGCCCCACATGAGGCGGTGCCTTTGTGGCCATAAGTTCTCCGTCACCGACCAGCACGACCGTTGCCTTCCGTGTCTTGGCCTGCTTCATGACAAGGATTTCTGCGATGCCTGCTTCTCCATGGACTGCCAGGCTATCGAACAACGCGTGTGGAAAGTGGGGCGAGCTCCGCCGACTTTCGGGGGTTGGGCGCGCACTTGTCAGGCCAAGCCAGGTTCTCCCAGCCTTTCCTCTGGGTCCCCTTCCAGTTCTATATGGACTGAGGAGGAGGGATCCTTGACCTCTCATAGCCTAGCTGTGGCCAAGGCTCCTACTGCGCTGCAGGAGGCCCAGTCTGTTTCCTCTGGGGGAAGGGCGGGAGGCACCGCATTGGCAATCATCCCTTTGGGGGTGAAGGCTTCCCCAGTGTTGGACCCGCGGCTTGGAAGGCCCGGGTCAGCACTGTTTCGGGCCTCAGTGCTGTTCGTGGCACTGTGGGCTCCGACGGTGTTGGCCCCGGTCTGTTGCTCGGCACCGTGGCTGCTGTCGCCACCATGGGAGGTTCTACGGTGCTGTCTCTGACTTTTTCTCACCTCGGCATTGTCTGCGGTGCCAAGGTTGAGCACGGCGCTGTGTCCAGCTCCAGAGCCGTTCGTGGTTCCAGGCATGGGCACGGTGCCATGGGGTTTCGGATCTCGGCACCATTCGCGGCGCTGAGAGCGCTGTCGGAGCCATTATCAGCGCCGTATCTGTCCTTGGCGCTGCTTGCAGCATTGTGGGGTGGGACAGCACCATGGGGGTCTCTGGCCTTGGTGCCGTTTGTGTCACAGAGAGTGTCAGAGCTATTGTCAGCACCGTCTCTGTTCTTGGCGCAGCTCACAGTGCCATTGGGTGGGACAGCGCTGTGTCAGGTTCTGGCTCTGAAACTGCTGCCCTGGTTGGAGCTGTGTTCTCTTCTGCCACCATTCGTGGTGCTGCGGAGGATGCTGGTACCGACTCTGGTGCGGTCTCTGCTTCTGGTACTCTATTTGGTCGGGATGGTAGTAGGCGTCCGCCAGCTGTTTGGCACAGGGCTTCAGTTTCCACCTCTTCGGAGAAGGAGTCAGACTCTGAGTCAGACAGGCAGTCTGGCCTTGGAGTTAGCTGTTGGCATGGGCACCCTCGTAGTGTCTTTGACAGGCAGGAGTCAGCCCCCCCTGAGGAGCGGACAGTGACTGCCAGGGCTGGGGTCAGGGGTTCTGACCAGCAGGCAGCGGTGCAGGCCACCATTGCACTGCAGCCCGGCCTCGGAGGGTACTGTGACCCCTCAGCGATGGTACCCCCTCAGGTGGTGTGCCTAGATTGCCCAACTTTGGGGCAGACTAGAGCACCCACGGGAGGAGAGGGTGCTGCGCCCTGGATATCTCCTTCGGGGGCTGACCAGGGCCGTCAGTTGCCTAGGCTGGCTCTCTCGAGGAGGAGGGCACTCTTGGATTCCGAGGGGTTGAGGGGCATGGGGCCTGTGTGGCGACCTTTTTCTGGAGACCACCCAGGCTCTGGGAGAAGCTGTAGCGCGGATCTCTGCTCTTTCCCCTCGGTTTCCTTGAGAGGGCCCCGTTATTTGGAGGTAGGGGACCGTCCTTCTGGACCTACATGGCCCCGGTCACCTCACGGGGGGGGGGGGATTCTTCCAGGTGCAGCCAAGGCAGTTCCGATATGGTTGTTCAGCTGTCAGCTGTGGAGTCTTCTGGAGCAGCTTCATCTTCTGGGGCTCCTTGTGTGCTCCCTAGCCTAGGGAGAGGTCAGTCGATTTCTCTTGTCGGCTCTGTCCCTATCCCTCTGCCACATTCTAGGGCACTCCAAGGCATCCTTGATCCTAGCGGGCCTCTCTCCTGGGAGCAGTACAGGGCTGTGGCTGCTCAGTTCCCCGCTTACATCAGGGCCATGGGCAGACATGTTTTTCAACCTTCCCCCAAGCAGCCACCCTCTGAGCATTTGAGGTCCTCTGACTCCTCATCCCCCTCTTCTGGGGGAGAGGAGCCATCTGTCCACATCTCCCCAGCTGCTGATCTTGTGGAGTATCAGCGATTCCTCGTGAGGATGTTGGAGGACCTGCACATCACCCCTCCCACTCAAAGCAATCCAGAGCACTCGATGCATGCCTTTCTAGGCGATTTCAGCAAGGACACCCTTGTGGTGCCCCCCTGGCCTGCTCCCTTTCAGGAGGCATCACTGCATTCCTGGCAGAGGTACTTCTCTGGAGTTCCTGCCCCTAGGGATCTCTGCCAGTGGTATTGCGTGCCCCCTCCCAGAGTCTCCAGGTTCCATGCCTCATCCTCAGGATTGATGCAACTGGATACTCCTGATGGGCTTCATGCCCTCCACCGTGACCGGGCCCCAAATCAAGATTCCTTAGATTTTGACTTCTGGGGGAGGAGGACATTCTACTCAGCACGGTTGCTGCTCTCTATTGCAGCACATCAGGCCCACTACACATCCTATGATAGGTTCTTGTGGTCCAGGCTGGGTCCGCTCCTAGCCTGATTGCCTGATACGGAGAAAACCAGACAAGCCATTGCACTCACTGCACATGGCCTGGAGCTAGCAAGGCACCAAGCAAGGGCATCGTATGTTGCCAATGAGGTAGCTACTAGGGTCGTAGGGACAGCGATCTGCACTAGGTGGATGGCATGGCTGCATCTTTCCCAGTTGTCACCCTTGGCCCAGCGTAGGGTGATTAACTCTGCTCACCAGGGAACCTATTAACTCTGCTCACCAGGGAACCTATCTCTTCTCCGGTAGAGTGAGATGGCATCTGTCAGGGCAACTTCCTTCCCCCTCTGGGGGATCCCCGTCTCACTCTCCCCACTCATGGGCCTCTCCAGGCCCAGAAGGTTCTCCCTCTTAGTGTGTCACCCACTAAGAGCTAAAGGACTCTGTCCCTTAGGGTTAAAAACCCCCTTTGGGGGGGCTCGGCGATCACCCAAAGGTGGTGAATGGTGAAGATTGACACAGATAAGATATGAAAATGACGTACCTACTGTAATTATGATCTTTCTGTGTATCTTCACCATTCATCACAATCCCACCCGCCATCCCCCTGGGGCCTCAGTCTCCGGGTCCCCCTCCCTCTCTGTGTCCTTCTTGCCCCCCCTTTCTGTTAGTCAGGGGCAGGGTAAAAGTAGGGACACATAGGGGATAGCATTTTAGGAGTGGTCAGGATGGGGGGCACGCCTTCTCCAGTGCTTTGGCTCCACCCCTGTGAGGTGGGAGTTGGTAGCTGCCCTCTGTTCTCTCCACTTCCTTGTCCCATCAAACCTTAGTTCCCTTGTCCTGTGGACATATCCTTAATCTCCTCAAGAAGCCAACATTTCTAGGAGCTTGGATATGTTGTTCATCCACACTCTTTGGCATGTCCCTTTCCCCTTTAAATCTTGCCAGACGTCTTCAAGCTGGTTCCTCCCACCCACCCGTGTGGTAAATACCTCAGCTGTGCCCCAAGACACCAGATCTTCCTTTCCGCTGGAAGAATCAGGTTCCCTTGTGCTAACTCTAGCCATTGTAGGCCCTGAATTCGCATTGTCGGTTTAACCGAAATTATCTCTCAAACTCATCAGAGTTTTCTATTCCGATCATAGCGTATCGGATATGGAGGACAAGTCGTCCCCCAGTTTTTGACGGTGTACGTGCGGCCAGAAAATGTCGCAAACTGATCCCCACCTTACTTGCGTGTACTGCCTAGGTGTCGGTCATGACACCACCATCTGTACCTTTTGCTTGGCTTTCCATCCCAACGTCCTTGACGACCGCATGGTGCTCCTTAAGCTGGGGAGACTGGCGAAAAGGAACCCGCCAGTGAAATCAAAAGAAGCGAGGTGAGCAGTTTCCACGGCCGTGGGATCCGTCAAACAGCTGGAACAAATGAAGGCCTTCGAAGAAGAAGCTGCCCAAGTTTTGGCTAGCCGAAGTTTCTTTGTGCCTCTCAACCTCGGTTCTTCCTTTACAGGTTCCTTCAGGGACATGTGCCAGCCTCTCCCCACCAGGGGTGAGGTGCCCTCAGGCTCGCACTCCTCCCGCCCTTGGAAGAGGGACAAGGATCCATCGTCTTCTAAAAGGAGATGTTCCTGGGACCAAGAGATGTCCGAGTCCCAGGACACTGTGACCTTAACTTCGGTCGAGATCACTTTCTCGGCCGCCAGCTTCACGGATCTTACATCTGATCAGACAGAGATCAAGGAATTGGTTGATCCAGCTGAGATTGTTCTTGAGCCGATTGAGACGATTTCACCGACTCCGGTCGACAATTTCATAGAGAGGACCCTAGTCCTTTCTTTCCCCAACGATGAGAACACTGTCTTTGGGTGTCCCCATCAAGGGAATTGTTCCGGAGCCTCGATTTTCACCGAGCCCGGTTTCTCCCGATCCTGGTCGACCCCTGCGGTCTCGATCAAGGACTCGGTCCCCTTCTTTGGTGGGAAAACCAAAGAAAGGCCACCGACATTCCTAAAAGAGGCGCCGCCACAGGTCCTCATCTTCCTCGGACGAGGAGAGGCTTCGACGGAAACTCCGTCGATGCTATGAGGAACTTATGTGGCAACAGCTGATTTTGGCTGGACAGAAGCCAGCTATGCCGTCCACCCTGGCCATTACTTGGCCTGCACCTCAAGGGCAGACACTGACCCCTTTGGATCCAAAATCTTCGGTTCCTCCTCCTGTGGGGCCGGCCGTTGTTTCTAAGCCCTTACCGGTCTCACCACCCATTAGGGTGGAACCACTGCCTAAACAGCCTCTCTCGGGAGCTCCCTCAAAAGGGGACCATCCAGACACTGGGCTTCCCCGACACCTGTCCATCACAGTTACCCCTGACCGCCCTCGACGCATCGAGGGGGACATAGGTGGGAGACCGCTGTATCCGAACCTTCGGATTCGGATGCCACTGGTTTGCACTCCCATCCAGGTGATGAGGAGTCACTCTCAGCAGGCCTGGAGGAAGGTCCTTCCTTCTTTCAAGGCATCCTCTGCCTCATTTCCGATTCCATCAGAATGCCCCTGGAGTCTATCCAGAAAAAGGCAGAGTACCCATTATGGATATCCTTAAGAGGGGGGATACCCCGATTGAGGCCTTCCCAGTGGCTGAAGCCATTACTGGTCCAACCCTCGAGCTTTGGCAGCATCTAGCCTGCTGCCCAGCACAGTCTGCCCATATGGCCCGTAAGTATGCGGTGCTTATGGGATCCCTTCCGGGATTCACAGAACATCCCTCGGCTGAGAGTCTGGTGACTGCTTCTGTCTTTAGACGTACTGGTAGCTCGGCCGACATTGACTGACCTCCGGACAAGGAGTCCAAGAACATGGACCACTCTGCCCATAAGGTCTACGCGGTCTCGTCCTTGGGTCTTCGTCAGGCCAGCTTGGCTGTAATCATGGCACACTTCTCCCATGCCCTCCTAGGGTCACTGGATGAAGTACTTCCTCATCTCCCTGTGGACATGCAGACCATGGTCAAGCAAGTCCATGATCAGGGCCATGCTGTCTCCAAACAGCGGCTCCAGATGGCTCTGGACATTGGGGATTCTTGTGCCCGCTCTTTAGCAACTGCAGTGGTCACTTGCCACAGGGCTTGGCTGCGGGTATCCTCCTTTCCAGCGGATATGCAGCACAAATTAGCTGATGTGCCTTTCCTTGGTACCAACTTGTTCGGTCCAGGAGTGGCAGGCCACCTTCAGCATATTGAACAGTCCAATGCCACCTTGGATGCCACTTCTGCTAAGGGTTCCTCGGGCAAGAACCAGCAGAAGAGGAAGCCATTTCGGCAGTCCTCCCCTGCGGTCAGGCAGCCCTCCTATCAAGGAGGTCAGCAGCACCAACAGCAGCAGCAGGCTCAAGCATGCACCTAGGCTCAAGCAGGGCCCTCAACAGCCCCATAAAGGAGGCCGAGGTGCTGGTCCAGGAGCTCCCTCCTCCTCCTCTAAGCCAGCTCAGTGACAGGCTGGGGTTGCCACCCTTACTTCCATCACGCCTACCCTGGGTCCTCCTGTGGAGGATCGGTTCCGCCACTTTCTTTCCGTCTGGTCCGATATCACTTCAGACAGGTGGGTTCTAGAGGTGGTCAGGCAGGGACTGCCTCTGGAATTCAAGCAGAACCCTCCCAGCCGACCACGCCCTTCAGGAGGAAAGGATCTTAGTTTGCACTCAGTTGGCTCTTTGAGACGACATAGCTCAGCTCCTCCACAAAGAGGTGGCAGCTCCAGTGCCAGATCCTCCTACAGACCCAGGCTTCGTATCCAGGTACTTCTTGGTGCCCAAGTGGATGGGGGGGTTGGTGCCCCATCCTAGATCTCCACGATCTGAATCAATATCTCAGGTCTCGCACCTTTTGGATGGTAACTCTGAACCAGATCATACCATCCCTGGAGCGAAACGTGGTTCTGTTCACTGGATCTGCAGGACACGTTCTTTCACGTCCCAATCCATCCATCCCATCAGCGGTTCCTCCGCTTCAGGGTCAAAGGGACCCTGTACGAGTTGCGAGCCATGCAGTTCGACCTGTCATCGGCCCCTCGGGTCTTCACCAAGTGCATTGCAGTGGTGGTGGCCCATCTTCGGTGTCGAGGAGTTCGGATTTACCTTTACCTCGACGACTGGCTCTTGGCAGGTTCCTCCCTTCAGGAAGTGGAGAGATCCAGGGATCTGGCTCTCTGAATCTGCTCCCAGCTGGGCCTCCTTATCAACAAGGCCAAGTCAGAACTCATGCCCTCTCAGGTGATGGGGTTCATCGGGGCAGAGCTGGACTCTCTACGAGCCACAGCACGGCTCCCGGCGGACAGGGCTGAGGTTCTTTCCTCCTTTGCCCAATCATTTCTGGTTGGGCACTTGCGCCCTGCCCGGGACTTTCTGCGCCTTCTGTGGTACATGGCAGCGTGCACCTCAGTGGTCCGTTGGGCCAGATGGCACATGCGCCCCCTTCAATGGGAGCTGGCTGCCCAGTGGACTCAGCGCCATGGTCATTTCAACCAGCTGATTACTGTAACCCAGAAGATGTGGGATGCTGTCCAGTGGTAGACCGCCCCAGACCAGTTGCAGGAAGGGATCCCATTTGTCCGCCCCGAGCCAACAGTTGTCCTCATGACCGATGCCTCTTTCATGGGCTGGGGAGCCCACATGAGGGACAACAGGGCCCACGGGTTCTGGACCCCCGAAGAGTCTCGATGCCACATCAAACTGCTGGAGCTCAGAGCAGTTTTTTTTTTCCAGTTGTTTAACCAGGAATAGCACACACAGCTGAAAGCTTTTTTACAGGAGCGGCCTGGGAGCACAAGGAAGTTAAGTGACTTGCTCAAGGTCACACAGTATACAAGTGGAAGCTGTGGGATTCAAACCCAGGTCTGGTCTGCTGGATGTCAAAAGATTTGCAGCTCAGAGCCTTAGCCCACTGAGCTATACTGCCTCCGCCCCATAGTTAGACTGGCACTGTCAGATTTTGCTCCTCAGCTCCGGGGTCAAGTGGTTCAAGTCCAGATGGACAATACCACAACTATGTACTACCTCAACAAACAGGGTGGCATGCACTCCTGTCTGCTGTGCAAGGAGGAGCTCCGAATCTGGACCCTTGTGAGCCGGATGGAGGCAGACCTCCTTACCATTCATGTGGCAGAAGTCTCGAACCAGCTGGCGGATGCTCTCAGCTGTATAGGCCAGACATCCCACGAGTGGTCACTCCATCTAGAGGTAGCTTACAATCTGTTCTCCCATTGGGGCAAACCAATGGTGGACCTGTTTGCCTCCAGGGAAAACACCAAGCTGAAGCTGTATCATGCCCGCCCCCTCAGCAGGGCTCATTGCAGGGGGATGCAGTCTCAAGACCATGGACCCCAAGCCTCCTCTATGCCTTCCCTCCATTTCCCTTGATCCACAAGGTGTTACCCAAGGTGAGGAGGGACAAGGCGAAGGTGATTCTGGTAGCCCCACACTGGCCGTGCCAGTTCTGGTACCCAGATCTCCTCGGCTTCAGCTGCAGGGCCCCGGAGCGGCTTTGCACACTCCCGGACCTGATATCTCTCAACCAGGGGAAGATCTTCCATCCGGACCTTCAATCCCTGCACCTGAGAGCCTGGTGCCTGAGCGGCTAGAGTTCCAGACTCTGGGTCTTTCCAAGGATGTCTACACCGTGGTGGAGGCATCGCGAAAGGAATCGACCAGGAAATGCTATGCTTTCAAATGGAAAAGATTTTCCATTTGGTGTCAGGGCAAGGGTCTGGACCCCTTATCCTGTTCTTTAGCTAGCATTCCCGACTACCTTTGGTCTCTCTCCAAAGGGGGTCTTCGGTCATCGACCCTTAGGGTGCACCTGGTAGCCATCTCTGCTTACCGGGCATGGGCCGGTAAGTCGACATTGGCACAGGAGACAGTGGTTGGGCACTTTTCCAAAGGTCTGGATCACATATCCCCTCCGGTGTGTGAACCTCTTCCTCCGTGGGATCTCTTGCTGGTTTTGGAAAAGCTCATGGGCAAGCCATTTGAATCCATGCACAAGTGTGAGCTCTCACACTTGTCATGGAAGACGGCCTTCCTGGTGGCTATCACATCAACCAGAAGGACAGAGGAGCTCCAGTCGCTTTCGGTGGACTCCCTTTATCTGTTCTTTCACAGGGACAAAGTTGTCCTGCGCCCCAACCTGAAATTCCTTCTGAAGGTGGTGTCAGAGTTTCACCTTAACCAAGTGTTGACTCTGCCGGTATACTACCCTAACTACACCTCGGATGCTGAGTACAGGCTCCATACCTTGGACCTGAGACATGCTCTTTCCTATTATCAGGAAAGGACGGCGGAAATTCGTGGAGAGGTTCGCCAGCTGTTTGTCACCTATGCTGAAGCTGCTTCTGGCAGACCTGCAGCCAAATGGACTGTAGCAAGATGGATCACATCATGCATAGGTCTGTGCTATGAGTTGACGGGTAAGGAGCCTCCCAAAGGGTTAAGGGCTCACTCTACCTGCCATACTGCTGCTTCGGTGGCTGCTTCCAGGGACATCCCTATCCAGGAAGTCTGTCGGGCTGCTACCTGGAAGTCAGCAAACACCTTTATTACCCACTACCACATCGACCTGGAGTCACACCAGGATGCTGGTTTTGGGGCCTCGGTTCTCCAATCTCTATTTCCCAAGTAGGAGGTGTGTGCCTTGCCTCCCTCCTCCCGGAGAACTGCTTGGAGTCTGCCAAAGAGTGTGGATAAACAACATATCCAAGCTCCTAGAAGAACAGGTTACTCACCTGTAACAGTAGTTCTAGGAGTGGTATATGTTGTTCATCCACACCCACCCTCTCCCGGCTTTAGGCGCACAACCTTGCTTCCAGCGGGCTAAGATCTGGCGTCATGTGGCGGAGCCAAGGTATTTACCCCCCGGGTGGGTGCGAGGAGCCAGCTTGAAGACTTCCGACAAGATTTAAAGAGGAAAGGGACATGCCAAAGAGTGTGGATGAACAACATATACCACTCCTAGAACTACTGTTACAGGTGAGTAACCTGTTCTTCTTACACCAAAAATGTTTTCCCTGAGAGGGGGGAAATTAACCCTATGTCTTGTCTTTCTTCCAGAATAGCCATTTTCTGCTTCTGGAGTTATTGCTAGTGATTCTGTGCTTTGAATCCTGACAGTGAGCCTTTTGGCTACTCCTTGCAGTTCCTATACAAGCTGGAGACAAGTCAGCATCAAAAGTTCCAGGGTGTGATTGTTACCTCTCCCCAAGCTTAACCTAAATTCTTCCTTTCTCCTTTTTCCTATTTTCAGAGATTGGGACCCCAACTCAATCCCCTTAGTCTTCCTTCTCCTTCTGTCCTCTCAGTCGTTTATTTCTTCTTTTGGTTTATGTATCTTTTCCTTTGTCTGTCCCTTGGACTTCCTTGTCCCACCCTCCCACCCTTTTTCCTCACCTCTCCGGCGACTCAGAACTGGCAGGAGGGTGGAGTCGACAACACCTAATAGCCAACCCATGAGTGCTACACAGTGTATGTCGGCTTTGGCGGCGCCAATGGTGCGTCGGCTCTGCCCATCAAAAAAAAAAAAGGCCCCTGCGGGGTCGTCATGACCTCCAGCCAATAACCCAAAGGTGATGAATGGTGAAGATACACAGAAAGATCATAATTACGGTAGGTACATAATTTTCATTTCCACCATGATCCCGTGCATCTGGACCCTGAACCTCGGAGCTCACCTGCATCTTCTTCCTCCTCCTCGGAGGGAGAGGAACCATCTGTCCACATCTTTCCAGCATCTGATCTCTCTCTCTCTCTCTCTCTTCCTATCAGCGCTTCATCGCAAGGATGTTGGACAAGTTCCATCTTACCCCAGTCCCTGCCAACAATCCCGAGCATGTGATGCGCACCCTCCTAGGTGAGTACAGTGCAACCAACCTGCTGGTTCCCACCTGGCCAGTTCCTGTTCAGGAAGCGTCACATCAACTTTTGCTATGTCCCTTCTCCATTGTTCCAGCCTCAAGGGACCTACGCCAACGGTATAGCATCCCCCAGGTCTCCAGGTTCTCTGCCTCATCCCTCCTCGGGCTTGACCTTCCTGGACACCCCTTCTGGGCCTTGCGCCCCTTACCGTGACCGACCCCTGGACTCTGACTCTGTGGATTTCAGTTTCTGGGGGAGAAGAGTTTTCTACTCGGCATGGCTCCTCCTTTCTATTGCATCACATCAGGCCCACTTTGCAGTCTACGATAGGTTCTTGTGGTCCAGGCTAGGACAGATCCTAGCCTCAATGCCTGATATGGAGGAAACCAGGCAAGCCATTGCCCTCTGCTCAGGGCCTGGAGCTAGCAAGGCACCAAGCAAGGGCATCTTATGACGCCAATGAGGTGGCATCCAGGATGGTAGGGACAGCGATCTGCATTAGGTGGACGGCATGGCTTTGCTTGTCCAGTTGTCACCCTGGCCCGGCATAGGGTGATCTCTGCATGCGGAGAACCCATCTTTTCTCCCGTAGGAGTGGGGCCAGGCGGCTTTTCGGGGCCTTCTCCCACTGGGGCTCCCATCTCACTTGGACCAGTCTCAGGCCTCCCAGGCCTGTAAGGGTTCTCTTCAGTGTCTCACCCACTGGAGGCTAAGGGACTTAGTCCCTTGGGGTAGTTTAGGGCCCCTTCCGGGGGGCTCGGTACTCATCCACTAGTGATGAATGGTGAAGACTGACACAGATACAATTTGAAAATTGCATACCTACCATAATTGTTGATCTTTCTGTGTATCTTCACCATTCATCACTAAATCCTGCCCACCTTCCCCCTGGGGCCTCAGTCTCTGGGCTCCCCCCCTCGTGTGTCTCTCTGTTATTTCTCCTCACTCTCCTCTCCCTCATGGTTAGGAGGAAGAGGACCCTGGAGACACACAGGGAGAAATTTTCCCCTTGGGGGTATTATTGGGTTGTATTGGTTGGGGGGGCTCTCTCTTCCCTGTCTCTATTCTTCTCCCTCACTTCGGCAGTGAGCTTAGGGTCCCCCCCCACCGTTTTTACTTATGAACTCAAAAACTTTGAGTTCATTTTCTGAATGCCCTTATGGCAGTTTGTTTTTCCCCTATTTTGGGAGGAAGGAGGAGGAGTACGAGATACACCCCCATCCTGCACCCCCCCCTTAAGGTTGACCCTTCCAGGCGCATGCTGCTTAATAACTCAGGCTTTGCCTCCCGGCAGCTTAAACCTTGGTAGTCCAGTTATGGGCTATTGTTATTGTCAAAACCCTAGGATGCAAGACCGTTCCTGGGGGGTGTGGTTCTCTTTTCTCTCTCCCCTTATCCTTCCCTTCATTCTCCTCCTTCCAGAGATTGGGGCCCCTTCCCTTTCCCCAATTTCCCATTCTGGTTTCTTTCTCCTGTCTCCTCTGTCATTTATTTCTCCTTTTAGTTCATTATATCCTTTCCTTTTATCTATCCCTTGGGCTCTCTTGCCCTACCCTACCTCCCTTTCCTTACACTTTCTGGCATTTCAGAACGGACTGAGGCAGAGTCGATGACAGATAACGGCCAACCCACGAGCACCACTTAGAACGTCTGCCTCGAGGGCGGTGGTGGCCCTGTGTCAGCTCCACCCATAGAGGAAAAAAAGTCTCCCACAGGGTCCTAGCTCCAGCGCTGAACCCACTAGTGATGAATGGTGAAGATACACAGAAAGAACAACAATTATGGTAGGTACGTAATTTTCATCTCTGACAAATCCGCACACCATGTGCGTTTACTTCCTGGGCCATGAGTACAGTCCCAAGGCTTGTGATCTGTGCCACACCCTGCATCCATCAACCTTAGAAGACCGGCATGCTCGCCTTCTGTTGGGATGACTGGACAACCGGGATCCTCCTGTTGAGTCCAAGGACGCCTGTCGGGTGGTCTCTGTGGCTACGGGGTCTACTGAACAGCTTGTGGCATTTGAAGAAGCTGCGGCCCAGGCTGCAGCACAATATTCCTTGACTGCAGCCTTTTTCCCTGTCTTCTTGGGTGCCTCCTTTTTGGAGGGGGGTTTAGGGATTTGTGCCAGGCCCTTCATGCCAATGGGCAGGGTCACACCTCTGGCACCAAGTCTATATTGAAATCATAGAGACCAAGAAAAGGTCTCATCATTGATCATGGGATCACGAGCGTTTTAGGGCCTCGGATTCCCATGCTTCCTCAGAGGTTCTGACTTCAGTCGATCCTTCGGCCCAGGCTGCCTGCTCTGCAGTCTCCCTATCAGGCCAGTTGGTTGAGATGTCGATCTTCCTGATGAGATTTGTCTTGAGCAGGTCAACCCGTTATCGCAAGACGAGGCCAATACCTCCTTATCTAGGACTCTGGTCCTGCCTCTCACCTCCCAAGAAGGGACAGACCAGTCTGCTGATCCACCACCTCTCTCACAGGATCTTCCAGACCAAGAGGATGCTTGGCTCTTGCCGGCCCCCTCTGAGTGCTGCTGTCAGCCCTGACAGTCAGGGTCGCAGTCTCGACCCTGCAACTCACATCAACACTGACGTTCAAACTCTCTGCATTTGGGCATGCAGCGCTGCCGCTATTTCTTTTCCTCTTCTTCCTCCTCGGGTGAGGAGAGACTCCGATGCAAGTTACATCAGTGGCATGAAGCTCTTATGTGGCATCAGCTCCTGTTTACCGGGGTGAAGCCTGTTCGGGTCTTGACCCCGGCCATTACATGGCTTTCGCTGCAGAGGCCACAGCCTTCTCTGCCTCAGCAGGAGCCGACTCAACAGGAACAAACTTGGCCTCCCCCGGCCCCTGACGATTTTTGCTGGAGCCACCACCGAGACAGTTGCAGTCTGGCCCTCCATCTAAGGAGGTCCACCCAGCATTGAGACTTTCTCATCGGTTGTCTGTCACCATTACTCCCAACCGACCCCATAGGGTTATCGGGGCCTCTGGTGGTTGACCTGTATTTAATGTATCCTTGGAGTCTGAGGGCTGCTCCTTACACTCACAACTGGTGGACATGGAGTCATTTGAGGATTTGTTGACTGAGCAAGGCTCCACTTTCCTTCATGGTTCTTCTCCTCCTGATCTAGGAGTCTACCGGACTCCCGATGGATCCTGTCCAGAAGCTGGATTGGTACCCTCTCACCTAGATTCTCTACTGGGGCAGCTTCCCTGGGGAAGCCTTCCCAGTCGCTGTGGCCATTCTTGGTCCTGCACAGGAGCTGTGGCAGCATTCAGCTTCTTGTCTTGCACCATCAGCCCAGATGGCCACAAGTATGCAGTCCTTACTAATTCCCTTTCAGGATTCACGGATCACCCTTTGGCTGAGGGTCTGATGGCTGACTCTGTTCCGGTGCATAGGCAATGTGGAAGATGTTAAGCCTCATAACGACGAGTCCAAGAAATTGGACCATATGGCCAAAAAGGTCTAAGCTGCCTCCTTTCTCTCAGCCTTTGGCAAGTGAATTTGTCCCTCTTAATGGCCCACTTCATCCATGCCCTGTTGGGCATGCTTGATGAGATGCTTCCTCATCTCCCAGCAGATGTACAGACCATAGTCAAGCAGGTCCAGAATCAAGGCCGAGCGGTGGCTAAGCAGCAGCTCCAGATTGCCATGGACATCAGCGACTCTTGTGCTCGGGCCATGACAGCCGCGGTTGCCATGCACCACAGGGATTGGCTAAGGATCTCAACCTTTATGGCAGAAACCCAGCACAAGCTGGCAGATGTCCCCTTCTTGGGTACTGACTTGTTAAGATCTGGAGTTGAGGGGAACTTCACCTGCATTGAAACATCCAGTGCCACCTCAGACTCGGTGACTTCTGCCAGAGGGATCCCAAGGGTTCCAAATTGCAGAAGAAGGCCTTTTGGACCCTCTCTGCTCCTGTGGCCAAACTGTCCCAGCCTCTGGCTGGACAGCAGGCCCTGACTTGGCATCCCTGACCAAAGTTAGTGCCCACAATCATCTGGAAGCCAGGTCAGGATCCCAGTGGCTCCTCAGCCAGTCCTTCCTCCGCCTCTAAGCCTGCCCAGTGATGGCATGAGGAGGTGCCCCTCATGCCCATCCTATCTCCCCTGGGTCCTCCCCTAGGGGGTCGGCTCTGCCACTTTCTTCCCGCATGGTCCGCTGTCACTACAGACAGGTGGGTCCTGGAAGTGATTGGTCAGGGTCTGCCTCTGGAATTCGAGGCTTTACCCGCCTTGCCAAGTCATTTCCCCAACAGGAGGACATAGTGTCCATCGACATCCTGTAAGCCCTTTGGGACATCACCCAGCTCTTCCGCAAGGAGGTCGTGGCTACTGTCTCAGACCCTCCAGTACAACCAGAGTTTGTCTCCGGGTACTTCCTGGTGCCAAACGGACCAGGTGGGCTTGCCCTCTATCTTAGATCTGCACGACCTGAACAAGTTTCTCAGGCCGCGCACCTTCAGGATGTTCACGCTGTCTCAGATCATACCATCTCTTGAGCAGAACATGTGGTTTTGCTCACTAGATCGTAAGGATGTGTTCTTTCACATCCCAGTTCGTCCGTCCCACCACTGGTTCCTTCAGTTCCACATGGAGGGGATCCTCTATGAGTTCCTGGCTATGCCATTCAGGCTGTTCTCAGCTACCAGGGTCTTCAAGTGCATAGCAGTGGTGGCAGTTTACCTGCAGCGCTGAGGAGTCTGGGTATACCTCTACCTGGATGACTGGCTAATCGTGGGTCCCTCCAGGGATGAGCTTGAAAGGTCCAGGGATCTGGCTCTCCAGACCTGCATCTTTCTTGCCAAGTCAGAACTTGTGCCCTCGCAGGTGATTCATTTCATCAGGGCAGAGCCAGATTTCAGCTTATGGCATACAGGGCAGAGGCTCTCTTCTCCTTTGCCCGATCATTTTGGGTTGGGCAGTTGTGCCCTGCTCAGGTCTTCCTTCACCTCCTGGGATACATGGCAGCATGCACCAGTGAGGTCCATTGGGCCCACTGGAGAATGCACTCTCTGCAATGGGAGCTGGCCCGCCAATGGTCTCCGCACAAGGGCCACTTCAACCAGCTGATCCCTGTGACCCAACTGATGTAGGACGCCCTTCAGTGGTGGTTAGTCCCAAAACATCTGCAGGAAGGTATCCAGTTTGTCCTCCCAGAGCAGTCATCCTGACAACTGATGCCTCCCTCATAGGCTGGGGTGCCCACCTGGGGGAACACAGAGTCCATGGGCTTTGGACCCCCAAGGAGTCCCAGTGCCACATTATACTGCTGGAGTTCTGGGCAGTTTGGCTGGTGCTGACTGCTTTTGTTCCACACATCCAGGGTCAGGTCATTCAGGTCCAGACAGACACCATGACCGTGTACTACCTCAACAAACGGGGCAGAACACACTCCCTTCCTTTGTGCCAGGAAGCTCTCCATGTTTGGACCCTCGTGTGCAGCCTGGAGGCCAATCTTCTGGCCATCCACATGGCCGGTGTTTCCAACCAGCTGGCAGACACCCTCAGCCATGTGGGCAAGGTGTCTCACAAGTGGTCTCTCCGCCCAGAAGTAGTACACAGTCTGTTCTCCCTGTGAGGCAACCCCTCTGGTGAATCTGTTTGCCTCAAGGGAGAACACAAAGCTAAGGCTGTACCGTGTCCACCCCTCCCAGCAGGAAACACTGCAGTGGGATACCTTCTCCAGATCCTGTACCCTGGGCCTTCTCTATGCCTTCCTTCCATTTCCCTTGATCCACAAGGTGTTGCTCAAGATGAAGAGGGGCAATTCATGGATGATCCTGGTGGCTCCAGACTAGTCTCACCAGTTCTGGTACCCCAATCTCCTCAGCCTCAGCTGCAGCCTCCCGAGGTGTCTTCCTCTCCATCCGGACCTGCTCTCTTGCAGTCAGGGGATGGTACTCCATCCAGACCTTCAGTCCCTGCACCTGATAGCCTGGTCCCTGAGCGGCCAGAGTTCCAGGCTCTGGGTCTCTCTGACAGTGTCCTCGCTATGGCTGAGGCATCACAGAAGGAGTCGACCCAAAAATGCTATGTCTTCAAATGGAAGAGGTTCTCCATTTGGTGCCAGGGCAAAGGGCCTGACCCCATAGCTTGTCTGGTGGCTAGCATTTTCAATTACCATTGGTCCCTCTCTCAGGTGGGCCTTCGGTCAACGACCCTCAAGGTGCACCTGGCTGCCATCTCTGCTTACCGGGCGCTGGCTGGTACGCAGTTAGTGGCACAGAAGAAGGTGGTCTGGTGTTTTTTTAAAGGCCTTGACTACATTTTCCCTCCAGTGCATGAACCACTGCCACTACCTTGGGATTTGTTGCAGGTGTTGGTAAACCTCATGGGCAAGCCATTCTAACCTATGCACAGGTGTGAAATGCCTCACCTGTCATGGAAGACCACCTTCCTGGTGGCTATCATGTCAGCCAGATGAATCAATGAGCTCCAGGCACTCTCGGTGGAGTCTCCTTATTTGGTCTTCCACAAGGACAAGGTTGTCCTTCGCCCCAACCCGAAGTTTCTCTTAAAGGTAGTGTCAGATTTTCACTTTAACCAGGTGATCAGTCTCCTGGTGTATTTCTCCAATTACACCTCAGAGGCCGAGCACAGGCTCCACACATTGGTCCTGCAGCGAGTGCTAGTCTAAAAGGAGTGCATGGCTGGAGTTCGGTAAGAGGTTCGCCAGCTATTTGTCACCTACACTGAAGCCACACCTGGCAGACTGGCAGCTAAGTGGATGTTTGGCAGGTGGATTGCATCCTGCATTGACCTCTACTGTAGGTTGGCAGTTAGGGAGTCTCCCATAGGGCTAAGGGCTCATTCCACCCACCATACTGCTGCCTCTGCGGCTGCTTCCAGGGATGTCCCTATCCAGGAAATCTGCAGGGCTGCTACCTGGAGGTCAGCACACACCTTTCCGCACTACCACATCGACCTTGAGTCACACCATGATGCTGGTTTGGGGGGCTCAGTTCTCCAATCTGTTTCCTAAATAGAACTGCTAGGAGTCTGCCAGAAGTGTGGATAAGTACACCATATCCACGTCCCAAGAAAAACAGGTAACTTACCTGTAACAGTAGATCTTCCATGAGGGTAATCTCTTGCAGCAGGTAATAGACTTGGGATCTCGCCAGAGGGCACTCTTCTGCACAGCAGCTTTCTTGTAGCAGTCTTTGCCTAGGGGCCACCCACACATGACATCATCATCCTGTACCTATATGTGTGGGCAACCCCAGGCATCCTCAGTTCATTTTTCTGACTTCTTCAGCTCACACACAGCAGCTTAGCACTTGTGAAGCAGTTATCGATGAAAACTTGAGCTGGGAACGGGTTTTTTTCCATTCCCATCTTCATCAATGAATGTCCAAAGAATCTACAAGCAAATCATCACTTTTTCAGTCATGTTGTTGCGGTAGGAAACTCTACTGCTATGACAACCATACCTTTTGTGTTAGGTGTCTGGGTCCCACGCATGACACAGTCTCCTGCAGACATTGCCAGAAATTCAACCAGGCAACACGTTGACAATGATTGCAGGAAATAGAATCTCACCTGATGGAGCAGAAATTAGCTCTCTTAGAGAAAGAGGCACGTCTCAAGGAGACCTCGACTACAGTTTCACACAAGAAGCGCACAAGGGATAAGGAAAAATCATCCTCATCCTTTTCAGGCAGACATTCGCCGACGGCTGCCGTTACCGGTGCTCCGCCATCGATGCCCTCCAGAACTGCTTCCTCGTCACTTGGACTTTATACCCTCTCATCAACGGTGCTTTTCGGCGCCCCTTCATCTATTTCTATAGAACCTTATGGCAGTTCTGGTGACTCCCTGTCGACAGTTGTTTGCTTGTCGACAACTGCTTATAAGCATTCTACTACCTCTCCCTTCACTGCCCCGTTGACGGCAGGTCAGGCATTCACAGGGAGGAATATGGGATTTTCCATGGCCATAGCCCCTCTTCCATCACTGTCTCTGTCTCACAGGGCCAACCAGATAGGGACCGAGACCCTGGTGTTTATCACCCAGGGACCAGACCTGCTTATACATCACGCATAATTACCTCCACTATTACTCTGGTTTCCCAGAGGCAACCTGCTCTGCCTTCCACTACTACTTCAGTAGATGTAGCCACGATGGTACAAACGGTCTTGAAAGTAATGAGAGGATCTCAACTATCCACCCCGAGATGGGTCGCCTCTTCCGTTCTCCGACTCTTCCACCCAAATGTTTTCAGGATGATAAAGATCTTTCTCATGCTTGGTCCCTCCTATTCTATGAGGAGAAATGTTTTTCAGAGAAGGAAGAATTTCCTGAAGATTTTCCAGGTGATCTTGAGGATTTTGGGCCCCCGGGACGTGGACTGCTGTCCTGCATCCTCTATCTCTATTCTCTCCTTTTTACGAGAATGCGTCCTGTCATGCGGTTGCTGTCCTCCTGATGACCCATCTTTCCATGAGATGGTTCAAATTCAAAAGATCATGGGGTTTTCAATTATGGAGCATGACAAAGAAAAGACATGGCAGACTACCTTGAACTCCCCAAGGAGCCTGTTGTAGTGGTACCCCACTTATACAAACTTATCAAAATGCAGTGCTGGCCACTTGGAATCAACCCTCAGCAGTCCTGGTGAGTCCTAGGAAGGTGGATCACCTACATCGGGCTCCTCGAGACCATCCTTTCCTTTCTACTACTCCTGAAGCTGATTTCAGTTGTAATCACTGCTGCTCATGATCGCACCAAACGTCCAAAGCACATGAGCTCCTTACATCCTGATAAGGAATCCCTCCATAATGATTACCCCAGGATGAAGGTATTCTAGGCGAGTACCATGAACCTCAGAATCTTGAACTACATGGAACACATCATTAAATACCAATGTACCCTCTGGTCTTCTGCTGTTGAACTGATCAGTAAACTCCCTCCTTCCCAGAAAAAGGACCAATTATTGGCAACAATTTCAACTGGCATCTCCATCTCTCAACATCTGCTCCTGGGTATGATACAGTGGATACCTCTACCCAGATCTCGGCCACAGGTGTTACCCTTAGACAGCATGCCTGGTTACACATGTCAGATTTCACACCAGACGTGCAGCACACCGTGGTAAATGCTCCCTTTAATGGGTCCAAAATTTTTGGTCCTGTCACTCAGACACTCCTGGATGATCTCTAGGCTTCAGGCTGGACTTTATATATGATGCATGCTAGGACATCACTACCAGTTTCAGGCCCTTCTGCTTGACCTCTCATCTGCCCCAAGAGTCTTTACCGAATGCCTAGCGGTGGTGGTGGCTGCCCAATGACCGGACGGACATTTCGTCTTCCCTTATTTAGATGAAAGCAGACTCCAAGACTTCTGTGCTTCTGTCCCTTCAGATAACCCTTCCCCTATTCCAGTCCCTAGGAATCATGGTTAGCTGGCCCAAATCCAACCCAACTCCTACCCAACAGCTGCAGTTTATCGAGCCATTATGGACACAACCTCTGGCAGGGCTTACCTCCCTGCCGACCAGCAAGACAGACTTCTATATCTGGCCTCCCAAATACAAAAGGAACAGTCTCTCACAGCCAGAAGCCTGTTATACCTTTTAGGACATATGGCCATGGCCATCCCTATGGTAGTGTTTGCCCGTCTACACATGAGACTAATCCAGCGGACTCTTCAAAGCCAACGGAGGCAAAATATTAGGGATTTCGAAGACAGAATCTGAGTAGCTCCCACTTTACGCTCTGCCTTCGACTGGTGGACCCATCATGCCAACCTATCTCGGGGCATACCCTTCCCCTCCTCCCTAGCAGATGTTGGCCATGGATGCTTCCTCCAATGGCTAGGGGGTGCACCTGTGTCCCCGCAGGATGCAAGGCTGGTGGCCCCAGTACTCCATCTCTCCCCATACAAATTTACTGGAAATGAAAGCGGTCCACCTCGCCCTTCAGGCTTTTCGACCCCACCTCACTCCAGGGCCTCTCCTGATTCAGTCAGACAACACCTCAGTGGTGTATTACCTGAACAAACGGGGTACCAAATCCCATGCTCTCTGCAGGGAGGCGATGGCGGTTTGGCGAGATGCCATACTTCAGCATCTAATGTTGACTGCCATCCATCTACCGGGACGTCACAATACTTTGTTTGACATTCTCAGTTGCCAGTCCTCCACTCACAGGTGAACTCTTCATCACAAAGTACTACAGACAGCCTTTCAGTTGTGGGGGACCCTGCACCTCGATCTGTTTGCCTCCCCTGACAATCACTGTCTCCCCAGATGTTATTCCATTATCCCAAACAGAAAGGGACTGTGTCTCAATGCCCTGTCCCAACCATGGAAAGGACTCTTATATGCTCCCAATCCCCATCATGCTCCTGTAATGGACTGTGCTGAAGTTAAAGCTCAAACCCACCACCATGATTCTTATAGCACGCCTCTGGCCTCGGTAGGTGTGTTTGCCCCTACTTCAACAGTTATCGGTGGCGGACCCAAACCTATTACCTATCAGTCCAGACCTGTTGACACAGAATCGGGGAACCCTCCACCCCAACCTGAAATCCTTACACCTTCACGCTTGGCTCCTGAAGACACTTTCATAGCTTGCCTTCAAGTCTTCTCTCCAGTGGTCAAAATTATTTTGGCCTCTTGCAAACCATCTGCCAGGCAAACCTATAATGTCAAATGGAAATGCTTTTTCCTATGGGCCGCTTTCTGGTCTTTGGACCCTATCCATGTCCATTGACTAAGGTGTTGGACCACTTGGCTTCACTCACCTCAACAGGCTTGAGCTACTCCTCTATTTAAGTCCATCTAACCTCTATCTCGGCCTTTCATGAACCATTGGAAGGGAGACTGCTTTATTAACACACCTTGCCAAGATGTTTCTAAGAGGTATGTTACACCTCAAACCTCCTATTAGACAGCCTGCCCCTCCATGGGACTTGAATTTTCTGTTGGAAAAACTAACCCTTGAACCCTTCAAGCCTGTGGCTACTTGCAACCTCTGCTTCCTAGCCTGGAAGGCCTTATTCTTAGTATCTGTCTCCTCAGCTCAACGTATCTCTAAACTTCATGCCCTAATGTGTAGGGAACCCTACTTAGTCTTCCATAAAGACAGAGTGTCCCTCCATAGCACTCCCTCCTTTTTTACCCAAGGTGATCTCAGAGCACACATTAAATCAATCTATAGAACTTCCAGTCTACTTCCCTGAGTATTCTAATTTAGGATGATTCCTCCTACACACTTTAGATGTTCATCACATTCTGAGATATATAGATCATACCAAATCCTTTAGGAAGACTCCTCAGTTTTTTGTTTCCTTTGCCCCGACCAGTGAAGGCTTCCTAGTTGCTAAGCAGGCCCTCTCCAACTGGTTGGCACATTGCATAACCTTCTGTTATAAGAAATATAACAAACCATTACCAGGACCTGTTCAAGCCCACTCTACCCGGGCCATGGCCACTACCGTGGATTGCTTCAAAGAGGCATCCATCACGAACATCTGCAATGCAGCCACTTGGTCCACAATACATACCTTCATGAAGCACTACAATTTAGACTTTGCATCTCACCATAGGATGGCCTTTGGCCGCACTGTCCTACAAGGCCTTCTATCATAATGTTTCCACCCTTCCTGGGTTTATTGCTTGTGAGTCATCCCAAGTGTATTACCTGCTGCAAGAGATTACCCTCATGGAAGATAGTACAGTTGCGTACTCACTGTAATGGTAGATCTTTGAGAGGTATCATGCAGCAGGTACGATCCCTCCCTCCACCCCTTCCTTCTCTAAGAGAATAACTTCCAATCAAAATTTATATACATGAGTGGGTATCTAGAGTACCTCAGTTCTCCCTTGGTACTCGCTTAGCGAGCTGAATCCAGCGGGGAACTGAGGATGTCTGGGGCCGCCCATGCTTACATAGGTGCAGGATGATGTCATGTGTGGGTGGCTCCTAGGCAAAGACTGCTAGAAGAAAGCCGCTGTGCTGAAGCGCACCCTCTGGTGAGGTCCCAAGTGCAAGAGATACATCTCAATCTACCATTATGGTGAGTACGCAACTGTACTTTCTAGGAGTGGTATATGGTGTACATCCACACTGATCTACTCACCCTCCTCTGGAAAATGGCACACTGGTCTTGCTTCCAGTGGGCAAGATCTGATTGTCATGGGATGGTGCTGGGGGAGTGACCACCCAGGTGGGTGGGAGGAGTCAGCTTGAAGACATTCCAGCAGGATTTAAAGGGGAAAGGAACACTGCCAGAAGTTTGGATGTACACCATATACCACTCCTAGATCTAGTGTTACAGGTGAGTAACCTGTTCATCTTCCTGGACAGTCTTCCACCATTCATTCATACTGCTGGGATCAGGGCAGAGACATTATAACCCTGCAGGAGCCAAACATCTTCAGGAGGGCCGGTGCCGAGATAGGACTGTGCATGCGTGACACCGCAAGGCTGGCTCATGCCTGTGTAGGCTATCTCTGCATCAACCCTCCAACCGCATCAGTTCCTTTTTTAACCACTGTCTAGTGCGCTTCAGTGAAAATGTTGCTCACCCACTGGGAGTCAAATCTTCATGTCTATATGACAACAGTGTTCAGATTTAATTTGTTTAAAAAAAAATTTGTATTTTCCTCTCAGCTGTACTGTTTGAAGGAGTCAACCATGGTGATAGTGATAATAGGGATTCTCCGTTGGAAGGGCTGTGTCCGGTCTGCCACCCTCTCCAGAGGGGGATCTGACTACAGACAGTCTGGTGTTCAGGAGTGAGGACAGTCTTTCTGTAAATACAAAAAGAAGCAGGCCCATTCCTGATCCAGGTCAGGGACCAGGCACCGCTTGGCCTTGAGCTCTTCGTTCCCCTATGGTTTCTACTCAGTCCCTCAGACTCTCGACATCTGAGCCCTTCTCTGTCACCTGGTGGGGTATCCAGTGGGCAGTTTCACCAATGGGCAGCTCTTATGGAGCAGTGGGTACAGCATCTGTCCCGGTTGCCCCTCCCAGTGGATCCGGTTCCAGGGCCTTTGGGCCTCGGAGTCTCTTAACTGTGGTTGGGACCTTCGGGGCAGGTTGAGCATCTGGTACTGGCAATGGACTTTCTCTCCTTGCCGTTGCCTGCGCTGACAACGCTGGTTCCACATGCCTCCTTCCCTCACTCTGTTTCTTGACAGGTGCTGGCACAGGTACCATCTTTTTTCTCTTCTTTTCCTCCTAGAGTTGCATTGGACCTTCATGCAATGCCATCTGGTTCGGTGCCAGCCTCGGTGCTGCATCTGGCGTGGCCCCAGGTGGTGCGGCGCTGGGTTCCATGACATTGGGCCTGGTACCAGTTCCAGTGTCTCCTGTATATCCTTTACCCAAGCCAGGCAACGTCCTGTTTGGGGCAGTTCCTACCCCTTTTCAAGGTGTTGCTGAGAAGGATGAGTCTGAGCCAGAGCCAGACCTTATGGTTTCTGAAGAAGGTGATGAAGACTCATTCTATAGTTTGGAAGGTAAACCCTCACTTCCAATTGAATGCCCAGTAGAGGTCCTTTCCTTTCAGTCTGTCCTCAAGAATTTGAGGGCAACTCTGCATCTGCAGACCTCTTCTGTGGATCCAGGTAGGCTTTTGTGTCTGGAGTGGCTTCACGCTCCTAACATTCCAGTGAACCTTACATCTCCAGTCCCCCAACCCCCACCCTTCGAGGCTTTGTCTGAGGTAATGTGGACAAGGCCAGCTCTTGTTCCATCTGTCTGCAAATCCATAGACAGGAAGCATGTCCCTCCTAAGGAGAGAGCCATTTTAGCTTCACAACCCATCGCAGATGCGCTGGTTGTTCTTGTTGAGAATGATAAAGCTGTTGTTCCGTATGATGTATCAGCAAATCCTATCAATGAGGAATCCCTTAAGATAGATATCTTGGGTAAGAGGGTATTTGCAGCCACAACTCTGTGCATGCATACTGCCAACTACTAAGGGCACTTCTCTCAATACGTGTATGCCCTTTGGAACTCTCTCAAGACCTTAATAGAAGATCTCCTGGAGTCTGACTCCAAAATGGAGATGCTACAGACTGTTACCCGAGGGATCGAATGTAACAGTCATCAGTTTAAAGCTTCCGTGGATGCTTATGACATTGCTTCTAGAGCAGCTGCTGCTGGAATCTATATCGAAAGACATTCCTGACATTGGGGTTCTCCTGATGCTCAGCAGCAAGTGATGAATGTCCCCATTGATGGCACTTATCTGTTTGGCCCTCAGGTAGAGCAAGCCCTGGAGGCTTCTCAGAAGACCAGGACTGCTGTTAAAACAGCAAGGCTGGCTTCTTCAGCTTCTCCGAGAGGCAAGAACCATCAATTTTTTCGTAACAGGCAGCCCCTTTGAGGAAGAGGCCAAGGAGCCCCAAACAGGAACCAGCCTCCTCAGCTGCAAAAGAAAACAAGTCACAGGGCCCAAAAGCACCTAGTGCCACCCTTGGAAACTCTGGACCCTATCTCACCTCAGCTGCGCAAGGTGGAAATTTCCACGGCAGTGAGGGGGTTGTCTGACTTGGTTTTACACAAGTGGAAGTCTATCACCAAGAACAACTGTGTCCTCCAGATTGTTCAGGAGGGTTACTCTCTCAATTTTGCAGAGATTCCCCTGTGTCTTCCAGCCAAGCGACAGCACAGTCTGTCAATCGGTCAGTCAAACTTTCTCACTTCCGAGATACAGGGTCTTAGAAACAGGGCAGTAGAAGTAATTCCGTGGGCAGAGAGGAACACAGGTTTCTATTCTCATTACTTTCTGGTTCCAAGGAAGACTAGTGGCATGCGCCCAGTTCTCGACCTCAGAAAGTTGAACAAGTTTTTGTACAAGGAGAAGTTCAAGATGATCTCCCTAGGGATACTACTACCACTCTTCCAACAACACAACTGGCTGACATCCCTGGACATGCAGGATGCCTACCAACACATTTTAGTACACCCAAGTCCCCATAAGTACCTTTGCTTTGTAGCTCTTTGGGCTCTCCTCAGTGCCTCAAGTCTTTACCAAGTGCTTTGCAGTTCTTGATGCACAATTTTGAAAGCTCGGTATTCAGGTTTTCCCATACCTAGGTGACTGGCTTTTGGCAAGCCCATCAAGGCAGGAGACACAGCAGGCAGTTTCCACAGCCTCTCAGATCTTCACTTCCATGGAGGTACTGCTGAATCTAGAGAAGTCACAGCTCCAGCCATCTCAGCAGCTTCTCTTCCTAGGAGCCCTCTTGGATACTACAAAAGAGAGAGCTTTTCTTCCAGAGGACAGGAGGAACAACATTCTCCATATGGTTTGCATCATCAGAGAAAGCAGGCCCATAAGAGCTCACTCCATGCAGCGGATGTTAGGCCTCATAGCTTCATCTATTTTCATGAGTTCCCTAGTTCGTCTGCACATGAAGACCACTCAGTGGATGCTCGGCACACAGTGGTCTCCAACTACAGATCATCAGTCTTACCCAATTAAAGTGACAGAGCCACTGCTTCAGTCACTTGCATGGTGGATGCAAGAGGACAACCTTCTACAATGTCTGCTTTTTGCCACACCTGAATCTCTGATCACTATCACCACAGATGCATCTTTGCTCAGCTGGGGGTCTCACTGCCAGGACCTTCACACTCAGGCATGGGGTGTGGACCCAGAAAGAGTCTCATCTTCACATCAATGTTCTGGAGATGAGGGCAGTCCTGTACACCCTACGAGTCCTAGAATTGATCATTC
The DNA here is from genome assembly GCA_016271365.2 of Neoceratodus forsteri. Taxonomy (NCBI): domain Eukaryota; kingdom Metazoa; phylum Chordata; order Ceratodontiformes; family Ceratodontidae; genus Neoceratodus; species Neoceratodus forsteri. Next base: position 1,690,339,953 of record CM057450.1, read on the forward strand.
TCAAGATAATTCTTCTTCAGACAGACAACAAATCTGTAATGTACTACATCAACAAACAGGACGGGGCACACTCCTATCCTCTTTGCAGAGAAGCCGTGAGGGTATGATAATGGTGCCTCGACCACGATGTCCTGATTTAGGCACTTTACCTACCAGGACTCCAGAACAATCTGGCAGATCACCTCAGCAGGACTGAAGTGGATCCTCTCAAGTGGTCTCTTGCACCAAACGTAGTATAGTCGCTCTTCGAGTGGGGCATTCCAGACCTGGACCTTTTTGCATCCTCACTCAACACAAAGCTGCCTCTATTCTGCTCCAGAAATCCAGAACCTGGCATTTTCTGTCAGGATGCATTTAGGCTGTGATAGACGTTTTCTGTACATATTTTCTCCTCTTCCACTAATTCAGAGGGTGCTGCTCAGACTGGAGGCACACAGGAGCAAAATGAATCTAATTGCACCATATTGGCCTCAACGGATCTGGTTTCCCTTGATTACAAGTTGTCAGAGCTACCCCCAAAACAATTGCCTCTTTGAACAGACCTCATGACTCAAGGGACCTTTTTCCACCCCAGCTTGCACTTCCTTCATCTTCATGCCTGGCTCCTGAGGAGATAGAAGTTAACAGGTTTCAAATGTCCCAGCGAATCTCACAGATTCTCCTGGTAGCTCATAAGCCTTTTACCAGGAAGACTTACACAGCTATTTATTTATTTATTTAGCTTTTGTTAACCAGGTAAGTACACTAGACAAAACATATGTCTATTTTCAGGTACAACCCGGGAGGGTGCAGGAGAATAAAAGAACATACAGAGTACAAATTGATGCAAATAAGGCACATATATACACTGGAGTCAGAGAGACATAACATACATAGTGGAATAGCTCAGATTACAGCAGTGGACACCATCAAATGCGAACATGTAGCAGTACAGTTTCTATAGCAATATGCCTAGCAAGAATATACAGTATATACACAACATACACAGGTCCACACCCAGGCGGACAGGCAACAACAGTAGGGCCGAAGCCAGGTACAGCAGATACTGTGCTCGAGTACTGTGTGGGACCAGAGTACTCAGGGAGGCCTAAGACAGTCCCATACTGAGGAGAACTTCAAGTGCTTCCATAGGGAGGTTCGTAGATACACCTGGGAAGGGGCAGACCTGACCTGGACAGGAAAAGAGTTCCATAGTCTCGGGGCACAGGATGCAAAATCCCTATCCCCCATTTTGGTGCACGTCACAGGAATATTGAGGACAGCAGGATCCAGGGATCTTAGGGAGTAGGGAGTGGAAGCAACTGGCACAAGAAGCTCCACCAATCCAGAGGGGGCGCCAGAGCCCAGAACCTTGCCCGTGAAACAGCCCAGGATGAAGTTTATGTGGTTGGATGGGGAGAGCCAGTTTAACCTGCTATACAGATCACAATGGTGAGTGAGACGAGGGGCTGCGAGAGCAAAGCGGCAGATATTATTGTAGGCTACGGTCCAACTATTGAGGTGAGCCTTGGAAGTACGGGCAAACAAAAGAAGCCCATAGGATGGAGATGGGATGAGCACTCCTCTGGCCAGTGCAAGGCGAGCAGCCAAGGTAAGATTATTCATTGCCCTGTAAGGCAGTCCCAATTTCCAGTTAACAGCCCGACACACACTATGGATGTGGTGACCAAGGTCGAGCTGAGGGTCAAGTGTCACCCCAAGATATTTGACAGAGTTGGTGGTGAGCACTTTAACACCATCAATCCCCAAGATGCACAAGGGGACCGAGGAGGCCTTTAACTTAGCCTGGGACCCAAACAGTATGGCCTGAGTCTTTCTAAGATTTAGGACCAACTTGTGGGATGATATCCAGGATTGGATGCTCATAAAATCTTCACTCAATTGGTGATTAATGATCCCAATGCCCTGGACGTGAGTAAAAATAACGAGGTCATCAGCATACAGGATGGCCTTGCAAGAGGCAACAGAGGAGGGGAGGTCATTGACGAATACGGAGAAGAGCAGGGTACCAAGGACTGACCCCTGGGGAACCCCTGAGAACACAGCAGCGGTGTCAGAGAGCATCTTACTATATTTAGTAAGTTGCTGCCTGCCCTGAAGATAATTGTGACACCACCTAAGTGCAGGCAGGGATAGACCCAATGTCCTAAGTTGCGCACATAGTAAGGTATGGTCAACTAGGTCAAAGGCCTTTGAGAGATCGATAAGGATGGCCCCAGAAAGTCTGCCCTGGTCCATAGCAGCCCTTATCCCAGAAGTGACAGTGACAAGGGCAGAAGTAGTACTATGACCTTTACGGAAGCCATGCTGCGAGGGAGACAATAGCTCATGAGACTGGATATAGTCTGTGAGTTGCCCCGCCACAACTCTCTCAAGAAGCTTACCAATAGTGGGCAGGATGGCAATCGGCTGATCATTATCTAGGATCCTAGGGTTGCCCTGTTTGAGTATAGGCACAACCCTCATCACCTTCCACAGGTCAGGAATAACCCCAGTGGCTAGGGATAGGTTGACCATATGAGCCACAGGGGAAGCAATGTAGTTGACCACAAGGCGGAGAAGCTTTGGTTCCATACCATCATGACCTGCACTAGTAAAGGGGGAGAGATCAGAGAGCAATCTCTGCATCTCATGCACCGCTACAGCCTTGAAGTAGAACAGAGGATGGGGAAGGAACCGGCTGAGATGAAGGGGCCTGGACAGGTCTGTCACTACCATTAGAGAAGAATAATGGGGTGAAGGCAGACAGGTCTGAGAAATGTGAGTTAAATGCATTTGCTATGGTCAGTGGATTAGTGCAGCTGGCACCCTCAATAAGCATGTCAGGAGCCTCACAGGTGGAGGAATCACTCACAATGTTTTTAATATTCCTCCAGAAGCTCCTAGGGTCCTTAGCTGAGGTCCGTAATGCAGCTTTACAAAACTCACTTTTTGCAGCCCTGATAGCCTTTTTACATTCATTCCTGAGTCTTCTGTTTTGCTGAAAAATGGCCTGGTCCATTGAGACCTTAAAGTTGGCCCAGCATTTGTCTCTAGCCCTCAGCAGAGCAAGGAGGCTCCTATGTAGCCATTTTGTAGCTGCCCCCCTTATTCTCCGTCTGACAAGAGGGGCATGCTCATCCTGTAGCACCGCAAAGATGCTAAGAAAGTAGCCAACAGCTGAGGTAGCACACTGGGCCTCCATCACTGCAGATCAGTCCGTGACCATAAGATCCTCCTGAAAAGTACCAAGGTCAAACCTGAAGAAATCCCTGACATGAATGATCTTAGGGGGGATCTTAGGGGCCGAGACCTTCCATATGCAATACACAGGGGCATGATCGGAGATAGGCAGGAAGGGTACCAGAGGAGCTGGTCCTCTCTGGCCTATTGGGCAGGACCCAGTCCAGAAGCAAGCCGGTACCCCCAGCGGACGTCCACCTGGTGGGATTGTTAATGAGTTGGGTCAGTGAGAAACCTACGAGCATAGCCTCATACTGCTGCTTGGTCTTGCTTCCAAGCCAGTTTAGGTTGAGGTCCCCCTAGGATCAATAGCTCATTATTCCTTGTCCTAGTGCCTACAGAGTCAAGAAGGGAGGATAAGCCCACTACTCCACCAGTGGGGGGATTGTAGGCACACACAATGTGCAGTTTCTTAGCATTCCCCAATAACAGCACAGTGTGCTGCAGTTCACAGGAAGACTGCTCAGGCTGTGAGCAAACCAGCACCGAGAGGTTAAGGTGACTCTTGTAGTATGCCAGTATACCACCCCCCCTTCTTCCCTGGATGGTCATGTCTAACAAGGTCGAAGCCAGGGAGCACACAGGCCGAATCTGGGGTAGAGGGTTTCAGCCAAGTTTCGGTTATCCCAAGGATGTCAGGCTCATAATAGGTGACCCAGGCAAGGAGTTCTACCACGTTGGGCAGAAGGCTACGTACATTAAGATGGGCAATTTTCAACCCATTGCCAGCCAGCCAGCCCACAGGAGAGGAGAGGAGAAGGGGCGGCATGGAGGACCAGGGTTCAGCTCCACATCCCCAGCAAGGGCTAATATCACCAAGAGAAGCCAGAGAAGATGTCTCAGATGTGGGGAGCCAACCCTAATGGGCAGCCTGCACCCAGAACGCCTGACCACTGTGACAAAATAATGGAAGCTCCTCAGATTAAGGCAACAGATGGGCCAGGGAGAGTGCCTGTCACAGGCTATTATGTTAGAGCAGGTAAAATCCTTCTCATCAGGTATCCCATATGAGATCTCAGATTGTCCCATAGGGGGTGCACAACCCATAATGAGGAGAGGGAGGACCACTGCCATTGCTAGCCAACTGAAGAGGACAGTTGGAAAAAGGTGGGAGTCTACAACACTCCTACGATACTTATGGGCCCACATGTTTTGCATGCCTCCTCCGGAATCATGCACAGTATCCTGCAGAGACACAGCAGAGTAGCAAGGAACAGAGACGTCCAGCCCCAGCAGTAACCTATTAGAACAGATAGGAGCACCTCATCACAGCATAATTTTCAGACTAAATGCAGCAAAACCACCCTGGCAAGGTACAGCAGAATGGTACAGTCTAACAATAGCCCCTGGAGGTATAGCAGGCAGTAGATGCATGAGCAAACATAGGAATATTCATAATATACAGCGCCCAAAGTCCACAAGATTGACATGCGGCTCAGAATGTGATTATAAGGAGGTTACAACACTCCAGGGAACAGGAACCCTAGCTGAATCCCTAACTCAGCTGGTGAGGACAATAATTAGCTGCCCCAGGCTTCAAAAAGTGCTATGCTTGCACATGGGGATTAACCTGGCCCTAACTTTAAAACAACAATGTGCTGATCATTTCTCAATAATTAGTAAATCTGCACCGTCAATGTGCATAACTAGCTCTGCCTTTAAGACAATAATATGTTGAATAGGTCTCGGGGACTCAGTCAAATATTAGATAGTTGGAAGCTACAGTATGCATAGGGTAGAACCACAATGTACACATTAGAATGAAACAGCAGTACACCTGTCTGGGCCAACCAATAAGGAGGATGCAGTAGGCTCACCCCAACCTAGAGGGAGGAGCTGTGGAGCATTTAAGGGGAGGAGAGAACGGGTGGGTGGGGGGAGAGAAAAAATGAAGTCCAGCACTTCACCCTCCTCACTACTGTGCTGCAGCCCCATCCTGCTTCCACAGTGATATACGGCAGTGGGGGGGACCCACTGTAGCTGGGTCTCCCTCACCTCCCACGTCTCTTGTAGCTGGCAGGAATGAGCCACAAAGCTCTGGAATACAGCCTAAATCCTGGCTGGTTGAGTGATGCTGTGGCGGAGGAGCCAATCAGGTGATAGGGCTGGCACAATTCAAACTTGGTGCCCAAACGCTCCTCCGCTTCCCTGTGGAAAATCAAGCAGAAATCAAGTCCAGCAATTTAATTCACCCAAAACAAAAACCAAAGTCCAGCAACTCACCCTCCTCACTACTGTGCTGCAGCCCCGTCCTGCTTCCATTAGAGAGGCATGGCAGTTTCTTCCCGCTAAGAGCGAGCACCGTCAGTCCCGGGGGGGGGGATCTCACTGTAGCCGGGTCTCCCTCACCTCCCACGTCTCTCGTAGCTGGCAGCAATGAGCCACAGGGCACTGGAATATAGCCTAAATCCTGGCTGGTTGAGTGACGCTGCAGTGGAGGAGCCAATCAGGCGATAGGGCTGGCGCAATTAAAACTTGGCGTCCAAATGCTCCTCCGCTTCCCCGTGGAAAATCAAGCAGAAATCAAGTTCAGCAATTCAATTCACCCAAAACAAAAACAGAAGTCCAGCAATTAACCCTCCTCACTACTGTGCTGCAGCCCCGTCCCACTTCCACAGTGATATACGGCAGTCTTTCCCACTAAGAGCGAGCACCGTCAGTCCCGGGGGGGGGACCCACCGTAGCCGGGTCTCCCTCACCTCCCACATCTCTTGTAGTTGGCAGCAATGGAAGCATTTCTTAGAATGGTGTGCTAAAATCTCCTTAGACCCATTTCAGTGTCCTCCAGAGAAAGTGCTGGAGAATCTACTAGACCTTTCAGATGCAGGACTCGTCTGTAAAGGTACACCTCTGTGTACTTTCTGCCTATCATGAGCCTGTCCAAAACATGACCCTGGCACAGATGCCACTTGCCAAAAAAAATCCTTAAACGTATCCTTCATACAAAGCCCCTGGTTAGAAATCCAGTTGCTCCCTGGGACATTAACCTCATGCTAGATATGCTCATTCATAAACCCTTTGAGCCGCTAGCTACATGTGATCTGAAGTTTCTGACCTGGAAAACCGCCTTCCAGGTCTTCTACTTACTTCTACTCATAGGGTCTCTGAAATACATGCCTTTGTTACAGACCCTCTGGATACAGTCTTTCATAAAGACAAGGTGGATCTTCCCGGACATAGTCTCCACCACTCATTCACACTAATGGGGAGTATGCAGGAGGTGTTAGGCCCCAGCAGGAGCCAAACTTTTTCAGGAGGGCCTGCGCCGAGATGGAGCCATGAGGAAGTCGCATCGTGAGCCAGGCTCGTGCGGTATAGACTATCTCGGCATCGACCCTCCAACCACCTCAGTTCCTTTTTTCCTGCCGAGTGCACTTCAGTGATGATGTCGCTTGACCACCGGGAGTCAAACTTCAAACTAGCAGCTTAGTTTTTAGTTTTATTATTTTGTATTTTATCACGATAAATACTGATTATTTTTTAATAAATTTCTTACTTGTACAAGAAAGAAATCTTCAGCCCTCCATTGACGGAGTCGACCATGAGTGGGGTAGGTGACGGTAAGGAGACGTCATATGAAAGCTGTTCAGTCAGCCAGGCCGGGTCTGGACCACCACCCTCTCCGGGGGGGGGTCTGACAATGGACTGGTCCAGTGCTCGGGGGGGATGGGCAGTCCCCTCAAAAACATAAAAAGAAGTGGTCCCATTCACGGCGCTGTTCGACCTCGAGTTCTTCAGCCCACCAGTCAAAGAAAAAACAGCATCACTCAAAGTCGCCCTCTGGTAGGGCTGTGCATAGATGGTTGGTTGTGAGGGTCAGTAGCCGGTCTCCACTTCTTTCAGAGTCGCTGGTTTCTGTCTCTGGTAGCCTGCCTCTTTGACATCGGAGCTCCTCTCTGCCTGTTGGAAGGGCTTCTGATGAGCAGTTTCACCACTGGGCCACTGTTATGGAGCAGTGGTCTCAGAGGTTGTCCCAACTGCCCCAACTGGCCAGTCCATCGCCGGGGCCTTCGGGCCTGTCGGTCTCGGATCAGCAGGTGGGCTGGTTAGGACTTCCTAGTCAAGCAGCGCCTTCTTCGGTGCCATCAACTCTGCGCTCCGGTGTCTATCCCCCTCACATGGCTGCGGCGCAGGGGTCCAACCAATGCCTTTATCTCCTGCCGTTTTTCATCCTTTATGTTCAAATCACAGTTCTCAGACTTCTGCAATGGTGCCCTCGACTGCAGTGCCTATTTCTCCAGCACCGAGGTCCCTTTTAGTGCTACAGATGCATACCCTCTTGGCGCAGGGGTTGATGTCTGCACCGTATGCAGTGCTGTGCTACCTGTTGGCACCCTCTTTGGTGCCGGGGTGGCATCAGCGCAGTGTGTGGTGTCACGCTCCCTGTTGGTGCCGTGCACAATGCCATTTTCTGTGTCAGCACCATCTCTGTACTCTGCGCCGTTCTCTTCCATGGCGCAGAGGATGTGTGTGACACCATCTAATTTTCGGAGGTTTTCGACTCTGATTCTTTCTCCTCCTCTTCTTCCTCCTGGTTTTCATTCCATTCCTGTCTATACAGTCCCCTTGGACTGTCAGGAGATGATTTTGAGCCCGATCTGGATCTTCGGCTGGGTGATGATGTTGATGCTGATTCTGCCCTGTGGGTAGGGATCAATCCTCCTGCAGGCCCTGTTTTGAAGACCTTTCCTTTAAGTCTGTGCTCAAGAATTTAAATTCTACTCTTTCTCTCCAGACCACAGAAATTGATCCTGGGAAGCTTCTTCGTCTCCAGTATCTACATGTTCCTGAAATACCTATGGATTTAACCCCTCTGGTACAGCCCTCTTTCGAGACTCTTTCCCAGATGGTGTGGAAGAATCGGGCTCTTATTCCTTCTGTGGTCAAGTCCATAGGAAATATGCACCTCCCAAGGATCGCCCCATCTTGGCCTCACAAGCCGCAGAGAATGATATGGCTGTCCTGCCTCAGGAATCTACAGCCCATACTATAAACAAAGAATCTCACAAGATAGACACCTTGGGTAAGAGAGTCTTTGCTGCCTCAACCCTGGGCATGCGCATTGCCAGCTACCAGGGCTATTTTTCTCAATAAGAGTATGATCTTATCTGTGTCAATCTTCACCATTCATCACAGTTGGGTAGTCGACTGGAGGTCACGACTCTGTGGGAGCTTTTTTTTTGATGGGCGAAGCCGATGCACCGACGGCCGCCACCCTCGAGGCCGGTGCACTGTGTGGTGCTCGCAGGTTGGCCGTTAGGTGTCATCGGCCCTGCCCTCCCGCCAGTTCGTCTCCTGCTGTAGAGGTCACACCTCGTGAGGAGCTCTTCTTGAAGACTACGCAGCAGCTTTGGCCTAGTTTCATTCGGCCTGTTCATCGACAAAAAATTTACCTGTTGGTTCCGTTTCACCACCTACTAGAGGCCACTGACCAGTAAGACTGTTCTTTTGTTATTTTTACAGCAACATCGAGTCTATTTGTACTTTATTTGCCATAGATCATATCTGGTTCAGGGGCCAAAAAGTTGCAGAAAATGGGGCGGCCTCCCATGCGTTGGTGCCCGTGTAGCCGCAAGTATTCCGTTACTGACCAACATGATTGTTGTTTGTCGTGTCTTGGCCCACTTCACGACATGGATTCGTGCACCACCTGTTTTCCTATGGATCGCTGAGTTATTGAGCAGCGGACATGGAAAGTTGGATGAGCTCCACCGACTTTCGGGGTACGGGCACGCACTCTTCAGACCAAGCTGTGGTCTCTCGGCTTTTCCTACAGGTCTCTTCCTGGTTCTATATGGATCGTGGAGGAGGGACTTCCACCTCTAGTAGTCTTGCTGTGGCGGAAGCCTCTTCCTCAGTGCAGGAGGCCCAGTCCGTTCCCCCTGGGCAGCAGGTGGAAGGCACCGCTCTGGCAATCGCCTCTTCGGGGGTGAAGGCTCTCCCAGTGTCATATCCGCAGGCTTGAGAGCCTGAGCCGGTTACCATTCCTGACACCGTCTGTCAGTGCCATTTTGGGTCTTGGTGCCGTTTGTGGCACCGTGCGCTCTGGCAATGCTGTGGTTGGTGCCAGTCTGCCGCTCGGTGCTCTTTCTGCTGTTGGCACAGTTCGCATCACCGATTGTGCTGACGGCAATGTGGGAAGTACTACGGTGCTGTGTTTGACTGTTTCTGGACTCTGCGGCACCGAGACTGGGGACAGCACCATGTCTAGCTCTGGCACCACTTGCAGTGCCGGTCACCAGCACCATGGGGGGTGTTCTTGTTCTCTGTGCCATTTGTAGGGCCGCTGTCAATGCCATCTCTGACCCCAGCACTGTTTGCAGTGCTGTGGGGGGGGGCAGCACCATCAACGGTACTGTGTCTGACTTCGGCACTGGGTGCGGCGCAGTGGGAGGGGATGGCACCATGTCAGAATTCCACTCCAGTTCTGCTGCATGGTTGGGCTGTCTCTTCCTCAGGTGCCATTCATGGTTCTGCAGAAGAGCTTGGTGCTGATTCTGGTGGGGGACCACAGAATGGCACCTCCCTTGGTCCAGACAGGAGCAGGCGCCTGCGGGTGGTCTGGCTGGCACTGGGCCTCGGTCTCCACTTCTTTGGAGGTGGACTCCAGGTCTTGTTTGGACTCACTGTCTGATTCTTCTGAGGTGGCAGAAGAACCCATGGGTACCTCAGTAGTTACTTCGGTGGCCTGGACCCAGCCTCCCTCTGGGGAGCAGGCAGTGGTCCCCTAGCCTAGGGTCAGGGGTTCTGACCAGCAGGTGGTGGTCCAGGCCACTGTTGCTCTGCAACCTGGACTTGGAGGATTTTCTGCTCCCTCAGGTGGGACACCCCCTCCTGTGGTGTGCCTGGATCACCCAATTTTAGGGCTGATCAGAGCACCCACGGAAGGGAAGGGTGCTACTCCCTGGGCGGTCTCCTCAGGGACCACCCAGGGTTGTCAGCTGCCTAGGCTGGTGTTCTTGAGGCAGAGGGCTCCCTGAGTTTGAGGGATCAAGGGGCCAGGGTTTGAGACTGCGGCCCTTCTCTGAGACTCACCCGGATTCGGAGAGGAGTCGCAGTGTGGATCCCCACCCTTCTTTCTTGGTCTCCTCGAGAGTGCCCTTGTCTTTGGAGGGACAGAACCATCCTTTTGGGCTCACACGGTCATGGTCACCTCATGGGGGGGATTCTTCTGGGCACAGTCTAGTCAGTTACAGTATGGTTGATCAGCTGTTAGCTGTTGGGCTCTCCGGAACTCCTTCTCCCTTGGAGGCTTCCGGTGGGCTCTCATGCCCGGACAGAGGACATTCCCCTTCTATGGTGGATCTGGCCCCATTCCTCTGTCGCCATCTCCTGCTCTCCCAGGTATTTCTGGTACTAGGGACCTCTCACCAAGGAGAAGTTCAGAGTTGCAGCTGCTCACTTCCCTACTTATGTCAGGGCCATGGACGAACATGTGTTCCACCCTATCCCTGAGCAGTCAGCCCCTGGATCTCTGAGGTCTTCCACTTCCTCATCTTCCTCTTCTGGAGGAGAGGAGCCTTTCAGTCCACATCTCCCCTGCCACTGATCTGGTTGAGTATCAACATTTCCTCGGGAGGATGTTGGAGGACCTTCGTATCACCCCACCTCCCTCTCAGCACAATCCGGAGCATGTGATGCATGACTTTTTAGGTGATTTCAGTGCTGCCACCCTTGTGGTGCCCACCTGGCCTGTCCCTTTTCTGGAGGCATCATTGCGTTTCTGGCAATGACTCTTTTCCAGAGTCCCAGTCCCTAAGAATCTGAGCCAGAGGTATTGTGCCCCCCCGAAGTCTCCAGGTCATATGCCTCACCCTCAGTCAGAGCTGACACAACTGGATACTCCTGATGGGCTTCATGCCCTTCACCGTGACTGGCCCCAGATCAAGACTCTGTGGATTTTGACTTCTGGGGGAGGAGGACCTTCTACTCAGCACGGTTGTTGTTGTTGTCGATTGCTGCTCAGCAGGCCCACTATGCTTCCTATAATAGGTTCTTGTGGTCCAGACTGGGTCAGCTCCTAGCCTCCCTGCCTGATTTGGAGGTAACCAGACAAGCCATTGCACTCTCTGCACAAGGCCTGGAGAAAGCAAGGCACCAAGCGAGGGCATCTTATGACGCCAACAAGGTAGCTTCCAGGGTCATAGGGACATCGATCTGCATTAGGCAGACAGCATGGCTGCGTCTTTCCCAATTGTCACCCTTGGCCCGGTGTAGGGTGATTTCCTCCACCTACCGGAGAACTCACCTTTTCTCCTGTAGGGTGAGACATCGTCTGTCGAGGCAAATTTCTATCCCCTTCGGGGGTTCCCCGTCTCACTCTCCCCAGTCTTGGGCCTCGCCAGGCCCATAGAGGTTCTCCCCCTCAGTGTCTCACCCACTGGGGGCTCGGTACTCACCCATCTGTGATGAATGGTGAAGACTGACACAGATAAGGCAAGAAAATTATGTACCTACCGTAATTCTTGATCTTTCTGTGTATCTTGATCATTCATCACAATTCCCACACTCCATCCCCCTGGTGCCTCAGTCTCTGTCTCCTCCTCCGTGTGCCTTTCTGCCCCTCCTCTCCATTGGTCAGGAGTGGGGTGACCTTGAACCACAGGGGAATTTTCTTCCCTTTCTTTGGAGAGGGGAGGAGTGGGAGGGGGCTATCCCTTCATCACTTCGGCTTCCGCCCCTTTGCAGTGGGATGGTGGTGGCTGCCCCCTCTCTACTCCTTTGAATCTTGACCTTATGTCTAATCCTCCTTTTTCCTATTTAGTTGGTCGGGAAGGGGACAGCTTTCAGCTCCTGGTCCTTCTTATGCTCTGACATTGTGTCGCTCTGCCAGAGTATGCTTGCCAAACCCTTTGCCTTGGTTTTGGTGGCCTATACAGGCTTCCAACTCCCTGGGCAGTAAGCCCTTCCAAGAATCTAGTCCTTCCAAAATTGGGACCAGACTGCGGGCCATCAGTTTGTCCCCTCCCAATTCTCCCAATTAACATTTCCTTCCTTTCCTCTTTCCTTCCCTTCTTCCAGAGATTGCGGCCTGTCCCAATCCCCTTAGTTTTTCTCTCTCTCTCGCCATCTTGTCTGTCCTCTGTTGTTTAATTTTCCTTTTGGTTCTTATATCTTTTCCTTTGTCTGTCCCTTGGACTTCCTTGTCCCACCCTCCCAACCATGCTTCTTACTCTACAGTGACTCAGAACTGGTGGGAGGGTGGGTCTGATGACACTTAACAGCCAACCCGCGAGCACCATGCAGTGCATCAGCCTTGAGGGCAGCTTGTCAGTGCATTGGCTCTGCCCATCAAAAAAAAAGTTCCCGCAGGGTTGTGACCACCAGTCGACTACTCATCTATGATGAATGGTGAAGATACACTGAAAGATCAATAATTATGGTAGGTACATCATTTTCATTTCTTTGACATTCACTCAAAGCAATGGTAGAAGCTCTGCCCGAGTTGGAGATTAACTCAGAGCTACTGAAGACCATAACTAGAGGTATCAAGTCCAATAATCAACAAATTAAAGCTGCAATGGACGCTTTTGATACTGCTTCCCGGGCAGCCGCGGCTGGCATTTGCACCCGTCGCTATTCCTGGCTGCGTTCGTCAGGCTTTACTGTTCGATGGTATGTATCTGTTTGGGCCTCAGGTGGAACAAGCATTAGAGGCCACACAGAAGACTAGGTCTGCCATTAAGACAGCTAGACCTCCACCCGCTCCCTTTGAGGAGGTGGGAACAAGCGTCAGTTTCACAACCATCAGTCCTTTCGTGGCAAAGGCAGAGGAGGCTTTAACAGAAACCAAACCCCTCAGCTGCGAAAGGAAATGCAGCAGAAGGCACAAGGCCCAAAAGTGCCCAGTGCCACCTTCTGAGTTTCGGGCCCAGGTCCCACCTCAGCTGCATCGAGGGGGACTCTTCCTCGACAGTGGGAGGACGTCTGACTCAGTTCTACAACCAGTGGAAATCTATTACATCAGACAAATGGATCCTCAGGATAATCGTCGAGGGGAACTCTCTCAATCTGTTGGAAACCCCTCTGGATCATCCTCCCATGTGACAGCTCAGGCTGTCTGTGGCACAGTCAGATCTTCTTGCTTCTGAAGTACAAGACCTTCTGAACAACGGGGTGGTAGAAGTAATTCCGCTGGATCAATGAAACATGGGTTTCTACTCCCATTAATTTCTGGTTCCAAAGAAAACTGGTAGCATGCACCCTATTCTGGATCTCAGAAAGTTAAATTCCTGCACAATTCCTTTGATTCATCAACACGATTGGCTAACCTCCCTGGACATGCAGGACACCTACCAGCACATTCACATACACCCAAATCACCAAAAATACCTAAGGTCCATGGCATTGGGTCAACACTATCAATTCAGAGTCCTGCCCTTTGTGCTATCCTCGGTGCCTCGAGTTTTTACAAAGTGCTGTGCAGTTCTCGTGGTGCATCTAAGGAAAATCAGAATCCAAGTGTTCCCATACCTGGATGACTGGCTTCTAGCAAGCCCTTCCAGGCAAGAGACTGGAGGCCATGGTCTCAGACTTCCTCACATCCATGGGAGTACTGCTGAACCTCAAAAAGTTACAGCTGCAGCCCTCTCAGAAGCTCCTTTTCATAGGACCTCTTCTGGACACCTCCTGTGTGACAACTTTTCTTCCAGAGGACAGAAGGAGTGATATCTTACAGATGGCCCACTTCATCAGAGAATGCAGCTCAGTGCAAGTCCTCTTGATGCAATGGATGCTGGGTCTCATGGCATCCTCGGTGTTCACTGTACCTTTGGCTCGTCTCCACATGGGAACCGCTCAGTGAATGCTCAGTACTCAGTGGTCCCCAACCGCTCACCCACAGTCCTTTCTCATCAAGGTGATGGAACCTCTGAAGAGGTCACTCACTTGGGGGTCTCAGGAGGACAACCTTCTGGAAGGATATCCTTTCACCCCCTCTGGATCATCAGATCTCCGTTACCGTGGACATGTCCCTGATGGGTTGGGGAGCTCACTGCCAGGATCCCCACACCGAGGGTACTTGGACTCAGGACAAGTCTCAACTTCACATAAACATCCTGGAAATGAAAGCCATCCTCTATGCAGTCCAAGCTCTGAAGGACATTCTCTGTCACAAGAACATTCTCCTTCAAACAGACAAGGCAGTGATGTATTACATCAACAAACAGGGCAGTGCACACTCTTACCCATTATGCAGGGAAGCAATGAAGGTGTGGGAATGGTGCCTGGAGCACAAGGTTCTGATTCAGGCAGTTTACCTACCAGGAGTACAAAACAAGCTGGCAGACCATCTCAACAGAACGAAGACGGATCCTCACGAGTGGTCTCTCGACTTAACTGTCATTCAGTCACTCTTCGAAGAGTGGGGAACTCTGGACCTGGACCTTTTTGCATCCCCCCTCAATGCAAAACTGCCTCTCTTCTGCTTCAGAAATCCAGGACCTGGTGGTTTTTGTCAGGATGCATTCAGGCTGCAGTGAACAAAATGCTTTCTATACACATTTCCTCCTCTTCCCCTAATTCAGAGGGTATTGCTCAAACTGGAGGCACGGGGGGCAGAATGATTCTCATTGCCCCATTCTGGCCTCGTCAGATCTGGTTTCTCCTAATCAGCAGACTATCGGAAACCTCACCGGAACCACTTCCCCTTCAAATGAACTTTCTGACCCAGGGCCTGTAGTCCATCCCAACCTGAGGTCTCTTCACCTCCACGCTTGGCTCCTGAGGAGACAGAGGTGAGTAGGTTTATTGTTTCTCATAGGGTTTTGGATATTCTTTTGGCTGCACACAAGCCAGCCACCAGAAAAACCTACACAGCTAAATAGAAGCGTTTCTCTATCTGGTGTACAAAATCCTTTTTCCTGCCCTACAAATAAAGTCTTGGGAGTATCTCTTAGACCTCTCAAACACAGGTCTGCAATACTCCAGTCAAAGTTCATCTTTGTGCAATTTTGGCATATCATGAGCCAGTACTCTTCATGTTACTGGCTCAGCTGGCTGTAGTTAAGAGGTTTCTTAAGGGGATTCTGCATATCAGACCTCCTATTAGACATCCAGTCACAACCTGGGACATTAACCTTGTGCTAGACATGCTTACTCGTAAACCTTTTGAGCCTCTAGCTACTCGCGAGCTGAAATTCCTCACTTGGAAGATGGCCTTCCTAGTGGCCATTACTTCTGCTCATAGAGTATCTGAAATACACGCCTTGGTCACAGACCCCCCCCGTATACTGTGTTTCACAAGGACAAAGTAGTTCTTAGGACTCATCCTAAGTTCCTGCCCAAGGTTGTCTCATAGTTCCATCTGCATCAACCTTTAGTCCTTCCTACCTACTTTGTAAACTTCCAAAATGAAGGACAGCTAGACATGAAAAGAGCCTTGCGGTTCTGTCTGGATAGAACGAAGGGAATTCGCAAGGCTCAACAACTGTTTCCTTCAGCACGACCCGGCTGGGTCAACTTGTTGCTATCAGATGCATTTCAGCGTGGCTGGTGGCATGCCTTCACCATTGCTATTCCATGGCACAGGTCAAGCTGGAAGGCAGAGTGTACGTTCACTTTACCAGAGCAGTCGCAGCATCTCTGGCAGAAATTCATAATGTCCCCATTGCAAACATTTGCAATGCGGCTACCTGGAGCTCCATGCACACTTTTGTTAAACACTATGCCTTGGATGTCCATGCCAGACGACATCAGTCATTTGGCAGGACAATTCTTAACAGACTTCTGTCCCAAAAAGTGAGCTCCTCTCTCTCTCCTGCCACCCATCTCGGGGGATTATTTAGCTCGGTACTCTCCCATTAATGTGAATGAGTGGTGGAGACTTTATGTCCAGGAAGATATGGAAATTACATACCTACCATAATTCTTGATCTTCTTGGACGAAGTCTCCACCACTCATTCACATGCCCCACCCACCATCCCCTGAACTCACTTCTCTGTTTCTGGTCTTCACTACCTCAATAGTTGGACTGTGAAGATTTTGTTTTTGACCCTTTCTACACGGGTCCTTCGGACTACCTCATGTCTGATTTTTAGGTTTGTCCTCTCTAGGTTAGTTATGCTGCACCTCCTCAGAAAAAAAAAGTTACTGAGGTGGTTGGAGGGTTGACGCCAAGATTGTCTATACCGCACGAGCCTGGCTCATGGTGCCACTTCCTCACGGCTCCATCTCGGCGCTGGCCCTCCTGAAAAAGTTTGGCTCCTGCTGGGTCCTAGCACCTCCAGCGTACTCCCCATTAATGTGAATGAGTGGTAGAGACTTCATCCAAGAAGATCAAGAATTACGGTAGGTACGTAATTTCCATTTTTCTGTACCCACCCTAAGTTCCTACCTAAAGTGGTTTTGGATTTTCACCTCAACCAGCCTCTGGTTCTGCCTGCTTATTTCGTTAACTTCCAAAATGAAGGGGAACGCACCCTTCATTTCATGTATGTTACAAGAGCCCTACAGTTCTGTATAGATAGAACCAAGGACACCCGTCAGGCTAAGCAGCTCTTTGTGTTCTTCAACATGGCCTGGCTAGGTCAGCCAGTGTCCATCAAATGTATTTCTGCTTGGATAGTGGCATACCTTTGCTGTTATTACTCCATGGCACAGTTCAAGTTGGAGGGCCAGGTGTGTGCCCATTCTACCAGGGCTGTGGCTGCGTCTCTGGCAGAGATCCACTCTGTTCCTATTGATGACATTTGCAAAGTGGCTACTTGGAGCTCAATGCACACTTTTGTGAAGCGCTACACTCTGGATGTCCACACCAGACAGCATGCTTCCTTTGGCAAGACAATTCTTAATGGACTCCTGTCCTGAGTGAGTTTTGTCTCCTACCACCCTGCTCCTGGGATTGGTTTTTAACTTGGTACTCACCCAGTAGTATGAATGAATGGTGAAGACTTTTAAGTCTAGGAAGATATGAAAATTAAGTACTCACTGTAATTCTTGATCTTCTTGAACAAGTCTTCACCATTCATTTATACACTCACCCACCATTGCCTGAGCTCACTCAAATCCGTTCCTGGTCTTACATACTAACATACTAAAATGCCAGCAGAATAGGCCTAACAGTCTCTCAAGTCTGCTTGATTTTCAGCACCCGCACTGATGGCCGATTTTGGTGTTCCCCCTTCCCCTTGTGTTATACTGTCCCCAGTCCCAGATGTTCCACCTGTATTATGCCTTGTCAGATTTACCCTCCCCTTGTACCTGTCCCATCCCCTCTTAAACTCGGCCACAGTCTCCATCTCTACCAGCTCCCTGGGCAGTGCATTCCATGGCTCCACCACCCTTTCAGTCTTCACTCCCTCGTTCTGTTTGGTCTATGAAGACATGGTTTCAAGTTGACCCTTCTTATATGGATCAGTCAGGTTATCTTATGCCCTTGTCAGGTTAGGTATTTCTTAACTTACTTATGCTGCACCTCTACAGTAAAAAAGGTACTGAGCCGACTGGAGGGTCGACGCTGAGATAGCATACACCGGCGTGAGCCAGACTTGAGTGTGCCATGCAAGCAGGATCCAATCTCTGAAGATTTTTGGCTCTCACAGGGTCCTAGCACCTTCGGCTTGAACCCAGCAGTATGAATGGATGAAGAAGACTTGTCCTAGAAGATCAAGAATTATGGTGAGTACGTAATTTTCATTTTTGTGATCTTTGAAAACACTTACAGCTCACAACTTTAGCAAGTGAGAAACAATGAAAGTTTACTTTACACAATGTTGAAGCTCGATCTCCAACTTAGTATTTTTAGCCACTCAACCTGAATTTTCTTCTTTGCTCACAGTGAGATTTGGGCACCCCAGTATGTGACTGTGCTGCATGTAAGGTGAAGGGTGTCCACACACACACCCTTATTAAAAAGTATTACTTCTAGGGGCATGGATATACTTCACTATCCACACATGGCAGTTCCACTTGAAGTGCTTATTCATCAGAACATCTTTAAGCTAAGATTCTCCCACCACCCGGGTGTTATATCCTCTGGTTCCACCCTGTGACGTCAGAACTGGAAAAGTTAGGTCTGCTCTTTTGCAGCTCCACGCATTGTAGGAAAACCTTAAACTGCACCATTGGTGATTTTGTTGCTTTTTCAAAGAGTTTCTTAGGTTATCACTACTTCCTCGGTTCTACTTCTGCCTCAGCGATGGAAGTTGGAATGCAAAGAATCAGCTTCAAGTTCTGCTTCATGTGCCATCAGAAGATGTCACAAACAGACCCACATGTGGCTTGTTTCTACTTTCTGGGGGCTGCACATGATGTTTCAGGTTATGTCCTGTGCCAAACGATGCTTTCTCCTTCCTTGGAGCATTGTGTGGCCTGGCTTCTCTTCAGCTGGCAAGCTGATTGGTACCCAAAACTACAGTTGAAGGGCTGGAAGAAGGCCTCCCTTGCAGTGGGGTCCATGGCCCAGCTCACAGCCATGGAAGAGGCAGCGACCACTGCTGTCAAGGGCACCTCATCAGCCTTGGTATTGCTCCCTGCTGGGGCCAGCATGGGAGTATCCTTCACCAGTGAATTCTGGGAAATGTGTCAGACCCTCCAGGTATTCAGGAAGAGCTGTGCCCACTGTGGTAAGAAACACGAGTGCCACCAGTGATCACGCTCCTCCTGATCCCTCAACTCCCCCTGACCACCCGAGTTGAGCACTTGACTTCGGTCAAGCCTTCCTTGGTCAAGGACCAGGTTGCAAGCTCCATGGTGCCCCCATTGGGCTTATCACCCTCAACACCAGCTGATCAGGCAGTCAAGATATTTCTTGACCCTGTCGACCAGTTGTTGGAAGAGGTCGACAAGTCACTCTCCAAGACTCCATTGTTCCTGGTCCTCACTCAGGAGTATATGAACTGGTTTGTGACCCCAACCAGCTCCACTCAACAGTCTCCTCTGAAGATCATTCCACCAAAGCCGGTGCACATCATCACCACTTCAACCCCAGTGGCTTCTCCTCAGTGTCAGCTATTGGGTCGTTGTTTGAGTTTGAGATCCAGATCAAGGCACCGCTCATGTGGTCAGTCTCACTCAACTGGGAGGCATCACTATGGATGTTTCTCGACCTCCTCATCCTTGGATGAGGAGAGGCTCTGCCATTACACGTGGTGGCTCTGCAAGGAACTGCCTTGGCAGTAAGGATCCATGGCAGGGCAGGGTAGGGCTCAACCCCCGACCACTGTGGAAGACTGGCTGGTGACTGTCAAGTCCACACCGGTCCATCCAAGACAGTTGTCTCTAACACCTGTTTCCCCACCCTTACAGGAGGAGCTCCTTCCACTGCAGCCTTTGATGTGAGCCCCAACCAAGGAACTTCTATGTTGTGGCCAGCTTGCCAGTGGAACTCACACAGTTGAATGGCTCTAGAGTGGTCCACGGTACCAAATAGTTGAGGGCTATTTATGAAGAATCCTCAGTTGGCTTAACCATGCAGTCATCGAGGACACATACCTTCAACTGCATGTCTTTGGAGCGACCATGGGGTGGTGTTAATCAGGGCTCTACTCCAGCTAATTTCAGAGTCTGTGTCTGTCCTCCAAAGACTGTTCAGAAAAAGGCTAAGTACCCTTTCATCCTTGATAGGGACAAATCTATGGGGGTTGTCTTTCCATTGGTTGAGACCATATTGAGGCCAGCCCTGGAGCTTTAGCAGCATCTGGCATCCTGCCTGGCACCCCATGCATGTATGTTCTGCAAGTACATACTCCCTATTGGCTCTCCTTCCAGGTTCTTGGACCACCCCTCGACAGAAGGTCTGGTCTCGGACTCTGATTTCCAGAAATCATGGGTCATGGACAGGCCACCTGACAGGGAGTCAAAAAAGCTTGACCATGTGGCCAACAAGGTTGATGCTGCCTCCTTTCTGTCCATCAGGCAAGCTACACCATGATAATGGCCAGCTTTGGTCACTCCCTGCTGCAAATACTTGATAATGCCCTGCCTCACCTACCTGCTAACAAACGGCTCCCAGTGAAGTTGGTCAGAGACTAGGGTCAAGCACTGTCTAAACACCAGCTCCAGACAACCTTAGACATGGGCAACTCCTGCACCCATGCCATGGCAGCAGCCATCATGATGCATTTCATGATCTAGTTGAGGCTCTTAATTGGCTGATGTCCCCTTCTTGGGCACCAACCTCTTTGGCCCAAGGATGGAAGGTCATCTCACAAGGATTGTGAAGTCCAACACCATCCTGGACTCTTTGGCTTCATCCCAGAAGGACCAAAAGGTCCAGAAACTGAAAATAAGGCCTTTCAGTTCAGTCCTTTCAGTCACTGCAGCCTTGGCAGCAGCAACCCCAGCTGGGCCAATACCAAATTTGGCACCCCAAAGCTAAGTTCTCTGGCCAGGGGTCCAAAGAAGGAAGGAGTAGGGAAGTGGTGCCCCTCTGGCTCCAACAGCTGGTGCCCCTTCCAAAGCTGCCCAGTGATGGCCTGGATGGGGGTGTACCTTCCACCTGTCCAGTCCCTGACCCAGCTCTCTGCAAGGGATCAGCTTTGCCAATTCTGGCCACACTAGTGTGTCATTACTACAGACAAGTGGGTTCTCAAGGTGCTAGGCAGAGGACTGCCTCTAGACTTCGAGGCTCTCCTGCATTATGGATCCCACATTCCTCAGGAGTCCTCGGTGTCACAGGACATGATGTCTTGCCCTGTGGTAGAATATCACTCAGCTGCTTCTGAAAGGAGTTATAACCTGTGTCCCAGATACACTGGCAAGTCAAGGGTGCATGTCCAGGTACTTCCTGGTCCCGTATTGGATTGGAGGCTGGTACCTCATACTGGATCTGAATGATCTCAGTCAGGATGTGCAGAAGCGCAAGATCTTCCTGGACTAAAAGTCTTCACCACTTATTCACTCTAATGGGACTATGCCAGAGGCACTAGGACCCGGCAGGAGCCAAAAATCTTAAGGAGGGCTGGTACCAAGATAGGACCATGCATGCATGGCACCACGAGGCTAGCTTGCGCTGTATAGGCTATCTCAGCATTGACCCTCCAACTGCCTCAGTTCCTTTTCTCCCACCATCGAGTGCACTTTGATGACATCGCTCGCCCACCGGGTGTCAAGTCATCTATACGACAGCAGCTACACAGCCATTCAGTATTCATTTAACTTACCAGTTTTAGTGTTCTTTTCTTTTAAAAACCAAAAAAGAAGATGAAGAAGAAGAAATTCTCAGCCCGCCATCAATGGAGTCAACCTTTGACGGTAGCGGTGATGGTAGGGATACTTTGTTTGAAAGCTGTGATGGCAGTGGAGCTGTGTCCGGTCCTCTACCCTTTGCGGAGGTGGGGGTCTGACCACAGGCAGTCCAGTGCTTGGTGGGGGGAGAGGACAGTCCACCCAAAGCACAAATTTAGCAGTTCCAGGACCCAGCTCTGCTTGACCTCGAGCTCTTCTTCCTCCTATCAGTGGAAGAAGAATCGGTACTGCTCGAGGTCGCCATCTGCTACGTCTGCACAGCGATCGTTGGTGGAGAGCAGTAGGCCTGAACCAACTTCGGTGGGTTCCCCTGTGGCTCCACTCTTAATGTCCATGATCTTCGACACTGGTTCCCATCTCTGTCCTCAATGGGGTTCTGGTGAGCATTTTCACCTCTGGGCTGCTCTTTTAGAGCAGTGAATACGACATCTGCCCAGTTGTCCTTATCAGTGGAACTGGTTCTGGGGCCTTTGGGCCATGGGACCACTGAGCTGTGTCCAGGTTGGTCATGCCAGAATGTGCGCAGTGCCCTCTCTGGTGCCAATGCCATTGATATGACTCCTCATGCCCCCCCCCCACTATTTCCCTGCAAGGGCTGTCACGGGTACCACTTTCGTTCTCCCCCTTTTCTTCAGGTCTATGTCCAGAAGCGGTTCTGGCACCGGTGCCATGTCTGGTACCATGTGGCGTTGATGCTGTGGGCACTGGTGCAATGGACTGCGTTATGTGTCACCAGCACGGGGGGTGGTGGTGGCACTGGGCTGTGCCATGTGGTGCTGATGCTACCAGTGACACTGGGTGGTGCCGGTGCCAGATGTGGTGCCATATGTGGTGCTGGCACCACGGATGGCACTGATCTTTCACCGATCCAGATGGTGGCATCTCCTCCGTTCCTGGTCTAGACCTACTTTTTGGAGGTTATTCTGGGGTAGAAGTGGATCTGGATGAGTCTGTCCCTCTTCTGCTTGTCAAAGATGCAGCGGATGACTCATTTTATGGGCTGGAATGCAAGTTCTCTGTATCAGTGTGATGGAAGATCTTCTTTCCAGGTCTTTTTCCTCCGGGACATGGGGTCCACCATAACAATTCAGTATTCTTCTGTGGACCAAAGCAGACTTCTACGTTTTGAGTTCCTACATTCCTCAGTATGAGTACACCCTGTGGAGCACACTTAATGCGATGGTCGAGAGCCTCCCAAAATCTAACACTCCATTGCTAGGGGTATATAGCCCAGTAATCAGCTGAAAGCTTGTATGGACACCTATGTCTCTGCCTCTAGGGCAGCTGCTACTGGCAGCAGATGGTTAATGTCTCCTTAACGTGCTTATCTGTTTGGCTAGAGGCCACTCAGAACAAAAGGGCTGCCATTTAAACCACACTACATCCTAGTAACAGGCAGTCCTGTCATGGAAGAGGCCTAGGTGTCTTTTTCAGGAGCCAACCCCTCAACCATGAAGAGAATGCAGTAGAGGGCACAGGGTCCAAAAACGCCCTGTACCAACCTGTATGGATCCAGCCCAGGCCCCACCCCAGCTGTCTGAGGGGGGGTGCCTCTCAGCAGTAGGAGGGGCGTCTAATTCTGTTTTTCAACCAGTGGAAGTCCATTACAGTGGACCTATAGGTCATCAGGATTGTCCGAGAGGGATACTGTCCCAATTTTTCAGATTTCCCCAGACCTTCCACCTGGATGGCAGCCCAGTCTGCCCGCATCTCAGTCACACACTCTCTGCTTCTGAGGTACGAGGCCTCTGCAGGAACTGGGCAGTAAAAGTTATTCCACAGCGGAATGGAGCACAGATTCTTATTTCCATTGCTTCTGGTTCCCCCTAGCCTTACCTACTGCTTTAGAGGTCTGCTTGGATGATTTCAGGTCATCGGTGATGATGATGCCCAAGTCTCTTTCTTCCTTTGTGACTGCCAGCAACTCTCCTCCCAGCCTATAGGTGGCTTCAGGGTTTCTCTTCCCTATGTGCATGATCTTGCACTTCTTTGCATTAAATCCCAGTTGCCACTCTTCTGACTGTGTTGCTAGTTTATCCAGATCTCTTCTCATTTTGCCCACCCCATCTGGATCATCTACTCTGTTGCAGATCTTGTTGTCATCTGCAAACAGACAAGCCTTACCCTCTAGTCCATCTGCAATGTCACTAATGAAGATATCGAAGAGGACTGGCCCTGGGACTGATCCCTGAGGTACCCCACTTGTGACTTGCATCTCTTCTGACTGTATACCATTTACCACCACTCTCTGTTTTCTACCCGTCAACCAGTTTGCCACACAGTTGACCAACTTGTGACCCACCCCGAGCCTACCCAATTTTTTATCAGTCTTCTAAGTGGAACAGTGTCGAAAGCTTTGCTGAAGTCAAGGTAGGTGACATCAACTGCTCCCTTGGTCCACCACTCTGGTTACCCAGTCAAAGAAATCTATGAGATTAGTTTGACAGGACCTTCCTTTGTAAACCCATGCTGTCTTGGATCCTGTGCCCTATGGATTCCAGGTGTTGCACTATCCTTTCCTTAAGGAGTGCCTCCATAATCTTGCCCACTACTGAGGTAAGACTGACTGGTCTGTAGTTCCCTGCCTCCTCCCTGCTACCACTCTTGTGGAGTGAGATCACATGAGCCCTTCTCCAGTCTTCTGGGACCTCTCCTGTGCTCAGAGACTCACTAAACAGTTCTGCTAATGGCTCTGCTAGTTCCACCCTTAGCTCCTTAAGTACCCTGGGACGTATGCCATCAGGTCCCATTGCCTTGTCCACCCTGAGCCTAGCAAGCTCTTGTAGGACCCTTTCCTTTATGAAGGGTGTAGTGCTCACCTCCCTCCCCCCGTGTCCATGGTGCTGAGCTGTGGGCCCTGCCCTACCTTCTCTTCAGTAAATACTGAGCAAAAGTATCTATTTAGGATAAAGTTCTCAGAAAGAACTGGAAGGGGACAGGATCAGTTGTGTTCCAGGACAGTAGCTGCTGCTGTTGTCTTCACAGGGTTCTTGTGGATTTTACTTGGTAGGTTAGTTCTTTTCTTTCTTACTTCTAAGGGGCTAGCAGGGTATTGTTTTGGGGACTGCTGGATGTTTGAAAACTGATTTGGTGGCTGTAAGTGGGGCTCATTTTGTGGATGTTTCACTGTGTAACAGGCTGCTCTGGTAGAGGCCTAGTTCTTCTGATTTAAAACCTGTTTGGTGGGATTTGCTTGGGCCTGGTTCTTTGGCTGCTGGGCTTGGAGGGGAGACACAGGGCTGATACACTCTCTCAAGTCAGGTGTCTGCCCAACCCACCCACCCCCCTCCCTCCCCAGAAGTCTCAGTGAATTTATAGGGGAACACCTGCCCTGCAATTGGAGGAAAAGGCTGCAGGTGCAGGTCATGTAGTTCTAGCCACTGGGGGTTGGATTTAAAGGCTGGGAGAGAGGAGCTTAGGGAGTTGTTCATTTCCCTTATAAGTTTAATGCATTGTGCTGCACCTAGTAACAGGGTTACTGGTGTACAGTGGGACTGTCTCTAAGATTAGTGGGTGACCTGATTAGGCAGTAGGGTGTATCTTGGACTAGGGGGGAAACTGGTGGCTCACCCAAGGAAACCTATTTGGAAGGGGATGGAACCACATGTCATTAGGGCCGGCATCTTTGGGAGGGTGGTGGGGTGCACAGGGTGTGGAGCAGCCATGATACTGGACTGGGCTTGGAAGTTCGGTGGTTGCCCAGTGTGCTACCAGCTAGCACAGCTTAGGGAGGAGGTTGCGGGGATTAGGAGAAAGCTGGGGGAAGGGGGGTGGTATGGTTGGGAAGGGGCTGGGAATCTTCACAGGGTTGCACCCAAGCACTGGGGGTGGGGGCATAGGAAAGGAATGCAGGAGAATACTCTAGGGGTCACATAGGGACCCTGGCAGAGGGGGTCCAAAAGGACACTACCAAGGAAGCAGGCAGGTAACTGGGGACCCTCACAAAGGAGGGACGGAGGGACAACATTCTCAGGGAAGTAGGCAGATGGCCAGGGCTGGACAGAAGGAAGCAAGACGGGAGGTGGATCAGACCTACACCAATAACTGCCAATTCTCTTCTCTTCTGCTCGAGGATGAGGGGGTGATGTAGCCACGACAGGGGTGGTTAGAGATGGAAAGGGAGTGGGAGGCAGGAGGCAGGAGGCAGGGGCCAGAAAGCAGAAAGAACAGGGGGGGACCTGGAATGCAGGAGAATGGGGGGAGCAGTGAATCAGAGCAGGAGGGGCAGGGGGAAGAGGGAGGAAAGGGCAAGGAGAAGGACCAGTTGGGAGGAAAGGTAAAGGAGAAGGACCAGAGGTACAAGGAGGATTCAGTAAAGGGAGCTGAGGGTTTAGGCCAGGGGAGCACGACAAGCAAGGAGGGACTAAATGGAGACAGCAAGAGGAGGAGGATGAGCCAGGCTAGTTTAGCAGATGGGGAGAAGGACCAGTTGCGAGCAGTAAGGGGAATTAGCAAAAGTACAGAGGATGCTCAGGAGGAGGAGGGCATGATTGGAGGGAGGGATGGCCATGGTAAAAGGAAGGGTGGCATGTGGCACCCAGATAGGAGGAACAAGGAGCCGGCTGGGTGAGGGCCGGTAGAAAGGATGAGGACATGGAAGGGGGAATGGAGGAAAAGGAGGGCTAGAGTGCTCTGCTGGGGGATTCTATGATCAGGGGTATCAAATGGGATAGGGAGGGAGAAGCCTGGCCAGTTAGAACAAGATGCTTCCTGGACTAACGGTGCACAGGGCTAAGCACCGAGGTATATCAGCTGGCAAAGGATTGTGGGGTTCCCAGACATACTGGTCCACCTGGGTACAAATGACATTGAGGGAAATAGCGAGCTAGAGATACAGGCAAGATTCAGGGAGCTCGGCCAAGGTCGTCATGACATGGGATGCAGTTTCCTCCAGAAATCCTGCCAGTGCCAAGGGCTGGTGGGGAACACAAAAGGAAGATTAGGGAGATAAACCAGTGGCTCAGGGATGGTGTGAGGCCAGAGGGTATGGGTTGATGGGGATTGGGGGAGACCTGGGAGGATAAGAGTTGTATGCTAGAGATAGACTACATCCCAATTTGGAGGTTAGGGGGATCCTAAGTTGAAAATAGAGGTTCATTGGTGAAAGTGGGGTTTAAACTTGTGAAGGGGGATGGAGAAAAGGCTGTCAGGGGTGCCGATAAGGAGGGACTCTGTCTCCACTCCAGGGACCAGGAGGATTGCAGGAAAAGGCCGAGGCAAAGTGCGACCAGGGGAAAACAGAATCCCCATGGGAACACTAGCAGGGAAATGGAACTCATAGGAAAGGGTGGAAGGTAGTCCGTTAAATGCCAGGAGCTTGGGTACAAATGCCTGAGCTCCAGGCGATGCTAACTGAGGGAGCAGTGGATGTGGCAGCGGTCACTGAGACTTGGGCCACTGCAGGACATGACTGGGACCTGAACCTGGAGGGTTACACTATGTTCAGGAAGGACAGGGGAGGGAGGGAGGAGGGTAGCAATGATAGTCAAAACTGCATTGGCATAGGGGGAGTAGAGGCGGAGGGGACCGTGGAGGCACTTGGGTCACCTTGATAACAAGGGGCAGAGAGTAAAATAGGAGTGGTGTATAGACCCCTGCCTCCGTGGAGGGAGCTGGAGGACAGTCCTGGTGGCAGATGTTGGAGGCACTGCAGACTGGGCAGAGGAACGGTGGTGGTGTTGGGGGACTTAAACATGCCAGGAACAGACTGGAGATTCTATGACATCCTCTCAGACCAGGGAACAGAGGTTGTTGGATGTCTTCAAGACGCATTCCTAACTCAGCAGATGAGGGAACCGACCAGGAGGCACAGGTACTGGATGTGGTCCTGGCAGACAGTGACCAGATTGGGGGCCTGGAGGTAAGGGACCCATTGGCGGGAGGACCATGCCACGGTCTGGTTCTGCCTGGACCTAGGAGGGTAGAAGGCTGGACAAAGACGGAAGTAACTGACTTCAAGGGGGTTGGTTTAAGGAAATGGGAAGGATCCTTAAGGAGCATTTGGATGGGGTTGGGTCAGACATGGGCTGATAGTAGGTGGGAAATCATTAGCAGAGGGGTGCATGATGCTACCAGCACCTGTGCAAGATTAAGACGAAAATGCTAGGGCCCAAAACCCTGCTGGTGGACCAGGGAGGTCCAGGTGGTGCAGGGAAAGAAAGCAGCCTATAAGCACCAAGTGCTCAAGGAGTGAAAGGATCGAGGGAGCACGAGCTGATGGCTAGAAGGGGCACTAGAGTGGTGAGGGCGGCTAAGGCAAGGAAGGAGCAGAACCTGGCCAGGGAAATTAGGAGAGGGAACAAGGGTTCTTTAGATTCATTGGGAAAAACGAAGGGTGAAGGGCAGATTAGCAGGATTAAATCAGGGAGAGATGGGCACAAGACCCGGGAGCAGGCTGAGGTACTAAATGAGTACTTCACCCTCAGTTTTCACCAAGGAAAATGGGTGCTGCATCATACATGGGAGGAGACAGAGATACTGAGGAGGGGGACCCTACCGATCGGCGGGTCTGGGGAGAGGGGAGGCATCACTGGCAGGTGGGGGAGGGCTAAGCAGGAGAAGAGGCACTGGAAGTGGAAATCACAGCAGAGAGAGTGAGGGAAGCCTCAGCCTTAAGACGGAGAAAGCACTGGGCCGATAAATTACATCCCAGAGTGCTGAAGGAACTTATGGATGTCCTGGCTAAACCTCTAGCGGAGCTTTCACCATCTCTCTGAGGACAGGGTGTGCCCCAAGACTGGAAGGTGGTGCATATAGTGCCTATCCACAAGGGGGATCAAGGGAGGTGGCAGGGAACTACAGGCCTGTCAGCCTGACATCGGTGGTGGGCAAGGTGATGGAGGGCATTGTCAAGGAGAGGCTAGGTGGGACCTGATAAGTCAGTGCCTGGACGATAGACAGCATGGATTCATCCCAGGAAATCGTGTCAGACAAACCTGGTGGAGTTCTATGATTGGGTGACAAGTGCCTTGGACCTGGGTAGACCAGTGGACGTCCTCTTCTAGACTTCAGTAAAGGCATTTGACCTCGTTCCTCACGTGGCCTGTTGGATAAGCTGGGAGAAATGGGGGTGGGGAACCAGATGATCAGATGGATAGGCATTGGCTCCAGGACCAGACCCAGAGGGTCGTAGTTGGTGGGATAGTCTCATCCCCAAGGAGGGTCATTAGTGGGGTCCCACAGGATCAGTCCTGGGCCCTTCTGTTCAACGCCTACGTATCTGACATAAGGACAGGA
Source organism: Neoceratodus forsteri (assembly GCA_016271365.2). Classification (NCBI taxonomy): domain Eukaryota; kingdom Metazoa; phylum Chordata; order Ceratodontiformes; family Ceratodontidae; genus Neoceratodus; species Neoceratodus forsteri. The sequence continues at coordinate 1,690,368,598 of CM057450.1, forward strand.
ATCAGGAGTGAGATTAGTCTCTTTGCAGATGATTCGAAACTGGGGGTGGTGGTGGATGGGGAGGAGGGGATGGTGGCCCTACAGGGGGACCTGGAGGCTCTGGAAAGATGGTCTAGAAAGTGGAAGCTGAGGTTCAATGCAGGAAATGCAAGGTACCCACCTGGGGCCAGAAACCGGCCAAGTGTACACCCTTGGGGGAATGCTACAAGTCTCGAATGGCTGAGAGGGACCTGGGGGTGGTGGTGGATGTCAAGATGAACAACTCTGAGACTTGTAGGAGGGCAGCAGCCAAGGCCAACAGGATGCTGGGATGCATCGCTAGGGGATCACCTCCAGAAGGAGGGAAGTGATACCCCTCTGTATAACTGCTTGGTGAGGCCGCACTTTGAGTACTCGTGCAGTTTTGGAGGCCACACTTAAAGAGGGACATTAACCTCCTGGAGAGGGTCCAGAGGAGGGCAACCAAAATGATTTGGGGGCTTGGGGACAGGGACTCTATGAGGAGAGGCTCAAGAGCAAATATGCACACATTGAAGAGAAGGGACTGGGGGACATGATAGAGGTCTTCAGGTACATGAAGAGGGTAAATAGGGGAGGAAACAGTCAGGGTGTTTCAAGGAAGGAGGAGGGGCCACTAGAGGGCATGGGTGAAAGCTGGAGGGGAAGATTCAGGGGAGAAAGGAGGAGGTGCTACTTCACTGAGAGGGTGGTGGAGCCATGGAATGCACTGCCTAGGGGGCTGGTGGAGGCAGAGACAGTGGAGGAGTTCAAGAGGGGGTGGGACAGGTACAGGGGAAGGGTTCTGGAAGCAAAATCCAATGCAGCAAGAATATCTGGAACTGGGAAGGGAGAAGCCAGAGAAGGCGAGGGGGACAGCAAGGTCAGCACCCAGGGTGGGGGCTGACCAAATGAGCAGACACGAAAGACCGCTAGGCCTGTTCTGCTGGCATTTTAGTATGTTAGTATGTTAGGATAGATGCTTTTACAGGGTCCTCCTCCTCACATGCCCCATTTTCTCCTTTGAGCTTAGCAATACCCCCTCTGGACTTTCTTCTTTGAAGTGTAACCATCAGATTCTTTACTCCGCCTAACTGAACAGTCGCTCTGGAGATCTCTCCTTCGCTATCAGTTCGGTAAAGTAAAAACGTCGATTTTAAACCACTATTTCTTATTTTTTTCAGTTCAGATCCCTGTCTGTGGTACACTAGCATCGAGGTAGTGGACTAGTGTGAATCTTCCCTTGTCAATCTTCACCATTCATTACTGCTGGGTGTAAGCTGGAGGTGCGCACCACTTCACGGAGATTTTTTTTTAGAGTCGGCGCCAATGGCGCCGCTCGAGAGTGACGCGACTGGCGCGGATTCGGCGGCGTTGCCACAGCGCCGCGACTCCTCCATCCCAGTTCTGTTTTTCTCGCCATCGAGGTTGCACCTACTGCACAGAGCTGAATTCAGTACTGTGTCATAGGCCATATCCTACTCAAAGCCATCAACCTCCTTCATCCCATGTTTCTCGACGTCGTCGACCGGTAAGACCATTCTGTTTTTCTATATTATTCGACGACGACGCGAGTTTTTCTGTATTTTTCCTTGTTTTGCATCATGTCTGGTTCGGGGCCAAAACGCCAGTGCCCTTGTGGCCGGCAGTTTTCCGTCACGGACCGTCATGATGTTTGTCTCCGGTGCCTGGGACCCTACCATGATATGGATCATTGTGATGCCTGCTTCTCCATGGATCGCCGTGTGTTGGAAGTCTGTGCATTTAAAGTCGGATGAGCTCCACCGACTTTCGGAGGACGACATCGCCTAAGGGCTTCCCATGCCAGATCTCTCGACCCTTCCTCTGGGTCCCCTCCCGGGTCTATACGGCCTGGTGAGGAGGAAGCCTTTTCCACTTCCAGCCTTGCCAAGGAGGAGGTTTCTTCTTCGTTGCCGGAGGAACAGTGTGATCCCTCTCAGGGTCGTGCTGTTGGCGCCGTCCCGGCAGTCACCTCCATGGAGGTGCAAGCTTCCCCGGTGTCACGGCCCCCAGTTGTGGGGCCCGGCTCTGATGGACCCTAGTTTTTGTCTGCCCTTGTCATCTAGAGTCTGGCGCAGCTTGCAGTGCCAATGACTCGGACGGCACCATCGGTGGTGCCGTTCTGAGTCTTGGTGCCATCCGAGGTGCTGGGGACTTGGGCAGCACTGTTGGCGGTGCTGTCTTGAGCCTCAGCACTGTTTGCAGCACCGGGGACTCAGGTGGCACCATTCACGGTGTTGCGCTGGGCCTTGGCGCCTGGGACTCGGGCGGTGCTATTGGCGGTGCTGCACTGGGTCTTGGTGCCATTCGCAGTGCCGGGGACTCGGGCGGCACCATTTGCGGTGTGGCCCGGGTTCCTAGCACCACCAAACATGTGGATGACTCTGCGGACATGGTTGGTTTTATGGCCTACAGTGGTACCAGGAATGGTGCTGCCTCTGGGAAGGTTTCTGCAGCTGTTGTGATGGAGTCTTTCCTTGTCGACCCCTCCTCAGAGGAGGACGATTCAGGTGAGGACCCAGACCAGCAACTAGAGTCTTCGGGCTTGGAACCTCCTGTAGGCTGCAGGGCTAGACATTCCAGTGTTCCTCTCCCAGAGTCCCTGGAGTTGGTTAATCCAGATGACTCCATGGTTAGGGGTGGCCTGGAGTCTTCCATGGTGGACCCTTTGGGTGTTACGGAGAGGATACCCTCTTCTCGGAGGTCCTGGGCAGCTGCCGTTCCTGGTGCTGCTCCAGTCCTTCAGCAGAGGGGGGAGGACTCTGCCTCGGTGAGTTCCCTTTGGGGTCTTGCTCAGCAGGGACCTCTACCACTGGTCATGAGGAAAAGGGCTGCTTCGGAGTCTGAAGGATTGAGGGGTAGAGGTCAGGAACAGTGTCGAGCCCCCACCGCTCTGCGGAGTGCGGGGAGGAGTCATAGCGCTGATCCTCAAGGTCTCTAAAGCGCCTTCTGGTGGTGGTTCTGAGGGTTGCCCTTCTGGACTCATGCAATCCCAGGTGCATCACAGGGGAGATTCCCCTTCAGGGCTCTTTCCGGAGTTGCCTCTTTCCCTTTCTACTGCACAACCCGGCACGATCTCAGGGTCCCCAGTCTTGGCAGTGTTGCTACCTGGATCCCAAAGCCCTGGCAGAGGCCGGGCATGTGCTATTAGGTGCCTCTCGCCCATCTCTCTGCAACCACTTCCCTCTCTCCCAGGCCATGTGGGGCCCACTGGGCCATTAACTTGGGAGACGTTCAGAGCTACTGCGACGGCCTTCCCGTCCTATGTCAGGGCCATGGACGAACAGGTTTTCCACCTGCCCCCCCACCGCAAGAGTCTTCTAAGCATTCAAGCTCCACTTCCTCCTCGTCTTCCTCCTCTGAGGAAGAGGAACTTCCTGTCCACCTTTTCTCTGACGCTGATTTCACTGACTATCAGCATTTCCTTTCAAGGATGGTGTCAGAGCTTCGTATCTCCTACATCCGTAGGGACAATACCGAGCGGCAGACACGTGCTTTTCTTAGTGAATTCAGCGCTTGCCATCTGGTGGTGCCTTCCTGGCTGATCCCCTTCCAGTAGGCGTCTGTCCGCACCTGGCAGTCTCTAGCCACTCCTTCTCCAACCCCGGGAGACTGTAGGAGATGGTATTGTGCCCCCTACGAGTCTCTAGGTTCTCTGCCTCACCCTCCTTCAGAGTTTGATGTCCCTGGACACTCCTTCTGGGTCTCGATGCCTGTTGCACAACAGGCCTCCAGATCCGGATTCTGCTGAATTCGACTGGTGAAGATGAAGAGTTTTCTCTTCCGGTTGTGTGTTGTTATGCATCTCATCGCATCAGGCTTACCATGCTGCTTACAACAGGTATCTGTGGTCGATGCTGGCTCAGGTCTTAGCCTCTTTCCTTGACTCAGAGCAGTCTAGACAGGCCATTGCCCTCTCTGCACAGGGTCTGGAGCTTGCAAGGCACCAAGCGAGTGCATCCTACGATGCCAACAAGGTGGCATCTGGACTAGTAGGGACAGCGATCTGCATTAGGTGGACGGCATGGCTTCGTCTCTCCAGACTGTCACCCTTTGCCCGGCATAGGGTGGCTAACTCTGCCTTCCGGGGGACCTGCCTTTTTTCCCGCAGGGTGAGGAGGCTTCTTCAGGGGCAACCTCCTTCCCCCAGCCCACAGGAGATGTCTCCTTCCCCTCACCCTCCTTAGACTTCCTGGTCTAGTTGTTAGGGTCTCCCCCTCCCTACTTTTCACCAGTAGGAGGCTAAGGAATCTATTCCCTCATGGTCTACGCAGACCCCCCCTTCGGGGGGGGGGCTTGGTACTCATCCAGCAGTAATGAATGGTGAAGATTGACAAGGAAAGATATTAAAATTACGTACCTACTGTAATTCTTGATCTTCTCTTGTATCTTCACCATTCATTACTGATTCCTGCCCACCTTCCCCTCATAGGCCTCCTTCTTCGGCATCTTCCCCTCTCTGCTCATTCCTCCTACTTCTTCGTTGGCCTTTAAGCCAAAAAAAAAAACCTATCTTGATTTTTCCGTTCTTTTCTGAACGGATCCTATTTCCTCAAGGTAAAGGGGGAACGAGTGGAATTTATTCTATCCTGAGGGAACTCTTTCTGATTGCCCTTAGGGGTGACTTCTTGGTTTTCTTAACCATGTTGTTCAATTCACGTTAAGGACCATCCCTCTATGGCTCGGTCCTTTTGTCCTGGTCCCTCTGGCGGGTCATAATCTTCTTTTGTATCAGTTCTTCTGGTTGGTGCTTCCTAGCACTTCAATTACCTTGAGCTGATACTGTTACTCTACCTTCTGGGAGTCCAACTGAGTTCCCACTCTATCCTTTCATAAAGGGGTGCCCTCTGTAGAGCTCACCCCCTCCACACACGCATCTGTGTTAGTATTAACAAGGTGCTAAAGGACCTCTTCCTAGTTGGGCGCTGTCTTTCCAGAACAGAATTTCTGCCTCGGCAGTCTGTGAGTTCTCAGCTAGAGTTTGAGGTTGGGATGATGGGAGGTTAGAGAATCTGCCCTTTGTGTCCAGTCTGTGAAAGCAGTTCGGTGGAACCTTCTTTCAGTCCTATCAAGTGGGATCATTGCTCTCTTGTTTTGGTTCTGAACTTATAAGCCTTAAACCGATATATCAGTGGGCAGTATTCTCCCCTCCCAACATCCCTTGTTTTCTCCCTCTCTTCTTCTTCTTCCTTTTTCTCTTTTTCTTCATCTCTTCCTCCTTTGGAGTCGCTCCAGAAGTGAGGTCCTGCGGTCCCTTAGGGTAGGCATTTTCTTCTTTTTCTGTCCTCTTCCGGCTTATGCCATTTTCAGTTTATATCCTTTCCTTTTTTCTACCCTCAGCTCTCTTGCCTCACTCTCTTTTTCTTATCCTTATTTCCCCTCTCCAGCTAATGGAACTAGGATGGAGGAGGAGTCTGCAGTGCCTAATGGCCGCCCATCGCGCATCACGCAGTGCATCACTCTTGGGGGTGGCGCCATTGGTGCCGACTCCTAAACAAAACAAAAAAAACTCCCATGGCGGATGCGTGCCTCCGGCTTACACCCAGCAGTACTGAATGGTGAAGATACAAGAGAAGATCAAGAATTACGGTAGGTACGTAATTTTCATTTTTTGTGTGGAAATTGTAAGAAATATTTTTCAATCAGGTCGGCTGAACCAATTGTCTGTTATTTTCTCTTAAGTTTATTTTTGTTTCTGAATTGAGTGTGAGGTATCAGTCCTTATCAGTTCTAAAAAAAACATACTTAGATATTTTTTTCAAATACCCGTGACACCGTTAGGAACCGATAAGGGGGTCTTGCCTGGCTTTTGCAGAGTAAAGGGTAAGTTTTTAGGATGGCTTCGTCTGAGAAACCCAAAGGAAAAACTGGGCCCACTGGGTTTCAACACTGCAGTGAGTGTGGGGAGGCCTTTGCTAAGGCTGATCCACACACCACCTGTGTTTACTGTCTGGGTTTTGACCACCTTGATTCAGACTGCTAGATTTGTAAAAATGTTCCTAAGGCCACCCTAGATAAAAGATTGGGAAGGCTTAGGGAAAAGGAGGATGAAAAGTCCACTGACCCAGATGGCCAGCCTGGTTCAGTTCTGACCAGACCTGAGGGAGTGCCCACTGACCTGGGTGAGACTCCCTGAGACAAAAGGAGAGCCGATCCTGAGGGGTCAGTTCCGGCTAAGAGAAAGAAAAAAGAGAAATCAGTCGGTTCAGATCCGGAACCGCATCGTCCAACCGCCGAGGAAACTGCCAGGGCGATTAGTATAGTTGAATCACTTTGTCCGGTTCCAGATGATCTGGTGCCTCTCGGTAGGCATTCGGTTCAGTCAGTTCCTCCGGTTCTGGACTATTCCCCAGAAGAGTATTATGAACCGGATCTGGAGGGGGATGAAAATTACAATGATGATGATGGTTTAGAAGATCTGGATGAGCCCATAGAACCAGACATCTCCCCAGACAGACCTTCTGGGAAACCCTCCAGCTCCCTCTGGTTGAAGCTGTTGAGGATCAAGAGGAGTCTGACTATGTGGAGATGATGGACATCCCAGAGTCCAAGAGATTGTCTATTCCCCTCCATAAATCTTTTGGGAAACAGACACAAAAATTACTTAAAACTCCAAATTCTTTACCTCCTGTGGACAGATGAATAGACAAGAGGTATATGTTGTCAGGCCAGGTAGGGAGTACTTGTACCAGCAATGCAGCCATGTTGGGGTCATGCTGGCTACAGCCTGTGACTAGGCTAACATACCCTTGGCTTCTCACACCCCAGATAAAGACTCCAGGAAGCTGGATGCCATAGCTAAAAAACAGTACATGGAATCTTCCTTGGGACTCAGGCAGGCTTAACTACATGGCCTACACAGCCAGATACCAGAAGTCCAGATGAGATACTGTTCTGGAACTGGCTTAACAGGCTTTCCCCCAGCTTGCCAAGAAGCCAGAGGAGGTGGCTGCTGATGGGATCGAGGCATCTAAAATCCAATTTCATGCTGCTGTGTACTCCAATGATGTGTCATCACGAGTCATGGCTACATCTGTGGTTCTTCAGAGACTGGCTTGGCTCAGATGTACTAGCCTATCACAGGACACCCAGGCTAAGGCCATGGATTTCCCTGTCCTGGAGAATTCTCTGGGGAGCAGACAGAGAATTATATGAAGAAAATGGATGAATACAGGACCACCTACAGGAGTGCACAGATCAGGGAAAGCCAGGCAACTCCCCAGAAGCAGCAATCTAGGGGCATGGGTAGGCCTTTTCACAGGCCTTTCTACCAGGCACAGGCCTCCTCTCCTTTTCTTCAGTGGGGGTTCTTCAGAGGGAGAGGCAGAAATGGGATGAGCAGGGCTGCATCCTCCTCCTCTCAGTCTAAGGCTCCTGCCAAGCAGACACCCTTTTGTGTCAGCCCGGGTCAACTCCCCAGTTCCTGTAGGAGGCAGACTGGCTTACTACTTCCAGGCCGGGAAGTCTGTTACCTCATACAAGTGGGTCCTGGAGGTGGTAAGCCAGGGACTGGCCCTCAGCATCAAAAAATGTCCAAAGCGGAGGGTCAGGTCTTTTCCACCTGCAAACATCTCCAAAACCATTGCCCTAGAGGCAGAGATTTCCTCTCTGCTGACTCTCAGAGCCATAGAGAGAGTTCCTACATCTCACTGGGGCAAAGGTCTGTACTCCAGATACTTCCTTACCCCAAAGAAGACAGGGGAGTAGCGGCCCATCCTAGATTTAAGACACTTAAACAAGCACCTAGTTAAGCCAAAATTCAAAATGGTGACTCTGGGAATAATTGTTCCGTCTCTAAGACCAGGGGATTGGCTAGCCTCCCTGGACCTCAAGGATGCCTGTTTTCACATTCCCATCAGGTGCTCCCACAAAAAGTACCTCAGGTTCGAACTGCTTTCAGGCCATTATCAGTTCAGAGCAATGCCCTTCGGCCTAACATCAGCACCAAGGGTGTTCACAAAATGCCTAGCAGTAGTAGTGGCCTTTCTAAGGAGACAAAACATTTCCATATTCCCATACCTGGATGACTGGCTCATTGTGAGTCAGTCTCCAGACCAAGCCAAGTCAAACCTGCAAGTGACCCAGCAAGTGCTCACTTCCCTAATATTACTCCTCAGTCTTCCAAAATCAGTTCTCGAACCAGTGCAACTCTTGACTTTCATAGGGGTAGAGTTGGATACTGTCAAAGCAAGAACCTTTCTCCCTCTGGCATGAGCAAAGGCCCTTATAGACCTAGCTTCTTCTTTTCACCTTCCGGTATCTCAACAAGCAAGGCATTTTCTTTAACTACTGGGCCACATGGCAGCTTCCACTGCAGTGGTACAAGGGGCCATATTTCAGATGAGGGACATCCAGCTCCATTTGAGGGCTTTTTGGTCTCAGAAAAATGATCCTCTAACCAAACTAATTCCAGTGACTCAGACTCTGATCCAGGCTCTCCAATGGTGGTTGGAGCAGGACAAACTTCAGACAAGGGGTCCCATTCATCACTCAGTCTCATTCTGTGGTTCTAACCACAGATGCTTCTCTCCTGGGGTCGGGAGCTCACTTGGGAGTCCTCACAGCACAGGGAGTGTGGTCCCCTCGGGAGTGTCTTCTACAAATTAATCTTTCTTCTGGAGCTCAGGGTAGTGTACCTGGCTCTACAAGCTTTCTCAGACTCAGTACAGAACAAGGTGGTTCAGATCAGGACAGACACCACCACCATGTGGTACATCTACAAGCAGGTAGGCACTCGGTTGATGGTCTTGTGCATGGAAGCCATGAAATTATGGTCCCTGGCTTATTCCCTACAGATGTCTCTGGTGGCAGTCCACCTTCCAGGGAAGGACAATGTGCTAGCAGATGCATTGAGCAGGATTTCTCAAGGCCATCACGAATGGTCCCTGGATCCCCTAGTGTTAAAAGTGATCTTTTCGAGGTGGGGCACTCCAGAGATAGATCTCTTTGCAGCTCTGGACAATTGCCAGCTTCCTCTCTTCTGTTGCAGACCCCCAGTCTTGGGCCCAGTCACCCTGGATGCTCTACTTCTGGATTGGGAGGGGACATTTCTGTATGCCTTTCCCCCCTTTCCTCTACTGATCAAAGTTCTGGTCAAGATAAGGTCACAATCTTGCAAAGTGATCTTTATTGCTCCAGACTGGGCCAGGCAGTCTTGGTATCCCTTGTTGCTGTGCCTAGCAGTCCATCTTCCCCTATCTCTTCCCAGAAATCACAACCTGTTAACCTCTTCTCAGGGGAGGATTTGGTACCCCAACCTTCGGTCTCTCAATCTCAAGGCATGGCTCTTGAAGAGCTAAAATATGCAAATTTGCATTTGTCTTGGGGTTCTGGACATTCTCAAAGCCTCTCGAAAACCTGCCACCAGAAAAACTTGAAACTCCAAATGGAAAAGATTCACCATTTGGTGTTCCAATAAGCACATATCCCCAGATACTGCTGACTTGTCTACAGTTCTGGATTACATGGTTCATCTTAATGGCTTAGGCCTCAGACCAGCTACCCTCAAACTACACTTGTCAGCTGTTTCTGCATTTGTCAGTGGGAAAGCCCTCCTCCCTGGCATCTCACCCTGTTTTCTGTAAATTCTTCAGAGGATTGCTCCATACCAGTCCTTCCTTTAGTTATCCTACTCCTGCTTGGGATCTTAATGTTTGCATTGCTCAGCTTATGCAACCCCCTTTTGAGCCTTTGTACTCAGCAGAATTTAAGTATTTGACTTGGAAAACTGTGTTCCTGGTACCTATTATCTTTGCCAGGCTTATCAGTGAATTACAAGCTCTGTCAGTGGAGCCTGATTTTATCTCATTCCATAGATATAAGGTGGTCCTTAGAACCAACATAAAATAAAAATTGACCTTACCTTACCTTACCAACAGGAGGTTCTTACCCAAAGTGGTTTCAGATTTTCATCTGAACCAGTCCATGTCTCTTCCTGTGTTCTTCACTGATCATTCTTCTTCAGGACAGAGAAGATTACACAGTTTGGATGTTAAGAGGGCTCTTAGCTACTATATTGTGCATACTAAGGCACCTAGGTTTGACTCTCTCCAGTTGTTCCTCACTTACAGTGAAGTGGGGAAGGGTAAACCTGCTACTAAGAGAACTATTGCCAGGTGGATTGTCTTTTGTATACAGTTCTGCTATGAAAAGCTAGGCAAAGTACCCCCCTCCAGCCTGAGGGCTAATTCGGCTAGAGGTACAGCTGCTTCTCTGGTTGCTGCCAGAGATATACCCTTACTAGAGATATGCAAAGCAGCCACTTGGAAAACAGTCCATACATTCACCAAGCATTACTCTCTGGATATCCAGGCTAGGAGTGATGCTAGGTTTGGTATAGCAGTACTGCAGAGCCTATTCCTAAAATAGGTTCGGTACCCTCCTCCAGGGAGGTACTGCTTGGTAATCTGTATAATGTCAGAATACAGCAAGACTTCATGATGTTTGAAGAAAAAATTACTCACCTTAGTAATTGTGTTTCTTCTAATGAGTCTTGCTGTATTTTGACCTCTCTCCCTGCCTCCCCTCTCAGAACCTGTTTTTTGGGAAGTGGGCTGGCAGGCTCAGTGTTGCACCTCAGGGGTGTACTTGGTACTTTCCCCTTTTTAGAGAGGGGGAGTGGGTTATGTTATATGTTTTGGATAATTGTATTTGTTCACTACCTAGTTTTTTTGTTTTGGATTTCTCGACTTGAGTCTTTTGGGATCCAAAATATTTGGTTGCCTTTTGGCTAGTAATTTTACAATTTCCACATAGTAGGTGTAGTTAGTTAGTATTAGCGCGTAAGAATCTGACAGTTACACTTCAGAGTGCAGCAGACAGAGGTTTGAACTGAGCTTGAGCTCAGCATTCTATGCTCTGGCATAGAGTTAACTCTTTCCTTTCTGGAGCAGTTTGAGTGCTGGGGCTAACTGCATAATGTCAGAATACAGCAAGACTCCATTAGAAGAAACACAATTACTAAGCTGAGTAATTTTTTTTTCTCTCCAGGGTTGAGGAAGATGCCAGTTCATCTTCCCAACAGCTCCTCTTCTTAGGAGCCCTCCTGGATACCTCCAAGGTGTCAGTTTTGTTCGAGGACGGGAGAAATGTCATCTTCAGATGGCTCGTTACAATACATGAAATGACTCTATTCAGCCCCTTTTTGGTTGAGTGGATGCTGGGACTCAGGTCATCCTCCACAGCAAGCAGTGGTCTCCAACCATGCATCCACAATCCTCTGTACAAAATGCAAGGGCCTTGGACAAAATCTGTGTGGGGCTCACTGTCAAGGCCCCCACACTTAGGTGTGGAGCCAGGAGGAACCTCATCTTGTCATATATTTCATAGAGATGAGAGTTATCTTATAAACGAAGTCCTGGAGGATGCCCCCTGCCACCAGAGGTGGTTTTAGGCATAAGTGAACCAAGTGGCTGCAGGCACCAGCACCGAAGGAGTACAATGAAGTAGAAAGTATAAGCAGAAATCACCTTGAAATGTAGAAAGTGTCAATCTAAAAAGCATAATTATCACTCTTGTATTCATAGAATTCTTATTACTTTTTGGATATAGGATAGGGGGTGATGGGAAACAGTGTTGGGGGCACCACAAGTATTTCTGCTTAGAGCGCCATTAGGTCTAAAACCAGTCCTGCCTGCCACAAAGTGTTCCTACATAGGAAGGACGACAAAGCTGTGCTGTATTACATCAGCAAGCAGGATGGGGTGTCCCCCTTACCCTCTCTGCAATAGGGCTGTGAGGTTGTGAGAGTGGAACCTCAAGCACGATGCATCAGTTCATATTTTGTGCAGTCGCTTTTGACAAGTGGGGCAGTTTGGACCTGGTCCTTTTTGCGTTCCCCTCTCAACGCAAAACTGCCTCTATCCTGATTTAGAAATCCAGACCCTGGTGTTTTCTGTCAGGATGTGTTCACTGCAATAGTCAAGATGCTCCCTGTACATTTTTCTCCTTTTCCCTTAATTCAGAGGGTGCTGATCAAGTTGTATGCACAGGAGGGCACTGGGGCAGGATGATTCTCATCATCCCACTCTGGCCTTGGCAGATATGATTTGCATTGATCTACATTCTGTCAGAAGTTCCCCCAAGGTGACTACCTCTATGAGCGGACCCTCTGAGACAGGGACTCCAGTCCATCCTAGCCTGCTCTCCCATCATCTCCATGCTGAGCCCAGAGGAGATGGAAGTGAGCAAGCTCTAGGTTTCCCAGACCATTGTGGACTTCTTCTAAGTTGTGCATAGGCCTTCCACTAGGAAGGCTTACATGGCTAAATGGAAACCTTTCTCCATCTGGTGTGCAGGTCCCATCTGGACCTTTTGGTTGCCCACCAAGTAAGGTGTTGGAGTGCCTCTTGAACCTGTCAAATGCAGATCTGCCATACTCAGCAGTGAAGGTACACCTCTGCATGTTTTCAGTCCATCTTGAGCCAGTAGACAGCATGTCAGTGGCTCAGTTACCATTAGTCAAGTTTTGCTTCATTAACTCCAGAAGGAAGGGGAGTGCTCCCTTCATTCTCTGGATGTTAAGACGGTTCTGCGATTCTGCATTGATAGAATGAAAAGGTACGCATTCGAGCAACTATTGTATCTTCAGCATGCCTCGGCTGGGACAACCTGTTGCCATGAGATGTTTTCTGCTTGGTTAGTAGCATGTCTTGGATACTACTAATCCATGATACAGGCCAAGTTGGAAGGTTGGGTTCACACCATTCTATCGGGGCAATTGTGGCTTCCTGGCAGAGATTCGTAATGTATCCATTGCAGACATCTGCAAGGCGGTGAGTTGGAGCTCAGTGCATACTTTTGTAAAGCACTATGTTCTGGATATCCATGCCAGACAGTTCTCTCTCTTTGGCTGGGCATTCCTTTTGGACTTCTGTCCTGAGTGAGCTATGTCTTCGACCGTCCTACTCGGAGGGGGGGTGATTTTTAGCTCAATACTCTTCCCATTACTGTGAATGAGTGGTGGAGACTTTTAGTCCAGGAAGATATGGAAAGTACGTACTTACCGTAATTCTTGATCTTCTTGGACAGTCTCTACCACTCAGTTGCACACCCAACCACCATCCTCTGATCTCACTCGTTCTGTTTTTGATCTTCACTACCTTGTTTTTTGAGCTGTGAACACATTGTTGAATTGACCCTTCTTACATGGGTCATCTGGGCCTTCACATGCCCGGAAGTAAGGGTTAGGTTTTCTTTCATTAGTTTACACTGCACCTCCTCGGTCAAAAAGGTACTCAGGTGGTTGGAGGGCCAACGCCAAGATAGCCTATATGGTGCAAGCTAGCCTCATGGCACCACACATGCGCAGTCCTATCCCAGTGCCGGCCCTCCTGAAGATTTTTGGCTCCCATGGGGTCCTAGCACCTCTGGCGTAGTCTCTTTAGTGTGAATGAGTGGTGGAGACCCCATCCAAGAAGATCAAGAATTACGGTAAGTACGTAATTTCCATTTCCGGATAGTCACTGAACCAGATTATATTATCCCTGGGGCAAGGCATGTGGTTCAGCTCCCTGGCCTGCCAGGATGCATTTTTCCACATCCCAATCTATCCATCCCACTTGAGGTACCTCTGGTTCCACATAGAAGGGGTTCTCTATCACTTCCAGGTCATACCCTTCAGCCTCACGTCATGCCCAGGGTCTTAACTGAGTGCATGGCAGTAATGGCAGTCTTCCTGAGGTACAAGGGCATCAAGGGTATACCCTTGTCTGGACAGCTGGATGATTGCCATGTCATCCAAGAAGGCCATAGAGCAGTCCAAGGATATGGCCCTCCAGACCTTCAGTGACTTGGGCCTGTTGGTCAACCCAACCAAGTCCGAACTGATCTCCTCACAGGTGATTCACTTCATCAGGGCAGAGCTCGATTCCCTGTAGGCCAAGGCCCGCCTCCCTGATGACTGAGTACTGATCTCACCTCCTTTGACTAGTCATTTCAGGTTGGGTGTGCATGCCTTGTCTGGGACTTCCTGCAATGGCTAGAGTACATGACATCCTGCACCAGCGTGGTCTAGTGGGTCACTGATGGATGCTGCACCTGCAGTGGGAGTTGAGCCATCAGTAGTCCCAATGCCTAGGACACTTGGACCAGCTGGACCCAGCCGATATGGGATGCCATCCAGTGCTTGCTGATCCCATAACATCTGGAGGAAGAACTCCCATGTGTCTGCCAAGAACCGACTGTCACTCTCATGATGGATGCATCTCTGGTGAGATGGGGAGCGCACCATGGGGGGACCACAGAGCCCACAGGCTCTGGTCACCCAGGGAGTCCTGTCACCACATCAGCCTGCTGGAGCTCCATGCAGTGCAGCTAACTCTAACAGAATTTGCTACTCCAGTCAGGGGTCAGGTCCTGCAAATCCAGACGGATAACACCACGCCCATTTTCTGTCCGAATAAGCAGGGAGGTGTGCACTACCTTTCTTTGTGTTGGGAGCCCCCCCCACACCTGGACTGTCATGTGCAGCCTGGGCGCAGATCTCTTGGCAATTCATGTCACCATAGTGGACAATCGGTGGGCAGACACAGCTGGGCAGGAGAGGCATTGTACGTGTGGTCCCTCCATCAGGAGGCGGTAAACCACCACCTGTTCTCCCTATGGGGAACAGATCTGGTGGACCTGTTTGCCTCCTGGGAGAAGGCAGAACTGAGTCTGTTTTGTGCCCACCCAAACACACGGTCCAGGACACTGATGGGGGATAGATTTTCAAGGCCCTGGACCCCAGGCCTCATGTATGCCTTACCTCCCTTCTCATTGATCCATAGAGTAGTCATCAGAAGTCCCAGAAAGACAAGGCATGGATGATCCTGATAGCTCCAGACTTTCCACAGCAGTTCTGGTACTTGGATCTCCTCAACCTTCGTATTGGCCTCCTTGGCAGTTGCCTCTTTGTCTGGACCTGCCGACCAGACAACCAGGGAAGATCCTGCACCCGGTCTTTCAGTCTCTGCACCTTACAGCTTAGTTTCTAAGTGGCAAGAGTTCCAGGCTTTGGGTCTTCGGAACATGTGCTTCACATTGTGGGGGCCTCTGGAGAAAGAGTCAGCTCGCTGTTGCTGTGTCTTTAAATGGAATAGGTTTTCAAGGGGCAAGGAGCTTGATCCCCTTTCCTGCCCTGTGGCTATCATTCTCGAGCACCTCTGGTCCCTGGGCTGTGAGTGACAACCCTCAACGTGCACCTAGCTGCCATCTCTCTATCTGGCACAGGCCAGTTTGCAGAAGGTAGTCAGGTGTTTTCTCAAGGGCCTGGACCACCTTTCCCCTCTGCTGCATGAACCACCACCACTGGACCTGCTACTGGTGTTGTCTGTGCTCATGGGTAAGCCATTTGAGTCAGTGCAAAGGTGTGAGATGTCACACCTGTCATGGAGAACAGTATTCTTGGTATCACGTCAGCCAAAAGTATCAGTGAGCTCCAGGCACTCTCTGTTGAGTCTCCATATTTGGTCATCCACAAAGACAAGGTCGTCCTTCGCTCCCACCCAAAGTTGCTGCTGAACGTTGTATTGGATTTCCACCTTAAATCAGGTGATGAACCTTCCGATATATTTTACCAACCCATCATCAGCGGCCAACCACAGGCATCATACTCTGGACCTGCAGAGGCCACTCTCTTATTTGTAGAGCACATGCCTGGAGCTTGGGCTGAGACTCACCAGCTCTTTGTACCATATGCTGAAGCTGCACCTTGCAGACTGGCAGCAATGTTGAAGATTGGCAGGTATATCACATCCTGCATCAACATTTGCTATAGGTTGGCTGGTAGGGAGCCTTCTGCAGGTCTCAGAGCTCATTCCACCAGACATACCACTGCCGCCTTGGATGCTTTCAGGTACATTCCTATCCAGACGATCTGCAGGGCTGGCACCTGGAAGTCAGCACACATCTTCATCTCCCATTATAGCACTGACCTTGAGTATCATCGGGATCCTGTTATTTGGTTCTGCAGTCTGATTACCAAGTATGGGTGCGCACCTTGTTCCCACATCCTAGTCTGCCAATGTGTGTATAGTGAACTATAGCCACACCCCTAGAAAAACAGGATCTTCCTGGACATAAACTCTCCACCACTCATTCACACTAATGGGAGTACTCCAGAGGCACTAGGACTCAGTGGGAGCAAACTTTTTCAGGACGGCCGTCACCCAAGATGGAGTCACGAGGAAGCGGCACTGTGAGCCCAGCACGTGCGGTAGTGACTAGCTCAGTGCCAACTGTCCAGCCGCCTCCGTTCCTTTTTTCCCACCATAGAGTGCACTTCAGTGATGATGTCACACCTGCCAGGAGTCAAATTTCAAACTAGCAGCTTCGTTTTCAGTTTTTGTATTTTATCTTTGATAAGTACCGATTATATTTAATAAATTCTTATACAAGAGAGAAGTCTTCAGCTCTCCATTGACAGAGTCGACCATCAGTGGGGCAGGTGATGGTAGAGAGACTTCATATGAAAGCTGTTCAGTCAGTGGGGCTGGGTCTGGTCCGCCGCCCTCCCCGGAGGGGGGGGGTCTGACAATGGATGGTCCAATGCTCAAGGAGATGGGCAGTCTCCCGGAAAGCATAAAAAGAAATGGTCCCATTCTTGGCACCGTTCGGCCTTGAGTTCTTCTTCGGCACACAGGTCGAAGAAGAAACGGCATCACTCGAGGTCACCCTCTGGTACGTCTGCGCATAGATGGTCAGTTATTAGGGGCAGATGCTGGTCTCCACCTCTGTCGGAATCACTGGTTTCTGTCTCTGGTGGCTGACCTTTTTGACACTGGAGCTCCTCTCCACCTATTGGAGGGGCTTCCGATTAGCAGTTTCATCATTGGGCTGCTCTTATGGAGCAGTGGGCTCGGAGGTTGGCCCGATTGCCCAAACCAGACAGTCCAATACTGGGATCTTCGGGCCCTTCAGTTCAGGAAAAGCAGGCGGGGAGGTTAGGTCTTCCTAGTCACGCAGCACCTTCGGTGCTGTCAACTCTGTGCTCTGGTGTCTATCCCCCTCACATGGCTGCGGCACAGGGGTCTACACTAATGCCCTTATCTCGTGCCATTTTTCATCCTGTAACTTCAAATCGCATTTCTCAGACTTCTGTGACATTGCCATCATCTGCAGTGCCGACTTCGCTGGCACTGAGGTTCCTTGTGGCACCGCGAGTGCTGTCAGTGCCGTCTGCAGCACCGTGGGCTCTGGTGCACCATCCTCAGCGTCAGAGCTGGCAGTGGTGCCGGGCATGGCGCTGTGCTATCCGTCAGTGCCTCGGCACTGGGTGCGGTGTCGTGCTCTGTTTCAGCACAGTGTACGACACCATTTTCTATGATGGCTCCTGCCTTGTTCTTGGCATCATTTTCTTTGACAGCGCCAGGGATGGGTGTGGCACCGTCTAGTTTCTGGAGGTTTTCAACTTTGATTCTTTCTCCCTTTCTTCTTCCTCCCAGTTTTCACTCTGTTCCTGTCTATGCATTCCCCCCCTGGACTGTCAGGTGATGATTTTGAGCCTGATCCAGATCTTAGACTGGGTGGTGATGTTGATGCTGACACTGCCCTGGGGGCTGGGATCAATCCTCCTGCAGAGTATGTTATTGAGGGCCTTTTGTTTAAGTCTGTGCTAAAGAATTTAAATTCTACCCTTTCTCTCCAGACCACAGAAATCGATCCTGGAAAGCTTCTGTGTTTCCAATATCTTCATGTCCCGGAAATCCCTATGGATTTAACCCCTCTGGTACAGCCCTCTTTTGAGACCTTTTCACAGATGGTGTGTAAGAATCTGGCTCTTATTCCTTCTGTGGCTAACTCCATATACAGGAAATGTGCCCCTCACAAGGATCACCCCATTTTGGCATTACAAGCCTTTGCTGATGCCATAGTGGTCCTGGCAAGAATGATAAGGCTGTCCTCCCTCAGGAATCTACAGCCCGTCCTATAAGCAAAGAATCTCACAAGATAGACACTTAGGTAAGAGAGTCTTTGCTGCCCCAACCCTGGGCATGCTCACTGCCAGCTACCCGGGCTATTTTTCTCAATATGAGTATGTTCTTTGGCATTCGCTCAGAGCAATGGTAGAAACTCTGCCTGAATCGGAGGTTAACTCAGAGCTACCTCAAACCATAACTAGGGGTATCAAGTCCAATAACCAACAGGTTAAAGCTGCAATTGATGCCTTCGATACCGCTTCCTGGGCAGCGGCTGGCATCTTCACCCATCGCCACTCTCGGCTGCGTACTTTGGGATTCACGAATGTCACCCAACAGCAAGTCATGGTCTTACCTTTCGACAGATTGTATCTGTTCGGACCTCAGGTGGAGCAATCGCTAGAGGCCACACAGAGACTAGGTCTGTAATTAAGACAGCCAGACCTACACCCGCCCCCTTCCAAGGGGGTGGGAACAAGCGCCAGTTTCACAACAGTCAGTCCTTTCAGGACAAAGGCAGAGGAGATTTTAACAGAAACCAGAACCCTCTTCCACAAAAGAAACTGCAACAGAAGGCACAAGGCCAAAAGCGCCCAGTGCCACCTTCTGAGTTTCCGGCCCAGGTCCCGCCTCAGCAGTGGGAGGATGTCTGACTTAGTTTTACAACCATTGGAAATCTATAACATTAGACAAATGGGTCCTCAGGATAATCCACGAGGGGTACTCTCTCAATTTTTCGGAAACCCCTCCATATCATCCTCCCAAATGACAGCCCAGGCTGTTGGCGGCACAGTCAGACCTTCTTGCTTCCGAGGTACAAGGCCCTCTGAACAACAGGGCAGTAGAAGTAGTTTTGCTGGATCAATGAAACACAGGTTTCTACTCCCATTACTTTCTGGTCCCAAAGAAAACCGGCAGCATGCATCCCATTCTGGATCTCAGAAAGTTAAACAAGTTCCTACACAAGGAGAAGTTCAAGATGATATCACTCAGTACCCTGCTAACTTTGATTCATCGGCATGATTGGATAGCCTCCCTGGACATGCAGGATGCCTACCAACACATTCTCATATACCCAAAGCACCACAAATACCTAAGGTTCGTGGCATTGGATCAACACTATCAGTTCAGAGTCCTGCCCTTTGGGCTATCCTCGGCACCTCGAGTCTTTACAAAGTGTTGTGCAGTTCTCGTGGTGCACCTCAGGAAAATCAGAATACAAGTATTTCCATACCTGGATGACTGGCTTCTAGCAAGTCCTTCAAGGCAAGAAACTCTGGAGGCCATAGCCATGGCCTCAGACTTCCTCACATCCGTGGGAGTCCTTTTGAACCTCAACAAGTCGCAGTTCCAGCCCTCCCAGAAGCTCCTCTTCATAGGAACTCTTCTGGACACCTCCTGTGCAAAGGCTTTTCTTCCAGAGGACAAAAGGAGCGATATCTTACAGATGACCCGCTACATCAGAGAACACGACTCAGTTTGAGCAATCTCAGTGCAACAGATGCTGGGCCTCATGGTATCCTTGATGTTCACTGTACCCTTGGCTCATCTTCACATGAGAATCTCTTAGTGGATGCTCAGTACTCAGTGGTCCCCAAACACTCACCCTCAGTCCTTTCTCAACAAGGTGATGGAACCTCTGAAGAGGTCACTCACCTGGTGGTCTCAGGAGGACAACCTTCGGGAAGGGTATCCCTTCATCCCTCTGGATCATCAGATCTCCATTACCATGGATGCATCCCTGTTGGGTTGAGGAGCTCACTGCCGGGATCGCCACGCCCAGGGTACATGGACTCAGGACGAGTCTCAACTTCACATAAATGTCCTGAAAATGAGAGCTGTCCTCTATGCAGTCCGAGCTTTGAAGGATATACTCTGTCACAAGAACATTCTCCTTCAAATGGACAAGACAGTGATGTACTACATCAACAAACAGGGCAGTGCACACTCTTACCCATTATGCAGGGAGGCAGTGAGAGTGTGGGAATGGTGCCTGGAGCACAAGGCTCTGATTCAGGTGGTTTACCTGCCAGGAGTACAAAACGAGCTGGCAGACCATCTCAGCAGAACAGAGGCTCTTCAAAGAGTGGGGAACTCCAGACCTGGACTTTTTTATGTCCCCACTCAACGCAAAACTGCCTCTCTTCTGCTCCAGAAATCCAAGACCTGGCATTTTTTGTCAGGATGCATTCAAGCTGCGGTGGGCAAAACACTTTCTATATGCATTTCCTCCTCTTCCCCTAATTCAGAGGATACTGCTCAAATTGAAGTCCCAGGGGGACAGAATGATTCTCATTGCCCCCTTCCGGCCTCGGCAGATATGGTTCCCACTGCTCAACAGGCTATCAGAAACCCCTCAAAAACACTTCCCCTTCAGATGATCCTTCTGACCCAGGGTCCTGTGGTCCATCCCAACCTGAGGTTGCTTCCCCTTCACGCTTGGTTCCTGAAGAGATAGAGGTGAATAGGTTCTATGTTTCTCAGAGTTTCAGATATTCTTTTGGCAGCATGTAAGCCGGCCACTAGAAAAACCTACACAGCTAAATGGAAGCATTTCTCTATCTAGTGTGCAAAATCCTCTTGGAATCTTTTTTCTTGCCCACTGAATAAAGTCTTGGAGTATCTCTTAGATCTCTCAAACACAGGTCTGCAGTACTCCACAGTCAAAGTTCATCTTTGTGCCATTTCAGCATATCATGAGCCGGTACTTTCCAATTCACTGGCTAAGTTGCCCATAGTCAAGAGGTTCCTTAAAGGTATTCTGCATACTAGACCTTCTATTAGATGTTCAGTTGCAGCCTGGGACATTAACATTGTATTAGACATGTTCAGTTGTAAACCTTTTGAGCCTCTAGCTACTTGCAAGTTGAAGTTCCTCACTTGGAAAACGGCCTTCCTGGTGGCCATTACTTCAGCCCGTAGAGTCTCTGAAATACATGCCCTAGTCACAGACCCCCCATACACTGTATTTCATAAGGACAAAGTAGTTCTTAGAATTCATCCTAAGCTTTTGCCTAAGGTTGTCTCAGAATTCCATGTAAACCAACGTTTAGTCCTTCCTTCCTACCTACTTTGCGAACTTCCAGAATGAAGGGGTGCGTACACTTCATTCACTGGATGTAAAGAGCATTGCGGTTCTATCTAGATAGAATGAAGGAAATTTGCAAGGCTCAACAGTTTGTTTCCTTCAGTGTGACCCGGCTGGGTCAACCTGTTGCTATCAGGTGCATTTCAGCGTGGCTGGTGGCATACCTTCGCCACTGCTATTCTATGGCACAGGTCAAGGTGGAAGGCAGAGTGTACGCTCACTCTACCAGAGCAGTCGCAGCATCTCTGGCAGAAATCCGTAATGTGCCCATTGCAGATATTTGAAGTGCAGCTACCTGGAGCTCCGTGCATACATTCGTTAAGCACTATGCCTTGGATGTCCATGACAGATGACATCAGTCATTTGGCAGGACAATTCCTAATGGACTTTTATCCTAAGCACGTGAGCTCTTTATCTCCTTCCGCCCATCTTGTGATTATTTAGCTCAATACTCTCCCATTAGTGTGAATGAGTGGTGGAGACTTTATGTCCAGAAAGATATAGAAATTATGTACCTACCATAATTCTTGATCTTCTTCTAACATAACGGGGTGGAGCCAGAGCATATACTACCTGGGCTGTGTGAGGAGTTGGTTCTGACACATGGGCACTTCCAGTGTGTTGATCTGAGCTCCATACCACTCCTAGAACCATGGATGCAGGTGAGTATCCTAATCTTATCTGTGTCAATCTTCACCATTCATCACCTTT
The DNA here is from genome assembly GCA_016271365.2 of Neoceratodus forsteri. Taxonomy (NCBI): domain Eukaryota; kingdom Metazoa; phylum Chordata; order Ceratodontiformes; family Ceratodontidae; genus Neoceratodus; species Neoceratodus forsteri. Next base: position 1,690,390,312 of record CM057450.1, read on the forward strand.
GGGGTTCTGGCCAGAGGTCATGACCCCACAGGAGCTCTTTTTTTGGGGGGCATGGGTAGAGTCCACACACCAACGGTGCCGCCCTCAAGGCCAACGCACTGCGGGATGGCCGTTAGGTGTCATTGACCTCGCACTCCCACCAGTTCTTCGTCTCCCACTGTAGAGGTCGCACCTCGTGTGGAGCTGCTTTCTTCAGGCCTATCATTATCTTGACTCCGTGTCTTTGACGCTGAATATAGTTTCCTGCCGGTTCTGTTTTCGCCACTACTTGATGCTGCTGTGGTAAGACTGTTCCTTATTTTAATTTTCAGTGACGTCGAGTCTTTGTTGGAATTGTTTTTCTGTCAATCATGTCTCGGTCGCGGGCAAGAAATCATTGAAAACGGGGCGGCCCCTATGCATTGGTGCCCATGTGGCCGCAAGTACTCCATTATCAACCGGCATGATCGTTGTCTGATGTGTCTTGGCCCACTTCATGACATGGATTTGTGCGATGCCTGCTTCTCCATGGACCATCATGTCATCGGGTAACATGCGTGGAAAGTTGAACCAGCTCCGCCAACTCTCGGGGGACAGGTGTTCACTTGTGGGGCCGAGCCGTGGTCTCTCTGCCTTTCCTCCAGGTCCACTCCTGGTTCTATACAGACTGTGGAGGAGGTGGCTTCTACTTCTAGTAGCCTCGCCATGGCAAAAGCCCCATCCGCGGTGCAGGAGGCCCAGTCCGCTCCCCTTGGGGGGCGGGTGGGAGGCACTGCTCTGGCAATTGCCCCTTTGGGGGCAAAGGCTCACCTGGTGTCATTTCCTTGGGCTGGGAAGCCTGTGTTGGCACCATCCTCAACACCATCCGTCGTTGCCATTTTGGGCCTCGGTGCCGTGGGCCATGATGGCACCGTGGTAGGTGCCGGTCTACCACTCGGCACCGTCTCCGCTGTTGACACTGTTCATAGCACTGATGGTGCTAATGGCACCATGGGAGGTTCTACAGCACTGTCTTTGACTGGTTCTCACCTCAGTGACGTTCACGGTGCCGAGGCTGGGAATGGCACCATGTCTAGCTCTGGTGCCACATGCAGTGCCGAGCAAGGACACGGCACCGTGAGAGGTGTTAACCTTGGCACCGCTCACGGTGCTGAGGGAGCTGTCAGTGCCACTGTCAGCGCTGTCCCTGACTTCAGTGCCACTCGCGGTGCCGTGGGTTGGGATGGCGTCATGGCAGGCATTGACTCTGTTTCTTCTACCGCTCTAGATGCCGTCTCTTGTTCGGGCACCATTTGCAGTGCCATTGGAGAGTTCAGCACTGGCTCTCGTGCAGACACCTGGATTGGTGCCTCCTTCAGTCTGGACAGGAGCGGGCATCCTTGTACAGTCTGTCACCAGACTTCAGTCTCTACCTCTTCAGAGATGGACTCTGAGTCTGGTTCAAACCAGCTGTCTGACTCTTTGGAATTGGTGGCCCATGTGGACACCCTTGTAGTTTCCTTGGCTGACCAGAGCCAGCCTCCCTTTGAGGAGTGGGCAGTTGCCCCCGAGTCTAGGGTCAGGGGTGCTGACCAGCAGGTGGTGGTGCAGGCCACTATCGTCCTGCAGCCTGGGCTTGGAGGGTTTTCTGCCTCCTCAGTTGCGGTACCTCCTCAGGTGGTGTGCCTGGATTGCCCAACTTTAGGGCTGATCGGAGCACCCATGGGAGGGGAGGGTGCTACTCCCCTGGGTGGTCCCTTCGGGGACTGACCTGGGCTGTCAGCTACCTAGGCTGGTGTTTGTGAGGAGGAGGAGGCCTCTTTTGGATTCCGAGGGGTCAGGGTTCAATGCGATGACCCTTTTCCAGGACTCACCCGGGTTCGGGAAGGAGTCATAGTGCAGACCCCCATCCTTCCTTATCGGTCTCCTCGAGAGGGCCCTGGTCTGGAGGGTAGGGACCATTCTTTTGGAATTCCACGGTCCCGATCACCTCATGGGGGGAATCTTCAGGGCACAGCCTAGGCAGTTCCAGCATGGTTGATCTGCTGTCGGCTGTTGGGTTTTGTGGAGCCCCCTCTTCTATTGAGGCTCCTGGTGCGCTCTCTTGCCCGGACAAAGGATGGTCACCTTCTGCTGTTGGCCTTGCCCCCACTCCTCTGTCACCATCTCCTGTTCTCCCAGGCATTTTTGGTCTTAGGGGACCTCTCTCCTGGGAGCAATTCAGAGGTGCGGTTGCTCACTTCCCTACGAACGTCAGGGGCATGGACAGGCAGGTGTTCCACCTTCCCCCTGAGCAGCCAACCTCTGGATCTCTGAGGTCCTCCACTTCCACATCCTTCTCTTTGGGAGGAGAGGAGCCCTCTGTCCACATCTCCCCTGCTGCTGATCTCGTAGAGTATCAGTGTTTCCTCATGAGGATGATGGAGGACCTGCATGTCACCCTACCCACTCAGCACAATCCAGAGCATTCAATGCACACCTTCCTGGGTGATTTCAGTGCGGACACCCTTGTGGTGTCTGCTTGGCCTGCTCCTTTCCAGGAGGTGTCATTGCGATTCTGGCAAAGACTCTTTTCCAGAGTCCCAGCCCCTAGAGATCTGAGCCAGAGGTATTGTGCCCCCTCAGAGTCTTCAGGTCGTATGCCTAATCCTTAGTCAGGACTGACACAGCTGGACACTCCCAATGGGCTTTGCGCCCTCCACCGTGACTGGCCCCCAGATCAAGATTCCATGGATTTTGACTTCTGTGGGAGGAGGACCTTCTACTCGGCACGGTTGCTTCTTTCAGTTTCTGCACATCAGGCCCACTGTGCTACCTATGATAGGTTTCTGTGGTCCAGGCTAGGTCAACTCCTAGCCTCTTTGCCTGATTCTGAGGTAACCAGACAAGCCATTGCGCTCTCTGCATGTGGCCTGGAGCTAGCAAGACACTAAGCAAGGGCATCTTATGATGCCAACGAGGTAGCTTCCAGGGTTGTAGGGACAGTGATCTGCACTAAGCAGATGGCATGGCTATGTCTTTTCTGGTTGTCACCCTTGGCTAGGCATAGGGTGATTTCCTCCATGTACCAGAGAACCCATCTTTTCTCCCATAGGGTGAGGCGGCGTTTGTTGGGCAACCTCCTGCCCCCTCCAGGGGGTCCCCGTCTCACTCTCCCCAGTCTCGGGCCTCACCAGGCCCATAAAGGTTCTCCCTCCCAGTGTCTCACCCACAGGGAGCTAAGGGACTTAGTCCTTTAGGGTCTAGGACCCCCTTTGGGGGGCTCGGTACTAACCCAAAGGTGATGAATGGTGAAGATTGACGCAGATAAGATATAAAAATGATGTACCTACTGTAATTCCTGATCTTTCTGTGTATCTTCACCATTCATCACAATCCGGCCGTCCATCCCACTGGGGCCTCAGTCTCTGGGTCTCCCTCCCTCTGTGTGCCCCCTTCCCCCCCTTCCTTTCCACTGGTCAATAGCGGGGTGACCTTAGGCGCACAGGGAGAATTTTACCTTATGACAGTGGCGTAGAGGGATTGGGGGAGAGGGCACTTCTCTCCTCAGGGCCTTGGCTCCACCCTTTTTGGGTGGGAATTGGTGGTTGCCCTCTTTTTCTCTCTCGCTCTCTCTCTTTGTCTTTTCTCCTCCATTCTGGTCCTTACGGACTCATCCCTCAAATTAAAGAAACTTTGTTTCTCACCTCCAGTTATGTGGTTTCAGGGGGAGAACTACCCAGCTCCCTGTCCTACTTCCAGAATAGCCACTTCTGTTCATGTCGGAGTTATTGTCAGTGATTCTGTGCCTTGAATTCTGGCAATTCTGCCTTCTGGCTACTCCTTCACAGTTTCTATGCAGTCTGGAGACAGTCAATTGTTCGGGGCATGTCCTCCCCTTCCCCAATTCTAATTTTTCCTTCCCTCCTTCCCTCTTCTTTCTGCTTCCAGAGTTTGGGGCCCCTTCCCAATCCCCTTAGATTTCTAACTCTCCTTCTGTCCTCTCCGTCATTTATTTCTCCTTTTATTTGTATATCTTTTCCTTTGTCTGTCCCTTAGATTTTCTTGTCCCTCCTCCCAGCCCTTCTTGACTTTCTGGCAACTCAGAACTGGTGGGAGGGGCGGTGTCTTACAACCTTAGGCTAACCTCAGTGCCACGCGAGTGCATCAGCCTCGGGGATGGCGCCATTGGTGCGCAACTCTGTGCATAAAAAAAAAATCCCGTCGAGTCATGACCTCCGGCCAGAACCCCAAAGGTGATGAATAGTGAAGACACACAGAAAGATCAGGAATTACGGTAGGTACGTAATTTTCTTTTTCTATTGCTTAGGCCCACTGATGTTTCATGAACCAGTCCAGAACTAATTCCTGTTGTAACATAGCACTACATAGAACACCAAAATACAGTAAAGAGACTGGTGGAAACAGGGTCCAGTGCCTCCAACCACCAACCAGGCATTAATTCCCTGGTAGAGCCCTCCTTTGTCTTGCATTAATGCTTACATAGATATACAGACATAAATTGGGGGTTTCTTGGAATATGCCTCCAAAACATGCATGTCATAGCTGGTTTTACTGCTTCTTAGTCGGTGTTTAGTTGGGTGGCCCTTCACCGGTACAATATGATGTTCTTGCACAGGGCTAAAACTGGAAGCAAATGCAGGAGTTCTCAAGCTAGCGAGCAGCGCATTTCCCTGTAACTCCAGAATGATTTTTCTGCAGATTTCATTATTTTCTACAAGGAAACATTAATTTTTCGTTCCTATAACCAAGGGAAGTCAAAGAGAACATTCCCCTGTAAACTCCTCGCTCCCTATACAGTACAGGACTCTGAGGATATCCCCCATCATAGTGTTAGTTTTTTAATTAAATTGATTTAGAGAGGGTGCCTAAGGTGAGGCCCAACAGTGTTGTGAGGAAGGAAGCCCTCCAGGCCATCGCATTTAACCAACAAAGACCATCTTTTTTGGCCTTGCCTTCTGCTTCGTACCCGTCCGGACTGAATAGCAAGACTAAGATCAACACACATAATTCACACCTTTGCTGCAGAGAACAAACATACTTCGCTTGAGAATGCATGGCAGCCTTGGTTTAAGAAATGAGCAATTCTCTGTTGCTTAAAACCTTGTATACCTGGTGAACTGTGGGGGAAGGGGGGACCTGCCCCGTAGATGCCGGGCTTGTTGATTAGTTGGCTGGAGAAGAAAACCAGCTCGAGAAGGTTTAATGGACTGCATTTAGAATTCCCTATTTGGCTCATAAGTCTTCGTAGTGCAACTGTATAAGGTAATCTTCTATTGGTCTAGGGTGTGAAAAACACAGATTTGTCGAATGCAGCTGTGTAGATCCAAAAGTAAATGTTTATATTTTTTTGGTTAACCGGGTAAGGTCCACTAGGCACAACTGCCTGTTTTCAGGGGCGACCGGGGAGCTATAAGCTGGTTAAGTGACTTGCTCAGAGTCACATAGTATGTAAGTGGAGTTTGGGGAAAATCAAACCCAGGGCGGCTGAGCCAAGCTCATTCACAGCTTGTTATTCTAACCTCTAGGCTACAATGCCAGCCTTCTATTTACACGCGTAAGAAAAATTATCCGAAGCAATTCAAGATATACACTAATTACCGGGTTCTCTTTGCCGCATCTTTAAACAACTGTTGGATTTACGTAATAAAAAAAAAGTTTTACATATATATATATATATATTTTTTGCAGTGAATGGACTTTTGTAATGCCTGCTGTATTTTCTGCCTGTAAATCCCTTATACAAATACTGAATCCCTATAGTGCACAACTTGGGGGGTAAACAGGTTTTATTGTTCCTCGATCTGTGCCGGGTTTATTCCACTTCCCCATATAAAGTTAGCATTTGTTTGTAAGCTTTTTAAACATCTAGCCCTCGTCAAAGCTATGCTTTGGCCGAAATATGAAAATGAACAAACGTGATTTATGTTTAGTTCAGACACGTAGAATAGTAGAATAAGGTTTTCATTCCTGGAAATAAGCTGGTTGGTTTTTAAATGGTCATGCTGCAATGTTTTAGCTTAACAATGGACTGCTAGTCCTTTGCTTTTGGCCATTTTAAATTTCTCATATCAACCTTATAGAGAAAATGGTGACTGAAGAAACTGACGCTACATATATCCAACTTCAAATACCGAATTATTTGATAAACTAAACTCTAATATTCTTCCAACCCATAATATACATTGACATTTGGTCCGGAAATAACCTCACTTTTTCAACACCCTATAAAAGTGATTGCTTAACAGATGGAAACACCGAGGACGAGATAAGAAAGGAGACCTCTGTTAAACATAAAACAACTGTTAATTTGTTGTACATTATATATTAAGTAAAAAAACCAAAAAACAACTAGTCTCTGTAATAGAATTTCATTTCCAATATAGTGCTAATTGTTTAGAAGCCCTTGAGTCTGTGTGCTTAGCTTAATTTACAAACTACACTATTCTTTCTTAGAGGTATGCGGTACCAAAACTTCTTGTATGTGGCTATCAATGGCTGCCAAAGGTGTCCATTAAGATAGGCCTCCATAAAATCAAATATACGTTGCCTGTGTGTGTTTATATAGTTGTATGTGTATATATTTTTTATCTCCCCGAGTGGCTGTGCAGAGAGTGAGAGGACTAGAAATTATGAGCATGCGCATTTTATTCTGTGAAGAATCTATAGTTGAAAATTGCAGGTTATGCCTTCGAATATTATCGGCAAAGCAAACATCATGAATGCTGTTTTTTTTAGTTTTTAACTATTTTGTGCGGAGTACACCTCGCTGAAATCAATTGCACATCTCTGTAATCAGCTGATTTGAGGAACGTCTGCACATTCCTTCCTTAACAGAAATAAATTATATGCTTTTCAGACTTCGAACTTGATCTACCGCGACCTTTTGCGAATGGTGTTTAGCATTTTGTCTCGAAATCTACATGTTTTTTCCAGCTGAACAGCTACCGCTTCCTTGAACGAGTTGCACCTATCTCATTTGCATAACGTCAATAAGGTTATTAAAATTGTTTGTAAAATGTTTATGCACTAAACTATGGGACTGACGAAGCGTTTTTGAAGAGTAAAACTGTATACACACTGACAGGTTTACAGGCCCCAGGAGTGCGATAAATAATTGAAAAAAAAAAAACTGCATTGATTACAAATGTTAATAAAGCAATTGTTTCAGTTAGCATATCAAAGTATTGGTTGCTTGGATGAAGAGAAATACAGGTATTTTGAAAAAGAAAAGAGTACAAAAGGGTCTCATTTTCTAGCTGTGAAACGGCAACCTTGTTTGTCTATCTGCAATTCGGGTTTTCAGTACAAAGGTTGGATTTTTGAACTGCTCCGTGTCCTTTTTTGGTAGACATCTTAAAGCATTCGGGTGGAAACGGTTTATGTCTTCCAGAATATGCCCAAGTGTTTACAGAAGCCAAGAACCCTGACATTTCTTAGCAACCTTTTATGAACCGTTATTTTGTTGGTTAATTTATCCGGTCAGCTTTGGACATATGCACAATGTTGCAACCTGTCTGCCTAAATGCAAAAAGCGGGTCGGTAGGCCAAGCAAATGTATACACAAGAGGCTATACAGCATCTTAACTCGGAGTGATAAATTTAGTTAAACGATCTTCATTCTGCCATAAAAAATAATGACGTGAAGGGGCATCCTGAGTTATATCGTATTTCTGAACATTTACATTTTAAATATATGATCTTTATATCGAAATAATATGCATATACAGCATATCATGCTTTTAATTTAAGAGTATAGTTTGGGTATCGATGTATAACATATATACATATCTATGCTATAAGGGTATATTTTGGCATCGATGTAGTAAATGTACACATATAGATAATATATTTGTAAGAATGTACTTTAATTGTGAGATGTATCACTGAATAAACAGTTATTTAACTGGAATCATTATATTAAGTGGTGTTAAAAGCAACACAGTTAATCAGCTTAACATAGCAATTATAACTTATGAGGTCTTTATTTGTTCAAAAATGTAACAAAATGGTAGAGGATTTGAACGATTTTTCTTTCTCTGTAGTGCGGTGAAAATCATCCTGCAGGAAAACATTATTTGCTTCTTGAATATCTACTAGTTATCCGATATATTTTATTGTGAGCTCTTGTGAAGAAGTCAAAGTAATGCTCACTATATCTGGGTACACACACACACACACACACACACACACACACACACACTCTCTCTCGCTTTCGCTTTCTCTCACTTAATGTAATAACAAGTAATTGTAGAACTCTTCCTTTATATTCTATATGCAGTCAGTGTTATGTTCCACATTAAATGCCAGATCCTTTACAAAGTGTGCAGTTTTGGGCGAAGTTTATCTGCAGTTGAGGAATTATTTGTACAGGTTGAATTGGGTTTTATATAAACATGTCAAATGTACCTTATACAGTATTCTTTAAGCCATCCTAGATCAAATCGAGTAGTGTGAAAAGAAGCTGCTCCTTCTTTTCAGTTTAAGGTCCACTAGAAAAATAATTGTTTGGCAATTACAGTATTTCAACCCTTCAAACAAAAATAGATAGTCTTTTGCTGGTGTCAGTGTCTTTCGGGATTCTCAGATGCTATTTATAATCTTGTCTAGTAACCGGTTGCAAAAAAAAAAAAAAATCATCTTGCATTATGTTTTGTGTGCCTCATCGACCTTGAGTTGCAATTCAATTTGTTTTCAATTAAATAGTAATGAAATTGCCGTCAAAAGGATCATTTATTGAATTAATTCTGCAGAGATAAGTTGCACTTCAAGTGATTTATTGTTAACGTTCAATTGGTTTGAAACACATATACATCAGCCATCTAGATTTTAAATTAGCCAGACAAAAGTCTGATATTTTGCTTAGTATTTTCTTAGAACAATACTGTACACACGCCGTATACTTTTTGTCTCAATCAGATAAACATCTCTCTACTTTAGTGTTAATGCTATGGTCTCAGATTAATTTACAAGGGCATATGAACTGATTTCAGGTAGAGCGCTGTGATGTAGCGTACAATCCTTTTATACCTGAACTTTTGTGTTTTTACTAGCGGAAGCCAACAGTCATAGAATGGAGCCGCTTTTACAATCCCCTCAATGCCTACACATCCCAGAAACGCCAAATAAAAATACAACACGTTTATAGTTTCAGCAGCAACCATTCTCTACAGTTTGTTCCACTTTAGTCTGAAGAACAGTTAGGAAAACTCGAGCATAACCTTGTCTGAATCTCAGTCTTTCTTATTAAAGACGTCCCCATGGACATGTATCACAAATTGGAAAGCTCAGCAAAACAGTGCGATATGTATCCTTCGAGTTATATGTATCCTGGTATAGGCCAGTCAATGACTACCATGACCTGCCATAGAGCAGGTTAGCGTTGACCATACCACCGGTATAATCTAAAGTAGACGTGTCCATTTGAGCCATGTTGGTTACTTGGCTATGAAGTGAAGGGGGGCTTGGAGACATTTCCTCCAGATCTGGAGCCTGAGCTAAGGAATTCACTTGTTGATTCTGGTGCTGAGAGAGGGCGTTGCTAGAGGCAGGTAGAACGCCGGTGTTGCCTGTTTGTTGCTGCGAAGCTTGTTGGCTGGGCGTTGGTGTGCTGGAGTTCTGGCAAGGTTTTCCATCTTTCACCAGCACTGGCACTGCCACCCGCCGAGGCGACTGTTGCTGCTGGCACAGAGTGTTCTCCTGTTGGAGTTGCTGGGTTGCCTTGTCCTTTGCCTGCCTTTTCATCTTGTACCTGTGGTTCTGAAACCAGATCTTGACTTGGGTTGGAGTGAGGTGAATCATGCTAGCTAGATGTTCTCTCTCAGGCGCAGACAGATACTTCTGCTGTTTGAACCTCCTTTCCAGCTCATAAACCTGTGCTTGAGAGAAGAGCACCCTCCTCTTTCGCCTGGGCGCAGCATGTAAAGGTGCCATTGACTTGGCAGCATCGGCCATTCCAGTTAGTGTCCCCATGCCAGCCATGTTCATACCAGTGGAAGGTCCCATAAATCTTGAAACTAAACAAAGATAAACACCACAACATTAGAGCGAAGTGGGATATTAAATATATTGCAGTCACTTTTTACGCAGTTAAGTTTAAGCTCAAGAGAGAGGATGATTTTAATGTAATTGTGTATATTTATTATCTTTCATATTGCTGCCAGCTACACATTAATACGGTACATAACAGTGCCTTGCTCATATTCTAATTTTTACTTATATTAATTTGTCACTCTTCAGATGCCATGCCTAGCCATCTTGTTGCTATTTTGTTTTCTTTTGATTTGTAGCTTCTGGAAATGAACTGTGTGTGTGTGTGTGTGTGTGTGTGTGTGTGTGTGTGTGTGTGTATGTGTATGTGTATGTATATGTGTATATATATATATATATATATATATATATATATGTATGTGTGTATGTATATATATATATTATACACACCCGCTAGGTTTTGCAATGATAGACAAATCGACATGTTATACAAATGACAATAAACGAATCTTTGCGGGGAATGTAGATAGTAAGGACATTTAATATAATTTTTATATAGTTCACCCCTAAATGTTTTAACTTTTCCTTTAAACTTTTCGTTGCTGATTTTGTTTTAATCCTTCACTGAAGTCTAATAGTGTGCATACCGACGTCCGTCAACAAACGTTTAAAAGTGCAAATGTTTTTTTTTTTTAGTAGAATTTGCTATGGGTATTCCTAGTGCACCTGCTTTTCGATTATTCATGAAAAACATTGTCCTTAAAAAACAAACAAACGAAAAAGAAACAGGTGTATACTTACTTGTTGAGTATCTGGGGTCTGCGTTTGCTCCATACCAGCCAGTGGCAGCAGCGCTATTCCTCATAGTCTCTTGATATGAAGGGAGGTCCCCCATGTTGCCAATGGTCCCATTACAGTATCCTCCCATGGCACTGTGTGAAAACTGGGACACGCTGTGTGGCATGTGGTAGGTAGTGGCCACAGTAGCGTTGTGGCCCATACTGTGCTGCTGCATGCCTGCCTGAGAGACTTGGGACTGTCGATAGGCTCCCAAAGGAGAAGTAAAATTCCCTGTGCTGTCCATACCACCAAACTTCTTGTAGGACTCCTCGATAGGGCTCAGAATGTCTGTCACTGAAAAAGGCGTTGTGTGCTTTGGGCTCAACGACATGGTTCAGCGACCAAGCAGGTAAATTTGTTAAGGGGATCAGACCCTGTTGTTGTTAGTTCTATCCTTGTGGATGACTACGTAAGAGAGTGCTTGGTGTCCGCCTGAGATCCTATTGATCGCCTTGGAGAAGGAGGCGAGCCCTAGGAGCTCTTATCTCGGGTTTATTTTAGCCAGGCGCCAGGTTTACGACAGACACGGGGGGCGGAGCAACATCCCAAACGAGCAAACAATAGTCATTGACATATTTCAAAGATAATTGAGTGAGATGTAGTTAGTTTCATATTAAATACAGCGTGAACACGAGAAAAAATAGTTAACTGGTTTTTCTAAGTAGTTAGTAATCTATGTCTGTCAGATATGAAAACCTGTCAAGCAGTGATGGAGTTATTTCTAAGAAGCAGTAAGATGTGAAAAGGTGTCAAGCAGTAGTAGTCATATCTAAGAAACAGTAAAATGATTTGCCTTTTGTTTAAAAAAAAAATAGTATGTGTTGTTCAGTGTCGATTTCTGTGGAGGGGAGGGTACACTTAGTTGTTACTCCACTTAAAGTAAATTCTACTATGCATAAAACAAAAAATAAATCTCGGGTCCAAGTTTAAGCAGAGTGCATGAAAGAGAGGTGCAGTGAGCGTTCTCTTCCATTGTACCGCTTCCTAATTTATGCGTCTTAAGTATCATTTGTTGCAACAGAGAGGGCACTTCCAAAGTAGCCCAAAGTATCAAAATCCAGAGAGGAGAAAGAAAGAGGGTATATAGACACACTGACTTGTAAGTGTTACTGCCGGTGCATGGATTTTTACCATCCATAACTCTCTACTAGAATTGGGATTTTTTTTTGCTTGTTAACAGATGAGTTTAATTTCAAAGCCATTTGCTCATTCAGTTGTGGTAAAGACCGAGCAACAAGAATTAACGTGCTGCTGGAGTTTTAAATACCTTTTCAGTATTCTGACTGAGTCCTTAAACACTAAGGTCATAGTCCTCTCAGACGTCTGTTTCTTCTTCGAGGATTGCTATGAAGAGGCATAGAGAGCTAAGTCCAGTAGCAGGAAGTCTATGTGAACAGTTAAGTACATTTTATAGGTTTATGGAATACCTTACAAAAGGTATATTACAGTGTGGGCAAGTTTTTTGGGAGGTCAGATGAGAAATCTTGATCACATTACCTAATGTTGAGAAGAAACTGGGATGCACCATAAAGGAAAGCTGCATGCTATTTGTAAAGTTATTGCTAAATAAAGTAGGTAACTAAATTAAATGCATAAACAATTTACGAAAAATTATATAAATTCAACTGAGTACTGAAAGGCTGAGTGAGCAGAAATAAAATGCTACACGAACTAATTTAATTAGCAGAATAATACTTGTTTTCCAATGTGGCTGTTTTGGTTACTCTTTAAATGCTGTTCTTATGCAGGTGAATAAAAAAAGTTTTCTTTTTGTATGCAATAACGCAGAACAGTTTGTAGTTAATTACAAAATTAAAACAAGAACGCCTGCGCTTTGCTACTCAACAATGTGATCTGACCACAAACTGCGCTTGGACAGTTTGTTGGGGTGCTTCTGTCTAACTGTACACAACCAATATATATTCTGCATTCTATATTGTTCCTATTTGGAACCTGCAAGTATCATTTTAAAAGAAAAATGTACCTTTTGCTCTAAAACTATTCTGCCTTACTTGCATAGCAGAAAACCTATATAGTTGGACAAGCTAATCTCTCCTGTAGACTATGGAAGGCGGCGGTTTTTAAGGATGCACAGTCTCGAATTGGTATCAACCTGTTTGGTAACACTCCAACTCTTGGAAATGAGAAACTGTCAATAAAACTTGTAATCCCAAAACTGAACACCCACCGCAATGCAAATGACGCTAAGAAAGCAAATATATTCTTAATTTTTGTGCTTCAGAGTTTCTGTTGGACAGCTAGATGATGCTGACTAGTTTTTGAAGTTCAAAATAAGGGGTATCTGTTGCTCCTAATATATTTGTAAGATTTTCAATCAAGTTATGGTTTAGAGCTTAGGTGTTATAAAACGTCCACGTCCAAACCAGATGTATAACTCAAGCTTTTAAAAGTTGAATATTTCCTGCCCTAAAACGCAACACCCATCGCAATTGATTTGTACCACATATCAGGTTTGTACCAAGCTGATGTTCCAAAACAGCTGATGAATATATGTAATGCGCAAAGAAATAGAGCATGTGCCTTGTCCAACTCATTACTGTTATTTTTGTTCCCCTCTTGGTCCTTTGCTGTATGGGAATAAAACCTTTTACAATGTAGTAAACTGGAAGTTGTGAGCGGCATACTGAATTGATCAAACTAAATGCAAAACAGTGCTTGTTTGTGCAAAACCTGTTTTCCTCACCCACATATATTTGCCACTTAATAGGAAACGCGTGTGCATGTGATTCTAATATAGAGGATGATTGTGTGGTGGGTTAGTAAAATAAACTCTTCAAAAACAGACATAAGTAGAAAATCCCCTTCCCCAAACAAAAATCCCAGAAATATCGCTCACATTTTGACTGTAATCCGTTGACGTTTGTAAGAGAAGGAACAACCACGTTATAAAAATCAAATGATTAGACTTAAAATTGGTAATCTGTTTACTGTCACTATTCTACTATTACAGAAAAAAAACATACTTCGGGGAATGTTTATTGTCTTAACTTGTGCTTATACACCATTTTAGCCAAACATAGGTCCAGATTTAATGTAGTGAAGGTCAACAAATCTTTGTCAAAAGTAAGGCTGTATACAAATATTCTCCCTAACCATTCTCATGGTGTATTGCTGAAGTAACCTTTTAATGAAGCAGGTCATTTTCTTACATGATCACAGCTCATATTGTTAGTCTGTATCAGTATATTTTCATATGAGTGCTGGTTTACGTATTTCTGCTGAAAACAAAAATTAAAAACTTAATTACCTTCACAAAAGTTTCCTCACTTCATGCCATATTTTCTTCCGTCAGGTGCACGTACCTATCGACTAGTTATAATTCAATGGAGCCTCAATGCATTTTTTTGGGGCTAAGACATCACGAAAAGGAATCTCGTAGTACCTTGAGCTATCATGTAATTTACTTTATTTGCAGCACATATATATCAGCATAGTACTACCCAATGTAGCGTCCTCAAGACTCAAATCTGCAGTAATTTTGGTGTAAAGGTTCTTCCTGCTACAGCTTGGCGTTTTACACCTCATCACCTTGTACGGCATCAGTATTTAAACATTATGGGTATGTAATTAGAAATGTGGTTGATCGAACCTTAGCACTGTGCAAAAAAAAAAAAATTGCCAGCCGTTCCCACAAATAAATGTAACAGAAATAAGGCATATTTTCTTAAATTGTTTAAGGTTTGAAGATGCTATGCCAAATAACAATAGTACGAATACAAAATACTGGCATCAACTAAACATGTATGACATAAAATAGTTCAAAGTCTCTAAACTGTCTGTGTAAATTAGCCCTCCCCCAAAAAAATAAAATATTCACCATGAAAATTAATAGAATGTATTAATGTCACATCATTCACTTCTCTGTTCTTCTGTAATGTCGATTAACTGAAAAACCAATACAAAATATTTATAAATAAATAAATAAAGACCTGTCCACATTGCCAAGACAGTCAGACTTTTTATAGTTCATTAACATGGTCCATCCTAAATTAGATCAATATTATGTAACTCGGAGACTTTGGCAACCTGTATAGGGCCCATAGCATTGTCTGTCTTTTTATGTCCCGCTGTTTATTGACAGTTTACACTATTTATGCAGACTAGTTCAAGCTCACGATTCTCTGTTGCAGTTTTCAGTGCTGGTGTTTGCTTCCATTTTACAACATTGAGCGTTGAAGCCCAGGGAGGTCAAGTGACTTGGTCAAGGTCACATTTACTTCATAGCGATCATGTTGTCCTGGAATTCTTACAAGGCTTCTCCAGTTTTCGCAGTTTAGTATGTTATCCAACCACCACTCTGCCATCCATTAACGCACTTCTTCTAACCATACTAAAAAAGCAAACAAAAAAATTCCTGAAAAAACTGAAGGGCTAATAGCTGAAACCCAAATCATATTACTGTATTAAAATACAGTAACTTTGAGTTTAAAGAATAGGAGACATCTCTGGATGTTATCTCAAAAGAGTTAGACTGAATTCAATTTCCAGTTCATGTTTTGTTTTGGTTTTTTAGTTTTTCTGTATTTTTATTTCTTTTTATTATTCTTAAGGAAGTTCGTACTAAACATTTTTTTTATTTAGTTGTTTAAACAGGATCATTGTCCCTTAGAGTTGATCCGCTCCAGCTTATTCTCCATCTGCAGTCCTCATCCTCTGCTAGTGACAGTTCAATGATTTCCATGGCGACATATTGTGACCTCACTACAGAGGGTTGCATCGTCAAATAGGAACTGGAAACCGGAGCAGGTGAAACCCAAATGACAACCTATTATGTCCAAGAACATGTCTTTTGTAAGTTACACATTTAGTTTGAAGTCAGTGTTTATGTAAAACTAGAAACAATTCTGACCCCATATGATACAGCAGCCCCCCCCCCTCCGCCCCTACCCCAACCTGTGGTGCAGAGACAGGTGACCAAGTAAGAACCTTCCGAAGGCAGTGTCATTGATCAGGAACCAAATGGCACATTACTCCAATAAGACTCGAAAATTAAAAGGTTGTGCACACTCCAATATTTTACGCAGACTTGCCGAACAAGAGCTGACATGGATCCCCTCTGTAAGAATTTGTTGAAGTGCACCTGCTTGTGTAACAGGTGACCAAAAACATCCTTTTTGTTTCAAAAACTGAAAACAGAGACAGAGAAGAGAGAGACTGAGCAGTTTTTTTAAAGTACTGTATTAGTATGTAACACAGTTCTGTTCACGCCTCTGGCGATAAGAATTTAGAATAATTTGAAATTGAAAATAACATGTTTTACATTGGGTATCACACTTCAAAAATGCAAAACAAACAAACAAACAAAAAACAAAAAACAAAACAAAGAAAAAAAGAAACCTTTAAGTGTATGTTTGATCTAGTGTTTTGCATTTGCTTCTTGTTTTTCTGATGTGCGTTTTAGAAGCGGGACGTTCGCTGTAACTATGAGTACAGTAATGCAGTATTCAGTTCATAATGCTGGGCTATACAAATAACCAAAGAAAATACACATTCGATCTCCACTTGGCAAAGGAGAACCGCTGTGTGAATATGCCGTTTATATTGTTGCAATTTATGTTTGTTTTCTGTGTTTTTATTGTCTTGCTGTTGTACAGGATTCTGAGATGTAGGGCACTGCATGTCTGCCCTTTGCAGGCCACTGACTCTTTCTTCTGGATAGCTCACTCCAGAACCAGTAATATGATATGGGCATGTTGATTTGTTATACCTTCTATTGGAAAGTGAAACGATTTTTTGTTGTGATTTCATTGTTTTTGATCAGGACTCGTTTAAAGAACTTTGATACATTTTCACAGGGCCTGATGGATACAATTTAACCGGTTTTGCCATCTCTTTGGTTTTTAGTCACCAATCACCTTACATGCTATGGAAATCTCAGCAAATTGGAAGAGCTTATTGGAGCTCATGCTTGAGCAGTTACCATTTGAAAAATATGCCTGTATATTTTATTTGCACAGAAGGATCTTATGGAATGTTAGGTCTCTGCTGCTGGACTGTGTTGATAAGACCCTCAGTTTAACCCTTTAGTTCAATTTAAATGTGATCAAGGACTTAGAAAATCACATTTGAATTTTGCTTTTGTGGGTAAATGTGAAACTATGTTTCTCAGTTTTCTGAGGCAGTATACTATTTCAAAGTTTCATACACATCTAATTTCTAACAAAGCAAAACAAAAAACCTATGATTAAAAGTTTGTTGAATTATTTGAGGCATTCTGGTTCAGTGGTTAGAGCACCAACTTGGGAACCTGGAGATCACATGTTTAAACCCAGCCAGAGTCAAATACTCACTGTTTGACCATGGGCAAGTCACTTAACCTCTCAGTGGTCCAGTCCATCCAGCTATGGAAATGGGCAGAAGCAAGATCCCACTGGGGAAAACATATATATATTTCATGACACCTGGGTTATCCTGGATAAAGAAATTGTAAAAAGAAAAAAACCTGTGACACCTTAGAGATTTACACAATCATATTATTCCTATACATTTATATTTTTTCTTCCATTCCTTCTTTGTTACTAAAGGGAATGAAACTGCAGGGCATTTGTATAATTGCCTTTATCTTTTCCTGTCGCTTGTATATCCATTTGAAGTTGTAATATGTTCTTATAAGAGCAGCACTGTAATATCACAAAAAGAGGAATGTGAGTGCTACAGCAGCAGCAGCAAGCAGCTAACAATTCATACAGCCACTTTATCTGATATACCCCAAAATACACCTTAGATGATACTGTGAACATGACCACATAATACTGACAGTTCATTGGGTCCTTTCTTTACCAACAGTATTCAGGATCTGACCATAACATTCTATCTGAAGGCCTGCTGGAGGAGCAAATTGGGTTCCAAAGAACATTTCTGAAGATTCAGAATGTTTTATGAATGATGTTGGACACTTTTTTTCGGTAAAGCAAATTGTTTAATTTGCCTCCACTGTTTGTTTAGGTCTGCCATGCCACAGACTATTAAAGAACACCATTACACCTCCACAAACCCCACCTATAATGACCTTTGCTCCTGATCAAAAAAAATAATGATATTGTTGTTGGCATCCTTTATGTTATACTTGTAAATATATTTTCTTTCATAAACTGGAGCAGGGGGAACAGAAACCCTGAAATGGAAGATTATAGGTGTTCAGTTCCTTCATAGTCTGGAAATCCTTGAAAAGTTGTACTGAATGAAGTATTGGGCTTATCTGTAGGTGTCAGACATCAAGAGATTTCCATGTCTATCCCAGCCTCTGTCACATTATCAAATCAAGGCAGCAGGTAGTTCTTGAACCCTGAAGACAGAAAAATAAGTCACAGTTGGGGAAACTTGTGTTGATAAGCCCCACTTCCCCCAGGCATAACATCACTTTTTCTTTCAGGGTTCCATGAAGTGGCTGCAGTAGTTAGAGAGGTAAACACCAAAGCAGAGAAGTCAGTAGGGAGCAGGACAGGGATAAATGCAGAAAAAGGTGTTTAGGACAGGGATGGGGCTAAAAGGGGTAAGGCCATAACAAATAAATGGAAGGTGATGAGTACCAATGCCCGTAGTCTGTGCAACAAGCACCCTGAACTAGTGGCCTTAATGGAAGAGGGATGCCTGGATATTGTAGCAGTCACTGAAACATGGTACACAGAGAACCATGAGTGGGAAGTCAACATACCAGGATACACAGTCTACAGGAGGGACAGGGTGGGTAAAAAAGGAGGAGGAGTAGCTCTGTATATAAGGGAAGGGATCAAAGCAACAGAACTAAAGAGTAAACAGGAAGTTGATGAGTCACTATGGGTCACCCTGGAGACAGGAAATGGCATCACAATCCACATGGGGGTTGTGTACAGACCCCCATCTCTGGGGGAGGAAATGGACAAGGAAATGATAGAAGGCATCCTTAAAATGGCAGAAAAAGGAAGATATTGTTGATGGGAGACCTGAATATGCCAGATGTTAACTGGAATACCTTTGCTGCAGGCACATCCAAGAGCAGGGTCATTCTTGATGCCCTACAGGGGGCATGCCTCAGACAGCTAGTGTTGGAACCCACTCAGGAGGGAGCAATCTTAGACCTGGTACTCTCAAATGGGGAAGGAGAAAGGATCTCAGATTTAGAAGTGGGTAGCCATCTGGGAACAAGTGACCACCAAACAGTGTGGTTCACAATAAACACAGCCATAGAGTCAAGCCATACAAAAACAAGAGTATTGGACTTTAGGAAGGCTGACTTTGGGAAAATGAGAGGGTGCCTTAGTAAAGCACTAGCAAATGGGCAAGAAGGAGGGATGGAGGAACAATGGGGAATAATCAAAACAGCCATCACAGAGGCAACAAGCCTTTGTGTGAAGCAAATCAATAAAACAAAATGAAGGAAAAAACCACTATGGTTCTCAAAAGAGGTGGCAGGGATGGTTAAGGAGAAAAGGATAGCATTCAGGAAATATAAGGAAACACAGAAGGAGCAGGACAGAGAACTTTATAAGTTGAAGCAGAAGGAGGCAGGGAAGGCAGTCAGAATAGCAAAGGCACAAACTGAGGAAAAGATAGTCAACTCTGTTAAGAAGGGGGATAAAACCTTTTATAGGTACATTAGGGAACAAAGAAAGACCAAGGGAGGGATACAGAGACTTAATAAAGGGAAGGGAATGTGGGCAGAGGGTGACAGTGAAAAAGCAGGGATACTGAACGAATATTTCTGCTCAGTATTCACAACAGATGAGGAGGGGGAGGTGCCTAAACCAAACAAGGGAGAAACTCTGAATAGGGGGTTGATACCAGTCCATTCACAGAAGAAAGGGTTTTGAAAGAACTCTTGAAACTGAGGGTGGACAAAGCAATGGGGCCTGATGGGATTCACCCAAGAATACTAAAAGTACTAAGGGTAGAACTAGTAACACCACTGACTACTCTCTTTAACAAATCATGGGAGGATGGAGTGGTACCTGAGGACTAGAGGAGGGCAAATGTGATTCCACTTCACAAAAGTGGGAGCAGGGCAGAGGCAGGAAACCACAGACCAGTTAGTTTGACTTCAGTGGTAGGGAAAATGATGGAATCACTTCTGAAGGAAAGAATTGTTGAGTACCTAGAGGCCAGTGGGGCACAGGACCCAAGGCAGCATGGTTTCACGGCAGGGAAGGTCATGTCAGACAGACCTAATAGATTTCTTTGACTGGGTGATCAAAGTAGTAGACCAAGGAGGGTCTGTGGATATGGCCTACCTAGATTTTAGCAAGGCATTCGACACAGTCTCACACAAAAGATTAATATACAAGTTAGCCAGCCTTGGAGTGGGTCCCAAGGTGGTAGCCTGGATAAAAAACTGGCTGGACAACAGGACGCAAAAGGTAATAGTAAACGGAGTCCACAGTGAAGAAAGGAGGGCAACTAGTGGGGTACCGCAGGGTTCAGTATTGGGAAAGGTCCTCTTTAATATCTTTATAAGTGACATTGGAGATCACCTGGAAGGAAAGGTATGTCTCTTTGCAGATGACACAAAGATCTGCAACAGGGTTGATACACAAGGTGGGGTGGAAAGAATGAAAAGGGACTTGGCAAGGTTGAAGGAATGGTCAAATATGTGGCAGCTCAGATTCAATGCAAAGAAGTGCAAGATAATGCATCTGGGAAACAAAAATCCAGGGGAAGAGTACACAATGGGGGGTGAGTTAATAACAACAACAAAAATCGAAACAGACCTAGGAGTAATTATATCAGATGACCTAAAGTTGGGCAAGCAATATGAGAAAGCAGTAAAGAGGGCTGGGGGGATACTGGGATGCATAGGGAGAGGCATCAACAGTAGAAAACAGGAAGTTGTTATCCCTATCTACAGACAGTTAGTGAGACCCCATCTGGAGTACTGCATGCAATTCTGGAGACCCCATCTCCGCAAAGACATAGACAGAGTGGAGGCTGTTCATAGGAGGGCAACCAAAATGGTGCAAGGTCTGCACCAGAAGACATACGAGGAGAGACTAAAGCAGCTTAATATGTGTACCCTTGAGGAAAGGAGGGAGAGGGGGGACATGATAAAAACTTTCAAGTATCTCAAGGGAATTAACAAGGTACAAGAGGGTAGTATCTTTCAGAAGAAGAGATGTGCAAGAACAAGGGGGCACAATTTGAAGATAGAGGGGGAACGGCTCAGAGGTAATGTTAGAAAGTATTTTTTCACAGAGAGAGAGAGTTGTGGATGCATGGAACAGCCTTCCTGAGAAGGTTGTGGAGTCAGGAACAGTGGGAGAATGCAAGAATGCATGCGACATCATAAGGCAATTCTAGTGGGGGGCAGGAGGACATAAGCTGTTGATTAACTAGAATCTGCAGCTTATCCATCAGGTAGAGAAATGGGCAGACTGGGTGGGCCAAGTGGTCCTTATCTGCCATCAAATTTTATGTTTCTATGTTTCTGCTGTCTTGGAATGATATAGGCAGATGCAGACATGGGTATCACTGTACTGCTGATACCTAAACATTTTTCGTGGTTTTGCAGAGTTTTTTGGAGCCCTCCATATTTAGGTCCACTTTTATGTTTAATTAGTGCAATACCATAGTTTTAGGTCTACATTCATGGTTCATACCCCCATAGAATTGTATGGAAACACCATCATTATGTTGGATGTTAGGAACATTGTGGTTACCAGCATCACTATAGGTGACTCAGGAGTCAGGAGTCCATTTCCCCTTCTCACGTTTATGATAGGAAATAGCTTTATGGCTATAAGTTTAAAGGATAGTAAAAACATTACTGATGTCTTTTTTTTTTTTAAACATATCAAAGTTTATTGATTTTTCAAGTTACATGCTTCGGCATTGCCAACACCAAGGCTTAAACAAGGATAACAAATACAAAGAGCAAAAAAATCTTTGTGGTACAGTAACAACATGTTTGTAGAACATAAGATTGAGAAAAAGTGTAAGTCTGTATTAGAGTAATGAAGTTATGAACTAGTATAAGCTACTTAGTTAAACATTGTTGGTATCAAACTCTTGAAGTAAAGTGAGATAATATTAAAATGGTTATCCAAGAGGGAAAACATTTTAACTGATATTTTGCTACAGGTACTTCCATATAAGTAAAAGGTGGTTCAGAGGGATTCATAGATAAGTAGGGGATTTATATTGGCGGAGTCACTGGAAGAGGGAGTAATACTGTACACAGATGCGATTGTAAGTATGCATCCCACTTATTGTGGTATTTGTTAAGGTGGCCAAAACAGGAATATGATAACCTCTCCAAGGTAGCTGTCTGAGCAAGAGCCGACCTCCATGCTGGGGGTTGGTTTTCTTCTGTGCATCAGGACAGCACACTTGGCTTCAAGGATAGCCACTAAGAACCATTTTTAAAGAGGGGGAGGTAACATGATTAATGAGGTGGGGTCACCCAGCAGCAGCATTGTATTCGAGTGCGAAATAGGTTGGCCCACTACTCTAGAACAATCAGTGAGCACCATGTCCCAGAAGGGGCTAATCTTCAGACAGTGTCAGAGGATATGGAGAAGATGAGCAGATGGTTGGTGACATCTCCAACAGGAGGAGTGGTTGAGAAGACTCATACGATGCAAAGCCGCTGTGGTTCTGTACCATTGCAGTAGGGTTTTCTGCTGAATAGTTTGGCTCTTGGTGTCCCTGTAGGCAGTGTGGGCAAACCTTAGACACTGCTTCCATATGTCAGCAGTAGGGTGACCCCAAGTTTGGTCTCCCAATGCTTCCTACTAGTTTCAGTGGGGTCAGGTTGGGCTTCTCTTATGGTCCTATAGAATCCACCTGTAATGCCTTTTAGAGAGGCCAACCTATGTAGTGAACTGAGCCAATCCCAACAGGGGTCCTCAGTCCCTTGAGCCTGCAATTTGCAGACTGCACAGCGGATTTGATGGAATTTCCAGAAATCTCTAGTTGGGAAGGAATACCATACCTGAAGTTGTTCATAGGACATCATATCAGCCGTGCCAGGAATATAAAGGTCCTGTATAATCTTAATCCCACTGGTATCCCAGTTTTCCCAGTGGACTAGTTTACCACCTAGGCATAAGATCTTTTTATTCCAAAGGGGAGTATACCTTACAAGGGGTACACAGGCCCTGTTCAGAGTATGAGAGAGAACCATACAGTTGCTCCATGCATGTACCGTTTCTGTCATGACCGGGGTAGGGCATTTGATTCTAGAAAAGGTAGATTGAAGCCGTGACCATAGCGGTGTACCTGACATAAGTCTCCTTTCCATATCCACCCAAGGGGGAGGAGAGGGGGAGGGGAAACAATTTCGATGCCTGGGCGGCTATGAAGGCTGATTGATAATGTTGAAAACATGGGAGTCCCATACCACCATTAGACCAATGGGCACACAATTTCGCCTTGCTCCATCTAGAGTCTTTCCCCTCCCAGAGTAGAAGGGATACTATCTTATCTATTGTGCAAAACAGCTTAGGGGATAGCTGAATGGGGAGATTGTTAAACAGGTATGATAGCTTTGGGAGGAAGAACATACGCACAGCTTCTACTTTACTGCGGAGGGATAAATGGAGCTTGCACCATCGATCCGCCTCCGCCGATTTGCAAGTAAGCAAAGGGGGGAGAAACTGATGGTTTCCAGGCTCGCCATCTCATAGGGATGATAATCCCCAGATATGAAAAGCTCTCTGGAGCCCATGCAATGTCAGTGCCAGCCAAACAGTTTTTGGAACATAAATTATTGAGTGGGGCTAAGATAGTTTTTTTCTGGTTTACTGTCAAACCAGAAAATTGTGCAAATTCCTGCAAGATGTCCAGAGTCTTTGGAAGTGACATGCTAGGTTGGGAAATGGTGAGAAGGAGGTCATCTGCATAGGCATTTACAAGGTAAGTTTGGCCTTGAACTGTGATGCCTAGAACATCCTTAGTACGTGTGAGTTTCCGAACAAGGGGGTCTAATGCTACCAGGAAGAGCAGAGGGGAAGGGGGCAGCCCTGCCGAGTACCACGGTGTAGCTGGAAGGGGAAATACATATTTTTATTAGTCAAGATCCTAGCAAGTGGTACATTGTATAAGGTAGAAACCCAACCCCGGAAGTAGGGACCGAACCCATAAATCTTGAGAATTTCGTGTAAGTACCCCCATTCTAGGGAATCAGAGGCCTTGGAAAAGTCAACAGTTAGGGCTGCAGCTGGTTCAGAAGAATGTAAAGCTAGCCATTTAAGGTTTAGGACTCGCCTAAGGTTATCTACCCCCGATTTTCCTTTGGTGAAGCCCGCTTGGGAGGGGTGAATAATAGTTGGGAGGACTGACATCATCCGTGTGGCCAGAATTTTTGCTGCAATTTTAGTGTCCACTGATAGGAGTGAAATTGAGTGAAAGTTAGCACAGTCTAAGGAATCATTGTTTTTTTTCAGCAGCAGTGTTACCAGTGCCTCTCTCATGGAAGGTGGGAGGGTACATTTAACATGTGATTCTTGTAAGGCAGAGAGAAGCAGAGAGGAAATTTCCTCAATCATCACCTGGTACAGCTCTACACGCATCCCATCAGGACCTGGGGCCTTCCCTTTGGCCATTTGAAGGAGAGCTGTGTGTAATTCCTGGATAGTAAAGGGCAGCTCCAATACCTCCATAGCCTCAGGGGAAAGGGTTGGAATAGCAGCTGAAGCGCAAAATTCTCTGAGCAGTCGGGAAAGGTCATCATTTGTCAATGATGCCTGAGACTGATAGAGTGTCTGATAGTAATGAGACATGGTTTGGTTAACTCCTTGAGGATCTGAGACAACTGAGCCCATATGATCTCTCAGGGCATGTATTCAGGAGGCAGCTTGCTGTTTAAGGAGTTGGTAAGCCAACAGATTACCACCCTTTCCACCCCCCCTCCCAGAAGGTGTGTTTCATTCAGAGAAGATGCCATTCGGCCTTCCTCTGGAGAAGACTATTAATTCGATATTTGAGTCCAGTAATTGATGCAATCAGGGGGCAATTGTCATAAGCTAGAGGAGAGGCTTTAAATCTAGCCTCCAAAGTTGAAAGCTCAGCCTGTAATTTGGAGAGTTCGGCTTTCCTTGCCTTGTTCTTAGTGGCTGCAAATGAGATGATCCTACCCCTCAGTACAGCCTTGAACGCCTTCCATACAGTACTAGCCTTAACTTCCCCATCTGCATTATGATAAAAGTAGGCCTTGGCTTCATCCCTAATCATTTTCTGAATTTCCTTGTCCTGTAGGAAAAGAGGGTTACAGTGCCACCTAGTGCTGGTCATCCCTGCCCTACCGGGAGATAGTGGAAAAGTATGGGAGCATGATCTGAGATGAGAATGTTCCCCACTTTGGTATCACTGATTCCTGGCAGGGCCTCACTGTTGGCCAGCCAGAAATCAATATGGCTGAAAGAGGCATGTACAGGGGAAAAGAAGGTGTAGTCCCTTCCACTGGGATGGTCCCACCTCCAGGGATCCATAAGACCCCATTCATCCATAAGTTCTTGTAGTGCTGCCCTCGCCTTGGGGTGGGCTAGAGGGGTGGGTTTAGTTTTGTCTAGAAAGATGTCCAGAACCAGATTGAAATCACCCCCCATAATGATGGGCAAGTTAGGATGGTCTTTAGTGATGGAGGTAAGAGCCTGACCTAGTTTGAGCAGCGGGTCCACTAAGTCTGTGTTGGGACCATATATGTTAGCAGCTACAACATTACCCCTTGCATAGGAAAATCGGGCTATCATCCAGTGCCCCAGTTTGTCGGCTTGGACTTCTTCAACAGTCCAGGGGCAGGCTTTGTGTAGTAATATGGCCACCCCTCTAGTTTTGTTTGGGGCACAGCTAGCCAAAACCTTGCCCACCCACATCTTCTGAAGCCATGTTACCGTCATAGCCATGAGATGGGTTTCCTGGATAAGGGCGATGTCAGCATGGAGGGAATGAAGGTGCTGCAGTACCTTTGTATGCTTCACTGGGTGGTTTAAGCCTTTGACATTCCAGGAGACCCATCTCATGTTTGTAGAGGGTGTCCCAGCCATAGTGTAGCTATCAAAACAGGAAGCTTCACCTACCTGGGGATGATCAATTGGCAAAGAAAATTATAAGTACCACAAATTGTGTGTTGTCCACTCAATGAGGGTCTCTACTCACGTCTTCAAAGGTTCTGGAAGAAACTGTAGCAAAGGGTTGGCAATGCACTCAAAAAAATTTCTAAATTTGTTGTGTAGTTAACTATGAGTGAGAGAAGCAGAAACACAGATGAAAGTTAGTAAAACAATACGAACAACAAGAAACAATCAACTAACAACTATCAGTAGAAACAATGTCATGTTATACCAGTGGATATAACCTGTGTAACCACTAAGGGTGTGGAGGTAAGCACTTTTAGGAGCCGTACCAACACAATTCGTACACCCGAGCAACGCTGACTTACAATACCCAAGAGAGGTAAAGAGAACACCAATGATGGAGTCCGTCCCTACCCAAGCCCAGTTCTCTGGATAGTGATCCTAGGGAATCAGGGAGGCAAAAAGGGAAGGATCTGGGGGAGTAAGTAGGGTCAGGGTAACCGGTATGAGGGGGGGAGCCGACTGTCATATGCAAAAGTTGAAAGAGCCCAGCTGAACTGAGTGGTAGTAATTAGGCTCTTCCAGTCGGAATATCACATTAGGGAGATACAGAGTCAGAGTACTAGGGGTGGAATGGCCTGAACACCCGGTCATGACACCGTGAGTCTATCTCCCAAGCTGGTTCTGAAATTAAGCTATAATGCCCATAAAAAATTACAATGAAGGTAAAATCAGTGAGACAACCAGGGGGCCGTCTGGCTGCATGTTGGACTGACAAAGTACCAAAGCACAAATGGTATAGTTGTGTAGGCTACAATTTAGGAAGGTCAGGCAAAGGGTAAACCCCAGCAATAGATAGCTTCTCCATGAAAAAGCAATGGGGAAGTACACTATGGGGGTATAGGCCTAAGGCCAACAAGCGTTCATCACCCTATTAGCCGGATAAAGTATCTTAACCCATCCAGCAGTAGAGGGGAGAACTGTGGAAATCTCCTGGGTAGACCTTAGCCCAGGTAACTTCTACACAAATTAAGCAGTCAGGTGCTATATTCAAAATGTTTACTGCCAGAAAGTCCAAAAAGCAGACTATATGGATCATCCATCTAGTTCAGGTGTGGAAGCACTGGTGAGAAATACACTCTGGGATGATCTCTGCGGGTGTCCCTCTGATACTGCCGCAGCGAAGGTCAGAAGACCCGGCCTGACTGGTAAGGAAGAGTCATCTGCAGTGGTCACAGTTATATCTGTTTCAGCTGCCCAGTCCAAGGAGGGGCTAGAGTCCATCTCATCTGGTATGTCCACTGGCTTTTGCTCCTCTCCTTCATCAGAACTAGTCTCTCCTTTCATCAGTTTGGCTGGGGGGCTTCTACATGTCACATATTGGTCCTGGCTTGACTGTGAGAGCATGGTCTGGATCTGCTTATTCGAGTTGCAGATGTTTGGTTGGGAGGTGGGGTAAGTGAAGTGGACTTTGATTGGGGCATTTCATTGTTTCCATCCTATGGCTCTGAGAACTTCATTTGGCCTCTAGAACTGGAGCTGGGGGAGCGAAAAAATTTTTGCGCTTTCCATCCCTGACCTGCATCTTCTGTAAACTGCATCTCAGAAGTTTGGTTCCTTCTCCTCATCTGAGCTCCACCCGGTGTCCAAAGGCGTCTGGGGGATGTAGTTGGCAACACCACACCGGGCCAATATTTTGTCAACCAGTTTACCACCTCTCTTGGGGACTGTGCCAGGATTTCCCGACCTTCTTTGGCCACATACAGGGAGGTGAGTTTCCTCATTTGGTATTTGAAGCCATATGCCAGCAGTACTTTTTTAATGGGCACAAAGGTCTTTCTTCTCATTGCCACTTCATGAAAATAGTCTTGAAAAAATGAAATTCGGGACCCCTTCCAGACAATGTCCCCCAAATCCCTGGTTGCACTCAAAAGTTTTTCTTTAGTGGAATAGCGTAATAGGTATGCAATTATGGGGCAAGGAGGAGAGGTGCAGGAGTCCATTTTTATAGATAAACGGTGTGCTCTCTCTACTTCTACTGGATCTTTCCATCTGTCCCCCAGCACTTTAGGTAGCCATTCATTAAGGAATCTCTCCATGTTTGGACCCTCTACACCCTCAGGGACGCCAATTATCTGAATGTTATTGTGTCATCCCCAGTTCTCCTGATCCTCAGCCTTTTCCCACAGTTTGTCTAGTTTAGATTCATGGTCCTGTAACCACTTCAAGACTTGCTCATGCTGGTCTTCCAATCTGTCTGCATGTTGTTCAAACACTTTTGCCCGATCCTCTAGTTTGTGAACATCAGCCACAGTTCCTGTAAGGGTATTAGAAATACCATCAGTTCTGCTGAGTAATGTTTCTAGCAGTTTTGTAATATAGGCCAATGGATCCCCAGCTTGAGGTTGTGGTGGTGGAGAGTCTGATGTTAGCTGGAGGGGAGAGAGAGCTGGTGAAGGTGCTGAATTGGCCATATCCCTAGTCCAAAAGTCAGACACAAGCAAAGCTGGTAGCTGATAAGCCTCGGGTGACTAACCAGAGCACTTTTGTTGAAGGCTAAAAAAAAGGCCGACGCCACTGTTCCCGAATGGGAAATATGAGTAATCACGTCAGGGCCTAGAAACTCCTCAGGCGCTTGCTAGCTAACAGGCTGACCGGGGCCACAGTTTAAATTAAACAGCCACTCGGAAGCAAAAATGGCAATTTAGCAGTCGGGGAAAATAAGTGATAAAATACCCATCCCCGGGGCTGGTCAAGTACAAGGATCACATTATAAATTCACTGAAGTTGCCTGGTAAGGGAAGGAGCTGTGTAATTAAGCTGCCGCCATGTCTCCATGCAAACCACACCTCCTTACTGATGTCTTAATTGGGAGCAAAGATAATAGGGGACTTTTTGTTAGAAAGCAGGGCAATAACACTGGTACTCTTGAAAGTCATTCTTGTGCAAGATTTATTTATTCATTTATTGAAATCTCAGATTACAGCCTTTGAGCTGGAAGCTCATTTACAAAGGTTCCACGTCATGACAAAACAGGGATGCAGTAGTTAAATTATACAAGTCAAAACCATGTTAACAAAGAAAATAAACAGGCAATTCGGATACAGCCGTGTTACATGTAGGATTATAAAAGTACAGATATTATGGTACACTATGTGCAGCAACAAAAATACGTGTAACATAAGTGCGCTTATAATGCAAGGCAGGAGAAGGAGAGAGGACCATGGATGGGAAAGGACTGGTAGCAAGGGGGTGAGGGCAGGAGCGGGATAATGAAGGAAGGACTAAGAGAGGGGATGAGGGGAGGACTGGAGCAGCCAAGTAGGCCTTGTCAAACAGAGAAACATTAAGATTTAAGAGACTGAAAAAGGAAAAATGGCCCATGTATTCCATCCCTTCTTTCTTCTCAGGAGATGTTTTGAAGCAAAAAAATCATAGGAATTTGTATATATTTGTTGAGGAGTGTACTATTATAGTTTGTTAACGCATATTTGTTACTGTTATATGTTTATATGTATAGAACACTTCACCAAAGAAGAATTAAAGGAGCACTACAGACAAAATTTGCAAACACATATGCTGTGCAGTGTTTTGATTTGTGTGTGTAGTCCTGGTGAGTCCTTCCTTTTGGTTTTTACTATTTAAGACTGCTAGTTATATAGTAGTTTTATGGTCCCTGGGGATCTCCATCTTAGCAAGGTTCACTGCTCTTCTTTTTCCTATAGTGCCTCCTGTCCCACGTGATAGTAATGGGTCTGGTACCACTGATTCAGCAAGTACTAGAGATAGGAGCCAGATGTGGGATGGATGGGGATGGATGGATGGATGGCTGGGGGTGGGGGGGGGGAGATTGCTGACAGTCACAAAGGAGGACAGGGACCTGGGGGTTATTATTTCAGATGACCTGAAAATGTCAAATCAGATTGCTAAGGCAGCTGGGAGGGCCAGTGGCATGCTGGGGTGCATAGGCAGGGGTATCACCAGCAGAAGGAGGGAGGTAGTGGTGCCATTATATAAAATCATGGTCAGGCCTCATATGGAGTACTGTGTGCAGTTCTGGAGGCTGCACCTTTGTAATGGTATTAACAGACTGGAGAGGGTCCAGAGAAGGGTGACTAAGATGGTTCAGGGCTTGCAACACAAGACTTATGAGGAGAGATTAAGGGACCTCAATATGTACTCGCTGGAAGAGAGGAGGAAAAAAGGGGACGTGATAGAAACATTCAAGTATCTCAGGGGTACAAACACGGTGCAGTGGGAAGACATTTTCTAGTACAGGAGAAGCACAAGAATGAGGGGGCATGACATGAAATTGGAGGGTTAAGAGGGAATGCGAGGATGTTCTTCTTCACAAAGAGGGTGGTGGACTCATGGAATGGTCTGCCTCAGGAGGTGGTGGGAGCAAGCACTGTGGATGGATTCAAGCATGCTTGGGACAGGCATAGGGGAACCATAAAGGTACAGCAGTGGGTGGGTCAGAAGCAGTTAGCCTGTACAAGTGCTTATGGGCAGACTAGATGGGCCAGACAGTCCTTATCTGCGGACAGTTTCTATGTTTCTATGTTCTGACCTCCACTAAATAACTCTGATTCAATATTTCTGTTTTCTTTGTGTGTGTCAGGTCTAGCCAGCAGCAGTAAATATTTTACTTTTAAAACTTCTCATTTCATCAAACTGCACACAGCTGCAAAAAGCAAATCAACCCAGATCATCAATGCTATAATTAGTAAAGAAGCTAGCTGTTTTCTTACAGAATAACC
Source organism: Neoceratodus forsteri (assembly GCA_016271365.2). NCBI lineage: Eukaryota > Metazoa > Chordata > Ceratodontiformes > Ceratodontidae > Neoceratodus > Neoceratodus forsteri. Next base: position 1,690,420,865 of record CM057450.1, read on the forward strand.
CACCCAATTAGCCCTCAAGTATTTGCTAAACTTTAAATATAGCCTCTAGTGCTCACTGGACAAGGAAAGTTACTTAATATCACAGCTCTGCTGTTGTAAAATTGACTCTAGAAGAAGAATCAGCATTTAAATAGCGCTTTTCATACACAGTATCCCAAAGCGCTTTACAAGCAATGCTAGACTGGTAGTGAAGTGATTGAATGTGTGGTGGCGGCCATATCACACATCATCACCCACACACAGCCTGGATAATTGCATGAAACAGTTTATGGGAAGGAGAATGTTGGCCAGGACACCGGGAATGTTTCCTGCTCTTTGTGAAGACTGCCCTGGGTTCTTTTACTTCCACCTGGACAACACCAGGATGGGCAGAAGGGACCTCGGTTTAACGTCTCATCCAAAGAACGGCACACCCCAGCAGTACAGCACCCCCCAATACTGCACTCAGATGCCAGAGAGTTTTAGGTGCAAGTTCAATCTCGGTGTGGGACGAGAACTCACAACCTTCTGGTCCACAGGCGGATGTGCTACCAACTGAGCCATGCTGACACCCTGACTCTAAACCAGTACTTGCTGACTCTGTGGTCCAAAATACATCACTGTCATATGAAACAGGAGGTGTTGTAGGAAAAGGAAGAGAAACCATGCTAAAGGAAAGATCCCAGGGGCCATAAAACTATTATAGCATTAGCAGGCTAGTTTAGAAAAAAATCATAATAACAGACAAAAGGAAGGATACACTAGGATCAAACACAAATCAAAACACTTGGCACAAGGTATGTTTTAGCAAATTCTGAATGTAGTACTCCTTTAAGAGGTGAAACATTGGGGGCACAGTGAACATAAATAAAATCAGAGAAAAAAATATGTTGAGACTGTTGTTGGTCCCCCCCCAAAAAAAAGCAGTGAGAGTGCCCCCTCCCCCGTATAGGACAGTTTGCTGTTCTGGGGTGGGCTCCCACCTGTATAACCTTAAAGGAAAATTAAAGTCAAAATTTACAAAAAACTAAATAAATAAAGATTTGTATGTGTACTCCAAGTAAGTCTCACCTTTTATTTGCTGAAAAGAGCTTTTTCTAAATTTGCTTGCTAGTTTTATGGCCCAAGGGAATCTCCATGTTAGCATTTTTTATGGCTCTTCTTGTTCCTACTATGCTTTCTGTCCCTTGTGACAGTGATGCGTCCAGGACCATTAATTCAACATGATCTTTTGTTGTCCTTTTCCAAGTTTACAGTAGTGGAGCTATGATTTAAAATAACTATCCTTGTCCTGGGCGCTCTGTTGAATGCTACACGTACAGACAGCAAATTCCTGAGGGATAATTGAGTGGGCTACTCTATAAGGAAACAGCTAGAGTCTTCACTAATTAAAGCATCTGTGACCTTGGGTGATTTTTGTGCTTTTTTGAATGGCTTTGTGTAGTTTGATGAAATGAAAAGCTTTAAAACAAAACACTCACTTTTGCTGGCTAGACATAGACACATACCTACAAAACAGAATGTTTGGATTAGACAGAGTTATTTAGTTGAAGCCAGCATATCAGGCTTCCAATAGTAGATTGCTGCTGAAGCAGTTATTATTCTCAGAATCAATGTTGCTGGGTGCATCACTGTCACATGGCACAGGAGGCATTGTAGGAACAAAAAGAGCCATAAGTAATGCTAATATGGTGATTCCCCAGGGACCATAAAACCAGTAAGCAAATTTAGAAAAAAATCCCTCCTTTCAGCAAACAAAAGTAAAGACTTACTAGTCGGCAGAGGTGGAGGAGGTTTGAGCATCCCATAGGATGCGCTCCTTCTCTGAGGGGGTCAGGGCTGTTACATTGTCCTGTTACTACTGCCTGTGGATGCACAAGTGGTGACACAGGACTTATGGTGTGGGAAGGGGAGGACGCAATTATGCGCTTGGCTGAGCTGTGCACTAGCATGTCTACAGCCTAGACTCTAGTCCTTGTGCCAGCATCCTCAGGGGTGGGGGTTTTGGGGACCACAGCAAAAAGCAACAAATGCACATACAGAAAATCAAGTCCTGCTGCCGTGCAGCATGATCCCCAAGGGGGGGGTGGAGCATGGATGGTCGGTATCACTGCCACCAAGCCCTGCTGGCAATGGGAGATCCAAAAATGTGCAATAAAAAAAGGAAAGACTTACTAGGAGTACACCTACAAATCAAAACACACTGCACAACATTTTTTTTTGTCAATTTTGGGATTAGTTCCCCTTTAAAGACATCACTGCTTCCTGCTGCCTCCTCTGCTGTGTCACATCTCAGCAGATGTACCCATCACGTGATTTGTTATAGATGTGATGTGCTGCTATGCACAATAATGTTACATTTTCATTATGATCCTAGGAATGAGGGGAGAAGAAAATGTGTGTGACAGAAACTTCTGGGATTCCAGGGCGTGATTGATTCCTATGTTCCTCCTAGGCAAACTACACTGCTGTTTGTAGTGTTGATTAAACAACACCCATTTTGGTTTATTCAGTTCTCATAACCAGTAACATTCTGTTCTTTTAAAAAATGTATGCAAACCCACTTTAAAAGTTTGTATACTATACAAGCTGCCAAAGATGTGAGGTTAAGCAGATTAGAGACTTTTAAAGATGCATTGCACACCATTTGTAATAATGTATCTGTATCTTTTTCTATGCCTTTATATTCATTGCAAAACAAACAAAAAAAAATCAATGCATCAGTTAGGGTTTACGCACAAAGGCCCCTACACACAAATGGGGCATAGGTACATGTGAAATACATGTACCCTGCCAGTGACCCTATGTCCCATGGACAGGTGCACCCATACCAGCATTCACCAATGCCGGCCACCTGTCCATGGCTTCTCCCCCCTGGCATGCAGGACTCTGTAGGGTGGCCAGGGGAGGAGTTGTTGTCTCAGGCAGGCATCCAATGGGATACCTCCCCAGGACCCATAGTGGATCCCACACATAGGGTAGTGCAGGTCCAGAGCTGTGCATGCTGATTACATGCACCTGGACCCATGTGGCACCCTCCAGTCTGGGTGCCACCACACAAGAAATTTCCAGGTGCTCACCCGTCCAGCTGCCCCTGCTGCTTTCTGGGGGCAGCACGGTGTGCCCTACCCTGGTCCCCTGTTGACTCCAGGTCTGTGCCTGTGGGGGCATGCAATGGGTTATGGCAGGGTCTCCCTAGCATACCCTGCGCAACCCTCTACACCCATATGGCCAGCATTACACAGGTTAGTGAATACCACGTAGTGCTGGCACGCCCCTGGAATGCTCCCAGCGCAGAACTGTTTGCAGATATGGGGGATCAGGTGCAGTGGGTCTGCATGTCCCCCCTTCATGCATGCCATGCGGTGGGCACAGTGGCTATTCGCCCCAGATACGCACATGTAGCCACTCTGCACCAATAGTGCATAGGGCTCAAAGTGTCAAAAGTAGGGAAATATGATGTTAGAATAAAAAAGTCACCTGAGCCGTGGTGAATCTGTGGCATGGTATGGTTTGACTGATCCTACACTGTAGTGTTGGCATTGCCATAACTTTGTCACCCTCTCTCCATATATTCATAGATTCATAGACATGTGTCAGCAGAAAAGGGCCTTCCTGGCCCATCGAGTCTGCCCATTTCCCCCCCCACTTGTCCCCTCCTCCAAGATTCCCCCCTCCTCCCCATGACAAACCCTTGTGTTTGTCCCAGACCTTCTCCAAACCCTCCACTGTACTGGCCCTCACCACCTCCTCCAGCAGGCCATTCCAGGGTTCAACCACTCTCTCCATGAAGTAATACTTCCTAATGTTTCCCCTAAACCTTCTCCCCTCCAATTTCAGTCCATGCCCCGTAGTTCTTGTATCTACCTTCCCTGAAAATAAGCTTTCCCCCATTTAATGATCCCCTTCACATACTTGAATGTTCCAAACATGTCCCCCTCTCTCTTTTTGTCATCTGAGTATTTTTCTGTGCCTTGAGAGACAGTGCCAAACTTAAGGTAGGGCAATGCCAACACTGCATCACATGATTGTTCAAGCCCAGAGGAACATCACTGCAGATACACCAAGGCAAATGAGACTTTTTACCCTAACATTGCATTTCCCTACTTTTGACGCTTTGTGCTTAGACTTTGATGCATTAGTGTGGCTTTTTTTGCAATTAATGTTCTTACTTTTTAGGAAAGGTATAAAACAACACATGCAGACAACCTTGCATTGACAAACTGTCCCTGGATTAACAATGTCAGCCTTCGCAAAAATGAGAAAACAAAGGTCAGAGGGTGCACTACTCAGAGCAGAGTGTTGCTGTGTCAGGCCAGTGCCAAGCTGAAGGAAGGAAAGACTGTGGTCACTTTACTTGACTGGTTATAATAACAAGCACCTGCATTGTATGTAAATTGATAGTACTATTTAAATGCAACACTTCTTTATTTTTTTTTATATTTTTTTATTGTTTCATGATTTTCTGGAGAGTTACAGTGCACATCATATATCCATACATGTTTTCCATAGACTCTATACAGATATGTCTTTCTGATTATACTCATGAATTTTTCTTACAATAGCTGTTCTCAGTGTTACATTTAGAATTTATTTCATAGTTTCCCTTCTGATGATCCCAGGTCTGTCCTTGGATATCTTCCCTTATAGTATCAGGTCAGGTCTATGCCCAGAGATCCAGAGCCACCATTTAGCCCAAAAGGCTGTACATCTCTGGATTTTTAAGTTAATCTGGGCTGTCATAAATTCCATTCTGTATATTTGATAGGTTATATCTTCCCATTCTCTAGAGGTAGGTGGGTCTTTCTGTAGCAATTTCCTCGTTACCGCGTCATTAGCAACCATGAGCAATATGGCTAGCAAGACCCTTGTGTTACCTCTTCCTACTTCACTATTGAAATTTAAAATAAGTGCTATTTCTGGTGTCAAAGTCCCCAATTCAGGTAATAATTATTCTAATGCCCCCACTTCTCTCCAAAGTTGGGCAGTTCCAAAATATATGTTTATGGTTAGCTACTGGTTCCCCACACCCTCTCCAGCATGTCGTTCCCATTTGGGGGTTATATTTTCCCACTATTTGCGGGGTTCTAAAAAATCTTATCAGACATTTCCAGCTGAATTCTCTCCAAGTTGGAGATCTTGTAATTCTGTGTACTGTTGTGTATATCCCTTCCCAATTCTCTTCCTCCAGATTTATGTCTAGTTCTTCTTGCCACCTTTGTTGGGAGTACATCTTGGTCTCTTTCTGGTTGTTAATTAAAGCTTGGTACATTTTAGATATTATGTGTTCTGGTATTGCTATTTCTATTGTATTAATTATTATTCTCATAAGTGGGTGTATCTCTCTTGGGTCCCAGTCTTTCACTAATTGGTTCTTACAATAATGTCTTATCTGGAGAAATTGAAAAAAATCTTGTTTCCCTAAATGGTACTTTTCTTTTAATGTCTGGAATTGGCAAAAGTTCCCTTGTTCGTATAGTTGATAGAATCTGGTAAGGCCCTGTTGGTGTCATCTTGTAAAATTTTAATCCTGTTCGGTTGGTTCGAATCTGGGATCTGCTGTAACTTTTTGTATTAAGTATATTTTGGGGTCTTTAGTTTTTTTAATTATTGATCTCCAGATAGTCAGTAATAGTCTGGTTTGTTTAAATCTGATCTCTTTTTTCATGGTTACTTTTGGTACTGTTTGGCCAAAGAAATATTTCTTTATTCCCTCCGATTGGATTCCTCTCTCTATCTCTTTCCAGTGCAGATTTAATCCTTCATCTAACCACTGTAATATATGCAAAGTTACTGCTGCCTGTGCATATTGTTCTAAGTTAGGTAAGACAAGACCCCCTTTATTTTTAGGTAGTTGTAAGGTTTTATATTTTACTCTTGGTTTTTTCCCTTGCCATATAAATCTGGATATCATACTATTCAATTTTTTAAAGTCTGATTGTAGTGGGTCTATTGGCAGGGTCTGGAAGAGGTATAAGAATCTTGGGAGTATATTAATTCTTATAACCTCTATTCTCTGATTCAGTGAGAAAGTCAGATGATCCCATCTCAGGAAATCCTCCTTGATAGCCTATGTAAGTGGGTTATAATTGGCTACTTATAAATTGTGTGTTTCCTTTGTGAGATTTATCCCCAGATATCGAAATTTATTACTTTTCCATTTCAATGGATATCTGGCCTGGATTGTCTCACTTGGTTGGTAGTTTAGACACAGCACTTCTGTCTTACTTGTATTTAGTTTATATCCAGATATACATTCCATCTCCTCAAGAAGAGAGAATAATTTTGGTATGGATGTTTCTGGTTCTGTTAAATATATTAATAATTCATCTGCAAAGAAAGCTGTTTTATGGGTAGTAGTAAGCAATTTGATCCCTGAGATTTGTTCATTTTCTCTAATAGCCTGGGCTAACGGTTCTGCATATATAGCAAATAGGGAAGGAGATAAGGGGCAGCCTTGATGGGTACCTCTGTTTAGAGGGAAACGGGTTGTGAATGATCCATTCACTTTTATCATAGCTTGTGGAGATGTGTATATTCATTGTATAATGTTTAAAAAGGCTATTGGGAAATTAAATATTTCCATCGTATATCTTAGAAATCTCCAAGAGACTCTGTTGAATGCTTTCTGGGCATCCATTCTTAAAAGTATGGAGGTTTTTCCCCTTTTGTATTTCTTTTAGTAAATATACTGTTTGTTTAACATTATCTGCTGTATGACGTTTTATGATAAACCCTGCTTGGTCTTTATTTATAATATGTGGCAATATACTTTCCAATCTTTTAGCCATAATAGCTGTGAAATATTTATAATCCTGATTTAAAACTGAACTAGGACGATAAGATTCACAGTTCATTGGGTCTTTATCTGGTTTAAGTATTGTGGATATGTTAGCATATTGCCGGCTGTTTGGAATAGAACAGTTGTCATCTTGTTTAGCATTAAATAACTTAGTGTTGGGATTAGAGTTTTCTTGAATGTTTTATAAAATTCTGCAGTATATCCATCTGCACCTGGGCTTTTATTTGATTTGGAGTTGCTAAAGACATTACTTATCTCTTGGGAAGTTATTGGATGGGTTAATATCTTACTTTGTTTCTCTGTGATTTGGGGTAATTTCATATTTGTAAAATACGTTTTATATTTTTCTTTTTCTTGTTCTTATTGCTGGTGATATAATTTTGAATAGAATGTTTTGAAACCCTCTAATATATCCTTTGTTTTATTAAATATTTTGGCTTGTGTTGGGTGTTTTATTTTAGTTATTGTTTATATAGCCTGTTGTTTTCTTAATCTATAAGCTAGTATTTTAGCCGCTCTGCTTCCCCCTTCATAGTATCTTTGTTTCACATACATCAAGGCTTGTTCAGGTTTTTGATTTAATATATCTTGTAGTTTTGTCTTTATCTGGTTAATCTGTGTAATCGTGTCTCTCTTTCCCTCTGCATGTACTTGTTACAATCTTTCTAGTTCCAATTCCAATTCTTTTTGTTTCCCAGCTCTCATTTTCTTTTGGTGGGTTGGATATGCTATAATTGCTCCCCTTAGAACTGCTTTTAATGTGTCCCATAATGTTCCCTCCTGCACCTCTTCTGTTGTTTTCTCTTGTATTATTCTGGGGATTCATTGCTGTATCTTTTGTTTGAACTGTTTCTCTTTACTTAACATATTATCGAACCTCCATTGTTTCATTATTACTTCTTGTTCTGCTTCTAGTTCTATAGTAATAATTGCATGGTCTGATAGATAAATTGGGGAAATTTTGGCTTTCAGTATTAAATCTAAAGATTCTGCTTCTACAAAAAAATAGTCTATACGTGAATATTTGTTATGAACTCCAGAAAAATGTGTATATCCTCGGGATGTTGGATAACAATGTCTCCAAGTATCTATTAAAGCAAGGTCTTTTATAAGTCTCTTGCCATGTTTCTGTTCCCTTGTAGCTTTGGGAGTATTAAGATTTGAGATATCCTTTACAGGATTCATTAATAGGTTCAAGTCTCCTCCTAGTATTAATTTCCCTTGTTTGAATGCTATAATTTTATCAAAGACTGCTTGAGATACTGTGGGTTCTGATCCTGGGGGTATATATACTTCCCACTGTATACATCTGGCCTTCCCAATTTCCCTTCATCAAACTTAATCTACCTTCACCATCCTGATATGATTCTAGCATTTGGAATGTTGAAAATTGTGGTATAAGTACAGCTAAACCTCTCCTGCACCCTCTTGTGTATGTACTAGCCACAACACTTGACATTCCATATTTTAGTAATTTCTGGTGTTCATCTTTTGATAGATGTGTCTCTTGTAATAAAATAATTTGAGGATGCATTTTTCTGAGATGGGAGATTATTTTAGATCTCTTTGTAGGGTTACTGAATCCATTGACATTCTGGGACACCACTTTCAGGGGTTTCTTAATCTGAGCCATCTAAATACTTTTGATATTGTTCCCCTGTACTCATTCTCTTATATCTATTACATTGCCTCTCTTCTATATTGCTTGCATCCCTGAGTTTACTCATGTCTTGTTTTCTTTTTTTTGTTTCATATCTCATCCCTTTAGATTTTCCGATGTTTCTGTATCCTCTCCTTTTTTCCTTCCCCTTCCTAAATAACTATCTCTCTTCCCCTGAGTATAACCTATATACATTGTGATTTCCAATGTCAGATTCATCCCTGACAAGGACAGACAAATCTGTCTAATGTGGGCTATTTGCCTTACTCTGTAGGCCTGCCCTAGGGGTTGTACATATCCCCATAATGAGAACCTAAATGAAACTGGGTCCTAGCTGAGTTTCCTATCTGGCTAACTGGTCCCATTAAAGAAATTTCTAACTAATAAGTATAATTTCCAACATAAAATATGAAAAAAATAAAAAAGTTAATACAGGTGCCAAACTCGGGTCACTTAATCGCTCTTTCTTTCTTCTCCCCCCCAAACATAACTCTTGGTTAATTCATCTTCTTTATTCAAGTAGTCCATGTCCTTTTTGCTTTTAGTTGTCCAGATTATTGGGTTTCTTTTTCTCTATATTCTTCTTCTCAGTTTCATCTAATGTTATTTTGATTTGTTTTTATATACTCTGTTTTCTTCCTTTTCATCCATTCTGTTAGAAAATCCCCTTGATTCTTAGCTATAAGTAGAGCACACCCTCTGGTGGATTTTATTTTGCTATATGCCTTGAGCTCCCACTAGGAGGCCCTTGGCCTTTGCATCCAGCCCAATATTTTTGAGAACAGCAAGCCCCCCCATCTCAACTGTTCGGTCTCTGCAGAGCTCTCCAGGCCCAGTCCGGGAGCCTCCCCCTGGGATTCCACTAGAAAATCCTCAGTTTAGCTGGTCTTGTCTTATTCTCTGCTTTTCTCCCCTCCAAGCGTGTCCAAAATATTATCCTGTTTCTGTATCCTTCGCTTCAGGTGCACCCGCCCCCTTGATTTATCTCTTTTTTAAGAGATTTTAAAATACAGTACTTATCTTTAAGTAAGAAACAGTGGCCAGCTCCCCGGTCACTTCTCTTAACCTATTACACATTCTCTGGTATTCACATCGGGGCTCTTTAGTGCCATCCTATAAGCGATCTCTCTCTCACAGAACCATTTTGGCACTCTTTAGTGGGAACAATCTCCAGAGAACCCCCCATCCAGCCTGCTGGGATCTCCTCTCCCCTGATGGGGAAATTTATGTACTTCCCCTGAGGCCTTAATCACCCCTGACCTAGCATAGATCTTCTCCCCCCAGTTAACCTACCCAGTCTAATCAGAGGGTCTACCTCCTCGTGGGCTGTTTTCCCATCTCACCTGGGTCCTGCACTCTTACTCACCAGCCTACTCAATTTAAGAGGATAATCATTGTATTTTAATTGCAAATTGTCCCAATAGTCTCTTTATCTTGTCTAGTACTTCTTGCTGCGTTTCCCCTCCCAGTCTCTTTTCTTTGTTCAGTCCCGAACTCATAGTGTAAGGTTTCCCTGGTAGTTTGGTGGGCAGCTCATATCCTCTCTGTCTCAGGTCCTCCAGCGCATTCACTACACTATCATATGTGGCCTGTCCATTAGGGTATTGGATTAGAAGTTGAGATGGATAGAGTGTTTGGAATTTCAGCTGCAACTGTCTCAAAATTGAAAACAAAGGTACATATTCCCTTCTTCTTTGCATTGTTACTCTCGCATAGTCATTATTGAAAAACAGTCTCTGTTTTCCCTTGAATCCTTTTCCATTTGCCCATGCTTTCTGGAGTATTTTTTCTTTAGTATGGTAGCTCAGAAATCGCACTATTATGGAACGTGGCGTATCTCTGGATGCACAGATTTGGGGCTGAGTGCCCTGAGAGCCCTTTCTATTTCTATGAGAAAGCCCTGCTCCAGATCTAATTCTTCTCTTAACAAATTCTCTATGTAACCCCTCATGTCTCTGCCCTGACTATTCTCTGGTATTCCATAGATTCAAATATTCTGGCATCTCTGTCTGTTCTCTGTATCTTCTTATCTCCTAGGGCTTTGGTTATATCGAGAAGCTGGGTGATAGTTGTTTGAATGTGTGTGATCTCTAAGGCCTGGTCTGTGCTATTTTGTTCCATCGTCTTTACTTGGTTCTGTAGATTTGATACATCAGTGTGTAGAAGATTGTGTTCTGAGCGAAAGTCCTGAAGATCCTTTTTAATTTCTTGTAAGTCTGTTATTATTCTGTCTAACCTGTTGTTTAAGACCAGGTCTTTGGTTTTTGTTTTCCTGCATTTAGATTTCTTTCCCGATGATAGCGTCTGGGCCTGCGATAATTCTGATGTCTCCGAGTCCGATTTCTCAGCTCCCAATTTCTCTTCTTCTATTGGTAATACTTTGTATCTGTTCATGGTTCCCTTTTGTGTAGTCAATGCCAACTGTAGGAATATCTCCATCTACCAAGTTTTTAAGCTGAATTTTGGCTTTTTTATCATTTTTGGGGAGAGGTCTGAGCAGAGCTCTGATCTTATGCTGCCATTCGTCCCAGAGCTGCACCGGAAGTCCCTAAATGCAACACTTCTTGACTTCTGAGACTCCCAGAAGAAGAAGCAGTGAACACTGAAGCACCAGAGTAATTTGAGATGCTGGTTGTGATGGAATAAATCCATGTTTTGCACATAGAACTTAAGAGCACTGTGTTTTTGTTCTTCCATCAGTTTGGCATTGGCATGACAGAGTGGTTCTCAGAGCTGAGTAGCACACCCTTTGACCTTTATTCCCTCAACTTGTACAGTTGACCCTGGATGTGGTACTGTTCCAGCTTTTGGCAGCAATTATACAAGGCATGGAGAGAAAAGTGCTTTCTGGTTCGATAAATTGTGATGGAAAACACTCTAGCAGAAGCAGATGTAAATGGTCAATACTGCATGTGTTCTGAGCAAGGGTAAAAGGGAGTCTGCCATTCAGTGTTCGATAGTGTGAAGTAGGTGGCCAAAAGAAGGCTAGCAAGCAGACACAGAGAGAAAGACACAGGTACTTTGACAAAAACAGATATTGTGATCCTGAAAGAACTGTTTACGGAATTAGAAAGAAATCTACTACATGGCACGAATTACTGGCATAATGACAGCATAACAGAATGTGCAACAGCAAGTCTCATGTGGACTGCACCTAGATAAGTGTTCTTCCTTGGGTTTGGATGACTTGTATCATAAAGGAGAGTGTGAGGAGGCCGTCTAAGAATGTTAAGGAGGACAATCGTTAACTATTCTAAAGTTCAGGAAAAACATTAAAAACCAACAAACTGAACTTGAGCAATTTAGGAATACATCAGAATTCACACAAAAAATGTAAATGTGTTGGCTAAACTCAAACCTGAGGTATCACAGAGAAAGCTACATTTTTTTAGTAGGGATGAAAAGGGTACCTTGCTGGCTAAGTCTTTGCATGGGAAAGACTGGCAAGGGCAGAAAGTAGCGGCAGTTACAGAGACAGATCCCAGTCCCAGCACAGAAACAAAAGTCCTAACAGAGCCAAAAAAAGGCAATTGAAATGGAGGGATAGCGGTTCCAAAGAATCTACTGAGAGTATCACTGATTCTGTAGCATCTAACACTGAACGGTCTGTGGCTTTTCTAGGAACAGAAACAGACACAGGTAAAAAACAAACAAACAAAAAAAAAAACACATCGAGAAGAAAACCAAAAAGGAGGCAAATTTACAAGAAACACCCCAGGCTCCTTCCCGTTGGAGCTGCTGATAAGAAACACCACCGCCGCTGCCTCAGTCACTCCAGGCTCCTGCCCGTTGGAGCTGCTGATAGAAATGCTGCCGCCGGCAAATGAAACCAGCTGCCTCAGTCACTCCGGGCTCCTGCCCGTTGGAGCTGCTGATAAGAAACACCACTGCCACTGCCTCAATCACTCCGGGCTCCTGCCAGTTGGAGCTGCTGATAGAAACACTGCCGCTGGCAAACGAAACCAGGTACGAGAAACAAGACCTACCCGTGGCGCCTCTGCCGAGCGTGAACTGAACTGTCCTCCACAATTTAAGCTTGGTGCCTTTTTTCCCCGTACTGCAGGCAGAGTGTGGAGCATTAGTTACACTGTCTTGCTCCAGTTTAAACAGCAGACTGTACTGTTTAACTTGGAATAGTGAAGCAGCAGTGGGAAATATTTTTTAATTTGAATCTGAGCTCTCTCCACCTTGGGCTTCACTCCCAGCTGGTGCTTGCTCTGCGATAGAGCCTGTAGGTCCAGGCACTCGCTCGCTCACTCTTATCAGAGCTGCTAGCCCGATGCCCAGGCGTCTCCCGCCCACCCCCACCCACCGCCCTATCTGGGCATTTACTCTTATAGTGTGAAGGGACCAATCTGGCATTTTTTTCTATCTCCTCACTTTTCCATTGGCTCATTACACTCACGAGCCACAGGGGGTACACCAATAAATCCTTCACTAATTTCTCCTCATTCTAGTGATACTGCCAACATTTGTGCTGATATTATTCTAACCCAGTCTACTCTGATCTCTTACATATGTAGCTTTAAGGCTGAAACTATTTCCTTCTTTACCCCACAATTTCTGTCTGCTTGAATCTTCAATTTAACACAGTTTTTCTCACATATTGTAGTTTTCCCAGGATCCAGCTTCCAATTGTCTTTTTCAGTTTAATGCACTCACACCCATCTGACAATTCTGTAGTTTTTGTCTTTCTTCCCATGCATGTTTCATGCAGCTCTTATACTAGGCAGATCACAGGGCACTAATACCAGGTGAAAAATTAAATAGCTTCCTTTTGGCAACAGCTATTTATTTGCCCTCTACCGCATCCCCTATCCCTGGCCTCAGCCCTATAAAATATGCTTGCTATGAAATCCTACAGTATGTTTAGGCTACTGCTCATTGTGACCTCTCTTATCCTGTCTCTGGTACTACTAAGCATCCTTAATGTACCTAACCCCAAAAATCATATCCAACAAGGAGACATGAGTCTAAACGATTTTACATGCTCAAACATGCTAATCCTAACCGAATGTGGCATTGACACAACCCCTGCCCTCCTCCCTCAACTACTTATTTACCATGCCACCGCATCTGCTGCCAAACAGTGGTGCACATACTGCCACAGTAGCCCTAAATTTGCCATGCAGAAGCTAAGGTACCTCATGTTGCTGGTTCTTATGCTGTCTGGGGACATAGAGTTAAACCCTAGTCCTGGACCAGGTACATTACCCCTAAACTACTCTGGATATAATATGAAAGGACTTCACATAGTCCATCTTAATGCTAGGAGTCTTCTCCGAAATCGGGCAGACCTTGAAGCTTGGGTGGCAAACCACCACCCAGATGTGCTCTGTATATCTGAGACATGGCTAAAACCCTCTATCCCAGATACCTTTTGCCTGCTTCCAAACTACACCCTTCTTAGACGTGACAGACCACCTCCAAAGTGTGGTGGAGGTGTCGCAATCTATTACAAAAGCAACCTAAGCATGACTATGATATCTGACAAGAAAAACTCCTTGTGTGAATACATCCATGCCATACTCAGACTAGGAGATAAGAAACTCCATATTGTCTGTGCCTACAATCCGCCTAATAATGGTACAAAAGGGTTACTTGAGTTGCTGGACCATACAGCTGCACATGTGGGGAAAAATGAACTCATCATTCTCGGAGACATAAATTTAAACTGGCTTGGAAAATCTCAAGACACCATTCAATCCCTAGTACAGAGCTACAATTTGCACCAAATCATTACTGATTATACAAGAGTGTCAGTCAACACAGACTCCAGCACCCTTATTGATTGGGTCCTAACAAATCGCGTGGACAGAATTGCTAATGCAGGTACGCTGCCAGACTGTATCAGTGATCACTCCCCAATTTTTTGCATATGGAGCACTTCCACAACCTCCACGTCCCCCCAAAACTATATACGCTTCAGAAACTACACAAATCTAAATCAGGCTCACTTCCTATATGATGTGTCTCACACTGACTGGTCCGCTGTATCCTGTTCCACAAGTACTGATACTGCCCTTCCGCCTTCTGGGCAGGTTGTACTCCTTCAAGATAAACATACCCCAGTCATCACTCCGGCGCGTTCATGGTAAACAAACCAGATGGCTGCACAAAGACCTCCTTACAGCCCTCAAACATAGGGACAAATGCTGGAGAAAGTTTAAAGTATCTGGTCTCCCAGCAGATTATCACAACTACAGAGAACAGCGAACAAAATGCAAAGCTCAAATAAGACTTGCAAAAAGCCAGTACTGTAAAGGCCTTCTACTAGATGCTGCTGGAGACCCTAAGAAATTTTAGTCGCATGTAAAGACTTTCCTCGGTTCAAAACAAACTCTACTAAACAACGACATGATTCTGAAAGGTGTCCATTGTAATGACTCAGGCACCATTGCCAATGCATTAAACTCTCATTTCTCTGACCTCTCGAGCTATACAACTGCTTTCTCTTCCGATAACTTAATGCCTGGGCCTCCATACCCTGAAGACACCTCCAAGACGCCCACTTTCTACTTTAAAGCTATATCGTACAATGATGTCCATAAACATCTAAACTCCATATCAGACAGCACTGCTGTTGGATCTGACTGCCTCGAACCTAAACTTCTAAAGCTCGCAGCACCTTTCATTGCAGGACCACTGTCTGTTATATTCAACTTATCCCTGAGGGAAGGCATAGTGCCTGAGGTATGGAAACTGGCTAAAGTCACGCCAGTGTTTAAAAATGGAGACAAAAAAGATATAGCCAACTATAGACCAATAGCAATACTGGCAGTATTAAATAAAATCCTTGAGAAGCTCATCTCAGTACAGATCTCAGAACACCTTGCCAAATACAACCTTCTGCATCAAACCAACACAGTTTCAGAAAAGGCCATAGTACTCAAACTGCTCTATTACAACTGACAAATGATGTTCTTCAAGCCATGGACCAGGGTCATCAAACCAGTGCAGCTTTCGATCTTGTTAACCACCCTCTTCTACTCACCAATCTCCACTCCCTGGGCTTCTCGCCTGGAGTTATAAACTGGTTCCATAGCTACCTATTAAACAGGTATCAAATGGTGAAATTCAACTCTACCACCTCAGAAAAAGCAGTCATAAATGTTGGTGTACCTCAGGGTTCTATCCTCTGACCCCTCCTCTTCTCGATTTTTATTAACAATATTCCTCAAGTTATATCCTCCTGTTCATCATTGCTGTATGCTGATGACCTTGTCCTGTATACTAGCTCAGATGATGTCCACTCTATTAATCTTAAGCTCTCTATGGACCTACAAAATATACAATCCTGGATCTCCAAAAACAAGCTAGTTCTCAACCTTGGAAAGACCAAGGCTATGCTCTTTGGATCCCCTATCAAACTAAAACAGTGCCGTGAATCTTTCCAGGTCAATTGGGATGACGGCTATCCATTAGAGATGGTAATCTCTTTTAAATATCTGGGTGTCTTACTTGATGAATCCCTCACCTATGACACTCATATTACCACCACCTGTAAGGCCGTAAATGCCAAACTGGGCTTAGCCTACAAAACAAGCTATACTCTTACCCCCACTGCTAGGACTGCCATTGTCAGAGGAATCCTGCTTCCATTGCTTTCTTACGGGTCCATAATCTATACAAATGCCTCTAAGGCAACTCTTCATAAGTGGGATACTACTTATAACAACATATGCCGTTACACCTCTGCATCTTCTAGACTAAAACATCACTGCTTGCTGTACTCTGACCTAAATTGGCCATCCCCCATTGCTCACCACCGCCTCTCTCTTGGGAACCTTCTGGACAGTGTACTGCGATCAAGTATGCCTACCTACCTTGCCTCCCTGCTGACCCCGCAGCCTGTCTCCTACGGTCTCCAATCTACTGGCCTTTCCTTGACGAGCATTTCTAGATGTAAAACTACCAAAGGGAAATCAGGCTTCTTGCACATAGGTCCCTTCTACTGGAACTCGCTGCCCCTAAATGTACGCCTTGCCCCTAATCATACCACTTTTAAGAAGAGGCACCGCTCCTTCCTTACAGCTTGTACTCGATGTACCTGCTTCAACCCTCCTTAGATCTTGATTCCCGCTGCCGTGGCTGCCCTGGGTATCCCCTCTATGTTATGAGCTGGCACCCTGCCTACTTTCAACTTCCCTTTAACCTATCCCACTATTACCTCTCTCCCTGCCTCCTACCAATAATATCCTTTCAGTTGCAGGAGGCTGTTATGTTACCCTGCTACGATATGTTTTTTCTCATTTTCTGTACCTTATATTTGTGATATTATTATGATAGTTCTACACATGGGCACTTATCTCTATTTATATCATTTACACCATTGCGTGCCTTGTACCAATATTTGTCTCAATCTTTGTTCTCACTTTCTGTTTGTGATGATTGCATATACCCCGTCACTGTATTCATTGTAACTGTATCTCACTGTCTTGTTGACCTCCTGGGTCGTGCCTGAAAATAGTCACTTTCGTGTCTAGTGTACCTACCCGGTTATCAATAAATAAATAAACAGGGACACTTGGGGGGGGGAGGGATCCCAGAACAAACATTCACACCTCTACTAGGTAGCTATGTAAAAGAACTAATAAACTTGAGTAACACTGAATTAACAGGGGTGCAAATAACTATATTACTAAAGTTTCATCATGCCCCCTGCCCATTACTGCATTTATGTTTGAAGCTGAATTAATTAAAATCTTCTGGAACTTGAACATACAATACTTTTATCTGAAGAAAATAGAAATGGTTTTTCAAACTTTGCCTAGGGAGTCTGCCCCAAGAGAAGACACTATCATCACAGCCATAGAAAAGACCGTGGAGGCGAATCTACTTGAAGGAGGTCAAGCAACTGTGTCCAGTACTGTAAGCACATAACAGGGATCTGTTTTTCATGCAGATGTCACTGCAAGCACAAATAGTGAACTGAAGGGGTGTAAGCTTAAATATATTGCAACAGGAAGCAATACTAACTCAAGATTTTAACACAACTGCAGATTGGAACAACATAGCAGATGTGCCATTTGTATCAGAAGACTACTTAACAGGACTTTTTTGCAGATATGGACATTACTCAATGTTAAATGATACTGTTTCTCTGTTAAACAATAATAAGGGAATGTACGCAGTGACAACCCGTTGTTAAGCACTGGGGAAAATGAAGTTGTGAATATTTTTGTTATGCTAAGGAGAGACAAAAAAGGTTCAGACCAACTTCAGTGTTTTGTCCCAATGCATATGACACTGCATTACTAACATACCAAAGAATGGTACGGAGTGAGGTAGACAGTTTGTTAACTTGGAATTGCAGTTGGGACATCATTACTTAAACACTGTCAATAAACAAGCAATGGTAGAACTCAAATGAAAGCTATAGTAATAAATTCAAATAAGTGGGGAACATCATTTTTTTTAACACTAGAAACTATGTACAGTATGCAGAAAGATTGTTAAGAATCTATGACACCCATGCAGTCCTCACAGAAAACCCCATGGGTAATTTTAGACTGTTTTTGTTTGATTTTTCTGGACAGTGCTTCTGGTAGAGGAGACATAACAATCAAAGAACTGGAATTTCATTAGGTCAAACATCTTCCCATATGTTACTGTTTGTCAAAAGTTCATAAAAACAAACAAAGACCACCAGTAAGACAGACTGTCCTTGGTGTAGGATCACTGACTGAGAAGCTATCACTTATCACTGACTTTTTTTACAGCCTGTTGTCAGATCTCTGCAGTCCTGCACTGAGACTTGGTCGACCTCCTATCAAAAGTCGAAGGACTTGTGAGAAAACCAGATTTCATTTGTGGATCAGCATTGCCATATGTTCATCCTGTATGTGCATCCCACACCACCAGAGCCTGAAGGCTTTGATGTTCTACCTTGAATATAGTACGTGTACCAGTGCACCACCCTCCCCACATTTTTTGACACATGCCATACTCATAACCGTATCATATATATTTTTTAACTTTCAACAATACATTTTATTTACAAAAGAGAGGCATGGCAGTGGGGGCCACTGTTGCTTTCTCTTATGCAAATTTTTTTTTAGGTTATTGGGAGCGCAGTTTCATTTTAATGAAATACAATTTTTTTTAAAAACGTGGTGCACTGGAACAGGTACATGATGATGTGCTGGTGGTATGTGATGACAAAACAGAGGAAGCTCTTTTACTTCCTACATGAATCAGAACAGTCTGAACTTGTCTTTCACCCACAGCGTGTTCAATGATCAAATCCAATTTCTTGTCTTAGAGCTGTACATCTCAGTGGAAGGCATGGTGTGTGCTAAGGGATTTAGGAACAAAACTGCAGGGAACACCATCATGCGTGCTACTAGTGCACACCTGCCTACTCTGATAGATAGCTACCCCTATGGCCAGTTTGTGAGCCTAAACCAAAATTGTACCTCAGATCTGGCATTTACACAATAACCGGACAAACTTTCAAACAGACTGCTAAGTAGGGGTTACTGTCAAAATAATAAAAAAAAAAGCATTTGAAAAGGCAGATAACTTGGACTGTAAATCCCTGTTGGCATTAAATCCTAGGAAGAAACAATCATTGACAGTGGTTTTGGAGTATACAAAGCTTGCTCCAAAAACAAGAATATACTACTGAGGAATTTTTTTTTTTAAACAATATCTGGTTACAGGTGTGTTTGAACAGAAACTGAGAGCCACCTTTAGCAGGGATAAGAATTTGAAAGATGAGCTCACTAGTAGCCACTTTTATTCACCTGCAAGGTAGAGATGGACAAGGTTTCCACTGCGACCACAAAGTTTGCATACCTGTGGTCATTGTTCAGTCTGCAACATGCCATCACAGGAGATAGTATCAATCATCCAATCAGAAGTACAGTGTCAGCTTGACACATTTTGTAAAATGCTTCACATCATTTGTAGTCTGCGGGCTCATTTGTCCATGCCAAAAGATATATGTTCATGGGACAATATGTCCAGTAAAAGAAATACATTCTTGAATATTTATGAGATATTAAAGGAAAGTTGCAAGATTCCCAAAATGCCTTTTACACATGCCATTGCCAGACATGCTTCAGATGATGAAGCTGAAATTTGTTTTGTAAAAAAATCTGTCATAGTCATTTGTTTTAATGTTTTATCAGTGTTTTGTTCTCCAGTTTTCTGTGTGTGGCCACACCCCAAAATGATGTCATGCCAGGGAGTTGTCAATGATTTACATACAGCAACAAGGAATTCTGGGTAATTTATAATGTTGCTTTAAATGTGCCTTACTCAGACTTACAGTCCCTTATGTTGCTGGTGGTGAGCAGTAATATGTAAATAACTGTAGCAAGGCATTGTGAGTAAAATACAAACCTGTTTTACAATTTCCTTACTCTGAGGTGCTGTCCCATATTAGTGTGGTGGTGTCAACAATATAAGCTTTTGTATGTTTATTTTCACAACAATGCATTGTGCATACCATATATAACTACAAGACTTCTATACTGAGAGATGTAGTCTCCTATTTCTGCAGTGAGCACAGAAATATAATACCCTGTATACTAATTTACATTGTGAGGTATTGTGGGTACAGTATATAGCTGATTTGTCTGCCTAAAACTAAAAAGTGACACTGTCCCTTTAATAACTTTGTTTTCCTGGCATGGTGTCACAGTTGGAGGTAGTAGCACTGAGAAAAAAAGGGGCGGGTTATGCAAATGAAGCAGAGCACTGAAATAAAAGGCTCTTTTCAAGGAAAACAGCATTATTTGGCAGTTTGAATGGTAGGAGACTGACAACTCCTACAGCTTACTACTTCCATTTGCTATGGCAAACTTGCACCTTTAAGCATGGTAAGGAAACATGTTCAACAGAAAATCATTTTAAAGGTATACATGATAAAGATTGCAGATTACTGAAGTTGTACACATTAGAATGGATACCACCCCATATTAGAGGCGGGGATAGTTTAAAAACACCTTTGAGAAAATAATTGTACTGGATTTTTGAAATGAGAGCCTTGCAGCCTGAAGGCTTAATGAACAACTTGACCTCACAGTTTATCTTTGAACATAGGTACTGTTGCATGGAATTTAGATCCTAACGTAAATAACATTTCCAGATAAAAGCCAAATTTAGCTGTATCTACTGCTTTGATTTTTTGCATTTACTAAAATGTGTCTGCCGGCCTGGTGGCACTGGAGGTTGAGGTGCTGGTCGCCACACCTCATGCCACACTTGTGACCTGGGTTTGGGAATGAGCCCAGGCCACCAGGAGTTGGCAGGGGCGAGAGAAGATTGGGCATCTGGAGGACTGCTCTTCTCTTTCGGGGGAGGGAGGTTCTGTCATCCTGCTCATTGACTGCCCTCTGGCAGTGGTTGGAGGGCAGTATGGGTCGGGAGGCATGTAACTAGCATCTCTACATCAGTGGAGAGGGGGAACGGGAGAAACATGTGAAAAGGAAGCTGGCAGGCTCCGTGATGGACCGTTGCACACCCGGCTTCTGGATCATGCTCTGGGGAGGGGAGAAAGCCAGGGCTTCCCTCCCTGGTCCTGCTGCAGGGGGTAAGCAGCATGGGAGGGGATGCACAGGCACGGAGGATGAGTCCTTCGGAGGGAGGGCCATAGCCACCTGCTAGGCTCCAGGGATAAAAACCTATATGAAAAAAAAAATAAAATGTGAATATGTTTTGTATTTGTATTTATTTATTTCACCAGGAAAAGGCTCTGTTAAGCATGCTCATTTACAAGGATGTCCTGGGAAGGACAGCATACAATATTTAGAGCTGATGGTACAGGGCACAGAGATATACGAAACATAGAACAGTATTGACAAAAAGTAAGTTCACTGGGTTGCTATCTTTAGAATTATGTATAGAAATACAGGTGTACAGGATGTCACAGAATATCTGAACTAGAAGTAAGTGCAATTAGAACAGCAGCTGACAAAATTGCAGTGTGGAACTACACCATAAAATTGATAGCCAATCAGTGACAGCAGAAGTAGGCTAGCCACATGAACAGGTTTCAGTGTTTTTCGATGATCATTTTAAAGGTTCTAGGTCTAACTAGCGAGCTGAGTTTTAGAGAGGCTTGCAGCGAGTTCAATTTTGAAGGAATGAACCAATTGTAGATTTTCCTATCTGCCTGTTATGTTTTGGAACATCCACTTTTTATTCAGCAGTATATAGCTGTTTTTTTCTGAGAGGGTAGCTGCTGCTTGCTATATGAAATATTTCAGTAATACATCCTGGGAGATCTTTTAGAAATATTTTGTATGCCCAGATATACAAATGTAGTAGTCTTCTGGTAGCTCATTAGGGCCAGCCAACTGCAGCATACAAGGTACAGTGGTGGGTCCTGGGCCCTAATTCTGTATTGAACCTGAGTGCTCTGAGGTAGAGTGGATTTCATTTGGTGAGGTATGTAGTTGAACCATGACAGCAAATTAAGTCAGCATAGTCTACAGCCAGTAGGAAGGAAGCCTCGACCAGTTGATTGCGGGTGTCTTGACTCACAGTTTCTTACATAGTGCCTCTGTATGGGTGGTGAAATGGTTTGTTGTCGATTCAGACTCTAAGATATTTGTAATTTTCTACTACTTCAATGGTGTCACCTAATGAAGTAGTGATGACAGGGGCAGATAGGCATTACAGCACTTTCTTGTGTGAGGTAATAAACATGACTTTAGTTTTAGAGGCATTTAATAGCAACATAGAATGGAAAAGGCTGAGTTGTTACTTACTGAATGCCAATTGAAGGTCAGAGCAGACAGTGGTGATATTGGGCCTGGAGATATACAGGGTGGTGTCCTTCATGTAAAAGTGTAGTTTGGCATCATTGAAGGTCTCACCTAAGTCATTTATGTATAACATAAAGAGTAGTGGGCCTAATGTAGATCCCTGGGGGACACCCCTAAGGAGGGGGGTACAGACAGAGTAGAGACATTCTGCTTTTATTAGCTAAAGCCAGCCAGTTAGGTAGTTAGAGAACCATTGCAGTGAGGCAATGTTTAATCCTTTTTTTGTCAGTTTGGGATCAGTACATTGTGGTCAGCAGTGTTGAATACCTTACTGAGATCAAGAAAGATAGCTCTGGTGCTTTGTTTATGGTCAACAGCTTGTGTCCAGTTGTTAGTAACCTTGGCCAGAGCTGAGACAGTACTATGTTTAGGTTGAAAGCTAGATTGTAGGGGAGTTATCGTATTAGAATGCTGCAGGAAGTCTCTTATCTGAGCATTGGCAACTTTTTCTAAGAGATTGGCCATTCCTGGAAGAATGGGTATGGGTCTGTTGTTGCTGAGTGTACTAGGATCACCAGATTTTCGGAGGAAAAATGATATGTGCTGTTTTCCAGATTAGTGGTATATCATTATTGAAGAGTGATAAGTTGAAAAGGTGGGTTAAAGGTGCTACGAGGAGCATGAAACCAGTGTTAACGATAAAAGGGTCCAGACCATCAGAGCCTGCACTTTTGTTTTGGTGTCTAACCCTAGCAAGAGTTGTTCCACTTGTTTTTAGATAATGGGTTGAAAGATAAATGGGCTAGTAGTGGGGCTACCTGTCCTATCAGGCGCCTGTGGAGGGGTATGATATGCTGCTGCCAGGGTCCTATCGAATGCCAGCTTAGCTGAAGTGAAATGGGAGTTTGTTTCCTCCAAAAGGATTTGTTTGCCTGTTATGAGGTTACAATTGAATAAGATTTTCTGCAGATGGGTGGGGGCTGGTAAGGAGCCTTCAATAGATTTGATTAATTTCCAAAATGTTGCTGCATCATGTGCATTGTTACTCCATGAGATTAAGTAATAGCTGGCCTTAGTTGCTGTCATTTGTGTACAGCAGAAGTTTCTTCCATATTTAAAGTTTACCCAGTCAGTATCCAGCTTTGTATGCTTGGCAGTTTTAGAGAGCTGGTCTCTGTTGCACAAAGCCTCTTTCAACAACTTAGTAAACCATAGGCAGGATACATTTTTACTCAGCCCTTGACCATAGGAGCGTGCTTATTGATAGCTCCCAACATCAACCTGTTGAATATTTCGGTTGCTTCATGTACTGTAGGGGCAAGGTGAATGTTTGCCAGTTTCATGATGCCAATTCTTTCAGGTAGTTCATGACATTAAAAGTGGCAAGGCATTTTATGAGTATATATTTGGGCTAGTTTTATGGAGTTTTTATCCCACTAGAACATGAAGCTACATTATGATGACTCATGTCATTATGATAGACTGCAGGGCGATTAATTTGTGGGGCCTTTTGGTTAGGATTAGATATATTAGGTAGGTGTTAGCGGGATTATTTGGTCTAGTTGGATTCTGATATTAACTGGCCAAACCCTAGGTCATCACACAGTTTTATAGGTCATTAGATTTACTTGTGAGCCAATCTAAATTTGAGTCACTCAGTAAAAGGCATTCATTAGGGCAGGGGCTTACCAAGTTGCTTATATGTTGAAGAAGTTTGTAGCCACTCTTGGAGGTCTGTAGCACCCAATTAAATTGAAGGATTCTTTTTGTGACAGAGCTGTTTTTACCATTATACATTCAAACTTGTGACACTGAGTGGGAACTGATTGTGCCTGAAAGCTTTTGTTGCTATATAAGGCTAGACCCCAACCCCTGGTAGGTCTTTCCAGTCTCTAGAGGTTGTTAGAGGGGTGGCTACCATCTGTGAAGGCGCCAAATTGTTTAACCAGGTTTCTATAAGTAGAAAAACATCTGCTTTGATGTGCATAGCCCAAGTTTTTGCCACATCCAGGTTGTTTAGGAGACTGCACATGTTTAGCAAGAGCAATCTTGCTATCAGAGCAAGGAGGCTGCTGACTAAGGCAGCTAGAACTTTTCTGCCAGGACATTTCTGACTAGGGGGTAAGTAGACAGATACTTTATTAGAAGTATAGGGTCGGCAAGGTAAATTGGAACCTTCAGTAGGGGAAAAACAAAAACACAAGAGTGAGCGTGATAGTCTGAGTTGGGGGAAAGGAACTGATAATCATCTGCAGTTAGCTGGGTCAGGAGGAGAGCTGTAAACTGGAGAGTGTAGCTTAGGCAGAAGTGAAGCAGGTGTCTACATTTGGACTTTCCTGTAGTTAGCTTTTGGCCAGAGAGCAATCTTGTTATCAGAGTAAGGAGGCAGCTGACTAAGGCAGCTACAACTTTTCTGCTAGAGCATTTCTGACTAGGGGTAAGTAGACAGACACTTTATTGGAAGTGTAGGGTCTGCAAGGTAAATTGGGACCTTCAATTAGGGTAAAAAAAAAACACAAGAGTGAGTGTGCTAGTCTGAGTTGGGGGAAAGGAACCAATAATCATCTTTCCAATTAGCTGGGTCAGGAGGAGAGCTGTAAATTGGGGCGTGTGGCTTAGGCAGAAGTAAAGGAGGTGCATTTAGACTCCCTGTGGTTAGCATTTGGCCAGACAGCAATCTTGCTATCAGAGCAAGGGTAACACTGAAGCACTCCAGGCACTCAGCACGCGATCTGTTTGCTTACATGAACTATCAATCAGTCAATCAATCAATCAATCTTTATTTATTTAAGGCGCCTTTCTTAAACCAAGGCCCCTTTACAAATGACATAAAACAATAAATATTTGAAACAGGATTTAAACAAGATTAAGATTAAATAATTAATTAACTATGATACTTCCTTGCGCATGCGCTGCATCTGAAAGTGGGATCCAAGCTGAGGGCTGAATATAATTCAGTGGAGAGTGCCCTGAGTTCTTCAGTATTGGCTATTAATTTGATATTATAAAGAAAGCTGTGGCTGCATCCGAAAGTTGGATCCAAGTTACACTAACACACACTAACATTAAAATGGGGATGGGGTGTGACGTAGACAGACAGTTCTGAGTGCTGTATCATTTCTTTTTAATATAAAATGTATTACAGAATGTCTCTGATGAAAAATCAAATGATCTAGGAATGACCTCACTCATCCCCCCTCCCAGATTTCAGCTGACAGATGCAGGCCAAGAGAAATGCTGACAGCATGTATCACACACACTCAGATTTTAGAGACAGTGTGTTACATGGAAGACTTCAATCAAGGATCCTTTTTCTGTGAGTTAATTACAGAATTGTTTAAGTTAACTTTGTTAAGAGTGAAATCATAAAAAAGGTTTATGATGTTGAAAAGAAAACACAGTTATTACACAGAGGTGAGAGGTTGTAAATGCTCATATGAAGCCTGTGTGAGGAGGATGCAGCATGAATCAAAAGAGGTGTCATTGAAATTGAGTTATGCTAAGGTTGCAGAATTAATACTTTGAAATGACATCCTGTGGTTGTATAGAAATATATATTTTTTAGATATTTTGACAGGGAGGAGCTAGATGACCTCATGCAAAAGAGGTGGGCAAAACCAGCTTTTAAAGATTATTCTGTTTCACTACAGACACACTTTTATCTGTCACTGACCAAGAAAACATCTGAGCACTGAAAATAGTTATTTAGAAAGCTAGACAAAATCTAAATGTTGTTGTAGGAATTATGCTGTTTTAAACCTTGTTTTGTTTAAAGATATGTATGTCCTGTGATATAAGAGTTCTGTATTGTATGTTTGACATATTATCATATATTTTAGTAAAAACTCTAATTTTAGAGCATACCTGGTCTGTCTTTGAATTGCTTTCTTTTGCTAAGAAATATTTATGGTTATAGCAGATAGCAGACTTAAGCTTGTATGGTGGTACCAAACTGGAAAGAGAAGCGTTTTAAATCTGAGGTCTTTATTAAAGTTTTAAGGGTTCATCTTTGAATACCTGGTTAGGAGTCCATAGGCAAAGATATCTGGCCCCCTGAAGACAGCTATATCTGAGCCTGTGCATTGGGTATGCTAGCAAGAGGTTAACAGTTTGAATCTCTCCAGAACTTGAGACCAAAGGCTGATCTGAACTCACAAAACATACATGAGGGTTACCGTGTTCTGTTCACTGTTCACAAGACTGTGCCCAGAGGTTGGCACTTTGGGAGTAGAGGGCCTGACCTGCTGAGTGAATCTGTGACAGGGATCACTTCATCTGAACACCATACACAAAAATGGGGATGGGTGTGTGTGTGGGGGCAGAACCCCCCCAATAAACATTTGAAAATATATTGTATTGCCCAGAAAATTATTGTAAATAAATCACAATTCATCTGAATGGGGACGGGGTGTGTGTTAGTTGCTTCATGCTTTCAGCTGTGGCAGTACGTGCCATGCTTTTGGTGGGTGCACTCTGTCCCCCACACCCCATGGGAAAAAACAAATTCAACAGAATACAGCAACATGCTGTACACCCACTGGGAAGTGTTAAGCTGTGTCGTTAAGCATGATAATGTCCAGAAATCGGTAATAATAGCAGTAATGCCAGGTGCTCAGAGTACAACTAGATACATCTTAACACTTCCTAATGTTGCTGTATTCAGTTGAATTTGTTTTTTCCCAGGGGAGTGGAGCATCCCCACTGAAAGCATGGTATGTACTGGCTTATACCTAGCTGTACTCCAAGCACCTGGAATTGCTGCTATTATTACCTATTTCTGGACACTATAGTTGAATTTGTATTTTCCTTGGGGGGGGTGGTGGTGTAGTGTATTTGTTTACTGGGGGGCTCTGCCCCCCCACACACCATATCCCTGGTTTATTTATAATGGTTTTATTTCTTTTAGAGATGTGCCTAACCTTTATAAACATGTGCAATAAAGTGTATTCTTCTTTTGCAATTATGGTTAGAGTGTACTTATTGCTGAATCCCATTTCAAAACATTTCAGTGCTCAGTGGTAACCTTTTAAATATTGTGCAATAAAATGCAGTATTGAAATATTTTTAGGCTTAAACTTGCATTTGCAGCTGCCTGACCTTAGTGGGGCTATAGGATAGTGGGAAGTTAGGACGATGGCATTCACGTAAGTACTGTAATTCTTGAAAGCATGTCTCACATTGCTGGTGTGCCCGGAGTACTTCAGTATTGCCCAGAGCAAGAAGGCAGCTGACTAAGGCAGCTAGAAATTTTCTGCAAGGACATTTCTGACTAGGGGTAAGTAGACAGATAACTTATTAGAAGTGTAGGGTCGGCAAGGTAAATTGGAGCCTTCAGTTATGGTAAAAATAAAAACTCAAGAATCAGTGTGCTGGTTTGAGTTGGGGGAAGGGAACTGATAATCATTGGACACAGAGGCCTCCATGCCCATCCCCTAATCCTGCCCCAGTGGAAGAATACACCACATGTGATCTTTTTGGGTTCAAAAGCTGCAGCATAACTTTACTCAAACTTAACTTTCCGATCACAGGCATATCATCTTACTTGTTCATATTTGCATCATTTACATTTCAGTTACTTACATAACATTTACATTACATTTACACTTTTCAGCATTTCATTGGAAACCATAATTCATCCTTTACCCTTTATCTGGCCACTGGGGGTCTTCGATCCTGGACCTAGATGCAATTCACCCCCTCACTCCTGGAGGGGGGTCCTGGCCTCCTGGAGGGCCCCTTCCAAGTGAGCCGCACGTGAAGAGGCAGATGAGCTTCCTCCAATCACACCCCACCCTGCCCACTCCTGACAGGGTGGAGACACCCCCACCTTCCCCTGCCTCTCACTGGTCCTCCACCACCCAGCTTCAGACCAGAAGGGAATGGGGGGTGCTGCACTCATCAGGCTTCCCCGAGGCACCCCTAACCACCATCATCACCTGTCCACTGGGTACATTTGTGCGTGACATTCACCAATAAAGCAAACCCATCTCCAATGCCTTGACACCCTCACCAACTGGCTATGGCCCCAGGGACCCAAAAAGGGGTGGGTATAACAGATGCAGCAAATTGTGGGCAAGTCTGGTCCAGGAGTGCAGCTTCAGAGGCCAGGGCTGGGCCATGTGAAGACTTTTTTAAAACCTTAGAGCCCACCCCTCTCCTCCCCACTCCACCAATCCCCTTCCTAGACTATCCGCCTAATAACCAGTCGACAAAGCCACTGGCTCCAACCCCCTCCTTCCTAAGCTGTGTCATCTACTGGCCCAGCACCAGCTGTTTTGCGCCCTTATGAATGGAGGGCTTCCAGCAGGGGCCATGGTGGTGGGAGGAGACCCCGTTCCAATTCCTCTTCCCCCTTTAGCTGGGGGAAGTTCCCTTGGACATGGAGGTCTCTGTGCCTGCCCCCTAATCCTGCATCTTTGGAAGAATACACCACACACCATTTGTTTGGGTTCAAAGGCTGCAGCTCAACTTTACTCAAACTTAACTTTCAGATCACAGGCATATCATCATACTTGTTCATATTTGCATCATTTACATTTCAATTATTTACATAACATTTACATTATATTTACACTTTTCAGCATTTAATTGAAAACCATAATCCATCCTTCACCCTTTATCTGGTCACTGGGGGCCTTGGATCCCAGCCCAGATGCCATTCACCCCCCCACACCTGGGGGGATGTCCTGGTCTCCTGGAGGGCCCCTTCCACCTCATTCACATGTGAAGAGGCGGATGAGCGTCTGCCAATCACCCCCCACCCTGCCTGCCCCTGACAGGGTGGAGACCCCCTCCACCTCCCTGTGCCTCTCTGATCTTCTGCTGCACATCTTTGGACCAGGAGGGAATGGGGTGGGGTACTGCACTCATCAGGCCTCTCAAATGCACCCCTACTCACCACAGGGGGAGCACAGCAAAACATTGCCTATGCTCCCCCCCACCACACACCTGCTTTGCCTTTAGGAACAGTGGTGTTTTTCCAGATAAATTATGGTTTCCAGCATATTTTGACTCAATAAGTTAAACAAATCTGACCCCAAGTCTGATAAGTGGACCCTGTCAGTGTGGAAGAGACCAGGACAGGACATCTCTGTCTCCTTGTGAGCAGTTGTCAGGCTGCCCATCCAACAGACAAACCTGCCCAATTCCTTTTTTCAATTTAATCCTTGCCCAGTCAACGGCCTTGGGCTCATGGGCATGGCGCCAAACCAGGCATAGCAGCACATCTAACCACACCAGCCAACACCTGGGCAGCACTGTCCACAGGGTAACCCGGTCCTGCTTAATCTACAGGATGAGCTCCACCATGGTCTGTGTCCCTAAATTATTACCCTCCAAATGCTTGACTAAAATATCAAGTATGCCAAATTCCTTTTTATTCAGGTGGATGCAAGGCATGAGTTGCTCCCATTTCATGCCCCACACCCTGAACCACTGGACAGTGACCTCCTCCTTTGGTATCCCTAGATTTGTCCTGTATGGCCTTGCTTCTACCCTCTTCTGGGCCCAAAACATTTAGGAGGATCCCACTATTCACACCCACATCCAGTACCTCAATCCTAATAGCATATGGGGAAAGGAAGAGAACAGAGGTTAGTGTTGCACCTGTAGTGGCCTGACATAACCCTGAAACATGCTGGACCGCCATTTCTCGATTTTTTCAATATCTTCCTCAGCCAGGCTCAGGCTGGTGACCATTCTGTCGGCACTGATCTTAAATGAGTGTGTCCCAAACTGCTGTGGATTGAGGCCACAAGCGTCAAGCCCTATCCTCAGCACCTGAATGAACTGGTACCACAGTAATGGCACTCCATCAGCATGAATCAGTAGCTAACCATCCCTAGGTGGCTGGACAGCAAGAAATTCTGCCACTGCCCTGATGGGGCAGATGCTGGCACATGTCATCATCCTAAGGATGACTTGCTGCCCCCTGCCCCATTGGTCTGTATTCGATCTCTAGAGCCATGTGGTCATCTTACCCTCCTGGAATTCTAAATCCTCCCTCCTGAGCCCCCCCGCACAGTCTGTCTTGCTGGTGGTCACTAATTCACCAATTCCGAAGGCCGCAAAGAAAGCCAAGCAGGAGGCATCCCAGAAAAGCTTACACTCATACCCATTGCTGGTGCAGCTGTCCAATGCACTCACCAGTGCCCTTAGCTCTTGGAGTGAAATAGGCCTCCTGCATTACCCACTGGTGGGGCCTGATGTGCCCAGCCTTCCATAAATTTCTTGCTGGGTCACGTCACTGGGCCCCAGCAGTTTATTAAAGAATGTGATCCCTGCTAGCATCATCTCCGCCGTTGACCTCGACACCCCATCCTCCATTAATTTCCATAAAAAACCTAGGATGTTACCTGATGACCCTGACCAGGGTTCCTCTATCTCCCGGGCCCCACAGAAATCTGAGAATTGGGACACTCCCAGCTGCAAGCACCCCAAGTTCTGGGGGCCACCGACCTCGATATTACCTGCCAGACCTCACCCAGCTGTCGTCCCACACCCAGGTGGGGAGGGCCAGAGGGTCTATCTTGGCCTCAAGTGCCAGCATCTGGAATTTGCTCCACTGAAAATGAGAAAGTGCATCAGCGATTTGGTTATCCACCCTTGGAATATGTCTGGCCCTAAAAATGATATTGAGCTTCAAACAATGCAGTATGACCCTCCACAACAAGCCGCAAACCCTTTTGTAGCTCGCAGACTGTTTATTTATAACCTGCACTACCCCAGAGGACATGGCATGAAACTGGTGTGTGGCCGCTAAGGGGAAATGTCAGGAAGTTCTTTTTTACAGAGATGGTGGTGGATGCATGAAATAGCCTGCCCCAGGAAGTGGTGGTCGCACATACGGTGACAGGCTTCAAACATGCATGGGACAGGAATAAAGGAATATTAGAGATAGGAAGAAAAAGTTAAAGTTAATGACCACATAGAGTCACTGGTCGCTTCGTCAGGTAGCATAAAGAGACAGACTGGATGGGTATGATGGCCCTTTTCTGCTGACAGTATCTATGCATCTGTGTATCTATGTTGTTGGACCAAAAAAAAAACACTTATTCTGCAGTCTACTGCCCCATACTTTCAGGGTAACCACAATGGGAAAAAATTCCAAGAAGGTCAAGTTCTTGGTCAGGCCCATGTCATGCCATGCTTGCACCCAGGTGGCAGCACACCATTTGCCCTGGCAATAAATACCAAATCCCAGACCACCTGCTGCATCTGTAAAGAACTTCAGCTCTTGGTTGGTGGTGGCTGGTACCTGCCACAGGGCCACCCCACTGAAATTCATTAAAAGATCCACCCAGTTCCCCAAGTTGGATCTCATGCCCTTGTGAACCTGGATAAAGCAGTATGGTGAGCGATTCTCAGTTATAGCCTTGACCAGCTGCCTGCATAAGGGACACCCCATGGGGATGATCTAGCATTATTGACACATCCTTGTGTACCTACTTCTTCCCCTTTCTCTGCAAATGACCACTTTTACCTTAACTGCTCTGCTCTATTTCCTGCCTCCTTCTCTGATCCTTCTTTCACCTTACCCCTCTCACCCTCCACCTTCTTTCCACTGTTTATCTTCACTTACCTGAACTTTTGTTCACCCAAATCTACCTATACCTGTTTGACAAAGCACCTTGGTCTGCCTCCTTTTATTAGGTTATTTTTGATTTCCTACCGATTCATAGTTTTAATTTTAGTTACAATGTTAATGTCATATTGTCATTTTAAATACTTTCTTGTCAAAATGTTATGTAATACCATCCATTGTATGTCTGTCACCCTTCCCACTGATGTGGAACCTTTGTAAAAGAGCTATTATGTGCTCAAAGGTATTGTAATCCGAGAATGAATAAATAAAAAAAATAAAAAATTCAGGTGCCTGTGCAGCTCCTGTAGCCATCACAACATAACCTTCTTGTCCCCCCCAACCTCCCTTGCCAGCTGCACTAGCTTCTGCACCTTGTCCACCGGCAACTTGGAAACCCCAGCTACAGAGTCCGGTTTAATGTCTAGGAATGTGATTTTGGTGCATGGGCCCTAAGTTTTATCCATGGCGAGTGGCACACTGAATTCCCAGGTGATGTCCATGAAACCATTGATTGCCCTGCTGCAAATGTCTTCATTCTCTGGCCCAATGAAAAGGAAGTTGTCCAAGTAGTGGATGGTGGACTCTACCCCCACCTTGGTGCATACCACCTAGTTCAGGAAGGTGCTGAACTTCTCAAAAATGGAACATAAAATAGAATAACCCATTGGCACACACCTGTCTATGAAATATTGGTCCTGTACTTTCATGCCCAGCAGGCGGAAATCTTCTGGGTATATGGGGATGAGACGAAACACTGAATCTGTGTCCACCTTCACCATTAGCGCTCCCTTCCCACATTCCTGCACCCATCATTCCACCACATCAAAGAATATGTAAGATACTGTGGCAAGCTCGGGATCTGTCTGGTCATTGACTGAATCCCCCATGGGAAGGAGAGGTTATGAATGAGGTGGAATTCACCTGTTTTTTTTTGTGGTACTAAGCCCAGGGGGGAGGCCTGCAGGTTTTCCAGAGGAGGCATGAGGAATGAACCCACTACCTGCTCCAGGCCCACCTCCTCCTGAATTTTGTTACCCAAAATCTTGGGCCTGTCCATGGCCAATTTCTGGTTGCTCACTTCCTGAGCAACTCAGGGGCCAATTTAGGGGATCTGAAACCATAACTAAAACCTTCAAACAATTCCAGTGCCACGGCTCTGTTTGAGTACTTGTTTAACCAGGGGAGTTGGGTCAATACCTTAATTGATGTGATAGCCCTTCACAGCCCTGTGTGAGGCAGTGTCACTCCTAATGCTGCCGTCCTCACTTTTCTTCTCACACTTGAACAAAGGGTGGTGTCCCCTCACATGTTATATGTATGTCTGTATTTGCAGCTGCCTCAAAAAGGGTAGGATCCCTTGCTGAATTTTCAGCAACTACCTTCCCCTTTTGAAATCTCCCCTCCTTTGCTCTTCCCCCCAGTGGTGGATGCCATAACTGGCAGTCTGCTCTTGGTACACTGCCCAAGAAAGGAGTGATTTGGGCACATCTTCTCTAAGTACAAAAATGTCTGCATTCCGCCCCACTTAATTGAAGGGTCCAAAGCCATTTTTTTCTTGAATTTCTCATCATAGATAAGCTGTGCATCACCCGCAAATGAATGGTATGCCTTCAAAATGTGATCTTGGTATTTGATTAGACCTAGCACCTCCTCTGGTTTCTTTTCCAGCACAGTTGTTGACAGTATATTAAACGATGCAATCCAGATCATGTCCCTTTTTGTCCCGCTTTCCTTTCTTCCCTTCATTCTGTTTGTTTGCTTCTCTGAGCTCTTCCTCCCCATATAACAAGGAGAAGATGCCTGTATATTCCTTTTTCCAGAACTTTTCCTTTAGGGATTGGGGCACGTGGGCCACCAGTGATGCCAGGTCACATGACAAAGTTCCTGCCCTCAGTTCCTCAACTTCCGTCATGAGGAGCTTCACCATGGCTGCCAAGTCCTCACTCAGCTCTCCGGTCACCGAGGCGGCCAGCTTGGCACCAATGGATGGTGATGACATGCTCATGACTCCTAGGGCCTGGACCATTGAGGTGCCACCACCCTGAGCAGGAAATTCCTGCCCCTGGCTGGCCTCTGCACTCCCAACTTCTTAAGGTATGACCCCTGGGTCCACTGGGGTGGGAGGGGCCCCGGCCGGGGCAGCCCTGTCTCTTCAATACTGCCTTTTTCTCTGACCCATACCTCTGTGCTTGGAGGCAGTCTGCCAGGTTGCTTAGCATATGGGCTGGATAGTGGCCCAAGCATGTTGGTAAACATGCCCCGGAGTATTGCCATATTTTTTGTTACCCTATCCACCCATCCTACAGCTCCCTATCCCATTGCGGAGTGTCCATGAGCAATCTGTCCTCCTCCACTCTGACCTCCTCTGGACCAGGATCACCACCGCCCTGCTGCCAACACAGTCCTGACTGACCTATCCCGGTGAGGATGGACTGGTGTCTAACCTCCTCCTCACCCCCAAACAACAACTCAGATTAGGCAAAGTACTCACCAACCAACTCTGCTGTGTCTGGCTCCTCTACAAACTGCTTGGGGGACCCATCCAAGGCTTTGGCACTCCTCTTCCTTGATGCTATATTGAGCTGGACCCAGTATGTGGCAGAAGGCTCAGGCAGGGTAGGGCTGGAGTGCTGCAAGCCCTAGGATGACCAACAGGTCTGCATACATGGGGAGCACAGGATGCTGCACTGGCCACCTGTCCAGCTCTCTTGGGAGCTGGGAGAGCACTTGGGGTGGAGGTGCCAGCAGGAGCCATGTGAGAGCCCCCCCTTCCCACCACACCAGCAGAAGGCTGCCGTGCTGCCACATAGGCATGCTCAGCCCCCACCGGTAAAGAAAGAGGAAGGCAAATGGCTCTGCTTGGACTTGCCTGGCCACCCTTTCCCTGAGAATGCTGGCCAGTGCCATCCCTGCTAGCTCCAGCCTCCATGGAACCCCTGGTGGACTGGCTCACTGCTGTGCCAGAGGCCCCCATGGAGCACTTGCTTCAGCCACACAGTGCCATTAACCTTGGCTAGAGCTCTGGCCCTTTGCAGAAACTCTTCCAAACCAGCGGCGGATGCAACAGCCATGCTGAGCTGGGGTGGGGTGGGTGGGCAGGGTGTGAAACAAAACCAGAGGGAAACAACTGAGGAAAGCAGCAAACCCAAGGAATGGGTGGAGCACAGCCTCAGGCTGTAGCAAAGAAAGTTAGCTTCCGGGATTGGGAAACGGCCACCATGTGGGGGGGGGGGATGGGGAAAAAACATAGTGGGTGGTAGCAAGATGCTGAAATCAAGGGAAATGCCCGATAAGCGGAGTGATCACAAAAGGCAGAGCATCAGGGTAAAGGTTTGGTGCCAAGCCAAGTCTCCGCAGTGAACTCGGATACATAAACAACGTGCTTCACAAATCTCAGTGCATGTTCACAAAGCCAACTGTGAAGAGCAGCATGGTCAATATGGTGACCGCAGTAAATCTTCTAAATGCAGCAAGTCACAGGCAAGTGCAGTTAGGTAATGCAGCTTCAGAGGCCGTATCAAGTGGGGACCTTTTAACCCCTTAGAGCCCGTCCTGCTCCTGCTCTCTCTGCCAATCTCCTTCCCAGACTGCCTGCCTGATGACCAATCGACAGAGCCACTGGCTCCAACCCCTCCCTCCTAAGCCGTGTCACCCGCCAGCCTGGCATTGGCTGTTTCATGCCCTTAGGGAGGAAGGCTTCCCACAGGGGTCACAGTAGTGGGAGGGGACCATATGCCAATTCCTCTTCCCCGTTTAGCTGGGGGAAGCCACCTCTTTGCAGTTATATGGATCAGGAGGAGATCTGGAAATTGGGGTGTGCAGCTTAGACAGAAGTGAAGCAGGTGTTCGCATTTAGACATCCCTGTAGTTACTGTTAGGCCAGAGAGCAATCTTGTGCTCCTTTTCCAGCACAGTCATTGACAGTATATTAAATGATGTGGTCTACGTCAACATACCCCCCCCTTCACCTTGTTCACCTTTTTGTCCACCTTTCCTTTCTTCCCTTTATTCTCTTTGTCTGCTTCTTTGAGCTCTTCCTCCCTATATAACAAGGAAAAGATGTCTATATATTCCTTTTTCCAGATTTTTTCTTTTAGGGACTGGGGACAAGGGCCCCAGCTACCTTGGGTCACATGATGATGTTCTTGCCCTCAGTTCCTTAACTTCCACCATGAGTAGCTTCACCATGGCTGCCAAGTCCTTGCATGGCTCTTCAGCTGCTGAGGCAGCCAGCTCAGCACCAATGGATGGGGATGATGTACTCGTGACCCATGGGACCTAGACAATTGAGGTGCCGCCCCCCCAGAGCTCGTAATTACTGCCCCTGACCGGCTCCTGCAATCCCAGCTTCTTGAGGTGGGACCCCCGGGTCTGCCGAGGTGGGCTTGGCCCCTGCCAGGGCAGCCCCCACCTGTACAATCATGCTTTTTTCTGTGACCCAGACAGGTAGCAGTCTGTCAGGTTGCTTAACACATAGGCTGGATACTGCTCTGAGCATGTTGGTAAACTTGCCTTGGAGTATTGCCATATTTTTTTTACTCTGTCCACTCATCCTACCAACTCCTTACCCCATTGCAGAGTGTCTGCGAGCAATCTGTTCTCCTCCACTCTGACCTCTTCTGGACCAGGATCACCCCTGCCCCCCACCAAAACACTCCTGACTGACTGTCTAACCTCCTCCTCCTCACCCCCAAACAATAGCCTAGAAAGAGAATAGACAGAGTACTCACCAACCAACTCTGCTGTGTCTGGCTCCTCTGCAAACCACTTGGGGTATCACTCCAAGGCTTTGTCACTCTTCTTCCTTGATGCTACTTCAAGCTGGACCCAGTGGGTGGTAGAAGGCTCAGGGAGGGTAGGGGTCGGGGTGCTGCAAGCCCTAGGAAAACCAGCAGGTCTGGTGGCATGGGGAGCCAAGGATGCTGCACTGACCACCTATTCATCTCCCTCAGGAGCCAAGAGAGCAC
This sequence comes from Neoceratodus forsteri, assembly GCA_016271365.2. NCBI lineage: Eukaryota > Metazoa > Chordata > Ceratodontiformes > Ceratodontidae > Neoceratodus > Neoceratodus forsteri. The sequence continues at coordinate 1,690,457,574 of CM057450.1, forward strand.
CTGGGGTGGAGATGCCAGAAGGAGCCATGTGAGAACCCCGCTCCCCGCCCTACCAGCAGCAGGCAGCCGTGGTGCTGCACAGGTATACTCAGCCCCCACTGGTGAAAAAGAAGGGAGGCAAATGCTCTGCTTGGACTTGGCCTGGTCACTCTTATCCAGGGAATGCTGGCCAGTGCCATCCCTGCTTGCTCCAGCCTCCATGAAGCCCCTGGTGGACTGTCTCACTGCCGTGCCAGAGACCCCCCATAGAGCACTTGCTCCAGCTACGCAGTGCCATTATTCTTGGCTAGAGCCCTGGCCCTTTGCAGGAGCTCTTCCAAACTGGCAGCAGATACCACAGACATGCTGAGCTGGGGGAGGAGGGAACAAATCTGGAGGAAAACAACTGAGGAAAGCAGCAAACCCAAGGGTGGGGTGGTGCAGAGCCTCCAGCTGCAGCAAAGAAAGGTATATTCCAGGGTCAGGAACTCCATCACAAGGGGGTGAGAGAAAAAAAACACAACACCACAGGTGGTAGCAGGATGCTGAAACCAAGGGAAATGCCCAATAAGCAGAGCGCTCACAAAAGGTAGAGGAGCAGAGTAAAAGTCTGGCACCAAGCCAAGTCTCCACAGCAATTGCAAACTCAGATACAAAAACAGGTGCTCCTCAAACGTCAACACGTGTGCACAAAGCCAACTGCGAGGGGCCATGTGGTCAATATGGCGACCACTGAAGATCTTCCAAATGCAGTAAGTTGTGAGCGAGTCCGGTTAGAGAGCACAGCTTCAAAGGTGGGGCCAGGCCAGGTGGGGAACTTTAACCCTTAGAGTGCACCCCACTCCTGCCTGCTCTGCCAATCCTCCCTTCGGACCACCCACCCACCCACCCAATAACCAGTTGGACAGAGCGACTGGCTCCAACCCATCCTCCTGAGCTGCATCACCTGCCAGCCTGGTGCCAGCCATTTCATGGTCTTAGGCAGAGAGGGTTTCCTGCAGGGGCTGCAGTGGCAGGAAGAGACCCTGAGTCAATTTCTCCTCCCCCTTTAGGTGGAGGAGGTCCCATCTTTGCAGTTAGCTGGGTCAGGAGGAGAGCTGTAAATTAGGATGTGAGGCTTAGGCAGAAGTGAAGCCGGTGTCTGCATTTAGAGTTCCCTGTAGTTAGCTTTTGACCAGAGAGCAATCTTGCTATCCTCAATCGGCAGTCAATCTGGGGCACTGCCTGGGAATCAGGAAGTGGGCAGGGGCTTTCTTAACACTAGGCCATTATGTGGCCCCCCACACACATAGGACCAATGTGCAAAGGACATCGGAGTCTGCCCACCAGTGTCAGCCCAACTAAGTACCTGGCGGCCAGACACTCTGAACCTCAGCAGCGAGTGAGTGGATCAGAGAAGGAGCAGAATAGGCATTCGGCATCAGCAAGCATCCAAGGAGGAAGCCAGGAAGCAGGAGGTCTACCTGACAATGAAGATAAGAGTCCTGTTCAGGGAGTGAGGAAAGACAGGGCTAGATTAAAATTGGGAACAGCTGAAATGCCTTGTCTAGGGTAGGGGTGTGAAAGGGGCTATCTAGGGTAGGGGTACACAAAGGGTTAAAAAAATGGTCTGGGGAGACACTAGCTGGACAAATATCCAGGTCTGAAGGCTAGGGGAATTATAAGGTGTGGGTGCCTCAGTAGACAAAGCAGATGGGGCTAAAGGAAGGAAGGAACACTAATACCACAGGGTATACTAGCTGAGCAGGGTAATAAGGTAAACCCTATCTAGCAGGTAAAGCTGAAGGGGATAAAGGAAGGAACACTAATACCAAGGGTATTATTAGGTAAGCAGGGTAATAGGGCAAACCCTAGCACGGGAAAAGGGACCAAGTATTTCAAGGGGAGACAGAGTAGAAAATATGCTGGGAGTGGTGCAGTGCAGTGGCTGTGGGGTAGCAGTTTTCAGTGAGATCTTCTGGAGACTGCAGTACTGCCCCATTTGCTTGCACCTCTCTGAGCTCAGGGAGGAGGTTGCTAGATTCTAGGCTGAGTTGTCTAGGATTTGGGGAGCCTCCTCCCCAACCCAGGGACCACCAAGTCTGCCACCATTGCCTCAGAGGATGCCAAGGAGGAGGCGTGGCTGAACTGTGGTGGGCTCTTTGGAGGGTGAGTGTGGTGGGTCAGAGGCAAATTTCCCATCTGGTTACACTACACAATTCCTACTCTGCTCTTGTGAGGCGGACTGTCCCATGGAGGCACCCATTGTAGTGACCAGGGAGCATGTGGGGATCCTCCATAGTGGGGACCCCAAGGAGGGTGGCAGAGGACCCCAGAGGAGAAGGAAGCAACTCCTGGTGGGGGACTCAGTTGTGAGATGGATAGAATTGGGAACAGGAGGGAGGGGGAGAGGGTGGTTAGGTGCCTTTCTGACACCACAGCTTGAAGGGATGTAATGCAGATCCTGAGGATCACTAAGACAGCAGGAAGGAAGGGGGAACCAGATGCCATTTTCCACTTGGGGAGTAGTGCAGAAGGAGTTCAGGGAGTTAGGGAGGGGGCTCTTAGGCAGTTAGCATGCTCAGTGGCTTTTTCTGAGGTGCTGTTGGTCTATGACAGGGAGAAGGATAGGGTACTCCATACTAGAAGCTTCAACTCGTGTTTGAAGGAGTGGTGCAGAGAGGAGGGATTTGGCTACGTTGGGGACTGTGGTCCCCCTGGAGGGATAAGGGCCTATACATAGGAAATGCCTGCATCCAGCTGGGAGGGAAGCCACAGTCCTCAGTGAATGGTTTAAATGCTACTCTGTTAAACATTTAAACTCGCCGAAGGGGGTGGCTGAAAAAAACAGGGAGGCATTAACTGTCCCTTCCCCACAGGCTGAAGTAGTCAGTAGAGAGCACCGGAAGTAATGAAGGGAGATGGAAGGGAAAGCACTGGATGTAAGGAAAGAGGGCAAAACAGAAGAAAGGGCATTGACAAGTAGGGTAGTAGCAAAATCTGGAAGGTCATGTGTGCGAATGCTCGAAGTCTGGGAAGTAGAATTCTGGACTTAGAGGCCATTATGGCAGAGGCTGACCTAGATATTGTCGCCATTACCAAGTTGTGATGCACTGAGAACCATGACTGGGATATAGCCATACCACGCTAACCTCTGTTCAGGAAGGACAGGGTGGGAAAGAAAGGAGGAGGAGTGGTGCTTTATATGAAGGAAAGCATAAAAGTGACAGAGATACAGGGAATACAGAGAGGGTCAGAGGTACTGTGGGTCACCCTAGAGATGGGGAATGGAGCCACTATTTGCACTGGTGTGATCTGCAGACCTTCAGCATTGGGGGAGTTGAATAAGGTTCTTGTAGAAGCCATCCAAAAAATGGCAAATAAAGGGGAGGTGCTGCTGGTGGGGGACTTTAATCTGCTGGATGTAGATTGGAGCATTCAAGCCGCAGCTCCAGCTATGGGCAGGGACATCCTGGACTCCCTGCAAGGGGCATTCCTTAGGCAACTTGTAAGGCAGCCCACTTGTGATGGAGCAATACTGGACCTTGTACTCACTAACAGGGACAGGGTTGCAGACATCATGTTGGGTGGCCACTTGGGGGCCAATGATCTTCAATATAAGAACTGTAGCAGAATCAAACCACACAAGGGTGAGGGTCCTAACTTTAGGAGGGTCGATTTAAAAAAAAATGGGTGAATGCTTTAGGGATGCCCTGGTGGGGGGGCGGGGGAGAACTTAAGTAGAGTGGAGAAAAAGTGGGCAAAGCTAAAAAGGGGCATTGTGAAAGCAACAAACCTCTGCATCAGGCAAGTGAGCAAAAGCAAGAGGAAAAGGAGACTGCTATGGTTCTCAAATTAGGTGGCTGGGAAGGTGAGAGCAAAAAAAGTAGAATTCAGGAGCTATAAGAAGAAACGGAGGAGAACAGAGCGATGTATCAGGAGAAAGTGGGTGAGGGAGCAGCATACCTCTCAACCTTTTTCCCCCCAAATGTGGAACATTGCTTGTCAAAATGTGGAACAAATGGGCAAAATGTGGAACACTTAATCAAATCTTTACTTAAGAAGCTCAAAACACTTAAAATGTTGCATTTATATTCAGAAAGTCTGCTATTAATTGAATAATATATTATTTGCATCATTTACTATGGATTTTTATTATAAAATGTTGACTTTGAATGTAGAACAAGTCCTCACAATGTGGAACAGGGAGCTTTGGTGAAGTAAAATGAGGAACGTTCCTCGTAATGTAGTACAGTTGAGGGGTATGGGGAACAGTAAGGAGCACGGAGGTGCAAACAGAAGAGAGAATAGCCCACACAGTAATGAAAGGGAACAAGACATTTTTCAGGCATGTGACTGATCAAAGGAAGACCAGGGGAGGGACTGTAAGGCTAAGAAAGGAAGGGGGAACGGCTGGAAGGGGACCAGGAAAAAGCAGATGTCTTGAACAAATACTTTTGTTCAGTGTTCACAGAGGAAGGCGCAGGGGAGGGGCCACAGAAAATAAACAAGTGCATCGAAGGAAGGGAGGTAGACACTAATCCTTTTTCAAAGGAGAGAGTCCTTAAGGAACTTGAAAATCTGAAAGTGGAAAAGACAGCGGGGCCAGAAGGGGTCCATCGAAGGATATTGAGGGAGCTCAGGAATGTACTGGCTGTACTCCTGTTGAACCATTCACTGGAGATGGGGATGGTTCTGGAGGACTGGAGAAGGGCAGATGTAGTCCTATTTCACAAAAGTGGTAGCAGGAAGGAGGCTAGTAATTACAGGCCAGTTAGCCTGACTTCGGTGGTGGGGAAATTAATGGAATCACTACTGAAGGAAAGAATTGTGGAATATCTTGAATCCAGTGACTTACAAGATCTGAGGCAGCATAGATTCACTTGGGGGAGGTCATGTCAAACAAATCTGTTAGACTTCTTTGACTGGGTGACCAGGGAATTGGATCGGGGGGAAGCAGTGGATGTGGCCTACCTAGATTTCAGTAAGGCCTTTGACACCATTCCACATAGGAGACTCGTAAACAATCTGAGCAGCCTAAAAGTGGGTCCAAAGGTCAGAAACTTGGTAACAAATTGGTTAGGGGCTAGGCAACAGAGGGTGGTGGTATACTCTGAGGAAGGGAGGCTGACCAGTGGGGTGCCACAGGGATCAGTACTGGGACCGGTCCTCTTTAATGTCTTTATTATCAACATTGCAGAGGGGCAAGAGGGGGAGGTCTGCCTTTTTGTGGATGACATTAATATCTGTAATAGGATAGACAATCCAGGAGGGGTGAAAACAATGAGTAGTGATCTGAGAAAGTTAAAGGAATGATTAAGGGTATGGCAGCTAGGTTTCAATGTGACAAAAGTGCAAAATCATGCACTTAGGGCACAGAAACCCAGGGGTGGAATACATAATAGGAGGAATGGTATTGACAACCACCAAACAGGAAAGAGACCAGGGGGTAATCATATCTGATGACCTAAAGGTGGCCAGGTAGTGTGACAAGGCAGTGGGGAGAGCTAGTGGGATGCTGGGGTGCATAGGGAGAGGTATCACCAGCAGAAAGAGCAAGGCAGTGTTACCTCTGTATAGATCACTGGTGAGACCTCACCTAGAATACTGTGTCCAGTTCTGGAGACCTCATCTCTGAAAGGACATAGACAGAGTGGAGGCAGTCCAGAGTTGGGCAACTAAAATGGTGCAGGGTCTGCATAAAAAGCCCTATGAGGAGAGATTGAAGGACATCAATATGTACATCCTGGAGGAAAGGAGGGAGAGTGAGATATGATGGAGACTTTCAAATACATCACGGGTATAAAGAGGGTTGAAGAGGGAAGCAGTTTTCAGAAAAAAAGATGCTCAAGAACAAAAGCTCGTGCTATGAACCTCGAGGGGGGTAGACTCAGGGTTGATGTGAGGCAGAACTTCACAGAAAGAGTTGTGGGTGCCTGAAACAGCTCCCAGAAGAGGTGGTGGTGGGGGGCGGGCAAAAAATGTATCAGGGTTCAAGAATGCATGGGATAGACATAAAGAAACCTTAGTGTTAAGGTAGGGGGGGCAGAGACTGGAAATCCAGTAGGGTCTGCAGTAATACAGAAGGTAGGGAAAAATGGGCAGACTGGGTGGGCCAAACATAGAAACATAGAGGTTGACGGGCAGATAAAGATCACAAGGCCCATCCAGTCTGCCCATTTTTTCTACCTTATGAATGTGCCACACACCTTTACACTGTCAATGACCTATCTATCCATATTCATCTGTATTGCTCCCTTATGCCTATACCATGCCTGTTTGAAGCCCTGCACTGTATTCATAGCCACCACTTCCTGAGGTAGGCTGTTCCATGCATCCACCACTCTTTCTGTGAAAAAGAATTTCCTCACATGCCCCCTTAATCGGCCTCCCTCTATTCTCATGTTGTGTTCTCTTGTCCTGCTATTTTTCTTATATTTAAACATGTTAGACTCTTTCACATTGTTAATGCCCTTAAGGTGTTTGAATGTTTCGATCATATCACCCCTCTCCCTCCTTTGCTCAAGGGTATACATATTTGTATTGTGATGTGAGTTTTGTTAATTGTAAACATCTTGACTGTATATTTATGGTCCCCGGGTCATACATGAAAACGGGCCTTTGGCTCATTGTACTTACCCGGTAAACAAATGTTTAAAATAAATAAAAATAAATATTGAGCTCCGTTAATCTGTCCTTATATGTCTTCTGATGCAGTCCCTGCGCCATTTTGGTTGCTCTTCTCTGGACTGCCTCAATTTGGTTAATGTCCTTGTGAAGGTGTGGCCTCCAGTACTGCATGCAGTACTCCAGATGGGGCCTAACCAGTGTCTTGTAGAGAGGGATTATTAACTCCCTCTTACGACTTGTGATACCCCTACTAATACACCCTAACATCCCCCTAGCCTTACCTACTGCTTTAAGAGGCCTGCTTGGATGATTTCAGGTCATCGGTGATTATGGCACCCAAATCTCTTTCTTCTTTTGTGACTGCCAGCAACTCCCCTCCCAGCCTATAGGTGGCTTCAGGGTTTCTCTTCCCTATGTGCATGATCTTGCACTTCTTTGCATTAAATCCCAGTTGCCACTCTTCTGACCATTTTGCTAGTTTATCCAGATCTCTTCGCATTCTACCCACCCCATCTGGATCATCTACTCTGTTGCAGATCTTGGTGTCATCTGCAAACAGACAAGCTTTACCCGCTAGTCCATCTGCAATGTCACTAATGAAGAAATTGAAGAGGACTGGCCCCAGGACTGATCTCTGAGGTACCCTACTTGTGACTTGCATCTCTTCTGACTGTATACCATTTACCACCACTCTCTGTTTTCTGTCCGTCAACCAGTTTGTCACCCAGTTGACCAACTTCTGACCCACCCCGAGCCTACCCAGCTTATTTATCAATCTTCTATGTGGAACAGTGTCGAAAGCTTTGCTGAAGTCAAGGTAGGCAACATCAATTGCTCCCCTTGGTCCACCACTATGGTTAACCTCAGAGAAATCTATGAGATTAGTTTGACAGGACCTTCCTTTTGTAAAACCATGCTGTCTTGGATCCTGTGCCCCTATGGATTCCAGGTGTTGCACTATCCTTTCCTTCTTGCCCACTACTGAGGTAAGACTGACTGGTCTGTAGTTCCCTGCCTCCTTCCTGCTACCATTCTTCTGGAGCGGCATCACATGAGCCCTTCTTCAGTCTTCTGGGACCAAATGGTCCTTCTCTGCCATCAAATTCTATGCTTCTTTCTTAGTGACATTATTTCAAATCCTTTAAGAGAGGCAAATTCTCTGTGGGAGGGTACCTGGGGGAAGGGACCTGGACTTACCTCTACATTACCTGAACATAATAATAGGATAAGAATAATACATTTGGACATATGGATAGCGGTATATGTAGAGGTCTGACAGTAGGATTCTATCTTGATGTTATGATTGGATATAACGATAGAGGCAGCAAAGGGTGACTTCTTAGAGTAAGTGCTGAGTGCTATGAGGATTGCCCTCAACATACGTTAACTTAGCAATCAGGTCTGTGATACTGTGGTTTCCTAGAGAGCTAGGGGCTTCTGTGAGGTACTGGTATGATAATGTAGTAGACATATGGTTGGTGTAGTCAGGGGGTATTGATAGGCAGCTGAGGAGTTAGCACTGTTAGCAACTATGTTGTATAGCAGACTAAGGTGGTTAAAACAGCAATAGAGTGCGTCAGGTTGTCTCTCTCTATATGCAGATAAATGAAAAACACATCTGATCAGAAGCAGTAGTGTCAAATACAATAGCACAGTACAACCAGGGAGGAGAAAGTAACACTGATGTTTGCAAATAATAGGTATGCTATGCTAGATTTACAGGGACCATGCAGAGAAGAGCAATATATTGATTGCTACCGAAAAACAGCAGTAGACAGTTAGTGGGTTAGTTCTGTCTATGTTCAGAAAGCTGTGTCCACATCAGGTCAGAAAGCAGTAGTATCCATTACACTAGCATGGTACACTAAGGGGAACGCAGGTCAACTGGCATTAGCAGGTACAATATACTACACTTACAGACACAATGCAGGGAATGGCATTATACTAGCTACTATTTAAAACAGTAATAATCATATTTGGTTGGTTCTCTCTGTGTATAGGTAAATTACAAGCCCACTAGATCAGCAGTAGTTGCATCAGATACTCAATCACAGCACAACTGGGAGGGATAAAGGTACACTGGATTTAGGAGGTGCGAGCATATGCTAGGCTAGACTTCGTCATTGCACAGAGAGTGGAATAGCAGTTTATGACTATTATGGGTGGGACACAGCGTTATTGTAATCCTGTGTGTACTGACGTTAAATAGTTAACTTTCTGGTTCAGTACAGTACCTGTTCACTTCACTTAACCAGGATGTTTAGATTTTATTGTCCTGGTATGTTAGTGTCTGTGTGTCCTGATTCCCTATAGCACCTCACAACTTCAGCTATAATTCATGCAGGATGACTATTGTGTTATCATAATGTCCATGGGCAGTGTCTCCAGCCATTGGCTGTTGATATGGCTGACGCCCACAGTAGACCCCTTATTCTGTGGCCCTTACACATCAGCCCACTACATGGAGGCTCATCTGTGGTAGTCAGCCAATATTTGAGGAGAAGGTGAAGCTCCACCTGCTCAGAGGTGATTGACAGCTTGGTGGGGCTTGGTGTGAGCTGGGGACCCTTTCAAAGTTCTGTTTGGCAGGCTCTCAGGTCCTCAATGCAGCGATTGGTGGTGGGAGGTAGCAACAATCCTTTCACTCAACTGCTTGCTGGAGTTCTGGTAATCTCCCAAAATGGAGCTGAAGTCTCTTTGTTGGTCAGAGTCTGGGTTTTAATTTTTAAAAAGTTCAAGGATGCCACTCCGGTGAGGACTCCACCTGCTCGGAGATGATTGGCAGCTTGGGGGTTTGGTGTGGGCTTTGGACCCCTTCAAGGTTCTGTGTGGCGGGCTGCCAGATCCTCAATGCGATGATCCGTGGGGGGAGGTAGTTCCAGTGAGCCCCCCAAATAGACCTGAAGTCTTTTTGCATGCCGTAGTCCAGGTTGTAATTTTTAAAAAGTTCAAGGATGCTCCACCTGCTCAGAGGCGATTGATGGTTTGGGGGGCTTGTTTGTTATTTGTAATTTAAAAGTTTTTTTTACAATTTCACAACATTAAGATTCCTTTTTGCATTGTATTAATTATCTTCTTACAGTCATTCTTTATCTTTTTTCTTCCCCTTGGTCCATCTCTCCCCTATTTTCCTTTCCCTCTACCTTCACTGTGTTTCTCTATTTTCCTTTGATTATTACTTTTTTGGTTTTTCTCCTATAATCCTTGTGTTCCCCTTCCTCCCCTTCCCTCTGTTCCCCCTCCTTTTTCCTGTTCTCCTTTCCATTCCCCACTTACAACATTACCCCCACACTGTCCTCCCCATCCTAACTTTTAATCTTCCCAACCTACCTACCCCTCTAATCCACTTTTCCTTCCCCGACCTCCCCCACTCACCTTAATTATCCTCTTATTTTAATACTCCATTACAAATTTTTTTGGTATAATATTTTTATTAAGTTTTGCACATATAACACATCAGCTCATCCACAAATATTGCCATCACTAGTTCATGAAGCAAACAGTATTATTAATTTAGTACAATAAAATAAAATAACATCTAGAACTATGCAACAATTAATTCTATGAATGGTCACTTTCATCTACCTTAACCACCAGATGTACGTTTCCTCCTTCTGCAGCATTTTACATATCAGTTCTCTGTTGCCTTGTCTTCAGGTTCTGGATCGCTCCTTCTCATTTAAGCTCATCTTCCCTCTCCTGGAACTACTCACCTCCGCCTATTCCCTGTGTTTTCAAGTAACCCCCTCCCTGAGCATTTGGGCCTCTATTGGTGACACAGAGTCTAAAAATTTCCCCCACTCTAGTAAGAATTTATCTTCCCTTTCTCTTAGAACATATGCGAGGTGGTTGAGTTCCAGGTTTTGTATAGCTGTGTTCTTCCACTGAACAGCTATGAGCATCATGCATGACAGCCAAGTGTTTTGTATGCACTGCCTCGCTGTGGTCAGCATGACTTTTATTGTTCTAGGATATGGGACCCACCCCTCTTCCCCCATGTCTTCCATTTCAAACAGAAGCAACAGTGGTGTATGCACTATGTGTTGTCCCCAAACTCTAGTTGGTTCATGGGTTACTGTCTCCCAAAATACTCTGAGAGTGCTACACTCCCAAAAATAGTGAAAGTACATGCCTCATGCTCATCCACACCTCCCACACATAGGTGAGATCTCAGGTTGGAACTTGTGAACCATGCTTGGAGGGCAGTATAACCGGTGTAGGAATTTATATTGGGACTCCTTATGCTTGTTACAAATCAGGGGCCCCATATGCGTGCCTTGAAATGTATTCCAGTTCTCTTCTGTAATTGTCAGGCCTAGGTCAGTTTCCCACTGTTGCTTTACCTTTCCAGATGAATCTGGGAAGAAATATCAATTTTGCCACGCCACCCTCCCTATTAACCCCTTTTTGTCCTTCCTAGTCTTATATATCTCTTGCTTCACCCACATTAGGCCTGATGTCTCCACTGGCTTTCTGTGTAAATCTCTGGCATATGCCCCAATTTGGAAGTATTGGAATTGGTGTGACTGTGGGATCCCCAGTCCCCGCTGGATGTCCCCAAATGAGCCAAGTCTGTCTCTAGTATATAGGTCCCCCAGGCATCTCATCCCTCTTTCCTCCCACATACTTAACCCTGGCTCTTCTAATCCAGGCAGAAATCCTGTGTTTCCTGCAACTGGAACCAATACAGTCTGGTCTCCCTCCACTCCCCCTCATTTTTAACTGCCTCCCATGCTTTCAGTACCCATATCACCAATGGGTTAGGATTCTGCAACTGTCCATAGGCTGTTCTCCCTCCATTTATTAAATATGCTGACACTTTCCCTGGGCACCCCTCCTTCTCTAACTCAACCAAGGTTGTCATTGGCCCCTGATTTACACAGTCTTGTATATACCTCTGCTGTATTGCAGTGTAATAGCTCCTTATATCCAGGAAACCTAGCCCTCTCTTCTCCTTCTCTCCTTTGAGTCTGTACAGACTCATCCGTGGTCATTTCTCTTGCCATATGAAGGTAGAAAAACCCTTCTCTAGCCTTTTGATATCCCCCTTATTTGGGCTTGTTGGTGTCATTTGCATTACATACGAAATCCGTGGCAATACATTTATTTTTATTAGGTTAATTCGTCCCAGCCAAGACATGAGGAGAGCTCTCCACATATTCAAGTCCCTTAGGATACTATCAAACAGAAGAGTGTAGTTCAGTTGGTACAAACTCCTTACCTCTTTTCCTACCTTACTTTCCAGGTACGTTAGTGAGTCTTCCACCTCTGCAACCACCACATACTTTCCCTCCCCCATTTCCATTCCTCCTAAGTACATAATTTCTGACTTGTGAAGGTTCAGCTTGTATCCTGAAAAGGCCGCAAAGGACTCCACCACCCTCAGCAATGCTGTCATTGATTCTCTGGGCTCTGTAATAAAAAAATGAGCGGATCATCTGCATAGAGGGTAATCTTTTGGTCCCTTCCCCTGTTCCCTCATATCTCCTCAATTTCATCCTCTTCCCTTATTTTAATGGCCAGTGGCTCTATGGTCAGGGCAAACAACAGGCGGGGCAGAGAACACCCCTGTCTTGTACCCCTATATAGCCAAAGCTCCTCTGAAGGTGCTCCATTAACCAGCACCCTTGCCCTTGGTTCTTCGTAAAACATCCGCACTACCCATATAAACCCCTACCCCTGGCCAAAGCTGCTTAACACCTGAAACAGGTATTCCCATTTGATTCTGTCAAAGGCTTTCTCGGCGTCCATGGACAGCACACATGCCCGTTCAGGATGCTGAGAGCCCCAGTGAGCCACATTCAGCAGTCTTCTCATGTTATGGTAGGACAAACATCCCTGCAGAAACCCCATCTGGTCTACATGCACAACCTGGAACAACACTGTTTCCAGATGCCAGACCAGTACTTTTGCCATAATTTTAACATCACAGTTTAGAAGGGAGATGGATCTGTAAGAGACACAGTCAAGGGTATCTTTTTTCTATTTCAGTATCAGGCATATATTTGCCTCACAGAATGATGTGGTGAGGCCTCCCTCCCCTCTTGCTTCTTCCATTACTGCCATAATTGGTTCTACCGGGACTGACCATAACTCCTTATAATACTCTGCCACTAGACCATTCAGGCCCCCTGCTTTACCCCTCCTCAGCCCCCCAATTGCATTCAGTACCTCTTTTGTAGTCACTTCTGCCCCAAGCATTTCTCTTTGCTGGCCATCACAATTTTCTAATTTAAAAACTAATATGCCTTAAGTAGTTTATTTTTTATTTCAAATCCATACACAAATATTTATTTGTATGCTTGCTTACTGTTTATTGTGAATTGCACAAAAACATGTGTATGTAAAATATGTAGAAGTGCACAGTAAGCAGAAAAAAAAGAGAAAAATGAAATGTCTAGGCTTGTCCTTCTTCTCCACTACTCTAAAACTGAGGTAGTTTGGGGTTGTTGTAGTATTTGAATAGTTAAATAACTATATTTTTGCACAATTAGGGTATTTCACTTAGCCTAGAGGACAGTCTACAACATATAGGATAGTGTATGGAAAACCATACACACCAAGGCTATTCTTCTCCCAAGTGGATACCATTATCACTGATGACCTCGGGAATAAAGCTCAAGAGGTTCCTCAGTTGGCATGGTATCCACGAGGGGGAAGATTAGCCATATTGTGCATGGTTTTCCATACAATGTTCTATATAGAGTATGGTGGACCACGATCATCTCGGCCTTCATGAAAACAACAATACAGCCCAGAATTACTTGCTTTTGTTTTTGTTCGCTGACCACACTTGAACACAACCACCTGCTACACAGGACACACACACGACTCTCCACCAGCCAGTGACCAATGAGGAGCACTGATGAGGTCATTTGTATTATGATGTCCTCACTAATGCAGAATGAAAGGTCATTCTGCGTTAGTGAGGGCATCACTACTGCAGCATAATGACTTTCTAAAGTGTATGGATTTCTATACACAATCGCATTCCACCATGCACTATAAAGTACTTGAAAGGTGAATGTGACATAATTCCTTTCAGAATTTGATCACTTTAATTAGCAGATCTTCATTGCACTAAGCATTTAAATTATAAAACTGTAACATGTCTGTCCTAAATGCTCTTGCATTATAGTTTGTCTTAACACTTTGGTAACTTTGACTGAAATAACAAGCACCTGCACTTTATGTAAATTGATAGTATTATTTAAATACAACACTCTTTAGCAGCTGAGACTCCAGGAAGAAGGAGGAGTGAGCTCTGAAGCACTGGAATAGTTTGAGATGGTGGTTGTGACTAAATAAATCCACATATTGTGCATAGAACTTGGGAAGTCATGCCAGATGAATCTGATTGATTTCTTTGACTGGATGACAGGGAAACAGATCAGGGGAGGGCACTAAACATGACCTATCTGGACTTTAGAAAGGCCTGCAACACTGTACTGCACAGGAGACTGATAAAGAAATTGAGTAGTCCAAGGGAGGGAAGCAAAGTGGTGAACTGGGTTTAGAAACTTGTTAATGGACAGGTGACAGAGGGGGGTGGTGGTTAATGGCACTCACTCTAATGATAGGAGAGTGACCAGTGGGGTGCTGCAGGGCTCAGTTCTGGGACCACTCCTCTTCAGTGTCTTCATAAGTGATATTGATAATGAACTGGAAGGGAAGTTACGCCTTTTGCAAATGACACCAAAATCTGTAATAGGGTGGACAATCAGGAGGGGTGGAAAGAATGTGTAGGGATCTTGGGAAATTCAAGGAGTAGTCAAGGAGTAGTCAAGGGCATAGCAGTTGGGATTCAATGCCAAAATGTGCAAAATCATGCACCTGATGCATAAGAACAAAGGAACTGAGTATAGGAAGGGGGGGGTGGGTATTGACAGTCACTAATCAGAAAAGGGACCTTGGGGTTATCATATCTGATAACCTCAAAGTTTCAGGGCAATGTGGCAAAACAGTGGATAGGATGCATAGGGAATGGAATCTCCATTAGGAGGAGAGAGGTGGTGTTGCCACTGAATCGCTCGCTAGTGAGATCCCACCTGGAGTATTTGTGTCCAGTTCTGGATGCTGCACCTCGGAAAGGACATAGACGGGGGAGGAAGTGCAGAGGAAGGCAACAAAAATGATGCAGGGGTTGCACCAAAAACCCTATGAGGAGAGACTGAGGCACCTCAACATGTACAATCTAGAAGACAGAAGAGCAGGAGGGGACATGATAGAGACCAACCCACAGGTCCCCAACCCCTGCCTGCTCACACGCCACAGTTGTCACCAATCCCTGATTCCCCTGACCCCCTTCCATCTTTCCATTCTTGCCCTCCGCAGTCTCCCAATCCCCTGCTCCCTACCCGCCAAACCCACCTACCCCCCAGGAATCACAATCATCCCCACCTAGCCCTGCTCAGGGTAATCACTATCCTCTTCTTATTGTCAGGTAACATCCACCCCAACTCTGGACCATGCTCCACTGGTCCATCCCTTGCTCCACCATTAAGAGGTCTTCATATAGCTTCCATGAATATTTGTAGCCTCCTGAAGAAATCCGCAGCCCTTCAATGCTGGATACAACAGCACCAACCTGACATCCTAGCTCTGGTGGAAACCTGGCTCTCGAAGTCCACTCCTGACTCCTGCGTTGCCTCCCTGGGTATACTCTATTTAGGG
Source organism: Neoceratodus forsteri (assembly GCA_016271365.2). NCBI lineage: Eukaryota > Metazoa > Chordata > Ceratodontiformes > Ceratodontidae > Neoceratodus > Neoceratodus forsteri. The sequence goes on from CM057450.1 coordinate 1,690,472,835, forward strand.
AGGATAGATTTGGTAAACAGGGAAGGGGTTGTGCCATATATATATGAAAGACTCCTTGCTGGGTCATGCCCTACCCCCCCCACTGGATCATGGTGCCCAAGCTATTACCCTCAAAACCACCCCTGACCCTGCCAGAGCCCCCCTCTACATCATGGCTGCCTACATTCCCCCATGACACCAGGCTGCTGCCACCCTCTCCCTATCACAATACCTATCTAATCTCCCCCACAAATCAGAGCAGATCCTGCTGGGGGAACTCAACACTAACTGGCTTGCCAATTCTGCCAATCATGCCAAGGACACTTTTGCAGCCCTAGACCTAACCCAGTTGGTAACACAACCCACCAGACACAATCCCTCAAATGGAACTCAGACATTGCTGGACATCGTCCTCTCAAACCACCCCCACAATATTGCTGACATTGAAGTCCTCCCAAACTCATTAAGTGACCACTGTTCAATCAACCTCTCCTGGTTCTGCTGAACCCCAAAACCCATGCCAAAGGTGGAATTCCACCGACATCTCCACTCTGGATGCCATAACAAATTCAGGCAGCATCTTGCTCTCTGGGGCTGGTCACCCCTAAACTCTGCCCACAGTATTGATGATGCACTCAAATTCTTCTCTTGCTCCTTTACCATGGCCTGTGACATGTTTGCCCCCCCCCCCACCAAGACACTCATCAAAAAACGTAATGCCCCCTGGATCACCCCCTACCTCTTCGAACAACTGAAACACAGAGATAATCTGTGGCATAAAGCCATCTCGTCTGGTAAACCAGCAGATTGACAGGCCTTCAATGCTGAGCGCAACAAATGCACTTGGGCCATTCGCAAGGCCAAGGCTCACTACTATAGATCAATGCTAGCCTCCTCCTGTGGATCTGCCTGTAACTTTTGGGGCAACATCAAAGAACTAAATGGGAAACCTCATACCCCCCCACCATCTCTACTAAACATCAACGGCACTTTCTCCACAGACCCACAATGTATTGCTGACTGTCTCAACACTGCTTTCACTGACCTCAGCTTGGTCCTCCCCAGCAACTTTTTGACCCAATTGCCCCTTCCCCACCTCTCACCTTCCCTCAACCTCCCTTTCACCTTCATATCATCTCACTGCAGGAAGTACGGTCGATCCTAGTTAAAGCCCTGAACGCCACCAGCCCTAGCAATGACCCGCTTGTCCTACAGCTCCTCCAACTGGCCTTTGATGTAATGCTCCCACCACTTACTGCCCTGCTCAATCGCTCCCTATGTATTGCCCAATTTCCCCAGGCCTGGAAAACAGCAGTCATCACTCCCATCTATAAAAGCGGTGACAGCTCCTCCCCAAGCAACTATCGACCTATTTCTATTCTCCCCCCTATCTCAAAAGCCCTAGAAAAAATAGTGGCAAACCAACTTACCGACTACCTTGCCACCCACAACATACTCTGCCAGGAGCAACATGGCTTCAGGTTGAGCCTTAGTACTACCACCGCTCTCCTTGAGTTCTCTACCTTCCTACACTCTGTTCTGGACAAAGGTCACCTTGCAGCTGCCATTTTCGTCGACCTGTCAAAGGCCTTTGACACGGTCAACCACTCACTACTGCTGGACACCCTTCTACAATCTGGTCTCTCCAAAAGACCCATTGACTGGTTCACTAGCTATTTAACTGCCAGATCCCAGTGCATCAAACTTAACAACACTCTCTCCAGCTCCCACCTAGTCTGCTCTGGGGTCCCCCAGGGATCCATCCTTGGTCCTCTTCTTTTCAGCCTTTATTTCAACTCCTTCCCCAGCTCCTGCCCCAGAAAGATCCTTCTCTATGCCGACGATGTGGTCCTCTTTGTCTCTGACCCAAGCCCCACTGCCCTCCTATCTTCCCTCCAACACTCCTTCAGTTGGATCGAGCACTGGTTCATGGATAGAAAACTGGTCATCAACTTTAAAAAACAAATCAATGCTCTTTGCCCACCACCAAAGCAAACATAAAGACTACCCCCTACAGGTCTCCTCAGCTCTCTCAATCCCCTAGAACAAGTATCCTCCTATAAATACCTGGGCATCCACTTTGACTATGCCCTCACGTTTCTCCACCACATCAGTACCCTTACAATGACCACCAATTCATGAATTGGTCTCCTCTATTGGCACAAGGACCACCTTCTGCCTGAAGTGCTCAGATTAGCCATCACCTCATCGTTCCTCTCTTTAGTCAACTACATCCTGCTCATTTATAGTGCAGCTGACAATACTGCCCTTAGCAAAATTAAATTGTCCATAAACAAGGCCTGTAGGCTCCTGACGGGTGCTGAACACCGCACCCATTCATGCACACTTTACTCCCTCGCAAATGTGCTTAATTTTGAAGAGAGGCTCAAATACCAGTCCTGCCTCATGGCCAAAAAAATATTCCTTGGTCTCACTCCTCCAGGTGTAACCTCCGCTCTTCTCCCAGCCATCCCCTCAGTCAGTACCCACAGTGCCTCCAAATCCTCTCTCGTAGTCCCTAAGGTCAGAACCTCCCTAGCCCAAAGGACATTTGGCTACAGGTGCCAAACCTGGTTCAGCTCTCTACCCACTTCAGTAACTAGTCTGCCCAAGCTAGGACTATTTAAAGAGGCCCTCAGGAATCATATACTCTCTGCTCGCTCTTGCGTATGTACCTCCCGGTGAACCCAAGTTCATTATGCCCCTCCTCTGTCACGACTCCGAGTCTATGACAATGGCTTCCTAGCCAGCTTAATCAGCCTTCAGTCTCACAATTGGTCAACTGGCAAGTTTGATAAGTGTCCTTAGCTACTTCGATGTATAGGCCTGTAACCCCACCTGTTTACAGTTTGTTACAGTTCTTAAAGTCCTGCTGTGTTCCTACTATATTTGTACCCTGTATTGTTTATGCCTATAAGGAATGTTCATATGTAATTGGCTGTACTTCTCTGTAACTCTGACATGGAGCCTTTGGAAACGAGTCCCTGACTCAAAGGGTTGTAATTCTGATGACTACAATAAACAAATAAATAAATAAAAATAAAATTAAAATGGACCTCATGGGGCTGGACGTAGTGCAAGAGGGTACTCTCTTTCAAATGAGAAGAGCACCAGGACCAGGGGGCATACAATGAAGCTGGAGGGATGGACGTTTAAGAGAGATGTGAAGAAGTACCATTTCACTGAAAGAGTGGCAGATACCTGGAATAGTCTGCCAGCAGAAGTGGTGGAGGTTAAAACAGTAGGGGACTTCAATCATGCATGGGATAGCATAGGGGAATATTAGTAAATGGCCAGGAGAAGAGAGGGTAACTGGAGACAAGTTAGGGTCTGCGAGACAGACAAGGCAGGGGCAATCTGGACAAACTGGATAGGTCAAGCAGTCCTTTTTTGCTAACAAATTCTGTGTTTCTATGTTTGACAGCGCTGTGTTTTTGTCCATCCTTCATCCTTCAACCTTGCCCTATTCAGAGTGTTCCTGGCGTCTAGTGCCCCACCTCCCAAACCTTGATGCACTCCAAGTATTTGTGGTGTCCAGTGTCCTCCCTCCATTAGCCTGTCCATACCAACCATCCTGGCATCCAGTGTCACTCCTTCCACACCCTAAGCCTTGCATTCCCTTACATCCAGTGACACTACCCTCCTGCATCACACCCCCTGCCAAGCATTCTGAGGCACCCAATGACACCCCATGCCCAACCCCATGTTAAACACCTCTGGTAGCCAGTGGCAACACCTTCCCATGGCTGACCCCATGCTGGGTATCCCTCCTACCCCTGACCTTACACCAAGCATTCTGAGTGTCTAGTTTCCCCCCAAACCTGACTCCGTGCCACATAAAAACGTAGACATTTTTTTCAGAAAAAGGTCTGGCAGCCCATCAAGTCTACCCAGCTCTACCAGTCTAATGTGTATTTTGTGAGGGCTCTAGCATCTCATCATTTCCCCTTCAACCCTTGCTGCTGTCTTCAGCCCCATATGCCTTCCCCACCCATACTTGAATCTCCACATTGATTTCACACAGACTGCCATCCCTGGAAGTCTATTCCAGCCCTCCACCACCCTTTTCATGAAGAAATGCTTTCTGTTGTGCCTATTAAATCCCCCTCAGCAGCTTAACTGAGTTCCCCCTGGTGCAGATGTTCTTCATCAGTGTGAATACCTCTGTACTACCTACTTTGTCAACCCTTTGGAGGTATGTGTAAGTGTGTCATGCCCTCCCCTCTCTTCTTGACTTTTGCACATATATGTTGAGATTCAATAACCTCTTCATATAGGTATAATCTTTCTGACCGTGGAACTTTCCAACTGGCATCCACTGGCACTTCTTTCTACATCTGACCCTCATGCCAAGCATCCCATGCAGCCACTGGCACTCCTTCCACACTTGATCCCATGTCAAGCATCCCTGAATTCCAGTGCCCCCCCCACCTGACTCAATACTAAGCATTCCTTGGCATCTACTGGCTCTCTTCCATACCCAACCTCATGCTAAGTATTCCCTGGTCTCCAATAGACCACCTCCCCAGGATGGTACCAAAACCCCACCATTGTTGCCACAGAAGAGACCCCCCCTCCAGACAGCAACTGACGATAATGTTTCTTTTATCTCCTCAGTTGGTTGCCATTTGAATCACATACCAGAGATTGCAAATATGAAGTAGAAAAAAAATTACTTATTTTGTAGTCATATTCATGGTTATGTGAGTGAGCCAGTGGCTGGCACAGGAGCTGAGAGGAAGGCTGTTGCTGGTCATCTTGGAGCTGTTTGGTGGCACTGGGGATAAGATAACACTGTTGCGAAGGTGGATTAAGGTGGGGGGGGGGACATGCCACTGTGTTTAGCTCCCACTGACCACATTTAAAAAAGAAAATTACAGTATGTCTAATGTTGGGGTTAGGCTCCAGGTGTAGGTGTTGGGGGGGGGGGGGAGTAACAAAACCAGGAAAAAAATCTATTTTCATAAGTGACGTACTGTTGATATTTTATGCCTCAGGACACCATTATAAATGAGCTTCAGCTTCCTGTCTTTTCCCATAAATGAATAAAAAAGGAATTAAATAAATATACAAGCATATGCTTTAGTTCCTGGTTTTGATTTGTGAGCACACACTTTGTGTGGTTTGAGGAGTGTGACCAAGGTTTAAATGTGGCATGGGAAAATATGTGATGAAATAAAATATTTGATTAAACTATGTGATTTATGTACTGTGCATGTGCATCCACAGTAAATTTTTCAGTTTATAACTCCTTTATTTTAATTTTCATAAAAAAAACTCAAAGTGACTGTTCAGGGATGGGATCTAATGAACCTGGAAGTTTTATGCTTAAAATTGGTGCTGCTTTTTGAGATAGAGCTAAGCAAACAAACCAAAAAAGCATCTTAACCCTTGCAGGGCCACGGACTGATATAACAGTCCAAAATTCCTATACGTTCTAATTCTGTCGGCAGCCTAAGGGTTAAAACTAATACATTTAATACCCTCATGTCTTTAAAACCAAATTGTACCAAATTTTCATTATGTTGTGTCCCCCCATGTCTTTATCAATCAATCAATCAAATATTTATTTATAAAAAGCACAATTCTAAATGTTCAAAGTGCTTGGACAACTTAAGACATAAAACTTAAATACAAACAAAATTAAAAACTATGCAATTATTTAAAAACCCATATCAGATCTAAAAACATTTTTCAAAGAAAGCTTTAAGTGGTCATCATAAATAATCAGATGACACAATTATTTAAAACCGTCTCAGTAAATCTAAAAATAATCAGAGAAGGCCAAACAAATAAATACGTCTTAAGAGTGGTCTCAAAGCTTTGGATGGTCAAGGGCCGCCCCTGAAAAAGGGATCTCTGGGGCCCAGAGGGCTTACCCAGTTAACAAAATTTAATAAATAAATAAATAAGCACTCTCTCACCCAATGAGGTTGAGAGTTCCACAGGGTAGGGGCCACAAAAGCAAAGGAACAGGCCCCTGAGGTCTTGAGTTGAACCTCTAGCAATCCCTTCTTGGAGGACTTTTCATTATGCTGAGATGCTGCCACAGAGTATATGCATGTTAATTTTCAGGTTTCTGGGTCAAAAAATGGTTGAGGTATGAGCAGCCAAAAATTGGGAATTTGTGGATCCCATATACTGGTTTTCCTGCAAACTGCTTGTCTAGTATGCTCACTCTGAGTGTTCCACACTGACAGTATCACAGAATAGTCCAATGGGAGACCGCCAGTATATATTGTGACTGTACAACTGTTGTAATACTTTGGCTTGTCTCTTTCTCCAGTTTTCTAACCTCAATAGAGGTTCCAGGAGAATAGTCTCAAGGCTAAAGGAAATATTATAGCTAAAGAGCCAAAAGCACAAAATAAGGTATAACGGAACCTACCTCCACCAACTCATGGAACAGACCCAATAACACAGAGAAGATGAAAAAGACTCTCTGGGGAACCAAGGGTACTGGGTTAAGCTTCCTATAGGCTTAGAATTAAGAGGCTAGCTGTTGATAAGCTTGGTGGAGTTCTTCACTTGGTTCTCTGATGTGTTTTAAAGCAGGATGAAGACCAGTGACCCATGACTTTGATTATGTGAGCAGGAATTTTCTTTTGGGATGCTGACATGGCTACTGCTCTTCAACATAAGTAGCCAGAAAAATAAGAGTCATCAAGACCCAAGCAAGGCAATAGTATTCTGACATGGAGAATGAACCAGGACATAGTCATGATGGTGTGGGACTCAATATGCAGAACAGTATGAACAGAGTTAGGATGACTGTCTGGAGAGTGCAGCAAATTGAATAGTTGAACAGGGTGCCAGGTTGAGTTTGTTGCAAAGTAGGAGACATGGACTCTTGTTTATTTTGTCAGTTTTGGTCTAGGTAAGGTGAGGATGAACTAGTCCACAGATTATGTAAACCGTTGTTAATAAGATGGATGGTTGGATAAAATGCTAAAGAAAACAATGTAAATTCTTCAGGTTGCAAATCCAGAAAAGTCCAGAGACATAGTGGCTTGTAGATTAAGGTCAACAAATAGTCCAAAACGCCATTACGCAGGAGAAGCATTAACTGAAAAAATAGGTTGCAATCTATGGGTTTCCTTGTTAAAGTTTCTGGAGGAGTCTCTTCCTTTAGACCTTGCAAGAAGGCTTTGAGTGCTGGATTTGATAGATATGAGATCAGTATGTCAGGATGATAGGACTTCAAGATGAACTGGATACCAGAAATATACTGTTTAACTGCCATGGCTGACAGGTGAAAGGGTTCGAGACCAGTATGGTGCAAATGCCAAAATGAGAGAGACAGAACTGTGGAAAGGGTCTATGATTTGAAAGATACTGAAGTTAGTAAATTTTTTCCAAGTTGTTTGTATGTGGCTTGAGTCGATGAGGCTAATGGGTTACGTATAGTATGTGAGGCATCACTGAGAAGTCAGGTTATGTCATTTGCAGCTTCTAAAATGTTGTTGGAAGGTCATCTCCTGATTATTTTTGGGGGAAGGTAGCTCTGAATTGCTGAAAATGAACTTGTGAATGACAATCAGCTAAGAAATTAGGAGGACCAGGAATAAATACACAATGGATGGTAAAGTGGTACAGCATATAGATGTCCATGTTAATCATCTCAGAAAGTTCATTTTGGAATGAATAGAAGGCCCTTTATTTATGATGGCTATGGGCACTTGGTTGTCTGTGTATATAGATCATGCAAGAATCAATCTTCACCAGTCACCACTGGTGGGTTCAAGCTGGAGGCGCTAAGACCCCACTGGAGCATATAGCTTTAAGATTTTTGGATTGGGGAGCCGATGTTGGGAACTTCACCTCCCATGAGGCAGACATATGACATGGTGCTCATGGGCTGGCCAGTAACCGACACCGGCTCCCCCCTTCTCCTCAGTTCTGTTTTTCCCCTCTGTAGAGGCTGCATCTCTATGGGAGCATTCTGCATAAGTGCATCACAGTTCTGCCACCTCCTTTTTCTCGATGCAGTACCACAGTTCAATGCCGCTCCAATCTATTCGATGTTGCATCTCTTTCTTTGTTTTCCAGTGTACAGCACTGAGTGCTATTTTTGCTGCTTTTTCTTATTTTCCATTTCAGTTCAGTGATAGCTGCTCTGGGACCTAAAAATTCAGTATAGCTAAGGGAATGTATCTTTGCTGTATACGTCGGTGCCCCTGTGGCAAGTACATGTCCATTCACGACTGCCATGACCGATGCTTCACTTACCTGGGTTGAGACCACAACATGAATCGTTGTGATGCGTGCTTCTTGATGGACATCTATACACTCAAGCTTCAGGTTATGAGGTTGGTACAGGACCCCCCAACCTTTGGAGACTGGCATCACACCCAGGACTCTAGGTTCAGATCCCTAGGCTCTTCCCCTGATTCCCTCCTTGGTACTGTATGTACTGAGGAAGATCAGGCCTCAGCTATTCCTCATCTGAAGGGTCTGTGGGACAGCTGGCCTCTTTCAAGGGGCTGGTTGTGCACCCCTTTAAGTGTGGTGCCCCCCTTGGGGGCTCAAACACCCCTAGTGGTGGTGCAGCTATATGCTGGGCCTGCAACGGTGGGTCCCTCATAGTCATGGCCCGGTGTTGCCTTGGCTCCTGGCTCTGAGACCAGTGCCAGTGAGTGGGGCAGTGCCATCTGCATGGCTGGTCCCCTCCTGCTGTCATTTGTAGCACTGGATGAGGAAGGGTCCTGGGCTTTTCACAGCCAGAGATCTCCCTGATCTTGTCCACCAACCTGGAGGACGAGGATCAGGATGATCCCCACTTGCTTCCTGACTTTGGTCAGCCAGTGGACTCTTCTGGGCCTAGTTCTAGGCCTTCAGCATAATCAGAGCCTTGGTGTCCCTTCCCTGGTGCTGGACGCAGTGCCACTTGCCCTGTATCCCATGGTGCCACTTGCAGTGCCGGGGATGTTTCTGGTGCTGATAAGATTCTGGCACCAGTGGGGATGGTGGTGCTGGGCCTGGTACTGGGTCAGCTTCCAGTGCTGCCTCTAACATTGAATCAAGTTCTTCTGCTGGCTGTGGCACTGACTTAGACTCCAGTGATGCTGATTGTGCCGAGAGGGGGTGCTGGTGCTGTTTGTAGTGCTGGGTTCCTCCTACTTCCCATCTCTGGCTCTGTGACTGTTGTTAGGCCTTCTCTGAGGGGCAGAACCCTTTCAGGTGAGGCAGGGGTTTGGAGGTCTAGGTCTGTGCTGCACTGCATGTCCAGAGTGGCTGGGGGCTCTGGAAGGAGATTTAGTGTCAACTTGGCCTTCTGTACCCCCTGAACTGTCAGTGTCTGCAATAGGTGGGGAAAGGGGCTGCCCTGTGGAACTTGTACAACTCTGAACTCCCCACCTGGGGACCCTCCCCCGAGGGCACCACCCTGCTAGCCCCTCTATGGTTGGGCATTCACGGGCGGGTGAGCGGTGCAGCCTCTGTATGCGTGAGATGTTGCCTGTTGGCCCTCACAGCTTTGGCAGAGGACCTGGCCTGGTCTGCCATGACACTCCTCCTTCTCCTCCTCCTCTGCCTCCTTTACCACCTCCCCCAGGTTTCTCTGACCCTTCGGGGCCCATGGCGAGTGCTTTCCCAGTCTACTGGAGGACAATTGATGAGGCTATCTTCTGGCCTGAACCCCCTGCACCATCTCTGTCTGATTCCAGCTCCTCTTCATCCATGTCTTCCTTCACTGAGGAAGAGGATATTTCTGTTCACTTCACCTCTGATGCTGATTGCACCAATTATCAACACTTCCTTTCAGGGATGATGGAGGAGCTGCACATCTCCCACTTTGCTGGATGCAATCCTGCTCGAGTGGTGCTGTCCTTTCTTGGGGAGTATAGTTCTGATACTATTGTCATACCTCCGTGGCCCCAGCCATTTATGGAGGCATTGCAGAATGTCTGGGTTCATCCCTCTGCCCCCTCTCCAACCTCAAGGAACTACCAGCACAGGTATTGCACACCCTGGGGGTATCCAGGTGCCATGCCTTGCCCCACTTCTGGGGTACAGATCCTGGACACTCCCTCTGGGCATCATCACCCATGGCATGACCATCCCCCTGAGTCAGACTCCACTGAGTTTGACTGCTGGGGTAGAAGAGTTTTCTTGATGGTTCACACTGTGTTGTGCATTGCTGCATACCAGGCTCATCAGGCTACCTATGGTAGACACCTGTTGGCGATGTTGGGAAAGCTCCTAGCATCCATTCCTGACTGTGTAGCAACCAGGCAGGCCATTCGCTTTTCCACACAGGGTCTGGAGCTAGCAAGACACCAGTCAAAGGCATCCTACGATGCCAACGAGATAGCTTCCAGATTAGTGGAAACTGCGGTCTGCATTAAGCAGATGGTGTGGCTTCACCTATCCAGGTTGTCACCCTTGGCCCGGCATAGGGGGATCACCTCATGATTCCAGGGGCCCATTTTTTTCCCGCAGGGCCATGTGTGAGCTTGCAGGTCGCCTTCCTGCTCCCAGTCCATGGAGCCTCCGCCTGAGCCTGACCAGTCTCGGGTCTCACCAGACCTGTAAGGGGCCCCTGCCTCTCTGTGTCTTCCCCACAAGAGACTGAGGGAACAGTCATCTGCCTCAGGGTTTGCCAACACCACCTCTGGTGGTGGCTTGTTACTCGAACCCATCAGTGAAGAATGATGAAAACTGATTCTTGGAAGATATGAAAATTACATATTCACTGTAATTGTTGATCTTCCAGAATATCTTAACCATTCATCACTTCTACCTGCCCACCTCTCCTGCAGTGAATAAGCTCCAGGGCATTGTCTCCTTCCTCTTCTGCCTTCTCCCTTTTTGTAAAAAAAAGAAAAAAGATAGCCTGACCAGGCAAACTCCTTGGGGGGGGGGGCTTGTTCCCCTTGCATGCCTTGTGCCCCCCCCAAAAAAACTTTGCTTTCAGAACTCCTGGCTCAGTCCTCTGTTTTTCAGGGAGAAGGCAATCTTTCTCTTCGGCTTCTTGTCCTACTGTTTAAAACACCAATTGGTGTTACAAAAAAAAAAAAAAAAAAAGGAAGAACAAACACAGAGTCAGAGTGTGTGTTTACATGTATATATCTCATATATACATATCTATGGGAATACTTAGTAATAACTCTGTATACACACCTGCTCTTGGAGGACCCCTTTGGTCCATCTTAAAAAAATATATATATCTTTTCCTTTTTCTTCTAGGAGAGAGAATCAAAGGGGAGACACACCTCCTTTTTCCAGGCTTTATGATCCCCCACCCCCATTCCCTGGCAAGGAGGGGATCTATGTTTCGCTGTGGACTTCCATCTTCAGATTCCTCCAGGGACAGGCCTTGTGGTGAGAGTTCACCTCACTGGGTTATCTCATTTTTAACATAGTAGCCCATTCCCATCAGTTTTTCCGACCTCTGTAGCTGTCAGTTTTGTTTTGTTTTTTGTTATTTGCCTGGCTCACATGGCTTTCAGAGGAGGCCTCGTACCTCATCCTACTCCATCTGCCAGGGCAATCCCCATGGCATCCCGTTCCCAGTTTCATGTGCTCGTAGCATCAGGGGTGTTACATTTTCCCCTGTTTTTCTCTCATTCCCCTGGGAATGCCTGCACTTAGGACATACGTCCAGGCTTGCTGACATGCTGACGCATGCCACCAGCCATGCTTGTAACAGCGGCCCCCCTCCCCGACTCAAGTAGAGCTGCCAGTGCTCCGAAAGCCCATGCATCCACCAGCTTCAGGGTCGTTGGGTGCTAGATGCACCCCTATTAACCCACCCCAGAGGGAAGACAGCATCTGTTGGAATGCTCAATCCTCCCTACCCCCACCGACCCCCAGCAACCCGAGTCCGTTTCTGAACCTGGGTCGCCAGCGTAACGCGAGGTGTGGCATCCAGTACCTCAACCCTCAGCGCCACTAGGCCTCTGTCAATTTTTTACAAGTCCTTCTGCACCTTCTCCATCTCTTAATTCCCTTTGGCCTTCCCCTCAGTCTTGGAATTAACAGAAAGCCATTTCCCTACAATTGTTATCCCTGCAACTCCTTGTGAGGCTCCTGTCCTCAGCCTGGTTTGTAGGAGTACTTTTCTCCTTGGTCTCTAACTTAAAACAAGTTCTAACCAGAGGTGACAGGGCTGTGAAGAGCTACCAAGTGACCAAAGTTACACATGTGCGTAGGAATTATTCAATGCCCATGTGTAACGTGGCCATTTTTACCAAGTGACCAAAGTTACACATGTGCGTAGGGATTATTCAATGCACATGTGTAACGTGGCCATTTTTTGGAGGTGTTGCACTAAATTTTCAACATTGCCTTTTTGGGACTCCTCCTCATGAAGAGTGCCAGTGTCATTTTGTTCACTTGTCCTGAAAGGTGATTTTTCAGAGAGAACGTGCTATTCTGTGCCACAGGTGTGAAAACACATCTTGGGCAGGTTGTGGAAAATGGCAGCTGTACTGTTTTGAAGGAGGTGTGCAAAAATGGCAATGTTGAAAATGTGGAGTGAAAATATTAAAAATATTGGCAAAGTTAGGAGTGTGTGTAGAAACTGTGCAATGCACATTCGTAATGCAGTCATTTTTGGGAACTTTTTCATGAAATTTGCAACATGGGCTTTTTGGGACCACACCTCATGAACAGTGGCACTGGCATTTCGTGACTTGGTCCCAAAAGGTGATTCCACGCAGCGACTGCGAAATCACCTTTTGCGACTGAGTAACAAAATGACAGTGACAGTTTTCATGAGGTGCGTTTCCAAGAACTCCATGTTCAAAATGTGGGGCAAAAATTCCAAAAAATGGCTGATTTATCAGCATAAGTTGAAAACCCCATTGAATGGCATTATAGCACACTTACTTTAGATTCTTCAGTTTGTGGTTCAGCTTTGAAGAGTGCAGACTTGTCCCAGTCCAGAGAAGAAGACGGTTCCAACCTCCAGAGGTACGTATGGGATAAGGAGGGGGTGGGGAGATGGGTGCCCAGTGGGAGAGTGGGGATGGGGAAGGGGGACTGGAGCACCGATGAGGGACCGTTTTCTTGTTTACAGGAAACAGAAAACATTTGGGCACATTGGGGTAGGCTCCCAGTGTGCCACATGACTGGGGATTGTTATGCAGGATGCCAACATGGGGATTGGGCAACCTGATGTCGGCGGGGGGTGGGGAGAAGAAAAAGAAAGGTAGGCACACTGGGGTGTGCTCCCAGTGTACCACGTGAGTTGGAGGGGCACAGACAAATCTTTTGGCACACTGGGGTAGGCTCCCATTGTGCCACTTGAGTTGGTGGGGGGGCACAGAATGCTGCGGAGCTGGTGGCGGTGAATCTTTCAGCACACTGGGGTGGGCTCCCAGTGTGCCACTTGAGTTGGTGGGGGTGTTGAGCATGGGTTATGCCCCCTATTGTCCCACATACACCTCACATACACCTCACACTGTATTCCTGGTCTATTGTACTGTGATACTGCTGTTTTGCACTTATATATAGATATGAGTGCTAGGAATGTGCCTTGCTGCTAAGATATGCTAATATTGTCATGCATGATTTATTATACCTCACTATAATACATTTATCTAGATTATGTTTGTCTTTTACATATATTCCATATATTATCTACCTAATTACTGATAAGATGACTCAGAGGGATCATCAGTAATTATTGTATACTTATATTCACATATAATTATATGTAATGTGTATTTTACCCTCAGATATGCCATGTAATAGGCATGTCAGCAGTTCTCTTTGTCTCTAAGCAAGCTCACAGAGACAGAAGCCCTTTGCTATGTCCAATATTCTATATTGTACGTAAGTAAGAAATGTGCATGTAGTTTCAAACTTCAGCATTTCTTTTGTCTAAGCTATAATGCTAATGGAAGCATATTCTGTCTCATATGATACTCATTAGTAATTCTGTCTCCTAAGTCATTCTCCAATGGAGAATGACTTAGGACCAATACATATTGTTTTTCATAACTGTAACTATGTTGTAATATCTGTTGCTATGCTGTTATCTGTAGTATTTAGCTGTCTGCAACCCATTGTAGCGCTCTCGAGACACTACTGTAACTTCTTTAGAAGGGCAGAGAGCTGGAGTGCGGGGAGAGATAGAACAAGCTCTTAGAGAACCTGAGATCTACAATTCTGGAGATTATGTACATTCTTCAGGAAATGGTGAGAAACCCATCTCCCTTATGATTTTCTCTGTCACATGCTTAGCGTAAGTAGCATAATAAACTTTATTAGTACTCCTTGCTCGTTTACAAATGTTTCTTGGCAGACTCCGAGTCACAAGAATCTGTATTATTATTATTTTTATTGTTTACCCTACACACCAAGAGTGTTTAGACAACATAATGGAGACAACAGGGGGGGTCACAGAATGCCGTGGAGCTGGTGGTAGCACTGCAACTGTGCATGCATGGCAACCATGCATGCGCAGTTGTGGTGAATGGCATTTTGCCATTCACATGATGGTGCCAGCTGAATTGTGCATGTGCACGAGTTGCAGATGTGCAGTTCATGCACCAGAATGTGGAAGTAACAGCCGAAATAGTGTGGCTGTTATTCTGTAGTGGCTGATCATGGTGTAGGGGTTCAAGCTCCGTTAGGCTTTCAGAAGGAAACTTCCAAAAGTCCAACAGAAGGTTTCATAATCGGCCATTTTTAGAGCTACAGTCCAATCCCAGTAGGGCTGTAGGCTCTGCCCACAGCCCTAAAACAGAGAGAGAGACTAGTTTTGTCTCCTCAGCCTAGGCCTGGTACTACCCTTGGGCCTTTGAAGTCGATAGCTGGCATTTCTCCCATATTGCAGCTGGATTATATGGGAATTCTCCAGCCTGGGCCCTCTGAATCCCTTTCCTGCTGGGCATCTCCACTTGGCTTTTCCCAGGGCTCAATGGTTTTCTATGTTACATACCAAGGAAGTACTCTTTTTCTAGAATTCCTTCTGGACTAGACTCTCACATTCACAGACAACTCTTTTTACTACTCCAAGATGCCAGACCTCCTCAACTTGAAAGCAAAGCAACCCTGCTCTTCTGGCACACTTTCTACCTGGTCGAGGGCATGGGGTCCTCCCCCTCCTCTCCTCTCCTTTTCTCACTCTTTCTCTGCCTGACTTGCCCAGTTATCCTGGTCATCCTTGACCACCCTAAAGTCCCTCTGCCCAGAACATCTTTTACTCTCTTCCTTGTCATTTTTTATTCATTTGTATCCTAGATACATTTCCCTATCCCTTGGGCTCCCTTGCCTCTTATCTTCTTATACTTTTATCCTGTACTAGGCTAACAGAACTGAGGAGAAGGGAGAGCCAGCATCAGTTACTGGCCAGTCCATGAGCACAACATCATACATCTGCCTCTTGGGTGATGCTGTCCATAATGTCGGCTTTCCAGTCCAAAAGTCTCCTGCAGGGTCCTAGTGCCTTTGTCTTGAATTCACCAGTGATGAATGGTGAAGATATTCTGGAAGATCAACAATTACAGTGAGTACATAATTTTCATGTATGACATGATGGTTCCATGCGTGTCCCCAAATGATCGTGGCTGCAATGATAGGGTAGATTTCAAAAAAAGATGCTGTTGAGTGGAAGTGGAGAAGGCTGTGTATTTCTGGAGGTAGGTACAGGCAAACTGAGGAGTTCAATGAATGGCAGCAAAACCAAATGACATTTGTAAAAACTGAGAGATAATCTGAAGGAGATGCATCCTTTTAGAACATGAATATGCCATTCCATTCTGATAAAAAGAGAGACTGCATGGCCAGGTCTAATTGGGTGGCAGCGTGATGGTTATATGATGGTCAAAGCTACGACTGAATGAGTTAGATTGAGCAGACAGGATGTGAATCTCCAGCCTTGTGGTATGATTCCCGTAGCAAGATGAAATAACCCAATGGAGTAGGAGTTCTCTTTTGGTACAAGATTGCAATACCATAGGAAGGGTGGGGCGGGTGGTGATCCAACCCCGGGCGCAATCCTCCAAGGGGCACATTTTTCCACTGAAGCTCATGTTCTAATTCAATTGCGCTGCTGCTTTAAATCTTTTTTTTTTATTTTGGTTCTGTAATTACAAATGACTGTCAGCAGGGGTGCATCTGTGGACCAAGGACCAGCAAGTGGTGGGTGGGGGTTCACATGGTTGCACAGTCTACTGCAGAAAATAATAATCATGCTGTGCTGAGAAAGAGGAACTGTGAGTGGGCCAGCGTGCCACCCATTAGTATAAAAGGTACAGGTGGAACATTTGGCACTGAGTGAGAGGCAGTTTGTGTTGGAGACAGGGAGAGTGTGGAGCAAGTTGTTGAGCGTACTAGCGTAGAGTAGTATACAGTCACAGAGACTAAAAAAAGTGAGAGAGTCAGAGAGGAGAGATGAGTCATGAGAGACAGAGAAGACAGAAGAGATCCTTGTCTTACATTTTTTTTTGTCACTTCTGTAATGTAAGCAGAAGCAGAATGCACACCACACTAAGTACCCTGTCTGTTGTTGTCTGTGTAGACAAGACAGGTAATTGTCACTCGTCAGTGACAGAGTGTCTGTAGTAAAAAGTGATGGCATTGCAGTCAAGCAGAATGAGCAGACCCGGAGAAGCGATGAATAATTCCAACTTAATTTCTGAATCCAAATTGTGAGATGATGAGATGGGATCTATGTGGTGAGAGCACAGTGGTGGTGGGGGATTGATAGTCTCACTCAGGAAGTCGAGAGACAAAGGTCTGCTTTCCTTGCCATTGAATTATTGGGCCTGGGCGGGCCTGTCTTGGAGTCGGCTCTGCTGGCGGGTGGGCAGGTGGGCAGTGACGGTGTAGTTCACTTGAACTTCATGCACTGGACTGGGGACTGGGATGGGACTGCCATGGCGTGGGCCATGGCACACCATCCCTTCTGTCCACCACGTTGTTACATTTTCTTTTCTTTCCTCTTGACCAGTGTCCCTCCTGCACTCCCATTCCATTGCCTTTTTTTTTGGGTCCTCTCCTTCTGATTCTCCCTAGCAGAGTCCTTGTTCCATTTTCACCCCATCACCCACACCTGTCTTGCTTAGAAAATGAGGCCTTGCCTGCTAGTGCCTTCCATAGTTGTCTTGGATGCCATGTGAGGGGATCTTTACAATTTAAATCATAACATATTAACAGTTACATGTATCTGGATTGGCTTGGGCTGTGGAGGGGAACTGATGGGAATCAGGGGAATGAGGGGATTTGGAGTGGGGCTCCTTCTGGCTGCAGGGATGCTGACTGGAGCAGTTGGGTTGGCTCAGCTGTACTGGGGGGTGTTGTGCAGGGGTGATTTACTGGGCAGAGGAGAGGGGTTGCACTGCTAAGGCATAGTGAAAACTGGTATAGGCTAGGCAGAATGTTTTTTCCCTAATGACACTTCTCATTGCACCATGGGCCCCTACACTTTCTCTCACCAGGGCTAACTAAATGGGCCCTTGGGGGGGTCCTCAAGCTCAAGCACCCTATCATGCCCTGTCGGGTCTTTTTTTTTTTTTTACAGGGCCCCACCTAGACACTACAACTTGGGGACACTACTACATAATGTATCCCATCTCCATCTCACGGCAGGACTCCCCACCAGACAAGCTACCCCCTGCAACTCCCCCCCACAGGTCAGGAGAGGGCCAGGAAGCAGAAGATCCACAGCAGAGAACTGCTGCAACAGTGCTGTCCAGGGTCTCACAGTAAAATTTCTGGCAGAAAAGGAAAGCTCCCCGACTCACTCGGTCTGCTTGGCTTGCATCCATGAACATGACAGTTTTATTAATAATTTATAACGCTGCGTAGACTGAGCATGTCACCTAAATCATGGATGTCAGTTGACCGCTTCTGGATCCTGACATCTGACAGTTTCTGCAGCGCTTATAAATTACATATAAAAATACCTGCCATGTTCGTGGTTGTCAGTAGAATATATGAGTCTGAGCTGGGGAAAGAGAGAGGGAGGGAGTGGACCAGAGGAGCAGCACATTTTTTGTATGCCAGAAGTTATATTGTGGGACCCTGGACAGCACCATAGCAGCAGTTCTATGATGTGAATCTTATGCTCCTTGGCCCTCTCCCAACTGGGGGGGACGGTGAGGCAGATGCAGGGGGTGCTTTTCTATGGGGGTTCTTGTGGTGGGGGATTGGATACAGTCAGAATATTGTTTGGTGGGGGGATGCCACTGCAGAAAGAGTGGTCCTCTGGAGGGATGCTAGACTTGGGGCTGCATACCTCTCAACCTCTTGCCTCATGAATCAGGGACAAGACTTAAAATAATCAGGGACAAAGACCCAAAATCTTGGACACATGTTATAAACTGACACTATTCACTCAGAAAGCTGATAGAAAAAGGGGATTTGTGTTCATCTGTATTTTCTGAAGAAGAATAAGTCTGTAACTTTAATGTTTTACATTATTTCGTGATTTTAACCCCCCCACCCCACTGTTCTCTACCATAAAAACAAACTTTATGATGGAAAAATGCAAATTTTGTTGCAAAATCAAGGACAGTTTAGAGGTATGTGCGGTTGGTCTAGTTGCAGGGATTGTTCAGGTGCATGGGCACTTGTCTTGGTGTAGGGTGGTGGTTCAGCTATAGGAAAGGTAGGCAGCTAAGGTGAGTGTGGTGTTGTGGAGGTGTTCAAGCCACTGTAGGATGGTTGGAGGGCGGAGTCTGGTTATGGTTTAGAACAGTAGTTCTTAGACTTTGTCACAGTGAGCCTCCCCAAATCCATGGAAAAGATTTTGAGCCTCCCCCAAAAACTGAAATAATCTTGGGCCTCCCCAAAGAAAAATAACATACTGTACTTTACGCAGTACACCATGAATAAATTGAAACCCCTTTGAGTACTTGGCTCACATTCAGTTCTTTGTCTTATACTAACATGGAGACTTTGAAAAAGAGCTCCTGTGCTTAAAGGTGTTATCTGAATAACAAATAAATAAAATGAACATATTATTATTAAGCTTATTGTAACACCCCCCCAGGCCAGCCTACTTGCTCCACTATTTTCATTCTTGAACCATTGTTACCCCTTGTTGCGGTACCTTCATGGGTCAGATTACTTTCTCTGTTTCCTCTCTATATGAAATAACCTTCCTACATACTTTGCTTCTGCACCTCCTTCCCTGCTCCTAAACAACTTCTCTGGGATTACTTTGCTCCTTCCTGCTATTGCTCTTAACACTTCTATGTACAACCCTTGAATTTGGGCTGTTCTGCCATCAGTCTACAAACTGAACAATTACCACCACTCATTACTAGTTTATTGTTCATATTTGTTTGCACTATTGTTCACTGTGTATTTCTTGATTGTTTTGCAGTTACCTTTTGAAATGTATTCACTCCCTACCTCAGGGCCGGCATCAGGGGGGGTGCAAGGGATGCGACTGCACCAGGGCCCAGAGCATTGGTGGGGCCCATTGCCCCCTAAGTCTGAAAAGTCACTCCGAATAATCCTTTTTTTTTCAAACTGCGCTCACACCGGAGAAGATCAGCTCCCCCCTGAGGCTGAGAATTGGCTGTGTGTGCTGCCAGAACTGAGGTCTGGAGTCGGGTTGGCGTTGGCGGTTGGTGAGGCGTGACATTTTAAAATTAAATCCCCTGCTCCTGCACTGTAGGGTTTGCATCCTGATCCTCCTCGGACATATCTATGAGGCAGCCGCAGCTGCTCCGCCTTCTCGATGATCCCACCAACCATCACGCTAGATGTGTCCTCAGTGGCTCCTCCTCCATGCTGGCAATGGCAAGTGGCAAAGCGGCTCCATCGCCCCTCCCGATGCTGCTATGCTGAGCGCTCACTCTCTCGGAGTCGCTCCTCCCCGCCCTGCTCCTGACCTGCCTCTTCCCAGTCCCTGTGTCTCTCCTAGCCTCTGACTAGTACTCTACTCTACTCTGACATCTGATTTGCTGCCTGGGCTGGGGCGGCGGGGTGCTCATTCAAAAGGCTGCTGCGCTGCAACTCTCACAGGTCAGTCAGTCAGACATTCAAAATTATATATTAAAATATTCTGTTGTTGGGGGTTGGGAGGGGCCAGGGTTGCAGAGGAGGAGACTGAGCATCTTGCGAGAATCCTTGTCGTTGTCTCACAGCCACATAGTCTGTGGCAGTTGGCGGGCAAGCAGATGAACCAGCGGATGCAGCTGGCATAGGATTGGGCAGAATTTTGCAGTGCTGCACTGTAGCAAACAGAGCAGCCCCTTGCTGAACTACTGTTTGTTGTTGTAAACTAGACACACACACACATACTTGATTGGGGGGGCTGATGAATTAAGAATTAAAAACTCAGGAAAAAATAGCTAGCTTTAGCTGGCACTGCAGCAAGCAGCCACAGGAAGGGGTGAGTACTGTGGCTGCTGCCTAGACTAGGCCCCAGTGGGTGGTGGCAGCCAGCGGTGGGCCCAGGCCCAGGTCAATCAAGTGAGTGAAGTCTTGTCTCAAGAAGAACTTAAGAATATTAAATATATAAAAAAAAATTCATAATATATAAACAGAGTTGTTGTGACACTGAGACTGCCGGGTAGGGGGGTCTAGGGGCCGGGGTTACTACTCTACTGTGTTGTTGTGACTGTGTGATGACTACTCCTCCCTCCTCTCCCTCAGACATGATGAAGAACTTTAGGCAGGCAGGGAGTCGCTAGTCAGGAGAACTTGAGAAAAGAATTAAAATAAAAAAGATATTCAGTTATGCATAATGCTGCTGCAGTCTTGAATTTGTTTTATTTGTGAAGTTAAGAAGAATTACAGGAAGATCAACTGAATGATCAGTGTAAAGTGTAGTGATTGATTGAGTCAGTGAGTTATAAGTGAAGTTAATGTGAACGAACAACAAGTAAGTTAGTCACTCAGTCTGGTTTGTACTGTCTGACCAAGAATATAAGATCTAAGTTTTCAATTTCTTCTGAGTGAGTTACTATATTGGCATTAAAATAACAATATTCTCTGGCTCTGCTGCTGTAGCCTGCGGCCTGCCTAGTCTTCTTCAGAGTATGCCAACAGCAAGCATTGTAGCCAGCCTAGTACTGACTGTGTAGGAGTCACTGTTTGGCATTAAAATAACAAGATATTCTCTGGCTCGGCTGTGCCTATGGCCAGCCTAGTATTGACTGTGTAGGAGTCACCTTTTAACTTCACAAAATGGAATAACAGCAGCAATATTCTTTTGGTGGTGGTGACATGGGAGGAACCACCTGGAAGTGGGGACACTTTGGGGGCGTACACATGGACGGGGCCCACTACAAACTTCTTGCACCAGGCCCAGTACATCCTAGAACCGGCCCTGCCCTACCTTTTCCTTTGCCTTGGCTCATTCACCTTCCCTTGTCACCTATTAGTAAATAATTACATAAAATTCACTTACTATTATCCTCTTTCAGTTTGCTCTATCTCTTCACGCAAAATATAAAAAAACTCAAAATTTAAATACAGTACTTTTTCAGACTTGCTTGAGCCTCCCCTGGAACAGGTTGGGGCCTCCCTAGGGAGGTTGGCCTCACCATTTGAGAACCCCTGGTCTTGAAGGGTGGTCAAGCAGCATTGAGTGCTGGAGATAGTCTAGCTGAAGGAAGGATGGTCGGGGGTGGAAGCTTTTCCTTCTGTTAGGTGGTGGTGATTCCACTACAGGGGTAGTGGAGCCTGCCATCAGGGCTGAGTGAGTGGGCTCATCGGGATACACCTCCCTATGTGAGGATGGGTGGTTGCAGGTGGGGCATCTCAGAGGTACATGTGTCCAGCACTCGAGGACTGCATCTATGCCACTGAGGTGCCTATATATGCCCCCATGAGTCACTCTTGATGGAACTATTGGTCAGACAGTTGTCCAGAACAATTGCAGCTACACTGCACACTCTGATGACTGTCAGCCAGCAGCTTCGACTCCCACACCTCAGATTGTATGGGAACAAAGATTTCCCTGAAATCAGGGTTAGGGAATGTATAACAAAAGTATGTTTTTCCTTTAAGAAAAGCCCCAAAGCTCACTACAGAGCATGTAAACAACCTAGAGCTTCGACCACCGGCTGTTTTCTGGGGAGGAGGGGGTGCAAAATTAGTCTCTTGCCCAGGGCACCAAAATGCCTTCCTACGGCTCTGCAAGATTGTTTTGTAGAAAAGACTGAAACCAGGTTAGAAATTCTTTCTATTTCTCCTGAGGAAGATGGTCATCCATTTTAAGGGTATCTAATTCAATGTCTAGAATCACTAGCACAGTAAGTGGTCCTTCTGTTTGTCCTCTGCCGGGGGACCATTAAGTGTGGTGAATAAACACCAAAGGTAAGTGATGCTTGTGGCTGGAGGAGACGTCAAAGTATTGACAAGAAGAAAGTTATCCTAAAGATGTGACACAAATGGAAGTCCAAAGACATTCAAAAGACTCAATAAAGAACTAGAAGAGGTACCAAAAATGTTTATCCTTGAGATTTCCTGTTGCATAAAAAAACATGTTGTGAAGTGAATGGGCTATTTGCTGTGGAAGTGACAGATGGATGAGTGTCATTGATGGTTAGATGATACAAAGCTGCCAGATGAGAGAAGGAGCCACAGATAGTGCTTATTAAAGCACATTGACCAGGAGAATATCTACAAAACAACTTATTGTCAAGGGCTACCAGGAAATGCATGAACTGAACTTTGATAGGTAAGCAGCTGCCTTTGCCAGAAGAGATTTTATGATAATCATAGAAGAGAGCACTATTATATTGATTTGCAAGATCAGCAGCTGGATAAAGTTAGGAATCTAGTTCTTCACACCTGGATGCCTCACATACAATGTTACGGCTGATGTAGAAGGCAGCAACAAATTCTGCTACAGTTAGTTTTGGTAGTAGCCACGGGTCTTTAGCCTTTAGTACCATGGATACATCATGCAGGAAACAATCATGTTTTCTTTAGTTTAATGAGGCAATATAAGAAGAGATATGAAATTAATGCCTTTCCCTTCAATAATGTCCTTCCTGACATGAACTGAAACCAAATGGGTAGGACAAGCAGTAATTGGCAATTGAATCGAAGGAGTGGGAGTAGTGCCCAAGGCTGATATAGTTTTTATGGAGATATGAGACCTCATTGATGGACCCAAAGAAGGAGATACGATTGGAAATGAAGGTGCCAGTGGAGCTGTAACAACTGGTCAAGATACTGAATGAGCTCCTGAAGCATTTAGGACAGCAGGAACAGGTTGCTGTCCTTGAGATCCTGATGATCTCCAGCGGGGTCCAGACAGGGACCAGAGGGCAGGGGAGTGCCACCATATGCTGGATTTGTGGTAAGAGAACTGAACTAGGCAGTCTGGTTTGGTGCTGAGTTCCCATTACAAACAAGTTGGCTATTATAATCAAGGAAAAACAAATCTGACATGATGGAGGGTGCTGATGTAATAGAGGGGCTTCTAAATGTATTGCTGCAAAACAGGGCTATAAGAAAATGCTGTGACTGTCAGATGTTTGTCACTGAGATAGAAACCCCTTTGGAAGTAAATTACAAATGTGACTAATGTAGGGAGCTAACAGCATTAAGGGAGGAGCTGAATACCCTCAGAGAAAAACTAATACAAACTGGAGGTGGAGGGTTGCGGGCAATACCACCCAGTTACTCATCGGAAACTACAATTCAGAGTAAATGCCAGGCTGCGTTAGAGTCCAGGGGAATGGATGAAACTGACTGTGAGGATGTTAGTTGTACCACTATAGCTCAGCTTCCCAAAAACAAAAGAAGAAGAAGAGCTTTAGGAAGCAATGAAATAGCTATGTACAATAAATATGCCTCCTTGTGCACTGATGCCAATGGGACACAAGCTTCAACAGGCCAAACAGATGTTACCTCGTATCATACACTGCCCACTATCACTGAAAAGGACACTAAGAATGTCCTAGTAATTGGAGACTCAATTTTGAGGAAAACAGACTCCATCATTTGTAAGCAAACAAATCAAGGACGGTGCTAAGTTGTTTACCTGGTGCAAGGGTAAAAGATATCAGGGAAAGACTCCCGAAGTTATTGGAAAAAAAAGTTGACAGTCAAATTGTGGTTATTCATGTGGGAATAAATAATGTGGGGCGGGACCACGAGAAGGATGTGGTCAGGGAGGTAATTGAATGCGCTGACATTATCAAACAAGCTGGGCAAACCTCCATAATTTATGGGCTTCTCCCCAAACTAAGCTTTGATGCAGAAAAAAATCACACTATTCAAAGGATTAATGCCCGTTTAATAAATAATTGTACAGCTGCAGGAATACGTTTTTTGAATACCTGGGATGCCTTTTTTCAGAATAAAAAGCTATACATCAAAGATGGTTACATCTTAACCCTCTTGGAACATCAACCCTAGCCTCTCTAATTGCAAACAAAGTAGCAAGTCATTTAAACTAGCTGGGGAGAGGATATAATCGGCCGATCCACTCCAAACTGTCAGACTAAACCACAATAAAGACAGAGGCAAGTTAAAGGTAAAAACAACTTGAAGTATCTACTTGCTAATGTGAGAAGCATGAGAAATAAGAGGGATGAGCTGGAGGCATTGATAGACATACACAGCACACTGGATGTGGTGTGCTTAACTGAAACTTGGTGGTCACAGGGTGATATCTTGGAAAAAGGGATGGCTGGCTATACTCTGTATCACCTGGCTAGGAAGGAGAAAAAAGGGGGAAGGAGTCGGGCAGTTTTCGGAACTGTGGCAGGAGGGGGTCATTGTAGTTGGCGGTGAGATGAGGCCACAGAGAAAGTGAGGGCGCCCCTGATTGGCCACATCAGTGGCCAAGGAAGATGGCTGGCCAATCAGGGCAGGAGGCGCCAATCTTCAAATGCAGCCGGAGCCAGGCCGCAGAAGCTGTGTGTGTAAGTGAGCTTTTTCCATCCCACCCACCCGCCCAAACCATGGCTCTATTAAATGCTGGTGGGAAGAGGAGACAGCTAACGGAAGGAACCAGGGAGTGGCCAGGAGACGAGGAAGGAAGCTGGGTGAGCAAGGTACTGTACTGTGAATGCTTGAACTCTGTACTCTGAGCTGTGACTGCTTGAACTCTGTACTCTAAAACTGAACTGAATGATTGAACTCTGTACTCTGAACTGGTCTGTGTCCTTAAAATTGGAACTGGGTAGACAGCAGTAGACTACTGAAGGAAATTGTTGAAAAGGAGCTGTAATTACTTAATTTTCCTTGAACTTAAACCGTGGGAGCTCTGAATTTTAAATGGAGCTGGACTGATGGAAATTCAAAATGGTCAGCAAGGAATGGAGATTTGACAAGCTGGGTTACTTGCTGGAGTGAATTGGGTACTACTACTGCTTGTGAGGGGGTTAAATGGGGAAGTTCGAGTGTATGCTTGGGGGGGCTGAAATTGCTTATATCACTACAATATGCCAATATTGTGTACTGTGTACAGCTGCTGTGGTGGGGAGGTGGCCGTGGGTGGGGGAGCTAATTGGGTATAACTGCGTACTGAAATTACTGAAGTCGTGTACAGCTACTGTTGTGGGGTGAAAGGCAGGGGTCTACTGGGACTAATTTACTTACTGTGGGGGAACTGTTTAGCTATTTATTGAGAGGAAGGGTACAGGGTAGTTGAGGTCTACTTGGTCTAAATTGCTGAATTGCTAAAGCTGTTTGTAGAGGGGGAGGGATCAGGGAGGTCGGGGTCTACTGGGACTAAATTGCTTGGGGGGCCAAAGTGCGTACATGGCCAGGTCTTGCCAGTATTGAAAACACTGTGTTCAGGCATAACTGGGAAGGAAGGGAACAGACTGAAGGGCATCTCTGGAGGGGAAGGAACTACTTGAGGGACCAAAGGGATGGGAATGGATGGGGGAACTTCAATGGAAGAGGGTGGGGGGGAAGGAGCACTGGCAGGGGAAGGGAGTACAGGTAGAGAAGGCTAACAGGAGCAGTTGGGTTGCATGGGGCTGCTACTGGGCAGGCGTGAGGACTGCTGGTACAGGATGGTGTGGGAGCAGGCTAGTGGGATGCAGTGGGTGTGGAGAGGCTACAGCCATGAATACACTATGGAAGGTTGGCCACTGCCCCATATGTGCCAAATTAAAAGGGTTGGAGTCAGAGTTGTGTAGGTTGAGGTTTGAGCTGGAAAGTTGGATGAAGAGCAGGGGGCATGGGGGACAGACAAATGACAGTTGGAGAGAGCTTGGGGAGGACTCTGAGGGGGCCAGGCCAGATGGAACCAGGGAAGGCCAGGTCAGCCGGGTGGGGTGAATGAAAAGTGGGTCGGGGGAATGGTGCAGGGGGAAGGTGAATACTGGCACATGGTAGGGGCTAAGAGGAGGGGGGAGATGTGGGTCCATGATAGGGAGCCCAGAATCGCAGGTAGATGGCAAGCACACTGCAGGTGGGATCATGGTATCGAATAAGGTACCTGCCACTGGAGGCAACCATGGTAAGAGGAGACCAGGACAAGGATCCAGAGGTAACAAGGGGGCAGTGGGCAAGGGAGAGGAGGAGGCAGCAAGCAAGAGGGGGACTGGGAGGGGGGGACAGTAGGACAATGGAGAGTCCAGGGTAAAAAAGGGAAGAGAAGCTGAAGGTCAGGCAGGCCAGCATAGGGTAGTGATTGGATTGGCAAGAAAGGAGGATTCTCAGGAAAAGAGGGACCAGCAGGCAGCAGAAGTGGGGAAGGACATTAACCTGGAAGAAGGGGAGTGTGTGTGGTACAAGAGGCTCCGCAGGGGCAAATGGAGAAGCAGGGTGGCAATGAAGTAAATGGGAACAGCAGGAAGGAGCTGGAAGAGGATATCAGGATCTCCAGGCCATGGAGAGGATCACGGGGGTGGTGCAGTCATAAGGTGAGGAGCAGGGTGGGAGAGTGGGAGGAAGGGGATGTGAATGGGAAAAGGAGGAGTGGAGAAGCAGTGCATAAGGGGGAAGGAGACCAGGGTAAAGGGACAGGAAGGGGGGAGACAAGAATCAGGAGGGTAGTTCAGACATCTGCACTAAGGGGAAGGAAAACCGGATTGCAGATGAAACAGGGGAAGGGAGGGTAGGGTACTCCTGATAGGCATTTCCATATTGAAAGAGATTAAATGGGGGGGCAGAGGAAGCATGCTGTGGGTGGAGTGTATGCCAGGGATGATGGCATTGGAGGTAATCCACCACATTCCGTCATGGGGAAGGGACCAGGATAAGAATGTACACCTAGTGTTCCACCTGGGTACAAACAACCTGGATGGCAACAGTCTCATGAAGGTGCAGATGCAATTTAAGGCTCTGGCTAGATTTTGCAGGGGGCTAGGCTTCAAGTCTCTAGCCTTCTCAGAGGTACTGCCAGTACCAAGGGCCAGCACAGAGAGGAAGCACAGGGTAAAAGAATCCAATGACTGGCTGGAGAGATGGGGCAGGCAGATGGGGTATGGAGTGATGGGGGAATGGGGGGAAACTTGGGAGGATGAGAACCTCTATGCCCAGGACCGGCTGCACCTCAGCAGGGATGGGTCAGCCATGCTGAGGTGCAGACTGGGGGAGTTCTTTGAGAGGGAGTATAATTTAAACTGGGGGGGCTGAAGGTGGAGCCTCACAGCTCCACGGAAGAGTTGGGGGACCCTTGGTCCACCCTGGGACAGAACTGAAGATGAGGGATTTAGCAGACCAATGGGGGAATCTATAGAAGGATGGGGAAATGGTGGAGGGGCATGGTAGTCAATACAAGAAGCCTGGCAAACAAGATGGAGTTAATAGCTACCATTGCACATGATAGGCTGGACATAATTGCAGTTACAGAGACCTAGTGGATGGAACTCCACACATGGGAGGCAGAGGTTCCAGGGTTCAGACTGATCAGGAGGGACAGGAAGGACAGGAGAGGGGGGGAGGGGTGGCCTTGTATATAAGGGAAAAGGTGAAGGTGTTGGAGGAGAAGGAGAGCAACGGGGAGACTGAATTACTATGGGTAATGCTAGGCAGAAGGTCAGGGGAGTCATTGTAGCTTGGAGTGGTGTACAGACCACCCACCCAAGGGGAGGAGCAGGACAGGAAGATGACACAGGATATAGTGAGGGTAGCTCTAAAAGGGGAAACGTTACTGGTGGGGGACATGAGCCTCCCAGACGTTGACTGGCCCATCCCAGACACAGCTTCAACTAGAAGCAGGGAAATTCTGGAAGTGTTACAGGGGGCTTTCCTTAATCAGCTAGTCAGGGAATCAACAAGGGAATGCAACCTACTGGATGTGCTCCTAACAAATGGGGAGAACATAGAAAAGGTGATGGTGGTGGAAGAGCTGGGTAATAGCGACCACAGTATCATCAGGTTTAAAGGTCACATACAACGGTTTTTAAAACTAAAATAAACAGCACCATTCAATAAACACTGCTATACAACTTATTTGTGTTCCAGGTTTTGTAACAAAAGTCAGCAAATTAATGCATTTTTAGTGTCTTTTTGTTGTGGTCCATTTCCCCAAGGTTGCTGGATGCTGAGTCAGCATGCCTCCAGGCTGCTGATGTCATTTGGGGTGCTTGCCTGTTAGGAAGCTGTATTGCTGCTAGTAAAACAATGCTGGTAACTTCACTGCTGTTGGTCAGCGTCTGCTTTACAATAATTTAGATTTAATAGGGACCTTATCAGCATTAATTCCTACTAGGGATGGCTGTGCTAACCCTGGAAAAAAGATAATTTTAAAGTGATTTATTGAGGTTTGCCATAGAAAATGGGACAAGTGACCTGTAGGGTGTACTCTACTGTACCCACACTAACTCACTATGTAAATTAGTATACAGGCTTTTATTTTTCTGTACTCACTGAAGAAATAGGAGCCAACATCTCTCAGTATAGCAATCCCGTAGCTAGATACGGTATGTACAATGCGTTGTTGTGAAAATAAACAAACTAAAGCTTATTTTGTTGACACCACTGCACAAATATGGGACAGCATCTCAGAGTATGAAAATTGTAAAACAGGTTTGTATTTTACCCACAATGCCTTGCTACAGTTATTTACACATTACTGCTCATCAACAGCAGCATAAGGGATTGTACGCCTGAGTAAGGCACATTTAAGGCAACATTATAATTTACCCAGAATTCCTTGTTGCTGTATCTAAAACAATGATGGCTCCCTGGTATGACATCATTTTGGGGGAAGGGTGGCCACACTCAAAAAACTGGATGACAAAACCCTGATAAAACAATAAAAAAATGAGAATGACAGATTTTTTTTTTACAAAACAAATTGCAGCTTCAACATTTGAAGCATGTCTGGCAATAACATGCCATGTGTAACAGGCATTTGGGGAACCTTCAACATTTACTTTAACATCAATGTGCTACCCTCCCTGACTTCTGCACAGGCTATAAAATTTAATTTAAACTATTGTTGTGCATTACTGGCATTGAGCATGGCACAGCCACCATCAAATAACTTTCAGATCTTGCAACAGGCACAGTGCAAGGAATGAGAAGTCTTTACAGACCGCAGCAATGTGACTGCCTTCATAGTTTAGGTATTGAAGAAAGAGAATAACACCCCAAATGACATCACCAGGGTGGAGACATACCAATTACCACAGGGAACAGAAAGTATCAGCATATCAGAGTGTTGTTGAAACACACCACACAATAAATAGCTATAAATGGTATTAAATGGTAGATTTTTATATAAAAAACTAGACAGACACTGTAAGTTTAACAGTTGTAACAATATTTAATGAATGATGCTGACAGTTTAATTTCTATAAATTTCATTGCATATGATCTTTAAAGTGAGGGCTGGCAGGGAGTTGCCCCGAACCAACATGACTTCAGGGGTGCAGACTTTAATGAGATAAAAAGGCTAGTGGGGGGAAGCAATGGGTGAAATAGGGGATATAGAGGAAGTGGAGGACCTATGGGGGCTATTAGAGACCAGATCAAGGAGGCCACACACAGGTGTATAAGGAGGGTAAGGAAGGGAGTAAAATGCAGGAGGCTTCTGTGGTTCAGCAGGAGTGTAGCAAGGGTGGTAGGGGGCAGGCGAAGGTGGGGGGATTTCATTTCTTGTATGAAATAATATGTAATTTTGACAGTTAGTAAAAAGTTATGTCATAATTTGAGTTTCTTTTGAGAGCGTTTTTGGTGTTTTTCTTGCCTTTCGACTTTTGAGAATTTATTTAAATTTGATAAACCGTAAATGCTGTCAGCCTGAGTATTTAATGCAATACTTTTCCTATTAAAAGTAATCATATCTTTCTTGACTAAATATAGAATAATGAAAATTACACTCATTTGTAGTAATTTTACAAGTAATTATTGTATTGCCACTGTTTATTGTATATGTAAATACAACATTTATTGTTTGGATGTCTTTCAACGATGCAGCTTTATGTGTTAAAGGACATTGGTTGTCTTTATAAATATGCAGCATGTCTGCTGTTTTTGGCTGCAATTGTTGAGATTCATTACTTGTTTTACAGTGAATACTTTAAGGAGTGGCAATGCATGATGTTTGTTATAGTCGGGTGATAGTAGTTTCTGAATAAGGCCATTATGGTTTAAAACCACTGTGTGAATGAAATGCCCATTGCCCGTATAAGTATAATGGTGCAGCCCAGTATTCTTTCTTAATTTTTTAATAAAAAGAAATGAGCTATTCTTACGAATGTGCAGTATGATGGTTAATTAATAAAATAAGATATGATTACCTCAGAAGTCTATATGGGACTTATATGCATAGGATTGATAGCTTCAACAGTTAAACCATATTATGTAGTCTAAAGGAAACATCTGTTTGTAATGAACCTTTTTCCAATATTAGACCATTTAAATTACTTTGTAATCAAATATTTATTGAGATTCACTTAATGATGCGATTATGTATATTTAAAGAAATTAATTGCTTATATGAATTTTTATAAAAGATTGCTGTATCTATAAATTAAACGTAATTTAATAAAGTCTATTTGGAATTTGTATGTTCATTTACTATAGGAATTACCATTTAATATATAGCCCATATTCAAGCTGCACTTTTATTGTAATAAAAATTACCGGGCATTTGTTGGCACTATAGTAAGGCCATTCTTTTTGGAGCTGCTTAATTTATTGGATCATTTGTTGCAGGCATATATCAGGTGGCAACTGAGGCATTTACATTTATATTGTCTGTTTAATAAATTAGAATACATGGTTCTCGTTGTTGTTTTCAGTGTTTTCATATACTGTAGTAAAGTGATAATGATGTATTTAAATAATGTAATAAACATTTATTGATTTAGGTTTTGTTGACCGGGTAAGTGCACTAGTCAAATCCTGCCTATTTTCAGGCCTGACCCGGGGAAGGGGGATACAGATGAATGCCAACTGACCATGAACCAGATTAAGCTGTTATTCCTGTATTAGTGAGTGGGTAGTTATTTTTAAGTATTTTTGTTAACTTGATTAGATTATTTTTGTTCTTAACCATTTAGAATGTTAATGAAATTATTTTCATATTAATTGATTTATCAGTATTGGGTGTTAATAGAATACTGATGTCATAGAGAATGGACTATAAAAATATATGGATGTCTCAGTAATTTGACCCCCTTGAAGCCTGAAGGAGAAGGCAAAGCACTGGGTTTTTGTGCCTGTGTAATTGACCAACTTTAAATTTGTAGAGCAAGTTGGCTCAGCAATAAAATATTCTAAATGTGCAATACTTGATGGTTGCTGTGCATTTTTCTGTCTCTGGAGTACAGTTAACAATCTTTTTTAGCCTTACCACAGTGGTGGGGAGGGTCATGGAGGCACTCATCAGGGAGAGGGTGGCACAGTACCTAAAGCGGTATGGATTGCTAAACAACAACCAGCACTGGTTCACTAGGAGGAGGTCATGCCAATCCAGACTTACTGAATTGTTTGATTGGGTGATGGAGGAGATAGACCAAGGGGGGGCAGTGGACGTGGCCTACCTGGACTTTAGTAAGGCCTTTGACACCATCTTCTACAGAAGATTGGTCAATAAACTGGAAAGTATGGGGTGGGGGACAAATTAACTAGATGGGTGCAAAGCTGGCTAGCGGATAGGACCCAGAGGGTGGTAGTGAAAGGCAAGTACTCTAGCAAGGGGCAAGTGATGAGTGGGCTACCCCAAGGGTCAGTGTTAGGCTGCTTCTCTTCAGTATCTATGTATGTGACATTATGGATGGACTGAAAGGATGGGTGGTGCTCTTTGTGGATGACATGAAAATCTGCAATAGGGTAGACACTGAGGGTGGGGTGGAGGACATGTGGTAGGACCTAAGGGTACTAGAAGGGTGGGCGGAAACCTGGGAACTAAAAGTTAACATCAGGAAGTGTGTGGTTATGCACCTGGGACATGGTAACACGAGGACAGAGTACACAATGGGAGGAGAGGGAACCATGGTAACAGAGCAGGAGAAGGATCTGGGTATAGTAGTCTCTAGTGACCTTAAGGTAGGGAAATAGTGTACTAAGATGGTGGGGAAGGCCGATGGGATGCTGGCTAGTACTGGCAGGGGAATCACCAGCAGGAGGAGAGAAGTACTAGTGCCCCTGTACCAGGCTATGGTGAGACGGCACCTGGAGTATGGAGTCCAGTTCTGGAGGCCTCACTTGCATAAAGATATAGACCTGATTGAAAGGGTCCAGCGAAGAGCAACCAAGATGGTGCTAGGGATGAAGGGCAAACCATATGAGCAGAGATGCTATGAGCTGGGGCTGTACACTCAGGAGACCAGAAGGGAGAGAGGGGACATGATTGAGACCTTCAAATACATCAAGGGGTTAAACAAAGGGAGCCTGGGGGCTTATTCAAAATGAAGAAGGACACTGTTACTAGATGGCATAGCCTGAGACTACAAGGGGGGCACTACAGGGGGAACATGAGGGAGCAATTCTTTACGGAGAGGGTGGTGGAAGCCTGGAATGGGCTTCCAGAGGAGGTTGTGGGGGTGGAGACAGTGCTGGGGTTCAAGAGGGCTTGGAACAGGCATGAAGGGCCACGGGGGAAGGGGTGGGTACCCATGGAGGGAGGAGGCAATCTGGGGGGAGGTAAGGGCAGACTGGATGGACCATGGGGTCTTTTTCTGCTGTCAAGTTCTATGATTCTATGATTCTAAGATTGGAAACAGGGACCAGTATATTTGTAACTGTGGGAGTTTGCAATAGACCCCCGGGGCTAAGCAATGAAGACAGCGTAGGCATTTATAATGAGCTTGAGAGAGCATGCGATATGGGGGAGGTGGCACTGATGGGTGATTTTAACCTCAGTGATATACTGTAAATTGGGAGAAGTTGGAAAGAACAAAACCCTCTAGTAAAATGTTTCTAGAAGTAATAGATCAAATGTGCATAATTCAATATGTAAGGTACCTCACGAGAGGGGATAATATTCTCGACCTGGTGTTAGTGACCAAGGAAATCAGGGTCACTGATTGTAAAGTTATCTTCCTCTTGGGCAACAGTGACTATAACTGTGTCCTCTATACAGTAAATAAACACATCCCTCTTACTAAAGGGTGTAAGTATGTCTATTATATTAAGACATCTAACAAAGAACTCATCAGTAACGAACTGAAGAAAATAAAGCGGGAAATTATTTTTGAAGAAAAATCAGTAAATGATATGTGGGAGTGCTTTACATACCACATAACTGAACTATGTGATAAATGCATCAAGAAAAGTAGAAAGCATAATAATAAGGGAATTAAACCCAAATGGCTCACCAATAAAATCAAAAGGTTATTGAATAAGAAACAAAAGCTATATGTAATATATAAAACATTAGAGATGAAGGAAGCATGGGAGCAATTCAAATCAGTGCTGAGGCAGTGTAAGAACTTAATCAAAAAAAGTAAACAAACAAGCATTTGTCAATGCCGAATGTTGTCTTGCTGACATTGGCATTGGTAGTGCATGAGTTAGACAGATGTATAAATGGAATGGCAGTGAATTACGGAAGTGACGCCAACCCCACACCACCCTGAAGAGACTGACAGGCACTGAGGTGTGCCTTTGGGTGTTGGCCATAACACTCATGCGATTTCACCTCACCCTACCCTGCAGAGTCAACAAGTATCGCGTTCTGCCTTGGGGTCCTTTGGCCTTACGCTTACCCCATTCCATATGGAAATACATTGAGATCGGTGCAGTATAGGAGAATGGGGTGAAATTTGGGGCTGAAGAGTGTAAGGCACAGTTTGATGCCTGTCAGTGGCTGCAGGGTGGGGGTGGGGTTGGGGGTGGAATGTCGTGAGCATTAGAACTGACAATCTAAAGTCACACCCCTGACACCGGTTAGTCTCTACAGGGTGGGACGTTATGGTTAGAAACCCTAACGCCCTGGGCATTTGTTGGTATTTGCACTCCAAATTTTCAGCATGGGCTTTTTCTCACCCCACCTCATGAAAGCATTTGGGACCTCTGCTCATGAACAGTGGCTCAGTAATTTTGTGGACTGGTATCGACCTGGATAGGGAGGTCGATAACAGTCCATTCACAGAAGAAATGGTTCTGAAAGAACTCTTAAAACTGAAGGTGGACAAAGCAATGGGGCCTGATGGGATTCACCCAAGAATTCTAAAAGAACTAAGGGTAGAACTAGTGACACCACTGACCTCCCTTTTTAACAAATCATGGGAGGATGGTGTGGTACCGGAGGACTGGAGGAGGGCAGACATGATTCCCCTTCACAAAAATGGGAGCAAGACAGAGGCAGGAAACTACATACCTGTTAGTTTGACCTCAGTGGTAGGGAAAATGATGGAATCACTTCTAGAGGAAAGAACTGTTGAGTTTCTAGAGGCCAGTGGGGCACAGGACCCAAAGCAGCATGGATTCACAGCAGGAAGGTCATGTCAGACAAATCTAATAGATTTCTTTGACTGGGTAACTAATGTAGTAGACCAGGGAGGGGCTGTGGACATGGCCTACCTAGACTTTAGCAAGGCATTTGACACAGTCCCACACAAAAGATTAATATACAAGTTAGCCAGCCTTGGAGTGGATCCCAAGGTGGTAGCCTGGGTAAAAAATTGGCTGGACAACAGGATACAGAGGGTAATAGTAGACGGAGTTTACTCTGAAGAAAGAGGGGTTACTAGTGGGGTACCGCAGGGTTCAGTACTGGTACTGGTCCTCTTTAATGTCTTTATAAGTGACATTGCAGAGAGACTGGAAGGAAAAGTATGTCTCTTTGCAGATGACACAAAGATCTGCAACAGAGTTGATACAGACGGTGGGATGGAGAGGATGCAAAGGGACTTGGCAAGGTTGGAGGCATGGTCAAATGTATGGCAGCTTAGATTCAATGGAAAGAAATGCAAAGTAATGCACCTGGGAAACAAAAATCCAGGGAAGGAGTACACAATGGGGGGTGGTAGACCTGGTGGTAGTCATATCAGATGGCCTTAAGGTGGGCAAGCAATGTAAGAAGGCAGTAAGGAGGGCTGGTGGGATACTGGGATGCATAGGGAGAGACATCACCAGTAGAAAACAGGAAGTTGTTATCCCTCTGTGCAGACAGTTGGTGAGACCCCATCTGGAGTTCTGCATCCAGTTCTGGAGACCCCATCTCCG
Organism: Neoceratodus forsteri; assembly: GCA_016271365.2. NCBI lineage: Eukaryota > Metazoa > Chordata > Ceratodontiformes > Ceratodontidae > Neoceratodus > Neoceratodus forsteri. The sequence goes on from CM057450.1 coordinate 1,690,508,268, forward strand.
CGAGGACATAGACATGATGGAGGTTGTCAGAGGAGGGCAACTAAAATGGTGCAGGGTCTGCACCAGAAGACATATGAAGAGATTAAAGAAGCTAATATGTATACACTTGAGGAGAGGAGGGAGAGGGGACATGATAGAAACTTTCAAGTACATCAAGGAATCAACAGAGTCCAAGACGGTAGCATCTTTCAGAAAGAGATGTGCAAGAACAAGGGAACACAATTTGAAGATAGAGGGGATGGCTCAGAGGTAATGTGAGAAGTATTTTTTCACAGAGGGTTGTGGATGCATGGAACAGCCTTCCTGAGGAGGTAGTGGAGTCAAAAACAGTGGGAGTTCAAGAATGCATGGGACAGACACAGACAATTCTAGTAGAGTGCGAGGAAGTAGGCTGTTGGTTAACTAGGATCTGCAGCCTATGCATTAGGAAGGGAAATAGGCAGACTAGGTGGGCCTAGCGGTTCTTATCTGCAATCAAATTCTATGTTTCTATGTTTCTATGTCCTGAACGTTGATGTCCCACAGTGATTGCACCATTCTGTGCTGGTAGCTCGAAACCACATTTTGGGCTGGATGTGAGAAATGACAACTGTACTGTTCTTAAGGAGGTGTGCAAAAATGGCAACGTGGAAAATCTGGAGTGAAAATATTAAAAATTCTCCAAGTTATGAGTGTACATGGAAACTGCACAATGCATGCTTGTAACACAGTCATTCTGTGGAATTTTCTCACCAAATTTTCAACATAGGCATTTTGGGACCTCCACTCATGAACACTGTTACAGTGATTTTCTTATCTGTGCCGAACATTGATTTCCTACAGTGATCGCACCATTGTGTGCCGCATGTGCAAAACCACATTTCGGACAGCATGTGAACAATAACAACTGTACTGTTCTTAAGAAGGTGTGCAAAAATGGCAATGTTGAAAATCTGGAGTGAAAATATTAACAATTCTTGAACTCATGAGTGTGCGTGGAAACTGTGCAACACACGTTCATAAAATAGACATTTTGTGGAATTTTTCATCAAATTTTCAACATATGCATTTTGGGACCTCTGCTCATGGACAGTGTCACTGTGATTTTCTTAATCTGTCCAGAACATTGATTTCACACACTGACTGCACCATTGTGCGCCACATGTGCGAAAACACATTTTGGGTGAGATGTAAAAAATGACAGCTGTACTGTTCCTAAGGAGGTGTGGTAAAATGGCAATGTTGAAAATCTGGAGTGAAAATATTAACAATTCTCGAAGTTACAAGCATGCGTGAGAACTGTGCACACAAGACTCATACGCAGTCATTTTTGGAAATGTTTCCACCAAATTTGCAACATAGGGTTTTTGGGAGCCTACCTCATGAATAGTGACACTGTCATTTTGTTAATCGGTCCCGAAAGGTGGTTCCGCACAGTGACCGTGAAATCATCTTTCAGGACTGAATAACAAAATGACAGTGAATGAGTTCATGAGGTGAGGTCCCAAGAACCCCATGTTGAAAGTTCGGTGACAAAATTCCCAAAAATGGCCGAGATATCCACCAAAGTTGAAAAAACCCTATTTATACCATTATACAGCTTACCGGCATTTCTTCGGTTCGCATTCGACTTTGAAGAGTGTAGACGTGTTCCTGGTCCACTGAAGATCACCGCGCCAGCCTCTGGAGGTAAGTATGGGGTGAGTGTGTGTGTGTGTATGTGAGTGTGTGTGTGTGTGTGTGTGGGGAGGTGGGTGTGCAGAGGGTGGGTGCAGGTTGGGAGGTCACGAGAGACCGCGAGGGACTGTTTTCTGTTTTTACAGTGGAAAAAAACCCAGCAATGTGGGACGCTTTGGGCATGCTGGGGTGGGCTCCCAGTGTGCCGGCATACCTGGGTGTTTCTTTGGGGGTGCTGTTGCTGACTAGGATTGGGCACCCCCATCGGCCTAGGTGTGCTTTTGAGGCAGCATGAGCCGAGGGGATTGGGCACCTCGGCTCTAACAAATGTTTTTGGGGGACATAATGCCGCGAAGGTTGGACTACCCTGTTGGCAAATGAACTAGCGAAGACAAATGCCGACAGGGGGATTGGGCACCTCCGATGTCGGCTGTTATGGGGACTGTGACAGGCGGATGGCTCCACCATGTTTTTTGAAATGTTACACCACGGAAGGCATGCCCTGCAATGAGGGGCACTCCCTCATTGCAGCAGCTAAATCCTTTCAAGTTGGTGACACGCTTTTGCACTGCTGTCATAGACAGTGAGCAATCTAATTCATGCCACAGAGCCCAGCCTGAAAAAGCAGTGGTGCCACTGGCCACTACAAGACTGCACCTCCAAAACCTGCTATTCCAAGTTACGGCAATATGTTTCTTATGCATGTGCAAGACAACATAAAAATGGACAAAAAATTGCCTGCCAGGGCAAGCAAAGACAATATGCAACAGTTCTGTAGTTATGTTAACTCACTTTGAAAAACAAGCTCTAGCTTATGCAGTCTTACTGTAGGTGATAAAGTAGTAAACAACCTTGCAGGAATGGCAACTATTTTTAATTCATATTTTGGGTCTGTCTTTTCTCACAAATTGCTAAAAGATCAACAAATAGGAAGGAATACCCCATCCCCTATACATATAACAGAGAGTGTTATAATTGAAAAAATAAATAAGCTAAAAGACTACACTTTCTGCTGGACCAGATAATATTTCAAACACTGTGCTGAAACTGTTGTTCCCAGAGGTTGTTAAGCCACTAAGGCTAATATTCTTAAAATCATTACAAGATAATGAGGTCCCGCTGGACTGGCTGGCGGAGAATGTGGAGCCTATTCATAAGAAGGGTGACAGAGCGGACTATACAAATTACTGACCAATCAGCTTGACGTCGGTCCCAGTGAAACTGTTAGAATCCATACTGAAGGATAATATTAACTCTCATCTTGATATGAGTGGCCAGTTTGATCACGAGCAGCACGGCTTTCCGACAGGGAGATCATGTGTTACAAACTTGTGTTTTTATGAAAACATATCTTCTGCAATGGACAATGAGAAACCAGTGGACTGCATATATATGGACTTTGCAAAGGCCTTTGATAAAGTACCTCACTGTGAAATCACCAGTAGCTTAGCAGATACAGGATTACATATAGGAATAGTGGGATAGATTGATGCATGGTTGATGCATAGGACCTAGAAGGTGTGTATATATGGTTATTCTGCTCCCATGCCAGTGATGAGTGGGGTGCCGCAGGGATCAGTTTTGGGGCTGGTATTGTTTAGGATCTTCATGTTTAGTATGGGGAAAGACGCAACAAACTGGCTTAGTAAATATGCGAATTACACTGAACTTGCTGGGATTGCACTAGATGCTGATGACGTAGCTTCCATACAGAGTTATCTGGATAAAATATATACACTTGGGCAAACAGAATAAAATGATGGACTATTCCCTGAATGGGCAAATCTTAAGGCACTTAATTGAGGAAAAAGATCTCGGTATAACTATAGATAATAAGCTAACATGTAAGGCACATTGTACAAACCAAATAGCTAAAGCAAACACAATATTATGGGCTATAAAGAGAACTCTTAGAAGTAGGAGCCAGAAGGTGGTTATGCCTCAGTACTGAGCATACGTGCAACCATTTCTAGATTATGGTAGACCTGTGTGGGCTCTAATATCAAGAGGTGGTGTGGACATGCTGGAAAGGGTAGAGAAATGGGCTACAAAATTAGTGTATGACTTAAGGGATAAACCATATAAGGTGAGACTCCACAACGTAAACCTTATGACCCTGGAGACGAGGAGAATCCAGGGAGACCTTTTGATGTGCTACAACATCATGCAGGATGCCTACCTGTTAAATGAATTACAGCTAAAATTTAAAAATGATTATGTATGTACTAGAGGACACCCACTGCAACTTTGACCTAGAAAGTTCCACACCATTAGAAAAAAGGCCTTCTTCATTCAGAGGGTGGAGTTCCCCTGGAATGGGTAACACATGGGAGTTATCACTAGCAGTAATAAACTCCAGTTCAAACAGAGACTAGATAAATACATATTGGGTGGAAACACCATTCAGTATTGTGGGTGAGAGGACAGGAGCACTTATGGGCATACTGCCTCCTTAGCTCCTTAAAACCTTAGTATGAACCTTAGTAGTAGTATGATCGATATTCTGAGGCAGGTGGTATGGAATATAGGTTTGAAACTGAGGAGCTGATTGGAATTGGAAGCAGCAGGTCATGCTGTACCACAAACTGAGAGGATGCAGGAGTCTGAGCAGCAGTCTGAGATTCAAAAGAAGGAGTCATGGGAACAGGATTAGCAGAGATAGCAGCTATGTACAGGTTAAACAGTTCCTTCCTATTTTAGGCAGTAGCAGAGAAAGTAACCTTTAGATTGTGGAGGTGGCATCAAGTTTGGGAATGGTCTATCCTTTAATATTCTGCCAGGATTTGAGCGCAATCCTCCTATGAATTATTTGAAGAGAATCAGAATCTCCCTGGTCCAGTGGACCAGTGGTTCCATCCTTAGGTACAGACATGGCAGCTAGAAAATAAGGAAATTAGTAATGAAAGAAATCAAAATGCTTGTGGTGGAAGCCTGTCACAAGAAGGTAACTACTAGGTGCGGATGAAACCGATATCCCAAGTGAAGCTTGAATGGGGACTTGGCTCCAAGTACAGGTTATTGCTAGGCACACAGCCACAAAATTGTGCTTCTTAAGGCTGTTGCACTACCATTATGGCACTTATCCATGAGCCCTGAGATTGAAAATCTGCAAAAACCTAAAGTGTGAAGGGCTTTAAACTGGCACCCATCAGAGTATATTATAGAAGATCTGGTGAACAGCGACACCATGAAAGGCCGGCACTGCTGCTTATTGGAAGCTGCAAGACAAGACAACCTCTTAGCAGTCAAAGGAGAGGAATGTAAATGTGAAAAGCATCCTAGGCAGAAAACAGCCAGGAATAAATAACCAGAAAGTTAACAAAAGTGGAGCACCAATAAAGACCAGAAAAGAGGGAGCAGGAATAAAGAACAGGTGTCCGGAAGTACCAGGAAAGCAAGGACCACAAAATATACAACCAAAAACAACAGAGTGGATGGACAGGAATGGCCAACCAGAGCAGGAGCAGAGGCAGGATATACAGAGCAGAATGAAAGCATGCATGCAGGAGCACAGAGGGAACCAGGAGCCCAACACAGGAAGTGCCAGAATGCCAGTGAGCAAGGTAGTCTGGGTATCCACAGCAAGAAAAAGAGAGTGGTGGGAGACGTGGAGGGGGGGACATACTGTAGGGAGCGAGGAGCCCCAGGGGTGAGAGAAGAAGAGGCAGCAAGGCCACAAGAACAAAAGGGGGGATGGAGGTGCCTCAGGATGAAAGGAACAGTGGGGGGGGGGAGCAACCAAAAACATACAGAGCAAGGAAGATGAAGATGAAGATGAGAATGACAAGGGAGTCAACAACGGCCTCCCTCGTCTACTGCAAGAACAGCAAGCATCCCAACAAAGGGCAAGGAAAATAAACAACAAAAAGGAGCCAAGCAGCATGATGAAAAGCACGTAGTAAACACTAGGTGAGGACCTGATGAACTGTGGAAAAGAGGAAGGGTCTGGCAGCCCCCATTGAACTCCTGGGAAACCTCTTTGAATTAGGGTTACAACTACTGTTTTATGTTAAACAATGATTTTCACATCATGAAACCATGGCAATCCCCAGGTGGAATAACTTGAAATTTGGCATGCACATAGGCAGTCCCAGAATCTCTGGATCCTGTAAATTTGGTAATGATCAGTTGGGCAGTTCGAATGTTCTAAAAGGTTGAAAATGTGTAAAAATATGTTTTTAAAACTTTTTATTTGGTTCACCAATAGCACAAAAATGCCTGAGAGTTAAAAACTGAAACTTTCAGATTAATAACAGTTTAATTTCATTTCATGTTATTTAGGGTTGTAACCATCGAGCAAAGCTCATTTACAGTGGTAACCCACAGAAAGAGTATGACAAAGACTCACATTTCAATTATACATTCATAAATAATTACAACTGGTAATAGATGAAACACAGTTTAATTACATAAAAACTGGAAGTACATTACAACAACATCCTCCCTGTGCTGAAACTGAGTTCAGAAACCAATGTTGCAAAGTCTGGCCAAAGGATGACTCTTTTGTTATGTGGCTTAATTGACAACTTTGTAGATTTTAAATCATTGCTAAAAATACTAGCAATGCCAGCTCATCAGCACAGGGGTAACACTACTACTCCTAATGCCAGGGACCCAGCTTCATACCCAAGCCTAGCTCATCAGAGAGCTGGCATGGTGGGAGAGATGAGCATCCCAGAGGTTGCTTTCTTTCTTGGGGAGGGGGTTGTACTCCTCACTACCACACTGCCACCTGGGTGACCACAAATGGAAGAGCAATAGGTGGATGACATGGCAAGGGAGGAAACTACCTGGCCCTAGTGCATGGTGTAGCATGACTGTGCACTCACGTACATTGGAAGCCTTGGATGTCAGCATCCCTGTGTAAACTAGTATAAGCAAAAAACACCCCTGCAGTGAACAGGATGTAGCCTGGTGCTCCTAGGCCCCGACCACCGGACTGGCCACTCTATACTTTCACATATGAGGGCTGGAGGGGGCTGCTTTATAGAAGACATTCCCATGGTGCAGAAGTGGCACATGGCACTGGAGACAGAGGTAAGCACTAGAGAAGGGTTGGGATGGGGGAGGCAGTCATGAGTGACCACTGGTAGATGTCGGCAGCACCAGTGATGAAGGTGAAGCTGAATAATGAGAAAATATATTAGAGGTTTGCAGAAGTGCAGTAGGTTTTATAAGACTTTATTGGTTAAATGAACTGCCTGATACACTGCTGAATCTCCCCAAGATTTACCAGTTTAAGAGATCTTTCTGGTCTGCCCTTGTAGTCCAGTGCAACTGTAATCATTAAACTGTTTTATTAAGTTTCTCTCTGTACATATCCCATGACTTTTTATACACAATCTGCATAGATTTTTCCAAAACTGTATATAATTGTTCTGTTTTAAGTGTATTGAGCATGACTTGATTGCATTTCCTCTGAAACTACTTACTGTACTTGTAATGTTTTTTTTTGTGGCTATATATTTGACAAGGAACCTTCACAAATGAGCACTTATGCACGAAGGAAATCTCTGAAGTTTTCAAAAACATGAAATAAAATAAAAACAGTTTTTCATAAGTGTCTTTTTGGTCATTTTTGTGTACAAATTATTCATCTTTCATGCAAGGTTTCATGACTCACTGCATTTGCACAAGCAGTGAAATTTAATTGCCCCTCCCCCCCAAAAAATGTGTGGGGATTAAAGTTTAATCAGTTATGTGGTCATGGAGCTAACTAAGCTGTGCCTCACATTTGGCCCAGCATGTTCTGAAACATGTAAGTTATTAGTTCTGAAAACTGTTGCTATTAAACAAAATGTAGTCATGTGCAGTGTGCAGTTTCTCAGACTTTATCTTTTTTTACATATTTTGAAAAGACATTTAAAGCCCAAGTTCAAGAAATTGCACACTGCACATCCACTTAGGTGTTTTCTTTCAGCAAATTTTTTGAGCACTCATACATTTTACACATTTTTAGATAATAGTAGCCCAGCTTGGGTCATATCTTAGTTAGAGCACTTCTCATGATTGTGTAAGTGGCCAGTTGAAAATCTCCCAAACTGTGTTTTGGGGTGTTGTGCCCACAGGGGCTCTAGGACAATGTGTGTGGTGAAGCAGCTGCTTTGTCCACATTGCTATACATAAAGTAAGGCTACATATTTTGAGTTGTCCACAAAACACTAGAATATAGCTCTGGACCACCAGTTAATACATAAAGCAAGGCTACATATTCTGAGTTGTCCACACACAACACTAAAATCCAGCTCTGGACCACCAGTTAATACATAAAGCAAGGCTACATATTCTGAGTTGTCCACACAAAACACTAGAATATAGCTCTGGACCACCAGTTAATACATAAAGCAAGGCTACATATTCTGAGTTGTCCACACACAACACTAAAATATAGCTCTGGACCACCAGTTAATACATAAAGCAAGGCTACATATTCTGAGTTGTCCAGACACAACACTAAAATATAGTTCCGGCCCACCAGTTAATACATAAAGCAAGGCTACAAATTCTGAGTTGTCAAGACACAACACTAAAAATAGCTCTGGACCACCAGTTAATACATAAAGCAAGGCTACATATTTTGAGTTGTCCACACACAACACTAGAATATAGCTCTGGACCACCAGATAATACATAAAGCAAGGCTACATATTCTGAGTTGTCCATACACAACACTAGAATATTGCACTGGGACACCAGTTAATACATAAAGCAAGGCTACATATTCTGAGTTGTCCAAACACAACTCTAAAATCCAGCCCTGGGCCACCAGCTAATGCATAAAGCAAGGCTACATATTCTGAGTTGTCCACACACAACACTAAAATCCAGCTCTGGACCACCAGTTCATACATAAAGCAAGGCTACATATTCTGAGTTGTCCAAACACAACACTAGAATACAGCGCTGGGCCACAAGTTAATACATAAAGCAAGACAACATATTCTGACTTGTCCACACACAACACTAGAATATAGCTCTGGGCCACCAGTTAATACATAAAGCAAGGCTACATATTCTGAGTTGTCCACACACAACACTAGAATACAGCTCTGGACCACCAGTTAATACATAAAGCAAGGCTACATATTCTGAGTTGTCCACAAAAACACTAGAATATAGCTCTGGACCACCAGTTAATACATAAAGCAAGGCTACATATTCTGAGTTGTCCACACACAACACTAAAATATAGCTCTGGACCACCAGTTAATAGATAAAGCAAGGCTACATATTCTGAGTTGTCCAGACACAACACAAGAATATAGCTCTGGACCACCAGTTAATACATAAAGCAAGGCTACATATTCTGAGTTGTCCAGACACAACACTAAAATATAGCTCTGGACCACCAGTTAATACATAAAGCAAGGCTACATATTCTGAGATGTGCACACACAACACTAAATCGAGCTCTGGACCAACAGTTAATACATAAAGCAAGGCTACATATTCTGAGTAGTCCACACACGACTCTAAAATCCAGCTCTGGGCAACCAGTTAATGCATAAAGCAAGGCTACATATTCTGAGTTGTCCACACATAACAATAAAATCCAGCTCTGGACCACCAGTTAATACAAAAAGCAAGGCTACATATTCTGAGTTGTCCACACACAACACTAGAATATAGCTTTGGGCCACCAGTCAATACATAAAGCAAGGCTACATATTCTGAGTTGTCCACACACAACACAAGAATATAGCTCTGGGCCACCAGTTAATACATAAAGCAAGGCTACATATTCTGAGTTGTCCACACACAACACTAGAATATAGCCCATGGCCTCCAGTTAATACATAAAGCAAGGCTACATATTCTGAGTTGTCCACACAAAACTCTAAAATACAGCTCTGGGCCACCAGTTAATGCATAAAGCAAGGCTGCATAGTCTGAGTTGTCCTGACAAAACACTAGAATATAGCTCTGGGCCACCAGTTAATACATAAAGCAAGGCTACATATTCTGAGTTGTCAACACATAACACTAGAATATAGCTCTGGGTCACCAGTTAATACATAAAGCAAGGCTACATATTCTGAGTTGTCCAAACACAACTCTAAAATCCAGCTCTGGGCCACCAGCTAATGCATAAAGCAAGGCTACATATTCTGAGTTGTCCACACACAACACTAAAATCCAGCTCTGGACCACCAGTTCATACATAAAGCAAGGCTACATATTCTGAGTTGTCCAAACACAACACTAGAATACAGCTCTGGGCCACAAGTTAATACATAAAGCAAGGCAACATATTCTGACTTGTCCACACACAACACTAGAATATAGCTCTGGGCCACCAGTTAATACATAAAGCAAGGCTACATATTCTGAGTTGTCCACACACAACACTAGAATACAGCTCTGGACCACCAGTTAATACATAAAGCAAGGCTACATATTCTGAGTTGTCCACAAAACACTAGAATATAGCTCTGGACCACCATTTAATACATAAAGCAAGGCTACATATTGTGAGTTGTCCACACAAAACACTAAAATAAAGCTCTGGACCACCAGTTAATACATAAAGCAAGGCTACATATTCTGAGTTGTCCACACACAACACTAGAATATAGCTCTGGGCCACCAGTTAATACATAAAGCAAGGCTACATATTCTGAGTTGTCCACACACAACACTAGAATATAGCTCTGGGCCACCAGTTAATACATAAATCAAGGCTACATATTCTGAGTTGTCCACACACAACTCTAAAATACAGCTCTGGGCCACCAGTTAATGCATAAAGCAAGGCTACATAGTCTGAGTTGTCCTGACAAAACACTAGAATATAGCTCTGGGCCACCAGTTAATACATAAAGCAAGGCTACATATTCTGAGTTGTCCACACAAAACACTAGAATATAGCTCTGGGGCACCAGTTAATACATAAAGCAAGGCTACATATTCTGAGTTGTACACACACAACACTAAAATATAGCTGTGGACCACCAGTTAAAAAAAAAAGCAATGCTACATATCCTGAGTTGTCCACACACAACACTAGAATATAGCTCAGGACCACCAGTTAATACAAAAAGCAAGACTACATATTCTGAGTTGTCCACACAAAACACTAAAATATAGCTCTGGACCACCAGTTAATACATAAAGAAAGGCTACATATTCTGAGTTGTCCACACACAACACAAAAATCCAGCTCTGGACCACCAGTTAATACATAAAGCAAGGCTACATATTCTGAGCTGTCCACACACAACACTAGAATATAGCTCTGCACCACCAGTTAATACATAAAGCAAGGCTACATATTCTGAGTTGTCCAAACACAACACTAGAATTTAGCTCGGGACCACCAGTTAATACATAATGCAAGGCTACATATTCTGAGTTGTCCACACAAAATCTGAGTTGTCCACACACAACACTAAAATATAGCTCTGGACCACCAGTTGATACATAATGCAAGGCTACATATTCTGAGTTGTCCACACACAACACTAGAATGTAGCTCTGGGCCACCAGTTAATACATAAAGCAAGACTACATATTTTGAGATGTCCACACACAACACTAGAATATAACTCTGGGCCACTAGTTAATAAATAAAGCAAGGCTACATATTCTGAGTTGTCCACACACAACACTAGAATATCGCTCTGGGCCAGCAGTTAATAAATAAAGCAAGGCTACATATTCTGAGTTGTCCACACACAACAGTAAAATCAAGCTCTGGACCACCAGTTAATACATAAAGCAAGGCTACATATTCTGAGTTGTCCAGACAGAACACTAAAGTATAGCTCTGGACCGCCAGATAACACATAAAGCAAGGCTACATTTTCTGAGTTGTCCACACACAACACTAAAATCCAGCTATGAACCACCAGTTAATACATAAAGCAAGGCTACATATTTTGAGATGTCCACACACAACACTAGAGTATAGCTCTGGACGACCAGTTAATACATAAAGCAAGGCTACATATTCTGAGTTGTCCACACACAACACTAAAATATAGCTGTGGACCACCTGTTAAAACATAATGCAAGGCTACATATCCTGAGTTGTCCACACACAACACTAGAATATAGCTCTGGACCACTAGTTAATACAAAAAGCAAGGCTACATATTCTGAGTAGTCCACACAAAACACTAAAATATAGCTCTGGACCACCAGTTAATACATAAAGAAAGGCTACATATTCGAGTTGTCCACACACAACACTAGAAAATAGCTCTGCACCACCAGTTAATACATAAAGCAAGGCTACATATTGTGAGTTGTCCACACACAGCACTAGAATTTAGCTCGGGACCACCAGTTAATACATAAAGCAAGGCTACATATTCTGAGTTGTCCACACACAACAGTAAAATCAAGCTCTGGACCACCAGTTAATACATAAAGCAAGGCTACATATTCTGAGTTGTCCAGACAGAACACTAAAGTATAGCTCTGGACCGTCAGATAACACATAAAGCAAGGCTACATTTTCTGAGTTGTCCACACAGAACACTAAAATCCAGCTATGAACCACCAGTTAATACATAAAGCAAGGCTACATATTTTGAGTTGTCCACACACAACACTAGTGTATAGCTCTGGACGACCAGTTAATACATAAAGCAAGGCTACATATTCTGAGTTGTCCACACACAACACTAAAATATAGCTGTGGACCACCAGTTAAAACATAATGCAAGGCTACATATCCTGAGTTGTCCACACACAACACTAGAATATAGCTCTGGACCACCAGTTAATACAAAAAGCAAGGCTACATATTCTGAGTAGTCCACACAAAACACTAAAATATAGCTCTGGACCACCAGTTAATACATAAAGAAAGGCTACATATTCTGAGTTGTCCACACAAAACACTAGAAAATAGCTCTGGACCACCAGTTAATACATAAAGCAAGGCTACATATTGTGAGTTGTCCACACACAACACTAGAATTTAGCTCGGGACCACCAGTTAATACATAAAGCAAGGCTACATATTCTGAGTTGTCAACACAAAACTCTAGAATATAGCTCTGGACCACCAGTTAATACATAAAGCAAGGCTACATATTCTGAGTTGTCCACACACAACACTAGAATATAACTCTGGGCCACCAGTTAATACATAAAGCAAGGCTACATATTCTGAGTTGTCCACACACAGCACTAGAATATAGCTCTGGGCCACCAGTTAATACATAAAGCAAGACTACATATTCTGAGTTGTCCACACACAACACTAGAATATAGCTCTGGGCCACCAGTTAATACATAAAGCAAGGCTACATATTCTGAGTTGTCCACACACAACACTAAAATCCAGCTCTAGACCACCAGTTAGTACATAATGCAAGGCTACAAATTCTGAGTTATCCAAACAGAACACTAAAGTATAGCTCTGGACCACCATATAGCACATAAAGCAAGGCTACATTTTCTGAGTTGTCCACACACAACACTAAAATCCAGCTCTGAACCACCAGTTAATACATAAAGCAAGGCTACATATTTTGAGTTGTCCATACACAACACTAGATTATAGCTCTGGACAACCAGTTAATACATAAAGCAAGGCTACATATTCTGAGTTGTCCGCACACAACACTAGAATATTGCTCTGGGCCACCAGTTAATACATAAAGCAAGGCTACATATTCTGAGTTGTCCACACACAACACTAGAATATAGCTCTGGGCCACAAGTTAATACATAAAGCAAGGCTACATATTCTGAGTTGTCCACACAAGACTCTAAAATCCAGCTCTGGGCCACCAGTTAATGCATAAAGCAAGGCTACATTTTCTGAGTTGTCCACACACAACACTAAAATCCTGCTCTGGACCACCAGTTAATGCATAAAGGAAGGCTACATATTCTGAGTTGTCCACACACAACACTAGAATATAGCTCTGGGCCACCAGTTAATACATAAAGCAAGGCTACATATTCTGAGTTGTCCACACACAACACTAGATTATAGCTCTGGGCCACCAGTTAATACATAAAGCAAGTCTACATATTCTGAGTTGTCTACAAACAACACTAAAATCCAGCTCTGGACCACCAGTTAATACATAAAGCAAGGCTACATATTCTGAGTTGTCCACACAGAACACTAAAGTATAGCTCTGGACCACTAGTTAATACATAAAGCAAGGCTACATTTAATGAGTTGTCCACACACAACACTAAAATCCAGCTCTGAACCACCAGTTAATACATAAAGCAGTGCTACATATCCTGAGTTGTCCACACACAACACTAGAATATAGCTCAGGACCACCAGTTAATACAAAAGCAAGGCTACATATTCTGAGTTGTCCACACAAACACTAAAATATAGCTCTGGACCACCAGTTAATACATAAAGAAAGGCTACATATTCTGAGTTGTCCACACACAACACAAAATCCAGCTCTGGACCACCAGTTAATACATAAAGCAAGGCTACATATTCTGAGCTGTCCACACACAACACTAGAATATAGCTCTGGGCCACCAGTTAATACATAAAGCAAGGCTACATATCCTGAGTTGTCCACAAACAACACTAGAATATAGCTCTGGGCCAGCAGTTAATACATAAAGCAAGACTACATATTCTGAGTTGTCCACACACTACACTAGAATATAGCTCTGGGCCACCAGTTAATACATAAAGCAAGGCTACATATTCTGAGATGTCCACACACAACACTAGAATATAGCTGTGGACCACCAGTTAATACATAAAGCAAGGCTACATATTCTGGGTTGCCCACAAACAACACAAAATCCAGCTCTGGACCACCAGTTAATACATAAAGCAAGGCTACATATTCTGAGTTGTCCACACAACACTAGAATATAGCTCTGGACCACCAGTTAATACATAAAGCAAGGCTACATATTCTGAGTTGTCCACACACAACACTAGAATATAGCTCTGGACCACCAGTTAATACAAAGCAAGGCTACATATTCTGAGTAGTATACAAAACACTAAAATATAGCTCTGGACCACCAATTAATACATAAAGAAAGGCTACATATTCTGAGTTGTCCACACACAACACTAGAAAATAGCTCTGGACCACCAGTTAATACATAAAGCAAGGCTACATATTCTGAGTTGTCCACACAACACTAGAATTTAGCTCTGGACCACCAGTTAATACATAAAGCAAGGCTACATATTCTGAGTTGTCAACACAAAACTCTAGAATATAGCTCTGGACCACCAGTTAATACATAAAGCAAGGCTACATATTCTGAGTTGTCCACACACAACACTAGAATATAACTCTGGGCCACTAGTTAATACATAAAGCAAGGCTACATATTCTGAGTTGTCCACACAGAACACTAGAATATAGCTCTGGGCCAGCAGTTAATAAATAAAGCAAGGCTACATATTCTGATTTGTCCACACACAACAGTAAAATCAAGCTCTGGACCACCAGTTAATACATAAAGCAAGGCTACATATTCTGAGTTGTCCAGAAAGAACACTAAAGTATAGCTCTGGACCGCCAGATAACACATAAAGCAAGGCTACATTTTCTGAGTTGTCCACACAGAACACTAAAATCCAGCTATGAACCACCAGTTAATACAAAAAGCAAGGCTACATATTTTGAGTTGTCCACACACAACACTAGTGTATAGCTCTGGACGACCAGTTAATACATAAAGCAAGGCTACATATTCTGAGTTGTCCACACACAACACTAAAATATAGCTGTGGACCACCAGTTAAAACATAATGC
Organism: Neoceratodus forsteri; assembly: GCA_016271365.2. Lineage (NCBI taxonomy): Eukaryota > Metazoa > Chordata > Ceratodontiformes > Ceratodontidae > Neoceratodus > Neoceratodus forsteri. The sequence goes on from CM057450.1 coordinate 1,690,523,645, forward strand.
AAGGCTACATATCCTGAGTTGTCCACACACAACACTAGAATATAGCTCTGGACCACCAGTTAATACAAAAAGCAAGGCTGCATATTCTGAGTAGTCCACACAAAACACTAAAATATAGCTCGGGGCCACCAGTTAATACATAAAGCAAGACTACATATTCTGAGATGTCCACACACAACACTAGAATATAGCTCTGGACCACCAGTTAATACATAAAACAAGGCTACATATTCTGAGTTGTCCACACACAACACTAGAATATAGCTCTGGGCCACCAGTTAATACATAAAGCAAGGCTACATATTCTGAGTTGTCCATACACAACACTAGAATATAGCTCTGGGCCAGTAGTTAATACATAAAGCAAGGCTACATATTCTGAGTTGTCCACACACAACACTAAAATCCAGCTCTAGACCACCAGTTAGTACATAATGCAAGGCTACAAATTCTGAGTTATCCAGACAGAACACTAAAGTATAGCTCTGGACCACCAGATAGCACATAAAGCAAGGCTACATTTTCTGAGTTGTCCACACACAACACTAAAATCCAGCTCTGAACCACCAGTTAATACATAAAGCAAGGCTACATATTTTGAGTTGTCCATACACAACACTAGATTATAGCTCTGGAGAAAGAGTTAATACATAAAGCAAGGCTACATATTCTGAGTTGTCCGCTCACAACACTAGAATATTGCTCTGGGCCACCAGTTAATACATAAAGCAAGGCTACATATTCTGAGTTGTCCACACACAACACTAGAATATAGCTCTGAGCCTCAGTTAATACATAAAGCAAGGCTACATATTCTGAGTTGTCCACACAAGACTCTAAAATCCAGCTCTGGGCCACCAGTTAATGCATAAAGCAAGGCTACATTTTCTGAGTTGTCCACACACAACACTAAAATCCTGCTCTGGACCACCAGTTAATGCATAAAGGAAGGCTACATATTCTGAGTTGTCCACACACAACACTAGAATATAGCTCTGGGCCACCAGTTAATACATAAAGCAAGGCTACATATTCTGAGTTGTCCACACACAACACTAGATTATAGCTCTGGGCCACCAGTTAATACATAAAGCAAGTCTACATATTCTGAGTTGTCTACAAACAACACTAAAATCCAGCTCTGGACCACCAGTTAATACATAAAGCAAGGCTACATATTCTGAGTTGTCCACACAGAACACTAAAGTATAGCTCTGGACCACTAGTTAATACATAAAGCAAGGCTACATTTAATGAGTTGTCCACACACAACACTAAAATCCAGCTCTGAACCACCAGTTAATACATAAAGCAGGGCTACATATTTTGAGTTGTCCACACACAACACTAGAATATAGCTGTGGACCACCGTTTAATACATAAAGCAAGGCTACATATTCTGAGTTGTCCTTACAAACCACTAGCATATAGCTCTGGACCACAAGTTAATACATAAAGCAAGTCTACATATTCTGAGGTGTCCACACAAAACACTAGAATATAGCTCTGGGGCACCAGTTAATACATAAAGGAAGGCTACATATCCTGAGTTGTCGACACACAACACTAAAATATAGCTGTGGACCACCAGTTAAAACATAAAGCAAGGCTACATATTCTGAGTTGTCCACACACAACACTAGAAAATAGCTCTGGGCCACCAGTTAATACATAAATCAAGGCTACATATTCTGAGTTGTCCACACACAACTCTAAAATACAACTCTGGCCACCAGTTAATGCATAAAGCAAGGCTACATAGTCTGAGTTGTCCTGACAAAACACTAGAATATAGCTCTGGGCCACCAGTTAATACATAAAGCAAGGCTACATATTCTGAGTTGTCCACACAAAACACTAGAATATAGCTCTGGGGCACCAGTTAATACATAAAGCAAGGCTACATATTCTGGGTTGTCCACAAACAACACTAAAATCCAGCTCTGGACCACCAGTTAATACATAAAGCAAGGCTACATATTCTGAGTTGTCCACAAACAACTCTAAAATATTGCTCTGGACCACCAGTTGATAAATAATGCAAGGCTACATATTCTGAGTTGTCCACACACAACACTAGAATATAGCTCTGGGCCACCAGTTAATACATAAAGCAAGACTACATATTCTGAGATGTCCACACACAACACTAGAATACAACTCTGGGCCACTAGTTAATACATAAAGCAAGGCTACATATTCTGAGTTGTCCACACACAACACTAGAATATCGCTCTGGGCCAGCAGTTAATAAATAAAGCAAGGCTACATATTCTGAGTTGTCCACACACAACAGTAAAATCAAGCTCTGGACCACCAGTTAATACATAAAGCAAGGCTACATATTCTGAGTTGTCCAGACAGAACACTAAAGTATAGCTCTGGACCGCCAGATAACACATAAAGCAAGGCTACTTTTTCTGAGTTGTCCACACACAACACTAAAATCCAGCTATGAACCACCAGTTAATACATAAAGCAAGGCTACATATTTTGAGTTGTCCACACACAACACTAGGGTATAGCTCTGGACGACCAGTTAATACATAAAGCAAGGCTACATATTCTGAGTTGTCCACACACAACACTAAAATATAGCTGTGGACCACCTGTTAAAACATAATGCAAGGCTACATATCCTGAGTTGTCCACACACAACACTAGAATATAGCTCTGGACCACCAGTTAATACAAAAAGCAAGGCTACATATTCTGAGTAGTCCACACAAAACACTAAAATATAGCTCTGGACCACCAGTTAATACATAAAGAAAGGCTACATATTCTGAGTTGTCCACACACAGCACTAGAAAATAGCTCTGCACCACCAGTTAATACATAAAGCAAGGCTACATATTGTGAGTTGTCCACACACAACACTAGAATTTAGCTCGGGACCACCAGTTAATACATAAAGCAAGGCTACATATTCTGAGTTGTCCATACACAACACTAGAATATAGCTCTGGGCCACCAGTTAATACATAAAGCAAGGCTACATATTCTGAGTTGTCCACACACAACACTAAAATCCAGCTGTAGACCACCAGTTAGTACATAATGCAAGGCTACAAATTCTGAGTTATCCAGACAGCACACTAAAGTATAGCTCTGGACCACCAGATAACACATAAAGCAAGGCTACATTTTCTGAGTTGTCCACACACAACACTAAAATCCAGCTCTGAACCACCAGTTAATACATAAAGCAAGGCTACATATTTTGAGTTGTCCATACACAACACTAGATTATAGCTCTGGACAACCAGTTAATACATAAAGCAAGGCTACATATACTGAGTTGTCCACACACAACACTAGAATATTGCTCTGGGCCACCAGTTAATACATAAAGCAAGGCTACATATTCTGAGTTGTCCACACACAACACTAGAATATAGCTCTGGGCCACAAGTTAATACATAAAGCAAGGCTACATATTCTGAGTTGTCCACACAAGACTCTAAAATCCAGCTCTGGGCCACCAGTTAATGCATAAAGCAAGGCTACATTTTCTGAGTTGTCCACACACAACACTAAAATCCTGCTCTGGACCACCAGTTAATGCATAAAGGAAGGCTACATATTCTGAGTTGTCCACACACAACACTAGAATATAGCTCTGGGCCACCAGTTAATACATAAAGCATGGCTACATATTCTGAGTTGTATACACACAACACTAGATTATAGCTCTGGGCCACCAGTTAATACATAAAGCAAGTCTACATATTCTGAGTTGTCTACAAACAACACTAAAATCCAGCTCTGGACCACCAGTTAATACATAAAGCAAGGCTACATATTCTGAGTTGTCCACACAGAACACAAAAGTATAGCTCTGGACCACTAGTTAATACATAAAGCAAGGCTACATTTAATGAGTTGTCCACACACAACACTAAAATCCAGCTCTGAACCACCAGTTATTACATAAAGCAGGGCTACATATTTTGAGTTGTCCACACACAACACTAGAATATAGCTGTGGACCACCGTTTAATACATAAAGCAAGGCTACATATTCTGAGTTGTCCTTAAAACCACTAGCATATAGCTCTGGGCCACAAGTTAATACATAAAGCAAGACTACATATTCTGAGTTGTCCACACAAAACACTAGAATATAGCTCTGGGGCACCAGTTAATACATAAAGCAAGGCTACATATCCTGAGTTGTCGACACACAACACTAAAATATAGCTGTGGACTACCAGTTAAAACATAAAGCAAGGCTACATATTCTGAGTTGTCCACAGAACACTAGAATATAGCTCTGGACGACCAGTTAATACAAAAAGCAAGGCTACATATTCTGAGTTGTCCAAACAAAACACTAAAATATAGCTCTGGACCACCAGTTAATACATAAAGAAAGGCTACATATTCTGAGTTGTAAACACACAACACAAAAATCCAGCTCTGGACCACCAGTTAAGGCATAAGGCAAGGCTACATATTCTGAGTTGTCCACACACAACACTAGAATATAGCTCTGTACCACCAGTTAATAAATAAAGCAAGGCTGCATATTCTGAGTTGTCCACACACAACACTAGAATATAGCTCTGGACCACCAGTTAATACATAAAGCAAGGCTACATATTCTGAGTTGTCCACACACAACACTAAAATCTAGCTCTGGACCACCAGTTAATACATAAAGCAAGGCTACATATTCTGAGTTGTCCACACAAAACACTAGAATATAGCTCTGGACCACCAGTTAATACATAAAGCAAGGCTACATATTCTGAGTTGTCCACACACAACACTAAAATATAGCTCTGGAGCACCAGTTAATACATAAAGCAAGGCTACATATTCTGAGTTGTCCAGACACAACACTAAAATATAGCTCCGCCCACCAGTTAATACATAAAGCAAGGCTACAAATTCTGAGTTGTCAAGACACAACACTAAAAATAGCTCTGGACCACCAGTTAATACATAAAGCAAGGCTACATATTTTGAGTTGTCCACACACAACACTAGAATATAGCTCTGGACCACCAGTTAATACATAAAGCAAGGCTACATATTCTGAGTTGTCCATACACAACACTAGAATATAGCTCTGGGACACCAGTTAATACATAAAGCAAGGCTACATATTCTGAGTTGTCCAAACACAACTCTAAAATCCAGCTCTGGGCCACCAGTTAATGCATAAAGCAAGGCTACATATTCTGAGTTGTCCACACACAACACTAAAATCCAGCTCTGGACCACCAGTTCATACATAAAGCAAGGCTACATATTCTGAGTTGTCCAAACACAACACTAGAATACAGCGCTGGGCACAAGTTAATACATAAAGCAAGACAACATATTCTGACTTGTCCACACACAACACTAGAATATAGCTCTGGGCCACCAGTTAATACATAAAGCAAGGCTACATATTCTGAGTTGTCCACACACAACACTAGAATACAGCTCTGGACCACCAGTTAATACATAAATCAAGGCTACATATTCTGAGTTGTCCACAAAACACTAGAATATAGCTCTGGACCACCAGTTAATACATAAAGCAAGGCTACATATTCTGAGTTGTCCACACACAACACTAAACTAAAGCTCTGGACCACCAGTTAATAGATAAAGCAAGCCTACATATTCTGAGATGTCCAGACACAACACAAAAATATAGCTCTGGACCACCAGTTAATACATAAAGCAAGGCTACATATTCTGAGTTGTCCAGACACAACACTAAAATATAGCTCTGGACCACCAGTTAATACATAAAGCAAGGCTACATATTCTGAGATGTGCACACACAACACTAAAATCGAGCTCTGGACCAACAGTTAATACATAAAGCAAGGCTACATATTCTGAGTAGTCCACACACGACTCTAAAATCCAGCTCTGGGCAACCAGTTAATGCATAAAGCAAGGCTACATATTCTGAGTTGTCCACACATAACAATAAAATCCAGCTCTGGACCACCAGTTAATACAAAAAGCAAGGCTACATATTCTGAGTTGTCCACACACAACACTAGAATATAGCTTTGGGCCACCAGTCAATACATAAAGCAAGGCTACATATTCTGAGTTGTCCACACACAACACAAGAATATAGCTCTGGGCCACCAGTTAATACATAAAGCAAGGCTACATATTCTGAGTTGTCCACACACAACACTAGAATGTAGCCATAGCCTACGATTAATACATAAAGCAAGGCTACATATTCTGAGTTGTCACACAAACTCTAAAATACAGCTCTGGGCCACCAGTTAATGCATAAAGCAAGGCTGCATAGTCTGAGTTGTCCTGACAAAACACTAGAATATAGCTCTGGGCCACCAGTTAATACATAAAGCAAGCTACATATTCTCAGTTGTCAACACATAACACTAGAATATAGCTCTGGGTCACCAGTTAATACATAAAGCAAGGAATACACTTCTGAGTTCTCCAAACACAACTCTGAAATCAGCGCTGGGCCTGTATTACATAAGCAAGGCTACATATTCTGAGTTGTCCACACACAACACTAAAATCCAATTCTGGACCACCAGTTAATACATAAAGCAAGGCTACATATTCTGAGTTGTCCACACACAACACTAGAATAAAGCTATGGACCCCCAGTTAATACAAAAAGCAAGGCAACATATTCTGACTTGTCACAACACTAGAATATAGCTCTGGGCCACCAGTTAATACATAAAGCAAAGCTACATATTCTGAGTTGTCCACACACAACACTAGAATACAGCTCTGGACCACCAGTTAATACATAAAGCAAGGCTACATATTCTGAGTTGTCCACACACAACACTAGAATATAGCTCTGGACCACCATTTAATACATAAAGCAAGGCTACATATTGTGAGTTGTCCACACAAAACTAAAATAAAGCTCTGGACCACCAGTTAATACATAAAGCAAGGCTACATATTCTGAGTTGTCCACACAACACTAGAATATAGCTCTGGGCCACCAGTTAATACATAAAGCAAGGCTACATATTCTGAGTTGTCCACACACAACACTAGAATATAGCTCTTGGCCACCAGTTAATACATAAAGCAAGGCTACATATTCTGAGTTGTCCACACACAACTCTAAAATACAGCTCTGGGCCACCAGTTAATGCATAAAGCAAGGCTACATATTCTGAGTTGTCCATACAAAACACTAGAATATAGCTCTGGGCCACCAGTTAATACATAAAGCAAGGCTACATATTCTGAGTTGTCCACAAAACACTAGAATATAGCTCTGGGCCACCAGTTAATACATAAAGCAAGGCTACATATTCTGAGTTGTCCACACACAACACTAAAATATAGCTGTGGACCACCAGTTAAAAAAAAAAGCAATGCTACATATCCTGAGTTGTCCACACACAACACTAGAATATAGCTCAGGACCACCAGTTAATACAAAAAGCAAGACTACATATTCTGAGTTGTCCACACAAAACACTAAAATATAGCTCTGGACCACCAGTTAATACATAAAGAAAGGCTACATATTCTGAGTTGTCCACACACAACACAAAAATCCAGCTCTGGACCACCAGTTAATACATAAAGCAAGGCTACATATTCTGAGCTGTCCACACAACACTAGAATATAGCTCTGCCACCAGTTAATACATAAAAGCAAGGCTACATATTCTGAGTTGTCCAAACACAAAACTAGAATTTAGCTCGGGACCACCAGTTAATACATAATGCAAGGCTACATATTCTGAGTTGTCCACAAAATCTGAGTTGTCCACACACAACACTAAAATATAGCTCTGGACCACCAGTTGATACATAATGCAAGGCTACATATTTCTGAGTTGTCCACACACAACACTAGAATGTAGCTCTGGGCCTCAGTTAATACATAAAGCAAGACTACATATTTTGAGATGTCCACACACACTAGAATATAACTCTGGGCCACTAGTTAATAAATAAAAGCAAGGCTACATATTCTGAGTTGTCCACACATAACACTAGAATATCACTCTGGGCCAGCAGTTAATAAATAAAAGCAAGGCTACATATTCTGAGTTGTCCACACACAACAGTAAAATCAAGCTCTGGACCACCAGTTAATACATAAAGCAAGGCTACATATTCTGAGTTGTCCAGACAGAACACTAAAACATAGCTCTGGACGCCAGATAACACATAAAGCAAGGCTACATTTTCTGAGTTGTCCACACAACACTAAAATCAGCTAGAACCACCAGTTAATACATAAAGCAAGGCTACATATTTTGAGATGTCCACACAACACTAGAGTATAGCTCTGGACGACCAGTTAATACATAAAGCAAGGCTACATATTCTGAGTTGTCCACACACAACACTAAAATATAGCTGTGGACCACCTGTTAAAACATAATGCAAGGCTACATATCCTGAGTTGTCACACACACACTAGAATGTAGCTCTGGACCACTGAGATTAATACAAAAGCAAGGCTACATATTCTGAGTAGTCCACACAAAACACTAAAATATAGCTCTGGACCACCAGTTAATACATAAGAAAGGCTACATATTCGAGTTGTCCACACACAACACTAGAAAATAGCTCTACCACCAGTTAATACATAAAAGCAAGGCTACATATTGTGAGTTGTCCACACAACACTAGAATTTAGCTCAGGACCACCAGTTAATACATAAAGCAAGGCTACATATTCTGAGTTGTCCACACACAACACTAAAATCCAGCTCTGGACCACCAGTTAATACATAAAGCAAGGCTACATATTCTGAGTTGTCCAGACAGAACACTAAAGTATAGCTCTGGACCACCAGATAACACATAAAGCAAGGCTACATTTTCTGAGTTGTCCACACAGAACACTAAAATCCAGCTATGAACCACCAGTTAATACATAAAGCAAGGCTACATATTTTGAGTTGTCCACACACAACACTAGAGTATAGCTCTGGACGACCAGTTAATACATAAAGCAAGGCTACATATTCTGAGTTGTCCACACACAACACTAAAATATAGCTGTGGACCACCAGTTAAAACATAATGCAAGGCTACATATCCTGAGTTGTCCACACACAACACTAGAATATAGCTCTGGACCACCAGTTAATACAAAAAGCAAGGCTACATATTCTGAGTAGTCCACACAAAACACTAAAATATAGCTCTGGACCACCAGTTAATACATAAAGAAAGGCTACATATTCTGAGTTGTCCACACACAACACTAGAAAATAGCTCTGCACCACCAGTTAATACATAAAGCAAGGCTACATATTGTGAGTTGTCCACACACAACACTAGAATTTAGCTCGGGACCACCAGTTAATACATAAAGCAAGGCTACATATTCTGAGTTGTCAACACAAAACTCTAGAATATAGCTCTGGACCACCAGTTAATACATAAAGCAAGGCTACATATTCTGAGTTGTCCACACACAACACTAGAATATAACTCTGGAGCCACCAGTTAATACATAAAGCAGGCTACATATTCTGAGTTGTCCACACAGCACTAGAATATAGCTCTGGGCCACCAGTTAATACATAAAGCAAGGCTACATATTCTGAGTTGTCCACACACAACACTAGAATATAGCTCTGGGCCACCAGTTAATACATAAAGCAAGGCTACATATTCTGAGTTGTCCACACACAACACTAAATCCAGCTCTAGACCACCAGTTAGTACATAATGCAAGGCTACAAATTCTGAGTTATCCAAACAGAACACTAAAGTATAGCTCTGGACCACCATATAGCACATAAAGCAAGGCTACATTTTCTGAGTTGTCCACACACAACACTAAATCCAGCTCTGGACCACCAGTTAATACATAAAGCAAGGCTACATATTTTGAGTTGTCCACACACAACACTAGAATATAGCTCTGGACTACCAGTTAATACATAAAGCAAGGCTACATATTCTGAGTTGTCCACAACACTAGAATATAGCTCTGGGCCACCAGTTAATACATAAAGCAAGGCTACATATTCTGGTGGTCCACACAACACTAGAATATAGCTCTGGGCCAGAGATTAATACATAAAGCAAGGCTACATATTCTGAGTTGTCCACAAGACTCTAAATCCAGCTCTGGGCCACCAGTTAATGCATAAAGCAAGGCTACATTTTCAGAGTTGTCCAGACACAACACTAAAATCCTGCTCTGGACCACCAGTTAATGCATAAAGGAAGCTACATATTCTGAGTTGTCACACACACAACACTAGAATATAGCTCTGGGCCACCAGTTAATACATAAAGCAAGGCTACATATTCTGAGTTGTCTACAAACAACACTAAAATACAGCTCTGGACCACCAGTTAATACATAAAGCAAGGCTACATATTCTGGAGTTGACCACACACAGAACACTAAAGTATAGCTCTGGACCACTAGTTAATACATAAAGCAAGGCTACATTTAATGAGTTGTCCACACAACACTAAAATCAGCTCTGAACCACCAGTTAATACATAAAGCAGTGCTACATATCCTGAGTTGTCCACACACAACACTAGAATATAGCTCAGGACCACCAGTTAATACATAAAGCAAGGCTACATATTCTGAGTTGTCCACACAACACAAAAATCCAGCTCTGGACCACCAGTTAATACATAAAGCAAGGCTACATATTCTGAGTTGTCCACACACAACACTAGAATATAGCTCTGGACCACCAGTTAATACATAAAGCAAGGCTACATATTCTGAGTTGTCCACACACAACACTAGAATATAGCTCTGGGCCACCAGTTAATACATAAAGCAAGGCTACATATTCTGAGTTGTCCACACAACACTAGAATATAGCTCTGGGCCACCAGTTAATACATAAAGCAGGCTACCATATTCTGAGATGTCCACACACATTGCTAGAATATAGCTGTGGACCACCAGTTAATACATAAAGCAAGGCTACATATTCTGGGTTGCCACAAACAACAAAAATCCAGCTCTGGACCACCAGTTAATACATAAAGCAAGGCTACATATTCTGAGTTGTCCACACACAACACTAAAATATAGCTCTGGACCACCAGTTAATACATAAAACAAGGCTACATATCCTGAGTTGTCCACACACAACACTAGAATATAGCTCTGGACCACCAGTTAATACAAAAATCAAGGCTACATATTCTGAGTAGTATACACAAAACACTAAAATATAGCTCTGGACCACCAATTAATACATAAAGAAAGGCTACATATTCTGAGTTGTCCACACACAACACTAGAAAATAGCTCTGCACCACCAGTTAATACATAAAGCAAGGCTACATATTGTGAGTTGTCCACACACAACACTAGAATTTAGCTGGGACCACCAGTTAATACATAAAGCAAGGCTACATATTCTGAGTTGTCCACACAAAACACTAGAATATAGCTCTGGACCACCAGTTAATACATAAAGCAAGGCTACATATTCTGAGTTGTCCACACACAACACTAGAATATAGCTCTGGGCCACCAGTTAATACATAAAGCAAGGCTACATATTCTGAGTTGTCCACAGAACACTAGAATATAGCTCTGGGCCACCAGTTAATACATAAAGCAAGGCTACATATTCTGAGTTGTCCACACACAACACTAAAATCCAGCTCTGGACCACCAGTTAATACATAAAGCAAGGCTACATATTCTGAGTTGTCCAGAAAGAACACTAAAGTATAGCTCTGGACAGCCAGATAACACATAAAGCAAGGCTACATTTTCTGGAGTTGTCCACAGACACACTAAAATCCTGCTATGAACCACCAGTTAATACAAAAGCAAGGCTACATATTTTGAGTTGTCCACACACAACACTAGTGTATAGCTCTGGACGACCAGTTAATACATAAAAAGCAAGCTACATATCTGAGTTGTCCACACACAACACTAAAATATAGCTGTGGACCACCAGTTAAAACATAATGCAAGGCTACATATCCTGAGTTCCTCACACAACACTAGAATATGCTCTGGACCACAAGTTAATACAAAAGCAAGGCTACATATTCTGAGTAGTCCACACAAAACACTAAAATATAGCTCGGGGCCACCAGTTAATACATAAAGCAAGACTACATATTCTGAGATGTCCACACAACACTAGAATATAGCTCTGGACCACCAGTTAATACATAAAGCAAGGCTACATATTCTGAGTTGTCCACACACAACACTAGAATATAACTCTGGGCCACCAGTTAATACATAAAGCAAGGCTACATATTCTGAGTTGTCCATACACAACACTAGAATATAGCTCTGGGCCACTAGTTAATACATAAAGCAAGGCTACATATTCTGAGTTGTCCACACACAACACTAAATTCCAGCTCTAGACCACCAGTTAGTACATAATGCAAGGCTACAAATTCTGAGTTGTCCAGACAGAACACTAAAGTATAGCTCTGGACCACCAGATAACACATAAAGCAAGGCTACATTTTCTGAGTTGTCCACACACAACACTAAAATCCAGCTCTGAACCACCAGTTAATACATAAAGCAAGGCTACATATTTTGAGTTGTCCATACACAACACTAGATTATAGCTCTGGAGAACGAGTTAATACATAAAGCAAGGCTACATATTCTGAGTTGTCCGCACACAACACTAGAATATTGCTCTGGGCCACCAGTTAATACATAAAGCAAGGCTACATATTCTGAGTTGTCCACACACAACACTAGAATATAGCTCTGGAGCCACAAGTTAATACATAAAGCAAGGCTACATATTCTGAGTTGTCCACACAAGTCTCTAAAATCCAGCTCTGGGCCACCAGTTAATGCGTAAAGCAAGGCTACATTTTCTGAGTTGTCCACACACAACACTAAAATCCTGCTCTGGACCACCAGTTAATGCATAAAGGAAGGCTACATATTCTGAGTTGTCCACACACAACACTAGAATATAGCTCTGGGCCACCAGTTAATACATAAAGCAAGGCTACATATTCTGAGTTGTCCACACACAACACTAGAATATAGCTCTGGGCCACCAGTTAATACATTAAGCAAGTCTACATATTCTGAGTTGTCTACAAACAACACTAAAATCCAGCTCTGGACCACCAGTTAATACATAAAGCAAGGCTACATATTCTGAGTTGTCCACAGAACACTAAAGTATAGCTCTGGACCACCAGTTAATACATAAAGCAAGGCTACATTTAATGAGTTGTCCACACACAACACTAAAATCCAGCTCTGAACCACCAGTTAATACATAAAGCAGGGCTACATATTTTGAGTTGTCCACACACAACACTAGAATATAGCTGTGGACCACCGTTTAATACATAAAGCAAGGCTACATATTCTGAGTTGTCCTTACAAACCACTAGCATATAGCTCTGGACCACAAGTTAATACATAAAGCAAGTCTACATATTCTGAGGTGTCCACACAAAACACTAGAATATAGCTCTGGGGCACCAGTTAATACATAAAGGAAGGCTACATATCCTGAGTTGTCGACACACAACACTAAAATATAGCTGTGGACCACCAGTTAAAACATAAAGCAAGGCTACATATTCTGAGTTGTCCACACACAACACTAGAAAATAGCTCTGGGCCACCAGTTAATACATAAATCAAGGCTACATATTCTGAGTTGTCCACACACAACTCAAAATACCAGCTCTGGGCACCAGTTAATGCATAAAGCAAGGCTACATAGTCTGAGTTGTCCTGACAAAACACTAGAATATAGCTCTGGGCCACCAGTTAATACATAAAGCAAGGCTACATATTCTGAGTTGTCCACACAAAACACTAGAATATAGCTCTGGGGCACCAGTTAATACATAAAGCAAGGCTACATATTCTGGGTTGTCCACAAACAACACTAAAATCCAGCTCTGGACCACCAGTTAATACATAAAGCAAGGCTACATATTCTGAGTTGTCCACACACAACTCTAAAATATTGCTCTGGACCACCAGTTGATAAATAATGCAAGGCTACATATTCTGAGTTGTCCACACACAACACTAGAATATAGCTCTGGGCCACCAGTTAATACATAAAGCAAGACTACATATTCTGAGATGTCCTCACACAACACTAGAATACAACTCTGGGCCACTAGTTAATACATAAAGCAAGGCTACATATTCTGAGTTGTCCACACACAACACTAGAATATCGCTCTGGGCCAGCAGTTAATAAATAAAACAAGGCTACATATTCTGAGTTGTCCACACACAACAGTAAAATCAAGCTCTGGACCACCAGTTAATACATAAAGCAAGGCTACATATTCTGAGTTGTCCAGACAGAACACTAAAGTATAGCTCTGGACATAGATAACTACATAAAGCAAGGCTACTTTTCTGAGTTGTCCACACACAACACTAAAAATCCAGCCATGAACCCAGTTAATACATAAAGCAAGGCTACATATTTGAGTTGTCCACAAACTACTAGGTATAGCTCTGGACGACCAGTTATACCATAAAGCAAGGCTACATATTCTGAGTTGTCCACACACAACACTAAAATATAGCTGTGGACCACCTGTTAAAACATAATGCAAGGCTACATACCTGAGTTGTCCACACAACAGTAGAATAATAGCTCTGGACACAGTTAATACAAAAAGCAAGGCTACATATTCTGAGTAGTCCACAAAACACTAAAATATAGCTCTGGACCACCAGTTAATACATAAAGAAAGGCTACATATTCTGAGTTGTCCACACAGCACTAGAAAATAGCTCTGCACCACCAGTTAATACATAAAGCAAGGCTACATATTGTGAGTTGTACACACACAACACTAGTAATTTAGCTCAGGACCACCAGTTAATACATAAAGCAAGGCTACATATTCTGAGTTGTCCACTACACAACACTAGAATATAGCTCTGGGCCAGCAGTTAATACATAAAGCAAGGCTACATATTCTGAGTTGTCCACACACAACACTAAAATCCAGCTCAGACCACCAGTTAGTACATAATGCAAGGCTACAAATTCTGAGTTATCCAGACAGCACACTAAAGTATAGCTCTGGACCACCAGATAACACATAAAGCAAGGCTACATTTTCTGAGTTGTCCACACACAACACTAAAATCCAGCTCTGAACCTCCAGTTAATACATAAAAGCAAGGCTACATATTTGGAGTTGTCCATCACAGCACTAGATTATAGCTCTGGACAACCAGTTAATACATAAAGCAAGGCTACATATACTGGGTTGTCCACACACAACACTAGAATATTGCTCTGGGCCACCAGTTAATACATAAAAGCAAGGCTACATATTCTGAGTTGTCCACACAACACTAGAATATAGCTCTGAGACCACAAGTTAATACATAAGCAAGGCTACATATTCTGAGTTGTCCACAAGACTCTAGAAAATCCAGCTCTGGGCCACCAGTTAATGCATAAAGCAAGGCTACATTTTCTGAGTTGTCACACACAACACACGAATCCTGCTCTGGACCACCAGTTAATGCATAAAGGAAGGCTACATATTCTGAGTTGTCACACACACTAGAATATAGCTCTGAGCCACCAGTTAATACATAAAGCATGGCTACATATTCTGAGTTGTATACACAACACTAGATTATAGCTCTGGGCCACCAGTTAATACATAAAGCAAGTCACATATTCAAGGTTGTCTACAAACAACACTAAAATCCAGCTCTGGACCAGCAGTTAATACATAAAGCAAGGCTACATATTCTGAGTTGTCCACACAGAACACAAAGTATAGCTCTGGACCACTAGTTAATACATAAAGCAAAGGCTACATTTAATGAGTTGTCCACACACAACACTAAAATCAGCTCTGAACCACCAGTTATTACATAAAGCAGAGCTACATATTTTGAGTTGTCCACACACAACACTAAGAATACTAGCTGTGGACCACCGTTTAATACATAAACAAAGGCTACATATTCTGAGTTGTCCTTGAAACCACCAGTATATAGCTCTGGGCCTGAGAGTTAATACAGTAAAGCAAGACTACATATTCTGAGTTGTCCACACAAAACACTAGAATATAGCTCTGGGGCACCAGTTAATACATAAAAGCGAGGCTACATATCCTGAGTTGTCGACACACTAACACAAAATATAGCTATGGACTACCAGTTAAAAACATAAAAGCAGGCTACATATTCTGAGTTGTCCACACAGAACACTAGAATATAGCTCGGACGACCAGTTAATACAAAAGCAGGCTACATATTCTGAGTTGTCCAAACAAAACACTAAAATATAGCTCTGGACCACCAGTTAATACATAAAGAAAGGCTACATATTCTGAGTTGTAAACACACAACACAAAAATCCAGCTCTGGACCACCAGTTAAGGCATAAGGCAAGGCTACATATTCTGAGTTGTCCACACACAACACTAGAATATAGCTCTGTACCACCAGTTAATAAATAAAGCAAGGCTGCATATTCTGAGTTGTCCACACGGAACACTAGAATATAGCTCTGCACAACCAGTTAATACATAAAGCAAGGCTACATATTCTGAGTTGTCCACACACAACAATAGAATTAAGCTTGGGACCACCAGTTAATACATAAAGCAAGGCTACATATTCTGAGTTGTCCACACAAAACACTAGAATATAGCTCTGGACAACCAGTTAATACATAAAGCAAGGCTACATATTCTGAGTTGTCCACACGCAACACTAGAATATAGCTCTGGACCACCAGTTGATACGTAAAGCAAGGCTACATATTCTGTGTTGTCCACACACAACACTAGAATATAGCTCTGGGCCACCAGTTAATACGTAAAGCAAGACTACATATTCTGAGATGTCCACACACAACACTAGAATATAGCTCTGGACCACCAGTTAATACATGAAGCAAGGCTATATATTCTGAGTTGTCCACACACAACACTAGAATATAACTCTGGGCCACTAGTTAATACATAAAGCAAGACTACATATTCTGAGATGTCCACACACAACACTAGAATATAGCTCTGGACCACCAGTTAATACATGAAGCAAGGCAACATATTCTGAGTTGTCCACACACAACACAAAAATCCAGCTCTGGACCACCAGTTAAGGTATAAGGCAAGGCTACATATTCTGAGTTGTCCACACACAACGCTAGAATATAGCTCTGTACCACCAGTTAATAAATAAAGCAAGGCTGCATATTCTGAGTTGTCCACACACACACTAGAATATAGCTCTGCGACCCCAGTTAATACATAAAGCAAGGCTACATATTCTGAGTTGTCCACACACAACAATAGAATTTAGCTTGGGACCACCAGTTAATTCATAAAGCAAGGCTACATATTCTGAGTTGTCCACACAAAACACTAGAATATAGCTCTGGACAACCAGTTAATACATAAAGCAAGGCTACATATTCTGAGTTGTCCACACGCAACACTAGAATATAGCTCTGGACCACCAGTTGATACGTAAAGCAAGGCTACATATTCTGTGTTGTCCACACACAACACTAGAATATAGCTCTGGGCCACCAGTTAATACGTAAAGCAAGACTACATATTCTGAGATGTCCACACACAACACTAGAATATAGCTCTGGACCACCAGTTAATACATGAAAGCAAGGCTATATATTCTGAGTTGTCCACACACAACACTAGAATATAACTCTGGGCCACTAGTTAATACATAAAGCAAGACTACATATTCTGAGATGTCCACACACAACACTAGAATATAGCTCTGGACCACCAGTTAATACATGAAGCAAGGCTACATATTCTGAGTTGTCCACACACAACACTAGAATATAACTCTGGGCCACTAGTTAATACATAAAGCAAGGCTACATATTCTGAGATGTCCACACAAAACTCTAGAATATAGCTCTGGACAACCAGTTAATACATAAAGCAAGGCTACATATTCTGAGTTGTCCACACACAACACTAAAATCCAGCTCTGGACCACCAGTTAATACATAAAGCAAGGCTAAATATTCTGATTTGTCCAGACAGAACACTAAAGTATAGCTCTGGATCACCAGATATCACATAAAGCGAGGCTACATTTTCGGAGTTGTCCACACACAACACTAAAATCCAGCTATGAACCACCAGTTAAAACATAAAGCAAGGCTACATATTTTGAGTTGTCCACACACAACACTAGAGTATAGCTCTAGACCACCAGTTAATACATAAAGTAAGGCTACATATTCTGAGTTGTCCACACACAACACTAAAATATTGCTGTGGATCACCAGTTAAAAAAAAAAGCAATGCTACATATCCTGAGTTGTTCACACACAACACTAGAATATAGCTCAGGACCACCAGTTAATACAAAAAGCAAGGCTACATATTCTGAGTTGTCCACACAAAACACTAAAATATAGCTCTGGACCACCAGTTATTACATAAAGCAAGGCTACATATTCTGAGTTGTCCACACACAACACAAAAATCCAGCTCTGGACCACCAGTTAATACATAAAGCAAGGCTACATATTCTGAGCTGTCCACACAACACTAGAATATAGCTCTGGGCCACCAGTTAATACATAAAGCAAGGATACATATTCTGAGTTGTCCACAAACAACACTAGAATATAGCTCTGGGCCAGCAGTTAATACATAAAGCAAGACTACATATTCTGAGTTGTCCACACACAACACTAGAATATAGCTCTGGGCCACCAGTTAATACATAAAGCCAGGCTACATATTCTGAGATGTCCACACACAACACTAGAATATAGCTGTGGACCACCAGTTAATACATAAAGCAAGGCTACATATTCTGGGTTGCCCACAAACAACACAAAAATCCAGCACTGGACCACCAGTTAATACAGAAAGCCAGGCTACATATTCTGAGTTGTCCACACACAACACTAAAATATAGCTCTGGACCACCAGTTGATACATAATGCAAGGCTACATATTCTGAGCTGTCCACACACTAAACTAGAATATAGCTC
This sequence comes from Neoceratodus forsteri, assembly GCA_016271365.2. Classification (NCBI taxonomy): domain Eukaryota; kingdom Metazoa; phylum Chordata; order Ceratodontiformes; family Ceratodontidae; genus Neoceratodus; species Neoceratodus forsteri. The sequence continues at coordinate 1,690,542,586 of CM057450.1, forward strand.
TGGGCCACCAGTTAATACATAAAGCAAGACTACATATTCTGAGATGTCCACACACAACACTAGAATACAACTCTGGGCCACTAGTTAATACATAAAGCAAGGCTACATATTCTGAGTTGTCCACACACAACAATAGAATATAAACTCTGGGCCACCAGTTAATAAATAAAGCAAGGCTACATATTCTGAGTTATCCACAACAGTAAAATCCAAGCTCTGGACCACCAGTTAATACATAAAGCAAGGCTACATATTCTGAGTTGTCCTGACCAGAACACTAAAGTATAGCTCTGGACATGAATAACACATAAAAGCAAACCTACATTTTCTGAGTTGTCCACACACAACACTAAAATCCAGCTATGAACCACCAGTTAATACATGAAGCAAGGCTACATATTTTGAGTTGTCCACACACAACACTAGAGTATAGCTCTGGACGACCAGTTAATACATAAAGCAAGGCTACATATTCTGAGTTGTCCACACACAACACTAAAATATAGCTGTGAACCACCTGTTAAAACATAATGCAAGGCTACATATCCTGAGTTGCCCACACACAACACTAGAATATAGCTCTGGACCACCAATTAATACAAAAAGCAAGGCTACATATTCTGAGTTGTCCACACACAACAGTAAAATCAAGCTCTGGACCACCAGTTAATACATAAAGCAAGGCTACATATTTTGAGTTGTCAGACAGAACACTAATTATAAGCTCTGGACACGCAGATAACACATAAAGCAAGGCTACATTTTTCTGAGTTGTCCACAGAGACACTAAAAAATCCAGCTATGAACCACCAGTTAATACATAAAAGCAAGGCTACATATTTTGAGTTGTCCACACACAACACTAGTGTATAGCTCTGGACGACCAGTTAATACCATAAAGCAAGGCTACATTCTGAGTTGTCCACGAACCCAACATAAAATATAACTGTGGACCACCAGTTGCAAAACACAATGCAAGGCTACATATCACAGGTTGTCACAACACAGAATATAGCTCTGGACCACCAGTTAATACAAAAACAAGGCTACATATTCTGAGTAGTCCACAAAAAACACTAAACTATAGCTCTGGACCACCAGATAATACATAAGAAAGGCTACATATTCTGAGTTGTCCACACAACACTGAAAATAGCTCTGCACCAGATTAATACATAAAGCAAGGCTACATTTTGAGTTGTCCACACACAACACTAAAATCCAACTCTGAACCACCAGTTAATACATAAAGCAAGGCTACATATTTTGAGTTGTCCATCACACAACACTAGATTATAGCTCTGGACAACCAACAGTTAATACATAAAGCAAGGCTACATATTCTGAGTTGTCCACTTTTACAGCATACTAGAATATTACTCGGGCACCAGTTAATACATAAAGCAAGGCTACATATTCTGAGTTGTCACACACAACTCTAGAATATAACTCAAACCACAAAGTTAATACATAAACAAGGCTACATATTCTGAGTTGTCCACACAGACTCTAAAATCAGCTCTGGGCCACCAGTTAATGCATAAAGCAAAGGCTACATTTTCTGAGTTGTCACACACAACACTAAAATCCTGCTCAAACCACCAGTTAATGCATAAAGGCCACATATTCTGAGTTGTCACACACAACACTAGAATATAGCTCTAGAGCCACCAGTTAATACATAAAGCAAGGCTACATATTCTGAGTTGTCACACACAACACTAGATTATAGCTCTGAGCACCAGTTAATACATAAAGCAAGTCTACATATTCTGGTTGTCTGACAAACAACACTAAAATCCAGCTCTGGACCACCAGTTAATACATAAAGCAAGGCTACATATTCTAGGTTGTCCACAGAAAACACTAACGATAGCTCTGGACCACTAGTTAATACATAAAGCAAAGCTACATTTAATGAGTTGTCCACACACAACACTAAAATCAGCTCTGAACCACCAGTTAATACACATAAGCAGGGCTACATATTTTGAGTTGTCCACACAACACTAGAATATAGCTGTGGACACCATTTAATACATAAAAGCAAGGCTACATATTCTGAGTTGTCCTTACAAACCACTAATATAGCTCTGGACCTGAAGTTAATACATAAAGCAAGTCTACATATTCTGAGTTGTCCACACACAAAACACTGAATATGCTCTGGGGCACACCGGAGTTAATACATAAAACAGGCTATATCCTGAGTTGTCGACACACAACACCAAAATATAGCTGTGGACCACCAGTTAAAACATAAAGCAGGCTACATATTCTGAGTTGTCACACACAACACTAGAATATAGCTCTGGAGCACCAGTTAATACATAAATCAAGGCTACATATTCTGAGTTGTCACACACACTCTAAAATCAGCTCTGGGCCACCAGTTAATGCATAAAGCAAGGCTACATATTCTGAGTTGTCCACACAAAACACTAGAATATAGCTCTGGGGCACCAGTTAATACATAAAGCAAGGCTACATATTCTGAGTTGTACACACACAACACTAAAATATAGCTGTGGACCACCAGTTAAAAAAAAAAGCAATGCTACATATCCGGAGTTGTCCACACACAACACTAGAATAACGCTCAGGACCACCAGTTAATACAAAAAGCAAGGCTACATATTCTGAGTTGTCCACACACAACACTAGAATATCGCTCTGGGCCAGCAGTTAATCAATAAAGCAAGGCTACATATTCTGAGTTGTTCACACACAACACTAGAATATAGCTCTGGTCCACCAGTTAATACATAAAGCAAGGCTACATATTCTGAGATGTCCACACACAACACTAGAATATAGCTGTGGACCACCAGTTTATACATAAAGCAAGGCTACATATTCTGGGTTGTCCACAAACAACACTAAAATCCTGCTCAGGACCACCAGTTAATACATAAAGCAAGGCTACATATTCTGAGTTGTCCACACACAACACTAAAATATTGCTCTGGACCACCAGTTGATACATAATGCAAGGCTACATATTCTGAGTTGTCCACACACAACACTAGAATATAGCTCTGGGCCACCAGTTAATACATAAAGCAAGACTACATATTCTGAGATGTCACACACACACAACACTAGAATACAACTCTGGGCCACTGGTTAATACATAAAGCAAGGCTACATATTCTGAGTTGATACACACACAACACTAGAATATCGCTCTGGAGCCAACAGTTAATCAATAAAGCAAGGCTACATATTCTGAGTTGTCACACACACAATAAAATCAAGCTCTGGACCACCAGTTAATACATAAAACGAAACTACATATTCTGAGTTGTCCAGACAGAACACTAAAAGTATAGCTCTGGTTACGCCCAGATAACACATAAAGCAAGGCTACATTTTTCGGTGTCCACACGCCTAAAATCCAGCTACCGAGACCACCAGTTAATACATAAAGCAAGGCTACATGTTTGAGTTTGTCCACACAACAACACTAGGTATAGAATCTGGACTGACCTAGTTAATACATAAAGCAAGGCTACATATTCTGAGGTTGTCCACCACAACACTAAAATACAGCTGTGGACCACCTGTTGAAACATAAATGCAAGGCTACATATCACAGGTTGTCCACACACAACACTAGAATATAGCTCTGGACCACAGTTAATACAAAGCAAGCAGCATATTCTGAGTAGTCCACACAAAACACTAAAATATAGCTCTGGACCACCAGTTAATACATAAGAAAGGCTACATATTCTGAGTTGTCCACACACAACACTGAAAATAGCTCTGCACCACCAGTTAATACATAAAAGCAAGGCTACATATTGTGGTTGTCACACACAACACTAGAATTTAAGCTCGGGACCACCAGTTAATACATAAAACAAGGCTACATATTCTGAGTTGTCCACACACAACACTAGAATATAGCTCTGGGCCACCAGTTAATACATAAAGCAAGGCTACATATTTTGAGTTGTCCACACACAACACTAGAATATAACTCTGGGCCACTAGTTAATACATAAAGCAAGGCTACATATTCTGAGTTGTCCACACACAAGACTAGAATATCGCTCTGGGCCAGCAGTTAATAAATAAAGCAAGGCTACATATTCTGAGTTGTCAACACACAACAGTAAAATCAAGCTCTGGACCACCTAGTTAATACATAAAGCAAGGCTACATATTGTGAGTTGTCCACACACAACACTAGAATTTAGCTCGGGACCACCAGTTATTACATAAAGCAAAGGCTACATATTCTGAGTTGTCCACTTACACATACTAGAATATAGCTCTGGCCAACGTTATTAATACATAAAGCAAAGGCTACATATTCTGAGTTGTCCACACACAACACTAAAATCAGCTGTAGACCACCAGTTAGTACATAATGCAAGGCTTCTACAAATTCTGTGTTATCCAGACAGCACACTAAAAAGTATAGCTCTGGAACACCAGATATACACATAAAGCAGGCTACATTTCTGAGCTGTCCACACAACACAAAAATCAGCTCTGAACCACCAGTTAATACATAAAGCAAGGCTACATATTTTGAGTTGTCCATACACAACACTAGATTATAGCTCTGGACAACCAGTTAATACATAAAGCAAGGCTAGATATACAGAGTTGTCCACATACAACACTAGAACCATAGCTCTGGGCCACCAAGTTAATACATAAAGCAAGGCTACATATTCAGAGTTGTCCACACAGAACTAAATCAACTCCCCGGGCCACCAGTTAATGCATAAAAAAGGCTACATTTTCTGAGTTGTCCACACACAACACTAAAAATCCTGCTCTGGACCACGGTTAATACATAAAGAAGGCTACATAATACAGTTGTCCACACAACACTAGAATATAGCTCTGGAGCCACCAGTTAATACATAAAGCATGGCTACATATTCTGAGTTTGTATACACACGCACTAGATTACTAGCTCTGGGACACCAGTTAATACATAAACAAGTCTACATATTCTGAGTTGTCTACAAACAACACTAAATCCACTCTGGTCCACCAGTTAATACATAAATAGCCAAGGCTACATATTCTACAAGTTGTCCACACAGAACACAAAGTATAGCTCTGGACCACTAGTTATTATTACATAAAAGCAAGGCTACATTTAATAGATGTCCACACAACACTAAAATCCAGCTCTGAACCACCAGTTGTTACATAAGCAGGGCTACATATTTTGAGTTGTCCACACAACACTAGAATATAGCTGTGGACCACCGTTTAATACATAAAGCAGGCTACATATTCTATGAGTTGTCCTTAAAACCACTAGCATATAGCTCTGGACCACAAGTTAATACATAAAAGCAAGACTACATATTCTGGAGTTGTCACAAAACACTGAGAATATAGCTCAGGGCACCAGTTAATACATAAAAACAAGGCTACATGTATCACAGAGTTGTCGACACACAACACTAAAATATAGCTGTGGACTACCAGTTGAAACATAAAGCAAGGCCACATACTGAGTTGTCACACACAACACTAGAATATAGCTCTGAACGACCAGTTAATACAAAAGCAAGGCTACATATTCTGAGTTGTCCAAACAAAACACTAAAATATAGCTCTGGACCACCAGTTAACACATAAAGAAAGGCTACATATTATTCTGAGTTGTAAACACACAACACAAGAAATCCATCTGGACCACCACCAGTTAGGCATAAGGCAAGGCTACATATTCTGGTTGTCCACCACACAACATAGAATATAGCTCTGTACCACCAGTTAATAAATAAACCAAGGCTGCATATTCTGAGTTGTCCACACGGAACACTAGAATATAGCTCTGCACAACCAGTTAATACATAAAGCAAGGCTACATATTCTGAGTTGTCCACACACAACAATAGAATTAAGCTTGGGACCACCAGTTAATACATAAAGCAAGGCTACATATTCTGAGTTGTCCACACAAAACACTAGAATATAGCTCTGGACAACCAGTTAATACATAAAGCAAGGCTACATATTCTGAGTTGTCCACACGCAACACTAGAATATAGCTCTGGACCACCGGTTGATACGTAAAAGCAGAACTACATATTCTGTGTTGTCCCTGTTACTAGAATATAGCTCTGGGCCGCAGTTGTCACGTAAAGCAAGACTACATATTCTGAGTTGTCCACACGCAACACTAGAATATAGCTCTGGACCACCAGTTGATACGTAAAGCAAGGCTACATATTCTGTGTTGTCCACACACAACACTAGAATATAGCTCTGGGCCACCAGTTAATACGTAAAGCAAGACTACATATTCTGAGATGTCCACACAACACTAGAAGAATATAGCTCTGGACACCAGTTAATACATGAAGCAAGGCTACATATTCAAGGTTGTCACACACACAACACAAAGAAATCCAGCTCTGGACCGCAGTTAGGAGGCATAAGGCAAGGCTACATATTCTAGGTTGTCCACACTGGCGCTAGAATATAGCTCTCTTCCTGCAGTTAATAAATAAAGCAAGGCTGCATATTCTGAGTTGTCCACAGACACTAGAATATCTCCACCCTAGTTAATACATAAAGCAAGGCTACATATTCTGAGTTGTCCACACAACAATAGAATTGCTCTGGGACCACCAGTTAATACATAAAAGCAAGGCTACATATTCTGAGTTGTCACACAAAACACTAGAATATAGCTCTGGACAACCAGTTAATACATAAAGGCAAGGCTACATATTCTGAGTTGTCCTGCACTCAGCACTAGAATATGACTCTGGACCACCAGTTGATACGTAAAAGCAAACTACATATTCATGGTTGTCCACACACGACCTAACACTAGAATATAGCTCTGGGCCACCAGTTGTCGTAAAAGCAAGACTACATATTCTGAGATGTCACACACAACACTAGAATACACTCTGGATACCAGATTAATACATGAAACAAGGCTATATATTCTGAGTTGTCCACACAGCACTAGAATATAACTCTAGGCCCACTAGTTAATACATAAAGCAAGACTACATATTCTGAGATGTCACACACAACACTAGAGATATAGCTCTGGACCACCAGTTAATACATGAAGCAAGGCTACATATTCAGAGTTGTCACACAACACAGAATATAACTCTGGGCCACTAGTTAATACATAAAGCAAGGCTACATATTCTGAGATGTCTACAGAAAACTCTAGAATATAGCTCTGGACAACCAGTTAATACATAAAGCAAGGCTACATATTCTGAGTTGTCCACACACAACTCAAATCCAGCTCTGGACCACCAGTTAATACATAAAGCAAGGCTAAATATTCTGATTTGTCCAGACAGAACACTAAAGTATAGCTCTGGATCACCAGATATCACATAAAAGCAAAAGGCTACATTTTTTGGAGTTGTCCACACACAACTTTTCAGAAATCAGCTATGAACCACCAGTTAAAACATAAAAGCAAGGCTACATATTTTGAGTTGTCACACACAACACTAGAGTATAGCTCTGGACCTGATTAATACATAAAGTGAGGCTACATATTCTGAGTTGTCACACAACACTAAAAAATTGCTTAATGGATCGCACTGAAAGTTAAAAAGCAATACTACATATCCTGGGTTGTTCACACAACACTAGAATATAGCTCAGGACCACCAGTTAATACAAAAAGCAAGGCTACATATTCACAGTTGTCCACACAAAACACTAAAATATAGCTCTGGACCACCAGTTATTACATAAGAAAGGCTACATATTCTGGGTTGTCAACACAACACAAAAATCCAGCTCTGGACAACAAGTTAATACATAAAGAAGGCTACATATTCTGAGCTGTCCACACACAACTACTAGAATATGGCTCTGGGCCCCACCAGTTAATACACAAAGCACGGATACATATCCTGAGTTGTCCACAAACAACACTAGAATACAGCTCTGGGCCAGCAGTTAATACATAAAAGCAAGACTACATATTCTGAGTTGTCACACACAACACTAGAGCATAGCTCTGGGCCACCAATTATACACATAAAGCAAGGCTACATATTCTGAGATGTCACACACAACACTAGAATATAGCTGTGGACCACCAGTTAATACATAAAGCAAGGCTACATATTCTGGGTTGCTCACAAACAACACAAAATCAGCACTGGACCACCAGTTAATACATAAAGCAAGGCTACATATTCTGAGTTGTCCACACAACACTAAAATATAGCTCTGGACCACAGACGTTACGCATGCAAGGCTACATATTCTGAGCTGTCCACACACAACACTAGAATATGGCTCTGGGCCTGATTAATACATAAAGCAAGACTACATATTCTGAGATGTCACACAACACTAGAATACAACTCAGGCCACTAGTTAATACATTAACAGGCTACATATTACAGGACGTCCACACACAACAATAGAGAATATCGCTCTGGGCCAACGGTTAATAAATAAAGCAAGCTACATATTCTGAGTTGTCCACACACAACAGTAAATCAAGCTCTGGAACACCAGTTAATACATAAAAGCAAGGCTACATATTCTGAGTTGTCCTGACAGAACCACAAAAGTATGCTCTGGCCGCAGATAACACATAAAGCAAGCTACATTTTCTGAGTTGTCCACACACACTAAATCCAACTATGAACCACCAGTTAATACATGAAGCAAGGGCTACATATTTTGAGTTGTCCACACAACACTAGAGTATAGCTCTGGGCGACCAGTTAATACATAAAAGCAAAAGCTACATATTCTGAGTTGTCCATACACAACACTAAAATATAGCTGTGAACCACCTGTTAAAACATAATGCAGGCTACATATCCTGGGTTGTCACACACACAACACTAGAATATAGCTCTGGACCACCAATTAATACAAAAAGCAAGGCTACATATTCTGAGTTGTCCACAAAACAGTAAAATCAAGCTCTGGACCGCAGTTAATACATAAAAGCAAGGCTACATATTCTGGTTGTCCAGACAGAACACAAAAGTATAGCTCTGGACACTTAATAACACATAAAGAAGGCTACATTTTCTGAGTTGTCCACAGAACACTAAAATCCAGCTATGAACCACCAGTTAATACATAAAAGCAAAGCTACATATTTTGAGTTGTCACACAACACTAGTGTATAGCTCTGGACGACCAGTTAATACATAAAGCAAGGCACACATTCTGAGTTGTCCACAACACTAAAATACAGCTGTGGACCACCAGTTGAAAACATAATGCAAGGCTACATATCTGAGTTGTCCACACACAACATAGAATATAGCTCTGGACCACCAGTTAATACAAAAAGCAAGGCTACATATTCTGAGTAGTCCACAAAAAACACTAAAATATAGCTCTGGACCACCAGTTAATACATAAAGAAAGGCTACATATTCTGAGTTGTCCACACACAACACTAGAAAATAGCTCTGCACCACCAGTTAATACATAAAGCAAGGCTACATTTTCTGAGTTGTCCACACACAACACTAAAATCCAGCTCTGAACCACCAGTTAATACATAAAGCAAGGCTACATATTTTGAGTTGTCCATACACAACACTAGATTATAGCTCTGGACAACCAGTTAATACATAAAGCAAGGCTACATATTCTGAGTTGTCCGCACACAACACTAGAATATTGCTCTGGGCCACCAGTTAATACATAAAGCAAGGCTACATATTCTGAGTTGTCCACACAAACTCTAGAATATAGCTCTAGACCACAAGTTAATACATAAAGCAAGGCTACATATTCTGGGTTGTCACAAGACTCTAAAATCCAGCTCTGGGCCACCAGTTAATGCATAAAGCAAGGCTACAGTTTTCTGAGTTGTCACACACAACACTAAATCCTGCTCTCGACCACCAGTTAATGCATAAAGGCTACATATTACAGGTTGTCCACACAACATAGAATATAGCTCTGGGCCACCAGTTAATACATAAAGCAAGGCTACATATAACGGATTGTCACACACAACACTAGATTATAGCTCTGGGCCACCAGTTAATACATAAAAGCAAGTCTACATATTCTGAGTTGTCTACAAACAACACTAAAATCCAACTCTGGACCACCAGTTAATACATAAAGCAGGCTACACATTCTGAGTTGTCCACACAGAACATAAAGTATAGCTCTGGACACTAGTTAATACATAAAAGCAAGGCTACATTTAATGGGTGTCCACAACACTAAAACCAGCTCTGAACCACCAGTTAATACATAAAGCAGGCTACATATTTGAGTTGTCCACACAACACTAAAATATAGCTGTGGACCACCATTTAATACATAAAGCAAGGCTACATATTCTGAGTTGTCCTTACAAACCAACGACATATAGCTCTGGACCACAAGTTAATACACAAAAAACAAGTCTACATATTCTGAGTTGTCCACACAAAACACTAGAATATAGCTCTGGGGCACCAGTTAATACATAAAGCAAGGCTACATATCCTGAGTTGTCGACACACAACACTAAAATATAGCTGTGGACCACCAGTTAAAACATAAAGCAAGGCTACATATTCTGAGTTGTCCACACACAACACTAGAATATAGCTCTGGGCCACCAGTTAATACATAAATCAAGGCTACATATTCTGAGTTGTCCACACACAACTCTAAAATACAGCTCTGGGCCACCAGTTAATGCATAAAGCAAGGCTACATAGTCTGAGTTGTCCTGACAAAACACTAGAATATAGCTCTGGGCCACCAGTTAATACATAAAGCAAGGCTACATATTCTGAGTTGTCCACAAAACACTAGAATATAGCTCTGGGGCGCAGTTAATACACAAAAGCAAGGCTACATATTCTGAGTTGTACACACAACACACAAAAATATAGCTGTGGACCCCAGACAAAAAAAAAAAGCAATACTACATATCGAGTTGTCCACACAACACTAGAATATAGCTCAGGACCACCGGATTAATACAACAGGCTACATATTCTGGAGTTGTCCACAACACTAAATATGGCTCTGGACCACCAATTAATACATAAAGAAAGGCTACATATTCTGAGTTGTCACACCAACACAAAATCCAGCTCTGGACCACCAGTTAATACATAAAGCAAGGCTACATAATGTGAGCTGTCCACACAACACTAGAATATAGCTCTGAGCCACCAGTTAATACATAAAGCAAGGCTACATATCCTGGGTTGTCCAACACACAAGAAATATAGCTCCCGGCCAGCAGTTAATACATAAAGCAAGACTACATATTCTGAGTTGTCCACACACAACACTAGAATATAGCTCTGGTCCACCAGTTAATACATAAAGCAAGGCTACATATTCTGAGATGTCCACACACAACACTAGAATATAGCTGTGGACCACCAGTTAATACATAAAGCAAGGCTATATATTCTGGGTTGTCCACAAACAACACTAAAATCCAGCTCAGGACCACCAGTTAATACATAAAGCAAGGCTACATATTCTGAGTTGTCCACACACAACACTAAAATATTGCTCTGGACCACCAGTTGATACATAATGCAAGGCTACATATTCTGAGTTGTCCACACACAACACTAGAATATAGCTCTGGGCCACCAGTTAATACATAAAGCAAGACTACATATTCTGAGATGTCACACACAACACTGAAATACAACTCTGGGCCCACTGGTTAACACAAAGCAAGGCTACATATTCTGGGTTGTCCACACAACACTGAATATCGCTCTGGGCCAACAGTTAATCAATAAAACAGGCTACATATTCTGAGTTGTCCACACACAACAGTAAAATCCGACTTTCTGGACCACCAGTTAATACATAAAGCAAGGCTACATATTCTGAGTTGTCCAGACAGAACACTAAAAGTATGGCTGTAGTTGCGCCCAGATAACACATAAAAGCAAGGCTACATTTCTGAGTTCCACACTGTACTAAAATCGCTATGAACCACCAGTTAATACATAAAGCAAGGCTACATATTTTGAGTTGTCAACACACAACACTAGAGTATAGCTCTGGACGACCAGTTAATACATAAAGCAAGGCTACATATTCAGATTGTCCACACAACACTAAATATAGCTGTGGACACCTGTTAAAACATAATGCAAGCTACATATCCTGAGTTGTCCACACACAACACTAGAATAGCTCTGGACCACCAGTTAATACAAAGCATGAAGGCCATATTCTGAGTAGTTACACAAAACACTAAAATATAGCTCTGGACCGCAGTTAATACATAAAGAGGCTGCATAACTGAGTTGTCACACACAACACTAAAATAGCTCTGCACACCAGTTAATGCATAAAGCAGGCTACATATTGTGAGTTGTCAACACAAAACACTAGAATTTAGCTCGGGACCACCAGTTAATACATAAAGCAAGGCTACATATTCTGAGTTGTCAACACAAAACTCTAGAATATAACTCTGGACCACCAAGTTAATACATAAAGCAAAGGCTACATATTCTGGGTTGACCACACACAACACTAGAGATATAACTCTGGAGCCACTAGTTGACCACATAAAGCAGGCTACATATTCTGGTTGTCCACACACAAGACTAGAATATCGCTCTGGACAGCAGTTAATAAATAAGCAAGGCTACATATTCTGAGTAGTCCACACACAACAGTAAAATAGCTCTGGACCACCGATTAATACATAAAGCAAAGGCTATATTCAGGTTGTCAGACGAACATAAAGCAGCTCCTGGACACCAGATAACATAAAACAAAGCTACATTTTCTGGTGTCCACAGACACTAAAATCAGCTGAACCACAGTTAATACATAAAAGCAGGCTACATATTTTGGTTGTCCACACAACATATGTATAATCTAGACGACCAGATTAATACATAAAGCAAGGCGACATATTCTGAGTTGTCCACAACACTAAAAATATAGCGTGGACACCAGTTAAAACATAATGCAAGGCACATATCTGGGTTGTCCACACAACACAAAGTGCTCTGGACCACCAGTTAATACAAAAAGCAAGGCTACATATTCAAAGAGTCCACACAAAACACTAAAATGTAATGGACCACCTGTTAAAACATAATGCAAGGCCATATCTGGGTTATCCACACAACACTAGAATGCTCTGGACCACCAATTAATACAAAAGCAGGCTACATATTCTGAGTTGTCCACACAACAGTAAATCAACTCTGGACCACCAGTTAATACATAAAGCAAGGCTACATATTCTGAGTTGTCAGACAGAACACTAAAGTATAGCTCTGACCTAGATAACACATAAAGAGGCTACATTTTAAGGTTGTCACACAGAACACTAAAACCAACTACGACCACCAGTAATACATAAGCAAGGCTACATATTTTGAGTTGTCACACAACACTGTGTATAACTCTGGACGACCAGTTAATACATAAAGCAAGCTACAAACTGATTGTCCACAACACTAAAATATGCCTGGACCACCAGTTAAAACATAATGAAAGCTACATATCTGAGTTGTCCACACAACACTAGAATATAGCTCTGGACACAGTTAATACAAAAGCAAGGCTACATATTCTAGGTAATCAAAAACACTAAAATATCGCTGGACCACCAGTTAATACGAAAGAAAGGCTACATATTCTGAGTTGTCCACAACACTAGAAATAGCTCTGCACCACCAGTTAATACAAAAGCAAGGCACATTTTCTAGTTGTCACACAACACTAAATCAGCTCTGACCACCAGTTAATACATAAGCAGGCTACATATTTTGAGTTGTCCATACAACACGTTATAGCCTGGACAACCAGTTAATACACAAAGCAAGGCTACATATTCTGAGTTGTCCGCTGAACATGAATATTGCTCTGACCCCAGTTAATACATAAAGCAAGGCTACATATTCTGATTGTCCACACAACTCTAGAATATAACTCAAACCCAAGTTAATACATAAGCAAGGCTACATATTCTGAGTTGTCACACGAGACTCTAAAATCAACTCTGGGCCACCAGTTAATGCATAAAACAAGAGGCTACATTTTCTGAGTTGTCCTCACACAACCTCAAATCCTATACCGACCGCAGTTAATGCATGAGAGGCTACATATTCTGGGTGTCCACACAACACTAGAATATAACTCTAGACACCAGTTAATACTAAAAGCAAACTACATATTCTGGTTGTCCACACACAACATAGATTATAACTCTAGGCCACAATTAATACATAAACAAGTCTACATGGTTGTCTACAACAACACTAAAATCCATCTGGAACCAGTTAATACATAACAAGGCTACATTCTGAGTTGTCCACACAGAACATAAGTAACTCTGGACCACTAGTTAATACATAAACAGGCTACATTTAATGGTTGTCCACACACAACACAAAAATCAACTCTGAACCACCAGTTAATACATAAAACAGGGCTACATATTTTGAGTTGTCCACAACACTGAATAGAATGGACCACCATTTAATACAAAGCAAAACACATATTCGAGTTGTACACAAACCACTAGCATATAGCTCTGGACCACAAGTTAATACATAAAACAGTCTATATTCTGAGTTGTCACAAAACACTGAATATAGCTCTAGGGCACCATTAATACATAAACAAGGCTACATCACAGGTTATCGACACACAACACTAAAATATAACTGTGGACCACCAGTTAAAACATAAAAGCAAGGCTACATATTCAGGTTGTCACACACAACACTAGAATATAGCTCTAGACCACAGTTAATACATAAATAAAGGCTACATATACAGGGTGGCCACACACAACTCTAAAATACAACTCTGGGCCCCAGAAATGCATAAAGCAAGGCTACATAGTCTGGTTGTCTGACAAAACACAAGAATATAACTCTGGGCCACAGTTAATACATAAAACAAGGCACATATTCTAATTGTCCACAAAACACTAGAATATAGCTCTAGGCACAGTTAATACATAAAAGCAAGGCTACATATTCTGAGTGCTACACACAACACAAAATATAGCTGGACCACCAGTTAAAAAGCAATGCTACATAAGAGGTTATCAGTTTGAATCCTCCAGAGCTTGAGACTAAGGTGACTTGAACCCACAAAACAGACAAGAGGGTTACCTTGTTCTGTTCACTGTGCACAAATCATATGCTCAGAGGAAGGCACTTTGGGAGTAGAGGGCTGACCAGCTGAGTGAGTTGGTGACAGGGGGATCCAAACATGGGTCAGACACATACTTGGGCTTGGTAAATATGATATCAAAAGGGGAAGGGGGAGAAGAGGTGTGATGAGTCACTAAGGCGCATACATTCTGCATTAAATAGGTAGGACTGACAAACATGATGGGACAAGTCACCTTTTCCTGATGGAAAATACTGTTTCTACTGTCACTTTTCTTTATCTCTTCTTTCTCCAGTCTGTTAGAAGCCTTGAGATTGTTCTTGACCCAGAATTCAACTTGGCTCTGTTATATCTTTTGCTTGCAAATATTTTACTATAATCTTCACAATATTGCCCACATCCATCACTTCCTGGGCCCCTCTTTTGCAGAAAACTTTAGTGAAGCCTTTATCCTACCCCCATCTCGATTACTGTAATTCCCCCCTCTGTAGTCTTCCCCAAGTTCCTACTCTAAACTTAGAACTGATCAAGAAGCAACTGCGTGTCTGCTTACCTGTTCCAAGAAATTAGACTGCATCTTTCCTGGTCTATGTCACATTCGCTGGCTCTCTGTCAACCACCACATAAACTACAACTCTCACTATCAAGTTGCAGGACTTGTTTTCAGAATTCTTCAGAATGGCCTGTCCCTCCTTAGTGCTGTGGCCATGTCACTGTCTGCTCTCCATTCCTTACTCTCCCTCAACTCTAGACTTCTTTTTCTCTCATCCATCTCCCTCCCAGTCATTAATGGGGGACTCTTTAGCATCTCTGCTCCTTCAGTCTGGAACATCCTCCTTCTCTCCATTTCATTGTTTCCCTTTCCCATTTTAATCCCACCTTAACCTGGCTTCATTTCTCTTACCTATCTTATCCTTCAGTCTGTTGCCTCTGTGTTACTGTTCAGTGGTTCCATACAGTTTAGTAGATCTACAAGAAGAAATGCACACTAAGTAAAAGATTTATGCCATACACGTCTTGGTCCCCTGGCAAAGATCTGTACGGTCAGTGTACTGGAGGATTGCTGGGCTGCCTGTGCAGCTGACTAATCAGTTTTCCACATGGTGATAGTTTTATAGCATTAAATTCTCTTTTGGCATAAATTTCTCACTTAGTGTGCATCCTTACTGAGGATCTACTTGACTTAATTAGGGTTAGCAGCCCCTTAGTCCTGCACTCTCCCACTCTGATGGAACATGCCTATGACAATGTGTTGGTGCATGGAGATGCTCCATATAGTGATTGCTTTATTTGATAAAAGTATTGCAGCTTTTCTTAGTACTTTTAATAAGACCTTCAATCACCCTGAATTACAATTTGTGCAGCACTCATATCTCTACATATTCACAACCAGGTTCCTATTTTCTGTTCTCCTTTTATTACTTACAGTATATTAGATTACTATATATTTTATTTTATTTATTTATTTAAGAGATTAACCAGGCAAGCATACTGAGCGGGGCCACTGCTTCCAGATGCACCTGGGCCTTACATAGAGAATACACAGGATCAGTACATGCTAGAGCATACATTTTGATACAGTTTTGCTAAACATGGTTAGGCCCTAAGGCGTATACAGTTGGCTATTGCTAGGTTAAGACCTAAGTAACTCAGAGTATAAACAGGCAGAGAACATGCAGATTATAATAAGTTGCTGATAGTGTAGTAACTGTTAAGGTGCAGTTAGATGCCCCTTAGTAGCGGGTCTGGGTAGTTGGTAACAGTTGCATATGTCTAAGAAATGGTCATGGAGGAGCAGTTTAAGGAGCCTTGGGGTGGGGGAGAGCCTGATGTCCACAGGGAGGTCGTTCCAGAGTTTGGGCAAGCGATATCTGAATGCAGATTGGCCCTTCGAGGTGTGCATGAAGGGGATCTGGAGTAGCCTGGAGTCGAAGCTCCTGAGTGAGTAGATAGGGGAGGGTTGTGCTGTCAAGATGGAGCTGAGATGGGGGAGAGGGAGTTAGTCCAGAATTTGGCTATGACATTTGCGCAGTATATCTGATGACAGGCCTTGAGTGAAGGGAGATCTAAGGTGCTGTAAAGGTCACAATGATAGGTGGTGGGGGGGCATTAGAGGATGAAACTGCAGAAGGAGTGAAGGAGGGTGTCCAAGCTTGATGAAAGGAGGGACAGGGGGGACATGATAGAAACTTTTAAGTACCTCAGGGGATTCAGTAAAGTCCAGGAGGGTAGCATCTTTCAGAAAAAGATGTGTAAGAACAAGGGGGCACAATTTAAAGTTAGAGGGGTGGACGGCTCAGGGGTAATGTGAGGAAATTCTTTTTCACGGAGAGAGTGGTGGATGCATGGAACCGCCTTCCTGAAGAGGTTGTGGGGTCTAAAACAGTGGGGGAATTCAAACATGCATGGGACAGACATAAGGCAATTATAGTGGGGGGTTGCAGGAAGTGGGCTGCCGGTTAACTAGAATCTGCAGCTCATCCAATAGGTAGGGAAATGGGCAGACTGGGTGGGCCAAGTGGTCCTTATCTGCTGTCAAAGTCTATGTAAGCTGGCCAAGGTTGAAGAAGGTGCTGAGCTGTAGACCATGTCGCTGTAGTCAAATATAGGAAGGATCATTTTATGCACTAATTCCCTCCTGATCGTGGTGGGCAGACACGCTTTGTTCCGATGAACAGTTCCCAGTTTGGGGTGCAGTTTTTTGTGGAGTGAGTCAATGTGGACAGAATAATCAAGATGTTGCTCAAGCCAAACTCCCAGGTATCTAAAGGAGGTGCAGGCCTCCAATGTGGACCCGTCCAGGGTGTGGAAGGCGGGGGGAGCAGCGAGGCGGGAGAGTCTAGGTTGTGAGCCGAAGGTTAGGGAGACTGTCTATTTTGAGTTAAGTACTAATTGATTTGCCCTGAGCCATTTTTGAAAAAGTGTTTGAAGACATATTTGTATGAAAAATGATAAAGAAATTGGTATTGTATTTTATTGTATTGTATAATGGAATGAACTCAGACATCCTGAAAATGGCACTGCCCAGCCTGAGTTAGGAGCACTCTCAGATTATAAGAAATACATCAGACCTAGAAGTCCTCGTTATGCAGTGATTGAGCAGTTTGTATGGGAAGGAGCTGCATACTGGGTTTATGATTTGAAAGTAAAACTGTTTTATAAACCGGGAATAACCACTTAACAATCCCAGAGATATCAGTTAGCATGTGCCAGCACTGTTGGTGTGCTTGGGTTTTTTAGACTAACCACAACCACAAGTTACATTTGTTATCCTGCATAAGAGTGGATATCTACCTTGTCCATAGAGATTGCATTGAGGGAAGGAGCTTTCTGGTTTTATGAACAAATGAAGGGAGAAGGGACACATAAATTCCTTCTCTTATTGGTGAACTAATGAATTGTTAAACTGGATAGAAGCAGAACCCCACTGAACAGGGATTTTAAGTATTTATCTGCATTCAGTCTTTATTACTGAGGGCATTTGCATGACATAGTAATAGCATAGCAATAATTTAAGGTCTGAAGGGACCCTGGGTCCATTTGGTCTGCCCTCCTGCTCCATAAGCAGGGATTTATGAAAATGCTGTGCAAACATGAACTAATTTATAGGGATAGTGGATAATTTCCTTCACTGGTTCTGATACCGCTTAGGTAGTGTGTGGGGGGGGGGGGCTTCCTTTCACTGGTGCACACTAAATAACTCTGGGGCAATGATGAACTGTGTTTGCCTTTCACTGGTACACACTGTTACCTAGTGAAAGCATAATCTTAGTGTGGTAGACTTAATAATGTCCGTATTTTTTTCCAAACATAAGCGGAATTGTGCCTATATATAAAATATTACAACTGTCTTGCGAGAAACTGTAAAGTAGCCTTAAGATTTTATTACTTGATATTTTTGAGCTTTTATTTTTCTAGAACTCTAATTACAAAATCCTATAGACATCATATGCAGATTGTTACATATACCTTCGTTTTATAAGAACATCCATAACCAGCCAAGAAATGTTGAAATACATGAAAAGGTAAACAATCATGGGGGTGGCGGCGATAATGCAGTTCAGTACAAATTACCGGTAGGGACTACAAATCCAAGAGGAAGCTCGGATCTATAAACATTTGAAGATAATAGTCAGGGCCAGGACTGCTCTCAAATATGAGTTTTATGATAGCAATTAAATGTTGTTTCTTCTTAACAGTAAAAGCCAACGAGATAACGTGTGGCAGTGCATTACTTGGAGTGTGTTGAGCTCGCTGCCAAGAAAGGAAAAGGCTAGGACAGTGCGCTCTCTTCACAGTCACACCTGTTGAGCTGTTGTTTTTTTTCTCAGAGCATCCCCTCAAAGAGTTCGACCCCCCCCCCCCAACGTAGTTGAGGAAAGTCCGTGAATAGTGAAAATAATCTAAAACACGGTATAGAAGCAAACTGCATTCACAAGCATTTCATTTGAAAGGCTTGCGAAAATTGTGACAATTATACACCTACAAATAGATTTACGTTGATATGTGGAACGCCAGTCAAAAAGCTATCTGATGATCTGGTGATTTCAGTTAACAGAATACAACTGGTTATATGGGGAACTATAGCAATTCAGCTTCCATGGAAATAATGTAATATACAGAAAAACACAAGAAAGTTGCACTGGCGTTACAGAGAAAATGCCAAATCAATATGGGCGCACTGAGTTAGGGTATCCTTAAAAGTATTTTTTTCCCATTACGTGTCAATCTTCGCGGAAGGGATGCCTGAGACTAGGACCCCAGAGACATACATCACCCTAGTGGTTAGTTCTTATTTTTGTAAACCAAAAGGTTCCAGTCATGACTAGAGTCCCTCCCACCACAGTCTCCAACTCGTTGTTCAATCTTGGCCAAATGACTTTACCTTTCAGTGACTAGTCTTTCCAGCTGTTCAGTTTGGTAGAAGCAGCGCACCCCCAAAAAAAGAGAGATTGCGTCTCAGCTAGGCTACTTAAGGTTATATATGCCATTCAAAGCAAGTTTAAGAAACTGCAGCTCTACAGTTGTTTGGACTCTGACTGACTCGATCTCTCTCTCTCTGCTCGCATATAGTAAATCCCAACGAGGCCGGTAACAGCATCTGGTTCCCACTTCGCGTCACTTTCTGGTTCCGGTTGTTCAGAAAATGGTGTGAAGACCATCTAACCCAAGTCCAACTTATAGTGTTAGCTTCTTTGGAGAGTGCAGCAATGAAATTGCCTCTGTATGAGTAAAGCAGTGAGAAAACTAGAATCGTCTTGCAAAGGGAGACTGGAGGTAATTTTATGCTTCCGTGAGAGCCATGCATCACTTGTAAAAGAGCCAACCTAGTTTGTTCTCGTTACCAAGTATATATATAGGATGATGCAGACCTCAGGAGAAATGTGACTTAACAATGATCAGTGGTGAACCTCACCCCCGTTGTAATGTCAGTTTTCCTAACTAATTGGGAGAGCTTTCATTCTGCTAAGTGCCTTAAAAACTCCCCAGTTCCTGGCCGATGAGAATTTTCTGTCTCACACACACTGTCCAAGAGTCTGTCTGCTCGTCGCTGACATCATACTACAAGGTACGCTGGTACAGAGGGCGCTGGCATTGTCCGGAGGAGGGGTGCACCTTTGTTCCGGACAGAGCTACAGCAGTTGTTCTCACTTCTCTGTCTTTTCTGAAGATACCTGGTCAAACTTCCTCCATGAGCGATGCAAGTGTACAAGACGGAAACATGAATGCGAAGCAAAGCAGTGAGCTGGAGTCGCCGATATCCCCACCCATGCACCCACCCACTTACAGCTGGCACTGCTGCTGCCTCAAAATACCTCTTTCTTTCTCTTACTCACTCTCTGTGTGTTTAACCTGTGAGACAGGTGTCGGGTGGCCATGGGCTTCGCACACCTGAGCCGCACATTGTGGACACGGGGGGAAGGGAGGTGTAAGCTCCCAGCGTAGGTGGTATTAGCATCAGTATCAGCATATCTTATGTAAACTGGAGGGGGGCACATACAAAGGACATGCCACATCTGCCTATTCTGCTCGTCTTGCCTCTTAGTTACAAAACGATTTATAGGAGGCAATCGTGTCAAACCACCCTGCTGGTAAGTAAATAAAACCAAAGAGAAACAGCAAGAGAAAATAAAGTAGCAGAACTTATTACAGAGTCTAGAATTTAAAGGATCAGTTTTTACTCGCACAAACTACAGATAATAGCCCGTTATATGCATCTTGCACCTCTGCTGTTCTGTTTGATCTACACAGTAGGTTAGGTCAAAGCAGCTAGAAAGACATCAAGGAACAAAAAAACGAAAGAAAAGTGTTTGCATTTATAACCAATTTATTGCCTGTGAACATATGGCCAATATTTTAGCCCACGTCATAGAGAAGGAAAACAAACAGATCGTGCAATGTAAGTGAGAGAGGGAGAGCAGAAGCAGGGCCACTTGGGCAGCTATGCAAACGCACTTGGACAATATGAGGAGAGGAACCCTCGCTTTCTGTGTATATAAAGCCCATCAGCCTTATCTGTGCATCGCGCACTGAGTCCTGACTGCCATTTGGAGATACTTCATTAACTCAATTTAATCCTCCGAGCTTTCCAAGCTGGCGGCACTACTCAGCCCCTCTCAGTATTCACCAGGTGAGTGTTCACTTTAAATTTAATTTAAACATTTACATTTCTGTCGCCAAACCATTCTGAAACTGTATCGGCATTTGACTGTAAAAAAATAGACTTGTTTCTGATCAGTGATTAAATGTTTTATAGTTTATTCCATATTAATTATTTAAGCTGTTCCCTCTATTTTGTGGATATGTTTCTGCAAGGTTTAATGGAGGTGCTGAGGTGTTGCCGGTGTCTGAAAGGGATTAGCAGCTAAAGCGCTAAAAGTGTATATTAGTCTTCAAACTGATTCTTCCTCTTGGTAGCTCCTACAATATTGTGCGTTTGTGGTAACATGGTTATGTGGAAACGTGGAACTGCTGAAAGTAAACGTGTGCTGGAGTGAGAGGCACTAAACAACAGTGATGCTGTTATGTTTAATTCCCACTTAAAGAGTAGGCAAATACAGCCAGCTTCTGCCAGAGTCATTGTACACTCATTCATATCTTCAACAACTGACTACTCTTCCTTGAAGCAGGTGTTGTGCCTCGTTTTATAGCCCAATAAGAGCAGTTCAGAGTTTTATAGCCGAGACACTCAACACTCCAAAGAATCCAAGTTAAAGTTTGACCAGGTGGGACAAAGGTAACCCAGGCAGTTGATATACGCCTCCTTGTCACAAAGGTAGTCAGTGAGTGAACTGGACTGCGCCACACAAACTACAGCTTTTCTACAAAATGAATACTAAGCTGATGTACGGAAAGGGGCACCTTAAGAACGCGGTATCCGGTGGAACTTCTTTTAAGTGCTGAATTTCGATGCAAATGCTTTTAAGTGTACAGTGTCGGTGAAAAGATTAATTTATTCGGTGGATTTCAATCCGCTGGTTTTAAGTATTTACATACCAATTTACTATAATAAATTATCTTGATATGTAAACTGATTTATTGAATTTCTTTTTTGTTGTTAAATATTTTATTGCATTTGAAAAACAGATTAAATATGTTTGATCGCGCATTTGCAACGATAATAGTAGGTGACTGTTGCAGCTTCTTGGGGAAACAAAAATAAGATTACAGTCAAAGTCATCGTCTGAGCAGGTATTAGCCCTAAAAGATGGCAGAGCTACACGGTTTTAACCAAGTGTATTATACAGTTTTATTGAACTGCGGGAATGTAACTTTTTTAACAAAAACTATACCGAATTATACTTCTGTTAAGTACATAGCTAGCAGAAACTGGACCATTTAAGCATTATTTCTTAGCACCTAAAAATCCAGGCATAAGTAAGGTATGACACCTTTATACTGTATGTTAGCAAACTTTTCCAAGGTCAGGGAGTATAAGCCTATCATATGCACAATTATATATTTACATAGAGTACGATACTAAAATAGTATTGAACAGTTTGAGAAACAAAGTTGGGCTAATAATTTGACCTGAAGCAATGAAAAGGCAATTGCACAGGCCTCCACGTGTCCGGCAACTACAGTTCTCTTTTGAGTCAGCAGAGTTCGCCAGAGCTTTATAAATGTTTTAAAAAGAGTAGTGTTCAGAGATTGCATATATCTGTATCTCTCTCTCCATATATATATATATATATATATATATATACGTAAAGTGCAGTGAGGGATCCCGAGTCCAATAGTGCTTATATATCTGGTGCTGGAGCATGCACTGATGGTTCTTTAGTCCATTACATAATTTTTGTAGCCCCTTCCTCCTTGAGCAACAAATATTTTGTTTTTGCTATTTCTTTCTTATTTTACGTTTGACTCTGATTTCTTTTTCAACTAGACCTTTCAGCAAGCCACCGATGTAGGATGTTCTTTAAGTGTTTCAAGTCTGTGGTTCATTCTTCCTTTCAGTTTAGGATGGACGGTACCTAGTTAGAAGAAACTGCACAGACCACTATATTCACTCAGTCTACTATCTCCCATAGGCTTGCTTCATGTTGCGAGGGGAGCCAGCAGTTGGCAACTGCGCAACAAGAAAGCATCTCCTTTTAAGACGTATATTTTAATGAAGCTGCATGGAAGATGTCCGAGTCGGGAGGCAGATTTTACTTCTAAATTGCCTTTATCAATAAACGGGAAAAGCGAGGAAGTGTCCAATGTTCTCAAGGCAGATTGGCAATCCTAATCTTAGTATGACATGTTTCATCACTGGAGAGAGAGAGAATGAATAAAGCTAAACGTATTCCTGGAGGGGACAAAGGGTTTATTTCCTTCTAATAAAACATAACAGATTTAGACTGAAAGGGAAACCCTGGAGGCAATCTCTGAACGCCTTTTCTGCAACCAACTCATTTTCCATCTCCATTAATTAAACCAAATAATGTATGTTATTGAACAGAATCGTTGCTTTCCTTACTGTACTTTTCTTTATCATTGTACCTTTCTAGGCTTTAGCCATTCCGCCTTTGAGACAATTAAGGTTCTGCTGTCAAAAGACTTAACACTGAGCCCCAAGGCAATATACAACACTGAAATTCGCAGATTAAGCACTGCAAATCCGAAATTATATTACAAACTACCTCCTCGGGAGGTTTTCTCTTTTTATTATTACGGTTACTGTTATTTTATCAGACGTGCCGCGTTATGGCACATTATATCAGTGTTTCAAAAAGAACAGAAGAGCTCATTTAAAATACCACCCTGAAGGGAACAGTGCTTGCTTTGGGACAGTCGTTTATACCGACTGATTTATAATGCATTAACAAGGGATTTGTCATTACTTTATGTTCTCCAAACATGATGACCAGCCGTAAAATCGATTATTGAATATTGGATTGTTTAGTCTTCTGTCAGAATCCTTAAAATAAATGCAGTCAGATCCTGTCACTTTACAGCAACATAAAAACTGAAACAAACAATTGCATGAGAATTATACATTCGTGCAATATAAGCAGTCAAATACTTTTTTAGACTAGGACCTTTTGATCATATAAAACAACAAAAGTGGCGTTGCTTCACCTACTATGGTACCTGGTTTGTTTCAAATTACTTAATGTAGTTAAACCCATTAGGAGTCGGGTCCATTCTGTTCCTTTACCAAACAGTCTGTGGATCTCATTGCCTTAGTTAAACCATACATTGCCTGCAACCTTTTCATATTACTAATCCACACCACGTATCTATTTGAGGTCAACAGACCGCTGTTTTGTACTCCTAAACAGACTTTTTCATACACTGAGGAATTAAGAGTATCTATCAGTAGTGTTCCACGTGCCCCTTTTTCTTCCAGACAGTACAATTCCACAGTGTATAAATGTCCAGTATTGAAATAAACATATTAAATACCGTCTATATTTTGGACAATGTGCAGTATGTTAGATTAGCATGCACTTGTATTGAGTAATAACAACAATAAGGAGCGGAAGTGTAGTTATGGTCCCTTGTGTACTGGCTATTAATAAGATAGCTGGAATCTTGCTGTGTTAATTTTTTTACATGTTTATATTAAACAAAACAAGTAGTTCATATTTTACCTTCAGCACATTGGAGCGTATATCTTGTCCAATAGTCCCCTTATTGGGGGTTGAGGTGTGAACAAGAGCTATGTAATTGTTTTTTTAAGCATATAGGATGACCCTGCCCCACCACCGCCGCCGCCACCAACACACACACACACACACACACACACACACACACACACACACACACACACACTCACGCACGATTATCTGGAGTTGAGAACGATGTGTTTGTCTTCCCCATTGATTTCAAGAGTACGCATTTTAAAGTGTATGAAATCCTTGCTGAAACAAACCACACCTAACAAAAGCTTTGTGTCAGCTTCAATAATTCTCAGCAGAGCGTTAAGGTGCAATATGCATTGTGTGGAGTAAATGAAAACAATTGTTCGCACTTTTGCACCATTTAAACAATCAGCTAATGCACTTGAATTTTCTTATTGGAGATCTACCTTGTGATGAATGGCAGTGCAACTACCTATGTATTACACAAATATGGGTAGGAGTCGAAGTTTATACTGGGAAACTATTTCACTTATGGTAAAAAGTTAACAGTCGTAAATTATATTAGCTGAGGACATAAGTCATTGGAGGTCACCTTTCAACTGAGGGGGAAGAGCTGCATACTATATAAGAATTTCAGTCTGTATTTGTTTTTAATAAACCTTTATTTTAATTAGAAACCCCAGCAAACATTATAAACAGGGTTATTTTAAAGGTTCCAGTCGCTGTTCACATTCATTCACTTTTATTGGTTAACTAGCATGAGGCATAATATGGAGGAGTTAAAATATGCAGAATACAACATATAATTCAAATTGTGCTTGTTTATATAACAGTGTTGTTAATGTGACACTGACAACCCTTTTTGTGTCATGTTATTTCTAGCTGTAAACCCACATTTTATGATTGCTTATCTTTTCTAAAAATCAGTTGATGTTGGTGGCTGTTGTATCTGCTTCCTTTCTTAGTAGAACTGAAATGCATGCTAATTGTGCAATTATACCCAACTTTGTTTTGTTTCACCCTCATACAGTGCAGCTGCTCATGTTGCAATAGTTGACTGTCCTCCCA
Organism: Neoceratodus forsteri; assembly: GCA_016271365.2. Lineage (NCBI taxonomy): Eukaryota > Metazoa > Chordata > Ceratodontiformes > Ceratodontidae > Neoceratodus > Neoceratodus forsteri. The sequence goes on from CM057450.1 coordinate 1,690,568,811, forward strand.
TTGCATCATGAGTGACGATATTGTGTTGGGAAGGGGGGATGGTAGTTTTCAAGTCCAGGAAAGATGCAGTGGGAGCTGATCAAGGACTAGGGTAGTACCAGTATGATGAGAAGTCTGTTTTTTTTTACTTCTGAAAAGAAAAAAAAAGAATCAGAATCGAACTGCCATTTACATCAGTAATATCTATAGAATGTGACCAATCATAACAGGTGTGTTTTAAACTAGAGACTCTTTGAGGCCTAACATGGTTGACAGTGTCCCTTTGGTGGAAATAAATTGTATGATATCAGGCCCAATCCCCAAGATGGCATATTATCTTTACTGCTGGGTAGGTCACAGTTGGTATCTTAAAAGGCTGACTGCATCACAATGAAATGCAGAGTCAATCCAAGAGCAATTTTCACAGTGCTGATGACATCACACTGTCCCAGTGTAGCACTGAAGCTAGCAGTTTAAAAAGACAAACAATTAAACCCTCACACAAACTGCTGATGTAAAACTTATAACTAGTAAACTGATGTTACTTAAATGACATGCACAATGTCCTGACTCAAAAAGCAGTTTATCATCACTTGTGAGGGGGCAGGAGATTCAAAACTCTCTCAGGGCTCTGCTATTCACCAGTTATGGTAATGCCTACTCACATGTGTATATAGAGTGACTATTTCAAGTCCACCAATAGCATATCCCAGATATTTAATACCATATCATTATTTATTATTAAGGACTATGGGCATTTACAAGAAAACAGGATTTCTGTCATACAGTCTTCATCTATTTTAATTGCTCTTCTAATGATTGTGATGTCACAAGCAGAGGATTGTTGTGTTACTGATAGTGACTATAAAGACAAGGTGGCAGAGATAATGATTTCATGAAAATATTATACATAAGTGATAAAGAATGGGATTGGGAAAGTATATAAAATAAATACTAAACTGTGTCTACTTACTACCTTTTTTTATTTTTCAAAGTTGTTCCTATACTGTCCGAGGTACATTTAGGTGTCCAGATTGCTGTCGCCCTCTAGGAGAATGCACTGTACATGCTCAGAAGACAACTGCATTAAAAGATGGTAATAAATCTATAAATAATCAGGTGGTCTAGAGAAAGTCAATTAAGTGCCTGAAAATGCAAGGGTTTACACACACACACACACACACACACACACACACACACACACACACACACATACATACATACACCGCAACAGGAGCAAAGCCATGTCTTGGCTAGGACATCAGTAACAGCACCATATCAGAAATGCTCTTGTTACTGTTGTTACAATGTAGATTTTGAAGGTTACTGTCATGACAGTACAATACTGAACCAATTACAGAGCAGTTTTCACAATGCTGATGACATCACTATTGCCTAGTGTAGTGCAGAGGCCAGCTGTAAAAATAAAGAGCAGTTAAATATTTGAACAAGCAGGAGATTTAAAAATTATAATTAGTAAACGAAGGTGGTATGTATGAAATAGTCAACTGTTTGACTCAAAATAGGCAATTTATCATCACTTGTGAGTGGACAGGACTTTCATAACTCACTGCTGGCTCTGCCACTTGTGAGTTATGGTCCTGCCCCCTTCCACTTGAAGATAAATCGCAGCTGAGACAGGGTATTGCATCCATCTCTCTTTCTTCCTCTGTATATGGTGTGTGTGTGTGTGTGTCTCCTTCAGTGTGCAGGATTTAAAAAGTTAGTATGGGTAATTTAACAACATTCTTCAAAGAATGGCTCATCTCAGTAACGCATCCTATTCCTACATCCTCAAGATTTTTGATTCAGAGTTAGACCGTATATTGGCATTACCCCTGTACATAAAGTCCATGATATGTTCTGAAGTTCCACATTGTCTAGCAATTAATGCACTATTTTGTTTTCTTATAAGGAGTGACATTTAATTGTTCTGTATCCCAAGTTAACACATACACACGGGCAGAAAGACAGACAGACAGGCAGGCAAACAGACAGACAGACATACAAATCCCTCACAAGTGGTGATAAATTGTCTATTTTGAGCCAAGCCAGTGTGCATTCCATTTATGCAAGCAGGGTCTAAAATTTATAACTTTTAAATCAGCTGTATGTGAGGAGATGAAAGTGTATCTCTTTCAGTTAAGCAGCTGACTTCAGAGCAAGCTCTGGCTATTGTGATGCCATCAGCTTTGTGAAAACTGCTTTCTGATTGGTTCGGGGGAAAAAGCCTCCAACTGCAGAATATCTGTGAGATATGCAACTTCTCAAATAAATGACTGTGACATATACAACCTGAAAAATAAATGATTGTGACGTTTACCACCTCTAGAGCTTGTGCACCTCATCAGCTAAAATAATGTATTCATTTGTGAACTTTTCAATGTGTGTGTGTGTGTGTGTGTGTGTGTGTTTGTGTTTTAAGAAGCATGGGCCACTTGCTCACCATTAAATGCAATACCTCATCTCATAAATATGCCCTAATCCTGCATCCTCAGGATGTAACACAATGTGAAATAATGGCTGGAACTGTTGCTCACTTACATTGAATAAGTAAAAGGATTAGATTCGGATTTTGATGACATGTTGGCTTTATCCCTGCACATAAAGTCCACAGTATGGCCTAAAATTCGATATAGCTGGGCCTTGGATGCATTGTTTTGTTTTGTGTCTTAGCGACATTTAATTGCTCCTCTGTCCCATAATTTCTACCTCATAAAACCAGAAATCGAGTAGCACATATAGAGGAGCAGAGGACCTCATTAAGTGAAGTGAAAAGGGCAAACGGCTTGTGTTTGAGCTACCTGTAAAAGTAAACAGGTAAACACAACTAGAGAGCACTTGAACTGAAGTACAGCCACTTATCTTGTGCACATTTACCTCTCCTTTTCAGCCTCATGCTCGATTGTTCAAATAGCCCCTCCACCCTATAATTCCCTTCAACGAGGATTAAGATTTTGTGTAAAGGTCACTTATCTAGCTTCTCCTTGGTGTCAGCGCCAGAAAAAAAAAAAGTTACCACAACCTATCAAGACAAGTCTTTTAATACATGGGTTTACCTTCGCCTTATAGCCCTCCTATTGTACTGCTGCCTATCTTTTTGTACGCTTCTTCTCGGTCTTCTTGCCTTCTGTGTATTCCAACCCTCCTGTATCTATCCTAAGTTCAAACAGAAGATTTAGTATAACTATATCTGCACGTACAAACCCTATAGGGCTATACAGAAAAGTATCATTTGAGGCAAGTACAAATGCAGGAAAGGTTTATAAATACACGAAGAAAGTGGGGCGTGCCTTCAGTTTTATTGCAAATTGAAAGATAATATGCAAGTAAAGATAACTGCATATCAGGCATAAAGTTTTAAATTGTCTACTTAAGGCATTTTATTGTCAGAGCCTTCAATAGGCTCATTTTAGGGCGATTGACTACATAGCAAAGAATATTTAGATGGAATGCCGGGTGCATATTTGCTCGATTTGGCACCACTGCAAAGAGTGGTCTGTCTGGCTGAAAATTATTACATATATTATGCGGCCATCCTGTACAATAGAGAAGGCTGGTCCCAATCCAACTGTGTTTACTCCCTGTGATTTTCAATGGACCATTGTCAGTCTTCCCCTGACTGCAGCATGATTAATTCTCTAGAAGCCTTCGGCTTCTCTTAGGAAAATATTTACCTATCAGGTGGTCAAGGCAAGTGGTGCAAACAGGTTCATCAGAGCACAAAAAGACAGGAACCTCAGGTTTATGGGACCTGTTCACCCTGCCTGTACCTGTTATTACAGCAGCATATAAACATTAAGCAGCGTTATTATATATTTTATATATGAATGTCAGCATTATGATGTTAACCTATTGTAGTGTGCTTTGGACTTCAAATTTCTGCCCTTAGCAATGGAGATTAACAAAAAAAGTAGCAACCTGGAATATGCAAGGCTGATCTCAAGAAACTTTAAAAGGATTTTCAGATATTTGTGGAATATATTTCCTAGAAAGCGATGCAAATGTGATAGCCAGCAGAGGCTGAACCACTCTTCACAGGTGAGGTGTGTCAACCAAATATAAATTAGTGGATTTTGTTCCTGGGGCTCCGGAAATGGGCTTGCTGCTCAAGAGCCTTCTTGGGCGTAAACGTTTCACTGAAAAAAAATACAGAATTTGCTTTTGTGAAGTTGATGATTTGTTCCACTTTAGACATAGTAAATGCCTATGATTATAAGAGGAAGAATAAGACTGACTTTTATAGGGGAGTCAAGACATTCTTGTTCACAATAATTAGAAAATGCTCATATCACTCCTTTACTGAGCACAGGATTTATTAGTGTCCTTTCTAAAACAGATTATATTATTAGCTTTGACAATTGATGAAGTAACAAAAAAAAAAGCGCATTTGCACGTTTTGGTGTTCGAATATATTCTCATTATATGTCTTGTACATTCCAAACTTGAGGGATGGTTGGTTATATGAAACAGTTAATCGGCTCCCAACCAAAACTGTGGAGTAAACTGGAAGGAGAGAGAAAAATAGAAAGGGGAGCATCAACATTAAGGAGTTTCCCTTAATATTGTGGAAGGATTCAGAAATGAATGAAGAGATAGTCCATTGAAAGCAGTTGAATGCCATGACAACTAGGAACAACCTCAGATTTATTCCAAACAGTTAGAACACATTGTACGGGGGCGTCAATCATCCATTATTTCGCCAGTGAAATAAATGCAAAAACGGAGCTCGGACAAAGGCTTCCAACAGGAGCCGGACATTTGTCTACATTTCGCCCATTGTCCGCAGCTTAGCAATCGGTTTGTATTTGTGTTTGCCCGGGTCCGACCACCCAGGAGGCGCACAGGGCTCGCTCAAACCGGCACCATTGTCACCCAAATCACATACGAGATGGGAGGCAGGCAGGCAGGGACATAGAGAGACAGAGAGAGGAAGAAAAATAATCAACAATCATAAATCGCGGCTGCCTCTTATCACCACCAAGGGCTGGATCAGCCACCGAATCGGATTTCAGGTTTTCTGGGCAGAAAAATAAAACCTCCACTTCAAGGGTTTCAGTCCTAGCCCAAACCGCAAACTCAACGCTGTACTTTGTCACACCCCATACACAGCAGTGCATGCCTTCCAAAATACCCCCCCAAGTTTCACTCTGGCAGATCCCTTTGCATGACACTTTTGTTCTCATGCTATGACATTTACCAATACCACTGGTTTATGATTACATTTTCATTTCCTTAAATATATATTTGACAAGGGGTCCTTTGAAAGAACATTGGAGACTGGGAGTTCAATTAGTAGGTCAAAAAGAGAATAGAGATTTAGCACAATCGTTACCAAGGGCTTCCAATCGTTAACCATTTAGTAACTTACTTCACCACTTTTCCAGCGTTCAAGTCATAGGTTGCAACGTGATATTTGTGATTGTTCTACTCACTCTATCTATCTATCTATCTATCTATCTATCTATCTATCTATCTATCTATCTATCTATATACACCTTATAACGTGAAAGCTTAAAGAGCAGCTATTTAAAAAGCCTGGGCCGAGAGGTCTGCAACATTTGACACATCTTTCTTGTTGAGTCAGCCTCCGGCAAAATATTTGCAAATAATCATCTACAGTTATATATATATATATATATATATATATATATAACGTTGATAAAAACACTGCAGTTTGCAGGTAGCATAAATCCTAAGTAAAAGAGAACAGCTGTGTCTTAATTGCACATGTAAAGACACGTTGTCTCAATTTATGTAAATATTTAAAACCTGATTGTTGTTGTGGTTTTTTTAATGTCACAAAACAAGATAGACTGGGATTGTACAGAACATTTAGGAGGGGCATGTTGCCTGTTATGTCGCCTTTGAGTAGCAAGTGTTAATACAGAGTATACCCTCAGTGTACAAAGCCAGGTTGGAGTAGGGCTTAAATCATTGATTTAATGTGGTTTAGGTTCTTTCGGAACAAACAAGAGTCAATTACTAAGTGTTGATTTTTATACTACTCAGCCTTAAGCCTCAACCACAATATTGACCCAGCAGGTTTACATAAGTTGGTCTCTTGCCACGTGAATGGCATCTCGTTTCAAACCCAATAATTTTTAACTAGATTTGCTCGGACTTCAGTTTCTGCCCTTTAGCTCCCTATTTCCAGGTTTATTACATGCATTTCACTAAAGAAACCCAAGGGCGAGAATGAATACCAAACCACATCGTTTGTATGTGTGTGTATTTTTTTTCTAGAGGCAATTGGTGAAAATGCACTTTCAAGTATGCGACATCTCAGGCTCCTTGGAGGTTCTTTGTATGTAAATATTGTGTAAAGAAGGCCCTCCCCGTCCTTGTAATTAATTGACACGTTATCCCTCTCATCATGGGCTGAAGCACCAATGGTGGAGGCTCCAGGCTCCCCCCAAACCCACAATTTCCCATCTGCAAACACTGTCTTCATCCACTTGACTCCCAGGACCCGCCCACACGTGGCCAACCTTTGGCGTTGTTCCTGCTCTTTCTCGGCAGGTTCATGGGTGTGCGGGACCAACTTTATATGAACTGAGCCTCAGCCCAGTAATGGCTTAGTGTTGTGCCAGCTGCCAGCCCCTGTGCAGTGTGCAGCAGCAGCCAGATCCCCAAGTAAAGGCACGTTGGCATTCTTCCTGGACTTACAAACTATTTCAGGAGCCAGTCCCATTTTGTGCTCCCAATGAATTGCTTCCACCGCACTTAGACCCTGTTATAGCAGTGACTGAGTTTGTCCCCATCCTTCATTACGTTTGTTTTTTGTTTTGTTTTGTTATTGTGTGTCTCTCTGTGTGTGTTGTGAAACAGCGGATTGCCAAACTGGTGCTTCAACTTCCCTGCATCCATTTGGCCAGAATATGTCGTTGACCAACACAAAGACGGGATTTTCAGTGAAAGACATCTTGGACCTCCCTGACACCAACGACGAGGAAGGGTCCATTACTGAAGGGGCAGAGGAAGATGCCGAGGGGTCTGAGCCGGCTAAAACTCGCGGACTTTTGGGACAAACCCCCTTAGAAACTGTGCAGCCCCTGCCATTGAAGAACCCTTTTTATGACAATAGTGATAATCCATACACACGGTGGCTGGCCAGCACAGAGGGCATCCCGTATTCTCGTAAGTATTAACCAGCTTCACCGTGTGAGTGCAAAAGTTCTAGCTATAATTCTATTTAAAGTATTACTATGATTCTAGTTTCGATTTTTCTTATCCCCATAGCAATTTGAAGTACTGTAGACCTCATATAAGATTTTCGATTAAAAAAAATATCGGTTGTTGAAGTGTGTCTGTGTGTGTGTGTCTCCAAACTGATATATCCTAGTAGCATATAAAACAGTATATCTTCAATATGCTGAATGCCTGAGCTGCTTTATTTTAGTATCTTATGAAATTGAGATTTTTGATTCAGGCGGCTATTGGAATAAAAAACTGCAAATCATTACATGAGAATAATTTGCAATAATAAAGTTTTCCATGATAAAATAAAAACTATAGATTGGAAAGTGTAAGAAATTCTCCTCAGGCTTTTGCACAAGTTGTACAGTGTGGAGACTCTGACAATCAATGACTAGATTGTTGATTCGTTTTTAAAAATCAATCCACGTCCCTTTCTAAGACAATTCAGTTAAGAATGTTCCACGCACTTCCTTCTTAAGAGAGTACATTTTCACAGGCTGGTATTACATAGGTTATAGTTTTGACTCTCGTTTTACCATTTCAGTCTTTAAATTATCTTTAATGCAAATAAAGTGTAGCATTTAGTTTTCATAGTTCGTTTGTGTTTGTTTTCCTTTTTCAAGTGTGTGCCAAACTGACCAAGCTGAGCTGCCCAATGTAATGGCCATAGTTATGACATTATAACATAGATAATTTATTTTACTTTTGTGCTTGATTTCACTTGATGAGGCAAATAACTACATGGTTGTCAAAGCACCAAAATATTAAGTCCAACTCCACTAAAAATAAAATATTTTGATTTTTTATAGTCCATGGGTTACCGTCCAGCAATTCTCAACAGGATTCGCCCAGCAAATCCCCAGAACCTTCTGCAGATGAATCTCCAGACAACGACAAAGAAACCTCAAGCAGCGGAGACTCTGGCAAGAAGAGAAAAAGGAGGGTGCTTTTTTCTAAGGCACAGACCTACGAACTGGAGAGGCGCTTCAGGCAGCAAAGGTACCTATCAGCCCCAGAACGCGAGCACCTGGCTAGTCTAATTCGCCTGACGCCCACCCAGGTGAAGATATGGTTCCAGAACCACAGGTACAAGATGAAGAGGGCCCGAGCAGAGAAAGGTATGGAAGTGACTCCTCTCCCTTCCCCTCGGCGGGTGGCAGTGCCCGTCTTAGTCAGGGATGGCAAGCCATGCCACACACTCAAAGCTCAGGACTTGGCAGCAGCCACCTTCCAGGCTGGCCTCCCCTTCCCCACCTATACTGCCCAGTCTTTCCAGCATATGCAATATAACGCCCATTACAGCTCGGCTAGCACTCCCCAGTACCCAACAGCTCATCACTTGGTGCAAGCCCAGCAGTGGACTTGGTGAACGCTCTCTTTCTCTCTTTCTCTCTTTTTCTGCGTAGACTGATGCTCCCAACCCATAGGGACAGGATCCCAAACTGTACAGAAGACTTTTTTTGCATTCTGGGGGCGGTTTTGGTTCAAGTATCAACCAGTTTCATTTATTGGTGTTTCAGTGCGCCATGTTTACAAAGCTTTCACCATAAAAGTGGTCCTGCCTAAAATTAAGACAATAATATACCGAATGCTCTTGTGACTCTGTAAAGTATATGTGTGTTGTAGAGATGTTGTCACTGGATATAAAAACAAGCACCGATCCATTTAAAAATATAGAGAACTTTATTTCTTTCTCCTTTTTTATATGAAAGTTTTAAATATTTATGGCCATGTATAAAGTCTGACATCTATTAGTCCTTCTTTGTAAATACGTTGTGGTCATTGTTGCAATGAGTATATGCATTCAGGGCGTTTGTTGGATGCAAATCGTTCCAAAATATAACAAATTGCAGAAAATGTCCGGGTCGTTAGAAATATTATCATGTAAATAAATTCCAAGCACTAGCGCGTCGATGACAAACTTTCCGATTTTTTATAAGAATTTTAATAAAATGACGTGTTTCAGAAATAATGGTTTATTTGAGTTTGTTGACAGTATAGCTACCAGAAAAAGATCAGCAATACTTTGTAATTTATTTATGTATTGAAGGAGCCGCTTTAGCGTGAGGAAGGCTACACTTTATATACTGTAATCTTGGTATTACAGTATTTGGCATACTGCAAATATTCATTTGCTTCTATTATATAATATTTATTAAAAATATATAAAGGCATACAGGATTAGAAACTAAATTACTTTTATGTTTGTTCTGGTATTGCACAGCTTAGGGATGGTAGATAGATAGATAGACAGACAGACAGACAGACAGACAGATAGACAGACTCAGAATATAATATTCCCCTATGGAACATGACTGGAATATTAAAGGCACATTTTGACTTGGGTAGCTATTTGGGATAAAGCGACTGTGAAAATGTAAAATAAATCCACTTACTTAAATCTGAGAGTGCTTCTAGGGCTATAATGAGCTTTTGATCCTAATACAATCTCACTGGTTTTTACTTTGATGTTGCCAAGTTATCTAGTAAGTTCAAGAAGTTCTATTCATACTTGGCTGTACTTATGGTTTAACTGTTGGATGAAGAAAGAAACTACCATTGTAATTTACTAGTGTGTTCAGTTAGTTAGTTAGTTAGTTATTTTTGATGACCGGGTAAGTGCACTGGTGCCGAAGCGCCTTTTTCAGGCACGACCTGGGTACAGAAGAATACTCAACAAAACAGTGGAACAGGTACAAGCGCTTTAGTGGCCAGTAGTTAGGAAAAAGGAGGAAAACAGTATACAACAGACAACTTTTTTATTTATTGATGCAGATCTTTAGTTATTTGCCCAGTTAAACAGCAAATAATTCACACAGTGATACAATATAATAAATATAATGTATTATAAATAATTTATATTAATTGGGTGGAATATCCCATTAAAAATTATATATGTTTGCAACATACTTATTAAACCTCTCTGCTTGAGAATGGGGGTGAAGTGGACTTGATAAACCTGGACTCCCTTCCGACCTTAAATTACTGATACTATGTTTATTGCTTGTATTATTATTACTTACATTATTAGGTTATGCAGACGTCTTTTGAAGTCTTCGAATTTTACTCTATAGACCGACCTCAATGTAACTGTAATTATAATACAGTAAATCTGACATCTTAAAAGTTAAGGTTATTCTTTTTTCATTTGGCAAAAATTACTTGGATTTACAGAGCACAGAGAGCATTGCATAAAATATTTATTCTCTGAAATAAGAATTCTGTATAACAAAAAAAAAAAACTACCTGTAAATCAAACTAATAGGTCATAACCTTTTCCATTTTAACAGTAGTACAGTAGCTTATGCGGTAGTTTGCCAAGAGAGGTGACAAATTTAATAACACAGATACCCCTGCAATAATGCTAGAAGTAATTGCATTAATGTGTTGTACTTGAATTATATCAGTATGTGCTACTGTATACCAGTTGTTGTAAGTAGTTTAAGCACTTGAGGCTGAAGCAGGGGCAGGAAGCATGCAAAACAAACGGACAGTCCCAACTGAATTGAAAGCAAACGGTAGTTGATTATCAGATTTAATTCAATATCTAAAGCAAACATGGTTATCTGTAACAGATTCTGGATCTTCTCTATTGGTCCCAGTGGGGAGATGCTGTGCAGTGTATAGTGCAGACAGTCTTAACTGTGCTATGCGAACTTGTACATTATACATTAAGCCTAACGCTAATTATATGTAAGATGGGGCATCAATAAGCGTTTAAATATTTATACATTTTACCAATTAAACATTGTACAAAAATGATGTTTTGGCATACAAGGCAATGTTCCATATAATATGCAGATGTTTCTGAATTCGTATATGTATAGTTAGCTCATTCCTCATGTGCCTTTCAGGCTTGCCATCATTATGCAGTGTGCCAGTAATTCGGATATTGTAGAACACCTACTCTAAAAGACTTGCTGCTAAACTCAGAGTCTTTGTTATAACACCGGCCTCTTTTATTTCTGGGAGCATAGGGTAAACGTTAAGGATAAGTAAAAGTTTAGTTTGAGGATATGGTCCGCCTGGGAGTTACAGTTTAAAATTGTTTTTTAAATCTCTTTAGGCCAAAGCTCTTTGTTGATAAGATTATAAATATTATAAATACTGCTATTCGATTAACAGGTGTTTTATGCAGGAGTCATCATGGTTTTTAAAACGCCATAAAAAGATTGTCCACAGAAATAAGTGTAACTCGTTATTAAAATTGCCACCTTTAATCCAGATACACTCTTAAAAAGCTGAAAGTAGATGAGATGATTTGTTACATTAATATAGATCTTTAGTTACCATGGGTGTTATGCAGGAGTAAACATGGATTTTGTTTTACAAGGATTGCTGAAAGTAACCCAGGTAACTTGTTATGAGAATAGCCCCCACTATCACCCATGATTAATAGACCTTTATGCCAATATTATCAACATGGTTATTTAATATTTAATGCTCAATACTGAGCTTAAAAAATGTACCCTGCAAAAAAAAACATTTGTTTTGTTTTTGGTGACTCTACATTCAGTAGAAATCCTGAGTGGGCCTGAATGATATTGCCTTTCTTTTAAAACCCCGTTAAGCAAATAAAACAGGCTGAATCCTGTGTATTCCCATTATATGTCACATGTTAATGGGGGAGCTTCATGTAGTCTATCTTTGCACAATATACAGTACACTAAACAGGACAATGGAAGAGGCCGGTATTTAAGAATGTTAGAGGCGTGCATATTAAGGAGGCCTGGGAGAGAGAGAGAGAGAGAGAGGAAGTTTGGGGCTCTTGAATAGACTGATCCAAAGCTGTCCCCCCACCCCCAGTCAGGCAGTAGTAGCTTTAGGTTTTGTTACGCCTGTCAGTTGGTGCCATTGTGATCCTTGTTGTACATGTTGTATTCCATATGGGCAGCTGGGCCTTGGGGAGGGCAGAGAGGGTCCCTCACAAAACCCAAATTGTGTCGAGCTTTCAAAACCGGCATTGTTGTCTGTGAAAAGAGGAGGAATTACCAATTCGTGCTATATCTAGTCGGACAACTCCTCTGTTGAAGGCTAACAGGGCTTCTTTTCTCTGTGCCCACTGACAACAGTTTGTCTCTCTCTCTCTCAGTGAACAGGAAACCGGGCTCTCAATCCGCTGCCTCTCAAACGAATTTCTACCATAAAATGGTATCAGATGATCCTGCAAGTTTGGGGTCGTTGTCCTTGAACAATCCCCTGATCTCTGCGTCTATGCAAGAGACTCCATGTTCACCGCCCATATGAAATAAACAAAATAAAATAAAAGCAATATTCAAACTGGAAGATTTCAGCCCGCTTGAACCTAGTCTCCTATAGTTTTATACTTTTTGATTCGTTTCTTGATCAGATTCTTCAGTTCTGCATTTGTCATTATTATATGTCTATATTATGCTTCATTTCATGTCCATAATTTAATGTTTAGTTAGTGTTTGTATATGAGTACCCGACTCTCGTTATATTTATATGTCTGGAGAAGTAGAGCAATTTCCAGTAATTTTACCAGGTAATAATTTGTGATGAAATTGCCAATTTCACCAGGAATTTCCTATTTTGAAGGTTGCGCTTCGAAATAAAAGTCTAACAAAAAATGGATTAAACAAAGGATGCACAATAATAAACAGCAGTCTGCTAATTGTGTTAGAGGAACATAACACCCCTCATGCACACATATCATTAGTATTTTTACGTATTTCTAATTCTATCGAAATCTACTTTCCCCAAAATATTCTGAAAACAATATTAATCTGCTAACATATGAGCATGTGACTTATTCGGAACTAAGTTACTGATAAAGTCATGGCTGGTGTGTTCCAACCTATATAAGGATGGACTTATTGTAGAAATAATGACTGGTCGATAGGTTAGATATAAATCGGATTCAGTCTTACAGCACCATTAAGTACATATTGGAAATGTTAATGACAATACCTTAAACAGTGCTATACAAAGATATCAAGTGATCAGGATATGTTTTTTTTTGGGGACAACGCGTCACATAAAAAACTGGGGAAAGCCACTTTATTGTTAGATGACTCATAATATTGCAAAAAAAAAAAAAAGCTTTTAGATGTTTTCCAAATTACTCGCAAACATAGATTGCGGGATATCAGTATTTATGTAGCCAAGAGGAACAGGTGATTTAAATGTTTTATGATTATTGGACTATTATAAACCACATTAAAGCTTTAAAAAAAATTATTGCAGAATTAAGGACAATACCACTAAAGTAATTTCGTTAAAACTTCAAGCAAAGTATGGTACACAATTGGTATGCACACATCAATTGCCCAGTTTTAATGAAAAACTCTTTTTAGAAAAAAGTCATAAGAATCATTATTTCAGATCATTTGGTCATTTTGGTTAAGATCAAAAGATGGAAGAAAAATATAACAGTTGCCGACCCGGAGTTATGGAAAAAGTAGGACATTGTACTTTTAATATAATGTGCCCCTTTGTTTATATGTGAAACCCTGGTGAGAATGAATCCTTTCAAGAATATATTTATTGGAAGTCAGATTCAGTACTTGCAAAATGTAATGCCATGTCTAAGTTGCTTTTTCTATGAAGACATATTTGCAAGTAGTTACCAAAGTTCCAACATATTTTTAGACTACACTAGAAATCATTCCTCACGTCCTAAATTAAGCAACGAACCTACTGTTTTATGGTAATGAACACCATGAGGTATAAGTCTTACATTTCTAACGATACTGTTTATTAGATGCTGTATAGAGGGAACTGTTTCAGGGAGTTTGTACTTGTGATTTTTAGAAGAGCGGAAAATCAGTGACACTGCCCGCACTTCTATATATCTTCTTCTTTTTTTTATCAAGGAAATCTCCAAATAAAGTATGAAGTCAAAAACTGTAATGCCAAGTCCATCACTTTAAGGAAGCAATCTAATTTTATTGGCTTTCTGCAGATTTCCATCAGATTGTCCTTTTCTCTTTGGCACCATTATTAAACGCAGCCCGACTTCTGCACTGCAAACCTGACAACTCTGCCCAGGTCGACGCGCTGTTCATCCACAAGGGGTCGCCCGAGCTCTTCGGATCGCTGGGAGGCTTTTCAGTTCCTCGCAGATTTGCAGCATGGATGAATTAATTCATCCCCCTCACTCAACAAGATGATCTCCGTTTCAGAGCTGGAAAATATTTCCATATATTTTGCACTTTTATTATTTCAACAAGCCGATGAAATACAAAAGAAGCCGAACCACTTCAGAATTATTGTCAGCAAAACATCTGCACCAAGGACATTAACCTCAGCCTTGCTGGATTCACTTTATTCCCTTTTTCAACCATTTATTTTCTCATCATCAAACATATGTCTTTGATTTTTTAAAGGATAGCAGCAGTTATTTAACAATTTCATGTATAAATTTGTATTATCAAATGATTGGGGGCTGGGTGGAATAGTATTATTATTTAATAAGTGCACTTCATTTTAATTAGGTGAAATATATTGAAGGGGGTTCTGCTTGTAGATAAATAATGAGCATGCACGGCATTAGTTGGTGCCAAAACGAATGCAATGTGCTTTCTGCACATCAGGAAAAGATGCTTGTTGTGTGACCTCAAAGTATAAAGTGGTTCCCTCCACGCATTGTTCAGGCCCACTGTGGTTTTCCAAATTGGCCCATATTTATCAGTTGTAATAATGAAACAAAAAAAACCTGATAACAGTGGAAAACTAAAATTGGGGAGATATGCCAAACCTTCAAAGGAGTAATTTTAATCTTGCCAAGCATTTGAGCCTGCTTAGTCTACAAAGAAGATTTTCAGATGGTTTGCGATTTGAACCATGGCCATTTTTGCATCCTTCTGGCTTGTGCGTTTTACACAAAGATCAGCTGCCTGAATCCACATAGTGGCGCCAGAGTTCTGCCAAAGAATAAGTGAATGCCTTTCCCAAAGGCCAGAAATCATCTCCGGCAGCACAACGACTCCAACAGTGGCCATAAGCAATTCATCTCATACATGATACACGTCGCTAGAGCAGTATCTTAGATGAAAAAGTGGTGATGTAGTACAACTGAAGTATGAGCGATCATTTCCTACTGCTAGTTGCGGCCATATACACATTGTCACAATTTTGTTATCAAAACTAGAAGAATCAAGAAAAGTGTGTAAGTGGGATGTGGATAAATTAACATTGTTTTAAATTTTCACACTGAAAGGGGTAATCTTTTTCCCTTTAGTTTGTATCATCAAAACTTGCAGCCAATGGCGCTTTAAGTAGTCTGCCCTGTGCAGGTAAATTTGGTGTCCCAAATCAGTTTTGCTAAAATAATAAATACACTCTTCAAATATGCTTATTTTGGGGAATGGAATTTGAGCTTTGCATGTTGTGTGTTGCATATATTGAATATTTCTTTTAATGTAATTTCCCAGATTGGAAGATATGTAGCAGTAGGTAACACTGGATTTTCGTGGGATATACTATGGTTGCATCACTTTGCCATTTGTCAAAACTGCTTATACTACGTTTTTAATAGCGAATCGGACCTTGAAAAAACTTAGTTTGTGGGGAGAGGTAAAAACTCTAGTCAGCCCTGCATGGCAGATGTATCTTTTAGCAAGTTTTAGAAAGGCTTGTAATGCTGTCACTGATTACCCATAACATCTGTAGTGGTCTGACAGATCTATATTATTCGGTATTCAAATTTATCAATGAATTTTAACTCGGATGTGTTTTGCTTAGATCTTGTGGTTTAAACTGTAATTTTAGATAACTGAATATTCTCTCTGCCCCATAGGCTGGATAAGTGTTTGCCCCTAATATTGCAGTGTGTAGAAATAGCAACGCGAGTACAGTACGTTTAGGAGGTTTGGCAAGTCTAAACTGTATGTCCCCCTGTAGAGTATGCAGTGCCATGAAGAACACAGGACTTGCATTACTATATCATAAAACTAATATCGCCCTGTTGTATATTTGTAATGACTGTCATTCAATAAAGTTTACCTATGAATTTCCTTGATGGACCGTTTGGCCTCCTCCAATCCAGGAAACCTTTGAATTCTTCCCCTGTTGACACGATATTGTGCATTTCTGGGATTGCAGATGAACAATCCAGAAAAGCCTTTTTCCTAGCGATAAATCAGTTATTTATTGACAGGCATAGCCAGTTCACAGGTGACAATGCATCGTCATTTAAAATCAATAGGCACCCAGTTGCTTAAAGTTGTGAGTTTCCTGATAGCCTACAATTATGTTTACTCAATGCATATATTGATGTCCAGATTTATTGAGTTTTCCTGAGAAGGTCCATATACAGAGAGCATGCCGGTGCCACATACAACATAGCTATATGCAGAAACTAAATAATTCAAAACCAGTGGCATATTTTACTAAAGAATTCCAGCTCATTCGAAGATACTGTATGTACAAACACATATCTAATACATCATTCCACAACATGATGCAGTAAGCAGTTGTACATTTTGTTTTAGACACCATAGGTATAGTGGTTTGGTCTTAAATACCATTTATGGTCTTAAATAGAGTTTATCAAACTGACAGTGGTATATGTAAGAGTGAGTGAGTGATGGTTTTGCACTTCAGAATGAGTTGCAGATCCACCGCTGACTCTCATTGCTAAAAATTGAGAACTCCTATTTTTTTTATAAAACATCCTACTATTTTTATGGCTTAGTATCTATCATCACTCAGCTGTTTAATGGCTGCATTATTCACAAATCACTCAGTAAATATGCTCATGTGTTGGTCCCTAGAACAGATCTTGTTGCCCAATCTCAAGTAGTTTACTGTTGTGTTGATTTCCAGTATAAACTGATTATCTGTGGGTAATATGGTTTGCCTCTGCCAGTTGTTATTTTCTAAACAGATGGGGCTCTAGTCAGCCCCACTATGTGCGCATTAGCGTCCTCTATATTAAAAGTGGGAGATTGCCTCTTAAATAGGGTATAAAGTCTTACTGTCATGAACTCAACAATAGGTTATGCTACCCGCTTTTGCAATTTGCTGTCGATAGCCTAGTGGAGTTTAAGCAGAATCATGTTTGAATATCACTTCTTGAATGGATAGTCAGTTTGTGTGATAATTTTGTCTTTGGACTAACTTACAACATCAGAACTAAGTCAATATATGCTCCTTCCTCAGAAGATCATGTTCAGATTTAATAATGGATGAGATACAGTTCGGCTGAAACCTGTTGAGTTCAGATTCATGATTTTGCAGTCTCTGTAAAACAATAACTAGTGTAGTAGGATTTGTTTTTGATAGCTATAGCAAGGGACAACTGTTCTGTGACTATAGACGGTAAACATTCTTCACTTTAATTAAAATTAATTTAAATCGCTAATAATATAAGGTAGGTGGCGAATCAGATGGAACAGTGTAAATACAATTATTTAAAAAGTTGTTTGTGGTCCAGTATCAGGATTGTTAGGTTACAACAAGCAAACAACGTCATTAAAATATACTGGAAACATACCTTTTCTAGAATTGACCTGCAAACCCTGAAGAAGCATCCAATGGCAAAACTCGATGCTAGTGATAACAAAATGCCTGTGTAGTCAGGGATACTGTTAAAACTGTGTGTGTGTGGGGGTTCTCTGTTACACTTTTCCAAAACCAAAACCCAATGATTTTGTTACACTCTTTGATATAGGTCTTAACGTCAGCATGGACATCTGAGCACTTGCGTTTTTCTCCAGCCTCACTGCATAAGTTGCCAAGGCTAATACAACATCACACTACCCTTTTCTGTCGATAATGTGGATGCCCCGCCCACATCCCTATATACATATTGTATATATTTTTTTTATTGTAGTCTTTGGTAACCGGATAAGGCCCACTAGGTACAAGTGCCTGTTTTCCGGGGCGACCTGGGAGCACTTGACGGTTAAGTGACTTGCTTAGAGTCACACAGTATGCAAGTGGAGGTTGTGAGAATCAAACTCAGATCTGGTCTGCTAGATGTACCAAGCTCGTTCACACCGCTTATATTTATTCATTTTTTCTGGCATTTGTTAAATCTAGTCACCCGTTCCATGTAACCAGAAACTGTAGTAAAACTTAGCATAAGTATAGAAAGGGATAATTCCCTTTAAATTGACTTTCATTTTAACAAATGAACAATCAAATAATTATCATATATATAATTTGCGAAGGGTTCAAAACTGAATCCGTGCCAAACTGACTGCTAAAATAAGGTTATTTTTTTACTTATGCCATCAAGAGGAATTTTATTTCTGTTTTTACTTAAGAGTGAATTTGTCAGGTTTATAAACACTTAAAATATAATATGACGCAATTCAAATTTCTGTACTGTGTGAATTTCTCCTCTGTTTGTTTTGTTAAGTTATTGGCACGGAAACAGAATTTGAGTTCATCTCCTTCTGCACTTTGATACTTTGCTGGAGTCATAATCCTTAGTTTGTGACATCAAAGTTTGTTGCTGTGGAAATGGTTATGATGTCACAAACAGAGGATTAAAGGATTAAACAGCGGGGCCCCTATTTTCAAAAAGGATTCTTTTATTCTGTGCCTATGGCAAGAATATTTCTTGAAAATATGGCTCCCGTAGTTCAGCTGCATGGGACAAGGATTATGTTTTCATGTAGCTTAACCCAGTAATGAAGAATACAAGAAACAGTAAGAAAATCTTTCTGTGTCTACATATTATGGGTTTCAAAGTTTTCCAGAAAGTGATAATACTTAGATGTTTAGCCGGAACAGATCTCACATGACAGCTGTCTCAGGACTGACGGGTGGCTGGTGTGGTTATTACTAACCTATATATCATTTAACAAATGTATATCATGTTTCAGACGCCGAAGAACAATATAAAATACAATGCACACCAATTTGAATGGCAAGACAATTATATTATTTAGAGCGTGAAGTAGAGTATTCAGACTGAACATTCAGTTGTTGCAGGTTTAAAAGTTGCCGTAACAGTTGTCAAAGTTTTTTTTATTTGGCTGATATTATGCACATCGCTTATGTTGTCTCACTGGAATATTTTCAACTCCATTTAAAACCATTTTGGTGTCTCAGTGATTCCTTACGGACGCGGAAAGCATGCTGTGGAAAGTTAGTGATTATCTTAAACTATAATTTATGTAGCATGATGACAACCCCTGCAGAAATAGTGAATAGAAAATACTCACTGGCAGCTATATGTACTGGATTTATGCAATAGAAACGCTGCAGGTGTATGGACTTAACCATAAGAAAGTGTCCTAATGGGGTATATGGTGCTCTTTAAATTTTAAAGACTTCCGGATGACTTAAAGGTAAACATGACTTAAAGCATTTCATGTTTAGAACACTCGAGGTGAGCTTACTGGACTGACAGTTTGCAGAAGGAGTAGTGTATGGGAAATGGAAATGGGGCTTTAGAGCATGCGTATAGTTTGAAGAGATAAAACGCATTTCTTTATTTGCAAAAGGGTGATGCTTCCTCAATCCGCAGATGATGGGCTCCGTTTATTGCTTTTCATACACGTGCCCATCTCCTTAATATTTTTTTTTAAATGGGGAAATACACGCAAAATTATTTTTAAGCGATCCTTAAATTCAGTTATTGAGAGTTATGTGTCATGGTTGAAAAGCAAATGTTGACATACCTCTACACTAAAGCAGAAATTCTAAGGAGAACATGTAAACTGCTGCTGATTGAAGGCAGGTGAAACGGAGTTTAGCACAAAGGCACGCAGACTGGGCCCTGTCCCCGAATCACTGGCACTCTTGCAGTTGCCTCCCGGTCTGTACCACCCAAAGACCTCCCATTTCCATGTTTCTGACCGTCTCTTTAGTTCTACGTTGTTGTATTTTTTTTTTTTTAGAATTTAGATGTTTTTTAAGGAGAAGGAACACTGACGTCTTTTTTGGGTCGATGTAAAAATGTCGGCAGTACTGCAGTACTTTGCCTAACATTGAAACATTGTTGCCTTAGGGTCCATGTCTATGTTGTATTTATTTGTAAATTCGGAAACAACCTTTGAGTATGAGCTCTTTTACAAAGGTTTCACGTCATGGATTCAGAGAAAACCAATACATCCATACGTTTACAATAATTACGGTAACAAGCATGTTACAGGTCAGTGTAACAGTACTTTTTCAATGCTAAACAATATGCAGATTTAATGACAACAGGATAACATTATTAAACCAGGAGCTACTTAAGCAGCCTCAGGGGTCTTGTCAGATGGTGGAGAAAGAAAGAGGAGGATGATGCTTATGCAAAATGGGGTAATACGGGGGGTGGAAAATGTTGGATCAGAGAGGGATGGGGCAGAGGTCAGAGGGGAGGTAGTGATGAGGTAGGCTGTGGGGGACAGGAAGATATATATGCCAGTCCCGGAAAAGGAAAGGGTCAGGGACATGTAGGTTGACATGGGCGGGTTCAGGTGTTCACTGAATTTGTACACTATACTCAAAATAGGTCAACATGCTAGGCTCACAAAGGAAAAGAGGAATGGTTTGGTTGCGGCCACTCCACAACACTAGATCCGCAGACATTTTGAAACATCCTTGGTAAAGGCGTGGTTTGCAAAAGAGAAAGGTCTAGAGGTGGAGGTGGAGGTTAGTCGAGTCAGCTTCTAGGATGAAGCTGCTGCTCCTTGTGAAGACTCCCCTGACGTCAGGGGGCCACGAACTCCTATGATATACTAACAGTTCTCTAAGAAATGTCAGATCCTTAAGCAAATGAGAAATATCAGGCACGTGAGTTTTATAAGGCCGACACAGCTACCACAATTAATTATTTAAGATTTGATGTAGACATGATTAAATTCTTCACAGTGCAGGTTCATTTTATAGTTTCAAGTGTCTTCCTTCAGAAGCCTGTCCGGTATTGTTTTCGGGAAAGGTAAAGTTTCACAGCACACATTCCCCTCACTCCAACAGGCAATTATCCCTAAGGTTCTTGCGGATCCTGGACTTGCCAGGATGTCTGGGCAGGTGACACTCAATATCCCCGAGTCAGGCTCTTGAAGGATGCCTGGAAATTTCAGGCCCCCCACCACCACCACCACCAGGCCACCAGAAACTCTGAATATTTTTGTGTTTATCATTTATTTTCTAATTAAATTAGGTATTTTGGCACTGCTAGGAACTGTAATATGCAAACATAGAGCTACTGCATTATGTTTTAGTAACATACTGAAATGAGTGGGTCGTCCTGGGCCATTTCCTATTGATTTCCCCATTTCCTGGTAGGCCCCCTGGACCCTAGTAGGACCCTGCATCTAGCCCTGGATTTCAAGCCCTTCTGAAATGCATTAAGAGAAATAAGACACAAATCTATTGAAAGCATTTTGCAGTATGGAGAACCCCCTTGTAAAATATAATATTTAGACTCAATTCAACATATGGTTCATATATGTTTATTTATTGCCCTCTCATTCTTTGTTACTGAGAACAACAAGGAGAAAAAGGATTTCTGTGTCTAAGGCTTTATTTTCTCCTGCTACACCCTACCCAGTTATAATCCTCTATTTGTGAGATCAGAATCATTTCCACAGCAAAATATTATGATGTCACAAACAGAAAATAATGACTTCAGGAGGAAAAGGCTGATGAGAGGAAGAGGGGGGGTGGGGGGTGGCAAAATAATGTTTCATTAAATTTCTCTCAGTAATAAAGAATGAGAGGACATAAATACAGAAACTTAATGAACTATAAGTTGAATTGTATCTATTATTCTTGATAAGGTTTTCCAAAATGTAAAAATTATTTAAACAGTGTGATACTATTTTGACTGATAGGACAGTTCCACAGCAATCTCTGATGTACCAAAGAAGACTTTCAAATACTTCTTTATGGCTTATGGTACATACTCAGTGATCACAGTTCAGCTGGTCACAGCACATTTTATTGACTGTACTGCATTAATTTAGATAGCTTTGGAAAGTATACATCTGAATAGGAAAACAATGAATTAAAGAGCAAATGAGTTTTTTTCTACCCCAGAGCAGACAGGTCACATGAAGTTGCTGCTTGCCTAGAGTCCAAATAAGCCATCTTAATTTTTTTTAATTATTAGTGTTATTCATTTGGTAACCAGATAAGGCCCACTAGCCATAAGACCTGTTTTCAGGGGCAACCTGGGAGCACTGAGGAGGTTAAGTGACTTGCTCAGGGTCACATAATATGCAAGTGGAGGTTGTGGGAATCAAACCCAAATCTGCTGGATGAACCAAGCTTATACACAGCTCATTACTGTAACATCTAGGCTATACTGCCATCCCCAGTCACAGTATTTAAGATTTCAACCTTTTTATGTTTTGCAATCTTGTTATGCTCTGGAGCCTCCAACTGTAACTCCACACACAAAGCAGAATTCAGATAATGCTAAGTGAGGAAATGACTGCAAAATAGAGGAGGTGAGATGTGTACAGTAACATTATTAAAATAAGCAGGCAGCCTTTTGTTTTTGGAGGTAATATCATATTTAATATACTACCTAAAAAATTAAAGGTTGATTGACAGCCCTTTAATTTAGTCCTCATAGGTGTAACATTTAGCAGACACAGGGGCTCAATGAAAATTAAATACAAATGATGACAATCTGTGCAGGGTAACACATGCCCTCAAGGAGTTGTGAAACACAAGGCACATCCATTCTAGGGATGTGTATACAGCATACCCGCACATACTAGTGGCTTTTTTTTTTTAAGTTATGATAGGCTAAGAATTAGCTAAAGGCTAACTTTCCCTATTAACAGAGGAGGTATTAGCCATTAGTTCAGTTTGTTTATTTGAAGAAAGTAATGGACACAATGAGAAAAAATAAACAAGGAAAATAAAATCTGCTATCAGCATTTTGAATTACAGAATCTGTAGATGTTGCATAAACCTTATCATCATCATTATCAACAAAACAAGTTGGTGAAGCAAGTTCCAAAATCTACTTCATGTGCATCTTTGTGGAATTAACATAATGTATCAGTTTTAGAACATGTCCAGCATATCAGGATACAAACTTTCAGAGTCATTTATAAGTAAAATTAATAAGTTATGCATAAGTCATGTAAAAAGGGACTGAAAGTCTTTCCCCAAGCAGTGCATAATCTTGACACAATCTATGATCATCAGTTTGATCCTTTGACCACCCCCAACTGACAGACATTCCTGTGAATACACTAACCCACATACCACTGCAGCTAATATTAGTGATGGAATCAACCATTTGGGAGTTCAATTGCTTGTGACCCAGGATGACTGACAATGCTGGGATTCAGTGCCACACTCCCTCCCTGTAGGCTTTGGATAGGAGAAGCACAGTACTGGCACTATCAGCATCATTAACCACTGCCATATCTCTTATTCTGGGCTGCTAATGACTGAAACTCAGTTCTTTACATTGAAGTTCCTTTGGCTCATTCAATGGCTGATAACAGCCATGGATGAGTGTGTGTGTGTGTGTGTGTGTGTGTGTGTGTGTGTGTGTGTGTGTTGGTTGTGGGGTGTACACATGATTAGGTGGAGGAACTTCAAAGGATTGACCTGATAAAATATGTGTAATATCAAAACTAAATGATAATAATAGAAAGCACATATCTGAACAGGAAAACATTGATTTAAAGAGTGATTGAGTTTGTGTTTGTTTGTTTGTTTTTACCCCAGGGCAGACAGGTCACACAAAGATGTTGCTTGCCCTAGATTCCAAATAAGCCACCTTAAAAACAATTGTCACAGTATTTAAGATACATTTTAATAATATTTAAGATTTCAACCTTTTTATGTTTTGCAGTCCTTTAAAGCTCTGGAACCTCCAACCATATAATTGAAATTGCTGTTCATGACTATCAAGTCGCAGCACATTGCTTGGGGCGAGATATTTTTTCCCCATTAAGTGAGAATTCTAAATATTACATCGTCAAGTTATTGTTAAATAAAATAAATAGAACATAAACATTGATTTCATTTGGTATTATTTATTATATGCTATTTTAGCATACACCCTTTATTGCATGCCAGTTTATTGTTCTAAACACTTATTATCGGTATTGAAATTTGTCGTCATTTATTTTACTAAACTTGTTGCAAACTGCAGGTGTTAACATGATGCCATTTCACAGTTTAATATGTTTTACTTCATGGTAACAGAAGCAGTACATAGAATTTGCTGTTGGTTGATTAGAATTATACTTGCTTTATAAAAACACACATTAATGAGTGGTTGAGCAGCATGGAAGATGACCAATAACACTCTGGTTGAAGATTCTAGCAAAGAAATGGTGTTTAATAGCTCTAGCATTTAAAGTAATAGTTGTCCCAAGGAATCAAGTTCACATTTTGGTTAACAGTATTATACTGTACCAGTCATCATGATACCATTTTAGTCAATAATCTTGTATTAGTCATCATGCTACAATTTTAGTCAGTCATATTAACAGTCATTATTTTGCCATTTTAGTCAATTATATTGTCCTAGTCAACACAATTCTATTTTATTTAATATTGCATTAGTCATCATGATATTATTTTTGGCAGTAATACTGTATTTGTCATCATGTTACCATTTAGTCCATGATACTGTATTTATAATCATGTTCTCTTTTTACTCAGTAATACTGTACCAGTCATTATGTTGCCATTTTAGCAAATAATACTGTAATAATCATCATGACACCATTTTATTAAATTAATATTGTGCAAGTCACTGTGGTACTAATTTATTCAATAATTTTGTGCAAGTTATGATATTAGTCATTAGTGTTGTACAAGTTATCATATTACCATTTTAGTCAATAATATTGTACTAATCATCATATCATTTCAGTCAAAATTATACTACTCATCATGTTACCAGTTTGGTCAATAATGATAATACAGTTTTCATTTACACTAAAAGATATAGAGAATACTGGATGGCCAACTATGCACAACCAGTGTGTTCTGCCACAGAGGGTTTTTGATTCCCTCTGACCTTGAGAGTGAAGCTCGTGAGGTCCATGGGAATCAGAACCCCGAGGTGGCAAAACACATTGGTTGTGCAAAGAGTTGCTCATCCTGTATTTTTTATAGTGTATAGCACTGTGTAAAATATGTGTTTGCGAGTTCTTTTGCTTTCACAATGAAACTGACTCATGCAGTCTCTAGAGGTTCTAGAATGCTGTTTTACCACAGTAGGGTAGACTCACATTCCATGACCTTTGAACTGTGGTACAACAGCATTTTGAAAGGGATGGAATTCTATACATAACACCACTCCACTATACATTATAAAGTATTAACACAGTGAGAAAGACTGAGCAACAGAGTCACAACAAGCTCTTTCCCCAATCTTTATTTATTTTTTAATAAATCAGTGTATTGAGATTTTCCAGTACATGTGTATCAAAAATGAAACAGTACAGTTACATTGCTGGATATTAGACATTTAACACCCCCACACCCCCACACACACCTAGTCAAATATTGTATATCTTTGGATTATGGTTGCATACATTTTCACTTAGTTGAGTGTGCGATGTCCATGATCTGAATCACCAAGTTATGTGATTGTATTTTAGATAGCTAATATTCCCAGTAGGGCATACACATTTCCCATGTCTTCTGGAAACCTCTGTAATAGTGCTTCATGGATGTCAGCATTTTTTCTATTCTTAGTGTTTGTAAAATTTCTTGGTGCCATTCTGCTAGGGAAGAAGGTTCCTTGTCTATCCAGTGATGTATAATTACCTTTTTATCGTCATGATCAGTGTGAAACTATTTCCCTCTGCCCTATCAAAGATTTGGTTTCTAAACCTATCAGGCATCTTTCTGGTGGGAAGGTGTCCCCCATGTCTGTGTACACACATATATATATATATATATATATATATATATATACAAAAACTTTGTGAATGCTTCAGTTAGGGTTAATGTGACAACATTTGGGAAATGTGGCAGTAGGGTTTCCCACTCTAATAGCCAATTACCCACCCTGCACAGACCCACAGGCAGGGGAGAGGGAGGGGGGTGTCTTGGGGCCCATGAACCCTAACACTCATCCCATTCCATTCCAAAATTAGGTGACATGGCTACAGCATAGGTGAATGGGGTGGCGTAAGTGTTCATGGGCCTGTTACTGCCACCTGTGGAGTCTGTGCGTGGTGTGGGTGCTAGGGCTGAAAACCCACTGCCACATTTCCCTACTTTGCTGTTTAACCCTAACTGATGCATTAATGAAGTTTTTTGCAATGTATTTCTTACTTTCTGAGATAGTATAATTGTATTGTTATTTTACTGTGGGACCAGCGGGTCCTTCGGACACTGCGCTCCCATTCCTCCATAGATGCGTATATGTATCTAACTGTGGAGACACAGGGACCTCCGGCCCCTGTGCTTCCAACCATAGCACAACAGTCACCAAACTGTCACCATGGCCATGTTATCATCCCACCTCATGTTCCCGATACAGAAAATTTTGCAATCCCCACCAAAACATAACCCCTCATAAGTGGAACATCAATCCGCAGTGCAGGTGCAAAAAAACACATTTTGGACAGGATTTAAAAATGACAGCTGTGACAAACATGAGGTGGTGTAATAAGAGAACTATGTTGAAAATGTGGGCTCAAAATATTTAAAATCACCACAGTTATGAGCAGGTGTAGCAACATTGCGCCTGTGGGTCTCAACAAGGAGATCCACAGGATGGTGGCATGGGACCCCACAGGGGAAGGAAACAACTCTGTCAGGGACTCTATTGTTAGGAGGGTAGAACTGGGGGAGGGAGGAAGGGGAGAGGATGATAAGGTGTCTGCCTGACACCATGGCTTGGAGGGACAGGGAGTGAATCCTCAGGATCAATGGAGCAGCTGCATGGGGGAGGGAGCAGGATGTCATTGTGCACCTAAGGACAAATGACCTGGCTGGGAAAGGAATCAGAGCAGTGCAGGAGGAATTTATGGAGTTGGGAAGGGGCCTTAGACAAGTAGCATGTATGGTAACCTTCTCAGAGGTGCTGCCTGTCTATGGTATGGGTGTCTGTCTATGGTATGGGTAAAGCTAGGGTGCTCCACACCATGGGATTCAATCAGTGGTTGAAAAACTGGAGCAGAGCTCAGGGTTTTGGCTTCATTGGGGACAGGGGGTCCACTTGGAGGAATGCATGCCTATACTGGCATGATGGTCTGCATCTGTCCAGGAGGGGAACCAGGATCCTAGGTGATAAGTTTAAATGCTTCATTGGCAAGCATTTAAGCTAGACAAGGGGGGAGACACTGAAAAGGAGAAGGGAAATCCTAGCCCCCCCAAAAAATCAGGGTAGTTAGTGAGGTAAACACCAAGATAGAGAAGTCAATAGGAAAAAGGGCTGGGGTAAATGGAGAAAAAGACAAAGACAGTAAGGGCAGGGATGGGGAAAAAAGTGGTAAGGCCATCAAAAATGGAGGATAATGAGTACCAATGCCCATAGTCTAGGTAACAAGCTCCCTGAACTGGTGGCCTTGATGGAAGAGGGATGCCTGGATATTGTGGCAGTCACAGAAACATGGTACACAGAGAACCATGACTGGGATGTCAACATACCAGGGTACACAATCTACAGAAGGGACAGAGAGGGTAGAAGAGGAGGAGAAGGGGCTCTCTATGTAAGGGAGGGGATCAAAGCAACAAAACTAAAGGGTAAACAGGGAGAAGAGGAGAGGAGAGGAGACACTATGGGTCACCCTGGAGACTGGAAATGGCACCACAATCTGCACAGGGGTGGTATACAGACCCCCATCTCAGAAAGAGGAAATAGACAAGGAAATGATAGAAGGCATCCTTGGATGGCAGAGAAAGGGAAGATATTGCTGATGGGGACCTGAAAATGTCAGATGTTAACTGGAGCACCTTTGCTTCAGCCACATCAAAACAGGGCCTTTCTCAATGCCCTACAGGGGGCATGCCTCAGACAGCTAGTGTTGGAACCCACTCAGGAGGGAGAAATCTTAGACCTGGTACTCTCAAATGGGGACGGAGAGAGGATCTCAGATCTAGAAGTGGGTAGCCATCTAGGAACAAGTGACCACCAAACAGTGTGGTTCACAATAAACTCAACTGTAGAGTCAAGCCATACAAAAGTGAAGGTACTGGACTTCAGGAGGGCTGATTTTGTCAAAATGGGAGAGTGCCTCAGAAAAGCACTAGCAAACAGGCAAGAAGGAGGGGTGGAGCAACAGTGGGAAAACATCAAAACTGCCATCACAGAGGCAACAAGCCTTTGAGTGAAGCAAATAAACAAATCAAAATGAAAGAAAAAAACACTATGGTTCTCAAAAGAGGTGGTGGGGATGGTTAGGGAGAAAAAGATAGCATTCAGGAAGTATAAGGAAACACAGAAGGAGTAGGACAGAGGACTGTATCAGTTAAAGCAGAAGGAATGGGAAGGCAATCAGAATAGCAAAGGCCCAAACCAAGGAAAAGATAGCCAACTCAGTTAAGAAGGGGGATAAAAACTTTTATAGGTACATTAGGGAGTGAAGAAAGACAAAGGAGAGATACTAAGGCTGAATAAAGAGGAGGGTGGGTGGGCAGAGAGGGACAGTGAAAAACAGGACTATTGAATGAATACTTCTGCTCAGTATTCACAAGAAAGAAGAAGGAGAGGTACCTAAATCAGTCAATAGAAGCACTCTGGATAGCGAGGTCGATATCAGTCCTTCACAGAAGAAAGAGTTCTGAAGAACTCTTAAAACTGAAGGTGGACAAAGCAATGGAGCCTGATGGGATTCACCCCAGAATTCTAAAAAGAACTAAGGGAGAACTAGTAACACCATTGACTACCCTTTTAACAAATCATGGGAGGAAGGCATGGTACCTGGAGGACTGGAGGAGGGCAGATGTGATTCCCCTTCACAAAGTGGGAGCAAGGCAGAGGCAGGACACTACAGACCTGTCAGTTTGACCTCAGTGGTAGGGAAAATGATGGAATCACCTCTGAAGGAAAAGAATTGTTGAGTACCTAGATGCCAGTGGGGCACAGGACCCAAGGCATCATTGATTTACAGTGAGAAGATCATATCAGAGGAATCTAATTGATTTCTTTGACTGGGTGACAAAGTAGTAGACCAGGGATGGGCCGTGGACATGGCCTACTTAGACTTAGCAAGGCATTTGACACAGTCCTGCACAAAAGATTAATAAACAAATTAGCCAGCCTGGGAGTGGGTCCCAGGGTGGTAGCCTGGGTAAAACATTGGCTGGATAACAGGAAGCAGAGGAAAATAGTAAACAGAATCCACAGTGAAGAAAGAGGGGTTACTTGGGGGGTACCACAGGGTGCAGTACTGGGTCTGGTGCTTTTTAATGTCTTTATAAGTGACATTGCAGAAGGACTGGAAAGAAAAGTATGTCTCTTTGCAGATGACACAAAGATCTGCAACAGGGTTGATACACAAGGTGGGGTGGAAAGGATGGGAAGGGACATGGCAAGGTTGGAGGAATGGTCAAATGTATGGCAGCTTAGATTCAATGCAAGAAGTGCAAAGCAATATGCCAGGGAAAAAAAAAAACAGGGGAAGTGTACACAATGGGGGATGAGATGCTAAAAACAACAAAAATGGAAAGGGACCTGGGATAGTTATATCAGATGACCTAAAGATGGGCAAGCAATGTGAGAAGGCAGTAAGGAGGGCTGGGGGGATACTGGGATGCATAGGGAGAGGCATCACCAGTAGAAAACAAGAAGTTGTTATCCCTCTGTGCAGACAGTTGGTGAGACCACATCTGGAGTACTGCATGCAGTTCTGGATACCGCATCTCTGCAAAGACATCGACAGGGTGGAGGCTGTCCAGAGGAGGGCAACCAAAATGGTGCAGGGTCTGCACCAGAAGACATACAACGAGATCCTAAAGGAGCTTAATATGTATACCCTTCAGGAAGGGGGGGGCATGATAGAAACTTTCAAGTACATCAAGGGAATCAACAAAGTCCAAGAGGGTAGTATCTTTCAGAAAAAGAGATGTGCAAGAACGAGGGGGCACAGTTTGAAGACGGCGGGGGGATGGCTCAGAGGTAATGTGAGGAAGTATTTTTCATGGATAGGGTTGTGGATACATGGGAACAGCCTTCCTGAGGAGGTCGTGGAGTCAAAACAGTGAGGAATTCAAGAATGCATGGGACAGACATAGGCAATTCTAGTGGGGGTAGGAGGAAGTAGGCTGTTGGTTAACTAGGATCTGCAGCATATCCATTAGGTAGGGAAATGGGCAGACTAGGTGGGCCAAGCGGTCCTTATCTGCCATCAGATTCTATGTTTCTATGTTTAGTCATAACTGTACCATCCTAAATAATTTTGACCCCAAATTTTTAACATAGCCTTTTTATGACTTCATCACATGTACTTAGTACTGAAAATGTTCAAATCCCTGCCAAAACTTAATTCTGCGCAACCACAATACCATTCTACGCCACAGGTGTGAAAACACATTTTGGCCAGGATTTGAAAAATGGCAGCTGTGACATACTGTACATGAGGTGAGGTAATAAGAAGACCATGTTGAAAACATGGGGTAAAATACAAAAGATTTGCAAAGCTACACATGTGCATAACGAGATTGCAACAAATGCCCATAACACAGCTCTTTTAAATTTTGACTTAAATCTTTCAACATAGCTCTTATGACCTCCACCTCATGAACAATATGACTGGCATTACCTAAATCTGACCATAAAGATGATTTTGCCATCTGACCACAATATCACCTTTTCTGTCAAGAGTTGCCCTAAGGACAGTCATATTGTTCATGAGGTTGGGTCCTCAAACAGCTATGTTGAAATTTTGGGCCAAAAATTCCACAAATGGCTGAGTTATCACTAAAGTTGACCCCCCCACTGAAATACATAGAAGTGCAGTTACCTTAGCTTCTCATATTGCTGTCGCTTTTTCCAGCAGCAAGATGTGTCCTTGATTGACAGAGTGGGTCTTGAACCTGAAACCTCCTGAGGTGAATTAGGGTCAGTGGGGACATCAGGAAGGGTAGTGATAAGGGTCCGCAGTGGGAGGTCAGGTGGGGGTAGAGGAGTGATCGGCGATGGACTTTTTTTTACAGGTGAAAAAAATGTAAAAGACATCAAGGGATGTCTTTTCTTTTCAGCAAATAAAAAAATGGACCAAGAAGGAACATCACTGTCACCAATGAAAATATGGGCATTGGAGGGTAGGGGGTAACACTAGCCACCAGGGAAATAACAAATGCACATGAGGACAGTGATCAGAGGTTAAGTGGTACCACTAGACACCAGGGACATTTAAAATAACCATGGGACAGTGATCAGAAGGTGGGGGTACCAATAGCACAGAGACATTTAAACTAACCATGAGGATAGTGATCAAAGGGTGGGGTACCACTAGATACCAAGGATATATAAAATAATCATGGGAGCAGCAATCAGAGGTGGGGGTACCAATTGCCACCAGGGACATTAAAAGAACCATGGGGACAGTGATCGGAGGGTGGGGGTAATGTTAGACACCAGGGACATTTAAAATAACCGTGGGAACAGCAATCATAGTGTGGGGGGGGGGAATACGGTGAAAATCATGCAACCAAAACAGTGCGAGTCAACACAGCGCTACCTTAATCACGCATGCCATAAAAGCGCTAACACAAAATGTTGAAAGCCAGATGAGCTGGTTAATTAGCGCTTACCCTAAAATGAAAAGCCACTGAACTGGGCTTGTTCTTGTTTTAATAATGTGTAGTTGCACTATTTTAAAAACTGCAGCAATCATTCCATTTGATGCCCTTGCCAAAATGAGACCTATCTATTGGGTAAGGCATTTTTTACGCTTTTATGTTCTTTTACCAAACCAAATTTCTTTTGTTTCTGATTTGTATGTAGGAGAATCATTTGTCATATATCCAGAAGTTCATTACGAGGTGGCCCTATACCATGAACTAGTCATTTCCATTTACATTGACCCATCTGGTGGTAGCCCCCCGCTATTGGAGGTGAAACTGTACACTGCTTTGTTTCTAACTGTGAGCCGGGGGACAGATTTGATATCGGTGGTCAGATATAGAAATAACAGAAAGTTTGAAAGTAATGCAGAGTAAAAAAAAAAAGGAACTGCGCTGATACTGCCAATGACAGTTTAGTGTGGCACAGTGACAGCAACAATCTGTGAACAAACTGAGTTAGGGTGAGTAAAATAAAATAATTATTTGATCAAGTAAATATCACCCTAACTGTCCAATCAGCTAGATAACATACTGTTAAGCTGTAAGCACAGTGAAAGCTTTCAAAAGTAAAAACTGTCTTGCAGCGGCGATCGTGCCATGTTGTGCAATGCTATATATAGGGGCTATAACACTGGCAAGCAGCTTCATAAAATAAACATGAATTGCTATTTTGTGCCATTTATATTTTGTGAGGTCAAGATTGTGACTACACTGAAATATCTGCGTTGAAATGACTCGCACTTTTCTGGTCACGTGATTTTGACTTTGACCCATGTGGGGTACCGTTAGCCACCAGGAAAATATGAAAAAGTATGCATAGTGTCCGGGAGGATGACGAAAAAGGATTCCTTTTTTCACAAGCTCAATAAAAAGGATTTCTTTTTCATGAGCCAGTCCTTCTTCGTGAGTTGATTCTTTTTTTGACAGTTCATGAAAAAGGAATTGGCATGGGGAAGAAGGACCATCTCACAAAAAAAGAAGTAAGCGAGTCACGAAAAAGGACTATAAATGCTTGAAAAACCATCCGTCAAGGTTGCTTTAACATAAAACTAGTTCAGAATCCATCTAAGGAGGTCCCAATGAACAACATACATGTATTGAGGATCTGCTTAACTACATTTTTGAGGCTTTTCAATTTATTTGTTTTAAATGGAAAACAAGATGGTGGCTGCGGAAAATACTTTTTTTCTCATGAAAAAGGATTTTCTTCTCGCAATAAAGGAACACTTTCATGAGATTCAATCCTTTTTCACAAAAGCAATTCCTTTGTTGAAAAAAAAGACAGCTATCCTGAAAAATGTACTTCCCATAGGATATAATGAGAACTTAAAAACATAATAACTTTGCAACAAATTAAAATTTTATGCACCAGATATTCCATGTCTGTTCTGCTACCAAGTTCTTTCTACCTAACAAAATCACACATAAATTCCACACTTTCTGGCTGCAAAGCAATGAAATAACTGGAAAAAGGGTGTATTTTTACTTATTTTCACTATCTGAATTAGAATCTGCACATCCAACGAAACAAACCTTGCCACATCAAGAGATCTACCCACAGAACAGCACATACCAAATTTTGTACAAATCCATTGAAGGATTCCAAAGATATTAAAGCGCAAAATCTGAGGTTTAACATTAAACAGATTTCTCAACCCTAACTATAGCAGCATTACTGTGCCCCTATAACATATCTATCTATCTATCTATCTATCTATCTATCTATCTATCTATCTATCTATCTATATTCATGTCAAAAAATCTCCGTTTAATGCATCAGTTAGGGTAGTTCAACAGTGACAAAAGCAAGGAAATTCGATGTTAGAGTTGCCACCTTGCACTCCTCATCACCCTACCCCCACCAACAGGCATCAGGGTGTTTGTTATGGTCGTCGGTCCTAACTCTCACCTCATTCCATGTGTAAACAAGCAGAGGTGGTGCAGTATAGGAGAATAGGGTGAAAGTTAGGACCAATGACCCCAACACATACCCCAATACCTGTTGGTGGGGTGGGGTGTAATGGGTGGCAATCCTAACATTGAATTTCTTTGCATTTGTCACTGTGGAACAACCCTAACTGATGCATTAAACAGAGTTTTTTTGCCATGAATTTCCCTTCTTTTTGAGAATGTGCAGTAGAAATAGTGAATGGAATGTGGTGGTGTGAGTGCAGGGCCCTTCGTTAATGGTAACGCAACTGCAAACACAGACAGTAACAGCAAGGAGGACGCCAAAGGGAACAGTAACAGAAATGGAAGCAGAAATGCAAGCACGTAAGCAAACACAAATCGTTACATGGATGGTGATGGTAACACAATTGGAAACGCAAACACTTATGGTAACAGCAACGATGATGCCAAAGGAAAAAGAAATGGAAGCTCATACGCCAAATGCAAGCGGCAATGCAGCGGTGGCGTAAAGGAAATTCAAATGCAAACAAACCCAGTAATGGAGACACAAACAGTAACAGTAATGCAAACACAAGCACAAACACAAAGGGTAATGCACACGGCGATGTAAAGTAATGCTTCATGAAACAGTCACAGAAGCGTGAAGCAAGCATAAAAGCACCCACTTTTTCCCAAAAAAGTGCATTCAGAAACACAGTGGATACAAGAATGTATGCATAATAATGGCCCTTGAAGCAGAAAATGAACACTTGGGGTGGGATATTCAGACTGCACAAGGCTTGGTGCAAGCCTGGGCACAGCGGCGCAACTGGGATGTGCCAGGGTGCTGACAGGGTGATAGTCAACAGTGCCGCACCATGGCTCAGCACCATTGAATGTCACTCCATGGCCACCCGCATAGAGCATGGTGCAGAGGCACCGCACCAGCGCAAGTGGCCAGAGAGGAGCAAGGGGATGCGCTAGGTGCATCAACCATGATATTCAAAAGTCCACATGTAAATGGGGCCATAATGCATGCAAGGCACAAATGGGGCCATTTGCATGTCATTATGACCCTATTTGCATGCATGTGCACGATCCCTGATGACTTGCACCTGGCGCCCTGCCAGGCTGCAGCCCTCGGGACCGACATACACCCCTGCACAGCCTGGCAAAGTGCCCCAATGCCCAATCGCGGGCATGAGTAATAAACACATAAGTCCAATATCCCTGGTGGTCCAGCGGACTGTGTCTAGCCTGATCGTGGGCATATGTATTAAAAGAACAGATTCCAAAGCATCCCTGGTGGTTCAGTGGACTGAATCCTGCCCAATTGTGGGCATAAGTATGAAAAGAGCAGATTCCAAAGATCCCTGGTGGTCCAGTGGACTGAATCCTGCCCGATCATGGGCATGAGTACAATAAATGAAATCCCCAGATCTCTGGTGGTCGAGCGGTACACCCCTCCCCAACCGCAAGCCACCCAGCCACCCGCCGACTGTCTGCATACAGTAGGGCTGTACGCCCATTGGTCCACAGCGTGGGCCAATGGGTGTGCAGACAGTACCATACTACATAGTCCAGATATGTGACCATTCACATATCTGGACTATATAATACGGTCTGCAGCGCCCGTGTGTACGCTGTGGACAAATAACATGCAACCACTATGCGCCAGTCATCGTGAGCAACAATTAACACAAATGAGGAAGCCTACCACCACTGACTGGGGGGAGGCGAGAGTGGCAGGGCTCAGCTGGTGGGGAGGGGTGCACGCTCAACCACCAGGGATCTGGGGATTTCTTTTATTGTATTCATGCCTGCGATCAGGCAGGATTGGGTCCACTGGACCACCAGGATGCTTGAAATAATTTATTTTAATACTTATGACCATGATTGGGCTAGATGCAGTCCACCGGACCACCAGGGATATTGGACTGTCTATTTCAATATTTATGCCCATGATCGGGCATGGGGGGGCGCTACCACGACGGACCGTGCCGCCTAGCCCTGTGTTGTGCCCTGCAATACAGCAGCTCACCTGTGGGTAGCCAGCTGTTGCTCCTTTTTTTTCTCACTCAACTGTGTGCAGCGCAAGTAGGGGTTGTGCCTGCATGGGCTCAGCACATCCTGGGCTGAATATCAGGATGTGGGGAGTATGCAGGGGCACGCCCCCCCCACTTGCGCAACATACATTAATAATGTGCCCCAGCGCATTGAGACTTGTGCCAGGCACTTTCCTGTTTTGAATATCACACTGGGGTGCATCAGTGGGTTGTGCATGGCTCACCTGTGTTGCGCCATGCGCAACCCTTCTGAATTTCCCACCCTTGGAATACTAAATTGCTTATATCTCAGTATGATGTAGAAAAAAATGTAAAATCTCATATTATTTATGACTTTCCTGGCTAGTTTTGCACTTTGCTCTTTAGTTGGGGGCTAAGAAATTTTACGACAAAAAGTCCGTATCTCGAAGAGTTTTCGAGATACGGGCCCCGAAAGGCGCAGTGGACATCGTAATGTTAGCCTATGGGAAAAATCATCAACTTCAGAGTGCCACAACTTTGCAGCTCTCTAATATTTTGTCACCAAACCACCAAAAGGCATATCTGTGGCATCTTGGCTTTCTTTACTCCAAATGTCAGCCCAAATGACCAAACCATTCTTTTGCAGCATGGTGGCAAAGATTTCCTGTTGTTTTTGGCATAGTGTCGCAAAGTAGTGTCGTGATTTGCAACACTTTCGCAAAAAAAAAAAAGAAAGAAAGTGTCACAAGTTTGACACTACTTTGAGACACTACAGTTTATAAACATTTTTAAAACATATTTCTGGGGTGATGAACCCCCCAAAAAGACGTGGCTATCATCCTCAGGACTCGACTAGATGAACAGAAAAATAATTGTGTCCCTAGAGGGTCCCAATTTTACATGCCAAGCATTTCTGTGACCACCAACTGAAAACAAAATGGCAGATTTGTGACACTACAGGGGTCATTTGTGACACTAAAAACTGCATTTGCGTCACTGTCGAACTTTTTGTTAACTTTTCCCTTTGACTATAATGGGAAACTTGTTTTTTGAATAACGTTTGAACCGTTTAATATTTTTTCATGAAATCTTCAAAAGACAGATTGGGAACCCTGGCTACATGTTCCCTGAAGGTTTCAGACCAGTCACACAGACTGTGCGACCTGTAGGCACGAGCAAAGAATGTGCAAAAAAGCTCAATTACCCCATTCTATGGCACTACATAGCTCCGCAACTGTATATCCGACCATTACAAAACTTGACAGATCCAGAGATCTATTGTACCACTCTGTGTCTGCCAAATTTCAGGCAAATCCTTTATATGGTGGCAAAGTTTTTTTCCTTGTCCATCTGTATCTCACGAATGGCTTTATGCTGTGGTCTGAAATCTTTAGGGTAGAAAGTCTTTGGGTCACAGAAGTGCCTTTCAAATATTTAGTGAAAGAATATTAATTGGTTCAAAAGTTATATCAATTTTAAGTTTTCCATTGTTTCCTATGGGGAAAGTTGAGTATTCAACATGAAAGTACCTTATTTTCTCAAATCATGGTATGTGTGCCAAAATAGGAGTCCCTATTTTGCGCACACACACACACACACACACACACCATGATTTGCAAAAATAGTTATTAATTGCCAACAGCGGGTGCCCAACTCTGTTGGCATTTC
Organism: Neoceratodus forsteri; assembly: GCA_016271365.2. Taxonomy (NCBI): domain Eukaryota; kingdom Metazoa; phylum Chordata; order Ceratodontiformes; family Ceratodontidae; genus Neoceratodus; species Neoceratodus forsteri. The sequence goes on from CM057450.1 coordinate 1,690,606,211, forward strand.
TCCCCAACCATTGTGGCACACTGGCAACCCAACCCAGTGTGCCCAAATTAATTTTTTTTATACCTGTAAATAAAGAAAACTGTCCCCAATGTCTTTTTTCTTTGACGCAAGATCCTGCATTAAAATTTTCACTGCAGAATCCTACATCGAAGTATTGTAGTCTTTCCCTCAAAATCCACTGACATTGGGGCGCCCAGTCCCCGTGTCAACATGTATTCCCCCCCCCACACACACACACATACTATTGTGGCACACTGGGAGCCCACCCCAGTGTGCCAAGATAATGTTTTATCTTTCTAACACCAGAATTCCCACCCCAGTTTCAGATGCCCCCCACTTTCATTGCTGGCACAGGTGCCCAGTCCCCTGCTGGCATCATGTATCCCCCAGCTCATGGTGGCAAACTGGGAGCTCACTCCAGTGTGCCCTAATTTTTGTAATTGTTTTTTGTAAATAAAGAAATCCATTCCCCAACATCTTTTTTTTTAACCTGCCTGAAAGAAAACAGTCCCTCGTCATCTCCCCCTCCCCATCCCCACTCTTCCACTGAGTACCCACCTCCCTGCACCCCCATTGCCCCATACTTACCTCTGGAGGTTGGGAACAGTGATCTTCTCTGGACCGGGACACAACTGCACTCTTCAAAGCCAAACTCCGAACTGAGGAATCAAGGTAAGCACTGTATAATGGCAGTCAATGGGGGTTTCTACTTAGGTTGATATCCCAGCCATTTTTGGAATTTTGAACCCAAATTTTCAACATGGGGTTCTTAGGATGCCACCCTCATGAACACTTTCACTGTCATTTCGTTACTCTGTCCTGAAAAGTGATTTCACAATATCTGTGCGGAATCACCTTTTGGAACTGAGTAACAAAACAACAGTACCATTATTCATGAGGCAGGGTCCCAAGAAGCTTGCATTACAAATTTGGTGAAACAATTCCAAAAAGTTACTGTGTTATGAGCATGCATTGCTCAGTTTCTACGCATGCTCGTAAATTCGCCAATTTTTAATATTTTCACTCCAGATTTTCAACATTGCCATTTTTTCACACCACCTCATGAACAGTACAGTTGCCATTTCTCACTTCCTGCTGGAAATGTGTTTTTGCACCTGTGGTGAAGAATGGCACAGAGTGTGAAAGCACCTTTTGTGACAGATTAACAAAATGACAGTACCAGTGTTCATGAGGTGGAGTCCCAAAAAGCCCATGTTGAAAATTTGGTGACAGAATTCCTAAAAATGGCCATGTTATAAGCATGTGTTGTGCAGTTTCTATGCAGGTGCATACATTTGTTAATTTAAAATATTTTGACTCCAGATTTTCAACATAGCGTTCGTTGACATCTTTCAATGCACATGCATAACTTTGGTAATTTTTAATACTTTCACTCCAAATTTTCAACATATCCATTTTGCATACCATCTCATGAATACTGGCCCTTAATAGGGACACAAATAAAATATCTGGAAAAAGTAAGGAAATCCACCACAAAAAACTTCATTGATGCACCATTAGGGTTGAAGCCTAAAGAGTAGGGAAATGAGATTTTAGGGTTCGCAAGCCTAAGACCCACCCTCACCATCTGCTTCCAACCCTAACACCCCACATAGAAACATAGAAACATAGACTTTGATGGCAGATAAGGACCGCTTGGCCCACCTAGTCTGCCCATTTCCCTACCTACAGGATAGGCTGTAGATCCTAGTTAACCAACAGCCTATTTCTTCCTACCCCCCTCAAAAATTGCCTTATGTCTGTCCCATGCATTCTTGAATTCTCCCACAGTTTTAGACCCCACAACCTCCTCAGGAAGGCTGTTCCATGCATCCACTACCCTCTCTGTGAAATAATACTTCCTCACATTGCCCCTGAACCGCCCTCCCTCTGTCTTTAAATTGTGTCCCCTTGTTCTTGCAAGTCTCTTTTTTCTGAAAGATGCTACCCTCTTGGACTTTGTTGATTCCACTGAGGTACTTAAAAGTTTCTATCATGTCCCCCCTCTCCCTTCTTTCCTCAAGGGTATACATATTAAGCTCCCTTAGTCTCTCCTCATACGGCTTCTCCTGCAGACCCTGCACCATTTTAGTTGCCCTCCTCTGGACTACCTCTATCCTGTCTATGTCCTTGCGGAGATGGGGTCTCCAGAACTGGACACAGTACTCCCAGATGGGGTCTCACCAACTGTCTGTACAGAGGGATAACAACTTCCTGTTTTCTGCTGCTGATGCCTCTCCCTATACATCCCAGTATACCCCCAGCCCTCCCTACTGCCTTCTCACATTGCTTGCTAACCTTAAGGTCATCTTATATAATTACCCCAGGTCCCTTTCCTTTTTGTTGTTGTTACTACCTCCCCACCCATTGTGTATTCTTCCCCTGGGTTCTTGTTTCCCAGGTGCATTATTTGCACTTCTTTGCATTGAATCCTAGCTGCCATACTTCTGACCATTCCTCCAACCTTGCCAAGTCCCTTTTCATCCTTTCCACGCCTCCTTGTGTATCAACCCTATTGCAGATCTTTGTGTCATCTGCAAAAAGGCATACTTTTCCTTCCAGTCCCTCTGCAATGTCACTGATGAAGACATTAAAAAGGACTGGACCCAATACTGAACCCTGCGGTACCCCACTAGTAACCTCTCTTTCTTCAGAGTGGACTCCATTTACAATTACCTTCTGTGTACTGTTGTGCAGCCAATGTTTTACCCAGGCTACCACCTGGGACCCACTTCAGGCTGGTTAATTTGACTATTAATCTTTTGTGTGGGACTGTGTCAAATGCCTTGCTAAAGTCTAGGTAGGCCATGTCCACAGCCCCTCCTGGTCTACTACTTTGGTCACCCAGTCAAAGAAATCTATTAGATTCATCTGACATGACCTTCCTGCTGTGAATCCATGCTGCCTTGGGTCCTGTGCTCCACTGGCCTCTAGGTACTCAACTATTCTTTCCTTCAGAAGTGACTCCATCACTTTCCCTACCACAGAGGTCAGACTGACAGGTCTGTAGTTTCCTGCCTCTGTCTTGGTCCCACTTTTGTGAAGGGGAATCACATCCGCCTTCCTCCAGTCCTCGGGTACCACACCATCCTCCCATGATTTATTGAAAAGAGTAGCCAGTGGTTTCACCCACCTCCACCCTGAATGCAGGAATAGGTGTGAGGGGTGTGCCTTGGGGCTGTGAATGCCAATGCTCATCCCATTCTTTTATTCTGTTCCTATGTTAGGTTATTAACTGTTGAAATGAGTGAGCATTAGGGTTTGCAACCCCCAAGGCACACTCCTCATGCCTATTCTTGCATGCAGAGTGGAGGTGGGGTGTTAGGGTCAGAAATCGAGGGTGGCGGTGTTCGGGTTGGAAGCTGAGGGTGGGGTGGGGTCTTAGAGTTGGGAACCCTAAGATCTCATTTCCCTACTTTTTAGGCTTCACCTAATGGTGCATTAGTGAATTTTTTTTGCAGTGAAAATATATATATATATATATATATATATATATATATATACATACACTATATATACTATACTGCCTAACTATAAAATGTTTTTGTCATGACACATGTTAGTTCCCACAATATTAGTAAATAAGGTTTTTATATGAAACTAAGCTCTCTTGGGAAAATATGGTCATGTATGTGGCTGAGCTCCACAGAGTGATGTTATATTGAGAAAACATTACTGTTCCAGGCACACACTTACCAATCAAAGCTCAGATATTTTTTGTTGTTGTATAATAATCATTATACCATTTAGTTAATAATATATTATGTTACCATTTTAGTCAATAATGTACTAATAATCATATTGTAATATTGTATACTGCATACATACATTCATACACTTACCTGCATGCAGGAGTGCAAAATAGGTGAATCCAGTAATGGTACCATAGTTATCATTATACCATTTTAGTCAGTTGAATTTTATTAGCCATCTTGATACAATTTTAGTTAGTAATGTTAAGCCATTATGTTACTATTTTAGTCAATAATAGTATATACTAGTCAACATTATACCATTTTTGTTCAATAATATTGTATTGTCATTATATTAACATTTAGCCTGCATTGCTATACTAATAGCAATGGAATGATTTTAATTAACAATATGGTATTAGCATTCATGTTACCATCTAACCAGCACTACTATACTAATTAAACAATAATGCCCAACAGGATACATATCATGTTAGGATAACATCACACCCCTGATAGATAGGCACACACTCTGGCGGGCATTATTGCTATTATACAATGGCTCTTATTTATTAATATTGTGGGGAAAAATGAGCACATGTACGGGGCTAAAACATTTCGTAGTTAGGCAGAGAATAAGTGTCACATCTCCTTTATACTGTGGGAACATCTGTTTTATAGTATTAGTTGAACAGTTTTATTTTTATTTTTTTGAGGAAACACTCCCCATTTGGAAGTACTGCATCACGGGTATGCAAATAATCAATTGTCTGGTATCACTGTAATGTGTTATGCATTAGGTATTTGCATTCCCATGGTGCAGTGCATTCATATGTGGTATGTTTCCGCATAAAAAAACTGTAAAACTAATGCTATAAAATAGATGTTCCCACAGAATAAAGGAGATGTTCTGACACTTGTTCTCTGCCTAACTATAAAATGTTTTTGTCATGAACATGTTAGTTCCCCACAATATTAGTAAATAAGGTTTTTATATGAAACTAAGCTCTCTTGGGAAAATATGGTTATATATGTGGCTGAACTCCACAGAGTGATGTTATACTGAGAAAAACATTACTGTTCTAGGCACACACTTACCAATCAAAGCTCAGATTGTTGTTGTATAATAATCATTATACCCTTTAGTTAATAATATATTATGTTACCATTTTAGTCAATAATGTTATACTAATAATCATATTGTAATTTTGATTAATAGAAGTGTATGAGTCATTATGTTACTATTTTAGTCAATACTGGAATAATAGAATAATTTTCATGCAAACTAAAAGGAAAAGTGTTAACATAGTCAGAATAACAGAACAACACACAAGCTTTCCCCAAGTCTGTGTACCAGCTATACATTTACCTACAAAAGTACAAAATATCAGATTTCAATAATACTGCCATATTCATCATGATGCCATTTTAGTCATACATATTTAAAGGTCACATGCTAAGGTTTTTAAAACTAAAAGAGGCAGCATCATTTAAAAAACACTGCTATAAAACCTATGTGTGTTCGAGGTTTTGTAACAAAAGTCAGCAAATTAATGCATTTTTAGTGTCTTTTTGTTGTGATTCATTTCCCAAGGTTGTTGGATGTTGAGTCACCATGCCTCCAGGCTGCTGAAGTAATTTGGGGTATGCCTGTTAGTAAGTTGTATTGCTGCTAGTAATATAATGCTGGTAACTTCACTGCTGCTGGTCAGTTCTGCTTTAAAATAATTTAGATTTAATAGGGACCTTATCTGTACTAATACCTACTAGGGATGGATGTGCTAGCCCTTGTGAAAAGATAATTTTAAAGTGATTTGTTGAGGTTTGCCATAGAAAATGGGAGAAGCTACCTGTAGGAGTGTACTCTACTGCACCCACAATGCCTCACTATATAAATTAGTATATATGCTATTATTTTTATGTGCTTACAACAGAAATAGGAGGCTACATCTCCCAGTAAAGAAGTCTTATAGCTAGATATGGTATGCACAATGCCTTGTTTTGAAATTAAACATACAAGAGCTTATGTTGTTGATGCCACTATAGAAATACAAGACTACACCTCACAGTAAGGAACTTTGGAAATCAGCTTCTTATTGCACCCACAATGGCTTGTTATGAATATTTACATATTAGTTGCTCACCACTACTAACATATGAGACATTGCTTCTGAGTAAGGCACATTTACGTCAACATTATACATTTGCCAGAATTCCTTGTTGCTGTAGGTAAAACATTGACAGCTCCCTTGCATGGCATCATTTTGTGGGTTTGCCCACACAGAGAAACTGGAAGGCACCTAGAAACAAACCACTAATAAAACATAACAATAAAATGACTATGACAGCTTTTTTGTACAAAACAAATTGCAGCTTCAGCATCTGAAGCATTACTAGCAATGACATACTATGTGAAAAAGACATTTGGGGAACCCTCCAATATCACTTTAACATCAAAGAACTACTCTCCTTGACTTCTGCACAGGCTAGAAAATTAAATTTAAGCTGTTATTGTGTATTACTGGCATTGAGCATGACAGAACCACAATCAAACAACTTTCAGATTCTTGCAACTGGCACAGTGAAAGGAATAAGAAGTCTTTACAGACCTCAGCAATGTGACAGTCCCCCTAGCTTATGTACTGAAGAAAGAGAATAGCACCCCAAATGACATTACTAGGGCGGAGACATTACACAGATTACCACAGGGAACAGAAAGTCTCAGCATCTAGAAGTGTTGCTGCAGCAGACCACACAATACATAGCTATAAGTGGTATTAAATTGTAGATTTTTATATAAAACACTAGGAAGACACTGTTGTCATAACAATATTTAATGAATGGTGCTGACAGTTTAATTTCGGTAAATTTAATCACAAATGATCTTTAAGTAGTCATCAGATTACCATTTTAGTCAGTAATACTGTACAAGTGTTATGTTACAATTTTAGACGATAATATTGCACTGGTCATCATGTTACAGTTTTGGTCAATAATACAGTACTAGTGATCCTGTTACTATTTTAGTCAAGAATAATAATAGTAAGTAAGTAAATAAATGTTTATTTATACAGTGCCCAATCCCAGAGACTCTGGGCACCTTAGAAAAAGTCAAACTAGCAGGGTCAAACAGACAGAACATGCAGGATATATAAGTTATACAATAAATTAATAAATACAATTATAATAAATAAGTCACATTAAAATCAGTGGCAATTTTCCAGATATGCTTTCTTAAAAAGATAGGTCTTCAGACCACTCTTAAATGCCTCCACCAATGGGGCCTCCCTCAGAGATCTGGGGTGTGAGTTCCATAGAATGGGGCTGGCCAGTGTGAATGAATGATCGCCTGAGGTTTTCAGCCTGGCCCTCAGAACCGCTAGGAGGCCCTCAGTGGAGGAGCAGAGGGAGCGTACCTGGATGGCAGGTGTAAGAAGGTCAGACAGGTAGCCAGGGCCCAAGCCGTATGGGGCCTTATAGGTGAGCAAGCTCACTTTGAAGATTATCCTCCACCTGACCGGCAGCCAATGCAGATCTCGCAGGACTGAGGTCACATGGCAAGGCCTAAGCAGGCCTGTCAGCAACCTGGCCACTGTGTTCTGCACTAGCTGCAGTCAGCAGAGGTTTCTACCACTGTCCCTAAGTACAGAGCATTACGGTAGTCTAGCCTGGATGTAACAAATGCATGCACCAGTGAGGGCATGTCCTTGGGTGGAATTAAGGGTTTAGTCTGGGTGATGTTTCTTAAGTGGTAAAAACCACTCTGGACAACAGATGACACCTGAGCATCGAGTGTCAGCCTGTCATCAAGGATGATGCCCATATTTCTTACCCTAGAGAATACCATCAACAGGGTAGATCCCAGGACCAACCCTGTTACAATCCTGGAGACACCCCCATCATGCCCATGACCAGGCTCAATCACCAGTACCTCCATCTTGTCAGGGTTCAGCCTCAGCCAGTTAAAGGACATCCAGTTCTGGATTTCAGCCAGGCACTTATTCGGCACTTTAATGGCATTATTCATTCCAGGGGAAAATGGCATATACAGCTCGGTATCATCTGCGTAACAGTGAAAACCCAGTGTGACATCTAATGAGCTCTTCCAGGGCAACATGTACACAGTGAATACCATTGGTGATAGGATCAAGCCCCAGGAACTCCACATGACAGGGGCTTCAGAGGAGGAGGAGGAGAAATTCCCCATCACCACCCGTTGCTTCCTGCTCGAGGGTAAGACTCAAAGCATTGGATGATGGTTCTAGCGAGTTCACAATACTCTCTAAGGTGATCCAAAACACAGTGTGGTCCATGGTGTCAAGCACTGATAAGAGATTGAGGAGAACGAAATTGGCTTTCTCCTCTATCCTTCGCTCTGAAGAGGTCATTTGCACCTGGGAACTCTTGCATAATAAGTGGCTGTCCTGTTTTGGGGTGTTCTTAATGTTCAGGAAGTATGTAATAAGAATAGATCAAAGATTTGAAACAAAACAGGATGGATATATTCGCCATTAGCATGCATTTCAGTTGTACTCAGAAAGGAAACAGATAAAACAACCAGCAACATCAATGCATTTTAGAGAGGTAAGCAATAATAAAATATGAGGTTTTAACCTAGAAATAACATAATACAAAAAGGCTGCCAGTGTCCCTTCCAACATGAAATTCACAACTATGAAGGTTACAAACTCATATATAAAATTATTGTGCAGACTGTATGTAACCCTAGGTGGCACTATCACATAGCTACTATGCCTGCCTGCTTGGCTAGTAGCAGGTTAAAGAGCCTAGGTTCTGCAACGGTGCATCCACCCAGAAGTCAGGGTTGGTAGTGGTCAAACTAACCTGGGCACAGCCCTCCGGGACGCTGTAGCCCCCCTCTTTCCCTTCTAGTGGCCTGAGCAATATATGATAATCACTTTCACAGTACCCCTTGTACACCATACAAGTACCCACACTGTTTGCACTTACCACCAGGGCTGGTTCCTCTGGCTCCACCCTCGGGACCCCTTGTAAAACAAGGATATGCACAGCAAATAGCAACAGTACAGTAATCTTGGCACTAAACTGAAACCACAGTCAGGTTAAATGCAGAAAAAGTCAGATCTGATTTATTCAGGGGACTTGAACAAGGAAGGGTTTAATCAGATTGACTGGCTTAAAGGCTATATTAATCAAACAGTTATGCATGTGCTTTAAGTACCCACACAGTCAGACCTCTGCGTACCCAGGTAGAGGCGATGGGCTAGCCAGGAACATTGCAGCTGGTTGGGGCCTGTGTTGGAAGAAAGCAACATGCACAACACAGACTATTTGTAATCCGGACCAGAGGACTCAGTTCATGAAAGAAAAAGCAACCAGACAATCAGATGACAACACTTTAGATTTAGCTGTTGTTGCAGGGAGCTATCCTAATGTTTACTCACAATACCCAATACTGGACACAGGTAGGACAAAATTGAGACTGCAGGTTGTTGAACTGGAGTGCCCGGAGAAGCAGGGCCCACATGAATCACTGGGGCATCGTTCTGTTCAAATGTTGAGCGGGGAGCTGATCCCCAGGCAGGTCTCTCATTGATGGTTTTCTCTGTGCAGCGGGTAGTCAGACTTGGCCAGTGTGGCAAGGCTCAGGCCCAATGGAGATGATTTTGTATTCAGTCCGTGGGGCTGGATGCAGCTTCCGCAAGCAGAATACAGTTCAAACCACAGTGGGGAACCAAATTGCGACCCACTATAAGCACACAACACATTCACATGTAAGGAAATTCCACTGTACCAGGTAAAAGGCTCTCTGGTTGCAATTACAGAGTCTTTGCACAATCTGGGAGTTCAGAGATGGCTGGAGGTCCAGACAGGCTGATCACATTCAGTACATTTTCGGTCTTCTTCAGGTGGGAGCCTGGTCACAATTCAGTGGCTTACTTCACTCTCCAAGTTTGAATTCAGTCCAAAAAAGGCACAAGTTCGCTCTCAGGGACAGCAGGCAGGCATACAGGCCAAAACCCAGGCCTTTCCACAGTTCCCCCCATGCGAATCTACACTGGGTTTGCTGCTTGAATCATTCAAGCTGTTATCTCTTCACTTCCCAACTCAGAACTGAAACTAGCTGCAAGCAGCTTGGGAATTTCCCCAAGATCCAAAAGGTTTGGTTGGCTGATCTGTCTGTCAGTCACAACAAGGGATCCTTCTCCAGGTTATTTTAGGCATCAAAATGCAAAAACTATAATTCCTACAAGTTTTGACCCAACCAAGCACCTGTAGGCAGGCTCCATTTTAGAGTCCCAACAGTACTGATTGGCCCATTCTGACAGTCCCAGGCCAAGTTGGTGGAGATAAACAGAACAGTCCTTGGTTCAAAGAAGGCAGTTAGAACAAACTGCAATATTATTACTGCTCTAACAAATTATCTTCTAATAGAGCTCCCTTTTAGATTAATTATGACTACAATCCAGGCATCTTTTAAAGAGACAGTACACAGAGGCTATATAGGCACTCTCTGGCAATCACATAAACTGCAAAATGCAGGACACCAGCTGGGCAGTGAGCATTTAGACAAGCTCAAGGAAGACTTTTAGGAACCCCGTTGTAGGGGGGTTACATGTACATCAACCAACACCCTTCATTTTCTGTAACGCACAGGTGTAACATCACACCCATGTATAACAGAGAGCGCTTGCACCAGTGATCAGCAGATCATAGTTTCCATGAAAGAGCTCCCTTTTTAAAATTCATGTTTACCTCTAAAAAGACTCCAGAGCTATTTTTTAAAACCAATAATGGTAAAAATGGAGGGCTCTTAAAAATGTTTGTCTATACACCCTTGGTGTGTACGGAGCTCATTAACTACTCCAGCTTCACTGTTATAGTTTATTGTATTTATTTATGCCTTCTATCATTAATGTCTAATATCTGTTATTATTTATTTATCGCCATGAACCAAAATGCAATGCATTTGCCTTACCGTATGCGTTATACTATGTATCCCAGATGTGGCTGAGAAAAGACCTTTGGTCTGGCCCAATCCCTCTAAAATAAAATGGAATTGAATTACTTGATTATCACAAACCTCAGGTGTGTAACTTTTTTTATATACAATTGTGCATGCATTGTTCTATGTAGTTTCCATAACTATGATTTTAATGGGTAAAACAGTATCCTAAATTCATATAGGTATACCATTATATTCTGTACAGTACCACCTAGAAAACTGGGACTCCTGTATAATAAAGCCAATATATTATTCATTAAAAATTGGAAAGGCACATATTATTAATCCATGATACAGATGATGCAGACTGAATATATACTGTATTTCCTATTTATTAGTTATACAAAGAAACCTTATAAGCACATGTTGAGGTTTAAAGCAGCAGTTCTAAATGAACAGCAAAACATTAATCATGTTTTTTATCAGCAACCTATTACTTGCCAAGTTGCACCATTCATTTGTATTTTTAAGATGCCCAATAATTTTAAAACAGTTATCGTTATTCTATCTGTAATCAGTATTGATTTACATTAAAAAGGCAGCCTCCATCTCCACAAGTTTTATCTCTGTCCCTGAAGTCAGTCATCAGCTGTGCAAGCTATAATTATAATTTCAACGTGTTTGCAAGCTGCTAGCATGTTTCCAGTAACCAACAACACAGGCACCTCCCCCCAATCAACTTATATCCATGGTGATGTGTCTGACAAAGGAGCAGGGATGTTGAAAACTTAAAACACCTATCTTGACAACAGTATGAAATAAACTAAAATAAAATGTCAGGTGAGGAGAAATGAAACCACAGAAGGCAGACTGTGGTAGAAGTATAAGTATATTCTGATGTCAGATTTACAGATATTGTTCTAAGCAGCTGGGACCATGAGAACCAAATGATCTATTGCTCTCAATGGTGTACAGGTTGTGAGGCCTCATGTTTTGATAGTTGCTAAAAGGGTGTGAATAGCACCACTGGTTGACAGACAACATGGAGAAGTATAGGCCAGATCTTCCAGTTCAAAATTTAGGGAGCTGGGAAGAAGGCTCAGGAGTAGGAATTTTCAGATAGTATTTACACACAAACATAGACAATGTTGGCAAAAAAAAAAGACAATTGGCCCATATAGTCTGCCCTGTTTCATCCCATCAACCCCATGACCTAAGGTCCAGATGGGTTTTGTCTTGCCTCTCCCTTCACCCTGCCTTACTGTGCCCCCCGAGTAATTATTAAGCCTTGTTCTCTGTCCCAGCCATGCTTGTACCTTTTAACTGTTTCACATCCACCGCTCCTCAGCCAGAAGGCTGTTCCACAGCTCAACCACTCCTCTCATAAAGTAAAATCTTCTCATATGCTACCTGAATCCTCCCTCCAGCTTCCACTTAAGTCCCCTCATTGTTGACCCACCATTCACGCTGCATAGTTTCTCACTGTTTACTTTGCTTATTCCTTTCAGGAACCTGAAGATCTCTGTCATGTTGCCACTCTCCCTTCTGCTCTCCAGCAAGTGTATGTTCAGTGCCCTACGCTAATTCTCATGGAATCTCCCTTGTTGGCCCTGAATCATTCTGGTTACTCTTCACTGCACCATCTCCAGTCTGTCTCTGTCTTTCCTTACGTGGGGACTCCAGAACTGGGCACAGCATTCCAGATGGAGTTTCACCAGTGATCTATAGAGAGGAAGTATTACCTCTTTCCTCCTGTTATTGAACCCCTTCCCACTACATCCCGGCGTTATGATTGCCTTTCTGTAGTCCTTGTTGCATCAACTAGTTTGCTTTAGGGAGTTAGTTATAATGTCTCCCAGGTCCCATTCCTCAGAAGTAGCGTCCAGTTTAACCCCTCTCATCCAGTATTTCATCCTGGGTTTCTTTTTTCTCTATGTGTATCACATTACACTTTTTGGTGTTGAATTTCAACTGCCAAACCTGGGACCACCTCTGTAACCTTTGCAGGTCACCGTCCCTCTACAACTCTGTTACCCCATTCTTGCTGTCCACCCTACCACAGCGCTTAGTGTCATCTGCAAAGAGACACACCTTGTCCTGTATTCCTTCTCTTATGTCACTGAGGAACATATTGAAAAGGACTGGTCCCAGGACTGACCTCTACAGTACTCACTCATGAACTCCCTTTTCTCCAATTTGACCCTGTTTACCACCACTCTCTGCTGTCCCCCTCCCCAACCAACTTTCCAACCATCTGACTAGGTCCTTTGCTGCTCCCAGATTCTCTACTGTCTTCAGCAGCCTTGTGTGTGGTACTGAATCAAATGCCTTGTCAAGCTACAGTAGAGTAAATCTACTGCTAATCCCTTTTCCACCACTCTTCTTACCAAGTCAAGAGTGCTATCAGGTTGGTCTGACACGACTTCACTACCACAGACCCATGCTGCTTACTATCCTGGAGACCATTTCTCTACAAGTAGTCCACTAGGACCTCCTTGACTAGTGTCTCCATCAGATTACTTATAATAGAGATATGACTGATGGGCCTGTAATTTCCCAGTTCCTCCCTGTTCCCTTCCTTGTAGAGCTGCACCTAGTGTACAGATATCCAGTCTCTTGAATCCACCCTCTACTGCAGTAAGCTATTGAACAGCCATGCCTGGGGTGCAGCCAGCTCAATTACAATTCCATGAGCATTCTTGGGTGCTTCCCATCCAGCTCGGAGAATTATATAATTCAAGGACTGCAAGCCCTTTTCTAACCCTTTCTTTTGTAATCACTATCTGTCCATTTGCAAGCCAGCTTTTATGCCACTTTCTGGCAGCAGCCCTGCTATCTTCCATTGTGAATAATCAGCAGAAGTAGTCATCAAGGGTGGAACCTTGTGCTTGTCATCCTCTAGTACCCTGCCCCTCCACAAGTCCAGAAATTCCCCTCACATCTTCCTTTTTCCCTGCTGTGCCTACATATAACATTTAACACATAAGATGTGCAAACCAGAGACAGATCATTACTGTACAATTGAACCCATTATTAGTGACAAAGACAAATCTCCTGGGCTGGATGGCATTCATCTGAGAGTACTATGGGAATTGGCGGACATACTGGCTGCACCCCTGGCGGAGCTCTTCAACAGGTCACTTGAGACAGGGAGGGTACCTAGGGATTGGCGAGAGGCACATGTGGTGCCAATCCATAAAGGGGGGTCGAGGGAAGTACCAGGTAACTATAGACCCATCAGTTTGACCTCAGTGGTGGGAAAATTAATGGAGAGTATACTAAAGGAACGTTTGGGGGTGTACTTGGAGGAGGTGGGAGGTCTGGATAGTCAGCAACATGGGTTTGTGCCAGGTAGATCATGTCAAACCAATCTTGTGGAGTTCTACGAATGGGTAACATCAGAACTGGACAGGGAAAGCCTGTGGATGTATTATTCTTGGACTTCAGCAAGGCGTTTGACTCTGTCCCCACAATGGTCTGGTGGAGAAACTGATGGGGTTAGGAGTAGGCCCTTTGATGGTCAGATGGATTGAAAACTGGCTAGCTGGACGCACTCAGAGTAGTGGTCTGGGGAGCTCTCGAACCCTAGAGAGTTGGTAGTGGGTACCTGAGGGCTCGGTCCTGGGTCCAATCCTGTTTAATGCATACATATCTGACATCAGGAAGGGTATAGGGTGTGAAATGAGTCTCTTCGCAGATGACTCCAAGATGGGAGCAGTAGTTGAGGAAGAAGAAAGGAGGTTGGCCCTGCAAGAGGACCTGGACACCCTGGAAAGCTGGGCTCACACATGGAAATTAAATTTCAATATCACTAAGTGCAAGGTGTTGCATCTTGGTCGGGGAAACCCTAAACACAGGTACACCCTGGAAGGGGAGGTGCTGGAGGCCTCAATAGGGGAAAAAGACCTAGGGGTCATGGTGGATGCATGTATGAATAACTCTGAGCAGTGCAGGGAGGCGGCTAGCAAGGCAAACAGGATGTTGGGATGCATCGTAAGGGGGATCACCTCTAGGAGCAAGAAAGTGATTCTGCCGCTGTACAATGGACTGGTTAGACCACAACTTGAGTACTGTGTACAGTACTGGAGACCACACCTGAAGAGGGATATACAGCTCCTGGAGAGGGTACAGAGGAGGGCAACTAAGATGATACAAGGGCTAGGGGATTTGACGTATGAGGACAGACTTGAGCAGCTCTGCCTGTTTTCATTGGAGGAGAGGAGAGACAGGGGGGGACATGATTGAGATCTTCAAGTACCACAAGGGAATAAATAGGGTAAACATGGAGGGGATCTTTAGACTAAAGCAGGGAGGTATCACCAGAGGCATGGTTTGAAGTTGGAAGGTGGAAGGGTGAGGGGAAAAGAGGAGGAGGTTTTCACTGAGAGGTGGTGGACCCTTGGAATGCACTGCCTGGCGGCTGGTTCAGAGATCCACAGTGGAGGGCTTCAAGAGAGGGTGGGACAGACACAGAAAGTGGATGTATCAGATCATGGCCTGTCCCAGGGGGGTGGGGATGGATGATAGGGGTTTCTGGAGCACAAGGGATGGGAGGGCCTCGGCACCCAACTGAGGATCTAAGGTTCGAGCAGACTCGATAGACCGTAAGGCCTAATCTGCTGGCAAATAGTATGTTAGTATGTTAGTGCTATGGTAGAAACAAGCACGGTTTAGGTCCCTAAGCCTGTAGATTCCTTTTGTACTAAGACAACCTAAATCGGGTGGAGGGGGGGTGCTCCACTTTAACAAAAGAATGTGCTCATCCTTGCAAGAAGGATAGTCAAAATGGGGGAGACATGTTTAGAGTAAGTGACATGGGGTTGAAACAGATGAGTGATAGCACTTATGTCTACTGGATCAGAAAATAAACATGAAGAAAAAAAAAAACAAGTGAAAAAGGTCAGTAAGTAGCATTCAATTGCAGGATAGAAAATCAGTAAGCATGGCCAAATACATAAAAAGAACATGTAAATTAAAGTGGAAATTACTTATATGAATACAAGATTTCTTGACAAGAAAATGTACAGGTTTGAAGCCTTAGCCAGTGCTAATACTGCAGGTTTGATATTATCAGTATCACTGAGGATTGGTGTAATGACTCCAGCAAATAGGATACAAATGTGGAGGAGTATGAACTGTTCAGAAGAGACCAAAATAGGAAAAGAGCGGGAGAAGTGGCATTGTATATTAAACAGAGATTAGAAGTTTTTATAACAGAGACATGAAGCAGAAGGAAGGTGAAACTGAATTCCTATAGGTGGAGTTAATGGAATGGAATAAAAATAAATTATTATTAGCCTGTATGGCATAGCCCCCACCCCCCGACCTGGCAGATGACTGTGATTACAAATTATAAGATGAAATCAGAATGGTAGCTTCTAACGGGCTGATAGTAATCATAGGAAATTTAACTTACCAGACATAAACTGGTGAAGCTGATCTGCCAATGGGAAGGTAGGACAGAAAATCTTAAATGTAATATGGGACTGCTTTCTATCGCAATACTCGAAAAAGGGCACACAGTGGCAAATATTTTGGATCTAGCTTTGTAAAACGGAGACAGCCAGGTTTCTTCTGTAGGGGCGAGTAAGCATCTGGGGTTCATAATAGGGTTACATTCAAAAGGCCAGGGTGTCAGTTAAAACAGCAACAAAACCTCTGAACTTTAATAGGGAAGATTTTGCTAAATTGAGCAGTTTGCTTGAGCCCAACCTAAATAAAAGGAATATGGAGAAGGGGGTAGGGGAGATGTGGAAGTCCTTCAAGGGCATAATAACAAATGCAGTGGATCACTATCTAACAGGGCATCATGCCAAAACTGGGTTTAGGTTAGCACAAATATCGTAACACCTCAGGAGGGTACTGGGACATTCCTCACTTTCAAGAAACTATGAAATATAGATGATAACATGTGCATTCCGTCACTAAATGCACCAAAATGCAAATTGTTTTCAAAACTCCTGTACTATGATGTAGGTGCTGGCCTAAATACTATTGATCTCTCAAAAAGCAGCCATCCACATCTGCAACATTCTCACCTGGGCCTGTCTTCCTGCTTCAAACAAGGACATCCTGTTAGGCAAGAGGAAAGAATTTGGGTCTACAAATCAGAGTCACAAGACAGAAATCTTCATGCCTGCAGCTTCCCAGTGCAATATATAACCTTATGAGTACAACATTTCCTGTGATTTCATTAGCTGAAAGGTTAATTCAACCATGTTCTTAGAGCCCATAATGTGCCAGACAGCACTACATATACCAGGGGACTCAGCACATTAGATATCAGTGTGCCATCCATCTAAAAAAAATGTCAGCTCGGCATAAGCAGCCATATTAGATTTCAACAGCCAAAGAAAATACCTCGTCTGACATATCTGACAGTTTATTGAATCTGCAGTTTGAGGCAATTGTTAAGAATCTGCTTCAAAATGAAGAGACCATTGAGCCCAAGAATGGGCCATCTGTGAAAAAAGGAAAAAAAGGCAACAGTGAGTAACCATGCAACAGTTTCCACGGAACAGCTTGCCAAGCTTGAGACAGAAAAGGGTGTGCTGAATACCCAGAGCAAGCTTCCCTCTGACCCTCTCACTTTTTACTTACTCACATAAAGACTGGAGCCAACAGAGTATGATAAGGCCGAGATTTGGTACTTGAGAGAGTCTCTCAGAGTGAATTACTTAGTAGTTCTTGCCACGGCTAAGTAATGAAGGTCTCTCCCAGTGTTACACTAATCATAGTGTAAACACAACAGTTGCTTAACTGCTATTGGAAGTGGGTTTGGAAGCCAGGGAAATTATGGCTGTATCAGGCCACTGCATGGATCCAGTCTGAGATCCTACTGGCTGGCCTCAGCAGAGGACAAACAGTGCTGGAGTAGAATTTGGCTAGCAAAACTAAACAAAGTAGGAATACCTCACTGATACGATATCAGGCAGACCAGCCATCCTGCAACATGTCCACACTCCAGCTCTTGGCTTCACCTGGTGATGATGCAAATAATGAACAATCAGTGGCAAGCTGAGCACCACATCCAGCATTACTATTAAACATTTCAGAAAGGAAACCATAAGCAATAACTAAGTCATCATATTTTTATTTATTTATTTATTGAAATTTCGGATAACACCTTTGAGAACAAGACCATTTCATAGGTTCCACGTCAGATGAACAATACATATTGGGAAAGTATGAGACGGAGAACAAACCAAACAAGGAATTATACAAGACATTACAAGAGTGTATAACTACAGAAGTTCCAGTACATGTGGCATTGTACAATGTATGCCATGGTGCATATTTGATTAAAACCTGGAATTCAAAGGGTCATATTAGAGGGGGTGGGGTCTTATGAAATGACCCTTTAAAAGAAAATGAGAACAGACTCAGTCTAATATCTAATAATCAACATGGTAAGGGATATGGCATCAGCCCAGGGCCTCATCAGAGGTGAGAAGATATGGGACAAAGCATTTTAAAGTGAGCAAGGGAGCTCAGGAGATATAACGGGGGGAGAGGGATGGGGGAAAGCCATACAGGGGTGAGGGGGAAAGAGTGGAAGGGATCAAGAGGAAATGTGAAGGAGAATGATTAGCAACTTAGAACAGTTATTTACATGCTGAGAACGGTTATGCATAAGGCCAGGATAGCATAAGGTTAGAATAAGTGCTGGTCACAAGGAGAAAGGTTATTGGAAGCAGTCACAACTGGCATCAGCAACTAGCTGTTGCTTAGGTTTAATCTTGAAGAAGCCCAAGACTGATGCTGAATTGATGTCATGGTGCAGCAAATTCATCCATGGCAGGGTACGGTAGGCAAAGGACCTTTGTCCCAGAAAAGTGCGACAATGGGGTATATTAAAAATCTGGCTAGTAGAGCTTCTGGTGCAATGACAGTTGATAGTGGGGAGTAATAAGCTTTTGCACTCCTGGGGCACTTTACCTAAGCTTACTTTTTGGACAGTAAACATGTTTGGTACATGAGTCTACCTTTGAATTGGAGCCAGTTAACCTGAGCGTACATGTATCCTAACCAATTACAATATGAAGAAAGTTGAACTCATTAATTTTAGCAGATAAATTAATTTCTACACAATCCAATCACAGACATTCATTAAAATTCCCAGTGTGAGAGACTATTTTTCTTCAACGTCAATGGAAAAAATTAAATAAATTCAGTTTTAAAGTTTGAAATGTAACTTTTCATGCAATGGCTTTTTGAAAACGTTGTGCCCATTTTATAAGTGCAATAAGACACTCTGAGGTGTGGGTAATAGAAACATAGAAACACCGAATCTAACGGCAGATAAGGTCCCCTTAGCTCACCCAGTTTGCCGATTTATTTCCTTCATTTTGCTACAGACCCTACTTGATCTACATTTTCTCTCCCTCTTTCCTTAACTCTTCTCTTGTGCCTATCCCAGGCATTTAGAACCCACCACTCTTTTTGCCTCACTGCCTCCACTGGAAGACTGTTCCAGCAGTCCACCACCCTTTTGTGACAAATACTTCCTCACATTCCTCCTAAATCTACCCTCTCCATCTTCATAGCATGTCCCTTTATTCTAGAGCACCTATTTTTCTGACAAATACTCCCTCCTGTACCTTATTTACCTCTGTGAGATATTTAATTGTTCTGTCACGTCCTCCATCTCCTCCTCTCTTCCAAGGTGTACATATTGAGCTTCTTTGCCTGTCCTCATAGGGCTGTTGATGCAGAGACTGCACCATTTTGCTGCCCTCCTCTGAACTGCCTCTACTCTATCTTTGTCCTTCTTGTGATGTGGTCTCCAGAACTGGACACTACTCAAGATGGGGTCTTACTCAGTGGTCTATAGGGACAACACTACCTCCTACTTTCTTCTAGTGATACCACTTCCCATAGAGCCAGGTTGTATGGGCCCATGGGGCATGGGCCCCAGCAATATTCTGTGACCTGGGCAGAGCTCCACTGATATTTTTCATACCATTTTTTTTTTACAATGGTTTCTTACCATTCTGTAATGGGGCATGTGACCTGGGCGTGTGCCCAACTGTGTCCCATCCTGTCTGAGTGACCGTGGCTCCCAGGGCCCCCCCTCATTCCTCCTGTACCTCTTTGATTGGTGGGCTGGTGGTGTTCACCTGACTGGCATTATTTTAAATTGGCAGCTTTGCCGCGGACCATCCAGAGTCCGATCTGCCCTCTGCGGTGATCCCTCTCTTCATCCTCTTCAAATCATTGGTGGTTCGGTGGCAAAAGTCACACAGCAGCATTGTGATTGGGCAGGGGGAGGGCTTATATTGAGGCACGCAATGATGGGCCATCGAGGAGATAGTGACTGTGTCAGCGATGGTTTCATGGGGGGGGGGAGAAGAAGAACAATTAGCTAGAGATCCAGCCAAGGAAGGAGGAAAGAAACTAAGCCAAGTGAAGAAGAAGCCTGGGAGGGAAGCAAAGAACATGGGGAGCCAAGGAAGAAGAAAACAGTAGTGCCATCAGACAGCCACCCACCCAAGAGCCAACACAAGTAGCCAGCGCAGTCGGAGTCAATGAGGAGGAGAGGGTGGTGGGACTCTGGACTGGGTGGCGGTCACTGGTGGTGAAGACTCAGGCCAGTGGACGGTGGCACAACAGAGCAAAGCAGAGAGGTGTAGACCGTGTGGCAAAGCCTGCAGAGGTGGTCATCGGTTGCAGCAATGAGAGGTGGAGTGGGAAGGATCACGGCCAGGCCCAGGCCTTGGGGGAAAGTGCACTGTTAGTCTGCAATGGGCCTGAGGTCATATCGCAGGATGCTGGGTTACGGTTCTTGTCAGTCCAACAGCAGAACAGAAGAAGAGCAGGAGCCGAGGAGCAGAGCAGCTCTGAGCAGGCAGCTCAGCAGCAGCAGTCAGCAGGATCAAGCCACCAACAGCCAGCAGCATCACAGTGAGTAGTTGAGAGCAGCAGGCTAGCAGCACCGGCCTGGGTGGTAACGTACAGCCCCCCAGGGCAAAACAAAGGCCCCAAGAGATCCATCCCATTCCCAGCACAGCCTTAACAGCCAGAGTTTCACTAAGTCCCGAAGTCCCAGGTCCAGCACTAACTAGGTAAGGTGTGGGGGGGATGGGATGCTGACTGTCTGATGCAGGGGGGAAGCTTCAAGCAAGTAACTAGCCAGTAGCCACTCCAGAACAGAAGCCTTAGCCTTCTTTTCCCTTGCCAACTTAGTCAAGGTCGACTGCTGGAGTGAAGAAAATGGGGTCGATGGTCTGGCAGGTTTCAAAGGGAAAGGGAGGGAATGGAATGGAAAATGGTATGACTGTATTGTGGAAGCTGAAAAGTACACAACAGTGTCAGCTCATTGGAGAAGGATTGTATGGATCTGCATGGGCAAAGGAATTAAAGAGACAAGGGAAAGAGTCAAGGTCTGCAGGCAGCCAGCAGATAAGTTTTAACTCCAAGGTGGAATTGTGCTTCTTGCCCTCTTCCTGTCCAGTTTCAGGGACATTTGCATATTTAGACTGTGTGTGTAGGCAGCTGGCATGGCAGGGGGCAAGCAAGCATGGTCCCACCATGGAAGCCTTTGGTGATGAGTTTATCCTTAGCATGCTGCAGCACCTTGCTTTGTCCCGTCTCTTCCACTGGCCACACCCCATGAGTCATGTTTGTGTTGTAATAATATTTTGGTGATGGTGAACTTACCTTAATGTGCTGCTGCATGTGTATTACTTTGAGTATCTTCTATGTGGCCATGGCCATGTCCAAAAAAAATATATATTTAGAAGTATGTCTCCGACTCTCCATGTCTGAAACCTACTGATAATGGCATATGCAGTGAAATGATGCAGTACCTGACTCCATTTTTGCCACAGACACTCTCAATTGACCTTGGCCTCTGCTAATCACATAGGGTAGCCAGGTAGGGGTGCACCGTGCTCAGAAGTGTGTGATGGTGTAGGGGACCCGGGTGTTGGGTAGGGGCTTCTTTCATCTCTCTACTAGCCTACATATGTAAAATCTAGGTGGTTTCTTCTGTGTTTTGAACTTTTCACTGGTAACTGGTTAATGGGTGCCCAGTCTCCAGCCAAAGTAAAGCAACAAAACTAACAGCTACTTTGAAGTGTTAGAGGGCAGAACCTAGTGGGAGGAAATGATTGTGGTCCATATGGCTAAACGAGGGACATCCCTGACCTGCAGCATTACCTTTATCTGCTGTGTAGGTGTTTCAGCAGGCCTTGTGCATTGTGTTATTATAACAGCATGTGTGGTTAAATGCCACCGTGTAAGTTTGGGTGCCGGAACACTGCTGGGCCACACAGTTTTTCATGATCCTGAAGGATATATCACAGGTTGGGTAATTACAGGTGAGCAGTAAATTACAGTATCTGGAGGGATTTTCTAGACTAACTTTTTGTCTTCACACATGCACATGCTTTTAAAGCTCTTAAATTGGGACTTGCCTGATTGATGTGGGGTTTGGAGGTGAGGAAAGAGAAAGCCTGGGTGATCACCATCTCTCTGATCCTGGTTGTGCATGTGTTGTGGGGATGTTAAACTGACTCCCCTGTGGTGATGAGCACTACCCTCCTGGGTTGGACTGAGGTGGTGGGGGGATGGAAAGTTGACACAGGGACCCACAGTCCCACCCACCCTGGATTTCTTGAAAATTAAGAGGGGAGGCCCTAGGGTGACTGACTACCAGCCCAGCACTAGCACATTATGTGTGCAGACATGTTCTGCCAGACCCTTGATGTGGGGTGCCATGGTCCCATGGCTGGGAAGAGGGGAATACTAACCACCACTGAGGGACGGGTAGGGGTGGGCAGATATAAAGGCATAAAGAAGGTACATGAGGTACCATTTTCAGAGAAACCATGTTCCAGAACAAAAGGTTGTGATGAGGCATACATAGTCTTTTACAGTATGGTCCACTCAGTCAATACAGAAGACTTGCCCCTACTGAATTATTTTTTTTCTCATTGCCAGTCTGCCAATCTCTTCCTAGGTTTGCTCTCACTGCCATGCTGTTTTTTTTCAAGAAGTGCGGAGGTTTGTGCGCATGTCTGCCTGAAAGTGTTCGATACTGGTGTGCTGCAGTAACTATGGCTACGGTCTAGTGCAGCATAACAAAACAGTAGCCGACATAGCTAGGTACTGTGGCACAACGTTCAACAGATACATTTCCACCTCGAGAAAGATACTACCCTACCGTTTATAGTGAATTTTCTTCTGTAGGTGACTAGACTGTCTTTGAATTGGGTACTGTGCTCCCTTCCACAAATGGTGTATGCCTTACCAATTTTAAAGAGCAGCTGATGGCTTCAGGAGAACGTGAACAAAACAAATTCAGACAAATAGACACAGGTCCAGGCAGCTTATGTTTCACATTAGGGCCCAATTGCTGAAGGAGTTAAGCATGTGCCAGGTGACTTGCGCCAAACCCTATGGCGTAAATCACATCTTATGACATGCATTACATCCAGCACAATTACAAGAGGCGCTCATACATTGTGCAGGCCGCCTGCACCAAATGGGTTACACCACCACTACACCCAACCCCTGCAACATGGCGTAAGGGAATTCCAGCAATGATTACACCGGTATTCCAAGAGGGCAGCTGGTGGAATTGCAAATCATGATTCAAGTGGGACCGATGGACCATGGTGTAAGTATAGTTAGACCAGCTACTAGCTGGTCTATCCATACCTATATCCACCAGGAACTTAACAGCGAGCCAGCCACCCCTCCAGCCAACCCCCCATGGTCCCCCACAGGTTCACCACACCCCTTGTGACAGGGCTACCCACTGTGGGTTACTGGCCCCTGCCCCAACCCCTTGCAGTGCCCCATGGGGCAGTTCTTTCCCCTTGCTGCCAGGTTCCCTAGGATGGTCTGTGGCCCCAGCCCCGTGAGGCAGTGCCATGGTGTTGGGATGTGAGGCTCTGGAGGGGGCATGCCTTGCACCAATTGTGTCCTACGGGCAGCAGCTTGCGGCACCTGTGTCGGGTGCTCCCTTCTCGTGGTGCAGCCCTGCAGCTGACGCCAGTCACAGGGCATAAATGCTGGGGGCCCTGCCTGTTCTGGAATAGGGCGCCGGGTCCCCGGCATAGCGGCACATGTCGCAACTCGCATACGTCTTGGAATTGGGCACTAGTTCTTTATTTCTTCTCCACATCATTTTTAACTGAGTCCATTTGCATGAAAACAGGATATTTGCTCCTGAAGAGTTCACGTATTCTTATTGCTTTCTCCCTACTCGAGATCATCATGCACTACTTGTGACATTATGGTTACTCCCACGACAGATTATGATGTCATAACAGAGGCTTATGATTTCAAGTAGGAAATAAGCTATAGAGGCAAATCAACTCTAACGGATAAATATCATGCATTTCCAGTAATAATGTGAGGAGAAAGCTATAGAATGTGTACTGAAAGCAAGCTGAATTTCACCTAAATATTATGTTTTTAAAGTTTTCCTTGCTACATCAGCGGGTCTTTAAAATTATTTTGGTTCACGTACTGCAATGTTACAGAACACAGCCTTTTTTTTTTTATTTATTTTGCACAGTTTATATAGTACATCCCAAGTGGTTGTTAGAGGGGTTGGGCAATACTAATGGGACTTTATCTGGAGGGTGAAGTGATTGTGCAGGCTGGTGGCGGGCGGGGAGTGGGAAGGATGTTAAGGGCATAAATGACTCTCCCAGTCCCCACCTCTTGAAGCCTGACTATCCAATTAGGCTTTTGTATGAAAAACTTTCAAGTGCCTGCACTTATTGACAGTCCCCATAAACTCTGTTGCTAGGCAACTTGGTGGATGCAGTGTGGTGCCCTCTAGTGTTACTGTGTGGATCCGCACTGCTCGCTCATGAAGCATGTGAGAAAGTGGTGCATGCGTCAACGCACGCTAACACGAGATGGAACCGTGCAGCAGTGCCTAGTATGCTGCCAGCTGGGGAAGTTTATTAGGATGACCATCACTGTGAGTAAGTGTGTGGGCACAATGTTTTATTTTTTTGTTTGTTTGTTTTCGAGAAGTCTACTTAGGTGGTTAGGCTTCAGGGGGTGGGGGGTGAGGAGTGTCGGCTAACTAGTTCTCTTAAATTTGTGAACTGAATATGTTGACATGACATCCCTACTTAGTCTCTTTTTTTTTTAACTCAATTTTTTCCTTCCCTACTGGAGCCCCTACTGAACTCTCTCCGGTGGCTGCCCAGTCCAGGACTCTACCTCCCGGTGTGACACCGACTTATCTCCTCTCCCCACCCCACCCCCCGGCACAGGGAATCCCCAGGGTCTACTCTCTGGGGAAGGGCTACCCCCACCCAAGGCACTCTTTCTCATAGGGTTGAAACCGGGCCGGAGAGGAGGCGGGTAAGGAGACATTCATGCCCAACTATTGGGAGTGTGGTCCTTGGGTGGGAAGCTCTCGCCTATTGGAGGGAGGTATTTTGTTAGTTATTGAAGCCCTGTGGAGCCTGGCTCCCAAGGCAGCCATGCCATGGCTCCACCTCCTGGCACTTCATACGACTCTCTTTGGCTACCCCAGCCTCTGCCAGAGGTAGCTTGTTGGAGGTTGTTACCCCAGCCCTCCCGGGAAGAGAGCAGTCCTCCGGATGCTCAGTCTCTTCCCTCCCTGCTGATCCCTGCTGCCCGGGTTCATTCCGAACCTGGGTCACTGGTGTGATGCGAGGTGTGGAATCCAGTGCCTCAACCCTCTGCATCACCGGGCCGGCCCCCTACTTAGTCTCTTGGTTGCATAGTGTGTGTCTCTCCAGATTTATGGTCTTCTAACTTGTGACAGCTTGACTAATTATTAATGTTCATTCAAAGGCAAGCGGCTTGTATCACATTATAAAACCTAAATTCATTTACAAGTTGTAAACTGAAAATGCATTTAAGGAATTGTGAGATAGAGGATGTGTGGTTTTTTGAGGAAAATTGTGATGTATTTGGAAATGAAAGGCCTGTTACCAATACTCTTACTGTGTCAGTATGTTTGCTGGCAAAGAAATCATCATATGTCCTTTCAGCAACAATGTATTTCTCACATCCTATGATCATGCTTAGTATATTGATCATGCTTAGTATATTTGTGGTTTTCTCAGACCTTTTGCAGGTCATGTAGTAATTAATGACTTGTGTCATTAAAGATGACCTCCACTGACCACACGCAATTATTAAAGATTTCTGGTCGCTGAGGTTGAAATGTAAATGCTACATTCATACTGTGGATGTATTAGGATGGTGTTGCCAAATGTTTCTGATGGTAAACATGCTTGACTTTGCAACTGAAGCAGTTGATGGAAGGAGTGTGCCTGAGTCAGGGTTGGCCACCCCTCTTCCATGCACATCACACAGTACTCCCTTTCTGGTGTACAGTTGATCCCCTCCCCACCAAGCCTGCTCCAGTACAGTAGGGAATGTGTTGCTGTTCTGTAGTGGTGCATCCACCTCTCCTTGCTCTGATCCCAACCCCTTATAAAGAGGAACATGTGCCTCTGATACCACCCCCCCAAGTGCGAATGGTTCCATAATCTCTTCCTGGTGTCCTGTGTTCCTCATCCACTACACCCAGGCCATGACCTAGGTCATAGCCAAAACAACGAAGAAAGACCAGAAGACAGTAAGACACCACATTGTAGTACAATATTTATTAACATTCACAAACAGCATCAAATGAAATATCAAGTTTTTAGTGTAATCACCACCCCAAATGCCGATGTTTCTTCCTGTTAAAGTTTAAAACAAGCCTTTTAAATAATGTTTCAATTCTTTTCACATACCTGAGGCCAGGGCTTAACCTCCAGACTCCACGTTATGCAAGGTGCTCTGCTCCCATAGACCCCTAGTGGTAGTGGTGGGTAGACCACTGACCCATGACCCTTACGCCCCTGTGGTGGTTGACCTCTAACCCCTGGGCCAGGGGGTGGGGCTTTGACCCCTGACCCCTGGGCCCCACCAAAAATTTAACAAATCCTGCTCCTATGCCACTTCCTATACACCCCAGCATCCCAGTAGCCCTCACTACTGCCTTGCCTCACTGTCTGGCTACCTTTAAGTCATCCAGTATGATTACCCCCGGTCTCTTTCCTGCTCGGTCATTGTCAGTAACACTCCACCCATTTTGTACTCCGCCCCTGGGTTTCTGTGCCCCAAGTGTATTATTTTGCACTTCTTTGCATAAAACCCAATTGCCATACCCTTGACCACTCCTCCATTTTTTTTAGATCGCTGTCCATCCATTCCACCCTCCCCCTCCCCCAGAGTGTCCACCTTGTTGCAGATCTTGGTGCCATCTGCAATAAGGCAGACCTTCCTTCCAGGTCTTCTGTTATGTCACTCATAAAGACATTAAAAATGATTGTTCCTAGCCCTGAACCCTGAGGTACCCTACTGGTCATCCTGTCTTCTTTGCATGTCTCCTATCCCCATCTAGTTTCTTTACCCAGGTTACCACCTTGTTGCCCTCCACCAAGCTACCTAGCTTACTTACTGGCCTCCTGTGTGGAATGGTGTCAAAAGTCTTACTGAAATCCAAGTAAGCCATGTCTACCACTGCTCCCTGATTTAATTCCTTGGTCACTCAGTCACAGACATATATCAGATTTGGCTGACATGATCTCACCCCTGTGAATCCATGCTGCCTCAGTTCCTGTAGCCTGTTGGATTCAAGAAATTCCTCAATCCTTTTCTTTAGCAGTGTTCCCATTAACTTACCCACCACCAATGTCATGCAGACAGACCTGTAATTGACTGCCTCTTCTCTGCTACCACTTTTGTGAAGTGGGACTACATCTGCTCTTCTCCCAGTCCTCTGGGCCACTTTAATCTCTAATAATCCATTAAATAAGAGTAACAGAGGTGCAGTTTGTACCTCCCTGAGCTCTGTCAATACTCCTGGATGCACCCTGTCTGTCTCCATAACTTTGTCCACTTTCAGGTTAATGAGTGTTTTTAGTACTCCCTCCTCAGAGAAAGGATTAGTGTCCACTTCCCTCCCATCAATGCTCCTGATGCTTTTTTTCTCTGTCTCTCCCCTTCCACTTCCACTGTGAACACTGAGCAGAAGTATTTGTTCAAAATGTCTGCCTTTTCTTGGCACCCCCTCCATACAGCCCCCCGCCTTTTATACCTTTCAATCCCTCCCTTTGTCTTCCTTTTTTCACTTACATACAGTATCTAAAAAAATTCTTGTCCCCTTTGACACTGTCTTAGCTATTCGTTCTTCGGTTTGGGCCTCTGCACTCCTCACTGCTTTCCTGCTTCCTTCTGCTTCCTGATACACATCCCTATCCTCCTCCTCTGCATCTCTTTATATACCTTCTGAATGCAGCCACTTTTCACCAATTTTGCCAGTTGTTTCTAACATTTCCTTATCTAACTCCTACCCTGTGCTGTAAGCCTGTTGATTACACTGATATGAATAGTGGCTCCGTTCCTCAACTTGAGGGTCACCCACAGTGCCTCCCCCCAATAAGAACACTTCACATGAGCTAAAGGCATTGATGCAAGTGTTTCATGCCTCATAACACACCTGGAGTATGCTCTTATAAGATCACAATCCACACCTCCTTGCGTCTTGTTGCTTACTTATCTTAGTCTCTTCTTTGAGTCATTGCTGTCCTAACCAAGACTTAGGATGGAGGATGGAGGATGACAGACTGAAGACAACTTGTTTGATCCCAGATTGCTATCTAAAAGTTTGTTGGCCGAGTTGCAGTCATTTAAATGCAAGCAGCCAATGGCAGGCAGACCAGCTACAGTATCTAGCTAACTGATGTGTGGGAACAGGCTGGGTGAAAGTGGTCTGAGCAATTATTTCATTTAAAAATAGAAAATAATGCTATTACAGTATATTTATTGTTTTATACTATTAGATACTTAGTTAACATAGCCATTTTATTGTGCTGATTTTCAGTTGCATTCTAAGATGTTTTCTTTTTCTGAAGGGTGTGTAACCCATACTGTTACTTGTCACCTGAAATTGTTTGTTACTACTCATGTTCTGTTTGTCTGTTCTGCCATGCCATGCCATACCTGAAAATAGATATTCAACTGTCTAGTGTACTTACATGCTAAACAAAAATTTACAAAATAAATAAGTAACATGTGGCTGGTATTTCTGACTGCTAGTGTCCCTAGTGGTCCGCTGACCTGAGCAACCTATCCAGTTGCCTGCAGTGCTCACCTGCAGCATCAGGGTTTGGGTCAAGCAGATGAGTTGCTTAGATATGAGGATGCTCAAAAAAGGAGTCTCTTGTCACTGCCCAGTGACAGATCACCAACCAATAAGTACTGCCCACTACAGAAGTTTCACTCTGCTCGGTGTGTGCCATGCCTAGGTCCCGGAGCCCATGGGGGTGCTGTAACCCACAGGGGCTGTGGTGCTGGGGCACAGTGGCAACCTCCAGTGAACAGCAAAGACATCTTAGACCACCTTTTTGGTGGCATAACTGGTCTTTGACAGATGTTCACAGATGTGGTGAAGGCAGGAACACAAATGCACACTGCTGACTGCCCCAACCTGCTGCTAAAGTGGACGTGCACTGATGGCCATCACTCAGCAATGGTCACAGCATGCACAGGATTTAGACTTTGCCTAAGCATTTACCCCATCCTAGACAGCATCAGTAAGGCTGTTGGGTACTGTGCTGCATGGTAGGCATGGTCATGGGAGATGAAGGTAAATACGACCCTTCCCCATGACTCAATGGCATGATGTCACTGCTGTGTACTAGTGATGATGAATAAAGTAATAAGACAAAGCATTGTCCTGCCTTGATGGACAAGACTACAACATAATATGTGATAGGAAAAAGAAAGACATTTAAGGCACAAACACACACTGGAGAATAGGACAATATATAAAAAGGCACCAAAAATGTAAAAAGGGCACAGGATTGGCAAAAGACAAATTTGAGAAAGGCATGGTAAGTGACATTTAAGATAACTAGAAAATAAAGGTTGTGTTTCTCCTTGCTGGAATATCACTAGTATATTCTGATGTGTAATATATAGAGAATACTGGCTGGCCAACTATGCACAACCAGTGTGTTCTGCCACAGAGAAGTTCCGATTCCCTCTGACCTCAAAAGTGAAGCTTGAGATATTCATGGGAATCAGAACCCTGAGGTAGCAGAGCACGTTGATTGTGCATAAACTTGCTCATCCTGTATTTTTATAGTGCATAATATTATGTGAAATGTGTGTGCTGTGGTTATTTTCTTTTAGAACTAGAACCGACATATGCAGTCTAAAGAGGTTTCAGAATGCTGTTGTATCACAGAAGGGTATAATCACATTCCATGACCTTTGAACTGTGGTACAACAGCATTTGAAGGGGATGGAATTCTGTACAGAACAATGCTGTACTATACACACTATAAATGTACTTTCGTTCTTAATACTTAGTTAAACGGCACTGTCAATCTTTTTTTAATCATATTAATTCTAGTCGACACCCCCATTTTATGATTGCTTAACTTCTCTAAAATTCTAGGAAACAAAAAACTCACAGGCAGTGCCAAGGTCCAGTGCTGTGACACAATTAATTTCAGCATATAGTGCATCTGCAAGCTGGCCTAACCACCAAAGTGTCAATATTTTGTGCAGCTGAGCATTGTCTAGAGACAAAGGGCCGGATTCAGAAAGGGTCACCGCAAGCTGCGACAATGGCAGCTTGCGCCGCTCCTCCTGACCTGAACCTTGCACCCGATTCAGTATCGGAGTGGGTCCAGGGGTCTGCATCCTGCAACTTGCAGCAGCTGCACAAGGTAGGGTGCAGCTCCCAGGAATGCCACAGATCGCAGGACAGAGGATGCGGCAGATGCACAAGCCGAGGAGAGCCATGGCACCCCCATGCCCACCTCCGATCCCCTGAAAGGTGTTGGCTTCAGCCCCAAGCCCCCTTGCCATGGAACCCCCCGAGGAAGAAACACTCATAACTGTCCTAGTGGCCCAGTGGTCCCCCACCCCCTCCGGTGGTGCCAGCCCCCAACACACACACCCAGTGGGTGAGTCAGCGACTTGCACAGCCACCGCTCCCACAGCATGCTGCCGACTGGAATTGTGCAAGAACGCTACTGTAATAAAAGCGGTAGTCTGTGAATGACAGCTGCTGTCATTCACAGAGCGTATTATTACAGTACTCGAAGCCACAGTTCAGCCGGCGCTGGCCGTGTTGGTGAGCGGAGGGCTGTGCCAGTCACTGGCAGGGTATTGGCAGGTGGAGGGCTTGCACTGTTGGGTGGGGGCCACCAGACTACCAGAGGGTTACAGGGATTGACAGGGGATCATGCCCCAGGGCATGTGGGGGTCACAACATGCATGTGTGGGGGGGTCTGGGCATCAGAGGTGATCCACACACCCATCCTGGCACAGTGCGTGCCATGCCTAGGTCCTGGAGCCCATGGGGGTGCTGTAACCCACAGGGGGTGTGGTGCTGGAGCACAGTGGCAACATCCAGTGAACAGCAAAGACCACTTAGACCACCTTTTTGGTTTCATAACTGGTCTTTGACAGATGTTCACTGGTGGTTGTCTTTGAATCCCATTTGTGGACATAGCAGCCACCCTACC
The DNA here is from genome assembly GCA_016271365.2 of Neoceratodus forsteri. NCBI lineage: Eukaryota > Metazoa > Chordata > Ceratodontiformes > Ceratodontidae > Neoceratodus > Neoceratodus forsteri. The sequence goes on from CM057450.1 coordinate 1,690,637,371, forward strand.
TGAATAGGGTGCAAATGCTGCCATAAACCCCCTTATGCCATGTTGCAAGGGGGTTTATGGTGCATAGGTGCAGTCAGGAACAGGCAGCCTGCAGCATGTCGCAGGCTGCCTATATGAATCCCCCCCAGATGCAACTCAGGATGCAAGTACTACTTGCACCATTTTTTCAAACGCAAGTCCTGATTTGCCTTTTGTGAATCCGGCCCACAGTCTTCCCCCATGTGCCACTCTTTAAATACAGTTTTCTTAAAGGTACAGAAGGTGAACAGACACAAATATGTACAGCCTTTATGCTACTTTCTGACAGAGACCCCACTATCTTCCAGTACGAATAATCAGCAGAAGTAGTCATTAAGAGAGGAACCTTCTGCTCGTCGACCTCTATTATCCTTCCCCTTCCATACGCCCAAAAAGTCCCCTTTTCTGCATCTAACTTTCTTTTTCTTTTGTCTCCATTACAGCTGGTTCAGGTCAATAACCGCTAAAATATAATAGTGCAGTCGAACACAGTGCAACCAAAACCGCGTGGTAAAAGACCGCATCAAGGAAAAACAACGAGGCAAACAACCTCGCATACCAGCGCTCCCTGATACCACAAACCACACAGCACACAACACAGAATATATTTTTAATGTACCCCCAATAAAAATAATCAACTCCAATTGGGGGCCACAATCAGGGAAGGGGACAAAATCGGGTCAGCAATGGTTGGGTGCAGGAGGAAACAAAAACACTAAACAGAACACATAAGAGGAAAAAAATACACATACAGCACAGGGGTAGGACTCAAACCCCTGATGCTCCGATCTGTACTGCCTTGCTGGACTGTGGCTCTATCCTCTGAGCCATGACTGTAGCATGCTGATTCCAATCACAGTTCCATACTTGTCATACTCAGCCTGAGTGAACACAGCTACAGTAAGTGCTATAATGTTCAGCTATTGTTTTCCTGTAGCTGTATTCACTCACGCTGTTTTTCCTTGGGATTATTACCACACTCATATTGCTGCACTCTTCTGACCAGATACCATTACAGGTGTATTATTGCATTTCAAACAGTTTTGATGTGTTGCTATACATATATATATATATATATATATATATATATATATATTTATTAGTAACTCCCTGAATCCCTCTTTTCTCAGCAGTTGCTGCTGTGCCTCTTTTCATATTGTGTAAGCATTCTATGACATCAGAAACACCATCCCAGAAATTCAGACGAATAGCATGGAATGGTATAACTGATGTCATGGAATGTAGTTAAAATAGGAAAACGAAGAACAGTGGTTGCTATGGACAGTGAAACTCTATATAGATCTGAGGGCACCAAAGCTAGAAGATGAAGGTATTAGCAATTGACCAAGCATATCAGAATACATAACTGGCACAAAAAGCAAAGTGAAAGGACAGTTAACTATGTAAAAATAATTTCCTATCACCTTTAAAGTGTAGCAATAGAGGTCGACTATGTCTCTTGATAAAGTACAGCTGCACAAAATGTTGAGCTTTTGGTGGTTGGATCAGCTTGCTGCTGCCTGATACACTGAAATAAATTGTGTCCTAGCACTAGACTTTGTGGTTGTGTGTGAATTCTTTGTTTTCTACAGTTACAGTTATTAAACCAACATACCAGTGACTCTGAGCTGCCTTTTCTGTTTTCTCACGTCTCTAATTCATTGATATTGCTGGTTGTATTATTTGTTTCATTTCTTAGTAAAACAGACATGCATGCTAATGGGTATAAATGTTTATTTATTGATTAGTTTAGCTTTTTGTTAACTGGAGGGGTGCACTAGGCACATAAATGCCTATTTTCAGGTATGACTCAACCTTGTTTTGTTTCAAATCCTTGATGTACTCTTCCTGCATACTTCCTGAGCAGCCACTCATGATATAATTGTCTCTCCTCCCACTGCATCATGAGTGGCTAAACTGTATTGTGGGTGTTCCCAAGTCTAGGAAAATGCAGTGGAGTTAGTCAAGGATTGTAAACAACACAGAATTAAGCATTTTGGTAAAGCAGGACCTAACTTAAAGTGATTTTCTGAGGTTTGCCATAGAAAATGGGAGAAGTAACCTGTAGGAGTTGTGAATCAGTCTCCTACCATTCAAACAGGAAAAAGTGCTGTTTTCCATGAAAGAAAATAACTTTTATTTCGGTGCTCGGCTTCATTTGCATAACCCTGCCCCTTTTTTTCTCAGTGCTGCAACCCCCAACCCATGACATCACGCAAGGGAAACAAAGTTTTTAATTGGACACTGTCAGTTCTTAGCTGACTCTTTACATTGTTTGCAAGTACAGTAGCTGCATCTAGCATTGTAATATGTGTAGAAAAATTCTAGTGATTTGATTGGCTGAAAGCAGCTCTGAGCCATGTAATAATTAAGCCATAATTACACCCCTGAACTACTTACAGTCATGCAGGCCCTATAACATAAAAATAGAAAATATTATCATGCTCCCACATTCTGACAGGAGCTGTCATTTCAGACCTGTCACTTTACCAGCAGGCAGTAAAAGTGAAACAACATCTGCACAGAATGGAAGATTATTTTTTTGGCCTGCCTGCACCACAAACATTTTCCAGAAACTTTTCTACAGACTGTACTGCTATAAACACTACCAAACTAGGAGACTGCACTTTGATTAGGAAGACAGAAAAATCAGTTATTTACTGTACCCACAATGCCTCACTATGTAAATTAGTATATATGCTATTATATTTCTGTGATCACTACAGAAATGGGAGACTAGGAGACTACATCTCTTAGTAAAGAAATCTTGTCAGCTAGATATTATATGCACAATGCCTTGTTTTGAAAATAAACATACGAGAGCTTTTATTCATGAAGCCACTACAGAAATATGAGACTGCACCTCACAGTAAGGAAACTGAAAAACAACTCCTTTATTGTACCTACAATGCCTTGCTATGTACATCTACATAGTAGGTGCTATACTGCATTCTCCACTACCAAAATAAGGGACTGCACCTCTGAGTAAGGGACATTTAAGTCAACTTTATAATTTACCCAGAATTCCGTGTTGCTGTATGTAAAAAATTGACATATCCCTTGCATGACATCATTCTGGGGGTGTGCCACACAGGAAAACTGGAGGGCAGGCAGAAACAAAGTGTTAATAAAACATAAAAAAAAGACTATGACACATTTTTCTACAAAACAAGTGGCAGCATCAACATCTGAAGCATGGGCGGCAATGGCATATTATGTGAAAAAGGCATTTGCAAAATTTCCATAAATCACTTTAAACAAATATCATACTACTTAATAAGCAAAATAAAATGTACGAAAAGATCATTGAACAGGAGAAGACAAATTGACAAAATAACTTATGGGCTAAAATGAAAGATGCTGTACATGACAAGGACACAACTGTTCTGAAATGTAGCACAAGGTACTACGACAATTAACAATTTGGAGGATTATTTTATGCCAGACAGTTGGGTCAAACATTTCTCAGACCTCTTTTTGATATAGACAAACCAACTCTAATTGATATAAGTCAAAACTTTGCAGATATCAGGATATATTATTTAAACCATTTCCAGTTTACTTTTCAAAGGAAGAAATTTTTTATTAAGTCCAAGATACAAAAATAACAAAGTACCTGGACCTGAGGGAATAGTATAATAACAATACAAATTTTCTTTTGATTGGTGGCTCCTGGTCCTGAATGTGCTTTATAATACAACAGAACAATCAAGACTGCTTCCCAACTTATGGTTAGGTAACTTTATTATGCCAATCTATAAAACAAATTCTGATCAGAGCCAAGACAGCTGCTTAGAGCGGCAAGACTGAGGAAAAGAAATTCAGAGATCTCGCCATGCCTGAGTCTACAGTATCCAAGATGGCCACCGTGACAACAGTGCACATGTGTGATACTCACTCATGCACAGTTAGAGTCGGTGGTCATCTTGGGCATGGCAGCAGTAACTTAGTAGTCTCAACCTATTTAAATTAGGCCTCAAAACCCTACTCCTTGACTCAATAATCTGTGACTGCAATTAAACCCCTCTCACATTACTCTCCACCCCCCTCTCTGTACCTCTTTTCAGAGACATATGGTTCCCAGGAGCCTCTTCTATCTCTGTTAATATTCGGTAGCTAATGGTTTGTTGCTAGCCTCCCTCCTATGTCTCTCCTATTTTCCCAATACCCTGTTCTGATTTTATGACTCTGGGTCCCTAAAGATCCTATGAAACTGTACCCTGTCTTAACTCTGACCCAGGACCTTCCATATGCTCCCAGTTGATGTAACCCACATAATTCACTTAAGCCAAGACTGTCTGACCTGTATTATTACATTATTATTGTATATGTATTTTATTGTATTTCCTCTGTACTTTTACTTTTATCTGTTGTGGAGCCTTTGCAAAACAGTCTATGACTCAAAGGATTGTAATTCTGATTCTATTCAATAAATAAAATCAAACTTCCACAGTTGCAGATAAAAAAGAACTGCCCGTGAAGGGGGTGTGTTTATGCAGCTGGCGGAGGGCAAGGGCCATGAAAACAAAACACTGTGTACTTTTTTCTGAGCACTGTGGAATCATGCTGGGGAGATATCTAGTCACGTGCTTCCACAGTGCCCTTTCCAGATGATGGCAATACGTCTGTGGAGCTCCACCCACGTAGCCATAAAAAAAGTTCAACAAAGGATCCATTCATGTACCTTCCAAGTAGCTTCTTAGATGCTAGCCAGAAAATATTCTCAAAAAATAATTCTTAATAAGCTGAAAGAAGGGATGGAAATCCCTGGAGCACTAGATGATGCACAACATGTTTTAGACCAGCAAGGTCCACTACCCAGTGTTGCTTTGTATTTTTTTCATTTTATTCATAAATACAATATCATCAAAAAAATCACCATTACTTTCTTTGCTATGTAGAACTAAAATCTGCATTTGACAAAGTAAGCAGGAAAAAAAACTATGGCAAACTTTGAATGAAACCAGTATGAATCCATTCATATGAGACATAAGCATTCATTTACATCAAAACAATTGGTCTAAAGTACAATATGTTCAATTTGGTAATCTCTCTTCAAAATATACACTATCATAGGTGTCTGCAAAGGATGCACTTTAGCTACCACACTGTTTGATTTATGTATTAAGATCATTAAAATCTTCATGAGGTTTCATGTCTAGTATACGAGATGATATTGTCTTGATCTCACTGGCATTTTTAGGGTTGGAAAGAAAAGCAAATACACTTTCAAGTCTAGGTGATGAACAATATCTAACAATAAATAAGGAATAAACTAAACTGTTCAAAGCAAATTGGATGCTGGTCTGCATAACCAGGGGAATTAAGCACCATGAAGATGGAGGTCATTCTGTCATTCTACAAGTCACTGGTAAGACCACACCTGGAGTGCAGTGTGCAGTTTTGGCACCCATGTCTTAAGAAGGATATCAACTTGGTGTATATGGTCCAGAGAAGGGCAACCAACATGATCCCGATCCAGCTGGACAATCCCTAAAAAGAGAGGCTCAAGAGGCTCAACATGTACTCTCTTGAGGAAACAAGGGAGAGGGGAGACATGACTGAAACCTTCAAGTACCTTAAGTACCTTATGCATTATATAAAAAAAATAATAATTATTATTATTAAGAGTATTAACAGGGTGAGCACTGAGGGCCTCTTCAGCCTCAGTGGAACAAGACCACTAGGAGCATAGCCTAAAGCTAGTGGGTGAAAAGTTCAGGAGGAAATGTGCAGGCACTTTTTCACCAAGAGGGTGGTGGCCAAGTGGATTGAGCTGCCAGAGGAGGAGATATCCCAAAACATGATGGACATCTTCAAGAGAGGGTGGGACCGGGTGAGAGGAATAGTTGTGGCTAAAAGGGGGGCAAGTGAGGGAAAGGGTGAAGTTGAGGGAGGTCAGAGAGGAAATGGGGAGGGGGCAACTCCCTTTGTAAATGCATAGGAAACTGCACAGCTGGACAGACTAGACAGACCACAAGGCCTGTATCTGATGGCATGTTCGCATGTTCATTTATTAGTATTCACTACTAATAGAAGCAAAAACATTCCACTCTTTTTATAAATAATACAAAAATAGAAACTTTTTGCGATATAATTACTCGGGTTTATGATTTTCATCAGACTGTTCTTGGACATCACATATAGACAATTTTAAAAGTAATATGGGGTGAAACATGGATGCACTTAAGAAATTCAATAACATGTATGGTGGGAACTCAGTAACAGGTGCTTTCAGGGCAATGAGTGCAAAAACCAAAGCAAGTATTCTCAATGGTGCTGAAATCTAGGGTTTCCTCAAATAAAGACACTGTTGAGATCATAATGAATAAATTATACTGATACTTTCTGGTTCAACCGAGGTTTGAGAGGTGAGAGGTGAGCTTGGGCAATATACATTAAAGACATTATTCAAAGAAAAAAATAGCAATCTTCTTTCTCAATATTATGGTCTTACCAGATTGTCATTTGCTCAAGGCTTGTTTTGAGGAACAACTGACCTATACATTAAAAGAAATGAATTTTCCCTTTTGCATTTTTATAAAAACAATCATTTACCCAACAGGTTTAGGCTCCATTTTATAGATTTCAAGTCTTTGAAAAAATTAAGCAAAGATATCGGGACATACAGTATCTGCTCAATAGGATTTGGAAACCTTTCAAAGTGAAACTGCACAACTGGTGTGGCAGTATTAAACTAAATCACACCAAGGAACCATATATTTCAATCATAACTAACCTGAGGAAACAAAAATATCACCAAGGTATAGACTTAAAGTATTTCACATAACATTTTGCTATACAGACAAAAAAGATGAAACAAAAAAAGTCACTACTGTGCAGCTGTGTTATGAATGAAACTGATAATCTTAGACATGTGGTACTTTTTGTCAAACACATAAAACCAAGAGGGATAAATAGCTAGGTTCAGCTTTAGTTAATACATATGATTTCCCTGATAACATTCTTTGCCTTGCTGTAATGCCAGGAGTCTTGATAATAAAAGCAGGGTGCTCCAGACATTGGTGGCAAACACTAAAGTGAACCTCATAGCCATCACAGAAACCTAGGACACAGAGAATGACAGGGTTTTTCAGTCCCTTGTTATACAATGGTTAGACAGGCTAGAGGGAAAGGCAAAGGGGGGCATAGCCCTATATGTCAGGGAGGCCATAGAGGCTGTGGAGGGCAGACACAAGCAAAGGGAAACAGAGTCACTCTGGATTCACCTCACATTGTCTTAAAGAAAATATGGGTTGTTCTGATCTGTAGACCACCAGGGCAAGGGAAGAGACAGTGAGATGAATAGGTAGAAACCTTTAAATACCTTGGAGTGATCCTGGACAATACCTTATCTGTTGCTGTCAATGTTGACCACCTTGTGTCCAGGGTAAACAGAAGATTGACAGCCTTGAACTGTAACCAGATCAACCTCACTGCTGATGCTAGGCACCTCTAGTGGCAAACTCAGTACTGTCACTAGTTGACTATGGCCTCCTGTCTATGCAACTGCCTGTTACTCAACTGTCAGCAGAATGAAATTGATTTGTGATAAGGCATGCCACTTTGTGCTTGGGGCTGATAAGCACACCCACAACTGCACCCTCTACACCCAAACAAATTGGTTACTCCTACCTAGCAGAATTAAGTTCCATATCTGCTACCCAAGAAAGCACTACTGGGCCTAACCCACACCCTAGCTCACTGTTTCTACCCTGTCACCAGTCTCTACAAGATCAGGAGCATGGCTCAGAATGCTCTTGAACTGCCTTTTTGCCATACTGAGCTGCGCAAACATGCCTTCACTGTTAGGACCACTGGCTGGTTAAATGGGCTGCCTGATAGCTTGCTTAATCTACCTGTTTGACCAGTTTAATAGAGCACGACGGGCAACCCTAACAGTCCAGTGCAACTGTAACTGCTAATCATCCTAAGTCACTCCTAGTAATCATCCTAAGTCTGACTCCTGTACATGCCAATCTCAAAAATAACTTCATCATATACGTATCCTCCTAAATATGTCACTGTCACCCTCTTCTCATTAGAGATGGCTATAGCATCAATTTGCTACAAAGAGGATAAATCACGCACCTTCTGCCTATCCTTCTGTCTATCCCTCTGTTGCATCACCTATCTTCATGTCTGTCTCACGACCAAACTCCTACCTGAACATACCTATCTCCTTTGCCTGCACTGGTTGTAAAGCTCCCATTATTCCAGTTAAGGCACTTACCTCTGAAAGTCTAGTACTTATACCCCTGCACTTGTAGCCAACCTCATAATGACTAATGTGACTGTTTCAATTGTATAAATGATGTAAATATATATATATATATATATATATATATATATACATATTTTTTTTCTCTGTTGTTCATCCATGTATCTAACCTGTTCTAATGTGTTGACTATTGTAAGCTATTCTTTCTGTATTTGTACCATTTGCAAGTTGTATATCTTGTACCAAACTTGTCTGTTCAGGACCTCCTTGTAAATGAGCATGCTCAATGGAGTTATTCCTGCTAATAAACTTGAAAATTATACGTTTTCAACTGTGTCAGACTCTGACTCTGCAGCCATGTACCATTGCTATGCTTGTTTTACACTGTCTCTGTTTACTTGCATTATTGTAAAACTGTATACAATTGATCTAGCCTATTTATTTGTACTTATTCGATTATACTGTATTTGTTTGACTTAATTTCACTGGAACTCACTAATTGTATTTGTAATGTTGCCTTGTAATTTCTGTTATTGATGTGGAATCTTTGTAAAAGAGCACTTGTGTTCTAAGGTATTCTCCAAAATTTTTCAATAAATAAATAAATATGAGATGGGAACTTGAGGAAGAGGTGGAAAGGAGAGTGAAGAAGGGGGCGAAGTGGTGGTGGGTGATCTGAACCTGTTGGATATCGGTAGGAGCATTCCAGCTGCCCAGTGCACCAGAAGTCAGGCCCTACTGATACAGTTCAGGACAGTCTGATAGAGCAGCTGGTTAATGAACCAAATGGATAGGTGGCCATTTTCGATGGGATGTTCATTGACTCAGAGATGGTGAGTGGAGTGAGGCTAGGGGAGCCACTGGGGTCCAATGACTATATCTCCATTTGATTCGAGCTGGCCCTCAGGATCAGAATGCCCCCTATCAAAAAACTGAATTCCTGGATTTAAGAAGAGCAGACTTCAACTGGATAAAGGAGCTGGTCCAAGACAAATTGACTGGGGTGAACAGCATTGGAGGTGTAGAGGAAATATGAGGGGCAATCAATTGGACCAATAAAAACTAGAGAAACAATGAGTACTGTCAGGGAGGCAAAGGCAGACATGGAGCTGTGAATTGCATTGGGAGTCAAGGGTAGGTGGGGCTAAAAATAATTATTCAGATATATTAAGGAAAAAAAGGAAGCAGGGAGGTGGTATTGTTAGGCTACAAGGGGGGCAGGGTAGTAGAGGAAGATGAACAAAAAGCAGCAATTCCTTAATAATTACTTATACTCTGTATTTGCAAGGGCAGACAGTGGGCCCATGCCTGAAAGTGGCATCATGGTGGTTGTTAGGAGAATTCCTGAAATGAGGCAGCCAGCATTTACCATAGAAAGAGTACAGAATGGGCTTGAATCCCTAAAGATAGGCAAAGCCCCTGCACTGGATGGGGTGCACCTACGAGTGCTCAAGGAACTGGATGCAAAGCTGCTGAACCCATGGTAGGGCTATTCAATAGCTCAGTTCAGACAGGGGTAGTTCTGATAGACTGGAAGGTAGAACAAGCAGTCCCACTACAGAAGGTGGGGGAGGACAAGGAGCACCCAGGGAATTACAGACCTGTTGGCATTACCTCTGTAGGGGGTAAACTGATGGAGTCATTGATCAAAGAGGACCTTGTGGATTGCCTAGAAACCAATGGTCCACAGCATAGTAAACAGCATTGATTTTTGGCAGGGAGGTCTTGTCAGACCAACCTGATAGTTTTCCTTGCCTGGGTAACAAAGACAGTAGATGAGAGTGCTGCTGTGGATTTACTGTACTTCAATTTCAGCAAGACTTTTAATTTGGTGTCACATAGAAGATTGCTGAAGAAGATGGGGAACCTGTGCACAGCTACAGACACAGATAGATAGGAAACTGGTTGAAGGAGAGGCTGCAAATGGTGGTAAATGGGATCAAATCGGAAGAGGAGGAGGTCACAAGTGGGGTGCCACAGGGCTCTGTCCTGGGCCCTGTCCTCTTCAAAATGTTCATCAGCAACATTGGAGAGGCCATCTTATGACACAAACCTCTGTGGTAGGGTAGATAGCTATAAAGGGAAGGAAGCCACAGATGGATCTTCAAAGGCTAGAGAGGTGGTCTAAAGTTTGACAGCTGAAATTCAACACCAAACAATGCAAGGAAAAAAAAAACAGGATATGGTACTGAATGGGAGGGGTTAAACTGAGCACTACAGCAGATAAAAAGGAACCTGGAACTCATCATTAGATACTCCCTCAAACAATCAAGTCAGTGTAACAAAGCCTTAGTAAGGCTAATGGGATGCTGGGGTGTATAGGAAGGGATGTTGGCAGAAGGAAGAAAGAGACACTAATACCTCCATATGGGTCACTGGTGATGTGGACCTGAAATACTGTGCTCATTTCTTGTGTCCTCATCTAAGGAAGAACAGGGATAATCTGGAGATGGTGCAACACAGGGTCACCTAAATGATTTAGAGTCAATAGGGCAGATATGAAAATCATCTCAAGGCACTGAACATGTACTTACTGGAGACCAAGCAAGGGGGAAGGGAATGAAAAAAAACTTTCAGGTTCCTGAAAGGAATAAATAAGGTGAACTCTGGGGAGCTATTTAGCTGGAGTACAGAGTCAAGAACCCAAGGTCATGAGTGGAAACTGCTGGGGGGAAGGTTTAAGATGGATGCGAGAAAGTTCTTTTTTACAGAAAGGGGGGTGGAGCCGTGGAACAGTCTGGCAGCAGAGGTGATGGGCACCAAGATCAAAATGGTTTCAAGCATGGCTGGGACAAACTGAAGGGTTTGGCAGTTGCTCAGGTTGGTAACAGTAGGGAGGAGATCAGGATGGTGGAATGAGAGGGAGAAAATCCCATATGCATAATAGGTCCCATGTCAGATAGAGAACTCCGGGCAGACTAGATGGACTTTTGGGCTTTTTCTATCATCATTGTCTATGTTTCTTTGTTTCTATTGTCAGCTTATAATAAGAGCATTCCTACCCATACAGCAAAATGTTTGATATAATTGAACTCCTACTTTACTACCAGTCCTCTACCCCCACCCTCTCCTCCCTTCCTTCCCCCCACAGGGCTACACCTTCCCTCCTATTTCTGACCAAGAAGTCATACAAGCACTTGCCTTCTTAAGCCCCAATAAGTCTAACAAGGACCATCTTGACCCCTGCCTCCTACATATTTTTGCTCCTGCTATATCCCTCCCTCTCACCCACATCCTGAATCGATCTTTCTATCACTGCACAGTCCCACAGGCCTGGAAGATTGCTCAAGTCTTACCCCTGCACAAAGGTGGTGACACCCTTACTCTGGATAACTATTGCCCAATATCCCTGCTCCCTACTTTGGCCCTACTTTTTACAGAAAGGGGGATGGAGTAGTGGAACAGTCTAGCAACAGAGGTGATGGGCACCAAGATCAAAATGGTTTCAAGCATGGCTGGGACAAACTGAAGAGTTTGGCAGTTGCTCAGGTTGGTAGCAGTAGGGAGGAAATCAGGATGGTAGAATGAGAGGGAGAAAATCCCATATGCATAATAGGTGCCATGTCAGATAGAGAACTCCAGGCAGACTAGATGGACCTTTGGGCTTTTTCTATCATCATTGTCCATGTTTCAATGTTTCTATTTTCAGCTTATAATAAGAGCATTCCTACCCATACAGCAAAATGTTTGATATAATTGAACTCCTACTTTACTACCAGTCCTCTACCCCCCCTCTCTCCTTCCCCGCAGGGCTACACCTTCCTCCTATTTCTGACCAAGAAGTCATACAAGCCTCTTGCCTTCTTAAGCCCCAATAAGTCTAACTAGGACCATCTTGACCCCTGCCTCCTACATATTTTCACTCCTGCTCCTCCTCTCTCCCTCTCACCCACATCTTGAATCGATCTTTCAGCACTGCATAGTCCCACAGGCCTGGAAGATTGCTCAAGTCTTACCCTGCACAAAGGTGGTGACACCCTTACTCCGGATAACTATTGCCCAATATCCCTGCTCCCTACTTTGGCCAAACTACAAGAATCCTTGTCATCTCATGTCTTACTGAGTTTTTAAATTCCTTGGATTTCCTATCCCCCTTTCAATCAGGCTTTAGGGAAAATTACCTCACCACTACCTCACTCCTTCATGTCACAACCTCCATCAATTCCAGTATGGACCAAGGCCACATAACTGCTGCCGTTTTCGTTGACCTTGTTAAGGCTTTCGATTCTGTCTCTCATTCCTCTTACTAAACAAGTTGTTCTCTGCTAGCCTCTCTCCTGCTTCTAAACTGATTTCACACCTATTACTCTGGCCATACCCAACAAGTTCAAGTTGGCAGAACCCTCTCCCCCCTCTCCCGATACATGCAGGTGTTCCCCAGGGCTCCATTTTAGGCCCTATACTATTCTCCATTTTCTTAAACAATCTCCCATCTGCTTGGCCTGTGGCTAACATACAGATGTATGCCAACAACACTGTCCTTTTCACCTCCGGCCCTTCTGCCTCTGCTGTCCAATCCCAGCTCCAGGATGACTTCCACTCAATCCTTCATTGGTTCTACAAAAACCTCCTCAAGGTAAATGTTTAAAAAACAGTGTCTATGACAATTGGCACTCCTCAGAAACTTGCCACCTTCCCCTGTCCTCTCACATACACCACCCTTGATGGCTCCGTACTCGATGTAATCCCCCACTACAGACAGCTGGGTGTCTGGCTCCACTGCTCAAAGCATACTGAGCACATCCACACAAAACTATGAACTGGGATCACTGTATAGAAACAAGGATGCCTTCTCCCTAAATATACGGCATCAACTCCTTACTAAGATGATTATCCCCTCCTTTGACTATGCCGATGTTGTGTATGACACTGCCTTAGCCTCCTCCCTAGCAAGGCTCAACTCCTCTACAATGCTTTTTGTTGTTTTGCTCTAAATGTCCCTGCTCAAACTCATCACTGCTCCTCTACTCCTCCCTTTCTCTTACCTCTACACCACCAGCAGCTACTCCACTTACGCTCTTTATCTCTAAATACTGGCTTGGATCTTTACCTCCTACTTTGCTTCACTTTGTCTCATTCCCCTGAGGTCTCATACCCCTTTCAGTCAAGGGACACCAGCACCTTCTCCCTCTCAAGGCCATCCTCCTGTTCTGGCTCAGCCACATTCTCTTACAGACTGCCTTCACTACTTTCTCTGTGCTGTTTCTTTTCTTTTAGGATTCAAGTAGCATTTACTAAGATTGCAATGTGTGCTGTGTGATTTTAAACAGTGTAACTGCAAAACAAATGATTTTGTCTTGGCTGTGAGGAGGGGTCATTTAACTGAGTGAGGAGGGGTTGGGAATACACAGGAGGAGGGGGGGGGTCATGTGCCTAGACCAGCCAATAGCAGGGCTGGGATCCATTTATATTTCAAAGAGGACTATGAAACCCCGAAACTTAAGCGACCCTGAAGCTTGAGTGCCAGGAAGCAGGAGTGTAGCATCTTGAGTAGCATCTGCAGGGCATCAGCAGGCAGGACATCAGGCAGCAAGTCACACTGGTTAACAGGGAAGTGCCTAACTAGGAGCACCACATATTTCCTGTACAGATATGGGATGTCCAAGGTGGGGGAAGGGTTCCATGGAGTGGGGTATAACTAGGATAAGGGAGGAGAGGATGTGCAGGGGCAGTCAAATAGGGTGGGAGATGGGAAGGGTTGTTTGTTGCCAAGTATGTGGAACAGTCATATTCCTGGGAGAGGCTTGGAGGGCAGGGGATTGTAGGGTGTGTTGGCAGGTGGACTAAGCTCAGACAGGAAATAGGGTGGTTGAGGAGGGAACTGGGGGCATGGAGGAGACAGAACAGGGGGTAACACAGCCAGAAGGGGACACTAATGAGCTATCCAAAGAGCTCAAAACAGGCAAAAATAAGGGAAACTTGGAGGGACAGCAGGAGGCCACACACAAGTGGGTGCAGTCAAGGGAAGGAAGTGATGACTGGAGGAGGGTCAGGCACAGGAGCATGACTAAGATTGTGTTAGAGCAAAGATATCAGCCTGTAGGATGGGAATGGACTCATTCAAAGAAAGGAGATTCAAACTGCAAACAGATTCCCAGGGTTGGCTAGTCCAGAAGACCAGGTAGCAAGAGGAGGAAGCTACAGTGAGGTGCTCCTACAGGGCAAAAAGTATTCAGTGAGGAGGCAGTAGGCAGTACACCAAGAAGACACATTGGCGGGGCAGCATGGTGATGGTGATGCAGTCTCCAGAGGGAGAGAAGGAGCAAGGAGACAGAAGGAAGGGGGAAGCAGCAGGCAGCCCAGGGAAGGCTAAGGATATAGAGAGGAGGGAAGTCCAAGTGGGGGATGGCCACATTTCAGGGAAGACACGGGGAAGTAATAGTAAAGTAGTGGTAGCGTGGTGGATGGAGCAACAAGTGAGTGCAAAGGGGAGGTTCCACAGATGGAAAATAGTTCAGAGGTGGTGGTCAGTAGCCAAGTCATAGTTGTGAGGGGGGGTGAGGATGGGGCAAAGGTTAGTGGAGGCAAAGGGGGCCAAGCCAGGGGGATGAGAGGCCCTCACAAGTTGGGGGTGGGGGAGTGGAGGGAAACAAGAGGGTGGCCAGGAAAAGCATCAGAGAGTCATAATTCTAGGGAATTCTGTACTTAAGGGTATAAGATGGGGGAGGGGTGCTAGAAAAAGTAACATCTGGGTAGAGTGCATGCCAAGCATGACAGCGAGTAGAGTGGGGCAGCATATGGGCAGATATGTGGGGAAGGTGGGGGGAAGCCGCACATTGTGGTGCACCTGGGAACGAATGATCTGGAAGGGAGAAGGATAGAGGAGGTACATGACAGCTTTAGGGAAGTGGGAAAACTATGCAGCAAAGAGGGAACAATGGTAGCCTTCTCACAAGTTCTGCCAGTGCCAAGGGCCAGTACAGACAGGAAGAGAAGAATCAGTGACTTCAACTGGCTGAGGGAATGGTGTGGGACCAAGGGGTATGGATTGGTGGGGGACTGGGGTAGCACATGGGATAACACAGATCTTTATGCAGGGGATAGGTTACACCTCAGCAGGGCAGGTTATCAGATGTTGAAGCAGAAGCTGGGGGATTGCATCAACAAAACATATAATTCAAACTAGGCAGGGGGGAGGCATTGGAGCTGGAAATCACCAGTAGAGGAGGTCCTTGGACCTCCCACACCACAAGGATAGATACGATCTTAGGTGACATGGGGTTGAAGTGAAGGTAAGGAAGCAGGAAGGATAGGTGCAGCATGGAGAATGGTTTCACTAAATGCTAGGAGCCTGGGAAACAAGTTGGCAGAGTTGCAGGCATTGATGGCAGAGGGTGAGGTGGACATAGCTGCCATTACTGAGATGTGGGCAACCAAGCACCATGACTGGGACCTAACTGTCCCAGGGTACAAACTTTTCCAGAAGGATAGGGATAAAGGGAAAGCTGGGGGGTTGCCATTTATGTAAGGGAAGGGATCAGATGTAATAGGGAAGAAGGGGAGGAGGGCAGGTCAAAAGTAATCTGGCTGCAACTACACAGCCATAAAGGGACAAAGATCTATCTGGTGGTTGTTTATAGACCTCCAGCCCAGAAGGAGGACATTGACATGGAACTGGGAGAGCAGATAAGGAGGCATAGTGGCAAAGGGAACACAGTGGTGGTGGGGGACTTTAATCTACCAGGGGTGGATTGGAGCATCTCAGCAACCAATTGTGCCAGGAAGCAGATCCTCCTGGAAGCATTCCAGGATGGCTTCTTTACCCAGAGGGTGATGGAGCCAACGAGGGAGGGGAATATACTAGACCTGGTACTGGAAGATGGGGAACAGGTCAGGGATGTAAGGGTGGAGGAACCTCTGGCAAGTAGTGACCACCGCACAGTGTGAGTTTCAATCAACCTGGGTAGGGGAGTAGCCACTACAAAAACTAGCATCCTGGACTTCTAAAGGGTAGACTTTGGAAGAATGGGAAACATACTAGAAAGTAAAATGGCATGCATCAGCCCAGAAATGGACAGGGAACAAAAATGGGCAGACATCATGGGTACCAGGTGATCACATCGTGGACATAATATCACCAGAAAATACAAAGCAGGCTAATTTTCACTGACAACAATGTCAGCATGGAATGATATCACCCACCCAAACCCCATGGACAGTACTCAGAACAAATAGGCAAGGTGCTGACCAAGACCCTTGCCCACTGAATGGTGCCCGAGGCACCGTAACTGCAGCCAGCCACAATGAGATGGCTGTCCCCCCACCCCCATGATGCAGTTGATGACATCCCTGGTGTCTAATGGACCCCCCACACCACCCCAGATGCCCACCCCTGCACCCCCAACATACCCTGACAACAGGTGGGTGACTAGCACAGCCCTCCGCACACTACCATGGCTGGCTGCCCCACTGAATGAACTGAATGAGTACATACGTACACGCCCACACAGTCCGCTCAGTGGAGCAGCCAGCCATGGCTGTGTGAGGGCTGTGTCTGCCCGCCTGTTGTCGGAATATGTTGGAGGGGTGTGGGGTGGGCATCTGGGGTGTGGGGAGTCCATTAGACACCAGGATGTAGTCAACCGCATCAGGGGGAGACCGCCATCCATTGCGCTGGCTGCAGTTACGGTGCTGGCACCATTCGTGGGCAGGAGTCTCGGTCGGCAATTGCCTATTTGTTCAGTGCACTGCCCACTGGGTTTGGGTGGGCACATTCCAAGCTGACATTGTAGTCAGCTTAAGATTAGCCTGCTTTGTATTTCCGGCGACATATGTCCGTGATGTGATCACCTGTTACCGTCATCAAGACAGGACTGGCTGAAGCCACTAAAATTTGTGTCAAGAGCAAGAGCAAGAAAGCCAGGACCAAAAACCTAGTTGGATGAGAAGAGAGTAGTGGAGAAGGTGAGGAAAAGAAGGAAGCATTTTGGACCTACAAGCAATCCAACAGGGCAGAAGACAAAGAAGAATATGTGAAGAAATCCAGAGAAGTGAGCAGAGTGGTAAGGGCAACAAAGGCGGCAAGGAACAGAGGTTAGCTGAGGGGATCAAAGGAGGAGAAAAGGTTTCTTCAGAAATATCAGAGAAGAGGAAGAGCAAGGATCAGATTGTTAGGATCAGGAGGGGAAGTGGGTATGTAGAAAAGGGGGCTGAGTAGGCAGAAGTAATTAATGGCCCAGATATTCAAAGCAGTTGTGCATGGTGCAACTGAGATGTGCCAATGCAAGTACAGACTTGCACCAAGGAACGATATTCAGCGGGAGCCAGTGCACAACACAAATCCCATTGTGCCAATGTGCAACTATAATGAGTGCAGGTGCAAGTGCAGGGGGCGTACCCATGAATATCCAGCACAGTGCGATATTCAACTGTGGAATCATGGCACAAGTTTGGAGCAAAGCAGAGATGGGCTAAGCAGACTTGTTCCTATAAATACAAGGTGCAAGCACACAGAAAGCACTTGCGCCAGGCGAGAGGGAGTGAGAGAAAGAGAGAGAGAGAGAGAGAGAAAGAAAGAGAAAGAGAAAGAAAGACAGGCAGAAAGACAGAGAGAGAGAGAGAGACAGTGAGAGACAGACAGACAGACAGACAGACAGATAGACCAATGCAGACACAGAGGGAGAGGGGCAGCGGTGGCAGTGGAGAGAAAGACTGGGGCAGAGAAAGTGTGAGAGACAGGCAGACACACTGCCAGGCAGTGCACTAGGGTGGCACACAGCCAGTAGCAGCCAACTGCCCGGGGGATAGAGGAGAGCAAGGGCCATGGACAGTGTGCCCTTCATGATGGAGGCTGTGATGAGGGGTGTAAGGGGGGAGCAGGAACAGTGATGTGGTAGTAGAAGGGCCCATCAGCAGTATGCCTGACACAGGTGGTAAAGTGCCCGCATCACTTTTGAGCAGCACAGTGACCCAGAGATCGTGGGCTGGTACCGCCTGAACAGGGCCAACCTGAGGCTACTCCATGAGCTGTGCAGTGAGGAGATGCAGACACCCACCAGACAGAGCCATGCCATGTCTGTGGAGATGGCGACAGCTGTCATGTGCCTGCTCACCACGGCACCTTGCAGAGACCAACAGGGGACACCATAGGCATGACCCAGTCGGCCCCATCACGCCTCCTCACACAGTTTCTCAATGCTCTGCTGCCACGTGTCGGAGTACATCCATTTCCCCAGCATACAGGTGGAGCGTACAGCAACCGTGCAGGACTTCCACAGGGTGCACGTATGCCTGGCATGATTGAGGGCCATTGACTGCACCACATGGGCATCCACATGTCACCTGGCCCTGAGGGTGTGGCATACATCAATAGGAAGGGGAACCCGAGTGTCAACTGCAAGGTGGTGTGCAATGCCATGGGGCGCATAACCAATGTCTGTGCCACATACCTTGGGAGAGCACATGGTGCATTCATCTGGCACAGCTCTGCGCTGTGCCACAGGTTTGAATGTGGGGATATCCCCATGGGCCACCTAGTGGGTGAGTATGGCATGGGCAAGGGGCGATGGGCAGAGCATACCATGGGATGGGGGAGGGCAGGGTGTGCATGTTGGCATGGGTGGCAGGGACAGGGAAGGGGCACAGCCTAGTATAACAAAGGGATAACCATGTCATTATCCACACAGGGGACAGCACCTATCCACTGCGGCCCTGGCTGCTCACCCCCTACCGGTGCCCATTGTCCCCAGCAGAGGAACACTAACAGGCACACGCCAGCATGCAGAACATCATTGAGCTAATCTTTGCATGCTGAAAGCATGGTTCCATTGCCTAGACAGGTCAGGCGGTGCCCTATAGTACAGCCCTTCGAAAGCCTATGGCCTATTCCTGGCCTGCTGCATACTGCACAACATGGCTATTGACTGTGGGATAGCTGTCGAAGCTGATGAGGGTGACAGTAGTGGGGATGATGGAGGCAATGGGCCAGAGTGAGGTAGACAGCCACCCCCTGGGTGGAGGGATCCCCATATGATCCAGCAGGCAAGATGGCACAGAAACAGCATAGCATGGGAGTACTTCGGTGCACATAGGTAGGTGGTATGAAATACTAGGCCACACAAGCAGGTATTGCACACAAGCAGGGGCATGCATGGCAAGGGGCATGCACACACTGAGGTGGGAAGCAGGGGTAAGGGTGACAGGGGCACACACCCACACACAACCACATACAGCACCCTGCAAGCCCCCCCACACACACCCACACACGCACCCACCCACACAGGCATGAGTATGTGTTGTGGATCAGATACAGTGCACCGGTGCACAGGCACAACTGGTGCAGGACTGCTGTCATCACGCCCCCACACCACATGGCCCAGTGGCCGGGCAAGCACAAACACAGGCAGTGTGTGTGGCACAACACACAGGTGCCACACCTACGGTAGGCACACACACACACCACCCATGCACACACTGGGCAGCAGCTGCAGACTGCAATCGGGGTGGGCTGCACATCAGGGCCACTGCATGGAACCATGGCCACCACAGCCATGGGGCAGCTGCGCCAGGGCCGATCGGCAGCCACAGGCTATGCATCAGCCATGGGGGGGGTGTGCAACAGCCCCCAAGGGTGGAACCATGGGACTGTGACCATGTCCGCATGGGTGTATCAAGGCACCCAAACAGCCCAGCCCCTGGCATGCCTGGGATGCTGACATCTAAGCCTGGGGTCAACTGTGCAGGGGTCTCCCAATGCCGGGTACACGGAGTGGATAGTGCACTGCAGGGGGTCATCTGTGCCCAGCCATGGCCTGTGGCAGCCAGGAGTGCAAAGCCATCCAAGATCATGGTGGCATTGTGATCCAGGGAGGCGGTCATGGTCTCCTGCATGTGCTGCATCCCCGCCAGGATCTGCAAAGTGCCCCTCTCCTGCTGCTCGGCTAACTGGCGCTCCTCTTCATACAGTGCACGCACCCCAGTGGTGAACAGCACCTGTTGCTGAATGGACTACCACAGCAAATGGGTGTGCTCAGCCAGCAGCTTGGCATCCTGAGGCTTCTAGGCCAGATGCCAACCTCCATATCATGACTGTCCATGCTGCACAGCTTCCCTCTTTGGTGGACACTGCACAGTGGGGCCTGCAGGGGGATTGGGTACAGCAGGCACACAGGCAGCAGACCCTGCATCCAGCTGCCTGGTGGCACCTGCAGCCCCCTCCTGCTTCCCATCCGGCTACTGCATGCCACCCAGCACCTGCGCGGCAGCACCACTTCCACTGCAGGGCACAGCATGGGCAGCGCACACCGCTGTGCCTGCAGTGGTGGAGGGCAGCTGTTCCACCACTGGCAGAGGGCTGGGCATGCTGCCTGTGTCAGTGGCCAGCAGGGCTGTCTCCCCCACAATGGTGGCCATGCTGTCCAAGATGAGAGTTACTTCATCATCGGTGTCAGACCCCACCCCGATCTGTGTTTCTGCACACAGTACCCCAAGACTGGCATTCTGCAGGAACACATCAAGGGCCTCATTCAACCCCAGGTCCAGGACATCTGCCTGCACAGCGGTGGTGAGCTGCAGCCTGTCAGGCCCCTGGATGTCCATGGAGGTGGAAGGCTGGTCCTCCGGCTGGTCCAGTGGCCATGGCTGCTGCACCTCTGGTGCCCCATCATCCCACGGAAGCATGCTGGTGCTGCAAGAGAAGAGAGGCATGTTAGTGATGAGTGATGCATTGCCCAGATGTGCCCCCCCACTGCCACTGCCTGTGCCCTGCAGCATGGCTTGCATGTGGGTGTGCATACATGCACATGACAGGCATGCTAGCCACATGCACGCCGGCATAGCCATGTCCGCACCCTCCACGCCCCCAGCTGTGCTTGGCTGACATACTTACCATGCAGTGATGGGCTGCCACCCATCTGGAATCCACTGCCAAGTAAACCCTTCACTGTGCTGTGGTGCATGGTGGCTGCCACCAACTCCTCCTGCACCATGAGCAGTGATGCAGCTGCAGGCCCCCTCTGGTAGCATTCCTGGAGGCAGGAATGGCCACCACCCTCTCTTGATGTGCCTCTTGTCTGTGCCCACCTTCTTCCAACACTCCTGCACTGAGCGCTGGTGGCTGCCCTGCTGGTTCACACATGCCACCACCTCCACCCAGGCCACAGCTCTGGCCTGTGGGTGTGCCCATGTGACTAAACAGGGATCCTGTGAAGGTAGACCTTGAACAGGGCCCCTCTCTGCCTTAGTGAAGTGGGCCAGCGCTATGCAGCTCCTCAACCTCCTCACGTTCCGACATGTCACTTCCTGTGGACATGGACAGCACAGTGCGTCAGTGGCAGGAGCACCCTGTTCCATCCCCTGCTGTGCTGGCTGCACCCACTGTGCTGCAGCAGCATGCAACTTACCTCAAAGGATGCAATACGGTCCATGGCCTGTGCTGATCCATGGCGCTTTTAAAGTACGTCACATGCAAATGAGCTTTGGTGCAATGGTAATGGCATGCTAATTCACCCAGTGCACCATGCATTGGCTGATGAGCTCATTTGCATGTGGCAGCTGAATATCATGATTTTGCTCTGTGCACAATGAGTTTGCTCCAGAGCAAGTCACGGTGCAATGCGCATGTATGTGCAGTGCGCAGGACCACAGTGTGCGTGTGCCAAATCGTTTCATGTTGCCAATTGTGCACTGTGTGCTGACTGCATGATGGGGGCCATGGCGCATGGTGTGCCAGGCCTGCTATTATGCATGTGCACACGTCAGCGGCTGCCGACACTGACCCCTGCTGTGACCTCTGCCCGGATGACCCCGCACCTGTGACCCCGCCTAGCCATGCCCATACCACGCATCTCTGTGACTGCGCAATGGGCAGACCTAGCCCATGTCCCTTGGCCTGAACATCTGGCACATGCTGTGACCACATGCGCTTACTGCCTCCATGTTGCTTACTGGCTCACACTTGCACCATGTGGCAGCAGAGAGCACCACGGGTGGCTAACTGGATGCAGGTTGAACTGGTCAACCTTGTCACCTGCATCCAGCCCCACACACCCCAACTATTCGGGCAGGTGCCACTGCAGCAGCCCTGAGTAGCGATGTGACAGGGCACTGCTGCTGAACTGCTGCAGTGCACAGGGGTGGACAGGATGGGACAGCAGTGTCACCACCTTTATGGTGACCTGGCATGGAGGGACCCAGAGTGCCTCACGAGGTTGAAGGTGCATGTGAGGCATGGAACTGTGCCACAGCCAGATGAGTAGGCCCCTAATGCATGTGTGCCCTGGTGCTGTACTGTGGTGTTGTGTAGGCTGCCTGGCATGCCCTGCAGGGCAGTGTACTTCCATTATGCACATCACGGGGTAGCATCGCCCTCCACCGCTTGTGTTGTGATGCCGCTGTGCGGGACGTGTCGGGCGGGGACTCACCCTATGCACAGGGGTGAGGGTGGTGGGCAACTGCTGTGGTTGGTTACTGATGTGTACCTGTCTCTGTTCCATTCCCAGGGCCTGAAAACAGGAGAAGGGCAGCAGCAGCTGTGGCAGGGAGGCAGGCCGCAGTGGGCCAGGGTGGCAGTGGAGGAGCGGCTCCAGCATCAGTGGGGCCACAGAGAGCAAGTAGGCACTAGCGGTAGTCCTTTGTACCGTATGTGGGGAGTGGCAGGAGCATGGGTGCAGGCATGGCTGCCTCTGCAGTGTGCTGTGGCAGCTGTGTGTGTTACACTGTGTGGTGCCCGCCACTGTGGTGCATCCATTGGACACATGTGCCAGCTGTTGGTGGGGTGGGTGTGCGCCAGGCTGCCAGTGATGTTGCTGTGGTGCTGCCAGAGCACTGTGCTATGTGACTGCCATAGCAAAGTCAGGTGGCCACTGTGCAGTGGGGACCACCGCTGTGCACAGTTGTGGTGTGCCACATTTCTGGCAGGCAGCCCCCCTTGCAGGTGGCCTCGGCCCTCTGGGGGTGAGCCCACTGCCCATGCGTGCTGTGGTTGGGCATGGTTCTTTGGGACATTGCACTGATCACCTGTCCTGTCTCTTGTCCTAGGTGTCTGCGGCGCACAGGAGGCACCTCTGCTGCCAGCTACTATGCCAGCTCATCCTCATCACCTCAACGACCATGGATGCAGTGCTTCAGGTCTGAAGGATGCTGCTGGTGGACAGGTGGCAGTGAAGACTGAAGGAGCAGCAGGCCATGGCCACCACCATTTGGGCCCTGAATTCTCCTGTTTCCCAGCTGTACCTCCCCTGCAGTCCCTTCCCAATGTACAGTCCCTGTTCCCTATCCCCTTCCCTCACTTTCCTACCCTCCCCCCACACCCTTCATTGTACATAGCTGATTTTTCAATATTGATATCTTTTGACATAGCTGCCTGTGTCTGTGTCTGCTTTGCAGGTGGTGTGAGGAGCCATGCTGCAGTGGCCCAGTGCCTTTCCATGTGGTGTGCATGTGTCAGGGCATGTGTTGTGCTTCTGTGGATCACTGCTGTGTGCTGAGGTGTGTCCTACTGTGGTAGTGTCCCTCCCCTCGGTCGGTGGCTGTGCCTTTGGGGTGCCCATAGGGTGGTTGTCAGGGGTGTATGGTGGGTGCGTGTGCTTGGCTGCATGGTCCTGGGTGTGGCCTGCTCTGGTCTGGGTGTGTAGGGGGCATGGCCTGCAGCCAGCAGGGAGGCCTCCTTGGTGGCCCTCCATTCACCATTGGCACCTCCTGTTGCCTACTGTCTGTGCCACTGTTGTGTTCTGGGGTGGGGTCTGGGTGCCTGTGGTGCGCCCTCCTGTGCCCAGCTGGTGGTGGACTCCTGTGGCCTGTCACTGTGCTTCCCTGGCTCTGTCCCTGGGTCACATCTCTGTGCCACACCCCCCTCTGTTGCTCTGTTGCTCTGCTCCCATGGTTGCCCTTGGGCTTATCTGTCTGCCCCATGATGCACCTGTGTTTGCGCCGTGGTGCACCTCTGGTTGCACCATGGTGCATCTATAGTTGCGCCATGGCGCACCTGTGCCATATTCAGCCAGGTTACATTGGTGCAGTGCGGCCAGTGCAACCTTTGAATATGGCTTCTGTTGCACCACAGCACATTGGCTTTGCACTGTGCCGGACTTGCGCCAGCCTTTGGCACATTTCTGAATATCTGAGCCAATGAATACTTCTATTTAGTCTTCACCAAGGATAGGGATGAGCCCATACCTGAGAGGAGGGGAGGGGAAAGGTGGGAGAGGGAAAGGGAGAAGCAACCACAGATGGGGAAATCATGGTGGAAAGGGTGAGGGAGGGCCTTAAGTCCCTGAAGGAGGACAAGGCACCTGGCCCAGATGGAGTCCACCCCAGGGTGCTGAAAGAGTTGGCAGAGGTACTGGCAGGGCCATTGGTGGACCTGTTTAATACCTCTCTGAACTTGGGGTATGTGCCCAGGGACTGGAGGGAAGTACATGCGGTACCTCTCCATAAGAGTGGGCCCAAGGACAAACCAGGGAACTACAGACCAGTGAGCCTTACTGCAATTGTGGGAAAACTGATGGAGACAATCCTCAGGGAAAGGCTGGCACAATTTCTTGAGGATAACAACCTCCAGGACAGCAGGCAGCACAGGTTTGTCTCAGGCAAATCCTGCCAGATGCACTTGGTTGATTTTTACAACTGGTTTACGAGGGCACTGGACAGGGGACATGCGGTGGATGTCCTCTACCTGGATTTCAGCAAGGCCTTTGACTCAGTGCCATGTGGTAGGCTGATCTGCAGGTTGAAGAGATTGGGAGCAGGGAAGAAACTGGTCAGATGGGTTGAGAACTGACTGCAGGGTAGACAGCAGAAGGCGGTAGTTGGGGAGGTATCTGAACCCAGGTCAGTAACAAGTGGTGTACTGCAGGGCTCGGTGATAGGAGCAGGTTCTGTTTACCATGTTTATAGCCGACATTGCAGCAGGGATTATGAGCAAGCTCAGTCTTTTCACAGATGACTTAAAGATTTGTGCTGAGGTAAATGGGGGGCAAAAGTACTTCAGGAGGATTTGGCAAAACTGGGGAATGGTCTTACACTTGGCAGCTTGGTTTCAATGCCAAGAAGTGCAAAGTGATGCATTTAGGAGGCAAGAACCCAGGACACAGTTACTGGTTGGAAGGTGTCCCTAGACAAAACCCAAGGAGAAGGATCTGGGAGTGCTGGTAACCGGGGAGATGAACCACTCTGCTCAGTGCAGGAAGGCAGCAGCAAAGGCAAACAGGATGCTAGGGTGCATAGCAAAGGTGATTACTTCTAGGAGTGGGGAGGTCATCTTGCCCCTGTACAGGTCCCTGGTGAAACCGCACCTAGAGTACTGCATGCAATTCTGGTGCCCTTACTTGAAAAGGGACATCAAACTACTGGAAGAGGTACAGTGAAGGGCTACAAAAATTATCCTGGGGTTGGGGGACAGACCATATGAGGAGAGACTGAGAGAGCTCAATATGTATACCCTAGAGGAAAGAAGGGAGAAAGGGGATATGATTAAGACTTTCAAGTACCTGAAGGGTTTAAACAGAGTAGACACCAGGTGTATGTTCAGTCTGAAGGGCAGAAGGTAAACCAGAGGACACTCTATGAAGTTAGAAGGGGGTAGGTTCAAGAGGGAATGGAGGAGGCACTATTTCACAGAAAGAGTGGTGGCAGGGTGGATCGCTCTGCCAGAGGAAGTCATATTGCTGCAGAGTGTTGGGGGCTTCAAGAGGGGTGGGACAGATTCAGGGAGGACCCTACAAACCCGGGAGGGTGCGAGATACGGGGAAGGGAGGCATATGGGGGCAGCTGCAGTCTAATTGACTGAAGTGCTGCACACTTGAGCAGATTAGATAGACTGAATGGCCTGTATCTGCTGGCAATTTCATATGTTCGTACATTCATATGGAACACCCTCCCCTCCCATATCAGACACTCCCCTTCTGTCTCTCTGCAAAAACATACCTTATCCCACTAATCTGTGTTCTCTGACTCCTGCCCATGCCAAGGCTATCCTCTCCCCTTCCCCTCACTAATTACCTAGCCTTTGTTCAATGATTTCAAGCCCTTCCCTGGCACTTCATCTCACCTTGTCCCTCCTTCTTTTTACTCCCTCTTTAGCACCTACTGTCTTCCTTACTCCTATCTCCTTCCACCAGGCACTTTACTCTATCTCCTCCTCTATTTTTTCTTTCTCCCCTCCCTCCAGGTAACTTGATTGTTAAGGCTGCTGTTACTCCTTCAACCTTTCATTCTCTGTAGCTCTGTATTACTGTATTTTTACTGCCTCCTGTATTTTTTGCATACCTTATATAACCCAATCCTCAATACTGTACTCTGTAATACAGTATTTTCTCTGTATTACTAGCTTCTAGTTACAACGTATTATCACAATCTTCCCTCCTCTTTTCCCTGTATTTGTACCTGGAAAAGAGCTTTTAACTCAGTGTGCCTCTCCCAGTTAGCAACTTTCAATAAAATAAAATAAATATGATAAACTACCTTATTTCATAAGCAGAGCTATGTCAACTAGGAATATAAATGAATTGGGATGATAGTACCATGGGACAGTCTACTTAGGAAGTAGGACAATGGTGAAAGGACTATTATAATAGCCTGGTTTTGCAATTATTTTAAAAATTATTCTAAAAACACCTACTCCATTTTAAGAGTAAATATATTCATTAGTCTGTATAGAGAGTACCATGTACACCAGGAATGTACATAGCAGACTGGACTCTTGATATATGACAAATGGTTTCATACCAAAGTTACTAATGAACTAAGCATTTGAAACATCAACAATTATAAATATCATAAGTGCAATATAGAAATTCTTTTCTCAGTTTTATGACATTTTAAATATTATTTATTTCTATACTGTGTCTTTGTACAAGTTCTAAATTGTAATGGCTTGTAAAGCCAATCAATAAAGTTGAACGTTTTGAAATAAACTACACATTTTGTGTGGTAACACCAGTATAGTGGGCAGTCTGTTTTTAATCAAATTATTGGCTACATCAGCAATATTTACAGAAAATTACTACTCATATCATGTTTTTAAACCAGAAGCATTTGCAGACCTCAAGGGGTTGAAGCTGTCACTTTAAAATGAGTATTCTGAGTGTTATTTAGAATGGTTTGAAAAATGAGTCTATGGCTCTGATCATGCACAACAGCACTGGGTAAGCATACAAACCAGTTGAAGCTGGTGTGCATGCTCAGATTCACAGTCTGGTTTTTCAGACCATTTCTACTAACACTTAGAATGCTCATTATGTTTGCCTTCTCACATGCATAAAGCAAACATATTGGTGGTGGGAAGCGCTGCATGCCTTTTGAAGGAGTGAGTGTTGTGGCCAATGTGGTGGAGTGTTGCAGAGGCTGAGCTGTGAGCAGCATATTAGAAGGAGGCTAGAGATGATGCTGTTCCACTTGCTAATGGGCAAAAACATCTTACATATGAAACAATGAAGCTGTTCCTATGATATACAGTTTTTGCCCATTAGCATGCAATAGGGTGTGATCACTGTCAGGCTACCCTCTCCCAACCAATACAACATTTAAAATCTTATTGTTTGTGGGTTTGCATTCAACCCCACCAGTCCTCAGCAGCATTGGTGCCATATTCCCTCCCCAGCCCAATCCAACTTAAATCATAATCAGCAGCAGGTGCTTCTTCAATCCCCTGGCTGGCATCCCCCCTCCTGCCATATCTACACTTTTAACATCACCAGCAGTAGGTGCCCAGCCCTGATGCCAGTATCCCCCTCCCATCCAACCTGATATTTATTCACCCCCCAACACAATCCAATACTAGGATGGCTACCCCAAGTGCTGGCTAACACCCCCCTCGCCAAACATGATGAGGCACCATGGAGCTACCCTTAATGCCACCAGCCAAGTGCCCCCAAAAATAACAAAACCATCCCTTGTTACAATTCTTAAGATTTTCAGTGCAGGAAGAGTTTAAACCCTGGGCTAAACATTTGTCACAAATCCTGAAATAAGTGCAGGTACAGGTTATGTATTTGACCCAGACAGTAAACTGTTTTTGTGTTTACCATTGTGTGCCTTAAAGAAATTCAGACTTTCTCAGGAAGTGATTACATCATAGATACTTATCAGCCAATAGGTTTGGTAACAGACCTGAGAACAATAGTATTATAAGCAAGTGTTTTATAGCAAACTCATCAGAACAGCTAATATTTTTCAGGTCAAACTACCTGTTGCTGGAAGCTGCA
The DNA here is from genome assembly GCA_016271365.2 of Neoceratodus forsteri. Taxonomy (NCBI): domain Eukaryota; kingdom Metazoa; phylum Chordata; order Ceratodontiformes; family Ceratodontidae; genus Neoceratodus; species Neoceratodus forsteri. The sequence continues at coordinate 1,690,665,751 of CM057450.1, forward strand.
ATACTGAACATAGGATTTGCAAGAAAGCGAGTTGTGCTCACAACAGAGGAGGTGAACCTTACAATTGTCTTTGGTTTGTAGCAGATATTCTGCAGGTGGAGCTACTTCTAACTGAAAGGTGAAATAAGGAACTTAGAGTTATCAGGAAAAGACAGTCTTGTTACAATTCTTAAGATTTTCAGTGCAGGAAGAGTTTAAAGCACAGCTGACTTATTTTGGGCTGACTGCTTTCAGAGCACAAACCACCAGGCTGTTTTGGGGCTGGGGAGGTTTAACTGTGTCTGACTTGGATGTCTGGATTTTCTGTTTTGATTAGCAGGATTTTCTCTGTCAAATTGTTGTGTATGGTATCTTGCTGACAGGAGGCACTCATATGCCCAGTGGGTCAGAGCTCTTAGCTGATTGTTTTGTGAGGCACAGTTTAGGCCCAACCCTTCCCACCCCTCACCCCACCCACCCCTGGAAATAGTTCCTTTATGCCTGGGGTTCTGACATCATTTCTTCAAGTGTGCAAGGTGCATATCAATGTCATATCCTCTCTAGCACACAGCACTGAAAATATAAGCATACACATTGTATAATATATATATATATTCTATATAACAAACCAATCACACACACAAACACACACACACAAAAAGTACATTATCATGTGGGAGTATTGCAATGTAATGGCTGTGGGACAGCAGTCTTCAGGAGTCTTTCTGGAGGCTGAGATGCTGCCCTATTTGCAGACAACTCTCTGCCCTGAGGGAGGAATTTGCCCATCTTCAGGCCACACTGGACAGCAGTAAGGAACCTTCCCCAGGCCAGACTGGATGGTAGGAAGGAACCTCCCCATCCAGGGAGCACCAGAACCACCACCACTACCTCAGAGGTTGCAAAGAAAGCACAGCAGTTGGACCACAGTGGGCTCAGGAGGGTGAGGATGGTGGAACAGAGGCACACCCAGTCAGTTGTTCCACCACAATCCATACACCAATCTGGGGAGCACAGTTCCCCTATGGATGCACCCACAGAGGAGATTAAGGAGGCTGAGGACACCTGTCACAAGGAGACCCACAGGAAGGGCAGATGACACCACAAGGAAAGGAAGCAGCTCCTGGTGGGGACTCAATTATTAGGGAATAGAACTGGAGGAGCAGGAAAACTGAAGTAAGGTGCCTGCCTGGTGCCATGGCTTGGAGGGACAGGAAGCACATTCTCAGGATCACGAGAATAGCTGCATGGGAGTCTGAGCTGGATGTCATTGTCCACCTAGGGACAAATGACTTGGCTCAACATGAGATTAGAGCAGTGCAGAAGGACTTTGTAGAACTGGGAGTGGCCTAAGACAAGTAGCACACAGTATCCTTCTCAGAGTGCTGCCTGTCAATGGCATGAGTGAGGCAAGGTACTTTCACCATGCAGTTTAATGAATGGTTGAAAAAATGGTGTGGAGCACAGGGGTTTGGCTTCATTGGGGACTGAGGTTCCACCTGGAGGGACACCAGCCTATACTGGCAGGATGGTCTGCATCTGTCCAGGAAGGGAACAAGTCTTTTGAGCAATCGGTTTAAATGCTTCATTGGCAAGCTTTTAAACTAGTCAAGGGGGGAGGCACTGATAAGCAGCAGGAAAATCCCAGCCTCTCCCTACAAAACAGGGTGCTAAATGTGAAAAGACCAAGGTAGAAAGGTCAGTAGGGATGCTGCAACAGAAGGTAAAGCCATCAAAAATGGAAAGCAATGAGTACCAATGCCCATAGTCTGAGTAACAAGCTTCCTGAATTAGTGGCCTTGATGGAGGAGGAACATCTGGATATCGTGGCAGTCACAGAAACATGGTTCACACAAACCATGACTGGGACATAAACATACCAGGATACACTATCTACAGGAGGGACAGAGAGGGTAAAAGAGGAGGAGGAGTAGCTCTTTACATAAGGGAAGGAATCAAAGGGAAAGCAGGGAGGAGAAGAAGCACTGTGGGTAAATTTGGAGACCGGCAATGGCACCACAATCTGCATAGGGGTTGTATACAGACCCCCTTCTCAGGGGGAGGAAATGGACAAGGAAATGATAGAAAGTATACTTAGTATGGCGGAAAAAGGGGAGATATTGCTGATGGGCGATCTGAATATGTCAGATGTTAGCTGGAGTGCAGTTGCAGCAGCCACTTCAAAGAGTGGGGTTATTCTAGATACCCTACAGGGGGCATGCCTTAGACAGCTAGTATTGGAGCCCACTGGGAGGAGAGCAATCTTAGACCTGGTTCTCTCAAATGGAGATGAAGAGAGGATCACAGATGTAGAAGTAGGTAGCCATCTGGGAACTAGTGACCATCGAACAGTATGGTTCACCATAAACATAGCAATAGAGTCAAGCCATACAAAGGCAAAGGTACTGGACTTTAGGAGGGCTGACTTTGCCAAAATGGGTGAGTGCCTAAGTAATGCACTAGCAAATGGGCAGGAAGGAGGGGTGGAAGAACAATGGGGAATAATAAAAACTGCCATCACAGAGGTAACAAGCCTTTGTGTGAAGCAAATAAACAAAACTAAACGATGTTAGAAACCACTATGGTTCTCAAAGGAAGTGCAGTGAAGGTCAAGAGAAAAGAAAGCTTTCAGGAAGTACAAGGAATCACAGAAGGAGCAGGACTGAGAACTGTATCAGTTAAAGCAAAAGGAAGCTGGGAAGGCAGTCAGAACAGCAAAGGCCCAAACCGAGGAAAAGGCAGCCAACCCAGAGAGGGATAGTGAGTTTAACAAAAGGGGGGAGGGTGGGCAGAGGGTGACTGTGAAAAGGCAGAGATACTAAACAAATATTTTTGCTCAGTATTTACAAAGGAAGAGGGGGAGGTACCTAAAACAAACAGTAGAAACACTCTGGATACAGAAGTTGATATCAGCCCATTTACAGAAGAAAGGGTCCTGAAAGAACTCTAAAACTGAAGGTGGACAAAGCAATGGGGCCTGATGGGATTCATCCCAGAATTCTAAAAGAACTAAGGGTAGAATTAGTGACACCACTGACTACCCTGTTTAACAAATCATGGGAGGATGGGGTGGTACCCGAGGACTGGAGGAGGGCAGATGTGATTCCCCTTCACAAAAGTGGGAGCAAGGCAGAAGCAGGAAACTACAGACCTGTTAGTTTAACCTCAGTGGTAGGGAAAATGATGGAATCACTTCTGAAGGAAAGAATTGTCAAGTATCTAAAGGCCAGAGGGGCACAGGACCCAAGGCAGCATGGATTCACAGCAGGAAGGTCATGCCAGACAAATCTGATAGATTTCTTTGACTGGGTGACCAAAGTAGTAGATCAGGGAGGGGCTGTGGACATGGCCTACCTAGACTTTAGCAAGGCATTTGACACAGTCCCACACAAAAGATTAATATACAAGTTAGCTAGCCTGGGAGTGGGTCCCAAGATGACAGCCTGGGTAATAAATTGGCTGGAGAATAGGACACAGAGTAATAGTAAATGGAGTCCACTCTGAAGAAAGGGGGGTTACTAGTGGGGTACCGCAGGGTTCAGTATTAGGACCGGTCCTCTTCAATGTCTTTATAAGCGACATTGCAGAGGGACTGGAAGGAAAAGTGTGTCTCTTTGCAGATGACACAAAGATCTGCAACAGAGTTGATGCACAAGGTGGGGTGGAAAGGATGAAAAGGGACTTGGCAAGGTTAGAGGAATGGTCAAATGTATGGCAGCTTAGATTCAATGCTAAGAAGTGCAGGTAATGCACCTGGGAAACAAAACCCAGGGAAGAGTACACAATGGGGGGTGAGATACTAACAACAACAAAATGGAAAGGGACCTGGGGTAGTCATATCAGATAACCTAAAAGGTGGGCAAGCAAGGTGAGAGGGCAGCAAGAAGGGCTGGGGGGATACTGGGATGCATAGGGAGAGGCATCACCAGTAGAAAACAGGAAGTTATTATCCCTCTGTACAGACAGCTGGTCAGACCCCATCTGGAGTACTACGTGCCGTTCTGGAGACCCAGTCTTCGCAAAGACATAGACAGGATGGAAGCTGTCCAAAGAAGGGCAACTTAAATGGTGCAGGGTCTGCACCGGAAGACATATGAAGAGAGACTTAAGGAACTTAATATGTATAGCCTCGAGGAAAGGAGGGAGAGGAGGGACATGATAGAAACTTTAAGTACCTCAAGGAATCAACAAAGTCAAAGGGTAGCATCTTTCAAAAAGAGGTGTGCAAGAACAAGGGGGCACAATTTGAAGATAATGGGGGGGGTGGCTCAGAGGTAATTTAAGGAAGTATTTTTTCACAGAGAGGGTTATGGATGCATGGAACGGCCTTCCGGAGGAGATCGTGGAGTCAAAAACAGTGGTGGAATTCAAGCATGCATGGGACAGTCATAAGGCAATTCTAGGGGGTGGGGGTATGAAGAAGTAGGCTGCTGGTTAACTAGGATCTGCAGCTTATCCAGTAGGCAGGGAAATGGGCAGACTGAGTGGTCAAAGCGATCCTTACCTGCCATCAAATTCTATGTTTCTATGTTTCTTGTCATCATTGGTACCTTGTCACCTTTTTCCTGTTGAAAATAAAAGGTCCCTCTATGACATCTTCGGCCCGCCCCTCTTGCCTCCCACCCCCACCCCAACCCACCCTCAGCACCCAACACCCACATCTCCCCAATCCCTCGCTTCCCTATAGGGTCCTCCTCCAATAACCCACAGATCCTGCTAGCTTCCAATGTTGAATGTGACCTGTAAGTTCAGTTAATAGCTTTTTAATGCATTTTGAACATTTTATAATAACTTTGTCATTTTGTAAATGCTTTACACCACATTTTCAACACAGCCTTTTTGGGACCCCGCCTCATGAACAAAGTAGGTTAAATATTCCAAATCCCCCCAAAATATGTTTTTGAAGTCACTCCACTAAATCCCTTTTTACACAGGATTTAAAAAATTCCACCTGTCTTTTTCATAAAGCAGGGTCATCAAAATACTATATTGAAAATTTGGAGTCAAAATGTGAAAAAAACAAAGGTGTTATGAAGAAACTTTTATTTTCTTTTTAAAGTTTACTCATAGCTTTGTGATTTATGCAGATTTTGGCCTCAAATTTTCAACTTCTAACCCCATCTTATAAACATGATCAGTGTGACATTTTATATCCCCTCCTAACTGTATTTTTGTAGTTGCTCCACAAAGTCACCTTTTGGGTGGAATTTTAAAAAGTCCTCCTGTCTTGATAAGATGTGGTCATAGAAAGAAAATGTTTAAAATTTGGGGTCAAATGTCAAAAAACAATGAAGTTATGAGGAAATGATTTAATGTTGTCAATGTTTAAGCATAACTTTGTGATTTTTGCAGATATTGTCCCCAAATATGCCAAACAGTCCTTTTGTTACCCCAACTGATGAACATGACAGGTGTCATTTTATTTTGCAGTAAAACTTTTTATTGTTTTAAACCTTAAAACAAATGAACATTATAATAAGGACTACGCTTCACAAGGTATGCCAGCATAGAATAAGATACAGCAATTCAATAACAGATAAGAAGCAAAAATCAATATGTTAATATGTATAGTGCTAGTAATCAACTCAGTTCATTCTAGTGTTGTAGGTGTAAGAATGGTATTCTACAATTTAAAGGAGAATAAAAGGGAAAATAAGTAGTAATGCATTCTAGCACTGTTCTATAATAAAGGTCATGTACTATGCAGTATATTTTAAAAACAAGAACAGTAAAGCATACAATAATTAGAGACATACTATAGACACACCACAACTTATAATTATATAGGAAGATTAATAAAGATGAAACAACACCCTTATAAGATTTCTTATGTTAAAAAGGGGTTGAGATATAACCTAGATAATTATAAAATATAGGTAACTGGGAAGAATTGTGTAGTTGCTAGGTAATTTAAAAAATCCTGCCAACACAATTCATACACATGTGGTTGGTCTAAAGCAAAGTAAGTGAGGTGCTCAAGAGAAGCCTGTTGTGATGAGCTTTCAAGGGTGTCTGACAGGTCAGGTAAAGTGGTAGATGGTAGTGAATTAAAATGAGCCATTTCACTTTCAAGAATAGTAGATTTAGCCATCTGTGTTGAAATTTAGATAATATGTAATCAGAGGGGGTTACCAAGCAGGAAATATTTAGGATCAAGAGCAAATTTGTGACCAACAATTTTGATTGCAAATTGGTAGACAGTATGCCAGAGTTTAGAAATAGGTGTACATTCCCATAAAATGCAAGAGATCTCCACCAGAAAAATTACAATGCCAACAATGGTAATTGTTTAAAAGACCCATACGATGTAATGTTGTAGGTGTTCTATACCAAAGATGGAGAATTTTGAAATGAATAAGCAGGCTATGTACATCCTTAAAAGTATTGGGACATAGTTTCCAGCAGTTGTTCCATTGAGCATCCATAATATTATAATTCAAAGATATGCACCATCTATTTTTAGCTATTAATGATTGATTTGGTAGATTATTTCTGATGTCTTTCTATATCTTACTGGTCCAGTTAATTAATGTGTTATTCCAATAAAAAACATAACGATCTAAAGAGAAGTGATTAGGAAGATGTTGCAAGAAGGTAGAACATGCAGAGCATAATTGCAAATATTTCCAAGTAGTTGGGTATATCATTTGGCACAGAGTTACTAACATACTAAAATACCAGCAGAATAGGCCCAACTGGCCTCGTGTTCTTGCTTCAATTGGTCAGCTCCTCACCCTGGGAGCTGACCTTGCCCCCCTGCCCTCTCTGGCTTCTCCCTTCCAGTCCTGGATATTCTCAGTGGGACTTTGCTTCCAGAACCCTTCCCCTGTACCTGTCCCACCCCCTCTTGAACCCCTCCACCATCTCTGCCTCCACCAGCCCCATGGGAAGCGCATTCCATGGCTCCACCACCCTCTCAGTGAAGTAACACCTCCTCCTTTCTCCCCTGAATCTCTCCCCCTCCAGCTTCCACCCATGCCCTCTAGTTGCCCCCCCTTCCTTCAGAGCACCCTGACTGCTCCTCCCCTATTTACCTCCTTCATGTACCTGAAGACCTCTAACACTTTCCCTCGGTCCCTTCTCTCTTCCAATGTGTACATATTTAGCTCTTTGAGCCTCTTCCCATAGGTCCTGTTCCCCCAAGCCCCAGATCATTTTGATTGTGAGTTCAGAGAATAAGTTTAAACTTGGGTTATTAGTATCCAGAATGTCACCAAGAAAATATATACCTTTATTCTTCCATACTTGGTAGAATAATTGGTGATTGTCAAGTGAAATATTGTGACTACCCCAAATAGGAACATAGGAGAGAGGGGTTGGGTTGGAGTTTAACCATTTATGGGTTTTAAACCAGTAATGGACTGAAGGAGCAATAGTGGGATGATTCTTTAATTTAGGGGGTAGGGCATTGTAAATAAAAATGGTAGGAATATTTCCAGGTGTTAATGAAGATTCTATTTCTACCCATAGTGGGGTTTGAGGAGTGAGTTTACTGAACCATCTGATAGTCTGAGAAGCACGAAAGGCCCAAAAGTAAGCCAAAAACCAAGGTAGTCCAAAACCCCCTTAACCCAGTGTGAATGGAGTTCATTTTGGCTAAACCGTGGAACCTTCCCTTCCCAAATAAAGTTTATGATTAATTTATCTATTTTCCCTAAGAAATTGGAAGGTATCCATAGGAGAATATTTGCAAAGAGGTAGAGTATCTTAGGGGTTATTGATATTTTCATAGCAGCTATTTTACCTAAGAAGGAAAGACTGAGTAATTTCCATCTATCTAAAGTGGTTTTATTACTTGTTAATAAGGGATTTAAGTTTATTTCCAAATTTTATCTAAGTTTGGAGTAATTTTATCCCTAAATGTGTGAGGTCTTGCAGGACCCAACGGAAATCTAATGGGTTGTTCATAAAGGCTTGCAGAAGGTATTTAAAGGGAGGATTTCAGATTTATTATAGTTTAATGCTAAGCCAGAAATTGCCATAAAGTTGTTAAGTAAATTGTCCAAGGGTTGACTGGCCTCTTCTAAATTTTCTAATACAATTAAAAGGTCATCTGCATAAGATAACGAGGTATAATGTGTGTTGCCGAAGGGTATACCTTTGATATCAGTGGATTGACAAAGAAAGGCTGTCAGTGGTTCCATAGCTAAGATAAATAACAAGGGTGATAAACGTCAACCTTGTCTAGTCCCTTTAGCTAAGTAAAATGATGGGGAAAGGATGGAGTTAGTAAGAATTTGGACAGAAGGGAAAGTATATAATAGTTTAATCCAGGAGCAAAAACGTTCAGTAATACCAAAATGTAGTAGAACCTGGTATAGGTAATTCCAGTGCAGAGAATCAAAGGCTTTTTCAAAGTCAATAGCAATTGCTGCAGCAGGAGAACCAAGATGTTTAGCTTTATGCATAAGATTAAATAAGGAACATAGACGGTCTGAACCATTTCTGTTTTTAACAAACCCGGTTTGAGATTGATGTACTAATTTGGAAATAAGGGGTTCCAGACGTCATGTTAGGAGTTTAGCAAACATTTTTCCATCGGTATTTAGTAAGGAAACTGGTTGGTAATAAACAGGATTAGAAGGGTCTTTATCTTTCTTGGGAGCATGGTAATGACTGCTTCAGTCATGGTGAGAGGGAGTTTCGTTGCACAGATTCCTGTAATATGTTACAGAGTGAGGGACATAGTATATCTGAAAGTGATTTGGAAAATCAACAGGAAAGCCATCTCCCAGGACAGAACTTTATCAGACTTTAGGGATGTGAGTGCCTCCTGAATTTCTTGTAGAGTAAAGGTTTATCCAATATTTCTGTATCTGCTTTTGAAAGGTGGGAGTGAAATCATATCCAGAAATTATGAATAGAAGGGTTGTGGCTCCTGAAGGGCTGCATATTGTTTTTATAATAGGACATCATAATATTGTTTATAGTAGGGTTGTCAGTATTCATACAGTCGAGATGATTTTTGAGGCCAGCAATATGTCGCTCCGTTTTTTGAGATTTTAACTGGCATGTTAGCAATTTTCCACTTTTGTCTCCATGTTCCCAAAATTTGTGTGTAAGTTTAAATAGGGCTAATTCTGTTTTACGAGAGATGAGCTCATTAATTTTTATCCGTAGTTGTAGTATTTCTAAGTGGAGAGATGTCATTTTATAAATCCTTTCTGAAACATGTTTTCACAGTCACTCTGCAAAATCACCTTTTGGACTGGATTTTAAAAATTCCACCTTGTTTGATCATAAGGTTGAGTCATAAAAAGACTATGTTAAAAAGCTGGGCATGAAATGTCAAAAAACCCCCACAAAGTTCTGATTAAGCAATGAATTTCTGTAACTTTTACTCCAGACTTTATTTTTACACATTTTGCCCACACTTTTCAACAGAGTTACCTCACCTCATTAACATGACAAGTATCATTTGTAATATATGGATAAGCCTCAATATTACTATACTATGTTATACAAACATTTCCCAGTAATACATCATTACTCTCAATAATACTATCCTGAAAAGTGATAATACTATCGGTTTTGCTGATAACACTACAGTTCAAAGGTCATCTCCAACTGTAGTATTATCAATGGATCCATATATTACAAAAAATAACAGAAAGATAAGTGTTTTACGAGGCAGTAATACCATCTCGAAGATTTGGGAACTTTATGACCTCTCAAGCTTCGCTCTTGAGGTTTCATGTCCCCAAAACCTCTCGATGGTATTATTGCCTTGTAATACACACTTAGCTATCTATTATTCTATTTTTAAATCCCCTCCACCACGTTTTCACAGGTGTTAAAATCCCACCTATCTTACTCATAACATGGGGTCCTAAAATACTATGTTGAAAATTTGGGGGCAAAATATAAAATAAAACAACTAAGTTGCAAAGAAAATTGCATTTCTCCAACTTTAACTCATAACTATATTGTTGCATATTTTGGCCCCATATTTTCAATATAGCCTTAGTATTACCATGAACATGATAAGTATCACTTTTCAAATCTCCTCGAAACAAGTATTTGCAGTCAATCTGCAGATCATCTTTTGGATGGGCTTTAAAAATCCCACCTGTCATGCTCACAATGTGAGGTCATAAAAAAACTGTGTTGGGAATTTGGGGTCAGAATGTTGGAGCCCACTGAAAATGAGACACTGCCTTTCAGCTGGCCTATCCTTGGTAAATATATTGTAAAAATAGGTAAAAGCTGGGCCTCCATGGAAAATGAGACATTGCATCTCCACTGTGCTATCCTGGGTAAATACAGTATAAAAACTGGTGCAAGCAGGACCCCGTACAGAATGAGATATTGCATCTCAGCTGGCTTGTCCTGGGCAAATACAGCATAAAAATGTGTACAAGCTTAGCCCCCACTCAGAATCAGATATTACACCTCCACTGTGCTATTGAGCAGACTGAATGGACCATTTGTCTTTTTCTGCTGCCTATGGGCCCTATACAGTAATGGGGCAGAGTGGCTAGGCACGTGTATCTGAGGTGGGCAACCACTCCGTGCCCTACACACTCCCACCAAGTGGGATGGACTTAGTGGGGCATGCAGCACATACATGCCTGATCCTCCAGCTGTGCAAAGAGCAACACGCTGGAGCAGGCAAGGGATGGGCTGGCATGACGTGCTATGAACCAAGGCAAGTAGGGCTTCCACAGTGGGGCACAGTGGACAGTCAGCTATGCCATGGGGGATCCTGCAGTAACTGCAGTAAGTGGCCAAACCTGCACATCCACAAGGTCCCCCTGGCCTTAGTGGCAAGAGAGCTGCCCACCCCCAGCACACCAAGACACCCCCATCATGGTGGCATCACAGCAGCCCCCCACCCGACAGTGCCCCTGTCCTGGCTGACATGGCAGTACTACCCCCTCCCACTGGCGTGGCTGACTCTGCACCACTGCATGCCCTGATGCCCCCCAACAGTGATGTGCCCGGCCCCCCATGGCACCAACACCACCACCACCCCAGCACCATACCTACATGCCTGTGCCTCCCAGAACAGCTGGCAACACAACCCTCCAACACACCCCCACAGCCGCTGAGCATCTGACTTACGCAGGTGCATGCAGCAGATGTGTGCCCGTATATGTCAGACAGCCAGTGACCATGGGTGGTGTGGAAGGCTGTGTCATCAGCCGTCAGGAGGCACCAGCACACATGTACATGGGATGGGGGTGCGGTGGTGGGGACAAATGCCGGTCAATACATCAGTTGAGGAGACTGTGGGCAGATGCAGTTGCCAACAGGAGGGTCCCGGGTTGGTGATGGGCTGCTACGGTCCAGGGCATTGTGGGGCTGGAATGCCAGTACAGGTGGTGGCCCTGCAGTGTGGCAGGTGGGTGGGTGCCACCAACCAATTGTCTGACATTGGGGCAGGTGCACACAGGTCTGGGTGCCTGCAGGGTGCATTCACGCACCTGGAACCATGCCTCTCCGCACAAGGGATCCATCCCCTGTCCAGGGTGGGCATCAATTGGATGCCCAGCTGGACTCTCAGCTCTGCCCGGCCACCTTGCGGAGTCCTGCATATGGGGGGCCGCAGAAAGTTGCATCTGTTGTGCATACCCAGGTGGCCAACTGTCTGCAGAGTGCAAACTTCAAGTGAGCAGATTCATGATTTAGTGCATAACGCACCTATTGGTGCATATAGGGCCCATTGTCTATGTTTCATGGTTTTATCCTGGGTAAACAGAATGTAAAATGGGTACAAGCAAGACCCCATTGAAAATGAGTTATTGCCTCTCAACAGGCCTGTCCTGGAAAAATACATGGATAAAGGCAGGATCAAACCAGCCCATTAGCACAGTGGTCATGCTACCACTTGCTATGTCAGTGACGTGCATGGAAACATAGAAACTTAACACAGAAACATAGAAACTGATGGCAGATTAGGGACTTTCATAGTGATTGCTTTCGCTGCAGACCCTACTGCACTGACTCTTCCACCCTCTTCCTTTCCCTTATAATTCCCTTATGGCTATCCCAGGCTTTTTTGAATCCCATAGCTGTCTTCACCTCCACTACCTCCACTGCAAGCTTCTTCCTGGCATCCACCACCCTTTCTGTGAAGAAGTATTTCCACACATCTCTCCTGAACCTATCCCACTCCAGCTTCATATCATGACCCCTTGTTCTAGAGCACCCCTTCCTCTGAAAAATACCTCCCACCTGTACCTTATTCACCTCCATGATGTATTTAAAGGTCTCTATTATACCCCCCTTCCCGCCACTCCACCAGGGTGTACATATTAATTTCCCTTAGCTTCTCCTTGTAGGGCATATGATGCAGACACTGTACCATCTTGGCAGCCCTCCTCTGGACTGCTTCCACCCTGTCTATGTCTTTCCTTAGATGTTGTCTCCAAAACTGGATACAGTACTTCAGGTGGGGTCTCACCAATTACCTTTATGGGGCAGCACCACTTCCCTCTTCTTGTTGGTGATACCCCTACCTATACACCCAGCATCCCACTAATTCTCCTGATTGCTTTGTCACATTGTCTGGTCACCTTCAGGTCATCTGATATGATTACTCCTAGGACCCTTTCCTGCATGGTCTTTGCAAGTACCCCCCTCCCACCATGTTATACTCCACCTCTGGGTTACTGTGCCCCAAGTGCATCATTTTGTACTCCTTTGCATTAAATCTTAGCTGCCAAACTTTTGACTACTCTTCCAGCTGTTTCAAATCTCTTACCATCCTTTGCACCCCTTCCAGAGTGTCTGCTCTGTTGCAGATCTTGGTGTCATCCACAAAGAGGCAGGCTTTCCCTTCCAGGTCCTCTGCTATGTCACTAATGAAGATATTAAAGAGGACCAACCCCAGTACTGACCCCAGAGGCACCCTGCTGGTCACTCTTCCCTCCTCAGAGTGAACTCAATTTACGACCATCCTCTACCTCCTATCCCCTATCCAATTTCTTACACAGATTGCCACCTTATTGCCCACCCACATGCAACCCAATTTGTTTTACCAGTCTCCTATGTGGAATGGTGTGAAGGCCTTGCTGAAGTCTAGGTAGGCCATGTCCCCTGCCCCTCCCTGATCCAACACTTTGGTAACCCAGTCAAAAAAATGTACAAGATTTGTTTGGCATGACCTTCCTTCAGTGAATCCATGCTGCCTTGGGTGCTGTGGTCCATTGGATTCCAGGTACTCCACAATCCTTTCCTGTAATATTGTTTCCATTAATTTCCCTTCCACTGAAGTCAGGCTGACAGGCTCATAATTGCCTGCCTCCTTGTTAATACCACATTTGTGAAGTGGGATTACCTCCACTCTTCTCCAGTCACCCTAGACCATGCTGGTCTTCAGTGAACTGTTAAACAAGTCTGCCAGGAGTGCAGCCAGCACATCCTTTAATTCATTCAGCACTCTTTTATGTACCCCATCTGGCCCCGTGGCTTTGTACACGCTCAGATTAGTGAGCGCTTTCCTGACCCTCTCCTCAGAAAAGGGTCTGGTGCCTACTTCTCACTTCTCAAAGCTCTTTGCACCTATTCATGGTCCTTCCCCTTCCCCTTCTACTGTGTACACTGAGCAGAAGTATTTGTTTAAGATGTTGCCTTTTCTTGATCCTCCTCCATATAGACCCCCCTCCTTCTTTAACCATGCAATCCCTCCTTTTGCCTTCCTTTTCTTGCTAACATACTTGAAAAATATATTGTCCCCTTTTGATACTGCCTGGGCTATTCTTTCCTCAGTTTGCACCTTTGCAATCCTTACTGTTTTGTCTGCCTCCCTTCACTTCTCCAGATACACTTCCCTATCCTCCTCTCTCTGAGTCTCCTTATAACTTCTGAATGCCACTCCTTTTGCCCTTACTTTTTCTGCAACCTCCCTCAAGAACTATAACGGTCTCCGCTTTCTTCTGATTTTGCTTACTTGCTTTATGTATAGGTTTGTTGCCTTTATTATGCCCTCTTTTAGTCTGGCCCATTTGTCTTTCACTCCACCCAGGACTTCTCCCCCAACTGGAGCCTTTTGGAGTCATTCCACCAGCTTTGTAAAGTCAGTCTGTCTCAAATCCATGACCTTTACCCTTGTGTGGTTAGATTCTTATATTAAGTCACACTGCGTGATGATAACTGGTCCCCAGATGACTTCCCACCCTGATGTCTGCAATACTGTCCCTGTTATTAAGCACCAGGTCCAGTATCACCCCATGCCAAGTGGGTTCACTGACTAGCTGCATGAGGAATGCACCCTGTAGGGAGTCCAGGATGTCTCTACTTCTAGCTGATGCTGCAGCAGGGAGGCTCCAGTCTAGATCTGGGCAGGTTAAAGTCCCCCACCAGCACCACTTCTGCCTTCTCAGCCATCTTGCCAATAGCTTCTAACATTTCTTTGTCTAAGTCCCCCCCAAGATGGAGGCCTGTAGACCACTCCTATCCAAACAGCAGCTCTATTTTCTGACTCGAGAATGACCCACAACACCTCACCCCCCCTTGCATTCCCTGTACTTCTGTTGCTTTTATGTTTTCCTTAACATAAAGCCCCACTCCACCTCCTCTTCTTCCTACACTGTCACTTCTAAACATTGTGTAGCCAGGTATGACCATTTCCTGCATTCAGGAACAATTGCATGCCATTGAAGGTTGTGGAGGAAGGACTGATCATCCTGGGATTGTTTTCCTTAGGGGAGTATTCTTTTTCCCACTGGTGACTTCCGACTAGTGGAGACCAGTTGGCAGCATGGTTGGGAACACCAGGAGGGGAAAGGTTGTTGTTGGACGCTTGTCACATATACGGCACACCACATGTAAGTGCAACCAGCACATTGCATGCTGCCACCTGAATGGAGAACATCAGCCAGCAGGAGGAAAATGGCTGCTGTCCAAGCCAACATCCCTGCAGGTTCTCCACAACCAACATAGCTGGCTACCCACCATGTTGTGGCCCTGGGTAAGTGGTGGATAATCTCTAAGTCTGTGAGAAGATCAGTGACAGGGCTAGGGGGTGCCACCAGATGAGACCAGAATGGAAAACAGCTCAGTTGAAAAAAAGCAGGACCCCACTGACAACAAGATATTGCTTCTATAATAGATATGCGCATTTTGTTTTGGACGCACCTTGGAAAACACACCATTGCACCCTTTACAGGAACTTAAATTGGATATCCTTGACAGAACGGCAAAATATGCATGTGCAATGGTTAATCCATCGCTGTTATTTTAAAAAAGCACCAGGATATTTAGTGGGGTTCCTGGAGGAGTGGAATGTTAAGGAAGGGTTGGGATCTGCAGGGGAAATAAAATTTAGGGTACCATTTATGAGAACAGTGAGGGGCCAACATTGTTATGTATATGAGGGTCCGAAATTGTGGAACTTATTGCCAGGACATCTGAGGTTATGTACAAATAAAATATCTTGGAATGTAATAAGATCATGGCTTGTAAAGGAAGCAATGTCCTTAAAAATGTGTTGTACTTGAGATATTTGCATATATGGTATTGTTGTAAATTTTTATTTTTTTCTTCCCTTGTCCACGTATGTATTGTGTTGCATGTATGTATAATGTATGTATTGTATTTTCTTTAAATGAAACTGATGTTTTTGTACAGTAGGACTCCATTGTAAATTAGCTGATGCTAAATTGGGGTTTATCCTGTTTCTGATATCAGAAATAAACTTTTTACTACTTACTACTACTACTACTTCTTAGTTGTGCTATCATGGGTAAACACAGTGTAAAACTGTGTAAAAGCAGGATCCCAGTGAAAATAAGATATTGCTGCTGTTCTGACTTTTAACAGCGTGCAAACAAACATGTTTGGCAATGCTAAATGCTTGTTTTAATCCATCACCTATATTTCCATAGCAAGAATGGCATCTGCTTTCAGCCCCTGTCATTTGTTCATATTGTTTACGAAATGCATGACTCATGGATGCACAAGTTTACCACCTGTTCAGGTGCCATGTTACCTAGATGCATGCTCACATCCAAAAACTAAGTAAAGAGGCATGGCCACATTTATAATATAATCAAGGGTACCTAATTCAAGGTTTCAGTTATGTTACTAAGTACTGTAGATGGATCAGTACCACTAAAAAGTACAGTGAAAACACATACTGTGGGTTTCACATGTGCACCTTTCATTCTTTTAAAGAAAAGGAAAAACAGCAAGACAAACTTGGTCCAAATTCTACAGATGCAGCGGTACAAGAGCTTAGTGTCAATTGAAATCAATAGCAGTCACAAAGTACAAATCCTTTCTTCTACACTGGAGGCAGTATAGCATAGTGGTTAAGGGCACTGAGCTGCAAACCTGGAGACCTGAGTTTGAATCCCATCAGCCCCCAGTTGCATACTGTGGACCCTGAGCAAGTCACTCAACTGTCTTGTGCTCCCAGGTTGCACCTGGAAACAAGTTCTGGCTTAGTGTCTTTCCTGGTTAAACAATGTCCCCTTTCCCCCTTCCCCTGTCCTGAGAGGAACATGCAAAGGCATCCTGCAGCAGAAGTAAAGGTAATGTGCTTGAGCTAAATCATATATATATATTATATATTAGAGGCAAAAACTCATTTAATGCATTAGTTAGGTTGTTCCACAGCAACAAAAGTGAGGAATTCACTGTTAGGGTTGAAAACCCCTTGGACCCCTGCCCACCCCCGCAACTGGCATTGGGGTGTGCATTGGGTCCTCAGCCCTAACTCTCCCCATCACGTGTAAAGCAGCAGAAGTATAGGAGAATGGGGTGAGAGTTAGGACCGACAACCCTAATGCACACCCCAATGCCAGTTGTGGGGTGGGCAGGGTCCAAGGAGGTTTTCAACCCTAACAGCGAATTTCCTCACTTTGTCGCTGTGGAACAACCCTAACTAATGTATTAAATGAGTTTTGTGCCTCTAATTTCCTTCTTTTGAGAATGATAACAAGAAATAGTGAATGTAATGCAGCAGCAGGGCCCCGCACTCCGCCGCATAATATGCTTTCTAATGAGGCCCTTTGGGCCCGCTCCCGACACATGATGTCTTGTGGCATAGTAACAGGAACAGCAATGCAAACAGAAGAGCTAACAGTGGTGCACATGGTAACACAAGTGCGAATGAGAACAGAAAGGGTAACGCACATGGTGGTGTAGACGGGAACGGTCTGCCACGTGATGTGTTGTCACATAGTAACATGGTGCCTGCAAACGGAAATGTCAATGGGCATGGTGACGCAAAGTGAAACAGAAAGAGAAACAGTACTGTAGACACAAATGGCAAAAAATAACAGAAACACAAGCACAAATGAAACCAAAGATAACGCATATGGTGGCGAGACAACGGTAAGTGAAATGGGTACGGAACCCAAGGAAAGATAACAGTAACATTAATGTAAGTGCACAGGCTGGTTTTCCCCAAAACCTGCATAGAGAAAGACAGTGAGTACAAATAATATATGCATAATAATGAGCATCGGAGCACAAAATGAGAACTTGGAATACTAAATACGTTATATCTCAGGAACCGAATGACGTAGAAAAAAAATTTAAAAGTCGTATGATTTACAACTGTCCTGGCTAATTTTGTGCTTAGCCCCCACTAAGCATTTTTCAGACAAAAAGTCCGTATCTCGCACCGCTTCCGAGATACGGGCCCTGAAAGGCGCGGTGTCGTCGTAATGTTATCCTATGGGGAAAAAGAGAAGTTCAGAGCTACCAAGCTTTTCCTCCTGTAATATTTTTCACCAAACCACTGAAAGGCACATCTGTGGGCTGTTGGCTGTCTTCCTCCAAATTTGAGGAAAAGACCAAACTGTTATTTTGCAGCAGGGATCCAAAGGATTTCTGTAATGCGTCGGACGCCATAATGTTATCCTATGGGAAAAACCATCAATTTTTGAGTGCCATAACTTTGCCACTGTGTAATATTTTTTCAATACAACACTGAAAGGCATATCTGTGAGATGTCTGCTCCGTTCCCTCCAAATTTCAGCCCAAAACTCCCAACAGTTCTTTTGCAGCACAGTGCCAAAGAATCGCTGTCACTTTCCCACAGATGGAAAACTACTGTCGCAATTTGAGAAAACTTTCGCAAAAAAGTTCAACACTTTCGTGAGCATGAAAGTAATTTGCGAAAGTGCTTTTTCCAGAAATTTGAAAAACATATTTCTGGGGTTATTTTACCACAAAATAAAGACATGGCAAGCATCCTCAGGGTCCGACTAGGTGAATACAAAAAGAATTAGATTGCTAGAGGGCCCCAAATTTAAATGCCAACCATTTTTCTGATCACAAACTGAAAACAAAATGGCCGATTTGCGAAAGTAAAAATGCATTTGCGACACTGTCGAACTTTTTGTTAACTTTTCCCATTGACTTATAATGGAAACTTTTTTGAATAACTTTTGAACGTTTAATATTTTTTCATGAAATCTTCAAAAGGCACATCGGGGACCCCAGCCACACGTTCCCTGAAGATTTTGGGCTGGTCGGCATAAACGTACGACCTGTAGGCGCGACCGTAGAATTCAGAAAAAGCGTAAACATGTGCACAGATCATGCTTAATAACTCCACAGTTGTATATCTGACCAGTACAAAACTTGGCAGATCCCAAGGCCTATGGTTCTTGATTATGTATTCAAATTTCAGTCAAATCCGTGAAACGGTTGCAAAGTTATTAAGGTGCAAAGTTTTGGGGTTTAACATAATGGCTCCTCAATCCCTAACTGATAGCACTACTGTGCTACCATAATATATATATATATATATATATATATACATATATATATTATGGTAGTAACGAGTAGCTACCATAGTTAGGTTGAGGAGCCCTTTAAGTTGGGGCGGAAAACTTTGCACCAATAACTTTGCCACCGTTCAACAGATTTGCCTGAAATTTGGAATACACAATCAAGAGCCATACATCTTGGGATCTGCCAACTTTTGTAGTGGTCGGATATACAGCTGTGGAGTTATTAAGTGAGATCTGCGCATGCATTTATGGTTTTTGTGAATTCTTTGCTCGTGCCTACGGGTCACATGGTTTGCGACCGGTCCGAAAACTTCAGGGATCATGTGGCCATGTGCATTTTGAAGATTTCATGAAAAATATTAAATAGTTCAAAAGTTATTCAAAACAAGTTCCATTATAAGTCAATGGAAAAGTTAAAAAAAAGTTCAACAGTGTCGCAAATGCACTTTTTAGTGTCGCAATGGCCCTAGTAGCATTGCAATCCGTCTATTTTGTTTTCAGTTGATCAGAAAAATGCTTGGCATTTAAAATTGGGACCTCTAGGAACACAATTCTTTTTGTGTTCACCTAGTCGAACCCTCAGGATGCTAGCCATGTCTTTATTTTGGGGTTAAACACCCCAGAAATATGTTTTTCAAATTTCTGAAAAAAGTTGTGTTGCAAAGTAGTGTTGCACTCACAACACTTTCATGATTTCATTTGCTAAAGTGTCATGATTTGCGAAAATATTTTGCGACACTGTGCCCAAAATAACAGGAATTCTTTGCCACCCTGATGCAAAAGAATGGTTTGGTCTATTGGGCTGCAATTTGGAGGAAAGACAGCCAACATGCCATAGATGTGCCTTTTGGTGGTTTGGTGAAAACATATTGGAGGATTGCAAAGTTACGGCACTCCAAAGTTGATGCTTTTTACCATAGGATAACATTACAGCATCTGTCATGCCTTTCGAGGCCTGTATCTCAGAAACGGTGTAGTTACAGACTTTTGTTGGAAAAATGCTTAGTCCCCAAATGAGAGCTAAGTAAAACTAGCCAGGAATGTCATAATTCATATGAAATTTTCTTTTTCTCGTCTGATGGTTCCTGAGATATAAGCAATTTAGTATTTCAAGTTCTCCTTTTCTGCTCCGAGGCCCATTATTATGCATGCATTCTTTATTAACTGTCTTTTTCAATGCAGTTTTTTGGGAAGAAGGGCATGCCTTTTGTTACTGTGCCAGTTAGCATTTCCAGTTGTGTTTCTGTTACCGTTCGCGTCACTGCTCCAGTGTATGCCACCGTGTGCATTACAGTTTGCATTTTCGTTTGCACTTCTGTTTGTGTTACTGTTACCATTTAGTGCTCCATTACCGCTTATGTTTTCAGTTTTTTGTATCAGCCTGTGCATTGCCATTTGTGTTTGCGGTTGACCTTCCATTTGTGTGTGTCCTTTTGTTTTGCGTAATCGTTGCTATATACTATTACCATTGGCGTCTCCAATTGTGTTATTGACGACTATGCTAAGTACGGGTTTGTGTTTCGCATGTGCTTTGGGTTTGTATTTCCATTTCTATTTTCTTTGGCATTACTGTTGCTGTTACCATTACCATTTACATTTCCAATTGCGGTGCCGTGACTGTGCTGTAACAGTTTGTGTTTACATGATGCGCTTGTGTTCGCATTTCCATTTCTGTTCCCTTTGGTGTTCTTTTTGCTGTAACACTTAACATTTTCATTTAAAATACTGATGCCGTCACTGTGCGCATTACCAGTTGTGTTTTTGTACGTGCTTGCGTGTCTCTTTGCGTCACTGTTCACTTCGCATCACTTTGTGTTGCGTTTCTAATACTTGCTTTGCCATTTATGTTTCCGTTACCATGTGCATAACTGTTGCTGCTTGCATTTGTGTTGTTGTTCCTCTTACCATGTGACAAGACATCACATGGTGGGAGCACATTACATTCACTATTTATTGTCCTCATTCTCAAAGAAGGAAATTAGAGGCAAAAATCCATTTAATGTTAGGTTAGCCCACAACAGCAATAGCAGAGATTCAGAAGAAGAAAGCCCCTGACCCCTCATCCATCTTTCAACCCGCATTGGGTGCATTGTGGCTGCCGTCCTAACTCTCACCCCATTCTCCTATACCTCAGCTTTACACATGTGGTGGGGTGAGAGTTGGGGCCGACGATTCCCTCGGACCCTGATGCCGAGTTGGGGTGGGCTCGGGATCCAAGGGGCTTTCAACCCTAACATCGAATTTCCTTGCTTTTGTTGCTGTGGAACAACCCTAACTGATGCATTAAATGGATTTTTGTGCCTCTAATATATATATATATACATATATATATATATATAGTAAAAATAACTATTAGAAAGCACATTGGGGCACATATATGTAAAACAGATTAATACAGTTGTAACAGGCAAACTGGTACCACAAGCCTAGAAATCACTGTTAAAAGCTGACAATGTCCCCTTTTTTTAATTCAATATACTTTATTGAGATTTTCCAGACAAAAACAGCAAAACTGTAACAAATTAAGGTACACTGGTAGGGATGTAATATGAGGTTTCAAAGTACATACACATGTAAACTAAACAATGAATTAAATTAAACACAGGTCCTCTCAAACTCCCTCCCTCCCACCCACAGTAATCCCTGTGCCAGTACCCAGTAAGCTAATCCAGGCTTGGAGCTTATGGAGAAGGGAAAAAAAGAAAAGAGGCGAAAGAAGAAATGAAAGAGAAGGAACAAGCAGGTCAAGGCCTCCATAAGGATAAAAGAGAACGCAGAGGGTCCCTATATCTTTTGGTAGACCTCAGGTCTATGGTTCATAATCTACATGTTGTTCCAATTGCAATCCCAACAAAGTTTCCTGATACCATTCTTTTTACTTCAGGAAGATATTTTTTTTCCAGTGTTGCAACATGGTTAGCTTTATGACGGCAGCTACTAAGGCTAAGTGAGCCTTGCAAATTTTGAGCGTGCCTTGGGGGAAGATGTCTACAATGCAACTGTCTGGGGTAAAGAGCGGGTCCAATCCCAGTAGCAGATCAAGCATTCACTTGATGGAGGCCCAAAACTCCTGGGTTTTAGGACAGCTCCACAAAATATGGTACAGCATTCCGTCAGCTTCCTCACATTTAGGACAAGAAGGGGAGGGGATTCTACCCATTTTGTATAACTTGATTGGGGTATAGTACAAACTGTGTAGGATATTAAACTGAGTGAGCTGAAATCAATCTTGCTTAATATATCTATACACCGAGCACCGCACTTTCTGCCAGAATGTTGCTTCTGCGGGTAGGGATAACTCCTGTACCCAGTAATAACATGTCCCTTGGGGGAGGTGTGAGTCTAGGGCTATAAGGAGTTGGTATATTCTTGATATTGCATGTGGCTGATTCGCTTTTCTGAAAAATGCCTCCATTGTATCCTTTGGAGGTGAGGGCCAGGGCTTGGGGCCTAGAAAAGAAAGGATGGCTGCCCTAACTTGCAAGTATTTAAAGAGGTCTACACTGGGTAGTTGCAACTGAGATTTAAGCAATGGGAATGAGATAAAAGAGTCATTGACCAGGAATATAGAGGGTACACCTGTTGGGAGGCCAAAAGGAAGCAGTAATTGGTTGATTGTTTATCCAAAATGGGGTTGTTCAAGATAGGTTGCTCCTGGGACCATTGCCAATTTAATAAAAGATTTTCTGAACTTCATTGAAAAGCTTTAATTGACCATCAACAGAATTCTTTAGGAATATTGGAAGTTGGTTATAGGATGCGTATGCCAAGGCACTGAGGGAGTAGTTGTCTCTGCTCGCTAATGAGTGTTCTATTTCAAGCCAAATGGGTGAATACCCCTGAGACTGAGATAAGGCCGATTTGGTGGCCCAGAGTGCAATATTACTTATATGATAAGCTCCGTAATATTTAAAAAAGGAAGGGAGGGCTAGACCTCCTTTCAGTTTAGGAGAGGTCAATTTGTCATAGGCTCTGCGAACTCCCTTTCCCTTCCAAATAAAAGTATTTAAGGTTTGATGAAGGCAAAGAAACCAGCTTTTTGGGAAATGAAATCCCA
This sequence comes from Neoceratodus forsteri, assembly GCA_016271365.2. Lineage (NCBI taxonomy): Eukaryota > Metazoa > Chordata > Ceratodontiformes > Ceratodontidae > Neoceratodus > Neoceratodus forsteri. The sequence goes on from CM057450.1 coordinate 1,690,688,479, forward strand.
ACATGCTCAGCAGATATAATATGTGAGGGAGTACATTCATTTTGATTATGTGGACCCTACCCCATAGCGATAAAGGAAGAGCACCCCATCTGTCTAAATCTAGGCTCAAAGTGTGAAGGAGTTTAGTAAAGTTCTCATTGACCATGGTAGGTATACTTCTGGATATCTTAATACCCAGCTATGATAATAGAGTGGGTTCCCAAGATAAACCTGTGCCCTCCAGTTCAGCTCATGTCACGTGGACATTTAGGGGGAAGATTTTGGACTTTGAGAGGTTTAATTTTTAATAAGATACGTCAGAAAAATCTTTTATTTCTGCCAGGAGAGCTGGGATAGAGGCACTGGGATGTTCCAAGTGCAGCAACAAGTCATCTGCATATGCCGGAAGGGAATATTGTTTGTTTCCAATGTGGATACCTGTTGAAGCTGGGGGGCTGAGAAGTTTTCAAATTAGAGGTTCCAAGTAAATGTTGAATAACAGGGGGTGACAAAGGACATCCCTGTCATGTATCACGCTGGAGGGGGAAGGGTTGGACAAATATCCATTACACCAGATACGTGCTGTGGGAGACGCATATAAGATACGGACCCATTTGACAAAACCCTGGGGAAAACCAAGTTGTTGGAGGGAGGCAAATAAAAAATCCCAGGAGACCCGGTCAAATGCCTTCTCGGCGTCTCATGCAACCAGAGCCACAGGTGTATCTGAGGCCCAAGCGGCCATCATTAAATACAAGAGTTTCCTTGTATGATCTCCTGAAAGATGTCCAGTCATGAAACCCACTTGTTCATGACTGATAATGGTTCCCAGGAGTGGGGAAAGATGGTTTGTCAGTATTTTTGCTAGAATCTCAACATCCTTGTTGAGAAAGGAGATGGGGTGATAATTCTCAGGGAGTAGGGAATCTTTGCCAGACTTAGGAATGAGAGTAATAAGCACCTCCCAAAAGGAAGCGTCTATTACCCCATCCACAAACCAACAATTGAAAACATCTACTAAAATAGGGGCAAGTTAAGGAGAGCAGGACTTGTAGAGATTATTGGAGAAGCTGTCCAGTCCTGGGGATTTATCTAGGGGCAATTGTTGGATTGCCAATTGCACTTCTTTTAGTGAGATTTTTGCTTGAAAGAGCAGCATCAGAAGCTGATACTTTAGGAAGATTAGCAGAGGCCAAGTATTCTGAATTGTTGCAGGCTGGGAGACCATGTCATTGCTAGTAGAGTACAATCTAGCATAGTACCTTCTAAAGGCAGTGATAATATCATTGGGATCTGTGAGGACTGCGCCATCAGGCAGGGGTTGAAGACAGGCCACAAATCTGTTTGTCTCTGCTTGTCTTAGACGCATGGCCAGGAGCTTGCAGCCCTTTCCCCGGACTCTAAGTATTTAATCTTGGTACGATGCAGAGCAAGTTCAGACTTCTGTGTCATGAGGTCTTAGTATTGTGTTTGTAGGTCATGTAAGTGGGTCCAGTCTGACACAGTGGAAGAGCGGCTAAGTGAGTGTTCTAATGGAGATATCAGCTAATAATGAAGTCAGCTGTTCCTAGTATGACAGGCTCTGATTGTAGCAAGAAGAAAGTTCTCCTCTCAGAAAACATTTAAAGGGCTGCCCAAATTATTTCATATCTATCTACTGACCCAATGTTTGTTTGCAGAAAATGTTTAATGAAATCTTGGACATGAGTAAATGTCTGGGAGGATGCTAGGAGTTGTGTGTTTAGTCTCGATATGGAGTCTCTGCAGATTCCAGGTCCCAATAAGTAACAAAAACTTACTGGTGAGTGGTCAGATATGACTCTTGCTTATATAGTGGGCACGAAGACCTCTGGTAGTCCAAAGGAGCTTAAAAAATACTCTATACGGGAGAGAGTATGATGCATGGGGGAGTAGTACATGTATTGTCTCTCTTTGGGGTTTAAAACCCTCCAGACAACTACTGTTCCAGTTCCCTTTAGTAGGTCTCAAAGGGTGTGCTGAGCTGGAGTTAATCCCCACCTAGTACTATCTGATCGATCCAGTTCTGTCTGAAATACCAGATTCCAATCCCCCCCATAACTACCAGCTTGAGAGGGTTTGGGACAGTTAATGCTAGCAAATGGGAAACAAATTGCGGAGAGTCCATATTCGGTCCATAAATAGAACCAATTAGAACAGGATGGGATTCCAGCAGGCCATGAAGAATTATATAATGCCCATTTGGGTCACAGACCTCATGTGCCAATTTGAAGGGAACATTTTTTGCCGTAAGTAGTGCAACTCCTCCTCTTCTTGAGGAAGACCCCGTACCAAATGCTTACCCCACCCAAAGCTTTTTAAAGAGAGTCACATTCTCTGTCTTGAGATGTGTCTCCTGCAGGCATACTATACTAGGCTTAAGAAGGGAAAGGTGACGAAGAATTGTAAACCTTTTATTTTTATCATGAGCCCCTTTTACATTCCACGTAATAAACATATAGGGACCTCCCATTCCGCTATTAAAAAATAAAACATTTGTATAGGGTGGTCTTTTATGGCATCTCCAATCTGCTTGGTAACAACAGTAGCTTGACTGTACTGGCACAGACCCTCTCCCCCCAGACAGTAAGCAGCAATAAGTAATTTTGAAGTAACAGAGTTCCCACTCCCACCCAATACCCAGTCCCCCCCTCCATTCCCCAAAATCATAAAAAAGAAGCATTTACAACATAAAACTGATCCCCGTTTCTTTTAACCAATTCAGCTTCAGTATACCATCAGGCAATGCTAAATTCACTATACTGAAGAAGATCCATGCTCCCGCTACCTCCCCCACAGAAAAAACCCATGCATGAACTTCTATACTTTATATGAACAGAAACATAGCTTGATAAGATTGAACATTTCCAGCAAACAGGCTCAAATTCTATCTGTAATTTAACTATGCAGATCTACATTAATGAACCAGTTAGTCTAAAACAGGACATCATGGCTTACCTATCGATCCTCATACTACATCCAGGGAGCATTATTTCGAGTGTTGTGGAAGAGAAAAAACTGAGGTAAGAACAAAGTTTAAGAGTAGGTAGGCAGGAGAGTGGGAGTAGACATATTTCACCTCTCTAATGTTCTGTAAGCAAATATGCTCCTCGTTTATTTAAAATGGCAAAGCAACATCTAGAAAGCGGCACAGCAGTGAAAAAAGAAAGGAAAGGGGTAGGAACAGAATCTATTGCAATCTTCCTATTGCCTCTGAAAGCAGCGAGACGCCTTGATGGTAAACCAGTCCAAATCAGGAGCCAGTCAAAACATACACCCGATTCAGTCATAAAAGGCAAGGTTGCAAACGAAAAGCACAAGCAAGTCATTATTAATTTCAGTGAAAGACAAGCAGCTTTCTATTGCTTCTATTTCCAACTCATCAAGTTCACTTAAACAAATCCAGAAAGAGAGTTTTCAGCTCCGTGTGGCTTGATCCAGCGTCTCAAACACTAGCCATTTTTCTTCATGCTGGACATGTAGGATAGCTGGGTAGCATACCCTGTATCTCTTGCCTGCTGTGATCAGCTTGAAACTGTGGCATGAAGCTCTTGGCACCTGGCCTGCACTGATTAGGACAGATCTTGTGCAACACAAATTTTATATCCTTCCCAGAGTAAGTGCTGGGTTTATTTTGTTTTTGACACAATATGCTGCTTATCTTGGAAATTCAGCAGCTTAAAGATTAATGGTCATAGGGGGAACCTGGCGGCAGTGGGGGGAGCAAGGATTGATGTGCCCTTTCAATCACATATTCCCCTCCACTTGGAGAAGGCCCAGAAATTTTGCAGCAAAATTTCTAAAGGAATATGATGGGGTTAACTCCCTCTTCCTTTTCAGGGAGGCCTATAACCAGGAGGTTATTGCGTCAACTGCACCCCTCCAAATCCTCCAACTTTTTTTATATCTTCTTAAGGTGGTGTCGCATGGTTGCAGCCTCCTATTCACTTTTATCCTGCCTACTTTCCACTGAGGATATGTGGGCTTCCGAGTCACTGGTTTGCACGGTGAGGGTATCCACTGACATTTTGAGCTGTTGGAGATCCGTGGACATAACGGAGATGGTCTCCTGAAGCAGCTTCATAAGTTCGATGAAACGCTCTTCTGTAAGAGCTGTGCATCTAATGATGGGACGTGAGGTGCTGGAACCCTGTTGTTTAGGCCATTTAGCGTCCTTCTCCTTTTCAGGTGAGGAGGAGGCATGTGAGTCGGTGCTTCTTCATCTCCGTATCCGTAAAGTAAGTTCGCTTGCAGTTTGATTTATGCTCCTAAGTATTGGAAATGTTTTAGGTCAAATTCTGGTTTTAATCACTATGATATTTAGGATTTATCGATAGGAGAACGGGAGAGATGAAAAGATATTGCTCTTCCTCAGCTAGCCATCACATGACCAACAATGTCCCTTTAATGGAAGCTTGTTACACTATATTGATACACTTTGAGTGTATTGATGTACTGGAAATGTAGTATTGGTATATCAATATAGTAAAAGTACATTTTCAGTACATCGATAATACCAATACTGCATTTCCAGTACATCGATACACTCAAAGTCTATCAATGTGCAGTAACCATGTCAACCAAATGGCAAGTTTTTATTTAGAAAAAAAATTATGGATTTCATTTTCAAAAGAGGTTTCTCCCATTTTTGTCTCAAAATAGCGCTCATGTGTTTCTAGCCCTAATGGTTTCAAAGTTAAACCTTTTTTAAAGATGATGGGGGAGGGGATTTTCAAAAGTCATGAAATGAAAGCAGCTCCAAGTTAACTCAATGTAAGGATCATCCCTGTTATGTCTAGACCATGTTTTACATTATTAGCACTATTTTCAAAGGCTGTGCCTTTCTGCAGCATTTCAGATTTTAGATAATAAAGCCTGGATTTACAAACATTTAAACAGCACTGGTGGCAGTTGTAGTGCTGCAGCATCACTGTAAATGTGCCAGAATGTGTGCATGTGGTTTTTAGATATCCTCTCACATTTATGATACTTTGTTCACTTTACAGCTGAAAAATGATGCATGCATCAATTATTTGCTGCCGGCATCATTTTCAGTGCACAGCTCATGGCACTTGTGACAAGATCATCATAGTCATACCTGAAAAAGGAACATATGTTCCAGTATACCTTACCTGCTATTAAAGAAATAAAATGAAAAGATAGACAACATCTGGGTATGGTTTGGTGTCTAGCAGCATACCCAGGGATTGATGCTTGTGCTGTTGATTTTCCAGATCTTCATTTAAGACCTTACAATAAACATGTCAAACTGGGCAATAAAACATGCTGATGACACTAAAATAGGTGGACCCTCAGCAACTCCACAGCAGAGAAGTAGCATCCAAAATAATTTGAATTGAATATAATTCTGGGCTGAAGCATGGGAAATCTCATTTAATTTAGCCAAGCCTAAGGTTATGTACCTTAGTAAATATAATGCCTCATAATTATTCACTGTGTAAAACAAGATACCTTCTACTACCCAAGGAAGGGCTCTAGGCATCACTATATGTAGAGACTCTGAACACACTAAAGAGTGTAACAAAGCTAGCTTTAAGGCTAACAAGATACAAAATTATGGGACATAAAAATAACATAAAGTCCAGAGTCATAAGCATCATAACAAAGAAAGTGAGAGGACAACATAATGTGCCATATGGTAACAGACTACAGAATTTGGGACTATACTCAACTGAATATATGCAACTAAGAGGGGATCTATTGGTATTTAGAGCTACCAAAGATCAAGGGCTAATGGAAAGTTTAGGAATTAAAAGGTGTGAGGAACCAAATAAAAAGACTAGATCATACAACTGTAGATTAAAAGGTGACATAAATATGACAAAAAAGTCTTGATTTTTTCACCCATAGAGTAATAAAAAGTTGGAATGAATTATCTAGATATTTGATTGAATGTGAAATGATGGATAGTTTCAAATATAAATTGGATGAATATATGGGGAGTAAAAAAATAATGTACCACCAATAAAGTAAATAGGTGGTGAGTTCATTAAGGACAGATTTGTCTACAGAACTCAAAATTAACTATGAACCTATCATTCTTCCCCTGTACAGAGCACATGTTAGTCCACAACTCAACTATGCAGCACAGTTCTGGTGTCTGTATAAAAGAGGTGAAATATACCAGATGGAAAGGGTGCAGAAAAAGGCTACTAAATTAACATCTGACATAAGAAATGACTGAGATGACTCCAAATTAAACAGACTTGCACTAATGTCATTGAAAACAAGGAGACTCGGGAGAGGATCTCTCTGCAGATGTAATCCAGCTTGTTAAATGAACTGGATTTTGACTTTAAACAGATTCACAACAACACAAGGGACTACCCCCTAAAAATAACAGGGCAAAGATTTAATAACATAAAAAGGAAATTTTGTTTCATGCAGAGAGTGTTTAACCTATGGAATTCCCTACCTACCAAAGTAGTAATCAACAGCAGTAAGAGACAATTTAAATTCAAATTGGATAAATATATCATGAATGGAGGTTGTCTATCCTACTACTAGGGATTGTAGAAGCGTGGGAAATAACAGATGTCCAGACCAAAGGTTTAAGATGCATAAAAAACGCAAAGGTATGCGTTTGTCAATTTATTTCCAAAAACAAAACAAAACAAAACAAAAAAATATTCTTAACTTAAAGTTCATAGAAAGGAAAACAATCGGTGTTAGTCTTCACACCCAAAAACAGGAAATACTTCTTTCCACAGACTCCTGAATTGCTCTTTCCTTCCTTTTGTCTGTACAGCACTTTGTGTGGAAACACACACACAACCTTCTTGCTCTGTGGTCAGTTGAATACTGACTCTCCTCTCTCTATCCATCTACACAGGTCTCCTAGTGGAGGGTTTATATACTTTCCAGAAGGTGTGTCTTGAACTGAGCCCCTCCCTATTGTGACATCACATTACCTGAATACTATAAAAGCAGCTATTTTGTAGGCTGCCATCCCTATAGCAGGACCTCAGCAGGAGAAGCAAGACATTCAGGTACACACATTCATTTTGTTTTAATACAGAAAGAAAAGAAACACTTGTTAAAGATTGAATTGAATCTGCAGCCTTGGCAAGGAAAACAGAAGAGGGGCCGCCTCCCTATCTGTCTTCCTTGCAAGGCTCAGGATTCTATTTACTTTAAATGTAAATGCCAGAAAGTAAACATGCATTTATTTAAGACAACAATTTAGTAAATCTTTTTACACAGTAGTCTCTAACATATTTTCTTTATATGTGCTGTATATGCTTGTTTTTATGAAATTCTCACAGCTAGAATTTCAGCTGACTGCTTTTCAGCTTATCAAGATTTGATGCCAGATTGTTTTAAAGATAATCAGGACAGTAAAGAAGGTTTAAAGATTGCCAGGTTGGCCACCCTGACAAGAAAATTAGGATAGATACGAATATAGAAGCAGACAGGATAGAGTGAAAATTGAAAAGTATGGGGGGGGGGCATCTTGTAAATTCTTGATATTTCTCTTCATAACAGGACCCTGTTACACTACTACACTACACTACCAGCTACTACTAGGGATCAATAAATAACAAGCCTGTACCTTATTGATCCTCAAGAACTTTGTATGAACCTTTGTATAAATTTGGCCAAATTGCTTAGTTTTTCTGAGTTAGTTTATAAAAACCTGGATAAGGGACAACCAGTAGACGCAATATTCATAGAGTTTAGTAAAGCCTTTGATCTGGTGGTGCATGATTAACTCATAACTTAACATGTATTGGGATTAAAGATATGATACAATGGATTGCTGATTAATTGTTTGACAGGAAACAGTTAAATGGGGTTGCTTTACAGGAAGGGGTTGTAACAAGTGGAGCACCATAGGGTTCAGTGCTGGGCCCACTATTGTTCAATATGTACTTAAGTAGTGATTTTTAATAATTTGGGTGATCAAATTTGCAGACAATACAAAGTTAGACGGGCTTGTGGAAGGTCAAGATGTGATACCTGGGCTCCAAAAGAATCTAGACAGGATGGTTAGTTTGGCAAAAAAGTGTAATATGAAATTCAGTGTGGAAAGTGCTGTCTTGAACTTGGGTAGGAGAACTCAAGAAGCCAGTTACAATTTGAATGGAGGACTAATGAGAATGACAGAGGAGAAAAGGGACATGGGAATAACAATAGTGAACTTTCTTTAAGAAGAATGTTGGTGTGAGTATGTTTTTAAAAAGGCAAATCAAATATAAGGCTGTAGTAGGAGACATTTTAAAAAGTAGATCAACAGATGCCATTGTCCCTTATACAGAACATTTATGAAGCTTCAGTTGGAGTATTGCTATCGGTTGTGGGTGTCTTATCTATGGACAGACATTGAGTGACTTGAAAGGATACAGAGAAAGGCAACCAAGATGATAGAAAGGTTGGGAGTATAGACAATAATAGGATACAAGATAAGGAAGATAGGAGGCATGATGACAATGTACTGTACAAGTTATCAAATGATCATGAGATGTGTCTGAACTTAGGACTAGAATTAAAAAGTGGGGAAGGTTATAACAGGAGGACATCACCTACAGATTCAGAAGGACAGTTTAGCAGGAACTGCAGAGAATACATTTACACATAAAGGCTAGTGGTGGGTGTGAAATGGACCACCAGAATCTGTGGTATATGAACAGAGCTTGCAGAAGTTTAAGGCTGGTCTAAATAGACACATGAGAGAAATTGGTTGACATATCAGTATGTTTTACTACTGAGAAGGAGGCACTGAGACACAGAAACATAGAAATTCAAAATCACACATATCCCAATAATGCAAAGCACCATGGGCTATATATGCAAATTACCACAGTATAGTATGATGGTTCAACTTTAAGCAGACATGCATGGTGCCAAAAGGCCTCTCACATAGTCTGCAAAGGGTGCCAACAGAAGACACATACACATGTTTCATCCCACCAGGACTCATCAGTGTGCCTCACTGTGTGACACCAACATAATAAACTGTGGTGATTTGCATATACAGCCCATGGTGCTTTGCATTATGGGGGTATGTGTGATTTTGTATTTCTTTGAAGCCTGGCTTCCCAGCTAGTGCCTTTGGGGTAACCATTGCCTCAGTGCTTGCGTGCTGAGGTTCTTTGTCTTTTAGCTTGTTTTTTGCTTTTATTGGGTTCACCACAACATAACTCAGATAGACTGGATGGGGTCAAAATGTCTTGCGCAATTTATTTAATTCTATTGATCTGTGGGGAGCTATGCCCCCACACCCCATTATGGGGGACTGTGCCCCTGGACCCCCCTCCCACTTAGGATTCTAACTCTGGGGGAGTCCAACATGGACAGCATACAGGTTTGGAGTTCACGCATAATGCCGTACGCTATTAAGCATTCAACATTATGACCCATTATGCAGATAGACCATCTTAGGGTAGCTGGTTCATTCCACTGGGGTGTCACACAGACAAGGCACACTGATGAGTCCTGTAGGATGAAACACTTGTATGTGTTTTCTGTTGGCACCCTTTGCAGACTGTGAGAGACCTTGGTACCATGCATTTCTGCTTAAGTTCAACCAGCATAATATGCTGTGGTGATTTTCACTATGAGGTATGTGTGATTTTTATTTCTTTGAAACTTGGCTTCCCAGCCAGTGCCCTCTGTGGAAACTATTGCCTCAGTGCTTGCACACTGAGGTTCTTGTCTTTAGCTTGTTTTTGTTTTTATTGGGTTCTCACAACATAGCCCAGATAGACCATCTTAGGGCAGCTGGTTCAATCCACTGGGGTGTAACACAGATGAGACACTGATAAGTCCTGGTAGATGAAACACGTATGTGTTCTCTTTGGTTGGCACCCATTGCAGACTCGTGAGAGAGACATTTTGATACCATGCATTTCTGATTAAAGTTGAACCAGCATAATATACTGTGGTGATTTGCATTATGGGGGTATGTGTGATTTTGTATTTCTTTGAAACTTGGCTTCCCGGCCAGCGCCCTTTGGGGTAACCATTACCTCAATGCTTGAGCGCTGAGGTTCTTTGTCTTATAGAAACATAGAATTTGTTGGCAGATAAGGACTGCTTGTACCACCCAGTGTACTCATTTTTCCCTGCCTATACTGTGACCGCACATCTTGCCTGATCTCCAGCAACTCCCCTTCAGCTTTCCCACCAAGATTCCTTTAACATAGTAACATAGACTATAATGGTAAATAAGGACTGCTTGGTCCACACCATCTGTCATTTTTTTCCTGCTTATACTATCATCACAGACCATACTTGATCTCCAGCCTCCCCCATCTTGCTTTCCAACAAGATTCCCTTATGCCTATCCCCTCCATTATTGAATCCCATCAAGCATCCACCACTCTTTTGGTGAAGAAGTACTTTCTTACACCTCTCTTGAATTTGCCTCCTTCCAGCTTTATTGCAATGTACCCTTCTTCTTGTGCATCTTTTCTTCTGAAAAATATTCCCCTCCTGTACCATATTTACCCCGTGAGACATTTATAGGTCTCTATCATAACCTCCTCTCCCTCCCTCCTGTCTTCCAGGGTGTACATACTGAGATCCCTCCATCTCACCTCATAGGGCATCTGATACAGACCCTGCACCATTTTACTTGCCTTCCTCTGAACAGCCTCTGAAGATGTGGTCTCTGAACAGGATGCAACCATCTTTATGTATATCCCATGCATTTTTTAGGTCCACCACTATTTTTGCCCCCACCACTTCTGCTGGAAGACTGTTACATGCATCTGCCACTCTTTCAGTAAAGAAGTACTTCCTCACATCTCTCTCTCTCGAATTTACCCCCTTCCAGCTTCATTACATGGGCATTTGTTCGTGTGCACCTTCTCTTCTGAAAAACTCTCCCCTCTTGTACCTTATTAAACCCATGAGTTATTTACAGGTCTTCATTATACCCACCCTCTCCCTCCTTTCTTCCAGGGTGTACATATTGAGATCCCATAGTCTCCCCTTGAAAGGCTTATGATGCAGCCTCTGCACCATTTTAGATGCCCTCCTCTAGATAGCCTCTACCCAGTCTATTTCTTTCCTGAGATGTGGTCTCCAGAACTGAACACAGTAATCCAGGTGGAGTCTCCCCAAAAATCAATACAGTGTTAACACCACCTCTCTCCTTCTGCTGGTGATTCCCTTCCCTCTGCACCCCAGTATTCCTCTGACCCTGCCTACCGTCTTGAATTCCCCTGATGAAGAGGTATTGTATAACCTCGAAGGACTGGGGTTCTTGATCCTAGGTCTCCAGTGGTACTAATGTTGCAACTAGCAAGTTAGTTTTCTAATAAACATATTCAGCTGAAGAGAAGATCTGAGAGTGCTTCCTTATGCACTTGCATCCTTGTTTTGTTGAGCAAATGTTTTTTGGGAAAGCATCATCATTTACTGGATCCACCTCCAGGTAACCTCTACTGCATTGCCACACTGTCTTGCCACTTTGAGGTAATCAGGTATGAAAACTCGGTCCTGGTCTTGTTTAGTAAGCATCAATACCTCTTCTCCCATTTTATACACAACCTCTAGGTTTCTGTGTCCTAGATGCATGATTTTGCACTTTTCACATTGAAACCCATACCCTTTGACCACCTTGACTTTTCTCAGGTCTCTATTTATTCTTAAAACAGGTAGTGGTCCTGATGGACATTACAGATTCCATCTTATATTCTTATATCCTTATGTTCGTATTACTGATGGAATGTAAAACTGCTAGGAATGTGCAGCTGAAGTAGATAAGGCAAATCAAATGCTGGGCTGCATTAAAAAGGGCCTAACATGCCTTGACATTGATGTGACTCCACCTCTTGATAGCATGCAGGTAAGGCCATGCTTGGACTACTGTGCATAGTTCTGTTTGGTGCAAAATACAAAGGCTATTGTAATAATCAAGAGTGTGCAGCATACAGCAACTAAAATGATTAAAGGATTGGAGTGGTTAGCTATGAGGAATGTTTAACCAGACTAGGTATGTTTTCCCTGGAAAAAAGAAGATTGTAGACTAGATATGTTTTCAGTTTCAGAATTTTAAAGTGACTGTATAAAGCATATCAGGAAAAACATTTTCTGCTTGCTCTGCACAGTAGAACAGGAGGGTATACCATATTCTTAATAGGAAATAGAGTAAGGGGTAGTATGAGGAAGTCTCATTTTAACCATGATGCAGTAAACTTGTGGAACAGCCTCACACAGCAAGCAGTACAAGCGATGAGTCTTGTATCTTTGGAATTAAGTTGCATCAGTTCCTGATGTAAGACATGACGTACTGGGCTCTGCAGTTTATTCACTGGGGGAAGGGAGGGTTTACATATGTTTGCAATATTTTTACATAATACTGAATTCTGCAGCTGCCTAGATGGCAGAATATAAACACAGTGGAGCCTTTGTTCATCCAGTGTTTCCCAAGTTCTTAAAATAGGTATGTGCCATCATATTTTTGTGTTTTATAACTTCAGATAGAATCATTTTAAAAACATCTTTAACTAGCACTACTGTTATAAAACTTGTTTTATACAATGTATGTGAGAGTCACGCATTACAGATACATTATTTATATTAGCCACTGAAGCATTCTAAATGAGGATAAATCATTTCTCCTCCCTTTGACCCTTTATCCTTACTTTAGATAGGTCCCAGAGGAACCCTCAACCAATGGGAGAGCAGCTTTAACAATGCCTGATGACATCAGTGTCATTTGTTGCATTCTAAACAGAGCATTGAAATCAATTATGTACAATTAAATCTTCATAATATCCTCTTCTATAAGAACATTTTACAGTTTATAATACATAACATAAATTGACACTGAACTGCCTAACTCAGAATAAGCCATCAATCATCAGTTGTGAGGAGGCAGGACTTGCATAACTCACTCTTGGCTCTGGCACTCATGAGTAATTGTCCTGCTTTAACATGTAAAGGTAAATGGCATATTCTGAGTCAGACCATTGTGTATCACAATGTAAGTGAAATGTTACTCTCACTGAAGTTCACATTAAGGGTACAAGTTAACACTTCAATTGCCACATTTACCCCCATTTTCCAATGATGTTCCAAGGTTTAAAAGCTGCATTTATTTATTTATTTATTTATTTGCTTGCTTTTAGTAACCAGGTGGGTCCACTAGGCATGGGAATGCCTATTTTCAGGAATGACCAGGGAGAAAACAAATAGACAATACATAAGCACACCATGTGACACAGCACATGAAATAGGTAATACAGTGGGAATGGTTCAGAACAATCAACATTAGAGGTTGAGTGAAATACAGTTTAGAACAAGGTCTGGGTACAAGCAGTACAATATTAGGAAGTTAATAAAGTACAGACAAGTGCAAAACAAATGAAATACTGAGTACAAAGAAAATGGATGAGGTGGACATGGTATATACAGTATACAATAAGTGTCTTAGTGGTAGTTAAGCTTTAAGAGAAGAGGGAGAGGAGAAGTGGAAGAAGCAGGGAGAAAGGGTGAAGGGTGGTAAAGAGTGTACAAGAGGAGGGTCATTAGATAGAGGTGATTAAGCAGATCGGTGGGGAGTAGATGCAAGGGAATAATGAGGAAATGGAAAGAAGGCTCTATGGTGAGTAGAAGCAAGCGTAGGGGTTAGAAGCATGTAGATGATCTTGGTGGAGTTTCTTGAAACTAGCATGGGTGGAAACTTGGTGGATAGCTTGAGGTATGGAGTTCCAATACTTAGGAGCTGTGTGAGACAAAGCTCATGCACCCATAGAGGTTTTGCATCTGGGGATATAGAAAGAGGATAGGTCAGTAGAGTGGAGCCCATAAGAGGGGGACTGGGAGTGAAGCATGGAAGCAAGGGATTGTGGAAGACCTGATCTAACTATTCCGTAAATTAGGGAGCCATAGGACTGAAGTCGATTGGCAGTGGGAGAGGGCCAGTTTAAGTTAGCATAGCTGGCAGTGGTGTTTATATCTTGGTGATGCAGAGGAGAGCGGCAGATGTTCTTATATGTGGTGTCCCATTTATGAAGGGAGGACTTAGTGGCATCTAGGTAGGTGACCGTGCCATAGGCCAGGGCTGGGAGTATAAGGCCTTGTGCAACAGCAAGTCTGGCAGATGGAGTGAGGGCATAGCTAGTAAGGTAGGCCCCTCCAATTTTCAAGTTGACAGATTTACAGGTGGCGGTAATATGTTGATCAATATCTGGGGATTCGTCCAGAAGAATCCCCATGTATTTGAAGGATCTGGAAGCGACAAGTGGGGAGCCATCTGCACATGAGATTTTGAGGGAGATTCGATTTCCTTTGAGTCTGACAGAGGAGCCAAAGAGCATAGAGTGTGTTTTTCTGACATTGAGCACTAGTTTGTTCTCTGTCAGCAAGGATTGGGTGCTTAGGAAGTCAGAGGTAAGAGAGTAGTTTATATCGAAGATATTTTTTGGCACTACAGTAGATGACAACGTCGTCCATATAGAGAAGAGATGAGCAGGTTGGTGTGAGCAGCGGAAGGTCATTAATGAAGATAGAAAAAAGCAGAGGGCCCAGTATAGAGCCCTGAGGAACACCAACTTCAATAGAGGAGATATCCGACATGGCAGAATTGAAAACTATGGCTTGTTTCCTGTTTAGGAGGTGCTTGTAAACCATGCCACCACTTCAGCAGAGAAACCAAGGGAGTGAAGTTTTGAAAGGAGAAGACTGTGGTTGACCACATCAAAAGCCTTGATCAGGTCGATGAAAACCGCACCTGTCAAGAGGCCAGCATCCATGGCACAGCATAGATGTCATTTGTTAGTTTTAGGAGGGCAGTGGAGGTGCTGTGGCCTTTGCAGAAGTCATGCTGGGCACCAGAAAGGAGGTTATATTTCTGAAGATATGCTATGGTTTGAGTAGCCACTAATTTTTCCATGATTTTGCTGAGCACTGAAAGAATGGCAATGGGTCGATAATTGGCAATTTCTTTGGGATCACCTTTTTTAAGAATTGGTGTTATTTTAGCTATTTTCCAGATATCAGAAAAGGTGCCATAGCACAGTGACAAGTTGAAGACTTTGGTTAAGGGAGAGGCAATGATAAGGGCAGTGACTTTCAGAAGCCTGGGTCCAATCCCGTCGGACCCAGAGCTGGTGCTATCCGGATGGTGAGTGTAGTTTTAGAACTTCAGTTCTTATAATAGCCTGGAACTGAAAAGGTGGATGGGTGGGCATGGATATTGTATCTGTGGAAGAGGATGTAGTGTTTCTGGAGGGAAGGAGGCCACATGACTTGATAGGTCAGAGAAGTGATGGTTGAATGAATTAGCGATGGTCATCGGATTGTTACAATGAGTGCCATTTAGCAGCATGTCATTTGAAGTGGTCATGTGATCTGTTCCCAGGAGGGTTTTTACGATTGACCAGAATTTCTTTGAGTCACCTGCGGCTTTTATTAAGTCTTTGCAAAAAATGCTTTTAGCTAGGCGGGTATTTCTTTTGCAGGTATTTCTCAATGACCTGTAGGCATCATGATCAGATTGAAGTTCAGAGGCCTTGAAACACCATCAACTTTTGTCTCTAGCCCTTATTTGAGAGAGAAGGTCCTTGTAAACCACTTTGTTTGAGTTCTGCATATGCAGCGGGTGACTCTGGGAGCGTGGATATCCTGGAGAAGTCCAAATCTTGCTAGGAAGAAATCAAGGGCTGACTGAGCATTAGAGGTAGTGAAAATTGGTGACCAGTCAATCATAGAGAGATCGTGCATAAACTGTGTCTGATTAAAGTTACCCAGATTGTGGAAGGTGATAAGTTTTGGGGGAGCAGATGGCTGACTAGTGGCGCTCCAGATGCAGAAGATAGGGAAGTGATCACTTATTGCATCTGCAAGGGTACCAGTTGAGGCTATACTGTCAGGGTGGTTTGTGAGATCCAGTCAATTAGTGAGCTGGACTGGGGGAGCCATGACCCTAGTTGGGTCAGTGATTATCTGATGAAGGTTGTGACCCTGTACTATGGTGTGGAAGGGCTGGTTTGCTTTACTGGTCTGGTTCAAGTTGAAATCCTCCAGTATGAGAACCTCATTTCATCCGATTGTTGTGTCCACCTGGGAGAGGAGTTCCTCAAGACCAGCGATGCCGCCGCCAGGTGGGTTATAGGCACACTATGTGCAGTTTCTTAGAGCCAAGTTGTAAGATTGCATGAATTGATTCACAGTGAGTGAGGGGAGGAGACGTTTCTTGATAGTGATAGATGAGATTTATAGAAAATGGCAACACCACCACCGTGCTTAGATAGGGGCCTGTCTTGCCTCATTAGCTTATAATTACGCAACAAGCACTGGGAATCAGGGGTGGATGGTTTCAGCCAGGTTTCAGACAGGCAGAGAATGTCAGGGTTATGTAGAACAACCCAAGCCTCAAGTTCAATTAGACTGCAGGACAGGCTCCTGATATTAAGGTGACTAATGCAGAGGCCCTTGGTGTGAATTGAGGCTGCGTCAGAGTAGGGTGATATCCTACGGGCCCTGGATTTAATTCAATATCTCCAGCTAACACAAGTGCTAGTAGGAGCAGATACCACAGTTTACAATGGATGAAGGGGGTGGGCAGAGTGGGGTTGCAGGACAGGGATTTATGTATGGTGAAAGCTTCATGGTAAATGAACCTGTTAGGGATAAAGAGAGATGTGCTGGCTAAGGGCAAGTAAGATTGTGTAGCCATGCTGTAGTCTAAGGAATCCCTAGGATATGTGTTGTGAGAATTTCAAGAAGGTGGGCAGCATGACATAGGATCTTATTGAGAGGAACAAGAAAAAGCATAGAAGGAGGAGTGTGCGACTTATGGCTGGTAGGTTGTTAACTGTGAATGCCTTTAGTACCAATCGAGCCTAGTGTAGCATTGTTGAACAGTGTCCTGCATTTTGCAGCACAGTTTTGTTGGTCATGCAACTCTTTAGACACTGATTTTTGAAAGTCTAACTATATTGTCCAGTGATATCTCCAAATGTACATTATTGCATAATCTGGGGAGTTCCTCTAGGAATTCTGGGTAAGCATCTTGCTTCTAAAAACAGTGTTTTAAAATGTGAACAAGCAACCAAATGTACAAGCCGCTTTGAGTATCAGAGCTTAGTCTATTGCTTCCCTATCAATAATATCTGACAATGATCCAGTAACTTATTTTTGAAGATACTGACTCCCTGAAATCTTTTTCAAGGCTGATGAAAGGTAATCTCTTATTAGAGGACTGCTCTCATATATTTTCAAAGTATCAAGGTTCACTGTAACCTTGGAAACAGACCAGGGAGCCTGAGCTAGGTTTGTAGAAACCTCTTCTCTCCAATTATAAAGCTGATGATGTTTTAAAAACAGAATTATTTCTTTGTTTCCAGACAATGATTAAAGACACCACAGATATGATGATTGCAAAGATGCTGTTGATCTGACTGGCCCTTCTGCAGCAACTGTCAATCAAATCTTTATTAGCAATCTGGAGTTAATACAGTATTGAAATATGTAGCCAAACCTTACAGGAAAAAAATGAAATTAACATGTGAAAAATGAAGCAAGGCTCTTTTGAAAAGTACCTTATGCATATACAAATGTAAATTTGCATCATACATTCATTCAATTACAGATGCATATATGCAAGTGAACATGGTCTGTAAGTTGTATGGCTTGTAAGTTTTCAAGGATGTTATTATATTTAGGAATGGATCCACTTGCCTATTTTCTTATTTAGTTCTGAGATTGGTTTTGAGGCAAACATTTGGATCTGGAGTTTAGGGTTCTATCAGTCACCTCTAAATGATAATAAAAGTGAAAAAAAAAACACTTAAAGATCATATGCTATGATTTTTACATATTGTTAATAAAAGATCAGAGGCATCATTTTTTTCATATTTGCAATAAAAGCTTGAATCCACTTCAATTCAAGTCCCTGTGTCATAATTAGTGTTTCCTGCAAATTTTTGCTGTTTGGGTTTATGGTTTCTGTAAATCAGCATTTGTTAATGTGCTCTGCAGTAACTGAAAACAGTGAAGTTGATTCTGTCTCTATCAATGAGGCCTGCAAAGCGATGACATAATTTTGGCCTAGCCTGCTGCTTCAGCTTTTAAGTCCCTGATTGACTGAAGAAGCTGTTTCATTTCCCAGTCAGAGCAGTCTGTAGAGCTAATTGTTTCTCTCCAAGATTTTTGTAACTCATCTGGTTTCGTGTAGATAGATTAGCTTAAAATATATCATTGTGTTTATATAAAAGTTAAACATCTGAGTTTCAGTGCTGAACTGAAGTGGTACTGTATGAAAGTTTGTAAGAAATCACCTTGTCTGTATCACAGCTGTCAGTTCTTTCTCATCAAAACTCTGCATTGTGTTCCGGCTATATAACACAGAGCTGTTTAATGGATATAATATAAATCAAAATTGTGTTAATTCACATAAATAGTTTGTCTTTGATGTAGCCTCCATAAATAGGTTCATGTGAGAGAAATTTAATTTTTATGTCAGATTGACAAGCAGGTGTTTGCTACACTCTGCTATTTAAGGAATATGTGTTGTATGAACTCACAAATTTCAGTTCTTTAAGGGGTTCTATGTGAAAATACATCCTGTATGTGTATAACTAGAAATACTATATGGCATCATGATGCCCCTGTCTCCTGCCCGACAGTAGAGGCAGTAGCACTCTGCTGACCCTTTTCACCTGCCCCACAAGCCCCCTGTCTCTTGCCCCCATTTGAGGCTGTTGCACCTCGCTGCCTACTGTCTTATTCACACAGTCGGGGCTGCTGCACCCTGCAGCCTCCTGCACAAACAGTTGAGGCTGCTGCACCCTGCTTCCCTCTGCCCCCCCACAGTCAGGGCCACTGCACCCTGTTGTCCCCTATTCCTGTCTCCACAGTCAGCACTGCTGTGCTGTGTTATGCCCTAGAGTCCATGCCCCCTGCCTTCACAGTTGTAGCTGCTGTATCCTGCTGTGCACTTCCATTGTTCCAAATGGGCAGGACTGTTGCAACATGTGCACCCTGTTCCACAGTCAGGGCTGCTGTACACCAATTCCCATCTGTCTCATGCCCCACAGTCAAGACTTCTGCACTATGCTGTCATCTATCCCCTGCCACCACTGTGCCCTGCTGCATCATAGAGCCTCTTCCTCCACAGTTAGGGTTGTTGCACCATGCTGCTCCCTGCCACCAAAGTGAGATCCTTTGGTACACTGCCTAAACTGCACGAGGGAAAACTCAAAAAAATACTTTCATCTTGTGCTATAGAGTGAGGGACAGAGGATACCAGGGTGCAGCAGCTCTGACTGTTTTGGGGGGAGACAGGGGAGGCATCAGGGTACAGCAGCTCAAACTGGGACAGGATGCAGCACATGCCCTGCCTTGTCTTATGGCAAGTGGTGGCATGATGCAGCAGCCCTAACTGTGGAGGCATGGGTCTCTAGGGCACAGCAGGCCACAGCAGTCTTGACCATGTAGACAGGTGCAGAGTGCAGCAGCCTTGGATGTGGTGGCAGAGACAGAGGACAGCATGGTGCAGAAGCCTTGACTGTGTGGCAGGACACAGAGGCAGCAGGGTGCAGCAGCCCTGAGTGTGGGACAGGGTGCATGTGATGCAGCAGCCTTGCCCAGTTGGGGCAATGGAAATGGGTAGCAGGTACAGAAAATACTCCACCTCTGGTGGCCTGATGCAGTATGGTGCAGCAGCCCCAACTGTGAAGGCAGAGGACCTGGGACTCTAGGGCTTAGCAGAGCACAGCAGCCCCAACTGTGGAGACAGGAACAGGGGACAACAGGGTGCATTGGCCCTGACTGTGAAGGTGGGGGACAGAGGGAAGCAGGGTGCAGTAGCCTCAACTGTTTGTGCAGGAGGCAGCACAGTGCAGCAGCCCCGACTATGTGGAGAAGACAGTAGGCAGTGGGGTGCAGCAGCCTCAAATGGGGGCAGGAGACAGGGGGCTTGTGGCATAGGGGAAAGGGGCAACAGAGTGCTGCTGCCTCAACTGTCGGGCAGGAGACGGGGCATCAGTAAGCATATAATATTTCTAGTTATACACATACGTGATGTATTTTCACACAGAAACTCTCAAAGAACTGAAATTTGTGTGTTCATACAGTACATATTCCTGAAGTAGCAGAGTGTGGCAGACACCTGTTTGTCAATCTGACATAAAAAATAAATTGTTCTCTCATGAACCTATTTATGGAGGCTACATCAAAGACAAACTACTTCTATGAATTAACAACATTTTGATTTATATTATATCCATTAAACAACCCTGTGTTATATAGCCAGAACACAATGCAGAATTTTGATAAGAAAGAACTGACAGCTGTGATACAGACAAGGTTATTTCTCACAAACATTCATACCACTTCAGTTCAGCAATGAACCTCTTATGATCAACTTTTTATATGAACAGAATGATAGATTTTAAGTTAATATATCTACACATAAACCAGATGAGTTAGTAAAAATCTTAGAAAACAATTAGCTCTACAGACTGCTCTGACTGGGAAGTGAAACAACTTCTTCAGTCAATCAGGGACTCAACTGCTGAAGCAGCAGGCTAGGCCAAAATGATGACATCATTTTGGAGGCCTCACTGATAGGGACAGAAGCAACTTCACTGTTTTTAGTCACTACAGAGCACATTAACAAATGTTGATTTTACAGAAACTGCAAAGGCAACAACCTGAAATTTTCAGGAAATACTAATCATGACACAGGAACTTGAATTCAAGTGAATTCAAGCTTTTATTACAAATATGAAAAACTAAATCCTGAATTTGCTTGTATTCAAGTCCCTGTGTCATGATTAGTGCTTCCTGAAAATGTCATGCTGTTTGGTTTTGTAGTTTCCTTTAAATCAGCATTTATTAACTTAGTCTGCAGTAGCTGAAAGCAGTGAAGTTGTTTCTGTCTGTCTGAGTGAGGCTAGAGAGTAATGACATTATATTGGAGTAGAGTGCCACTTAGCAGTCGAGTCCCTGCTTCACTGAACAGCTGTTTCACTTTCCAGTCAGAGCAGTATGTAGAGTTAATTGTTTGCTCTCCAAGTTTTTTTACTAACTCAGTCTTGGGTTTGTCTTTAGATAGATTACCTTAAAATCTACCATTCTTTTCTCATAAAAAGTTGATAATTTGAGTTTCAGTGCTGAATTGAAGTGGTATGAATGTTTCTCCGTGTGAATTCAGCCTGTCTGTATCACAGCTGTCAGTTTTTTCTCATCAAAACTCTGCATTGGTTTTTAGCTATACAATAAAGGGTTGTTTAATGGATATAAAGAAATCTAAATTTTGTTCATTCATAGAAGTAGTTTGTCTCTGATGTAGCTCCATACATAGGTTCATGTAAGAACATTTTTATTTCATGTCAGATTGACAGCACCTGCTATTTCAGGTACATTGTACTGTATGAATTCACAATTTTCAGTTCTTTGAGGGTTTCTGTGTAAAATACATCATGTACGTGTATAACTAGAAATGCTATATGGCATTGTGATGCCCCTGTCTCCTGCCCACAGTTGATGCTGCTGCATTCTGCTACCTTGCTGCCCACTGTTTGCTCCCACACAGTCAGGGTTGCTGCACCCTGCTGCCACCTGCACAAACAGTTGAGGTTGCTGCACCCTGCTTCCTTCTGTCCCCCACAGTTAGGGTCAATCTACCCTGTTTGCCCCGTTCCTGTCTCCATAGTTGGGGCTGCTGTGCTCTGATACACTGTAGAATCCAAGGTCCCCTGCCTCCACAGTTGGGGCTGCTGCACCATGCTGTCCCAGGCCTCCAGAGGTGGGGCTTTTGCTGTGCCTGCTACCCACTTCCATTGCCCCAAATGGGCAGGGCTGCTGCACCACATGCACCCTCTCTCAGTCAGAGCTGCTGTACCCTGATGCCCCATTGCGTCCTGCCCCACAGCCAAGGCTTCTGCACCATGCTGTCCTCTGTCTGCCAACACAGTGAAGGCTGATGCACCCTTCTCCTATCTACATAGTCAAGGCTGCTGTGACCTGCTGTGCTCTACAGCCCCATGCCTCCACAGTTAGAGCTGCTGCACCATGCTGCCTCTTGCCACAAGAGTCAGGGCATTTGCTGTACCCTGTCCTCTGCCTCCACAGTTGGGGCCATTTCTCCCTGCTCCCCTCTGCCACCACAGCCAGATCCTTTGCTACACCCTGCTGCCTATTCTCATGTCCCAAACAGGTGTGGCTGTTGCACCCCGTCCCACAGTGTGGGATGCTGTACCCTGATGCCTCCCCTGTTTCCTGCCCAAACTGTCAGGGCTACTGCATCCTGCTGCCCCTGTTCCCATCCCATAACATAAGCTGAAAGTATTTGTCAGTTTTTTCTTTTTCTTTCAAGAAGTTTGGGCAGTGTAGCAAAGGATCTGACTCTGGTGGCAGGGAGCAGCAATGTGCAGCAACCTTAACTGTGGAGGCAAGAGGCTGTATGGTGCAGTGGGGCACAATGGCAGCAGAGGACAGCATGGTGCAGAAGCCTTGACTGTGTTGCAGGACACAGGTGGGCATCAGGGTACAGCAGCCCTGACTATGGGACAGGGTGCATATGGTGCAATAGCCCAGCCATTTAGGGCAACAGAAGTGCAGCAGCCTCACCTGTGGAGGCAGAGGCCCTGGGACTCATGGGCTTCACAGAGTAGAGCAGCCTTGACTGTGGAGACAGGAACAGGGGACAACAGGTGCAGCATCCCTGACTTTTGGTGTGGGGGACAGAGGGCAGCATGGTGCAACAATCACAACTGTTCAGGAAGAGGGCAGCAGGATGCAACAACCCTGATTGTTCAGGCAGGGGGTGGAGGCAGCAGAGTGCAGAATACCCAACTGTGTTGGAGAAGACAATGGGCAGCAGGGTGCAGCAGGCTCAAATGTGGGGCAGGAGACAAGGGGTTTGGGGGCAGTTCTTTTTATTTATTTATTTATTGAAGATGTTGGATACCATACATTTGAGTCAAAGACTCCTTTACAAAGGTTCCTCATCATTGAGAACAGAGACATAAGGGACAATAGCAACAATTAGACACAATAGTTACAGAAATGGTTACAAAATGGTTACAGATAACACAGTAAAGCAGCTGATGATACAAAGATACAGTGTTGTCAAGCATAGGTACATAGTAAAGATGGTAGCAGGTAACAGAAACATACACTGCAGGGCGGTGGCACCAGCCATGCCCTGGTGATTATTTGCAAGCCTAGGCTGGATGACTGAGGTGTCCATTGTCAAATATAGGCATGCCCTGGGGTGGCCGGACCAGAATTAAGTCCATAGTCATGGGGGTGGGAAGTGGTAGGGCTAGGAAATCAAGGACAGTCACAGACTGAGTCATGAGAGATTAGGTCTCTTAGCTGGGACTTGAACTGTCCAAGTTTGGGTTCTGTGAGGAGGAGGTTTGGGAGTGAGTTAAGCCAGCTAGGGGCCAGGTACTTCTAAAGTTCTTTGACCCGAGGTGATCTTGCAGTGAGGTACCCTGAAGTGGGTTCGCCAATTGCTGAGTGAGGCGGGTGGACAAAGGTGCCTAGAGTAGGGGGTGAGAGCAGGTGGGAGTAGCCCTGCTGCTATTTTTAAGAAAGAGGCAGGTCTGACATTTGAGCCTCCCATCAAAGTTTAGCCAGTTGGTTGAGGCATAAAGGGTGCAGTATTTGTGAGTCTGGCACAGCCAGTAGCTATTCTACAGGCCTTTATAAGGGCCAGCCTAATTTTGTTTAGGTGCATGTTGTCAGCTGCCACATAGATAATGATTCTGTAGTCTATGAGTGATAATATTAATGCCAAGACAGCTAGGTGGAGAGCTTCTGGTGGGAGGCAGTGCTTGTACTGGTAAAGTAGGCCAATACGCACATTGATAGCAGTGCTCAGTTTTCAGATGTGGTCATGGTAAGTGAGCCCAGAGTCTAGGGTGATACCTAGGTATTTGAATGAGGTAACCTGCTCAAGGGGATCATTTAGAGAGAGTTCAATATGAGCAGGGGTTGTCCTATGTTCTTGTTTTGGGAGTGTGCAAACACAATGGATTTTGTTTTTTTTGTAATTTAAGACTAGCCTATGTTGAATGAACCAGGATTCAGCTTCGGTGAAGGATTTTTGGAGTGCAGAATGGAGGGCTGTGGGATCGGTGTGGGAGTTGTAGAGGACAGCATCATCTGCATACAGGAGTAGTTTCCCAGAGCAATCCTTGGGCAGGGAGTTGAGGAACAGGGAGAAAAGTAGGGGGCCAAGAATGGAGCCCTGCAGGACCCCCAATCTGACTTGAAGGGGGGAAGGACAGGGTTTGGGCAAGCCTGACTGTCTGGGTTATCTCAGACAGATAGCTGGCAAACCAGCCGGTGGTCTCTGGAGACAGGCCTATTTGTGTGAGGGAATCCAGGAGTAGTGTGTGGTGCACTGTATCAAACGCCTTGGAAAAGGTCTATAAAAACAGCACCAGCAATGTGGCCAGTGCCAAGAGATGTGTGGAGGGCATTTGTAAACTCCAAAAGCGCTGTGGTGGTACTGTAGTTGTGATGGAAGCCATGCTGCTCAGGACACAGGAGGCTATATTTGGAAAGGTAGTCCATAAGCTGGGTAGCCACAATCTTCTCCAAGATTTTGGAGAGGGGAGGCAGGTTTGAGATGGGGCGGTAGTTCCCAGACAGAGTGCAGACACCGCTTTTAAGGATGGGTGTGATGAGGGCAGATTTCTATTTGGAAGGAAACTGGCCCAGCGATAGGGAACAGTTCAGAAGCATGGTGAGAGGGTGGAGAACTTCGTTAAAGGTAAGCCTAAGCAGTTTAAGATCTAGTGTGTCGCTGCTGAAATGTGATTTGCTGAGGGCCTTGAGTAGAAGGGGGGGCATCTTCATGCTGAGATATTGCTTTAAAGTCAAACGGGAGGCGGAGAGGGAGCAAGGTGGTGCTGGGGGGGGTGGGAGAGAAGAAATTGGGGTGGAGAACACTACTAGGGTTGGAGAAGGAGGCATTAAACATATTTGCAATCAGGGCAGGGTCTGTAGTGATAGACCCATTGGCCCTGAGTTGGGAGGGAGGTGCAGTGGGCTTTGCCACTGAGCTCTTTGAGGGAGTCCCAGAACTTGCACCCCGAGCCCCATGTGGCAGTGAGTGAGGTTTGGTAATACTCAGCTTTTATCTTATGAATATTCTAAGTTCATTTATTACGTTCTTCTTGGCAGTGCTGCCTATCAGCAGGTTTACCAGTATCCAGAGCAATGTGCCATAGATTGTCATGTTCGCTCATCTGGTCCAACAGGACTTGTGACATCCAAGATGTGTCAACCCCTTTAACTATCTTTTTGCTTAGGAGTGCATACCGGTCACAAGCAGAGTTGAAGGTATCAAAGTGGTTGAGGGCAGAGTCAATGTTCAATGCGGTTTTGATGGGGGACCAGTCACTAGCTAAGAGACACTGTCTAAGGCACCGAAGTTTGCCAGGTTTGAGGTAGCATTGGAGGATAGCTTTTTTTGGGGGGGTCTTTCTAACAATATATGACCAGTGACAAAGCACCAGGGAGTGGTCACTCAGGGCATTGGGTAGTATCTTGATCTAGGTTGCTTTGTGGGGTGCATTGGTGAGCACAAGATCAAGGAGGGTGGCAGTACCAATCTTCTGGTTGATTCTAGTGGCAGTGGTCACAAGTTAAGACAGATTTTGAGAGGCTGCAGCATCCCTAATGGGAGCTGATGCATCATCTAGCCAATTCATATTAAAATCCCCAAGGGCAATGATTTCAGCCCTGTTAGGGAGTGTGTGGAGGTGGGCGAGGACAGAGTGGAAGGTTTCTTGGTGAAAATACATCATGTACACTACCGGCCAAAAGTTTTAGAACACCCCCATTTTTCCAGCTTTTATTGAAATTTAAGCAATTCCAGTCCAGTGAATAACCTGAAATGGTACAAAGGTAAGCGGTAAACTGCTAGAGGTTAAAAAAAAGTTTACGTTAGCAAAAACTGCTTTAGAGAAATTGCAAAGAAAGCCAAGGTGTCAGTGAGTACAGTTTCCTACACCATCAAAAGGCACTTGGAAACTAGAGGAAACTCTGACAGGAAGAGGTCTGGCAGACCCAAAGCCACAACAGAATCAGAAGACAAGTTTCTGAGAGTCAACAGCTATGGATAGGCGGCTCACAGGACAACAGCACAGAGTGACTGGCATCCTGAACCAAAAGGGCTACCACAGCATTTTGCAGCACCATGCAATACCCTCTGGTCTATGCCTAGTTGGTCAGGGGTTCATGCTACAGTAAGATAATGACCCAAAACATACCTCCAGGCTATGTCAGAACTACCTTCGAGGAAAAGAACAAGACGGTAGGCTTCAAATCATGGAATGGCCAGCACAATCTCCAGACTTAAACCCCATCGAGCTGGTTTGGGATGAACTGGACAGAAGGGTGAAAGCAAAGCAACCTACAAGTGCAACACATTTGTGGGAACTTCTGCAACAGTGTTGGGAAGAACTTCCTGAACAATATTTGATGTCCATTGTAGGAAGAATGCCACGGGTGTGTTCGGAGGTTACAGTATATCTGCAAAAGGTGGCTACTTTGATGAGTCAAAAATTTAGATTAAACTTTGTTAAACAAAATGATTCTATGATTTCCTTTTTATCTCCAATTGTTTATTTGTTCTATGCTTTAATTTCAGAGTACATTGAGACATTAACCTGCGTAAATTTCAATAAAAACTGGTAAAATTGGGGTGTTCTAAAACCTTTGACCGGTAGTGTATGTGTATAATTAGAAACACTACACGGCATTCCAATACACCGTGTCTCTGCACCATAGTTGAGACAGCTGTACTCTGCAGTCCCCTGCCTTGTAAGCCACCTGCCTCCTGCCACAGATTCAAGTTTGCTGAACCCTGCTGCCTCCATCCCCTGCCTGAAAAATCAGGGCTGCTGTGCCCTGTTGCACCCTGCCCAAATAGTTGTGGTAGCTGCACCCTCCTGCTGTCTGTCCCCCAACCCCACAGTCAGGGATGCTGCACCTGTTGCCCCCTGTTCCTGTCTCCACAGTCAGGGTTGTTGAGCTCTGCTAAACTCTAGAGTCTCAGGGTCTCTGCCTCCACAGTTGGGGCTGCTGCACCATGCTGCTCCAGACCACCAAAGGTGGTCTTTTGCTGCACCTTGCTACCCAGTTCCATTGCCACAAATGAGCAGAGCTGCTGCAACATGCACACCCTGTCTCACAGTCAGGGATGCTGCACCCTAATTCCCCCCATGCCCTGCCCCGCAGTCACAGCTTCTGCACAATGCAGTCCTCTGTCCCCTGTCACCACAGCCAGGGCTGCTGTACTCTGCTCCTGTCTAAACAGTCAGGGTTGCTGTGGTCTGCTGTGACCTAGAGGTCCATGCCTCCACAGTTACTGCTGCTGTACCACGTTGCCACTTGCCATGAGAGTCAGGGCATTGGCTGCACTCTGTCCCCTGCCTCCACAGTTGAGGCAGCTACACCCTGCTGTTTCCTGCCACCAAAGTCAGATCCTTTGCTACAGTCTGCTGCCCACATCCATTGTCCCAAACAGGTGTGGCTGCTGCACCCTGTCCCACAGTTTGGGCTGCTATACCATGATGCCACTCCTGTCTCCTGTCCAAACAGTTGGGTTGCTGCCCCCTGCTGCTCTCTGTCCCCCAGCCATACAATTAGGTCCCCTGCTCCCTGTTGCCCCCTTTTCCTGTCTCCACCATCAGAGCTTCTGTGGTGTGCTACACCTTAGAGTCCCATGCCTACCTGCCACCACAGCTGGGGCTGCTGCACCCTGCTATGCACTTCCATTTCCCCAAATGGGCTGGGCTGCTGTGTCAAGTACACCCTGTCCCATGGTCAGGGCTGCTGTACCCTAATGCCTACCTCTGACCTACCCCACACTCAAGGCTTCTGCACCATGTTGTCCTCTGTCCACTGCCACCACTGTGCCCTGCTGCACTGTAGAGCCCAATGCCTCCACAGCTAGGTTTTTGCACCTGCTGCCCCTGCCACCAGAGTCAGATCCTTGCTACACTGCCCAAACTGCTCGAAAGAAAAAACAAACTGAAAAATACTTTCATCTCATGTTATGGGGTTGGGGACAGAGCGCAGCAGGTTGCAGTAGCCCTGACTGTTCAGGCAGGAGATGGGGAGGCATTAGGGTACAGCAGCCCAAACTGTGGGACAGGGTGCAGCAGCCACACCTGATTAGGACAAGAGACATGGGCATCAGGGGTTAGCAAAGGATCTGACTCTGGTGGCAAGAAGCAGCAGGGAGAAACTGCCCTAATTGTGGAGGCAGGGAACAGGGTGCAGAAAATGCCAATGACTTTGTGGCAGGTGGCAGTATGCAGCAGCCCTAATCATGGAGGCATGGGTTTGTAGAGCACAGCAGGCCACATAAGACTTGACTGTGCAGACATGAACAGGGTGCCACAGCCTTGACTGTGGTGGCAAACATAGAGGACAGCATGGTGCAGAAGCTTTAATTGTGGGGCTGGACACAGGGGAGCGTGAGGGTACATCAGCCTTGACTCTGGGACAGGGTGTGTGTGGTGCAGCAGGCCAACCCATTTGAAGCAATGGAAGTGGGTAGCAGTTGGAGCAAAAGCCCCACCTCTTGTGGCATGTGGAAGCATAGTGCAGCAGCCCCAACTGTGGAGGCAGGGGACCTTGGACTCTAGGGCATAGAAGAGCACAGTAGCCTCAACTGTGGAGATGGGAACAGGAGGCAACAGGGTACATTGACCCTGATTGTGGGGTGGGGGACAGAGGGAGCAGGTGCAGCAACCTCAACTCTTGCACAGGAGGGCAGGGCAGCAGCCTTGAATGTGGGGCAGAAAACAGGAGTCTTGTGGGGGCAGGGACGGGCAGCAGAGTTTAATAGCCTCAACTGTGAGGCAGGAGACAGGGGCATCAGGATGCCATATACTGTTTCTAGGTATACACATACATGATGTATTTTCACACAGGAACCCTCAAAGAACTGAAAATTATGGGTTCATATAGTACAATGTGCCTGAAATAGCAGGGTGTTGTCAATCTGACATAAAATAAAATGTTCTTACATGAACTTATTTATGAAGGCTACATCAAAGACAAACTACTTCTATGAATGAACAAAATTTAGATTTTTTTATATCCATTAAACAACTCTGTGTTATATAGCTAGAAAACAATGCAGAGTTTTGATGAGAAAGAACTGACAGCTGTGATACAGACAAGCTGAATTCACACAGAGGAACATTCAAATCACTTCCTTTCAGCACTGAAACTCAAATGATCAACTTTTTATAAGAACAGAATGATAGATTTTAAGCTAATCTAAAGGCAAAACAGGAACTGAGTTAAAAAAACCTGGTGGGCAAACAAATAACTCTACATACTGCTCTGATTGGGAAGTGAAACAGCTGTTCAGTGAAACAGGGTCTTTACTGCGGGCAGCAATTACTCAATATGATTTCATTGCTCTCCATGCCTCACAAAACGTCCACTACACCATAGCGGTAACAGATGCAATCCGTTCACGGCGGCGGGCGGTGCAGTGCAGCCCACCTCGGTGGTGTCATTACAGGACCAGCACCACCGGTCCACACATCGGGATCCGGGCGAACGTTACAGCGGTCCGATCCCACAATGCAGCTCGTGCTGCGCTTTGTGCTCTGCAGGGGACCATTACCAGCAGTCCACACTATCGCGGCAATGGTCCCAGGGCAGGACGGAAATCAGTTGTGGAAACCACTTCTCAGGTGGTTTCCATAACGGTTACGAAAACGCCTCCTGTAACGTTACCAGTGTAAACGCACGCCGTTACCGATGCGGTTTACACCCTCTGTAACGTTACAGAAGGGTTTTTGGGCTGCAGTGTGGACAAGGCCTAAGGCAGACAGAAACAACTTCACTGTTTTCAGCTACTGCAGACCAAGTTAACAAATGCTGATTTAAAGAAAACCACAAAACCAAACAGTGTGAAATTTTCAGGAAACACTAATCATGACACAGTGACTTGAATTCAAGTGAATTCAACTTTTATTAACAATATGTAAAACCATTGCACATGATCTTTAATTTAAGCTAACCTGGTAAATAAAAGTCTAATACTTGTCAGCAAATATTGAGTACTTGAAGTAGACCAGCAAGGACTGACCCAGTTCAGTTTTTCCCTTATTAGGTGAACCAGCCAGGCAGTCATACCACCAGTGATGTGTAATTCTATCAAATATGAGTCACATGCATATCACTTGCACCAGTGGGGACATTGTTGGATCAATGAGCACTGGTAATAAGGAATTTTGTAGTTACCTATACTTATTTAAAGCAAGGCCATCCAAAATGCCAGAATATATCGCCTCAAATTAATATATTTTGATAGTCAAAGATGTTGCAAGGAGTCTGTAGAAGGTTAATGTTAATATAGCCGTGGACTGGATGGGGACCGTACTGGGTGTGGTCATTGGTGCTACAGTCTTTGCCCTAGTGGGTTATTCTGTATTTTAAACTATCCATGCATGGAAGTGAAATTGATCTTATGGAAGATCTTCATTATCCAACCTATTTTCAAGGGGTCTGCACTTTGTGGTCATAGAGAAGCATTTGAGATTACTCTGTTTGGGATCAAATTTAATTTCTAGATTAATATTGGAGCAGATTGAGTACTTACTGGAGAAGAAACACTTTAGTCTGAGGTTGACTGTTCTATTGCTATACTGCAATAAGATTCCTGCACTACTGGTGCAAAATCATTGCTAGAAAATAATAGTGTAGGGTTTTTCAAAGTCCGGTGATTTAATTTATACAATGTATGTGAGAGTTTAATTTTACAGATACATAATTTATTTAGCCACAGAAACATTCTAAATGAGGATAAATCTTTACCCTCACTCACTCTGGCCAATTATCATCACATTAGACAAGTCACAAAGGAATCGAAAACAAATGCGACAGCACTTAAAACTATGCCCAGTTATATTAAAAAGGCTTCTGCTGCGCTCAAAACAAAGTAGTAAAGTCAAACAAAACCCTTAAGTAAATAATAATCTCCAACAGGGTGTGCCTTAAAGGATTTTAATGCATGCCCAAGAGCATGAAAGCCAAGTGTCATTACATCCCTGGGAAGTGCATTTAGTGCATACCCTGGAGTGGCTTATCACACTTATAAAATGGCTCAATAGTAATGTTATAATAAAATTATTTAAAACAAAAAAGTGTGTGTTTTTAGTGTTAAAATAAGTACTAAAAAAAGATTTGAAAGAAGGAAAACTTATTTAAAACATACTCTACAGTATGTGGCCAGCAGGTGGTGCAATGCTGTTTAGCATGGGGTGTGTAGTACAGAATAAGGGAAACTTATTTGCTTATTTTTTTCATTGGTGTGCCCCATAGTGAGTTATTTACATTTAAAAAAACTGCAGTAATTTACGTTTTAAACAATTGTGTCACTTTTGTGGGAAGTAATGGTCCCACATTGCTCACTTTGTTCTGCCCTGATTCCTCTGATTCCCCCACTGTGCTTAGCATCAACTTGCTCACTGCGCTCATGAATAAGCAGTTTAATAAAGATGACAACTTGCCGATACTCTGTGCTCTGCTCTGTGGTACCAATGGCAGATCTGTAAAAAATTGTAAGTTTTGAGTATTTTCTTTTTTTGTGTGACTACTGCTGTCCTGCCCTGTTTCATCTAACAGGAACTATTGGCTCTCTCATGCCTACTTTGTTTGTTCCTACCCATCCACTGTATTTATGACCCTCAGCTATCTACTGTGTTCAGTAATGAATTGGTAGCTGTGCTCAAGGACGAGCAGCTTACAAAAGGACTCCAGCTTTCTGCTGGCTAGAGCTGCATGATGACTCACTCCCTGCATGCCTGCAGGACACACACAGCAGTAGGATTGGTGAATTGCTCTCTGGACAAGCAGGTACACAAATGCAGTTGGGGAGTTCAAGAGCAGCAGCTTTACTTGTAACCACAACCACATGAAGACATGGACTGCCGATTCCCCGTGCAGGTTTCAGTCTGATTTAGCAGAGTTCTGCAGCTCTGTCTCACCTAATATCAGACACCACAGTCTGCAGAAGGGATGAGGTAAGAACATCAGTTTTAAGAAAAAATTCAACTGTGAGAACAGAAGCTTATCACAGACCTCTGAGTGCTGCAATGTCTGTTAGCAAGGGATCGAGGGGCAACAATGATTTTGAAACAGAGCTACAGAGTTTATTTTCAGCTGTGGTGATGTGTTGTATGTTATATAAAGGTTAGACCATTAAAATGCAAACTGAGTTAGAGCTGTACTTTTTGTGGTAATATGGTGAACAGATTACAAAAATAAGTTTAAATAATGGTAATAGTAAAGATTAAATTTCAAGTGGCAGGCACTTATTTTTTTATTTTCATTTTAGAGGCTTAGTGCTATATGTGTGTTAGCAGGGTTTTTTAGATGAAAATGAGATTCAGCAGCTGACTGTTCATTTATAGAGCTTTAATTGCAGTCAGCTAGACGTCACTTGGCCAATGAAATTAATAGATTTTACATGCCATTTTATACATTTTCATAAAATCCTGTAAATAAATATTTTACAGTTTATAGTGCATAGTATAGATTGGATACACAATAACCTGACTCAGAATAAGCCATTTATCATCACTTTGAGGGGTCAATACTTGCACAACTCAGACGTGCCTCTACAACTCATGAGTTATTGTCCTGCCCCTCACATTTGAAGATAAATTGCATATTCTGAGCCAATCTATTGCGTATCTCATATTTGTCATCATATGCTTAAAAGTAAAATGGATAAATAGAAGATCCATTCAGACCCTGTAATATGGGTTCAGCATAGTGCTGTGTGGTATTTGCAGAACAGAATTCCATGGAATTTTAGAAGATTCTAATGCCAAGGAATTCTGTTAGAAGCAGAATGTTGGAATTCCATGATGGAATGGCATTCTGCCCTTTTGCATTTGTTCTGCAGAACTCATTCTGCAACCAATATATACAAATGTTATGGTCGCAAGTGGGTAAATTCCATTAGATATTCACCCACTTGCTTCCTAATGGCCTTTACACATTTGTCTTGGAGTCCATTAACATATCTTGATGGTCAGTTGTCTGTTGTGTAACTGTACCCAGATTCCACTGTTTACATACAGTAGAATCCTATACATTCTGTAAAGTAAACTAAAGAATGGAATGCTGCTGTTATACCACAGAGTGGTTTTGTTTTCTGTGAAAGGGTTAGATATTCTGTAGAGCAGGTATTTTTGCTGAAAATGAGTCTAATAATAGCAGTAACACCATGTGGATGCCTCTCAGAGAGAACATACATACCATGTGACTCTCTAGGGGGCCTTTCAGTTACAGAACCTATGAGGCATTTGAGAGAGAATTTTATTTATTTTTATTTAAAATTTTTGATGACCTGGAAAAGCACGCGGAGCCGAGGATGGATCTCTGGATCTGCTGCAGGTTTTATTAAAGCAAACTGACCCCAAATCATGCTCTAATCTTGTACATTCTTGTGAAACTGTTCCATGGACTTGGAGTTAAAGTGCCAGAGAGATCTTTGTATTTTTTCTAGATTTCGTGCTTTTTAGTCTGATCTAGCAGACATTAGATGCTTTAGTATGAGAGAGGGATATAGTGTGCAAATCTTTGCACACTCACTATTGTCTAGAGAAAAACACAAAACTTAAAGTGCTAGTGTGCTGCTTGAAATTAATATTAACTTTCAGAAGTACTGAACCATTACTTTTTATATAGAAGCACTTTTTTCTTATACCTTTTGCTAATTAGATTTTTTACCTGACAGTACTAGATGTGGAACAGTATTCTATCTGCTGGCTAGCATGGTTAGTTCTATTCCTCCTCATATATCATCAACCTTATGACCACCCAGACAGTGACATCACAGTTAACCAAGAAGACCCAATCACCTACTGCCAGATCAGTTATTTGTGATGCCACAATAAGTGTAGTCCCGATGCTGTTGAGGCATAAAGAGGAACAGAACTAGGAATGTTAGTCTCTGGGTAAAGTATTGCTCTTTACATCACACTTAATACTATCAGGCAGAAAACCTTTTGAAGGCAAATGTAAAAAGAAAAGTACTTCAGAAATAAAAAGTAACAAGTAAGTAATTTTTAAAATTCATAAACCTTTCTGCCTGCTATTTGTTGATGCTACTAGCTCTCTTTAAGGCTATAAAGGACTTAAGTACAATTCTTTCTCATTATTTTTGCAGTTTTTTTGGTTAATTTTTTTTGTAGTGCCTTCTGGCTGCTGCATTAGTGCAGTCATGAGAGGTAGGATAATAAGGCTGTCTAGATGCAGTCCAGTAAAAGGCAACAAATGAAAAAAAAGCTGAAGCTAAGGCTCTGTGGGTATTTAAAGTTAATTTCTAGCAGTCTGAAGAGCAAAAAATATTTTTTTGTGTATGCTCACTGCTGCAACAAAAGAATGTATTGTGTCCAGTTTTGGTGTATACCAGGAGACAATAAAAAAGAGCAGCTCAGGCCATAGACATGGTTGTGGGCAAGATAACATGCAGCGGGTGTGACTGAAGGTGTTAGTGGTACAGGTAGAGTCAGAAATCCATCGCCCACCATAAACAGACAACAGCCACTGTGTGATCTTTATAATCCCACACGCCTTTAGGGTGGGATTTCCATTTCACTGACAACAATTATGAGAAGGTTACAATATGCCAGTGTTAACAGGCCCCACAGTGTCTCCAGAAATCTGTGTCACATGTCTGTACCACTGGCCAGTGTAGTCAGTTGAAGACAACACATCTTCTCCTGTGGCAGCAGCATCAAAGGATGCATGACTTCATCCTAATAGACCTATGGGTGACGGTCAGGTTGGGGATAAGGAGAACCAGATTACATTTATTAATGTATTGGTTTATTTATTGTTTGGCCAGGAGGTAGTCTGGGCTACATGGACCAATTTTCAGTCATGCCTGTGTGTCAGAATGTACAGATTTGCATGGATCATATTGAATTAATATAATTTTATGTTCCACATCCAGGAGCTATTATTGGATATGAAGTAAACGTTACAGGTGTTGTAACCAAATATGTTTAACATAGATTTACCAAATAGTTGAAAATGGGCATTCATTTGCCTAGTATACCCTACCCAGTTACGAAAAAAACAAACAAACAAACAAATAAATAAATAAATATGTTTAACACAGGCACACTGGGCAAAAACCTACAGGAATTCAGTCCCCCCACTGCTTGCAAAATTGTACAAGAGTTACTTTACCTCTGTCTTCTTTCTCAGTTGACTACTTTAGGAGACTTCTTCCACCTAAACATGAGATGCTCCCCACCTACAGCTATACAGGTGAGAGTTCTTCCACTAACCAGTTACAGTTTTACCACTGAGGAGGATAAAGGAGCTGGAAGAGGATTTCTGCAAGATGTCACCACAGGCAGCATCACCCCAAGCACCATGCACATATCAATGATCAGTCCAGAGAGCAAAGCACAATAATCCTTAATAGGGTATTTTTGCAAGCAAAGAATGCTGCAGTTATTCACCAGAACTGCCAAGAATTGGCCAAGAATTTCCAAACCCAATCAAAAGCATCAGCCCATCCAGTGCATCTTCCTAAGTGTGACCAACAATCAAACAAGCACTGCCACAATTCATCAAACATCACTGCAGCCACCCTATGGCTAGGGAACTAAATAATTGCTGCTGTGGCACAAATGCTCACATTTGATCTGCTGCATATGTGTTTGTTAAGAAAATCCTGATTAGAGAACTTCCCAAACTCTTTTTGGTTCCATAATTTGTATAATTTAAAAATACCAAATTTGGACACATATAAAATAAATTTCAGGAATGACATAGCAAATTGGTAGTAAACAGGAAGTAAGTGTCACAGACATGAGAGAAGACTTTCTACAGATTTTAGTTGTATTCTGTGGCAGTGCTGCACCAGTAAAAATCTGATAATCAGTAAAATTATTTCTATACTCAGTACACACAGATCTTCATATATTCAGTATGCTACAATTCCCTTCTCATATCATGATACATACAGCTTTAGTGATCTCGCCACATTCAGTACACCACTCTTTCCATATTCAGTACACAACTCTTTCCCACATGGTGAAGGTATAGCTTTTCCCACACTGTGCACATAACTAGTTTCTCACATAAATATGTTTTCTTTTAAGTGTAATGGGGAAAACTGAGATGGAGAGACTGAGTTTTTTTATTTGCATTTTCTAATTAAGATTCCTTATAATTAGCATTGAGATGGTTATGTGCAGTGAGATGTGTATGATGTCAACTGCTATTTGGAGGCAGATGCGGAGGAGAAGGTGTCAGTAGCAACAGAGGCTATAAATTATACACTAGTGCAGTAGTGTAGCTTTATGTTAAATTTTATAGCTCAGAGTTTCTTCTGTTATTATACTCAGTCTTGTCATGTATCTAAGCTACTAAGGTACGCTGAATTATGCACTATTTAAGAGTCCTTGTTTAATTCCCCATCTAGGGTCACACAATATTTCCTCTGTGAACCTAAGTGCACCTACTTTATTTTAATTCCCGTCTAGGGTCCCTGGATATTTGCTATACTGTATGTCCCTAAGTGCACCTACTTATTTTAATTCCCCATCTAGGATCCATGAATATTTGCTCTATAACTCTCTACAACTCTAAATGCACCTACTTTATTTTAATTCCCTGTCTAGTGTCCCTGGATATTTGCTCTGTGCCCCTAAGTGCACCTGCTTTATTTTAATTCCCCATCTAAAGTCCCTGGATATTTGATCTGTGTCCCTAGGGGTACCTGTTAATTTTTTTTTTATTCCTTAACTGGTCTCCCTGTATATTTGCTCATTGTTTCTATGGGTCCATATTTTCTTTTTAATCTACATCTTTGGTCCTTACAATTATTATCCGGTAATTTAATGTGCCTATTTTATGAATTTATTCAATAGCCACTGCCAATGATTAGCGTGCACCTTCTTGCTCCCCTGTTTATCTAAGTGCTGGAAATGTGGTATTCTCTCTACTTCTGCTCTTGTGCTAGTTGTTTCCTTTCATTTTCTGTACCCTTCATCTATCTAGCATGTTTTCTCACTCTTGCTGCAATGCTTCTCCTAACATTATAAAATGGGTAGTGAATTCCATGCATCCAGATTGGCCAGGACCCAAGCATAGTGCTAGTGCAGTACTATCAATAGGAAAGTTTTCCATTATTTTAAAATGAACCTCTCAAACCCATTTTATAAGCACAGTAAGACATTCTAGAGAATTAGTAGTACTGTGACAATTACACTTCCAGGAGCTGAAGGCACTTGGCTGGTCGGTTAAGGCCTTACAACACTCCTGAGAGTGATAGTCTGTCACAGTATTACCAATGCCCTGTCATGTGATGTTGCTTTCTTATTCTTCCTTCCACTTCTTGTTTCTCTATCCAGTCTCCCTCCAGCTTCTATCCTCTGTCTTCCCCAATCCTATAACCTTACCTCCCTATTCTTCCCCTACTCTAAACTTTTCTTCCTTTACCCTCCCTCCCTGTTTTCTTCCCAGTGGTGCACTGGCTACAGCCTCCTAAAGTTGCCATTGTTATACGTTGAAGATCTCTAACATTTCCTTACTCCCCATCCACGCTGGTTCTGTCTCTCTCGTTTTCTCTCTCACTCTAACCACTCTCCCCATCCCCTTCATCTTCTTCCAGGTAACATAAATGTTCCCTTGGGATCATTGTTTCTGCTCTGTCTTGCAAAAGGTGACATTGAACTTAATCTTGGCCCTACCCCAGCAACCCTGACTCATCTTCCCAAAGGAGTAAGGTTACCCCACCTGAAGATTTGTAGCCTGCTTCCTACATTGGATCAATTGAGTCTCCTGATGCTAAACCTCTAACCTGATGTTTAGACATCTCCAATTCTTGGCTCACCTCTAAGATTAAAGATACTTCTGTAACCCTCCCTGTCTACTCAGTGGCCAGGCAAGATAGTGAAATGAGGGGTGTAGAATTTGTTATGTTTATCTCCTCTTGCTTCCAGTTTAAGTCTCTGGTATGTGCATCTACTCCCTTCTTACATGATCTGCTCCTCCTGAAATTCTCCATCCTATTCTTAGTGCCCATCTTCAAGTTTTAAGTGTCAAGTTTATTTTGGATAAATTCATTGAGCAAGCTCATTTACAATGATGTCCCATCATAAAAGTACAAGTTGCGAATGAAATACATAAATAAATATGCAGTTTAAAGAGACGCTGAATGCATTGACAATAACAACCTAGCAACAACAGTATAGTACACACAGTATCATATTTCCACATATTATCCAGAGGTGAACCCTACTGTGAGATGACTACATCTCTCACAGTGACCAGTAACAGACAAGAGTCAAGCCTTTATAGCTACAGGGAATGGAGATGGGAATTTTCTGTTTTCAAATGAAATCTAGCTGGAAAGGAATTCCATTCATAAGGGATCATATGGCTATAAAAATAAGTAGCTCTTAATGTATTGGACCTTGGAATTACTAGCCCCACTAGGTTTGAATTTCTTAAGGAACCTATCCATGCCCTATACTCTAAATGTTCTACTAAATAATGAGGCGCATCTCCCTGAATACTTTTCAATGCAAACAGTATTTTATGTAACAGTCTTCTTTCATGTAGAGAAATCCATCCTAATTGGTTATATAATATACATCTATGTATGTCATATGAACCATTAAGCACAAACTGTGCCATCCTTTATGTAGTACATCCAGTTTTGTAACCTTATCCTTCGTACAGTACTCATACACAATATCTATGCAATCCAGAATAGGGAAAATTTGAGACTGCATTATCTTTAATCTAGTCTCTCAATCCAAACATCCCCTGTGTCAAAAAAGTGCTCCTAGACATTTCCCAACTTTATTTATCAATTTGGCCACATGTACTGTAGGTTTCCTGATCCTATTGTATCTATCCAAAACCCCAAATACCTGTAACCTTCTACTTTTTCTAATGTTGTACCTTCCAGTGTATAAATATCTAAATGAACTATTAATAGGGTCATTCAGTGTATCTGAAGACCCAATCAACATCATGTTTATCTTAGTTGAATTCAGTTTCAAATGAGACAACTTCATGAATTCTCGAAGTCTATCAAACATCCATTGTAATTTCGTCTGGACCTCCCTAAATGAAACATCAGAGGTATAGACCACAGTATCATCAGCATATAGGTGGTAGTCTACACCTCTGATACAACTCCCCAACCTCTTCAGATATATTATGAAGAGAAGAGGACCTAAGATGGATCCCTATGGAACTCGCCTTCTAATATTTCTAACCCTAGAATGACATCTGTTAAACATCATACTCGATGTTGGCCATTCAAATAATTTTGGAACCAAGTCAAGGGCCTCCAGTCACAGCCCAAGGTCACCCAGTTTCTTCAGCAGTATTAGGTCATCCACCATGTCAATTGGTGAGGTCAACGAAGACGGCCCCGTAACTTTCCCAAGTTCTGTAGCTTTGTTGATATCATCCAGGACCCTCAACATGGTAGTTACTGTATTGTGTTTTTATCTTTATTGTTGACAAGACTGGTTTTAGACATAATCATGTCATAAGCTGAAATACCTGTGGTGCCCTTTTACTGCCTCTCTCCTCCTTCTACCCACATCTAAAATGTAGTAAGAATTCTATGAATACAAGAGTGTTGACAATTTTGATTTTTATATTCACACTTTTTGCATTTGAGGCTGATCTCTGTTTGTACTTTTTACTCTACTGTGCCTCTTTTGTGCTGACATCCCAAGCATACCACCTCTGATTGTTGGGATCTACTGTTGCCCTGGCTCCAACTCTGATGCAGTTACTGACCTCCTTCCTGCTGTCTCCTTTCTGGCTTTTTGTGTGTGTGTGTGTGTGTGTGTGTGTGTGTGTGTGTGTGTGTGTGTTACTTGTGCTGGGTGACTTTAACTTTAATTGACTTTCCCAAGCCTCTTAAAAGGTTTGCCAAAACATTAAACTTTATCTAATTTCCTGGATTATTTCTGATCCCACATACATTAACATCAAATCCTATAATTACTCACTTGAGTTTTAGTTTAGTCAGTTTTTGTTTATAGGAAAGGAGGGCAAGACATTACTTCCTATTTTCACCCCATGCTGTGGTTTGGATTATAGATGCAAACCAGCTGAAGAGGAACCACATTAAAGCTGTTGTTGGCAGTTTTTGTGAATGGGGCCAGTAAATTTAGTGAACACCAGGAAATCCCTACTTGAGTCTACTGTATGTGGATTTAAATGTAGATTTGAAGGTTTTGGTGAAAATGTTGATGCATAAACTATCTGGAATAGCAGAATAACTTCTGAGTCAACATCATTCTTGTGCTCTACCTAATAGAGTCATGTCTGACAATTCGATGCTGTTAAGGTAAAGATCTGAAAGAGGCAGACTTAGGACACTTAGCTGGATATATACTGGCAATTGTTCAGGATAAAGCATTTGGCAGCTTATAACATGACTACATTTTGAGGTTCTAAATAGGTATTGTATCTCCTCTATGTTTAGGGAATGGATTTTTTGCTATATCAAAAGCAAAAGTCATTTCTTTAGTCAATGGGTGGTGGGGCAAACAGTTAAAGTCACATGAGGGAACACCATGTTTGTCCCTTAAGCCCCTGTTAAATTTGTTATGTTTGGACTCATTAGTTAAATTTTGGGAGCACATAAGAACATAAGGGATTAGCGCCAACTCCTTTAAGAACTAATTTGGTGGTCATAGTTTATGCTGATAACATATGCATTTGTTTATAAATATTGACACAGGTTCTGCAGTGCACAGTATCTTACAATAATTTTCTGCTGGCTCTGTATCAAAAGTTAATTACCAGAAGTGTAGGGTTGATGCTAATGGGTCCACTGACTTACTGGATCCTCCATCGATAATGAAAATTCCTACCATAGATTCACCTGTTAAAATTCTAGGGTTAATGTCTGGGAAGAGAGAGTTACAGAAAATAGATTGGGAGGTAGCTATCCAGCAGCCTAGCTGGAAAGTGTCACTTTGGAAATAATGGACCACGTTGAAAAAGAAAAGAGTGTTGCTTTGTAAATACCTCTAGTCCCTATTTGTTGTATATTTGTGTTAAATTCCCTCCCAGCACACTTAAGCTGGAAGCACAGATTCTTAATTATTTTTTTCAGATTATTTGGGGATGTAGTCTGAATCCCATAAAAAGAGACGTAACTTAATAAAGGTGGGTTAGATATGTTACATCCAGTTTTCCTTTTTACAGTATTTTTATGTATCACAGTTTTCAGTTTGCATTGTTACAGAGACTATTATGGGTGCCTATGGTTCAGAACTGGTTAGAAAGCCTTCTCCCTTCTTGGTAGGCTGACATAGTATGCTTACCAAAACATTCCACTAAGATGCTTCTAAGCTACATCAGAGATATGCCAAGAAAGCTCAGAACCTGGCATATTTCATATACCCAAGTGCTGCAATTGACTAGGAAACAATTGTATGAGGCACTTTAAGTTCCAGTTATTAAACATGAAGTAGACCTATATAAGTGTTCTTCTATTCAGAGGACACTGATTCTAGAACACTTGCAGAATAAAAGATTACCTGTATTTACTTGGGATGTAGTTTGGCTCTCCTGCCATGGGAGATTAGGTGTTAAAAACACTCATAGTATAAAAGCATAGATGACATAAAATGCCCTAAGCCAGATTGTAATGGTGTACTAGACACCCAGGAACATCGTTTCCTGGAATGTCCACATGTTAAAGGCTTCAGGAGCAATCTGACCAATCTGTGGCAAGAGGTAGGTTTCCAGGGTTTACAGTATGATGAATTTGTATTGGGAGTTCTGTCAGACAGAGGAAGAAACGCGAGAAAAGTACAGTATTTTTTATTTTATTGAAATCTAGGATTTCAAATACCTTTGAGCAGGAACTGCTCATTTACAAAGGTTCCACATTGAAGGAATGGGGGGTATACATACATACAAAGGTCAACATAATAATACATAGTTACACAATAAAAAGAAGTAAGAGACTGAGGCTTAGAAAATTCCAGTAATTCAAAATGTGGCAAATGTTAGATAGCATGACATACCAGCCAAGGGCAATCTTAGAAATAAGCACTGCAGGTGAGGGTATGCAGGCAGGAGAGACCATTGTCAGAGGGTAGAGGATAAGGGTTAGAGCTCTAAAGGAGAGGAGGGAGGGATAAAAGTCAGGAAATGCCAGGGAGGAAAGGAGAGGGGAAAGGGGTGGGCAGGTGAGGCAGGCAGAAGGGGAGCAAGGTGGGGAGAGGTAGCTATCAAGATTGAAGTGCAGGGCAGTGAGCAGTGGGCCCCTGATTAGGTGAGGCAGTCACAATGACTAGTTGAAATGAGATGGAGTTGGAGTTGTCTCTTAAAAGGGCCAAGAGCAGCAGCAGTAAGAGCTTCTTTGTTGAGAGTATTGTACCACTGTGGTGCTCTGTGGGCAAAGGCCCTCTGGCCCATGGTTGTCCGG
Organism: Neoceratodus forsteri; assembly: GCA_016271365.2. Classification (NCBI taxonomy): domain Eukaryota; kingdom Metazoa; phylum Chordata; order Ceratodontiformes; family Ceratodontidae; genus Neoceratodus; species Neoceratodus forsteri. The sequence goes on from CM057450.1 coordinate 1,690,730,900, forward strand.
CACCTGGGGACAAGGAAGGTTAGTTGTTGTGAACTTCTAGTTTTCTGGGTGCTGTGGTCGTCAATGAGGAGCTTTTCAATTCCATGGGGCATGACCCCAAAGAGGACTTTTTTGGCTAAGAGGCAGGTTTGATACTGTATTCGGCTGATGAGAGGAAGCCATCCTGCCCAAGTGTATAGGTCACAAGTGATTGTAAGTTGGTCAGCCCTAGTTAGCAGTCTGTATGCTTTGCTGAGTGCAACTGTAATTCTGCAGAGGGCAGAGATGGAGGCAGAGCCATAGATTGCTAGCCTGTAATAGATGAGGGTGGTGACAGAGCTGTTGATAGCCAACTGGAGAGTGTCAGGAGTCATGCAGTGTTTATGCCTGTACAGCAGGCCTTTATGGATGTTAGTGGCCTTGGCAACAGAATCTATGTGCCAATGGTAGGAGAGTGAGTTGTCCAATGTGACACCTAGGTATTTAAAATCAGGAACGTGTTCAAGTAAGGTCCCTGTTTTGTTTAGGATGGTGAGGTCATGGGATTTGTACTTACTCCTGGCACTGTAGAAGGTCATAACCTTTGTTTTGCTGTAGTTCATGACCAGTTTGTGTGACTTGAACCATTCTTTAATGCACATGAATTCAAGCTATAATTGTTTCTCGAGGAGCTCTGCATTTTGGTGATTGGTGAACATGACTGAGTCATCGGCGTAGAGCAGTAATTTCTGGTGGCAGACACTGGGATGGTCATTGAGGAAGAGGCTGAAGAGTATTGGCTCCAGGATGGAGCCCTGTGGGACCCCTGAAAGGACTGGCTTTTCTTCCGAGGTCACACCGGCAATCCTAACCCACTGGACCCTCTCCCAAGGTAGCTTGAAAACCAGAGCAGTGCTTCATTGGAGACCCCAATGTTTGATAATTGCTTGAGTAGGAGTGGGTGGTTCACAGTATCAAAGGATTTTGTAAGGTCGATGAATACTGCCCCTACACAGTTTCCTTGATCGAGCATGGTATGGATGAAGCCCATGAATTCTAATAGTGTAGTGTTGGTACTGTGCCCTTTTTGGAAACCATGTTGCTCAGGACACTGGATGTCGTATTTTTCCAGGTACTCAACTAGTTGGTCTGAGGCAATGCACTCCAGGGCCTTAGACAATGGAGGGAGGATGAAGATAAGTCTGTAGTTGGAGTGCAGTGATTTGTCTCCACTTTTGTGTACTAGTGTGATGGTCACCTGTTTCCAGTGAGATGGGAACTGGGACATCCTTAGTGATAGGTTAAGGATCTTTGTCAGGGGTTCAAGAACTACTTCAAGGACAAGCACTAACAACTTTAGGTCAAGGGAGTCACCGCTGTAGCCTGCATTGTGATTGGCCTTCCGAATATAGGTTCTGGCTTCATGCACTGGGATCTTCTTGAAGTAGAATTGTGGGGCAGGGGCAGTGGCAGGAGGGTTACTACCAGAGGGGTCATCGAAGAAATTAGAAGGGAGGACACTATCCAAGTTGGAGAATGCATTATTAAAGGTGTTGGTGATTGTGTACAGGTCAGATGTTGGTGTTCCATTTATGTTGAGCATGGTGGGTGGTGACTTAGGGTCCTTGCCTGTAAGGTCTTTCAAGTTACTCCAAAATTTGTCTCCATCATCCCAGGAGTTGGAGAGAGCATCCTTGAAGTATTTGCTTTTGGCACTCCTAACTGCCCGCATGCACTCATTTCTGGCAGCTTTATATTTATGAATATCCCCAGGTTTGGATGTTGCACGGGCACAGTGCCAGAGATGGTCCCTATGTTTGAGTATAGTGATTAGGTCGAGGGTTATCCAAGGGTTAGCTCTGCCCCTGACCTTCAGCTTTTTGAGAGGTGCAAAGATATTGCAGGCCACAGTGAAGTGGCTGATGAAAAGGTCTAAGGCTTGGTTTACATCAATGGCAGAGTCGATTGGAGTTCAGTCCAGGCAGCTTAGGTGTGTCTTTAGTAGCTCAAGGTACCCCTGCTTAACACTCTGGTGTGGATTATTTTAGGAGTGGGGCTTAATGAATTTGTTTGTCCAGGTACAGTACATGTGACCGGTGAGTGGTCATTGATCCTATCAGGAGCACTGAGACTTTGAGATTCATTCAGGGGATTAGTAAGGATCCAGTCCAGAAGTGTCGCGACCCTGTCCTATAGTTGCATCTGGTGGGGTGGTAACAAGCTGGGTGAGATTCTGTGCTGTGACAGCATCCTTGTAGTTTCTGGCCTCCAGCAATAGCCAATTTATGTTGAAGTCACCTAGTACTATGAGTTCAGAGTTATGGTGTAATCCCTGTAGGCTTGCCAATATGCTCATAAATCTGTTTTGCTGTTCTTTAGGGGGTAGGTACACAGAGGCAATGGAAAGCTCCTTGTTGTGTGCCTGAGTAGAATTTTAATAGCGAGAACCTGCGAGGGTGGTTTAGGGTTTGAGAAAGGGAAGACTTGACCCAGTTAGGAATTCCCCATGACTTCTACAGTAGTTACCTTATTGAAATACTACATATGGAAATCATGGTGTGCCTTAACTCATTCTATCTTGTGCAGCCATCTTGGGTTGGGTTAACCAATGGATGGTTCTGACGCCATATGACACGACTGGTAAGAATGGGTTTTAATTATGCAACTAAGAGTAGAGAATATAGGGAAATAAAATGCAATGTTAAAACAGGTTTAACTCAGGTGTATGTCTCTGATCTCTCTAATAAAGAAGCAAGGCAAGCAATGCTCTTGTGAAAAGCTATCAAATGGTTCAAGTTTCAGTGACATGCCAGGGTAGGTTTGGAGCACAAGACTGTATGGTTCAGTCTTTATCAATTGTTGAAGATTGATTGACATGCCAGGGTAGGTTTGGAGCACAAGACTGTATTTTTCAGTCTTTATCAATTACTCAAGACCGATTGACATGCTAGGGTAGGTTTGGAGCACAAGACTGTGTATGTTTCAGTCTTTAGCAATTACTAAGTATTATGTGTTGCATTCTTTTTTATCTTCACGTAGATACTGCTCAATGTTTTAATGACTGTATTGTCTGAATGTTTTCTCTTTTTTGCATTGATTTGTAAGTACTGTATTTATGTTCAATATAGTGAATATATTATACTAGATTAAGTATATGATATCTATTAGTTTTATAACAGTTTTATTCTGATGTTTTGAAAAAGATCCCTCTCATTTCATGAAATGCCATGGGATCTATAACATCACCCTTAACAATCACCAGAAAAGCCAGACAAAACTTTGGTTTACTGTGACTCACTGCTCATAATAGTGGACAAGACCTACCTGAATACATGAGAATGATATTAACTAAAACCAGACAATGGAAATTATTTGTGAGTCAAGTAAAAATGATGTCCAAGAAGAAATAATATAATTTGGTGTTCGTGAATACATTTTATCAGCCATGTAATGTTATGTAATAAGGAAATTTTTCTATGTTGAATCATGTATTTCTCTATCATTCCCCTGCTGTATCAAACTGTCTACTTGCAGCTACTCTGCCATTGTCTGTAAGACAGTTAGCCATACCTCTCACTGTTGAAATGTCTCAGTTTGACACTGTGATTTGGTTTGTATTGGTTCCTGGCCCCCCAGTTCGCATCTGGAATCGACCATTGTTGCTCAGTATGCCTTCCTGGTAAAACTCGTAAATAAATAAACCAGTTACTTTTAAACACTATAGGACAGGGATGAAAAAGATAGTCCTGAAGCAAGTAACAGATGTAAGAATTCCATCATATATGTGGGACATGGTTTGGCTTTGCAGCCATGGTAACACTGGTGTAAAAGTTGCCTTTAAGCATCAATGAACTGACAGATTATGCTGTCTGGGACCAACGTGTGTTGAACTTCTAGAAACACAGCAATATTTTTAATTTGCTTGCCCCCATGTGGAATCTTTTTGGTTTACACTTGCCAAGGAAGTAGTGGGGAAAATCTTTTTGAAGGCACCTATCGGAAGGTTGTATTGGGAATAGTCCCTAAAGAATGGGAAAAGTTTAATAGTAGTATGTTGCGACTTATGCTTGCAACTTGCAAACACTACTTATGGGAGGCCAGATCACCTGTACACCACAGAAGCCACAACAACACACCACAGGATGTTATTGGCATGATTACATAAACCCTCAAACAGACCTGTTTTTTTTTTAACATGGATCAGGGATAGAAAAATATTTCAGGGAGTTGTAGGTGAATTGCATGTGGTTGATCAGTCCTGGGGAAAGTTCATGGTCTCTGGGTAATGTTATCAGGTTTTATCCTGAAAGATGATGACATTAAGTGTACTGTATATCATTAAACACATGTACAGGGTGATGACTGTATGGAGTCAAATGAAGGTTTCATATTATAATCAGTATTCCTATTCCTTCATAGATACACAGATACATAGACAGTGTCAGCAGATAAGGGTCTATGGCCCACCCAGTCTGCCCATTTGAGTTTGTAAGTTCAGTTTGTTTTCCTAGAAGTCTGTTGCCCCTTACCCCTGACCTCCAGAATTCCTTTATGTCTATCCCATGCATTCTTAAATCCTGTGATTGTTTCAGCCCCCACCACTTCCTCTGGCAGGGTGTTCCACTTGTGGTGGACCCATTCTGTGAGGAAATTCTTTCTCATGTTTCCTCTGAATCGTCCTCCCTCCAACTTCATCCCATGCCCTCTAGTCCTGGAACATCTTTTTTGCTTAAAAATAGTGTTTTCCTGCACCCTGTTCCTCCCTGTAAGATACCTGTATGTCTCTATCATATCCCCTCTCTCCCTCCTCTCCTCCAGGGAGTACATGTTCAGTTCCTTCAACCTGTCTTCATAGGACTTGTGATGCAATCCGTGCACCATCTTTGTTGCCCTCCTCTGAACCTTCTCTACCCTGTCTATGTCCTTACGTAGGTATGGTCTCCAGAACTGTACCCTGTACTCCAGGTGGGGCCTCACTAGTGTCTTGTATAGTGGAATTATGACCTCCCTTTTCCTGCTGGTGATGCCCCTGCCTATACATCCCAGCATCCTATTTGCTTTACCTGCTGCCTTGTCACACTGTTTCCCTACCTTGAGGTCATCAGAGATGACAACCCCAAGATCCCTTTCCTGCTTGGTGCATGCTATATCCTCACCCCCCAACTGATATATTGTGCCAGGGTTTTTGGGCTCATATGCATTATCTTGCACTTCTTTGCATTGAATTTCAACTGCCAAACCCTGACCATTCTTCAAGTTTCTGCAGGTCGCTTCTCACTCTTCACCTTTGTTAATATTGAGAAACTGATATTTATATAACCTGTGATTTGGCATGTATATATTTATGTTTGTTGTGTATGATTCTTTTTTATTTCAATAAAAAAATCCTGTACTATTTTCGAGACATACCAAAAAATATTTACTGTCCAACTGAACAACTACCAAAAAAGGCAGACAAGAATTCTGTTTAAGATGTCATTTGAAGGGTGGCACACCTGGGCAGTACAGCATCCCCTTAGAACTACAATTGGGAACCAGCATTTATGGTATGAGCCCAAACCCAGTGTGGGACTAGAACCCATGCTCTTCTGATGCAGAGGTAGATGTGCTACCAACTGAGCCACACTGACACCCTTGGATTGGATCCCATCTTCCAACCCTCACTGCACTGTGTAAGCTGTCTCTCACCTGATGCCCTCAGTGACTTCCATATGGTCTACTGTGGCATAAAGCCATCAACCCTAAAGCCACCCCCAAAATTATCTAAATTTGCTCCTTCAGATTGCTGGATCCATCTGATCTACATGCTGACATATTCTCCACTGATTAGTACTCCATCCCAGTAGCTACCAACATAAACACTGCCTCCTACAAAAACAATTGATGGCTGTCTGGGATTCACATGCCACTTTAAGGAGAATCAGAGTCAAGGGTTGATATTCTCTGGATTACAGCCAAGTTACTCCTGTCTCAAGGCAAGGAACTTGGCCTGGCTCTTCCATAAGGCATCCAGCTTCCATGGTGACCTTGATATATAACAGTCACTACACACTGCCGCACCAAAGCTTCTAGGCTTGCCAAATCAGAATATTTAGCTTCCATACTCCAGAACAATCTTAGTTGCCCATCTAAGTTCAGAAAAGTGATTCACTTCCTGTTCTCTCCTCCCATTCAGTTTCCTCCTCCTGTCTTGAAACTTGAGAAGTCAATTGTTACCGACTCTGCTGAGGTTTCTTCCTCTTTCAACACCTTCTTCATCTCCTGTATCCTTTCCCCAATTCAACTCCCCCTGCTCTCAATGCCCCATCCCTCCACTCCCTTCTTTATCTCTCCAATTTTTCCCACTTATGATGCCTTTTGCCACTCTAAGAGCTCTACTAGCATTTAATCACCATGGGTGGCTCAGCTCTTAGGGCCTTGACCCTAATCATCTTTGCCTTCTTGTCCCTAGAATGGTAGCCCCTATCACCTCCATTCTCAACCTGTCCCTCTCCCTGAGTATCAATCCTGATGTATGGAAGCATGCTATTGTCATTCCCTCCCTAAAGGTGGTGACCCTTCACTCCAGGAAACCATCATCCTCTCTTCTTAAACCTATCCAAGATCCAAGGACACCTTGTTCTCTCCCAACTCTCACCCATTCTTGACTCATCCTCCATTTTCACACCCTTCCAGTCTGGTATCAGGAAATTCCACTCCATTGCTGCCTCACTTCTCTGGCTCATTGATTCAGTTCTGAATAGTAAGGATCAGCCCCTGCTAACCTCCACTGTATGACCAAAACCTTTGACACTGTTGCCCATCCCCTTCTCCTGGGTGAGCTGAAATGTCTGACTCTCTGACCACTCGGTAAGTTGGTTCTGCTCCTATGTTGAGCCCCCCCACACACACACACTCCCCATTGATACAGGTGTTTTTTTCAAGACTCCAACATTGTCCACATCCTGTTTCAGCTTTTTCTGAATGACATCACCATGACCTTTATTTCCACAAACCTTCATATGTATGCAGTTGATACTGTGCTTTTGTTTCTGGCTCATCTGCTCCTGTCCTGGCTGTTAAGCTCCAGATGAATTTTACAAATATCCAACTCTTTTTGTTTGTTTGTTTGTTTATTTGTTTGTTTTGCCAACCAGCTATCCCTCAATGCCAAAGACTGTTTCTATGTCCTTTGGCACCAGGCAACATCTGGCTAATTCATTACCCCTGCCCCATGTTAAACCCTTGATCATATTTCAGTTGAGGAGATCTCTTCCTTCAGATGCATTCAGGTTTGGTTTGGCCATAATCTTGACTTTTATAACCACATGGATTCCATACATCAGAAACTCTCTTAGTGCACAACATAGGAACAAAACATGCATCCTGCATCCCAGGCATAGAGAGATCATCCTTAAAATGATTGCCTGATCTTTGAGTACAGCTCCACCCAAATCCACCCTGACCAGACTGGACCCCCTTCTCCACACCTTCTGCTGCTTCACACTTAACTTTCACCATCATACTCACCACCTCCCATTAAACTCTTCTCTAGCACTCTGCTCTCTTATAGACGTCTGTCACTGTGCCTCTTTCACCTCTAAATCGTGGTTTGGCTGTCTCCCACATTCCCTTATCTCCTTCTACTTCACCTATTTTCCTCTTCTACTTACACCTTTGAAGCTCTGACACTATTCACTCTCCTCCTAGCATAAATACATACATATGCCAGGCAATCTGCTTTAACCTTTAGATACTCTGAATTCTGCACTAATCTCTCCCCCTGCTATCCATTCTGCCTCCACTCTTTTATCTCAAAAAACACTCCTCCGTGATTTCACAGCTCACTCCTGCAACTACTCTTAACCCCTATCAGTTCAACTGGGCTGTCTCAGAGTTGCCACTTTTACTGTCCACTTTATTATTTTGCCTTTACAGCTGTGCAGATGTATTACTCTGCACCTTGTATTTTACTGTATATTTAATTTATTTTAAATGCACATGTTTTTGTTGCATTGTTGCTATTTTTGATTTCTCCACACCTGCAAATTTCACAATTTGTTAATAATGTTCTTCACTTTTCTGTTGATAAATTGTTGCCCAGAACATTGTAGCTCCCTGCCCCATGTCTCAGGACGCATCTGAAAACAAACTGGCATCAGCTCAGTATTATTACTATTGTTTCAAAAGTTTCACCAGGAAAGAAATAGTGAGCTGAGTACAGCTCATTTCAAAATGCGTTCTGGGGGAAGGGGAAGAGGAGGCAAATTGGTGTACAAAAACAATTGACAAATAATACAGGTACAAAATTTGAGCATAGTCTAAAAGGCAGTATAGACTGGCCTAACACTGATTAGTCAAGTTAAGCATGGAAGTTCAGGGTGTACAAGACAACATGAGAATAAAGTGCAGTTGTGCGATTTGCCCTTAGAAGAGAGGTGGAGCCATAATTAGGAGAGGGGAGAAACAAGGAAGGGGTGGAGAAGGATGTAAGCAAATAAAGAGAGAGTGGGATTACATAAGAGGTGGGAATGTGGAGGAGAGGGAAGACCTAAAGGAGATGGGATGGGGAATAGATGGGTAGGGGAAAAACAGAGGGGATAAACTGGGGATCAGTTGCAGTTGCAGGAGTGACAGGTAAAGTTAAATAAATGAGAGGCTAGAGAGTGAAGGGATGAGGCAGAATGGATGGATGGGGGAGGGAGTTCCAGAGTTTAGGGAAGTGGAAGGAGAAGGCAGACTGGCTGACTGAGGTAGACCTGGGGGGGAAGAGTGTGAGAGTTAGAGCTGTGAGGGGCATAAGAGGTAGAAGGGGTCTGAGAAAGGAGATAGATGAGATAAGAAGGAAGAGAACCAAGCCAGTACTTGCCTATAAAGGAGGAGCAGAGGGCTTGGCTTCTGGCTTCAAGAGAGGAAAAGGAGAGGGAGGTTTAGAGAGAGTAGTGGTGGGTGCACGGCACACAGTTTAGAGTAAAATGACAGAAGCAATGAAAAAGGGTGCCCAGTCTGGAAAGGGTGGATTTGGGAGCAGTGCTGTAGACTATGTCACCATAGTTGAATATGGGAAGATAATTTTCTGAACAATGGCTCTGCGGGCTGGGAAGGGGATGTAGCCACGGTTACAGTACAGCGCACCTAAATTTTGGGTACAATTTTTTGTGTATTTTATTTATTTATTGAAAAGTTTCATAGGGAAAGACCCACTGAACAATTACAATAATTGCTCATCTCATGGAGTGTCCTGGGGGGGAAGGGATACAGAGGAGTATGAGTTCAGCAACATACATTTGTCATTTTTTTTTTAACAGGCAAGACATGAATCAAAAACCTACACAGCATGGATATTCATGGGACAAAGATATAAAACTACGTGAGATCAAATAAAAAAACACAGGAATAAGTGCATACAGTCAATTTACCCAGCACAGGGGTTAAATACATAGATTACAACAACGTACAAAAAAATTCTTGTACAAAAGTTGGTTTACTAAGTGCAATGTGCAGTACGTCATTAGAAAAATAACCTAAATAGAATAAGACCACAATAAGAAGGGGGAAGGAAGGGTTGTTAGGAGCAATTGCAGGTAAGAGAGAGGAAGTTAAGGAGGGAGACTGAGATGGACCAGGGAGAGGAGGAGTGTCTGATTTGACTAGGCAGGGCATTCCATAGCTTTGGAAGCCTGTGCAAGAAGGCAGTTTGACCTATTGTGGTGGATCATCTAGGAACGACCAAGGTACGGGAATTGTTTGATCTGAGAGAGAGTTGGGATGGCGCGCAAGAGGCCCGGTTGCAATAGGAAGGGGGGGGGATGTGGAGTCAGCAATTTTAACTGACTGGATCCTGCCTGTTAGATAGGAGCTGAACCAACTAGCAGCTGAGTCAGATAAGCCAGCCATGCACAGGTTGTCTAAGAGGAGAGGGTGGGAGACTGTGTCGAATGCCTTTGCAAGATCAACAAAAATGGCTGATGTTATAAAGTCATTATTCATTGCAGTGAAAATGGAGTCAGTAATCCTAATTAGGGAAGTGGTGGTGGAGTGGTCCTTCCTAAAACCAGATTGGTAGGGGTGAAGAAGTCAAAATCAGAGAGAAGGAAGAAAGCTGAGTGACAACTAGATGTTCCTGCAATTTGGCAAGTATAGGTAGGAGCGATATGGGCCTATAGTTCCCTGAGAAGAGGGGTCACCTCCTTTAGGTAAATTGGGAGGACAATAGCATGCTTCCAGAAGCAGGGAACAGTAGAGATCAAAAAAGAGAGGTTCTGTAGAGCAGATAAAGGAGAGCAGATAGCATGAGCGGAGAGGAATGAGAGTTTAGGGTTGAGCCTGTCAGGTGAGAATCCCTTAGATGGACTGAGAGTGAGTAGTGCCTTTAGTGTGTCCATTTGTGTGACTGGAACAAATGAGAAGAGGTGCTGGCCATTGGAGCGTATAGAGGTTCTGCTTGGCATGTATGGCATCCACACGTTCAGAAAAGTCGAGGTGCTTATCCAGCCACACCCCTACATATTTGAAGGAGGGGACATCCTCGATAGTGGACCCATCCATGGTGCAGAAGAGGGGGAAACCAGCAATCCTAAAGAGTTTTTGCCTTATGACAAAGGTCATGGAGATTGTTTTCTTGGCACTAAGGGCCAACTGGTTAGATTGGAACCAGAGCTGAGTGTTGTCAAAATCCATCTGGAGTCTGGGCATCAGATCAGCGGGGGAGGGGCCAGAGGCAAATAGGGCTGTGTTGTCAGCACACATGTGAATAGACGCTGAGGTACAGACAACAGGGAGGTCATTTAGGGACACCAGGAAGAGTATTGGTGCTAGAACAGAACTTTGTGGTATACCTGTGCAGATGGGGGGGGGGAATGGAGTTGCCAGTTCTAACTGATTGTGTCCTACCCTCATGGTAGGAGTGGAACCAATTAGTGGCAGATTTAGAGAGCCCTGCTGCTGCAAGCTTAGTGAGGAGAAGGTGGTGGTCTACAGTGTTGAAGGCCTTGGCCAGATCAATATAGATAGCTGAGGTTATATGGCCCTGGTCCATTCCTGAGAGAATGGAGTGAGTAAGCTAGAGGAGGGAGGAAGAGGTGGAGTGGTGATTTTTAGAATCCAGGCTGAAAAGGGGTGAAGAAGGAGTAAGAGACAAGGAAAGGCGAGAGCTGAGAGAGTACCACATGCTCTTGGAGTTTGGCAAGGGTGAGGAGTAGGGAAATAGGATGATAGTTGCCTGGATTGGAATGGTTGACACCTTTGAGGAGTGGTACTGTATAACTGTGGTGTGCTTCCAGGAATCAGGACAGAGGCACGGGTGAAAGAGAGGTTTTGAAGGGAGTATCTAGGAGAGCAAGAAGGGTCAGAGAAGTGTAGGAGCTTAGGGTCAAGCCCATTAGTGCCTTTTGCTCTTGTAAGGGTCAAGGGCAGTCTTACTGGTAAAAAAATTTAAATAAATACATACATACATAAATATATAAATACATGCATACACGCTGTACATACTTATATAAATATTTACTTTTTCTGGTTAGCACACCAGAAAAGAGGTAGCAGAGAAGGAAGAGAAGGTGTCAGCAGCAGCATAGTCCTAAGCCATGAGAATGCTGTAATGGAGATATACATTCACGTCTTCTGGGTAGCCCCACCACCAAGAAAAGGAGGCAGAGGAGGAGGAGGAAGAGAAGAAGGAGAAGGAGGTGTCTTTAACAACAGAGGCATAAACTGTGTGAATGCTGTGGTAGATAAATATATATATATATATATATATATATATATATATATATTTTTTTTTTCACATCTACCTGGCAGCAACCCAGGAAGAAGGAGGCAGAGGAAAATGAGGTGTCTTCAACAACAGAGACCATAAGTTATGCAGGTGCTGTGGTGGCGTAATACTGTATATTCACTTTTTCTGGCAGCACCACAGGGGGAGGAGGAGGAGGCAGAGGAAGCATACATCCTGGTGGAAGAGGAGGAGGAGGAAGCATCCAAATTAATTCAGTGTGTGGAGTATCGGAGAGAGACTTGTCAGGAGAAACATAAAAAGTTTCCAGATCCTGCTTTGCCCTGACCGGTAAAGGCTCGCACACCAGCTTGGAACACAGCCGACACTGAGCACTACATCGCAAGCCCACCCACCCACCCACCCAGAACTCAGATCCTGCTTCTCCTCGACCGAGCGATGCGAGGCTTGGCACACCAGCATGGAACACAGCCGGCACCGAGCACTACATCGCAAGCCCACCTGCTCACCCAGAACTCAGGTACAGTGAAAAATCCCGGTTGAGCTTGGCTTCAAAGCCACTTTTTCCACTGTCTCGCAAATCTGTGGTGCAACTCCCATTGGCTGAATAACTCCTGTTCTTACTGCTGATTACATAGCCACCATTTTCAAACTGGGGCTTATTTTAAAAACAGGGCTCTGACTTTTTTTTAATCTAGCACTGCTTCTGTAAAGCACTGCTTCTCTATATTTTCAAAGATTTGATCTACTGCTGTTTAAAAAGTTATCTACTGTATAACTGCATGATTGGCTATTGACTTAGTTAAAACAAATTGCTCACAGTATGCTTAATTTGAATTCTGTTCTGCATTTGCTCACTTGCTTAAACTAGTTTGCCAATAGTCTGATTAATTTAATCCTGTTCTGCATTTGCTCACTTAGTTAAACTAGTCTGCCCACAGTCTGCTAAATTTTAATTCTGCTCTGCATTTGTCCAGGCTGCTTAATCTAATACTGTAACATTTAATTACTGTAATGTTTTAATTTAGCCTAGACAGGGTAATGAACTTTGCAAGTTTGAGGCTTAAATTGCTATCATCGGTGCCAGATAAAACAATTTTCTGCATTGTCTAACACAGGTGAACTTTTTTTCCAAATCTAGCTGCTCTAGCTTTGCACACTCGCTCTCGAGGCTTTTCCACCTCTTTTCCACTCTGCCGGTACTCCTTTACGATCCCCAGACCTTGAGGCTTTCCTGTCCTGCCCTCCAGTTCTGCTCACTCTGCTGTCATTTCCTAGCTCTCCTGCTCAAGACTTTGTATTTTTCTCCTACCCAAGACTCTTTGTATTTTTCTCGCTTTATCCCTGACTCTGTCCCTCTTTCCAGCTCTTGGACCAGCTGGATGTAAATTGCCCCACAGCTTTGTCTACCCCAGAGCCAAAAGTCAGATGACCCCCACTTCTCTCCTGTCCTCTGCCTCCCTCCTCCCTCCTACTTCTCACACTTCACCCATAAACTATTGTAATCACAGCAAGGCACTCCCACCAATTTAGCCAGGCTTTGTGCTAATGATTTATCCCTGACCTCTTGCTCTCTCCCTTGCTTTCCAGATCCTGCTTCACCCCTGACCAGGCAACCTGAGGCTCAGTGCACCAGCTCAGAACACAGCTGGCACCAAGCACTACACCGCAATCCCACCCACCGCCCACCCACCCAGAACTCAGGTACAGCGAGAAATCATGGAGGAGCTCAGCTTGAAAGCCACGATTTCTACTGGCTTGCAAAGCTGTAGTGCAGCTCCATTGGCTGACTAACTCTATCCTTACTACCGACTACACAGGCGCCATTTTCAAACTGGGCTTCTTTAAAAACAGGGCTCTGATTTTCTGTAACCTAGCACTGCTTCTCTAAATCACTGCTTCTCTATATTTTGTCCTGCTCACCCATCCCAGCCCTGACCTCTATTAAATACTCTTTTGCTGTCTAATACCACCCCAAATCCCCTCCCCTTGCTTACTGACTCCTCACCCGCTGACCGCCCCTTAAAGTGGTAGCCATACTTTCTAGTGCTGTGCTATATCAGTGGGATACACTGCTCTCCCTGTGCATACAGCTAGAAGAACAGGAGTGAAAGGCATGTGTCCCCCTGTTTTACTGATTTTCACCGCATGCAATCTAGTATAGTTCCAGGCACAATTTCTTGTACTCTCTCTTAGTCAGTAGTATACCCTGCTCTGTAGATGCTGTTATCTAGACTAGTCTCTCCCACTGCATACAGCTGGGAGGTCAAATGTAAAGAAGTGTGTCAGAAGGCTCCTACACAACACTCTATATTATGGATCATAAAATGGGCATACATCTTATACCTAGAGGTATCCCCCTACAATTGCTCCTACTCTTGGTGGGTGTCCTGGTACAAAAACCCAGCCCCTACCCAATGCTTTGACTGTTATATCATACTTATCATAAAGCTGGCTTAGTGGAGATCTGCAGTGATGGTGTTCCCTTACTTGCTCTATGACAACCCTCATGGCCCTCTCTAACACAGGGACCTCTATCCCTGCCATTTGGCTATTTCCAGGCCTTCACATTGTGGCTGGAACACCACATACCAAGTACTCCTCTCAGAACTTGCAGAGGTCACAAGTAAAACTCCACTTCCCAAAAATATGCAGGAAATTCATCCTCATCATACTGCTGATATTGGGAAACATCCACCTAACCCAGGGCCCCAGTCAACCCTATACCCCAGATCCCTGCACCCCTCTAGGCAACTGAGGATTGTGGCCTTGAACATTGGGAGCCTCCTAGCCAAGGTAACTCAGTTTGAGGCCTGGGGGGCATATTAGCCAGATGTCATTGCTTTGCCTGAAACCTGGCTCTCTGTGCGTACCTCTGACTCGGTAGTCTCAATATCCGCTACAACTTATACAGGCTGGACCACTCTGGGAACAGAGGTGGCAGGTGTTTAATCTATGCCCGCAACCACTTGCAATGTCATGCAATGCAACTGGCGAATACCAATAAGGACTGTGAATGCCTAGCAATAAAAATTATGATAAGCAAGGGCAGCAAAGGCCCTGATTGTTATAGCTGTCTACATCCCACCAGGATGGTAGCAGGTGGGGCTAGAAGCCTTCACTAACTACTACACCCAGGCAAGCCAGAACAAGGAAACTATCTTTCTAGGAGATTTTAACTCAAACTGGCTTGCCAGTTCCAGTGCAGCAGACCAATACTTAATATCAGGACTCTGCCTATTGCAGATGGTCAAGAGCAGCATCCAAACAAATTACCATAAGGGCACAAACACTCTGATCGATTGGGTGCTAACTAAACACCCAGAATGGCTAACAGATGTCAGTCTACTCCCTGACACCCTCAGTGACCACTCACCCATCCAATGTGAGTAGTCGACTAAACAGGCCAAATCTCCCCCAAGATTGGTGAGGAACAGAGTAATCAAAAATAGCACTATGGTCAACTTTAGAAATCACCTCAAAGGGATAGACTGGAGCTTCCTTGACTCATGCCCGTCAGATGACACTGCTGTATAGCTCTTCCTCAATCACTTCAACACTGCAGCAGACAAGTTTGCCCCCATTCTGCAAGATGATTAAAGGAGGCAGCATGGACTGGGTCACCCCTCAACTTCTCGGGATGATGTGATAACAGGATCTCCTCTGCCACCGAGCCAGGGGAACAGGGACTGCTATGAATGTCCAAAATTACAAAGAGGCCCCAAACAGGTGCACTTGGGCTATCTGGCAGGCCAAGGCTATGTGTCACAATAACTGGCAGTCTCAATACTGGGGTGATGGGAAGAAATTCTGGACCTCAATTAAAAACCTCCTCGGATCCAGTGACAGCTTCCTCCCCCCCACACACATACACACACACCACAATGACAAGGTCATCCTCAATGAAGCCACAATGGCCAATATCTTTAACAAGGACTTCATGAACTACAGTGAACTCCGCTCCAAAAACCGGCTACCCACCTTGGTGGTATACATTCCACACCCTTCTTCCAGCACTAGGACCTGCCAGCCTTTTACTTCAGATGAGTAACCATCAAGGAAACTAGAAAATACCTCCACAGGAGTTCTGGAGAAAACAAGATTGAGGCGATGGTATTGACATGAAACTAATATCTATCACCTTTCCTGACATCATTGTCCCCATCACCAAGCTGTTCAACTTGTCTCTCTGTGACCACCTTCCCTTCCCTTCTATCTGGAAAGATGCTCTGGTCATGCCTGTGCACAAAGGAGGTGACCAGTCTCTTGTATCCAATTACAGACCCATTTCAATATTTTCCCCACTTTCTAAAGCACTGGAAAGAATCAATGCATATCAACTTATGGACCATCTGCATAAATATAACCTACTCTGCCCCCAACAACACGGCTTCCACAAGCTGCATAGCACTAATACCATTAATTGACTTCGCTGGCTATACGTGATGAGGCTCTCGACAAGGCCACCTGGTTGGGGCAGTCTTCATAGACCTCAATAAGGCTTTTGACCTTGTGGACCATCAGCTGCTGATCCACAGGTTAGGATGCCTAGGACTGTCACCTGACACAGTCAGTTGGTTTTCCAGCTACCTGTCCGGATGGTCTCAGAAAGTAAAAATCAGCTCTGCAATCTAAGACAGCTGCGAAGTACAATAGGGGTCCCTCAGGGGTCTATATTGGGCCCACTCTTATTTAGCCTCTTTGTGAACAACCTCCCTGATGAATGCTCCACTTCTGAGATCCTGCTCTATGCAGATGATATAGTGTTCTCTAGTAACTCCTGCCAAGAAGCTCTACAAGGAATCTGCAGTACAACTTTAACCTCCTCCAGGACTGGTTCAAAGACAGCATGCTAGTGCCTAACAGCAAAAAAACTAAGACAATGCTCCTTGCCAGATGGCAAAAGAGGAGATCTACCACACCCCTATTCATTGTCTGTAACTCTAACTCCACCTTGCAGCAAATATCTTCATTCCGGTATCTAGGAATCACAATAGACGAGTCCCTCTCGTTCTATGATCACTTACGTAATATCACCAATGCAGTCAACAGGAAACTAGAGGCCCTCTATAGGCTCAGATTCTGCCTCACACCCAAGGCCAGCTGTCAGGTGGTCAGAGGTACACTACTATCCATCCTAGACTATGGAAATGTGGTCTATGGTGCAGCATCTGAAACAAGCCTGCTCCAGGGTCCATCCTACCTCAATAAAGCCTGCAGATTTGTTTTGGATGCCGATCATCGAACACATTTGTGCAACCTACATTAGGACAAATGGCTTCTTCTTATCGATTGCATTAAGCTACACTTCTGCCTCCTTGGGAAGAAGTCACTTGGACTTGCACCTCCTCTCACAAGCTTTATTCTGCCCTGCCTCTACCGAACATGCTACTGGAAGTGTCACTAAACAAGCCATTGCAGTGCCATTCAGAATAGCTGCCCTGGAAATGAGTCTTTGCTGTAAGGGCCCCCACCTGGATAAATGAGCTCCCACTCACCACCACAAGCCTCACACATCTTGGACACTTTAAGTCAGAGCTCAGGAATTATATCTCCCCCTCAGAACGCTGCTTCTATCACACCTAACCCAGTCATAACTACCCTACATGGATCCTAGGCAATTCCCAGGATCACCTCCTACTCTTCTATTGGTCCCTGAAGTTCACTACTCCCCACCTGCCCTTCTTACCTACCTTGTACCCCCTCCCAACACCTCCCCGATAAGCCCTCTCCTGCCTTCCTTATACCCTCTCCATTTCTCTCCCCCCCAAATGTGCCCCATCTGCCGATCCCTCTTGCCTCTAGCTCTGTCACCTTTTCTGACTCTCCCCCTCACCCCTAACCTGTACCCACTTCACCCTTTGGCTGTACTGACACAGCTAGATGATTATTCAATTTGTACCTGTTAGGATAATGACAAGGTTGTACAACTACTGTACCATTCTGATCTTCCATGGTTACACTTATTTGGACATGGGCACTTAGTACTTAAGCTACTGAGGGATCTGTATCCCATGTACTCTGCACCCATGTCATGTTTTAAATTATGCTCTGTCTATATTATTCCTCTATTTGACTACTGTTTGTTCTAACTGATGATTTTGACAATGCCTATTGGCTGCTACCATCTCCCCTACTCCATGTATTGGTTTCCCCTCCTTTGATGAGGATCTTTTGTAAAAGTGCTTTTAGCTCAAAGGTTGTAATTCTGATTATTCAATCAATAAATAAATGCTTATATAGAAATGAGCTTCCCTTATTCTGTACCGAGTTCAACTCTAATGTCACCTGGAAAAAAGAGAAACAAATATAATACTTACTGCCATTCTAGTGATGGCTATGTCCTGACATGAACCTGACAGTTACCATGGGAATAAGGACACCATGATCAGAACAGACATCCTAGTGGAACTGAAGAAGGAGGCAGCAGCCAAAATAATTAATGTGAGAAGGATGGAAGACAGTCCTGTAAAGAGAATCATAAAACAGTTTATGGTAAATGGTCTTTATTGATAAGCTTATGGAGCTTTTAAATTATTACCTTTATTAAAAATCTCATTAATAATTATGTGAGATGTGTGCACAAAACTTTAGACATGTACAAGAATTAATATCAGAATCATCTAAGAAGTTAATACGGAAAATAACTGTATGAAGACATATAGAAAATTATCCTTATGATAATGGCATAGAATGTGTACTTGATGGAGTCCGGAAGGGAGAGGGGTGACATAACAAAGACACCAAATAGCAGTACAGCTCCACTGCAATGTATGTGCTCAGTATAGAAGACCACAACAGAAAAAAACAAATACTGGCACCACTCAACTGAGCATACAAAAAAACTTTACTAAAGTTTTAAAACATACCCCATCATTCTGGTACTACTGTTCACGTACTGTGAGACCAGTTAGTTTGGTGAGACAGGTCTGGCAGTGGTCGCATCACTCCAGCAGGCTCTGTGATACTTGTGTGCTCACTTTTGGAATTTGACTCCCCTGAAGTCACAGAACAGGAAGTAGTTTGGGTCTTGTAGTCCGTAGCTAGATGCCCTGAACTACAGTGGGTTGCTACCGTGTGAGTGTGGTGTTTTAAATTGGTTTTTAATACCTTGGATACTAGGTCCTTGTAATTAGAGTCCTTTAAGGGCTATCTGGGCTAATTTTAGTGCAGAAATAGTGGTTTGCTGAGCTTACTTGCTCCCAGGGATCATGTGACCTGGAAGTGTTCCAGGCTACTACAAGTATAAATAGCTGCTCAGAGTGAGCGGTGAGTTCTGATACCACTGTCCACATACTGTGAGATCGGTTAGTCCGTGAGACAGGTATGGCCATGTCAAATCGCTCCAGCAGGCTCTGTGATACTTGTGTGCTCCTTTTTTCGATTTGACTCCCTGAGCCACAGAACAGAAGTGGTTTCTGGCTTGTAGTCCATAAATAGACACCCTGAACTACAGTGGGTTGCTACTGGGTTATGCGGGGTTTTAAGCTAAGATCTTTCTTCAGCTGTGTTACCAATAACTTAGTATATATGGCAGTTCTAGAATGTGGGCCTTTCATGTGGGTAAAACCATGAGGCCTTTAAAATCTACATAGGCAAACACCATAGAGTATAGCTGGGGATGACAACAGTAATGCATTAGCAAATCATTGTAGGATGAGAAGACAGGCAGGGACACATTACTCATTTAAATTTTGTGGTATTGAAAGGGTATGGGTGGGACTACATGGGGGATTTGGATCTCAAGCTCATTAAATGAGGTCCTTTTGGATATATTTACTTTAGGGCATTGAAACCCCGGGTTTGAATGACAGAATTGATATACGTCTGTTCATTAGAAAATGATGCTGCTTGTTTTGTATACTATTTCCTTTCTGAATTTTGTACATTAACTCTTTTATGTATTTTTTCTTCACTAGGGTGCAGAGCATTATAGATTTATATGCCTCAAGCACTAAAGGAATATTGATATGGACTTATGCATATTAATTACAAGGATGATAACAGCACATTAATAGAATGTACTAGTACTGTAAATCCTGCTGTTCTTATCAAGGTTTTTTAATGTCGGTTCATTATTATGTTATGGTATGTGATTATGTGTTATTGTTAAATATTAACTGTTGAGCACTTTCAAACTTGTTACGTGTGTGAGCACACTGTCACTTGAACTCTATTTAAAACCCAGTGTGTTTCATATCCCCATCCCACTGATGATGCATTGATTGTGAAACCGGTCAGGGCTTTTTTATGACCCGATGCTGTGGCAGTATGTTTTAAAATTTCAATAAAGCTTTTTTGTATGCGCAGTTGAGTGGTGCCAGTATTTGCTTTTTTCTGACATATCAGAGACATATGAACATACTATCACATGATGAAGCCAGCAGATAAAGGCATAATGGTGTATCAAGTTTGCTCAAGTGTGCAGCTGTCAGTGCTGTGCACTGCTGCTGCCCCCCACTCCCCTCACCCCCTCCCCACCAACTGTTCCCACTGTTTTACCCTTTTCCCTTCCCCATTTTGATTCTGCCCTTAAGTTTATCCCACCCCCTTAAATCCCCCCCACTGATGCCCTCGAAACCAGTTTCTCTGGCACAGCATTCCATGCTGTCACCACCCTCTCAGTGAGAAAGTGCCTCCTCATCTTCATTCTGAACCCTCCTCCAACTTTAGACTATGCCCTCTTGTAATTCCTTCCTTGCTAATTTTAAACAGACCCTCATGACTTACCTTATTAATGCCCTTCAAGTATTTAAATGTCTCAATCATATCCCCCATGTCCCTTCTGTCCTCAAGAGAGTACATATTGAGCATCTGTAGCCTCTCCTCATAGGGCTTTTCCCTCATCCCACTCAATTGATTGGTTGCTCTCTCTATACCCCTCCAATAGTCTGATGTCCTTTTAAAGTATGGATGCCAGAACTGCAGGCAGTACTCCAAGTGAGGCTGCATCAATGCCCTGTACAGCAACAGGATCGCATCCTCACTCTGGAGGTGATTCCCCTTGCTATACACCCCCAGCATCCTATTAGCCTTTGCCGCCACTTTCCTACACTGTGCAGAGTGATTCATACGGTCTGTAACTAGCACACCCAGATCTTTCTCCTAAATGAATACCGATAACTGCACAACTCCCAGCTTATAGTTAAATCCAGGATTCCTGTTTCCAAAGTGCATAATCCTGCACTTCTTAGCATTGAAGCCCAACTGCCAGGTGCTTGACCACCTTTCCAAGGTTTCTAAGTCCCTCTGCAGCACCCACCATCCACCCCATCCACTACTGCACCCAGTTTAGTATCATCATCAAACATACTCGTCCGACTCTGAACCGCTAACTGACATATCAGCTACACAGATGTTGAATAACACTGGTCCCAGCACTGAGCCCTGTGGGACCCCACTGATGACCTCCCATGGTGTTGATAATTCCCCCCTTACCACCACCTTCTGCTGCCTCTTTTTCAACCAGTTACCAATCCAGCTGACCACCCTATCGCTAACACCCAGGTCCCTCAGCTTTCCTATCAATTCCCTGTGTGGCATAAATAAAGTAAACTGCAAGGAACTTTTTAGAAGGATTGAAAACAAGGAAATATGAATTTAAGCTGGTGGGGTAGATTCAGGAGGGATGCAAGAAAAGTTTACTTTATGGAGAGAGAGTGACTGAGCTGTGGAAAAGCCTAGCAGCAGAGGCGACGGCTGCAAAACCAATTAAGGGGTTCAAGCAGGGCTGGGAAAGAGTAAAGGGCTTAAAAGTTACTTAGGGGTAGCACTAGGGCATTTAACGGGGAGGGGGACAATGGCAAAAACCTTGCCTAGGTCCCAGGGTAAAGTAGGGTAAAACTGGACAGACTGTGAAAGGGTTGAATAAGACCCTGTCCCATTTGTTATGCAGAGGGAGTTGAAAGCAAAGATCTGTTTTCTCCTCTCCTGTTTCTGACACTTCTCCATCTTTGCCCATCTGATTGCACAATCACATCTTTTTCTTGGGGCAACTGATTAAATGGTCACTCTGAAAGATCCCACAGTCTTCTGCTATCTCCTGCCTTCTCTTGCTGTTTCTATTATTTCTTTCTCCCTTGCTTCTCTGAGATTAAAATATATGTGAATCTTTAGGTGAAACTGGGATCACTTGATTTGCAAATGTATATTTTTATGTTGTTTGAAATATATTGCAGGAGGCTATGTGGGGATTATTAGAAAAGGCAGAAATCGGTAACACAGTGAGTTGACCCTGAGAAACCTTTAGACCTCCACAAGCTTGTTAACAGAATTGTCAACAGAAAATCAGCCCCAGACATAATGTTCTATTTTGTTACATTTTTGTGAGAAACAGGAGACCAGCCCCCAAAAGACTGCTCCATTTTATTGCACCTGTTGAACCTGGATGTTCTCTGGACTCAGGGATGAAATTTACAAACGTGTTACATTTTGTGGAAAAACAGGACGTAAAGTTAAACTACCAGAAAAAGAGACTGTAGAAAGAGAGCAATTTTTGGTTTTCCAGATTTAGATTTGGAGATGCACTCAGAAGAATGACTTTTGTTTGAACTGCCTGTATTGAAACGCCATCATGTACAAACTTTCTTTTATTTTATTGTTATTAATAATAAAGTGCTACTTTAGAATTTCATAACATCTCCTGGACTGACTATGCTTCCTGACATATGTCTCTACAATGCAGACTAGATGGATCAATAGTCTTTTTCTGTTGACGTCATATTTGTATCTATGTTACAAACATAGATATAACCATAGAAAAAGCTTGCGTAACATCATATAGATTTGACAGACTTCATTCAAACAAAATCAAGGAGAGAAATCCCACTCTTATACTAACTTTCTTTTGCTAATTACCATGGATAAAAATGCCCCCCTTTTTTACCACATAAGGGACATTTCAGTTATGTAGCGAATTCAATACCTCCAGAATACTTCCTCAAATTCCCCAACCATTTATATCTAAGGTCATCTATCCTAGAGATATCATAATCACATGGAATGTACAGTATCTTTGTTCTAATTTTAGTTACATTTACATAGAAAGGCATCCAAACTGTAATTTTAGCATATTTTGCCATTGTAATATCTGATTTATTTGACTGAAAGTGAAAACTGGCAAATGCCATCCTTTAGATTGGATCAGTCAGTCAAAATATTTAAATATAATTCATATGGATGGCTTTGTTAGACTTGAGGAAGCCAATTACTAAAACACATTACTCTCTGTTGTCAAAAATGTCTCATTCTTTGCATTTGCAATTAACTTTCCCTTAATATAGAGATTATGGGCTGGATTTCCAGCCAGTTGTGGCATGATTCAACAGCACTTGTGGTACTTAGATACACCATTAGACCACACAAAATGGGTTCACGTTTCTTGTTTCATGTGCCCAAGTTGCACACTGAAAAGTATACAGTACACCCTTACAGAAATATAGCTGTGCTGTGTACATGCAGAATGCATGCCACATGCTTAATTGTGCAATGTTTGCATGCAGTTCACATACACAAAGTGAACCTATGTGAGCCATGTCTAAAAAGCAAATCAGGTTCGCATGCTGCAAGCTTGACGTGCGCAGCGGGTAAGTTGGTGTGAAAATCTTCTAAAAATTACATCAGGTTCACATGTTGCACGCTTGACATGAGTGCGTAGTTAAGCTGGTGGGAACATCATTTAAACATCACATCAGGTTCACATGCTGCATGCTTGCCATGTGTGCAGCAGCAAAGCTGGTACAAATCTCATCTAAAACAAGCATTTGTCAATGCCAAATGTTTGCTTTCTGGCATTGGGATTGGTAGTGTAGGAGTAAGAAAGATGCATAATAGAAACATAGAATTTGACGACAGATAAGGACCGCTTGGCCCACCCAGTCTGCCCATTTCCCTACCTAATGGAAAGCTGCAGATCCTAGTTAACCAGCAGCCTACTTCTTTCTACCCCCAACCCCTAGAATTGCCTTGTGACTGTCCCATGCATGCTTGAATTCAACCACTGTTTTTGACTCCACAACCTCCTCCGGAAGGCCATTCCATGCATCCACAACCCTCTCTGTGAAAAAATATTTCCTTACATTACCTCTGAGCAGCCCCATCTTCAAATTGTGCCCCCTTGTTCTTGCACACCTCTTTTTTTGAAAGATGCTACCCTCTTGGACTTTGTTGATTCCCTTGAGGTACTTGAAAGTTTCTATCATGTCCTCCCTCTTCCTCCTTTCCTCGAGGCTATACATATTAAGCTCCTTTAATCTCTCTTCATATGTCTTCTGGTGCAGACCCTGCACCATTTTAGTTGCCCTCCTCTGGACAGCTTCCATCCTGTCTATGTCCTTGCGGAGATTGGGTCTCCAGAACTGCACACAGTACTCCAGATGGGGTCTCACCAGCTGTCTGTACAGAGGGATAACAACTTCCTGTTTCCTACTGGTGAAGCCTCTCCCTATGCATCCCAGTATCCCCCCAGCCCTCCTTACTGCCCTCTCACATTGCTTGCCCACCTTTAAGTCATCTGATATGACTATCCCCAGGTCCCTTTCCATTTTTGTTGTTGTTAGTATCTCACCCCATTGTGTACTCTTCCCCTGGGTTTTTGTTTCCCAAGTGCATTACCTTGCACTTCTTAGCATTGAATCTAAGCTGCCATACGTTTGACCATTCCTCTAACCTTGCCAAGTCCCTTCTCATCCTTTCCACCCCACCTTGCGCATCAACTCTGTTGCAGATCTTTGTGTCATCTACAAAGAGACATACTTTTCCTTCCAGTCCCTCTGCAATGTCGCTTATAAAGACATTGAAGAGGACCGGTCCTGATACTGAACCCTGCGGTACCCCACTAGTAACCCCCTTTCTTCAGAATGGACTCCATTTTCAATTACCCTCTGTGTCCTATTCTCCAGCCAATTCTTTACCCAGGCTATCATCTTGGGACTCACTCCCAGGCTGGCTAACTTGTATATTAATCTTTTGTGTGGGACTGTGTCAAATGCCTTGCTAAAGTCTAGGTAGGCCATGTCCACAGCCCCTCCCTGATCTACTACTTTGGTCACCCAGTCAAAGAAATCTATTACATTCATCTGGCATGGCCTAACCGCTGTGAATCCATGCTGCCTTGGGTCCTGTGCCCCTCTGGCCTCTAGGTACTCGACAGTTCTTCCCTTTAGAAGTGATTCCATCATTTTCCCTATCACTGAGGTTAAACTAAGAGGTCTGTAGTTTCCTGCTTCTGCCCTGCTCCCACCTTTGTGAAGGGGAATCACATCTGCCCTCCTCCAGTCCTCAGGTACCACCCCATCCTCCCATGATTTGTTAAAGAGGGTAGTCAGTGGTGTCACTAGTTCTACCCTTAGTTCTTTTAGAATTCTGGGATGAATCCCATCAGGCCCCATTGCTTTGTCCAACTTCAGTTTTAAGAGTTCTTTCAGAACCCTTTCTTCTGTGAAAGGACTGGTATCAACTTCTGTATCCAGAGTGTTTCTATTGTTTGTTTTAGGTACCGCCCCCTCTTCATTTGTAAATACTGAGCAAAAATATTTGTTTAGTATCTCTGCCTTTTCACCGTCACCCTCTGCCCATCCTCCTCCCCTTTATTAAGCCTCACTATCCCTCCCTTGGTCTTCCTTCGCTCTGTGATGTACCTAAAAAAGGTTTTATCCCCCTTCTTAACTGAGTTGGCTATCTTTTCCTCGGTTTGGGCCTTGGCTGTTCTGACTGCCTTCCCAGCTTCCTTTTGCTTTAACTGATACAATTTTCTGTCCTGCTCCTTCTGTGATTCCTTGTACTTTCTGAATTCTTTTTCTCTTGAACCTTCACTGCCACCTCCTTTGAGAACCATAGTGGTTTCTTACATCATTTTGTTTTGTTTATTGCTTCACAAAGGCTTGTTACCTCTGTGATGGCAGTTTTATTATTCCCCATTGTTCTTCACCTCTCCTTCCTGCCCATTTGCTAGTGCATTCCTTAGGCTCTCACCACATTTTGTAAAGTCAGCCCTCCTGAATTCAGTACTTTTGCCTTTGTAAGCAGACTCTATTGCTGTGTTTATTGTGAACCATACTGTTAGGTGATTGCCAGTTCCCAGATGGCTACCCACTTCTACATCTGTGGCCTCTCTCCATCTCCATTTGAGAGAACCAGGTCTAAGATTGCTCTCTCTCGAGTGGATTCCAATACTAGTTGTCTAAGGCATGCCCCCTGTAGGGCATCTAGAATAACCTCACTCTTAGAAGTGGCTGCTGCAACTGCACTCCAGTTAACATCTGGCATATTTAGATCACCCATCAGTAATATCTCCCCTTTATCTGCCATTCTAAGTATACTTTCTATCATTTCCTTGTCCATTTCCTCCCCCTGAGAGGGGGGTCTGTAAACAACCCCTGTGCAGATTGTGGTGCCATTGCCCGCCTCCAAATTGACCCACAGTGCTTCTTCTCCTCCCTGTTTACCCTTTTGTTCTGTTGCTTTTATTCCTTCCCTTATGTAGAGAGCTACTCCTCCTCCTCTTTTACCCTCCCTGTCCCTCCTGTAGATAGTGTATCCTGGTATGTTTACGTCCCAGTCATGGTTCTGTGTGTACCATGTTTCTGTGACTGCCACAATATCCAGATGTTCCTCCTCCATCAAGACCACTAATTCAGGAAGCTTGTTACCCAGACTATGGGCATTGGTACTCATTGCTCTCCATTTTTTGATGGCTTTACCTTCTGCAGCAGCGTCCCCCACTGACCTTTCTACCTTGGTCTTTTTCTCATTTAGTACCCTGTTTTGTAGGGGGAGGTTGGGATTTTCCTGCTGATTATCAGTGCCTTCCCTCCTGACTAGTTTAAAAGCTTGCAAATGAAGCATTTAAACCAGTTGCCCAAAAGACTTGTTCCCTTCCTTGACAGATGCAGACCATCCTGCCAGTATAGGCTGGTGTCCTCCAAGTGGAACCCCAGTCCCCAATGAAGTCAAACCCTGTGCTCCACACCATTTTCAACCATTCATTAAACTGCATGGTGCAAGTACCTCGCCTCACCCATGCCACTGACAGGCAGCACCCTGAGAAGGATAATGTGCTACTTGTCTTAGGCCCTCCCAACTCTACAAAGTCCTTCTGCACTGCTCTAATCTCATGATGAGCCAAGTCATTTGCCCCTAGGTGGACAATGACATCCAGCTCAGACTCCTGTGCAACTGTTCTCGTGATCCTGAGGATGTGCTTCCTGTCCCTCCAAGCCATTGCACCAGGCAGGCACCTTACTTCAGTTTTCCCTGCTCCCCCAGTTCTATCCCTCTAATAATTAAGTCCCCCACCAGAAGTTGTTTCCTTTCCCTGTGGTGCCCTCTGCCTCCTTCCTGAGGGCCTCCCTTGTGATAGTTGTCTGCAACCTCCAT
The DNA here is from genome assembly GCA_016271365.2 of Neoceratodus forsteri. Taxonomy (NCBI): domain Eukaryota; kingdom Metazoa; phylum Chordata; order Ceratodontiformes; family Ceratodontidae; genus Neoceratodus; species Neoceratodus forsteri. The sequence goes on from CM057450.1 coordinate 1,690,757,943, forward strand.
AGTCTCCTCTGTGGGTGCATCCATAGGGTAACTATGCTCCCCCAGAATGGTGTATGGATTGTGGAGTGGAACAACTGACTGGGTGTGCCTCTGTTCCACCACCCTTACCCTCCCTGAGCCCACTGTGCTCCAACTGCTGTACTTTCTTCGCAACCTCTGAGGTAGTGGTGGTGGCTCTGGTGTTCCCTAGATGGGGGAGGTTCCCTTACTACTGTCCAGTGTGGCCAGAAGATGGGCAACTTCCTCCCTCAGGGCAGAGAGTTGTCTGCAAACAGGGCGGCATCTCAGCCTCAAGAAAGACTCCCAGAAGACTGCTGCCCCACAGCCATTACATTGCACTACTCCCCACGTGTCTGTCTACCTAGAAACATAGAAACACAGAAACATAGAATTTGACGGCAGATAAGGACCGCTTGGCCCACCCAGTCTGCCCATTTCCCTACCTACTGGATAAGCTGCAGATCCTAGTTAACCAGCAGCCTACTTCTTCCTACCCCCACCCCCCAGAATTTCCTTATGACTATCCCATGCATGCTTGAATTCCCCACTGATTTTGACTCCACAACCTCCTCCGGAAGGCCGTTCCATGCATCCACAACCCTCTCTGTGAAAAAATACTTCCTTAAATTACCTCTGAGCCACCCCCCATCTTCAAATTGTGCCCTCTTGTTCTTGCACACCTCTTTTTTTGAAAGATGCTACCCTCTTGGACTTTGTTGATTCCCTTGAGGTACTTGAAAGTTTCTATCATGTCCCCCCTCTCCCTCCTTTCCTCGAGGCTATACATATTAAGCTCCTTAAGTCTCTCTTCATATGTCTTCCGGTGCAGACCCTGCACCATTTTAGTTGCCCTCCTCTGGACAGCTTCCATCCTGACTATGTCTTTGCGGAGATTGGGTCTCCAGAACTGCACACAGTACTCCAGATGGGGTCTCACCAGCTGTCTGTACAGAGGGATAATAACTTCCTGTTTTCTACTGGTGATGCCTCTCCCTATGCATCCCAGTATCCCCCCAGCCCTTCTTGCTGCCCTCTCACATTGCTTGCCCATCTTTAGGTCATCTGATATGACTACCCCCAGGTCCCTTTCCATTGTTGTTGTTGTTAGTATCTCACCCCCCATTGTGTACTCTTCCCCTGGGTTTTTGTTTCCCAGGTGAATTACCTTGCACTTCTTAGCATTGAATCTAAGCTGCCATACATTTGACCATTCCTCTAACCTTTGCCAAGTCCCTTCTCATCCTTTCCACCCCACCCTGTGCATCAACTCTGTTGCAGATCTTAGTGTCATCTGCAAAGAGACATACTTTTCCTTCCAGTCCTTCTGCAATGTCGCTTATAAAGACATTGAAGAGGACCGGTCCACTCTGAACCTCGGTACCCCACTAGTAACCCCTCTTCAGAATGGACTCCATTTTCAATTACCCTCTGTGTCCTATTCTCCAGCCACCTTCACCCAGGCTGTCATCTTGGGACCCACCCCAGGCTGGCTAACTTGTATATTAATCTTTGTGGGACTGTGTCAAATGCCTTGCTAAAGTCTAGGTAGGCCATGTCCACAGCCCTCCTGATCTACTACTTTGTCGCCAGTCAAAGAAATCTATCAGATTTCTCTGGCATGACCTTCCGCTGTGAATCCATGCTGTTTAGGTCCCTGCCCTCTGGACTCTAGATACTCGACAATTCTTCCCTTTAGAAGTGATTCCATTATTTTCCCTATCACTGAGGTTAAACTAACAGGTCTATAGTTTCCTGCTTCTGCCTTGCTCCCACTTTTGTGAAGGGAATCACATCTGCCCTCCTCCAGTCCTCGGTACCACCCCATCCTCCCATGATTTGTTAAAAGGGTAGTCAGTGTGTCACTAGTTCTACCTTTAGTTCTTTTAGAATTCTGGGATGAATCCCATCAGGCCCCTTGCTTTGTCCAACTTCAGTTTTAAGAGTTCTTTCAGGACCCTTTCTTCTGTAAATGGGCTGGTATCAACTTCTGTATCCAGAGTGTTACTACTGTTTGTTTTATGTATCTCCCTCTTCCTTCGTAAATACTGAGCAAAAATATTTGTTTAGTATCTCTGCATTTTCACAGTCACCCTCTGCCCACCCTCCTCCCTTTATTAAGCCTCACTATCCCTCCCTTGGTCTTCCTTCGCTCCCTGATGTACCTATAAAGGTTTTATCCCTTCTTAACTGAGTTGGCTATCTTTTCCTCGGTTTGGGCCTTTGCTGTTCTGACTGCCTTCCCAGCCTCCTTTTGCTTTAACTGATACAGTTCTCTGTCCTGCTCCTTCATGATACCTTGTACTTCCTGAATGCTTTTTTCTTGAACCTTCACTGCCACTTCCTTTGAGAACCATAGTGGTTTCTTACATCATCTTGTTTTGTTTATTTGCTTCACACAAAGGCTTGTTACCTCTGTGATGGCAGTTTTATTATTCCCCATTATTCTTCCCCCTCCTTCCTGCCCATTTGCTAGTGCATTCCTTAGGCACTCACCATTATGGCAAAGTCAGCCCTCCTAAAGTCCAGTACTTTTGTCTTTGTATAGCTTGACTCTATTACAGTGTTTATTGTGAACCATACTGTTCGATGGTCGCTAGTTCCCAGATGGCTACCCACTTCTACATCTGTGATCCTCTCTCCATCTCCATTTGAGAGTATCAAGTCTAATATTGCTCCCTCTTGAGTGGGCTCCAGTACTAGTTGTCTAAGGCATGCCCCCTGTAGGGCATCTAGAATAACTGCACTCTTCGAAGTGGCAGTTGCAGCTGCACTCCAGTTAACATCTGGCATATTCAGATCACCCATCACCCTGTTTTGTAGGGAGAGGTTGGGATTTTTCTGCTGCTTGTCAGTGCCTCCCCCTTTGACTAGTTTAAAAGCTTGCCAATGAAGCATTTAAACCAATTGCTCAAAAGACTTGTTCCCTTCCTGGACAGATGCAGACCATCCTGCCAGTATAGGCTGTTGTCCCTCCAGGTGGAACCCCAGTCCCCAATGAAGCCAAACCCCTGTGCTCCACACCATTTTTTCAACCATTCATTAAACTGCATGGTGCCAATTACCTCGCCTCATCCATGCCTTTGACAGGCAGCACCTCTGAGAAGGATACTGTGTGCTACTTGTCTTAGGCCCCTCCCCAACTCTGCAATGTCCTCCTGCACTGCTCTAACCTCATGATGAGCCAAGTCATGTGTCCCTAGGTGGACAATTATGTCCAGCTCAGAATCTCTTGCAGCTGTTGTCGTGATCCTGAGGATGCACTTCCTGTCCCTCCAAGCCATTGCACCAGGCAGGCACCTTACTCAGTTTTCCCAGCTCCTCCAGTTCTATCCCCTAATAACTGGAGTCCCCACCAGGAGCTGCTTCCTTTCCTTGTGGTGTCCTCTGCCTCCTTCCTGTGGGCCTCCTTGTGACAGCTGTCCTCAGCCTCCTTAGTCTCCTCTGTGGGTGCATCCATGGGGAGCTATGCTCCCCAGAATGGTGTATGGATTGTGGAGTGGAACAACTGACTGGGTGTGCCTCTGTTCCACCATCCTCACCCTTCCTGAGCCCACTGTGGTCCAACTGCTGTGTTTTCTTCACAATCTCTGAGGTAGTGGTGGTGGCTGTGGTGCTCCTGAATGGGGTAGGTTCCTTCCTACTGTCCAGTGTGGCCTGGGGAAGGTCCCTGTACTACTGTCCATTGTGGCCTGAAGACGGGCAACTTCCTCCCTCAGGTCAGAGAGTTGCCTACAAATAGGGCAGCATCTCAGCCTCCAGAAAGACTCCTGGAATACTGCTGCCCCACAGCCATTACATTGCACTACTCCCCACATTTTTTTTTTTTTTTATGTGGGATTGGTTTGTAATATAGAAATACATATTTATAATATACAATGTGTATGCTTATATTGTCAGTGCAGTGTGCTAAAGAGGATATGACAGTGACATGCACCTTGCACTCTTGAGGAATGATGTCAGAACCCCAGGTATAAATGAACTATTTCCAGGGGTGGGTGGGGAGGGTGGAAGGGTTGGGCCTAAACTGTGCCCTCACAAAACAATCATCTAAAAGCTTCTGACCCACTGCTGCAATGAGTGCCTTCCTGTCAGCAAGATGCCCTACACAACAATTTGATAGAGAAATACCCTGCTAATCAAACAGAGACAAATTCACACATCCAAGTCAGACACAGTAAACCTTCCCAGCCCCAAAACAGGCCTGGTGGTTTGTGCTCCGAGAGCTGTCAGCCCCAAAAAGTCAGCTGGCTTTAAACTCTTCCTGCACTGAAAATCTTAAGAATTGTAACAAACAAACGTAAACCCAGATCCACCACCCTCTGTTGCTTGAAAGACTGTCTTTCCTGTTTCACACTGCAGGTTTTACTGTGACCACTCCTTAACCCCAGTAACTCTGTTAAAAAGAGTTTAACTATCACAAACCCTACGCACCAGTAAATTATTTAAAAATAGTTTTGTCCCAAAATCCTAGTAGTCAATCCAGCTACCCCAAGGGACAACCAGAATGCAGTATTCAAACACTTATGAGGTTACTTCCAAGATAAGCAGAGTTTGCAAGTTTCTTTTCAACTCCTCAGCCAACTGTAATTCATTTAAAATAGTTTAACTGTCAGCAAATCCTAGTAGACAATCTAGCTACCTCCAAGGACCTACCCAAATGCAGTATTTAAATCCTTCTGAAGTTACTAACAAGATAAACAGAGTTTACAAGCTCCTTCTTTGTTAAACACTAAATAAACATGAATAAAAAGCAATTATCAAGGGTGGTTAGTTTCATCTCCCACAGAATTAAGCAAAAGTGCACGTTTGTTGCAGATATCAAGTGCAATACAGAATTTCTCACACCTTACCTTGTTTAGTTTTTTTTTTTTGTGTGTGTGTATGTGTGATTGGTTTATTATATAGAAATATATATATATATATATATATATATATATATATATATATATATATATATATATATATATATTATATAATGTATGCTTATATTGTCAGTGCAGTGTGCTAGAGAGGATATGACAGTGATATGCCTTTGCCCTCTTGAGGAAATTATGTCAGAACCCCGGTATAAAACTAACTATTTCCAGGGGTGGGTGGGGTGAGGGTGGTAAGGTTTGGGCTTAAACTGTGCCCTCATGAAACAATCAGCCAAAAGCTCTGACCTACTGCTGCGATGAGTGCCTTCCTGTCAGCAAGATGCCCTACACGACTATTTGACAGAGAAAATACCCTGCTAATCAAACAGAGAAAAATCCAAACATCCAAGTCAGACACAGGCAAACCTCCCCAGTCCCAAAACAGCTTGGTGACTTGTGCTCTGAAAGTAGTCATCCCCAAAACATGTCAGCTGTGCACAAGGACAGACACAGTGAACAGTATTCAGTCCCTGTGGGTTTAAACTCTTTCTGCACTGAAAATCTTAACAATTGTAACAAAAGTAAATCAAGGTCCACCTCCCTCTTTTGATTGAAAGACTGCCTTTTCTGATAATTCTAAGTTCCTTATTTTACCCTTCAGTTAGAAGTATCCTCCACCTGAAGAATATTAACTTTCCTAAGGAATCTGCTTCAAACCAAAGACAACTGTAAATTGTAAGGTTCACCTCCCTCTGTTGTGAGCACAACTCACTTTCTTGCAAATCCTAAGTCCACTGTTGCAGCTTCCAGCCAGAGGCAGCTTCACCTGAAGAATATTAGGTTATCTGATGAGCCTGCTAAAATTAGTACTGTTATCAGGTCTGTAAGATTCTTCCAAAGCTATTGGCTGATAAGTAGCTGTGATGTAAGCACTTCCTGACACAGTCTGGCCTGGCCTTTTAAGGCACACAGAGATAAACAAAAGAAAAAATAGTTTCCACCCTCTAGGCACTGTCTGATTCAAATACACAACCTGTAACCTGCTCACAATTCAGGACTTATGACAAATTCTTAGCCCAGTGAATAACTCACAGTATTACAAATATTGCAATGCAAACTGTCAATCACTAACTCCAATCAAGTCAGCTGTGCACAAGGACAGACACAGTAAACAGTATTCAGTCCCTGTGGGTTTAAACTCTTCCTGCACTGAAAGTCTTAACAATTGTAACAAAAGTAAAGCAAGGTCCACCTCCCTCTGTTGATTGAAAGACTGCCTTTTCTGATAATTCTAAGTTCCTTATTTTACCCTTCAGTTAGAAGTATCCTCCACCTGAAGAATATTAACATTCCTAAGGAATCTGCTTCAAATCAAAGACAATTGTAAATTGTAAGGTTCACCTCCATCTGTTTTGAGCACAACTCACTTTCTTGAAAATCCTAAGTCATGGGTTGCAGCTTCCAGCCAGAGGTAGCTTCATCTGAAGAATATAGGAATGGCAGTTAAGTATTTAACTGAAGCCAACCCCACCACCACCCTGCAGAGACTCACAGGCACTAGGGTGTGCCTTTGGGTTGTCAGGCATAACAGCCATGCCATTTCATCACACCCTACCCTGCAGACACCGACAAGTGTCACGGTGTGCCTTGGGGTCTTTGGGCCTTATGCTCACCCCATTCCATCAGGAAATACAGTGAGATGGATACAGTATAGGAGAATGGGGTGAACTTTGGGAACGAAGAGTCCAAGGCACACCTCTATGCCTCTCACTGGCTGCAGGGTGTGGGTGCAGGTGGAATGGTATGAGCATTACAGGTGGCAATCCCAAGTCACACCCCTGATGCCTGTCAGTCTCTACAGGGTGAGGCATTATGGTGAGAAAACCTAATGCCCCAGGCGTTCATTGGTATTTTCACTCCAAATTTTCAACATGGGTTTTTTGTGACCCCCACCTTATGAACAGTGGCAATATCAGTTTGTTAGCCAAAAGCTGATTTTGCACAGTGACTACACCATTTAGCACTACAGGTGCAAAAACACATTTTGAACAGGATGTGAAAAATGACAGCTGTACTGTTCATGGGGAGGTGTAAACAATGGCAATGTTGAAAGTTTGCAGTAAAAATATAAAAAAAAAACTGGTGAAGTCACGAGCGTGCATAGAAACAGTGCAATGCACACCCGTAATGTAATTAGTTTGGGTTTTTTTTTTACAGCAGATTGTCAACACAGGCATTTTGGGACCTCCACTCATGAACAGTGTCACTGTGATTTTTTTTAATCTATCCCAAACAGTGATTTCCCACAGCGACCACGCATTTCTGCGCCGCAAGTGTGAAAACACATTTTGGCCATGGTGGGAAAAATGACAGCTGTACTGTTGTTAAGGAGGTGTGGAAAAATTCCAGTGTTGAAAATCTGGACTGAAAATATTACAAATTCATGAACTTACGAGGGTGCATGGAAACTGCGCAATGCTCACTCATAACACAGTCATTTTATCAACTTTTGTCACCAAATTTTTAACATAGCCATTTTAAGACGTCTGCTCATGAACAGTGTCACTGTGATTTTCTTAATCTGTCCCGAACATTGATTTCGCACACCGACTGCACCATTGTGCGTTACTTGCGCGAAAACACATTTTGGGTGAGATGTGAAAAATGGCAGCTGTACTTCTCATAAGGAGGTGGTAAAATGGCAATATTGAAAAATCTGGAGTGAAAATATAAAATTTGTGAACTTATGAGTTTTGCGTAGGAACTTCTTTTTCATGTGATCATTTTGGGAATTTTCACCAAATTTTCAACTTAGGGTTTTGGGGGCCTATCTCATGAACACTGTGCCACTTGTTGTTTTGTTACTCAGTCCAAAAGGTGGTTCCGCTCAGTGACTGAGAAATCACTTTTGGGACTGAGTAACAAAATGGCAGTGACAGAGATATGAGGTGGGGCCCCAAGAACCCCATGTTGAAAATTTGGTGAAAAAATTCCCCAAAATGGCTGAGATATGTACCAAAGTTGGAAAAACATTTATCCCATTTTGCAGCTTACTGGCATTTCTTCAGCTTGTGGTTGGCTTTGAAGAGTGCAGATGTGTTCCTGGTCCACCGAAGATCATCACGCTGGGATCCAGAGGTAAATATGGGGGTGTGTGGGGTGGTGGGTGTGCAGAGGTTGGGCGAGACAGTCAACGAGGGACTTTTTTTTTTTTTTACAGTTTTTTTTCTATGGCAGGAAGACAACGCGGGACTCCCAGCGTGGCAGCTGAAAGGTTATTTTTGTGGGGCAGCAGTGGAGCCAATGGGAAATTGGGCACCCCTGTCAGCCATACCTACATTTGCCATGCTGGGGTGGGCTCCCAGCATGGCATCTTCTACAGGAAGATGATGTGGGATTTTGCTACACTGGGGAGGTCTCCCAGCATGGCAGCTGAAAGGTTATTTTTGGGGGGGCAGCAGTGGAGCTGACAGGGGATTGGGCATCCCTGTCAGCCATACCAACATTTGCCATGCTGGGGTGGGCTCCCAGTGTGGCACCTAGAGGTCTGTTTGGGGAGGCAGTGGAGCCGACAGGTGATTGGGCACCCCCGTTGGGCATACAGTGCATGTGGATGAATGAGAATGCATGCTTATGCTGGGGTGGGCTCCCAGCATGCTACCTAAGTGGGGAGGTGACAACAAACTGTATATGACCATTCAGATGCAGTGAAGATGTACGTGTAGGCAATTTGCATGCTGCCGTCAGCATGTTACCACCACTGATTGTGGTGGTATTTTCCTCTGAACTGTAAGCCATCTGAATGCTGTCATAGACAGCTCAGACAGTCATTGGCACAGTGCAGCCAATGCTGTAAAATGGACCAGGGCATTGGAAGTGGGGAAGACACACCTACAAATTGTCGTATGGTGGCAGTATGTTTCTTGCACATGCACGAGAGCAAACATAAAAACACATCTGTTTCTATTTCTTATACCACTGCTATCAATTAGAGTAATTAAAATACATTTTATTTGAATTCCCATAACAATTAGGTAAACTCATTAATTCTGATTCTTTTGTAAGTTAATGGCTTTTGATTTTTGTCATTAAATCACCATTAATTTGTAAAGTATTGTTTGCTTACTGCATTAAATGCCTAGGATATAGCCGGTCAACATCCCCCATTCCAGAAGTGTGGAGAGGGGCCTCTGTGTTGTGAAGCCTATCCTTTTTGTTTTGGACCATGCAAATCCCTTATACATATTTAGTGCTACAAATGTGATTCTCCATGACTGTTATGGCTCACTTACTCTCCCTTTGTTATTCTGTATTGAGCATATACACTATGGCCATGCTCAGCACTCTGTGCTGAGTAGGGCCTTGGAAGCATGCACCATACATCACATTTTGTCACTGAAATGAGGGACATGGACACTCAAAATGAGGGACAATGAGGGACACTAACCCACATGATGATCAGGAAACATTATGAAACATGGAGATACAGTACCTCAGAACACAATGGAAACCATTGCTTTAGCATCTGAGAATGAATTGCTACCATTAAGCAGGGGTGCCATTTAGGTAGGGCAGAGGGAGGCAGTTGGCACCCCCCCCCCATATTTGCAACTAGGTTGTTCTTATGGTGTGGTAATAATGGCATTAAATTTGGATTTAATATTTTGCACAATATGTGCCCACCTGGCCTGTGTGTGCTTGCGCTGCAGGTACTCTCCAGACTTGACTGTGTCTGTACTGTGTTATCCACTCTCTCCACCTATTAGCGGCAGCACAATCACGTGTGATGTGGATGAGCTCCAGCCAAGAAAGAGCGCATGAGTCTTGCAAGTGCAACACTGTCTTTCCCACCAGAGTAGACAGACTGCACACTACAGCTTGGAGGAGTCAGTGAGCACTGAACTCTCAATAGCATTGTTGTGACAGCATATGTTTGTTGATCTACTCCTACAGTAGTGAATCTCCATCTCCTCTGGTGGCTTATGGGGCAGAGGGTGAGCTAGAAGCTAACTCAAGACTTGGCTACCTATTTACTCTATTAGGCTCGCCTTGCACAAAAAACAGCACAGACCCTCTGTCAGCAAACTAGACTTAGTAGCAGTGGTGACAGTGGTGTGGGTGGCCTTCACATGCCTTGATCAGTGCAGTGCAGCAGCAGCCACAGCAGCAACCAAGCAAGAAACAAGCAACCCAGATGGTTTGGTTTGGTTGATGAGGCAACTTGGTCACAGACCACATTGGAAACCTGTGATGGTCAGTTCTAGCATCCAGTTTCTGGAGGAAGGAGGGGGGTGGACTGAAAACTGGGCTGGTGGCATGCTGTGCCAGGCTGCAAGTTCTGGTCATATGGCTGGGTAAGTAAAAGTAAATAATTTTTTTTTAACAGGGGGATTGGGGAGGGAGGAAGGACTGAAATATTGATGTTTTTCATGTTTCTTCACCTTTGGGTGGCTTCATGACCCATAGGGGATGAGAATTGAATGGAATGGAGTCAGGCAGAAAAATTGGGACAAAGGACTTTTTGGGGTGTGGAAGAACTTCAGCCAGGAAAAAATTGTTAGTAACTGGGTGGGTTTAAGTCCAAATCTGATGCACTGCTCTGGGTATATACAGATGAATCTTATACATTTGAATTTTTTCAGTCAAGACAAATAAGTTGCACCTTTTAAAGATGTTACAGATATTTTAGAGCTGTTCCTTGCATTCACAGACTGTTGAGCAGCATGATATGAACAGACTATTGGAGCCTCCCCCAGTGAAACTGGCCTCCACATCCCCATGCTCAGGCACATTATGACAAAGGGCAAAGGAGATTGCAGGTGTGTGCACCATTGGAAATGAATGGGGGTATTTTGTTTATTACTATTTTATACATTATTAATGGAGAATTAGAAATTAATGAAGGCCACCACTCGACTAACAAAGGCCTTGTTAGTAGAACAGTGACCTTCATTATTCTCCAACTCACCATCATAACACATAAAATAGTAATAAAAAATAACTCCATTCATTTCAAGGGGGTATGCCCCAACACTCTGACCCATGGACATCATCTCTTAAAGACTCTTGCCTCTGGCTCCCAAGTACTCATATTAGAGACTTTTTACTTATATCAGTACTTGGTAGGTTGTCTGTAGCAGCATGGCCATACCCGCTACAGTGTGTGCATGGAGGGGTAGGAACTGGCCATGTGGGTCTGTGTCAAGTTATTACTACTTTTTTGTTAGCACCTTAAAGTCTGTTTGCATGGAAGCATTCAAAACTATGGAGAGAAAATAGTAGGAGTACAGGCAAGACAGAAGTAATTAAGTGGTTATGTGGGTAAATTTATGCATTGGGGTGGGAAAAAATACATGTGTTTCCATTGGTATGTGTGCTACAGTTCAACTGTGACACTGAGATGAGTAAGAGAAGAAAAGTGAAAAGCATAACAGTGGCTACAAGCATGACACATGCATGCAGATGGAGTCAGATACAGTATGTACTGAAGTACAAGCAAGCCATATGTGTGCAGACAGTATGGCTTAGTGGTTAAAGTCACTGAACTGCAAACCAGGAGACTTTGAGGGCATGAAGACCTGGGTTTGAATCTCGGCAACCCCCACTTGTGTATGGTGTGATCCTGAACAAGTCACTTAACTTTTACGTGTGCAGTTATCAGTGACCACTTTTTTTTTGCATGCATGCCACATGCATGCAGTCTTTCCCAATTTAACACAAAAATCATGGTTTTCACACTTGCTTGCTGCACGCATGCCATATGCATGCAGTCGGTTCCAATTTAACATTTAAATCATACTTGCATCATGCATATCACTTGGGTAGTTTTATGTGTGCAGCATGAAAACATTTCATATAGACACATAGAAATTGTTGGCAGATAAGGACCACTAGGCCCATCCAGTCTGCCCGTAGGCCCTATACAGTGTATGTGGCCACTGACCCTAGGTGATCAATGACTTTTCATCACTCCCTTCCCTCTCAGGCTTCCCTTGTGCCTGTCCCAAGCATGCTTAAACCCCTCCACTGTGCTTTCCCCTGCTACCTCCTGTGGCAGACTATTCCAAGTGTCGACTACCCTTTCTGTGTAGAAATACTTCCTCACATTACCTCTTAATCTACCCACTTCCAATTTCATATTGTGCCCCCTTGTTCTAGTACTTTTTCTACATTGGAAAAGGTCCCCCACCTGCACCTTGTTTATGCTCTTGAGGTACTTGAAAGTTTCAATCATGTCTCCCACAGTCGTCTCTCCTCCAGTGAGTACTTATTGAGGTCCCTTAGTCTCTCCTCATATGTTTTCTGGTGTGAGCCCTGCACCATCTTTGTTGCCCTTCTCTGGATAGTATCCACCTTATATATGTCCTTATGCAGGTGTGGTCTCCAGAACTGCATGCAATACTCCAGTTGAGGCCTTACCAATGTTTTATACAATGGCATCGCCACTTCCCGCCTCCTGCTAGTGTTATTTCTGTAAGGGTATGCATCAAATTGCCAATGGATGCATTATTTTTCAGTTGTAAATTTTAAGTAATGCATCATAAATTCATTAGAATGTTTGAATGTCACCTGCAAACATTTTCTGCTAGTTGAAGCATGATTCAGCCACACTTGCAGTACTTGTGACAAAACTGTTAGATTACAGAAAATGTGGTCTGTCTTCTTGTCACAAGTGCCATAAGTTGAGCACTGAAAATGATGACTGTCTCGTAAATGCATCAGAATGTTTGCTAACCATCCGCAAACATTCAGATACATTCACACGGATGCAGCTGTGGCAGTTCAGCTGCCATGAGTGCAGCATCCAGACCTTTGAAAATCCAGGCTTGAAGTGTTATTTTCCACTGATGAAGGGGCCAAAAGATAAGGTGTATTTGTTTTTCATAATATAGAATGTATTAAATTTAACCAACGTGATAAGCAATTTTAATCCAAAAGTCTCCTCTGGTCGATAAATGCAAGATAAGGTAAAAGTGCTGAGTCCACATAAGTAATTATTATTAACCAACAGATAAATGTTCTAGAATAGAAGAGAAAACTAAGAAAGAGCTGATCCAGTTCTGCTCTATGGACCATAGTTGGTAAAGCCTGATGAAGGGCTAGAAGAGATCCAAACATTTTTTTAGCTATATTATCCAAAGGTATAATATCAGCCTGTTCCCCATATTTCACCTGCATATAATTTTTGGCAAAATAATTTGACATTAGCAGCTTGAATAGATGCACTAACCACAGAACTGCCAGCATCAATTGGAGGTTTATTGCTAACCTGAATTGATATATTGTCTATGTAAATTCCCAACCCACTGCCTGTTTCATGTAAATTTCTATGCTTTCCTGTAACAAATTTATGTAACTAGCCCTGGGTCATCCCCAAAAAATGGACTCTCCAAGGCCCAGTGGACTTATCCAGTCAACAAAATTAAATAAATAAATAAATAAATAAATAAAACTTATGACATTTTTTAGGGCATTTAAGGATTTCTATAGTCCAGTTCTGGTAACCAAAATAGGATTTCCATGTTCAGTTTTTATCAAACGAATACCCAAGATAAGCATTAATGTAACAGAATCCAGTTTATCATTCTGCAAAGACCAAACATATTTGATAGTAAATTTTCCAAATGCTATTGTTTTACATTTATTGTTATGGCAAATGGATAGGGCAGGAATGCACTGAGATGAGGGTCCTGGACTTCAGGAAGGCAGATTTTAAAGAAATAGGAATCTGCTTCAGAGAATGCCTTGAAGTGGGGATGCAGAGGGGAGAAGAGGCTCAAAGGAGAAAAATTAAGGAGGGTATGGCTAAGAATGGCATGCTGTTTGAAGGATATGAGCAAGGGAAACAGAAGGAAGATGCCACTATGGTTCTCAAAGAAAGTGGCAAAGGCAGAAAAGGAAAAGAAAACAGCATTTAGAAAGTACAAGGAGACCCAGAAGGATGAAGACAGGGAGGTATATCTAGCAATACAGAGAGAGGCAGAAAGGAGGGTGAGGGCAGCAGCTAAAGCACTAACAGAAGAGAGGATAGCTAAGGAGGTCAAAAAAGGGAACAATACCTTCTTAAGGTATGCGGGAGAAAAAAGGATGACAAAGGGAAGGATTGTGAGAATTAGGAGGGCAGGGGAACTGCACTGAGGAAGATAAAGTGAAAATACTAAGTGATTACTTCTGCTCAGTCTTCATGCTACAGGGTGGGGGCATGGACCACAGGATGGACCACCATGCTGCAGTAAGCACAAGAGAGAGGGAGTAGTAGACATAAGTCTATTCTTGATGGAGAGGGTCCAGAAGGGACTGGAAGCCTTAAAGGAGAATAAGACAGCAGGGCCAGATGGCATTTATCTGGGGGTTCTAAAGGTACTGAGCATGATGCTGGCTGCTCCTCTGGCAGCACTATTTAGCACCTCAGTGGAGATGGGTGAAGTTCCAGAGGACTGGAGGAGGGCCAATGTGATCCCTTTGCACAAAAATGGCAGTAATGAGAATGCTAACAACTTATAGGCCAGTCAGTCTTCACATCAGTGATGGGGAAGTTTAATGGAGACACTACTGAAAGAGAGGCTCATGGAGCACCTTGAGGCAAAAGGGCTGAAAGACCACCGACAGCAAGGTTTCACAGGGGGAAGGTTATGTCAAACTAATCTCACAGATTTTTTTGACAGGGTTACCAGGGAGGTGGATCAAGGAGGAGAAGTTGACATGGCCTATCTGGACTTCAGTAAGGCTTTCAACACTGAGCCGCACAGGAGGCTAGTTAAGAAACTAAGCACGCTGGGGGTTGGGGAGGAAGTGACAAGCTGAGTATCAAACCAGTTAAGGGATAGGAGGCAAAGGGTAGTAGTAAACTGTAGCCACTCAGGTGATAGGAGAGTGACTAGTGGCATACCACAGGGCTCAGTGCTGGGACCAATCTTCATAATGTCTTCATAAGTGACACTGCAGAGGAGCTTGAGGCTAAGGTGCATTTATTTGCAGATGATACAAAAATCTGCAGCAGGGTTGACACTCAGGAAGGGGTGGAGACAATGTAAAGGGCTCTGAGAAAGCTAGAGGAATGGTCTAGTGGTGGCAGCTGCGTTTCAGTGCCAAAAAGAGCAATGCTATGCATTTAAGGTTGCAGAACCCAGGGGTTGTGTATAAGATGGTGGGAGTGGAGCTTGCAGTCACCAAGCATTCTCACTAGCAGTGGCTAATACCACACCAAAGACATCTAATTGTCATCCTGATTGTTCCAACTTGCAGGATTTGCAACATCAGAGACAACCCATGATGATTTGCATTGTGGGGGCATGTGTGATTTTGTATTTCTTTGAAACTTGGCTTCCCAGCCAAATGCCCTTTGGGGTAACCGTTGCCTCAGTGCTTGCACACAGAGGTTCTTTGTCTTTTAAACTGTTTTTGTTTTAATTGGGTTCACCACAACATAACCCAGATCGACCATATTAGGGTAGCTGGTTCATTCCACTGGGGTGTCAAACAGACGAGGCATACTGATGAGTCCTGGTAGGACAAAGCACGTGTCTATGTCTTCTGTTGGCACCCTTAGCAAACTGTGTGAGAGGCCTTTCGGCACCATGCATTTCTGCTTAAAGTTGAACCAGCATAATATTCTGTGGTGATTTGCATATGCAGCCCATGATGCTTTGCACTGTGGGGGCATGTGTGATTTTGTATTTATCAGAGAGAGAAAGTGTGTCTGATAAGAGCAGGTCCAACCATGTGAGTCCATAACTCAGTGGTTAGAGCACTGGGACATTATTTCAGGGCCTGGGTTCAATTCCCAGTAGGTTGAATTATTTCTTTCTTACTACAATTTGTGATCTAAATTGCTTAGGAGAGGCTAATACTGCACCAAAAACATTTAATAATCACAAATCAAAATAAAAAAGAGACCTAGGGATCATCATATCTGATGACCTCAAGGTAGCTGGGCAGTGTGACAAAGCAGTGGGAAAGGCTAGCAGTATGCTGGAGTGCATTGGGAGGTGGATTTCTAGCAGGAGGAGGGAGGTAGTGCTGCTGTTGTATCACTCACTACTGCGGTCCCACCTGGAATACTGCATCCAGTTCTGAAGGCCACACCTCTGCAAAGACTTTGAAAAGGTGGAGACAGTACAGAGGAGGGCAACCAAAATGATGAGGTGATTGAATGAGAAGCCATATGAAGAAAAGCTGCAGAAAATCAACATGTACTCCTTGGACTACAAATACCTCACAGGACTGGACAAGGTGCAAGTGGAGGGCCTATTTCAGAGAAAGGAAGGCACTAGAACAAGGGAGGCATGCAGTAAAGTTAAGAGTGGGAAAGTTTAGGAGAGATGAGCAGAAACTCTTTTTTCTTCGAAAGGGTTGTGGATGACTGGAACAGTCTGCCAGAGGAAGTACTGGGGGCAAAGACTGTGTGGAGCTTCAAGCATGTGTGGGATAGACACGGGACATATTAGGTAGAGGAATAGTGGGAGGGAGTGACACCTATGACCAGCTAATGTCAGTGGTGATGGAATAGACGGGGACAAAGGGCAGACAGGATGGGCCTAAAGGTCTTTTTCTGCTGACAAAATCCATGTTTCTATGTTACTAATTTGGAAGTTTAAAGGTTTACAAAGCAAAGCCAATTTGGAAAGTTATTTTTTAGTAATCCCCTAGCAGAAAGTAAAAAGGGCACAAATCATCTGCATAAGCTAGGATAAGAATTATATTCACCATACTGATAGGTGAGTTAGAATCTTCCATATCCATAGCTAAAAACAAATCATTACTATAAATATTAAGCAAAGAGGGAGCTAAGAAGCAACCCTGTCTAACTCCCTTATTTGTCTAAAAGCTATCAGTCAAAGAACCATATCTGGAATATCTGACGAGATTAGATTCTGGAATACAGAATTATTATCCCATTTGGAAGTGAGATGTCACAGTGAAGATATTTAAGTCTATGCCACAAAATTCCCCTAAGCAAAGAATCAAAAGCAGATTAGAATTCAACATTTTTTTGCTTGTGTGTTTTGGTGTATTTAAATATTAGGGAAGATATAACAAAACAATGACCCACTGTAGAATGAGCTTTCCTAAAGTCTTCTTGGAATTCCAATAATATTCCATGCTGAGGAAACCACTCTTCCATCTTTTTTTTCACTCCTCCATCTTTAATAGAATTACTTTAGTAAGTAGTTTGGCTAAATTATCTATACGAGTTAGTGGATGATAGTTTAATGACTCATCCATCTTCCCTCTCGTGTGAACAGGAATAATAGTGTTTCATTACCAGCTATCAGGAATGTAATTCTCAGATAGACATAGATAAAAAAAATTTGTAAGCAATGGAGACCATGATGAAGGATCTAATTTATAAACATCAGCACTAGCCTTGTCGGATCCAAGGGCCTTATTAGATAGACTTCATTGATGAAATTGCATTTCAGATTTCTTCTTCATTGAAACACAGGGAACCCTGGATATTAACAGGGAATGTGGGAGTAATTGTAGATTCATATTTATCATAAAAAAATGTTCTCACAGTGTACTAGCCACCTATCCAGGAAAATATAAGTATATGCCTTGGCAAGTAAGTTATTAGTTTGCTTCATAACAGCTCTCCAGAAGAGGGCAGCATCCTGATTTATAATTGCTTTATTCATTATTTCTCATGCATGTTTAATCTTCCTTATTCCTCCTGATTCAAAGTATATTTGAATCTGTTAAAGAGTGAGATATTGGCTCTAGATAGATTTTTTGGTGAATCTAATTTGCAGGTTAATAAGATCTTTACCCTTCCTACAAGTTGCACTGAACCATGTATTTATTGTAAGCTGTAATGGGGCCTCTGTAGGGAGATATGGTACAATCATCTGGAAGGCTTGTGATAGTATTTCATGTAAGGCCATGGCTGAGCCAGAAGAATAGATTTTTTTGGCAGAATCGTATGGACTTCTGGGTATTAGAGTGCATTTACAACATGGTATTTATAGATCAAAATTCAGTTTTACTCTTCTGTGATTAATAGTTGCATCATGTCACAGTTTCGCCAACGTCAAAAGTGGGGTGGTCAGTGTGGTCCTTTATTACAGGTAAATACATATGAACATCTAGAGGAAAATTATC
Organism: Neoceratodus forsteri; assembly: GCA_016271365.2. Taxonomy (NCBI): domain Eukaryota; kingdom Metazoa; phylum Chordata; order Ceratodontiformes; family Ceratodontidae; genus Neoceratodus; species Neoceratodus forsteri. The sequence continues at coordinate 1,690,775,900 of CM057450.1, forward strand.
ACTGTCACAATGAGAAGTAATATATAAATCCTTATAAATAACAATATCAAAGATAGTTACTAAAGCATAATCAAGCAGAGAAAGTGAAATATGTTTGAAAAAAGAGGGGAAACCATCTCTATCCTCTAGAAATCTACAGTTAAGAACTGTCATATTGTGAGCTTTCAAAAACTATTTCAAATTTTTTCTACTGTCATTTAATTTCACATCCTGTGAAGAACGCTGATAGACATCCTGAGCTTCTATTGGAAGTATGGTGTCAGATGATAAAAGATTGATTCCAAATTATTTAAATGCTCTGCTCTGTCATAGTTATACTTTTATGCACCAGATGGGTATCCCTGATGAGGCAGCCTATTTGGGAGATACAGCAATCACTTGTACCATGATATCTAACAGCCAGAAGCCCCTTCCTTTCCAGTCAGATACCCAGAATTTTTTTGTAATTATAAATTTATCTTAGTTAAGGCTGTTCTTTTTTGTTTTGTTATATTCTTTGGTACCAGGGTTAGGTCCAGTAGGCACAGTGCCTGTTTTCTGAGGCACTCCATGAGCACTGGTGAGGTTAAGATTTTGTTCTTTGGTACCCGGGTAAGGTCCACTAGGCACAATCCCTGTTTTTGGAGGCAATCTGGAAGCACTGGGGAGGTTACGTGAGTTGTTCGGTGTCACACAGTATGCAAGTGGAGGCTGTGAGAATCAAATCCAGGCTGATGGATGTACCAAGCTCATTCACAATTCATTGCTTTAACCTCTTGGCTATACTGCCAACCCCAGCCCTTTGAGACCTTGGAAGCCTAAATATTAAAAGTACAATATTTTCAAGAAGATCATCAAACTTCTGTGAAATCTCTGATGTTCTGCTATTTTTTAATTTTAAAATTCTTACCTGAATTGGAATACTTATTGTTAAAGTAACCCTAAATTTATTAACTGGTACTGCAGAAATGTACATTATAAAGGCCAGATTTTCAAAACTTTGCCCCAGGGCTAAATTAGTACTGCCTGGTGGGCAAACTTAGCCCAGAGCACAAAGCAAGCCATATTTAAAAGCAATAACCAAGGGCAAACAGCTTCTGAATATAGAATGGGAATAAGGCTGGGCAAACTGGGCTGGGAGTGCAGGGCAAACTTAGCCCTGGAATAAGACAGCTCTGAATATGGCAACCAGGAAGTGCAAACCACAACAGCAACATAGTGCACAGCGATGTGAAGGTAGGTAGAGGTAAACTATGTGGCCAATGTGTGTGCCAGCAAATACGTGGACCCAGTATGGCTGCAGGCAGCAGTATGTTAAAGTACATTGTGCAAAACTGTAAAAAATTTCCCGAACTGTTTGCGCAGCGCTAACACGTTTGTGCAGGTTTAGTGCAGGGCTAAACTATTAGCCCTGTGCAAACACGTCTGCCCGGCGCTAAACTTTGCCATATTCAAAAGTGACATGCAATTGAGCCTACTTAGGTAATCTCTGGGCAAACATCCAAATTAGCATCTCATTATGCCCTGATTTGCATGTAGTTTGCACCGGGCTAATGGTTTCGTCCTGCGCTAAACTCGCGCAAATGTGTTAGCTCTGTGCAAACAGTTTGGGGAATATTATACAGTTCTGAACACTGTACTTTCACATGTCCTGCTGCCTGTAGCTGTACTGGGACAACATGGCAAAGGCACAGATGGTGGTGGTGCTGCATGCAACTGTCACACTGTAGGTCATGCTACAGTGCACAGCAGACACTACAGTAGCAAGGAGGCCAGTAGTGTGTAGACACAGCAATGCCTATGGTGAGTAGGGCGGTGATGATGACTGCACTATACACAGTGAGAGGCCCAACCTGCAGGTGTTTGCTGACAGTGGACATTACTGTTACACTGCTGTGTGACCCAGAGATGCTGCACCTCTGGCATGGGATGCTCACAGTGACATATACATGTCCGGCTTTGTGTGCTGTAGCAGTTGTACAGCTGTGCGGTATGTGGCCGGGGTGGGGCATATATTATCAGAAAGGCACACTGGTGTTGGGGTATTCCCAATACTGGCCCATGTGCACTGCATGATGTGTCCCAGCCTTGTGGCCACACCTGATCTGTGGCATAGCCTGGCCACCCACACACTCTTCCTCAACATCCTCCATGCCCACAGTGCTGCATGTGTGTGCTGGCATCTGTTGGTGTCCACAGAAGAGTGGTCTGCAGGTGTGTGCTGTATGGCCACACTGCCATGCTGTCCACTGGTGGCAGGGTCACTGCTTACTGCCTGGAATGGCTGGGACTGGAGGAAGATGATGGCATCATTGTGATGCCATCAGTTAGCAGCATGTTTCCTCTATGTTTGGCTTTCTCTATGTGTCATATTTATTTGTTAGGGTTGTGCAAAGCTGCACAAAAGCCAAGCAAACACTACACAAAGCTGATTGCCCAGTGCGCTAAGTCACGCAAAACCACTTAGCACGGCGCTAGTCGATGAATATAGCATTGTACCTGTGTTCATGTCAGTTTGCCCCTTGCATACATTATGATTTTGCCCGGCGCTAATGCAGTTTGCCCGTGTTATTTGGCCTTTTGAATATAGCAGACTCGCACTAATCCAGCACTAAACCTGCGCAAACGTTTTTTGCCCGGCGCAAAGTTTTGAATATCTGGTCCTAAGAGTCTTTTTAAATAGAGCCATATTGCCAACTATCTGGGCAAACGTGGCTATAGCATCAAACTCAGCATATACCATTTCTAAATCTGGACCATTTATTGCCCTTTACACCAGAAGGGGGGAGAGGGCAACAATCTGAATAACTAATTCTTTATTTAGAAGCTGAGTAATAAACCCATAAATGCTTTTCAAGTTTCATATGCCTTACTTGGGAGATTAAATACTGTAGTGTCAAAAGAACATCTATGGGGAGCATTGGCAATGGTGCAGAAGACACAGGTCTATATTCCCTGATATTAATATTAGATAGACAGACTGGATGGACCTAGCGATCCTTATCTGCCATCAGTTTCTATGCTTTTATATAAGTTATTGCTCATCAACAGGAATATCATTATGGGTCATGTTTTTCTTTTTGGACTTAGACCCTTTCTATTTGTTTTTCTTTTTCTTACCCTCAACCAGGGTGGATAGTCTGAGCACTCTACAGTCTCCAGTGGGCTTCTCTCTCTCTCTGTCGCTCATGCTGTGCCCCTTAGACCATCCAGAGCAGTATTGTCACTGTCAAGGTCCCCTCTTTAGCAACAGTGCGGACCCTTATGTTCTGATAACCCCTTTGTCTGCCACTTTCTAAAATTCTGACTCACCATAGTTAGGGTCTCTGCACTGAGTAATTAAACTTTTCTCTGTCTCAGAGATGCTTCACCCTACACACCTTATCCAGGTACCTTTCCCTCAGGGATGTAGTAACAAACCGGATACTCCAGTCTTTAAAAATATCAAATTTATTGCTAAACACTGGTCAGATAGATATGACAGTAGTAACCCAATGCCAACATGGCTTTGGGCTTCAGCGGGGATCAGGGAGCCCCAGAATAGTATAAAATACAGACATGAAAAGTAGGAAAAAGTACAAACTGTCTCAGTTTAGAAATACTGTAGATGTATTTTGTCATGAAATTAGTTTGCATGAGATTATTTTGGTGTTATAAAACAAATGAAAAATGCTGCTTTGAAGCAGGTGCTATGGTGAGTGCTGCAGCCTGATCAATTCACTAGAAGAACTGAGGATACCTACAATGTCCAAGAGCTAAGGGTTAAGACTTTCAGCTTAGTCACATGTGCATTGTCAGCCTGTCAGGTGAATATACTGTAACTCATGATGTAATAGCTGTGGGAGTGTTGTAGAGAATGTAATCTATAATAACACGTTATCCATAACAGGATTTAGAAAATAAAGCTTGCACACTTCGCAGGTAAATGCTTGTCTCTCTTCCTACGAGTTACAATGTTTACTAATGTTACTATGCAAAATGCACTCTGTTACCACAACTCTTTCTTCAGACCCAAGAAAGAGTGAGCCTTCTGTGTCAGTCCTTTTAAACACCTCTCTCTTTTTTTCTCACTGCCAAGGTGCAGAGGAGTTTGGGGTCTGTGACCTGACTCCCCATGTACCAGAGTTTATCTGATTGGCCGAAGCTGATTTCAGACCAAATACTGGGATCCTTTCTCACCACTATGGTGTCTAGTGCTGCTGGACAAGCCACTATCTCTGGAAGGTCATTTAACAATACAAAAGAGTTATCTACACTCTGTCTTTCCATTGCCAGATGAAATGGGGATGGTCAATTCATTGAAAATGCCTCTTCCTTCTTGAGTTTGCCTCACGTGATAGGCCTTTCACACCATCTTTGGTCTTGCTGCTGGTCCAGTTTCACACATACACACACACACACACACACACACACACACACACACACACACACACACATACACACATACACCAGGAGTTTTTCAAACAGCAAAATAATTTAGTTTCCTTGCACAAAAGAAAATTCAGTCATCACACCACCCGGCAGTTCTTATGACGTTGCATAGTCATGAGGCCCACGCACATCTGCTTCACGCTGACTACAGTATCTGTTCCTCCTATTTGCTCATGCTGACATGACATTCCATCTGCATTAGCATTTTGCACCCCACTGTGATGCTATATGGTGAAATACAACAGTTTGACATTCTGCCCACTTATCCTGTTCAGCCATAGCATGTTTTTTTCCTATGACCACTGAAAAAGGCCTCCCATAAAGACATTGGCACAATTTGTTGACAGTGCAGACAATGGTCAGTCACTCTTCCTCAACAGAGGAATAATTAGTTTCTCTCGGTTGCAGCTCCTGACTGAGGAAAACAACTAGCCTTATAGTCCATCACTGGATACTTGTGAGAAAAGTGTACTAAGTCCCTGGGTATAGCATTTGTTTGTACAATGAACCCCAAATCACAGAGTGTGCTGGCAGGAGCTTCTGGCACAGGTCAGTTTTAGTTGCTGGAAGGCTGTATCATAGCACTCCATTGACTAAATCTTTTCCAGCAGCCTCTTAGCTGTGCTGTATGTCAAGGGGTATGCGTAGTACTATAGTTATGGATAAATATATGATAGTACCCCACAGTTCCTAGGAACTGCTCAGCTGCTCTTTAGTTTGTAGAGTTGGCCAATCCAAACTGCCTTTACCAGAGCAGGGTCAGGCATGATGTTTCCACCCTCCCATGCAGTGTCCTTAGCTGACACTTTTCTGGTTATATAGTCAGTCCTCCATCTCTGGTTAGGACCTTTCTCACATGAAGGGATGCTAGTGCCCTATTCCATTCAGAACCCTGTCTGTTAGCCTTTAAAAAGTGGCAGATGAATACCTTATGCCAAAAGGCATCAATGTGAATTCAAACAAACTATATGGGGTGATGAATGATAACTTTTCATGAACTTCCTCAGATAGCCACACCTGCCACTATCCCTTTATCAGATCTATTGTAGCAAGACATCTAACTCCTTCTTAGTCTGTCCAGTACCTCTTCATTCTGGTGCATGGGGTATGCATCAAGTGTTGTGACCTCATTCAGTCACCTGTAATCTGCACAGAACCTGGTGGTATTGCTCTTCATTGGGATCAGCACCACTGGAGCTCCCCAGGGGCTGTTGGACAGCAGGATCACTCCCAAGCTTATCTCCTTTACCTCTTTTTCCATAGTTCTTCATACTGCTCCAGGCACCTGATATTACCTTTGACTTATGGGCTTCTCTGCAGTGCTTTTCACCACATACTCCATTCAGTTAATCACTACATCCAGGAATAGCAGTAAATGAAGAAATAAACTCTTTAAGCAATTCCTTCATTTGGGCAGCCTGTTTGGATAAGAGTCCTTTAGTCATTGTCAGAGGACTCAAGAAAAACTCTACTGTCTCCCTAGCTGATGTGAGGCAGGCTTCTCCTGGTCCCTATCTGCTGTGTTGCAAACCATAAAGGAGATGTCAGCATAGTCATAATACAGTTTCATCATATTTTTAGGGAACACTGAGAATGCCTTCTATTGGGCAACTTTCTGACTTAATCCACATCTTTCATCTGGTGAATAACCTCATATGGCCTCCCACATGCTGCCTGCAGCATGTTCTGCCTCACTAGTGTGAGCACCATTACCTTCATCCCGATGTTGAAATCTAGATTTAGTATTTGCTGTATTGGTCCTTGTAGGGCAGATCCAGAGAGCATTTGTTTGATACCTTTTAATGGACCAACATAAATGTAGAAGACCAAGAACAAAGTGCTCTAGCTTTTGGACCAACCAGTCCTTTTCATAAGCGTAATGGCTGGTCCGAAAGCTAGAGCACTTTGTTCTTGCTGTTACATCTATGTTGGTCCATTAAAAGGTATCAAATCATTTGCTTCTGGATCTCTTTATCCCCATGGTGTGTGTTCCAGCTTTGCTCCCATACTCATATCAGATTTTTTGCTTTTACTGTGCTGTGGCTAAGTGATTCTGAGCATGGCCCATGAATTCCTTAAGCTGGTCCTGGAAGTTCAGAACATAGACCACAACAGACTCCCTAAGGGTTGCATACATGCCTTCCTAGTCCTCTTTAACTAAATCTAGGGATCCTCTGACCTGTCTAGAATAGAGGAACTCAAAGGTCAGCAAGAAGGGCAAGAATTTGTCCCTGGCCCTGATGCACAGGTCTGAAAAAAGTCTGAAGCATATTTTTAAGTTCCCATTAAAACTTTCAACCAGTCCATTTGTGGCTATGGTGCAGTATGCATAAGCTTCACCCCACACCACTTCCACAACTCCACCATCAGATCGGACATAAAGTTAATACCCTGATCAGACAAAATCTCCCTGGGAACTCCAACTGTGCTGTAAATCCCAAGCAACTCGTCTTCTACTTTTTTGCCTCGATTAAGAACATTGTCACTGCTTAAGGTCATTGAGTTGCTTACTATAGTCCAGTACCATAAGAATGTATTTCCTTCCCCTGAAGCTTGGTACAGCCAGTGGGCTCACAATGTCGATAGAAACCCAATGAAAGGGCTCCTTAATAATGGGGAGGGGAAATAGGGGAGCCTTTGCTCATTTCCCCTTCTTCCCCGCATGTTGGCACTCTGGGCATGAGTGACAGTACTCAGCCACATCCTTGTATAGCACAGGCCAGTAAAAGTTTGGAAACAAACACCTCCTTGTCCATTTAACCCTTTGGTGCCTGGACAGTATAATACAGTGTCTCAAGACAAGCAGAGCTTCTTGGCATTCCAGAGGAACCACAATCTGCTTACAAACATTCCACACTTTAGATGATTTCTTTGGGGCTCAATCCCTATATAGAATCTCATTCTAAAAGCATTTTCTGCTGCTCCTCCTCTATTTTAGCCTCTGTTACTGCTGACTGCCAGCAACCTCAGTGCAGCTAGAGATAGATCAATGAGCAGAGCCCTGTGCAACTCCTCTCATGATATTTCTCCCAGCTTTGTCTTTCCTGCAAATAGTTATAGGTAATACTTGTCAGCTTCTCTCTCTCCACTGACTGCTATGCCAGTGAATTGCTGCCCTCTTCTGGCATAGTCTGTCCTCCTGTCTTGTGCCTTGGCAATAACAGGGGCTTTCTGTGGCTGCTATGACCCCCATAGCTCAGAAGCAACACACTTTGGTACAAGCAAGAGCTTATGAATAGGGTCAAGGTTTGGCTCTCCCTCTTCTTCCCATCTACCCCCACTAGTCCCAGCTGTTGATCTTGACTATGAGTCACAGTACAAACCATGTCTGGCTCTCCTTTCTCATCCCAATGATTCCACAACAGAACATGTGTGGACAGCCCAGAAGCAACCACTACTTCACTTCCCCCTCTCCCCATCCTACTTCAGGAGTACTAAGGCCTTTGGCACCATGACCTAGGGAAAGGACCAAGTTTAATTGAGGCACCCTTCCTGGAAAGGATATGACCCAGCCATAACAGCCCCTGGTGGATGACTGTGACACTGGCCTTTGTGTCCCTCAATCCCTGTGTCAGGGTAACATTCACACAGATTGGTTTCAAGTGCTTCTAAGTGTTCTCTGTGATAACAGTCAAGACACAGCCTACTACATGTTGTTCTTTTGTGGAGGTGCTGCTTTCACCCTCCTCAATAAGCATAAGGTTGAGCATGATTAAGCCTGTGCCAGGATGGTAGCTTCCATGACCTGATCCCTGTTGCCCAATAGCAGTCGTAAGACAAATGCTAAAAGTGTTGGCATGCATACCACTACCCTGCTACTCTTAGGATTTGTTGGGGTGTTCCTTCTAGGGTCTTCACATTTAACCACCTCCCCATTAAAGTACATATTTGCACACTCAGTTCGTTAACATTTCCCCCGACTGATTTTTTAATTGTCTAAATTTGATTCTACAAGCATCTGGTGTTAACTCATACTACTTCATCAGCCTTGGTTTCATGTAGTCACTGTTATCATTAGGGTCCAAGTATGAAAACACTTGCCACCCCTTCCTAGTGAGCAATGAAGTCAGATGAGTGGGCCAGTGTGCCTGTAACAATTGGTATTGCACGCACAATTTCTAAAATCAATTAAATCACAAATGAGTTAAAGAAACCATCAATATCCATATCCTGTGTAAATTCTGAAAATTATTTAGAGTAATTTCTGTTGAATATAGTTTTGATGAATGGGGAACACAAATGCCTGGTTTGTTAAAAGAGTGTTTTCCACACCGGTGCGCTTTTAAGAGGGGCAAGATGTGCATACAAGTCCTCTTGTGTTTATATAAACCACTAGAAATTTCAAAAGGGGGACCTGAGTTGGAATAATCTAAGCCTCCTGTCACCTGTTGACTCAATAATGGAGTCAATATTTAAGACCTTCATTTTTATCTCTCAAGTCCATGAGGAGAAAGGGAGAATGAAGTTTTGTGAAGAAAGCAACTGGAGATAGAGGAGTGCTTACTATTTTGATTTGAAAAGCCCACTTTGGGCCACACTAAATTTAATGACTAAGTTTTAAAAGTAGAAATTTAGGAAAGAATTTCAGTTATCCCTTCAGAGGACACAGTCTGAGGTGTGACCAATGTAACTCATTCAGTGAATGGGACTGATTTGCAGAAGAAATAAGGCAGTTAACTGAGTTCTCAGTTCCAAATAGATATTCTCTTAATTGAGCACAGAGATGGCCATCAAGTATGGGGAGTGTACCAAAGAAATAGTAAGGGTTTCCCTACCACAGCTTTTAGGGTGGCAAAATAAATTTAATTGAAGGTCTCAGTATGGCTTCTTTACTCTTGAAATCTAATCTGGGAGTACTGCATCACTATACAAGATCATCTCTCGATTTCTTTTATTTAGGATCACATCTAGCTTTAGACACTTTTTACTCTATTTTGAGTCATGATAAAGAGGCAATATTATCAAGAGCCCTTTGGGCTCCTAATTACTCCTCACTATAATTATTCTTTAAAGGAGACCTGCGTTGAACCTGTTAGTTGAATTCCCCTATAGAAGCTGATTTTAAATTCCAATTATAGTTCTGTTACTGTTCCATCTGTACAGGCTTGTTTGTTATCCTAGTGCATGTTTCTGATTTATAAGCAGGTAGTAAGCACAATTTTATAACTCTATGATGTAGTTTATGTCCCTTGCTCAAATCTTCTATTGTTGGTACAATGCATGCATGTTCTAATATAGAACTCCATGGCTTTGAGGGACATAAGTACATCATACAGTTCTAAAATGGTACTAAACACCCACTGAGTTTTCTAATAGGCCAATATAGATGGAACAATCACAGATCTGGAACCAGCATTTAAAAAAAAAAAAAGATGTTACTGGGAACAATTACTTGCAGGTTCATCACAGTTCTCCTTTAAATGTATCAATGAGATCCACAAAATAGATGCAACTAAGATTATAACTATAACATTACAAACAAAAGGAATCAAACATAAACATTCCAACAAAATCCAGTACAGTCTCAAGGAATACCCTACAGATTAATCATACAGTTTACCATATGCCTATATCTGAGACCTTATATATACCAACAGTGTAGATCTCTATTCTGTAGTATATACATAGATAACATTGTCAAAACAACAGAACAGTAGAACAGGTGACTGCTCAAAGATCCTCGGTCCCAATTGCAGCTCTTATTTAAAGGTAAGCCTTAACAATGTATAGCAAGTCTATCAAAATTACCACACTGTATTTGTCCTACTCAGCTATCCTTTCACTAGTGTTTTCAAACTACAGAAAAATAATTTTCTTCTTCTCTTTTTTGTTTGCCTTTTTTTCTTCAGAATCAGGAATATCCTCTAATCCAAATATTTTTCCTTTGGCAGAGTTATCTTTTAGGTGAATTAGTAACAGTCCTTCAGAATACAACAAAATAAAATGACAGAGTGCCAAATACTGATAGAAATACTTTGTGGGCTAATGAATTATTAATCAACATAGCATTAACAATCAGTTTATTATAGCTAGAGATGAATCAACTTATGGGACTTTAGCCCCTAAATTTATCTAAAAAACAATTTCCTGTCTCACTTTAGATGGTGAAATAATCAAATAAACCAAACTCCACTTCAAATAATAATCATAACGTTATGAATACACAGATTTTAAAATTTGTAAACAAATTTGAAGTATTACTGATTCTCCTTGGTTATATTAAACAAGCTTATTGCATTTTCAGACTGGAAAAGGGAACTTTGTGGCAAGGCCATATCTACTTCACCACTGATATATTAGTGTTAAAATTCTAAAATGATAATACAACAAGTCTTACTCATATGTGAATGCCAGGACAAAAAAAAAGGATATATACCCAGATAAAAAGAGGATGTAACCCTCAGATAGAGTGATGCGGGATGTGTTGAGCACAAGTAGGCAACTTAGAGTAAACCAGCACCTCTGGAAAGAAAAATAAAGAACAATGAAGCTTAGAGAGGCACTGTCAACCTTTTTTTGTATCATATTATTTTTAGATAAAAACACACATTTTATGATTGCTTACTTTCTCTAAAATTCATTGATGTTTCTGGTTGTTTCACCTGCCTCCTTGCTTATTAGAACAACAATGCATGGTAATATATAACTATCTAAACCCAGCTTTGTTTTGCTTCAAATAATTGAACTACTCTTAGTGCACACATCCTGAATATTAGAAACACCCTCATACAGTGCAGCCACCCATGATACAATAGTCTCTTCCACTCCCACTGCATAATGAATGGCTAGATTGTGCTGGGGGGGGGTTCCTGAGTCCAGGAAAGATGCAGTGGGGGCTGGTCAAGAAATATAAACAAACATGTTTTGGTGTGGTAACACCAGTATGGTGGGCAGTCAGTTTTTCACTTTTTAAAAGAAAAAAGGATCTGAATCAAGCTACCAATTGTATTAACAGTCTCTATAGAATGTGAACAATCATAAAATGTATTTTTAAAATAGGGACACTTTGACTCCTATGGGGGTTGACAGTGTCCCTTTCAGTATCTGCATCAGCCCAGTAGCAGAGCAGCATGGTCTGGTTATCTCTGATTGCACAGTACTAACCTTCACACCCTAACCTTAGGTGCTTTATAACTTTTCCATTACTTTTCCATCACCTTTTATCCCTAATTAAATAATTATTGAGGACAAGCAGACATTGTCCACCAACCAGCTGTCAGAAAATATTGAGCTGTGAGTAAAGGGAGCTCTTACTCAAAGACAAAAAATGAAAATGATATGCACTTGCATGAGGAACTGCACATTTTTGACCCATGCCCCAACAGCTCTTTAATCCATACAACATATGGGGATAATACAAAAGTAGAAAATACATAACAAAAACACTAACCAATCATAACTGTTGGACTTACCAATATAGAAAGTTCAGCTCAGTTTTATTACACTGCACCCAGACTGTGTTTTTATCTATCTATCTATCTATCTATCTATCTATCTATCTATCCATATCTATCTATCTATCTATCTATCTATCTAGATATAGATATAAGATAATAAAAGTTAGACAATTTCCAAATCTTTTAGTGTCAGAAGCACAGTCAATTTTACAAATAACTCTTTCAAAGATTCCCCAAAAGAAAGGATTAAAAAATAGACTTACAAATTGCAAAATGTTTGTTTAGCTCTAGGACACATGATTTAAAAGGATGGCAAATTTCAGTGGGAACAGAACATAAAATTACTTGGAGAAGCAAAGTAACTGATAGTGCTTAAATAGAAATAATCCCCATTTCTTGGGACCCTGAAACTCTGAAAACCTGAAGATAGTGAAGAAATCATGAAAGCACCAGTGCACTAAAATCAAATAGAGACTCCAAGCCAAACAGACATTAGTGTTGTGCTAAAACAAAATTCTATTGACAGAATTACCCAAAAGTCAGAATTTCACTTTGGCAAAATTTTGACATACACTTCGACCACTTTCATGAATTTCTGACTAAGAGCAATGAAATGAATATACGTACAGAGAAGTCTGCCTGGATGTGTCTCAGTTCTCCAAAATTCTGCAGCAGAGTTACTGCAGAAAAGATGGCACTTTCAATGACAGTTAATCCTTTTTGTCGTGCAGAATGTGTGACACTGTGTTGCATCCTGGCAGGTTCCACTGTATTGTGGATCAATACATTAAATTGCAGGTTGGAATGCTGCAAAAGTCTCATTCCATGCATCATGTGCATGTATCCATAATTCAGCCAGAAAATTTTGTAGAACATATTTGAAGGATTGAGATTTTGCTGAAGTCAGAATTTCAAAAAATGTTTGTGAAATTTCAAGAAATGTTGACAAAATGGGTATTCACAGTTTCCACATAGCACTAAAACAGACCAAACAGACAGGTCAAAGGGCCTCAAGTAGACATAGGTACTCCACTGGCCCTTTAGCATGTCTCCACACCAGATATACAATGGGTCTTAAGGGGTTCATCAGCTATCATGTTCTTCAGCAAAGTTGCCTAAACAATCAGCTATTCATCATAACAGCACAGCAGCCCTTTTCTGCCTCTTTAGTTCTCTGTAGATCTCTTCATTCAACATAGCTTGGCAACTCTTCTTTGGGCCTGCTGCCTTCTTGGCTTCATTGCTGCCCTCTCTTTTGCTTCTTCACCTTCAGCCTTCAACCACATCCACATAAAGTCTGACTTGGTGGAGGGGAGCAATCAAAACAACAACCAACAGAATATGGCCACCACGCAAATAAAATACCAAAAATAATATAAAACACATGAAGAAAGGATCCTCCTTCATTTTGTACTGTCAGAGTCCATTGCCAGTGTCACATGATAAAGAAGAGAAAAAATTATACTTACCATCATGCTAGTGATGGCCATGCCTTGACAAGAGCATGGCAGTGCTTATGGGGAAGCCAAGATTATACTAATTATAATTATGAAATCATGCAAGTAGTGCCTCTAATGCATCATCTTGAGAAGTGCTGACACTTAAACTGATCCTTGGTTCTTCTAAAATACGTATCTATGTTGTGGATATATCCTCCCTAAAATTGCAGTAAATAGACAAATCTAGATCATTAAGATTGTCAGTGATTGTCTACCTCAGAAAGCTATGGTAATTGTGACTTTAACTTAGACTCTTGTTAAGCTTGTCTATAATGATGTGTTAAAGCAATTAAACCTAACCCAATTAATTTCTTTGCCTACTCCTTAAAGATCATATGCGATGAAATTTATAGAAATTAAACAGTCAGCATCATTCATTAAATATAGAAACATAGAAACATAGAAGGTGACGGCAGATAAGGACCACAAGGCCCATCCAGTCTGCCCATTTCTTTTTCTACCTTATGAATGTGCCATTGGTCTTTGTTCTGTCAATGGCCTATCTAGTCATACTCATCTGTATTGCTCCCTTATGCCTATCCCATGCCTGTTTGAAGCCCTGCACTGTATTCATATCCACCACTTCCTGAAGTAGGCCATTCCATGCATCCACCACCCTTTCTGTGAGAAAGAACATCCTCACATTACCCCTTAATTGGCCTCCCTCTAATCTCAAGTTGTGTCTTCTTGTCATATTTCTCTTATATTGAAACATGTTAGACTCTTTCACCTTGTTAATGCCCTTAAGGTGTTTGAATGTTTCGATCATATCACCTCTCTCCCTCCTTCACTCTAGGGTATACATATTGAGCTCCATTAATCTGTCCTCATATGTTTTCTGATGCAGTCCCTGCACCATTTTGGTTGCCCTACTCTGGACTGCCTCAATTTGGTTAATGTCCTTGTGAAGGTGTGGCCTCCAGTACAGCATGCAGGACTCCAGATGAGGCCTAACCAGTGTCTTGTAAAGAGAGATTATTACCTCACTCTTATGACTTGTGATACCCCTACTAATACACCCCAACATCCCCCTAGCCTTACCTGCTGTTTTAGTGGTCTGCTTGGATGATTTCAGATCATCTGTAATGATGATGCCCAAGTCTCTTTCTTCCCTTGTGACTGCCAGCAACTCCCCTCCCAGCCTATAGGTGGCTTCAGAGTTTCTCTTCCTTATGTGTATGATCTTGCACTTCTTTGTGTTAAACCCCAGTTGCCACTCTTCTGACCATTTTGCTAGTTTATCCAGATCTCTTCTCATTCTGCCCATCTCATCTGGATCATCTACTGTGTTGTGGATCTCGGTGTTATCTGCAAGCAGACAAACCTTACCCTCGAGTCCATCTGCAATGTCACTGATGAAGATTTTGAAGAGGACTGGCCCCAAGACTGATCCCTGAGGTACCCCACTTGTGACTTGCATCTCTTCTGACTGTATACCATTTACCACTACTCTCTGTTTTCTGCCCATCAACCAGTTTGCCACCCAGCTGACCAACTTCTGACCCACCCTGAGTCTACCCAGCTTATTAATCAATCTTCCTTATGGAACAGTAGCGAAAGCTTTGCTGAAGTCAAGGTAGGTGACATCAACTGCTCCCCCTTGGTCCACCACTCTGGTTACCCAGTGCTGTCTTGGATCCTGTGCTCCTATGGATTCAAGGTGTTGCACTATCCTTTCCTTAAGGAGTGCCTCCATAATCTTGCCCACTACTGAGGTAAGACTGACTGGTCTGTAGTTCCCTGCCTCCTCCCTGCTACCACTCTTATGGAGCAGGATCACATGAACCCTTCTCCAGTCTTCTGGGACCTCTCCTGTACTCAGAGACTCACTAAAAAGTTCTGATAATGGCTCTGCTAGTTCCACTCTTAGCTCCTTTAGTACCTTGGGATGTATGCCATCAAGTCCTATTGCCTTGTCTACCTTGAGCTTATCAAGCTCTTGTAGGACCCTTTCTTTTTTAAAGGGACTAGTGCACACCTCCCTCCCCCCTGTGTCTATGGTGCTGAGCTGTGGGCCTTGCCCTACCTTTTTTCAGTAAATACTGAGCAGAAGTATCTATTTAGGATAGATGCTTTTACATGGTGCTCCTCCTCACATGCCCCCTTATCCCCTTTGATCTTAGCAATACCCTCTCTGGACTTTCTCCTTTCACTAATGTATCTATAGAAAATCTTGTCACCTTCTTTTACTGTTTGTGCTAGTGTTTCCTTGGTTTGGACCTTTGCCTGCCTTACTGCCTTCCCTGCTTCCCTTAGGGAAGTTTGGTATGCCTTCCTATCTTCATCCCTCTGCATGCCCTTATATTTCCTGAAGGCCAGCCTTTTGGCTCTGACCTTTTCTGCTGCTGATTTTGAGAACCAAAGTGGTTTCCTTCTTCTTTTGCACTTCCTTTAACAACAGTGTCTCCCTAGCGTTTTATATGTAAATCTACTATTTCATGCTATTTATTGTGTGGTGTGTTTCAACAACATTGCTAGATGCTGAGACTTTCTGTTCCCTGTGGTAATCGCCATGTTTCTGCCCTGGTGATGTCATTTGGGGTGCCATTCTATTTCTTCAATACATAAGCTATGCAGGCAGTTACATTGCTGAGGTCTGTAAAGACTTCTCATTTCTTGCACTGTGCCTGTTGCAAGAATCTGAATGTTGTGTGATTGTGATTGTGTCATGCTCAATGCCAGTAATGCACAATAACAATTTAAATTAAATTTTATAGCCTGTGCAGAAGTCAGGGAGAGTAGCACCTTGATGTTAAAGTAAATGTTGAAGGTTCCCCAAATGCCTGCTTCACATGGCATGCCATTGCCAGGCATGCTTCAAATATTGAAGCTGCAGTTTGTTTTGTAAAAAAATCTGTCATTTTCATTTTTTTACTGTTTAATCAGGGGTTTGCCCTCCAGTTTCTTGTGTGTGGCCACACCCCCAAAATTATGTCTTACCAGGGAGCTGTCATTGTTTTACATACAGCAACAATGAATTCTAGGTAATTTATAGTGTTGCCTTAAATGTGCCTTACTCAGACTTACAGTCCCTTATGTTGCTGGTGCTGAGCAGTAATATGTAAATAACTGTAGCAAGGCATTGTGGGTAAAATACAAACATGTTTTACAGTTTCCATACTCTGAGATGCTGTCCCATATTTGTGTGGTGGTGTCAACAATATAAGCTTTTGTTTGTTTATTTTCACAACAATGCATTGTACATATCATATCTAGCTACAAGACTTCTATACTGAGAGATGTTGGCTCCTATTTCTTCAGTGAGCACAGAAAAATAAAAGCCTGTATACTAATTTACATAGTGAGGCATTGTGGGTACAGTAGAGTACACTCCTACAGGTCATTTCTTCCATTTTAGATGGCAAACCTTAATAAATCACTTTAAAATGATATTTTTACCAGGGTTAGCACAGCCATCCCTAGTAGGAATTAGTGTAGATAAAGTCTCTATTAAATCTAAATTATTGCAAAGCAGACACTGGCCAACAGCACTGAAGTTACCAGCATTGTTTTACTAGCAGCAATACAACTTCCTAACAGGCAAGCACCCCAAATGACATCAGCAGCCTGGAGGCATGTTGACTCAGCATCCAGCAGCCTTGGGGAAATGGACCACAACAAACAGCCACTAAACATGCATTAATTTGTTGACTTTTGTTACAAAACCTGGAACACAAATAGGTTGTATAACAGTGTTTATTAAATGGTGCTGATTCTTTTAGTTTTAAAAACCTTTGCATATGACCTTTAAACCATAAGAGTTCAGATCACTCTCCTCTTGACTGGATCCTTACCAATAGGGAAAATAAGAATGACTAGAATATTTACTTTTTCAGTTAGTGACTACTTGCCAGCCTACAGTATTTGGACTTGTAGGGCTCTCAAGATCCCTCACAAGATTTTGATATGTAGGGACTGTTCTAGATTTACCAGTTAGTCCCTGCTATGTGATGTTGGTAAGTCAAGTGGTCCTATTTCAACTCTAGTCCAGATGTTGACTCAGCCTTGTAGTTTTTTTGCCTTAGAATTGTTAGATGTCCCGAACAAACAGTTTCCCTCACAAAAAGATGCTGTAGCGGCCGTAAGAACAGGTGGCTTTCTAAAACACAAATTTCCCATGAAGCTCAGTGATAGTATCATGTTCTTTCAAATAAACTGCCTCACAGAGTTATGACTACAATGCAGGCAACTTAAAGAACCATTGTACAAAGGATAGAAGGTCTCATAAGATAAATTGCTTTAAGTGTCAAGAGATACAGAGCATTGGACATCCTAAATGTTTCTGGACCATAGTTTGCTCTGTGACTAACCCAGGTAAAAGGAGGAAATTGAAACCACTTATTTTGGCTATTATGGTCACTGATACAAAGCTCATCAATTCCTTCAATAAAAGGCTTACTGACTTATCCACCTATAAAAAAATTACTTCCACATATTGATGTTGGTACTCCTTCTGGTAATCCCTTTGGTTTTCCTTCTATAAACACAGTTTATCCTCCTTTATACTTTAAGGTTGCTTCTCGAAGTGAGGCCTATAAATTGCCATTTTCTCTGTCTCTCTATTCTGGTACTGATAGTGATAAACTGGATCCTAGATTAGTAGCTAGTCTGTTTTTTCTAACCTTATCTAAAATATTTGTTTTCTCTAACCTTATCTAAAATATTTAAGGTTCCTCTCATTATGTTCACAATGCACAGTGTGTTGAAATCTGCAAGGTTTTTCCAGTTTTCAAAAGCAGCAGTCCTGTCTCTACTGATAACTACCATCCAATATCCATTCTCTGTCCTTTAACTCAGCCAGTTCAAGGCAACCTTTTTGAGCAAGGTTGAGCATACAACATTTTAACTCATATATATGCTCCAGGGATGGATAAGTAAGGCAAGTTACTAGAGAGAAGTGCGGTTACAGCTTAGTGACTATATCAGTAAATACAATTTATCTACAACAGAGTAGCATCATTTCAGAGAAGGTTGTGGCATCGACACTGCCTTGATTAGGTTAATAAATTATGTGAGTAAGGCAATGGACTGAAGCTGTTTCGCTCTGTTTTTGTGAACCTGACATAGGCATTTGACCTGGATTACCTTAACCTACCCCTGCTAAGGTTACATTGTTGTGGGTATCTTGGCTAATTCTCTTCCTCCACTTGACTATGGCTCCTGTTTTTGAATGCTGCTACAAATTCTCTAAAGAGGTTAAACATAGTTTACAAGAAGATTTACTGATTTATCCTTCTTGCTCTCTTCAGAACACATCACTGTGATTTGTACTCTACACTTATCTGGTTGCCCTAGATTATAAAAGGACACATTTTATTGCCTCTTGAAATGACACAACTCTCCATAAGTCCAAAATTCCAAGTAACCATCCACACATCAAAGAATCATATATCTGTTTCTTTATTCAGTTCAAGAACTTTTCACAAAATGATCCCCTGGCCACACCCAACATTTTACCCAGCACAGGCTTCTTCAGGGGCTAGGATCTATTAACTAGCAGCTACCAAGTCAATGTAGTTTTTAGCATTCATTTCTTACTGTAGTTGATTTCCATTTTAAGTAGTGTTCAGCTGATTAACTGCGTGTATTTGTCCTTTAGGTACAGGAAGCGCTGTAAAGGCTGGTGTGCACCGTGTCAGCTATCATGAAAAAATGTCTCTCCACAGCCCCAAAAATTCTTCATTGGCTGAGTTTTTGCCGTTTAAGAATTGGATTAAGCTTTTTAGATTGACTGATTAATATTTTCTTGTGCTGCCTCTTGCTTCCTCTGTTATAGGTTAAAACTACTTCACTGCAAGCAGCAGTTTACCTTAACTTTTTTTTTGTCCAAACCAACAGGAAAGGTGAACTCAATATTGCACTTGCCCTCAGATGGTTGTACTAGTTTACAATTATAATGGAGAATTTTGCACACTTATACAGTAACAAATGTCAGTCAAGAAATGTTCACTGATTATTGTACTTACATCCTGCTCCTGTATTGTTTCCCAACCCAGCAACAAACAGAAAGCAAATACATGCCATACAATCACACACAGTCTGCATCCTGCATTGTTTTGTACCATGGCCCCCTCTTTTTCTCTTTCAACACTCCACCCTGTAAACCAGAGGATCCCACAGCAGCAGATATTCAGTCAAGCAGGGCTGGTCCTGCACATGCACCAGCCAATATCATCATGCACATCACCACACTCTCACCCCCACCCACTGGGCAAGGAACAGAGTCAGGCTGAAAAAAGATATGCTCAGCCCCCACACTGTGACCAACAAGAGATCTGCCCTTCTGAAAGTGTTCATGCTTCTTCAAGTGAGCCAGAGACAGATCTATTGCTTCTTGGGGGGACAGGGCTTATGCCATTGAAACTTTAAGGATATATTTAATACTACCAATATACCAGGCACACAAATATTGATATTAAGATGTTCTGCCTGTGAATAACAGCAATTTTTCATACATTGCCTTTTCATGTGCCCTGAAGAAATAGTCCCAAGGCATGAATTGCTGCCACCTCTGATTTTATTCAGAAGGATCTGGGCACCCCAAGATGCCTGTTTCAGCCATTCAAATGGTCTTTTTTAACACAATCTTTGGCATCATATTCATTTCTTTGCAATGAAAGTGATTGGTCTATCCTTTGCATTAGATCCAAAACATTGCATACATAGGGTGGGATATTAGGAACTGCGCCAGGCAGGGGCACAAGCTGGGTGCAGCACAACTGGGATGTGCCAGGGCATGGTCTGGGTGATATTCAATGGTGCTGCGCTATGGCTCCGCATCATTGAATATGACACTGTGGCCACCCGCAGGGCACATGGCGCAGTGGCACTGCACCAGTGCAAGTGGCCAGAGAGGAGCAGGGGGATGTGCTAGTGCAAGTGCCATTGTGCTAGGAGCAGCAACCATGATATTCAGTGGTGGACATGCAAATGGGCCCATAATGTATGCAAGGCACAAATGGGGCCATTTGCATGTCATTATGGCCCCATTTGCATGCAGGTGCGCTGATCCCCTATGACTTGCACCTGGCACCCTGCCAGGCTACAGCTCAGCCCCTCACCGGCAACACGCCCCATTGCCCGATTGCGGGCTGTAACATTTAATTTACTCCCTGGTGGTCCAGTGGACCGAACTCTGTGCCCAATCACGGGCTGTAATATTTAAATCACTCCCTGGTGGTCCAGTGGACCAAACTCTGTGCCGATCATGAGCTGTACTGAATATTTTACACCTGGTGGTCCAGTGGTACCGTGCCCCTCCCAACCCACCCACTCACACCCACCACCCCTCTCCGCGGTCAGTGGTGGTGGCAACACCACCCGCAAGCCACCCGGCCGCCCGCCGACCGACAGCATACAGTACAGCTGTATGCCCAATGGTCCACAGCATGGGCTAATGGGCATGCAGTCTGTACTGTACTACACAGTCCCAAAATGGGAATGGATCCATTCACATTTTGGGACTGTGTAGTACAGTACGGTCTGCATGTCCATTGGCTCATGTTGCCAACCAATGGGCATACAGCCATACTGTATGCTGTCAGTTGGCGGGCATCAGGTAGCTTGGGTGGAAGCTGCTCCCACCACTGACCAGGGGAGCAGGGTGGTGTGAGGGCAGGTTGGGAGGGGTATGGGTACCACTGGACCACCAGGGAGTAAAATATTCAGTACAGCCTACAATCGGCACAGAGTTCGTCCACTGGACCACCAGGGAGTGATATAAATATTACAGCCCCCCGATCGGGCATGGAGTTCGGTCCACTGGACCACCAGGAGTGATTTAAATATTACAGCCTGCAATCAGGCATTGGGGCTGCTATGCCACCAGATGGTGCCATCAGGGCTCGGGTGGCCACCCACAGCTGGCAGCTGCCGTGTTGCGCCCAGCAATATGGCAGCCAGCCTGTGAGTGGCCAGTCCTTGCTCCTGTTTTTTGGCATTCAGCACTCTGCGGGTGCAAGGGGTAGGTATGCCTGCATTTGCGCCCGCAGATCCCGGGCTGAATATCGGATGCGTCTCATATGCATGGGCACGGCTCCAGCACTTGTGCTGCATACATTACTGGTGCACCCTGGCACATCAGGGTTTGCATGGAGCAAGTTCCCTTTGAATATCATGTCAGTATCATATTGCGATGGCACAACACTGTTGCGCCATGCGAACCCCTTGGAATATACCACCCATGGTATTTTCAATGCTCATTCATACAAATATCCCATTCTCAGAATAGATGGTTATCCCTACTATTCCTTCAAGTTAAACACCTTATACTAATGCACTGGAGATCCAACATCATTCCCACCCTCCAGGATATTCTCAAACAACGATCTCAATACGCCATCCTTGATCGTATGGCACACTTAGCCTCTGACTGACTTAATTTATATAATAAATGCTGGCAGGACTATTTTAAATATTTAAACACATCTACACATAGCGTCACTTAATTCATGGGTTGTTATATGTTCACATTGGAATCTCGCTTCTAGCTCTTTTGTTCCTTTTTCATCCCCTCTCTTTCTATCCTTTTATCCTCTTTTCTTCTTCTTCCCTTTCCCTCTTCATTCTTGTTCACTTTCTTAGATATTTTTCTCTTTTTAATGTTCTTCCTTTATACAATCTTACACATACTTGTATTAAATTACAGCATAATACAAGTACAATCATGACTGTTCATATTTCTTGTTTGTATCTACTCCTTTTACCCCTTGAACAATAGATTGCCATATTTTCTCTCTATCATACAGATTGCACTGTTACATATTGTTTTCTCAACATTTGTTTTCCCCTTTAATATTATTGTATAATACTTCAGACAACATGTTTTTTTCCTTCTCCCATTAAGAATTTATGTAAGTGTATATTGGAGAATGTAGTGTATTTGTATGTATAATCACAATAATTACAAAAAAAGATTAACTGCAAAAAAAATTTTCTTTTTTATTAGCATTTATTTTTGTACCATCCATCCACCAAAGCATTGTTTTTAGCATGAGACGACATGCTGGGTGGGAGTGTTTGGATGGCACTGACTAACATGGCCACTGGGATGAGTTGAGGACCCCTACACCTACCAATCATGGCAACTACAGTCCTATGGGTGATCTTTCCAGGATCCTACTCTGTCATTGGCCTGCAGTGGTGTCTGGGGAAAAGTACAGAGCTTGGAGATTTAAAGGGAGAGGAAGCATCTAAAGGGAGCTTGAGATTAAACAAATTACTTGCAGGGCAGACCCTGTATATCTCTTAACATTTTGACACTGACATGTTTGACATGTTTAGGAAGCTTGAGTGGTGCACTGGATGTGACTTTGCTTTAAAAGCCAAGTATCAGAGGTTTGATGCCAGCCAAGAACAAATTTCTAACTTTTTTTTCAGCAGACATAGTCCCGCTATTCAAGGGAGGGGCAAGATGCAATAGGGGATCTACAGACCTGTCAGCTTTAACACCTCTGTAGTGGGTAAACTTAGTGTGTCACTGCACAAAAAGGACCTTGTGGACTACCTAGCGAGTAATGGACTACAGGACAGTATAAAACATGGGTTTACTGGCAGGGAAGTCTTGCCCGACCAACCTGATAGTTTTCTTTGACTGACTAACAAAGGTAGTAGATAAGGGCCATGCTGTGGATTTATTCTACTTTGATTTCAGCAAGGCATTTGGCTCAGTGCCATACAGAAGATTGCAGAAGAAGCTGGAGGACCTGGGCACAGCTAGAGACATAATTAGATGGGTAGGAAACTGGTTGAAGAAGACACCGAAGAGGGTGGTGATAAATGGGGTCAAGTCTGAAGAGAGAAAGGTTATGACTGGGATGCCACAGAGATCTGTCTTGTGTCCTGTCCTCTTTATTCATCAGCAAGATTGGAAAGGGCATCTAGGGCAAGTTTTGTTTCTTCACAGATGACATGAAGCTCTGCAGTAGAATAGAAGTGGCAACCATAGAAATGGTCAGATATTTACTGAAAGTTCTGTGACGTCTCTGGAGAAATTTCCTGCCTACCTGTAGTACCACTATGGGTCAGCAGAGACAATCTCTTTAGATATATTGCAAAACATCTGGAAATATCTGACCATATCATGGCTGCGACTGTAGTTACAAAGTGATCAGGGAAATGCAGAAAGACCTGCAAAAGCTAGAGAGGTGGTCTAGGGTTTGGCAGCTGAAATTCAACTATAAAAATGCAAGGTTATGCACCTGGGGGGGAACATGACAGAGTACTGGTTTGGAGGGGCTAAACTGAGCACTACAGCAGAGGAAATGGACCTGGGAGTCATCATTAGTGACTCCCTTGAACAATCAAGCCAGTGTATCAAGGCCTATAGTTGGGATAAAAGGGTGCTGGGGTGTATCAGATGGGGTATTGACAACAGGAAAAAGGAGGTACTACTATCTCTGTATAGGTCACTGGGGACTCCATACCTGGAATACTGTGCTTAGTTCTAAAGTCCTCACCTAAGGAAGGACAGTGAAAGGCAGGGATTCTGCACCACTAGGGAAAATCTTCTGACAATCATCTCACAGCAGTAAACATGTACTCACTGGTGACCAGGCGGGGGTGGGGGGTATGATAGCAACCTTCAAGTTCTTGAAGAGAGTCCTTTAAACAGTAGGAATATTTTTCTCTTTGGCAATAACTTGAAATTCATATCTGTCAGTTTGCTGTCTATCCAAAATGGTATTGATTATTTTCAATGCTGAGTAGTGCAGAGGGAATAATAAATGTGCTTGAACATCAAGTCTTCCTTTTATTAGAGTTAAGTGCATTTATCTACTCAGTAGTTTTCAATATATAGTTCAATAACCCAAATGTAGAGGAAGGTTGACTGGCTGAGTTGGGAGGGGAGGGACAATGTAGTATATGTGTTTTTGGGGCAAGTCAAAATTTCCCATTTGCACCACTCTGTGTGTGACAGGAGAATTATTCACTCACAACCTGAAAAACAGGTTGTCTCACTAAGCTGGGCACCCATGATTTTGGGGTGCCCAGAAAAGGTATTTCTGGGACTAATTTTAAAAAAGAAACATCAGACTCCAGAAAATGGGTCCATTTAGCTAGGTTCCAGTGTTTGTTTGTTTTTGTTTTCAATACTAAGAGTTTTATATAAATTCCATGTTTTTTAGTTAGAAAAAAAAGATGGTTGCCATCAAAACCTGAAAAAGTGTTTTCCATGTCATGAGAATGTGAGTGGCGTAAAAACAAAATGCTCACAACACAAAAACTTCAAGTCATAACAGAGGGTTATCCAAAAACCCTACTGAGCATGCTCAGAAAAACATTTTAAATCCTTTTAACTCTGTAACCCATACTTTTTTTCACAAAGCCTGTGAAAGACACTACCTTGGCACAGGTTGCTTGTACCCTAAAAGTTTTGGGAAAAAAGTTCAATACCATCTAGGCTGTAGGTGACAGCAAATAAAATCTGCAATAAGTATAAAAAACTGTTTGTTAAAAATTGACATTCTGTATCTTGGAAGTCGCACAAACTGCCATCACAAAACATCTCACATCTGAAGAACCTGCCTCTGAGACAATGCATGCCAAACATGGACACATTTCATCAAACACTGCCAAAGTTTTTCAGGCACAAAAATTAGGTTTTAACATTAAGCACCCTATTCAACCCTAACTATACTCAGGCTACCATGCCAATATAATATATCTATCTCTATATATTATTTTGGTGCAGTAGCACCAGTATAGTTAAGGTTGACAGAGTGTTTATGTTAAATTCCTAACTTTGCACCTTGATAGCTTTGGTGGCATTATATTAAATGGCCCCACATTTGGCATTCATTGTCTGGGAGGTAAGGTCTCAGTATGTGGAAAATTTCATGGTGGAAGCTTGAATGGTTTCTGAGATCAACATATGCTGTTTTTATATTAAAGGCTATTTTTTTTCCTATACTTAACACACATTTGTTTTGCTCTCATCTACAACCAAGATGGAACAGGATTTTATTCAGAAACTTTCAGAATAGAAGCAGCCTGCTCCAAGGTAGTGCCTTTCGAAGGTTCTGTGAAAAAATATTAAACAGTTCCAGAGTTACAAGGATTTAAGTATTTTTTCTGCTCATAATTAGAAGGGTTTTTGGATACCCCTCTAATACGACACAAAACATTTCATGTCACAAGAGCTTTTTGCTTTCTCACCACTTGCTTCTCAGAACCCCCCCAATTATTTTTGTGCATGATGGCTGCCATCTTGTTTTCCCCCTGAACTAAGAAACATTATGTATTTAAAAAAAAAACAACATATTCCTGAACCTATTTCAATGGGGCCTATTCAGCTAGATTCTGGTGTGTTTGTTTTTTTAAATAAATTCCCAGAAATTCTTTATCTGGGCACCCCAAAATCAGGCTGCCCAGCTTAGTAAGAGGAGCTGTTTACCCACATTCACTGTATGACAACAGTGGAAGTAGACGGAGATGTGCTGCCTGCTTGTGTGGCAGCAGTGAGCCAACGATCAGTCTCAATTTTCTCTCTCTCTCTCTCTCTCTCTCAATCTGTCTAGTTTTTTCACTTAATTCTTCATTCCCTCCTCCTCCCAGCTCAGTCATCCCTCCCTTGTGTTTCCTATGTGCTGTTCTCCCCAAAATTATAGAAAAGTGGACCACAGTGCCCACTCCCAGTACCACTTGCCAAAACCCCTACCCTCCAGGTTGCCCATCCCACAATGAATAGGTAGCAACACCAGGGTGCCCACCCCCAGGGTTGCCATAGACGTAAGACAGTAGACTTAAGCCAGCAATGGTGTGCCCAGCCTCCAGTGTAGGATTCCATACTGTTTTATTACTAGGATTACTAGGATTTCATAGACATATGGGAATCGATAGGCCCATATTATATGTCTCTCACATATGTGGGCTAATTATACCAATTTGTAAGTGTTATAGTATGCTCTGTCAAGATACAGTAGTTTTTAAAGGAATCAAGACTATTACTATCAATCGCTATCTGGGCCAGTTTATTACATAAGAGAGGTGCTCTAATTGTAAAATAATGATCCCTCTTTACTGTTTCTGCAGGTTCGACTACAATTTTTTATAGATTATTCCTTGTATTACTATATCGCAAATTAAATTCTTTAAAGCCAAAATCACTATGGGATAGTCTATATAGCAACAACAAGTCTCCCCTCTGCCTTTGCACCTCTAATGAGTGTAATCCAGACTCTTTTAATCTTGTGTGATAATCCAGTGTTTTTAGTCGAGGAATATATCTAGTTACATTTTTCTGGACCTTCCAGAATCTTAATGTCTTTTTAAAATAAGTGTCTAAATTGAGAGCCATAATATAAAATAGATTGGACATAGGATTTATATAAGTGTAGAATAAGTTGTTCTGTTTTATTCACAAAGGTATGTCTAATCCTAGTTAAAAAGGACTGTGCTGTTTTGGCAATTTTCCTACAATGACTATCAGAGGAAATAGAGTCATTTTCAACTATACCCAAATCTTTAACACATGTTACTGATTTCAAAATAGTTTGATCCAGGATATAAGTATATTCCAGATTGTTTTTCCCAACATGGAGCACTACACATTTTTCAGGGTTAAAATTCATATAATTTTCCTTAGCCCAAATTTCGATCTTAGCCAAATTGGAATTCAACTGAAAGTGTTTCTGAATGGTATCAACTTCACCACCCAGCTTGGTATCATCAGCAAACTTATTTATACAAGTTTAAATATCATTGTTCATATCTTGAACATAGATACTAAACAAGATAGGTCCAAGCTCAGAACCTTGCCGAATCCACTACCACTAACCTTCTTCAGATGTAATACCATTAATACACACTTTTGTTTTCTATTTAATAACCAATTGAAAATCCATCTAATCAGAAAACTATTAACCTGTAAATTAATAAATTAATAAGCTTGTTAATCAATTTTTCATGAACCATTCTATCAAAAGCTTCAGAGAAATCAAACATTATTACAGCTGAAGGATAGCCTCTATCAAGACTCTTACTGATGTTATCATAAACACAATCAAATTAGTGGTACACAACTGTCCCTTGACAAAACCATGTTGTTTTCTGTCAGTTTGTTCTGTACTTTCTAAATGTAATGTTAACTTATTTTTAATAAAGGCTCCATTAACTTGCAACAATGGGATGTGAGGCTAATAGGCCTATAATCTATCCACCCTTCCCCTACTACCTGTTTTATGAATAGGCACCACCAGTGCACTTTTCCAATCATCAGGACATATCTTTCTTAATGAATAGTTAAAGAGTAGAGAAGAGAATACTCAATGGACTACCCGCTTTTTCTTTAATATAATGGTATTAATACCATCTGGCCCAGGACTTGAAGTACTATCTAGTTGGTCTACAAGATTGGTTATTTCTTCCTCAGCTAAAAGAATATCTCCAGATTTTGGAAGTTCTGGCAAGAATGTTACAGCTGGATGGGAAAACACAGAACAGAAATAAGTATTAAATTTATTGGCAATAATGTTATCATCATATATTTCTTGTTTATCCTCAATAATTGGTCCTACAGTTTAACCCTGTTATGACAGTTGGTGTTCATGTAAGAATATAACAACTTCCTATTTTTAGTATGAGCTATCCTAAATTCTAGTTGAGCTTTTGCAAGTCCAATTGTTTTTTAAGTGGTTTTTTTTGTGCTAAAAGATATCTATTTCTGCTCTTCCATAGAATATTTCTTGAATTTAATATATAATCTCTGTTTATGTTTAATCAGTTTCTTGATCTTTGTATTAATCCACACCAGGATTTTGCCCTTCTTATTATATTTTTCCTAGAAGGACATAAAGATCTTCAATCTCAAATTAACTCTCCTTGAACCTGTCCCATGCATTTTGTGTTGATTCTGAACCAAGGGCGAATCCCAATCTATATCAGAGATGGTTTGACAAATTTTGGTAAAATCAGCTTTATATTAGTCTTTTATCAATATTTTAATACCAGAATATAATCTCCCTTAGCCAAGTGACATCTAATAGTTTGGTGATCACTATTACCTAGGGATGCCCCAATATTTATATCTTCTATTTCATTATCCATATTTGACAATATTAAATCCAATATGTTACCATCTCTGGTGGTGAAATCTATTAATCGATCAACTCCACTACTTATGCAGAGTTCAATGAAGTCTCTTTCTTTAGGGTCAGAGCCAGAAAGGTCCACCCTATTAATTCTTGGATAATTGTAGTCCCCCATTATTATCACATCTCCCAATGAGCACATTTTAGAGATTTTATCATTTAGAGCTTTATTATACTCATTAGTTGCAATTGGTGGTCTATAACAATTGCCCAGGATAATAGATTTCCTACCTAAGAGGGTAATTTTGACCCAGACTGATTCCAACTTTACACCGGTTCTGAGGAAGGGTCAATATTAGTAGATGGTATTGACTCATGCACATAAATACAGACTCCTCCTCCTTTTCCATTCCTATCACATTTGTAAAGTTTATAACACATATATCCATCAGACCTTCTGAATCCAGGTCCCACCAAGTTTCTGTAATTGTGGCTATATGTATGTCATTTAGTATCATTAAGGCCTCTAACTCCAATTTTTATGCAGATTTAAGCTTTGCATTAGTAGAGAATATATTACATCCCTCAGGCCCTAATGATCGCCACGTAGTGCTCCTTCCCCTTTTATCAGTTTCAATTTTCAGATATAATTTTGACAATTTTTCTGCCCAACACATTGCTTCCCTTTTATTTAAATTTAATCCATCCCATGCAAATAAATGTTGATTGTCATCAAAGTTCTCCCAATGAAATGCAATAAGCTTTTAATAAGGCACCATTTTCTGAGCCAGCTGTTAATTGCTTTAATTTTACCAGTCATAGCATTTGTTGCTCGTGGGACAGGTAATATTTCAGAAAGAAAATATCACAATCTCTGATAGCAGAATTTCACTTAATATAACATAATCTATTTTCATATCTTCTATACTATTTCTATTAATGTTACTGGTTCCAACATGTAATATAACCATTGGTTTATCACCACCATTTTTCAGAATATCAGTAACCATCACTGTAATGTCAGATATAGTGGCTCCTCTAAAACTACTGCATGTTCTGTTTTGTTTATCAGGATTGCAACTATGCCTACCAACGTGTTAAATCATTGAGTCCCTGAGGACAAAACCTAGAGTGATATTTTCTTTTCGAAGGATTTTGATGGGGATGACAACTGAGGTCATAATCAAGTTTGTATCTGGGTAGACTGAATCATTATCTGTATTGCCATGGGATGTGGGTAATTGAGTAGCTGATAAGTGTTTTATATGCTTTACACCTTTAGTAGTATTTGCACCTGATACATTATCTTTGCAAGCTGGGGAAAACATTTCCTCTAGTTGATTTGTTACATCACCCATATCAGCACTGTCCTCCCAATCACTAAGTAAGGAATATTGATTATTAAGTGGGAGTTAAAAATCCATAGCCCTTCTGCCTCTTTTGACTTATTGCCAATTACTGTTATCCATTCAAGACTATCTTCATCATTTATACTTGAAAAAAAGAAAAGAGTCCCTCAATTTCTTTTTTCTTACATCATCCTGTAAACAAAAAAGGCTGTCACTGACCTGACCCCCCCAGATACACCAGCCCCCTATTCTGCATTCCACACACCCCTCACACACTCTCACTCACCTGAATATGTCCCATATCATAGATCCACTCTCTAATCAAAGACATGTCTTGCTGCTAGAACCAGTGACTGCAAAATGAGAAAATAAGATGCACCAAGTTTAATGTATTTCAATGGATTTTGAACTTTTACTCATAACTTTATCATGTTTTAATATTTTTACGCCAAATTTTCAACATGGTCTTTTGAGACCACCTCATAAACAGAGGTAGAATGGTTCAAATCCATCCCAAAGATGATTTTTGTGGTTGCTATGTGAAGTCACCTTGTAGGTGGGATTTCAAAACTCACCTACGGGATCATGAGTTGGGGTCATAAGATGACTATGTGGAAAACTTGGTGTACAAATATGCTAATTATGGATTATGAGTGAACATTGAAATATTTCAATGTTCACTCATAACTTTGCTAGTTTTTAACATTTTTGTACCAAACTTTCAACATGGCCATTTTGGGGCCCCACCTCATGAACAAGGCAGATTATTTTTTTCAAATGCATCCCAAAAGGTGATTTTGCAGGCACTCCCTGATATCATGTTTTGGGTTGGATTTTTACATTTTCACCTATCGTGTTCATAAGGTGGGGTTATAGGAAGACTATGTTGAAAGATTAGTGTAAAAATATGATAACATGACTAACTTATGAATGAATGTTGAAATGTTTAATGTTCACTAATACCTTTGCTAAGTATTTTGACTCCAAACTTTCAATATAGCCACATTTTTCACACCATTTCATACACTTGACTTGTATAATTTTTCAAATCCTGGACAAGTCATGTTTTAACACTTGTGGTCTGAAATGACATTTCAGCCAGTATTCAATAAATGCCACATGTCATGTTTATAAGAGGGGAGTCATAAAGTGACTATCCTGAAAATTTATGGTCTAACTTGAAAAAAGAGTAATATTTA
Organism: Neoceratodus forsteri; assembly: GCA_016271365.2. Taxonomy (NCBI): domain Eukaryota; kingdom Metazoa; phylum Chordata; order Ceratodontiformes; family Ceratodontidae; genus Neoceratodus; species Neoceratodus forsteri. The sequence goes on from CM057450.1 coordinate 1,690,806,783, forward strand.
TTAAGGAATATTTTGTGTAGTACCAGCCTTTACCCCAGCAGGTAGTACTTTGTGATTCTGTACTGGTGCGCTGAGTTTGAGGGTGAGCTCAGTGACCTAGGTGGATGGGCTGAGGCTGGTTGGATGGTGCTGTAATATGACACATCCCCCCCAGCCTGGGAAGGGTATGTGCAGGGTTGCCTGCATGGGCTAAACTAACATTTAGTTAAGAGAACTCTTCTCTTGGCTAAGGCCTGTGTACCTCTGGACCCCTGGGTGCCAGAGGCCCTGTGCTTTGGCTGAGAGAGGAGTTTTTGCCCTGTAAATCAGTATCTACAGCCACATGGAAGTGAAGGACTCAAAGGGCCCTGTGCTTCTGCAATCTACTAGGCAGCCCCATGATTTCCTGACATCCGTTGCTACACTTCCATAGGTGGACAGAGTCTTCCCTTGGGGGCAGAGCCATGAGGGCACTGCACATCTGCAACTGTTCATGCAGACCTCTGTGAATGAGGCTAGGATTCTACCATCTCAAAAGAAAGTAAATTGTTCGCAAAAAACTGCATCAGTGCCCCCTGTAGGGTTCAATTTAATGCCACAATGGTAGTAAAATGTGCCATTAGGGTTTCCAACCCAAACTGCCCACCCCCACTTACAAGCAGCAAAATGAAAAAATAGGGTTTTGGGGCTCCAGAGCATTAGCAAATCAGTGGTGGGGTCTTCTTTGGTGAACAGCAAATAGGAAGGAGCTGCTGCTAGAACTTTACTACTCTGCTGGACTAAATAACTAGAACTCTACTACTGGGAACTTCAATTTAGGGTAAAAAAAGAGGCAGTGTGTTTGTCTGAGTTGGGTGAAGGAATTATCTGTGCAGTTAGCTAGGTGAAGAAAGAAACTGTGAATTAGGGGGAGTGGTGTAGGCAGAAGGAAGCCAGCTGTTTGCATTTAAAAACTGACCTAGATAGCTTTTGGCAGAGAACAGCAAGAGGAAGGAGCTGCTGTTAGAACTTTACTGGGACTATACTTCCCTCCATCCCTCCCCTCCACCCTTCTGGTCTCTACTTTTATAGGCACAGGATTTGACTGACAAAAGGAACTTCCTGTTTGGGAGCAGGAAGTGAATGATCACAGAGGCACAAAAGACTCACCATCCTAGAAGGAAAGAATAGCTCTCCATCCCCCTCCCCAGCTGCTGGAGGTCTGACTCTGAGCAAGTAAGAAGGAGACTACTGAGGAATATAGGAACTTCCTGTCCCAGAACAGGAAGATCAGGAGCTTTAAGGACATGGAGGCAGTAGGAAAGTAGGGAGAAAAAAAATTATATACAAAAAAATAAACAGAGAGAGGAAAGAGTAAGTATGCAAAACAACAGTTAAGGAGCCACAAATAAGACATGATGGGAGAGGTGCAGAGCAGTGGCTGTGGAGCAGCAGTCTTCTGGAAGACATTCTGGAGGATGCAGTGTTGTACAATCTGCAGGCACCTCTCTGGGCTGAGGGAGGAAGTTGCTCATCTCCAGGCTGAGTTGTCCAGGATTTGGGGGACCTCCTTTCCCATCCAGGGACCACCAGAGCCACCGCTGCTGCCTCAGAGGTTGTCAAGAAAGAGGAGTGGTTGGACCACAGTGGGCTAAGGGAGGGTGAGGGTGGTGGAACAGAGGTGCATCCCTCCAGTTGTACCTCTCCATGATTCATATGCTGTTCTGGCAGAGTGTGGTTCTTCTGTGGAGACACCCCCAGTGGAGATCAAGGAGGATGCTGGGAACTTCCACAAAGGAGAACCACAGGAGGGTGGCATGGGACCCCACAGGGGAAGGAAGCAACTCCTGGTGGGGGACTCCATTGCTAGGAGGGTAGAACTGGGGGAGGGATGAGAGAGGGAGGTAAGATGCCTGCCTGGTGCCATGACTTGAAGGGACAGGGAGCGAATCCTCAGGATCATGGGAGCAGCTGCATGGGGGAGGGAGCTGGATGTCATTGTCCACCTAGGAACAAATGACCTGGCTGGGAAAGGGATCAGAGCAGTGCAGGAGGATTTTGTACAGCTGGGGAGGGGCCTTAGACAAGTAGCATGCATGGTAACCTTCTTGAGGTGCTGCCTGTCTATGGCAGGGGTGAGGCTACAGTGCTCTGCACCAGGGGATTCAATCAGTGGTTGAAAAACTGGTGCAGAACTCAGGGTTTTGGCTTCATTGGGGACTGGGGTCCACCTGAAGAGATGCAAGCTTATAGTGGTGCAATGGTCTGCATCTGTCCAGGAGGGGAACCAGGATGCTAGGTGATAGGTTTAAATGCTTCATTGGTAAACATTTAAATGAGCCAAGGGAGGGAGGCACTGAAAAGGAGAAGGGAAATCATACTTCCCCCCCCAAAAAAAATCAGGGTAGTTAGTGAGGTAAACACCAAGATAAAGAAGTCAATAGGGAGAAGGGCAGGGGTAAATTGAGAAAAAGACAAAGGCAGTAAGGACAGGGATGGGACAAAAAGGGGCAAGGCCATTAAAAAATGGAGGGTAATGAGTACCAATGCCTGTAATCTAGGTAACAAGCTCCCTGAACTGGTGGCTTTGATGGAAGAGGGATGCCTGGATATTGTGGCAGTCACAGAAACATAGTACACAGAGAACCATGACTGGGATGTCAACATACCAGGTACACAATCTACAGGAGGGACAGGGAGGATAGAAGAGGAGGAGGAAGAGTAGCTCTCTATGTAAGGGGAAGGATCAAAGCAATGGAACTAAAGGGTAAACAAAGAGGAGAGGAGGCACTGTGGGTCACCCTGGAGACTGGAAATGGCACCACAATCTGCACAGGGGTTGTATACAGACCTCCATCTCAGGGGGAGGAAATGGACAAGGAAATGATATAAGACATCCTTAGGATGGCAGAGAAAGGGAAGATATTACTGATGGGGGACCTGAATATGCCAGATGTTAACTGGAGCACCTTTGCTGCAGCCACATCCAAGAGCAGGGCCATTCTTGATGCCCTACAGGGAGCATGCCTCAGACAGCTAGTGTTGGAACCCACTCAGGAGGGAGCAGTCTTAGACCTGGTACTCTCAAATGGGGATGGAGAGAGGCTCTCGGATCTAGAAGTGGGTAGCCATCTGGGAACAAGTGACCACCAAACAGTATGGCTCATGATAAACTCAGCTGTAGAGTCAAGCTATACAAAAGTGAAGCTACTGAACTTCAGGAGGGCTGATTTTGTCAAAATGGGAGAGTGCCTCAGAAAAGCACTAGCAAACAGGCAAGAGGGAGGGGTGGAGCAGCAATGGAGAAACATCAAAACTGACATCACAGAGGCAACAAGCCTTTGTGTGAAGCAAATAAATCACAAAAAAAGAAAAAAAAACACTATGATTCTCAAAAGAGGTGGCATGGAAGGTTGGAAGAAAAAGACAGCATTCAGGAAGTATAAAGAAACACAGAAGGAGCAGGACAGAGAACTGTACCAGTTAAAGCAGAAGGAAGTGGGGAAGGCAGTCAGAATAGCAATGGCCCAAACTGAGGAAAATATAGCCAACTTGGTTAAGAAGGGGATAAAACCTTTATAGGTACATATAGGAGTGGATAAAAACAAAGAGAGGATACTGAGGCTAAAGAGAGAAGGGTGGCTGGGCAGAGAGGGACAGCAAAAAAGCAGGGATACTGAAGAAATACTTCTGCTCAGCATTCACGAAAGAAGAGGAGGGGGAGGTACCTAATTCAGGCAATAGAAGCACTCTGGATAGGAGGGTCGATATCAGTCCTTTCACAGAAGAAAGGGTTCTGAAACAACTCCTAAAACTGAAGGTGGACAAAGCAATGAAACCTGATAGGATTCACCCCAGAGTTCAAAAAGAACTAAGGGGAGAACAAGTAACACCACTGACTACCCTTTTTAACAAATCATGGGAGGATGGTGTGGTACCTGAGGACTGGAGGAGGATGTATGTGATTCCCCTTCACAAAAGTGGGAGCAAGACAGAGGCAGGAAACTACAGACCTGTCAGTTTGACCTCAGTGGTAGGGAAATGATGGAATCACTTCTGAAGGAAAGAATTGTTGAGTACCTAGAGGCCAGTGGGGCACAGGACCCAAGACAGCATGGATTCACAGTGGGAAGGACATGTCAAATGAATCTAATTGATTTATTTGACTGGGTGACCAAAGTCGTAGACCAGGGAGGGGCTGTGGACATGGTCTTCCTAGACTTTAGCAAGGTATTTGACCCAGTCCCACACAATAAGCAGATTAGCCAGCCTGGGAGTGGGTCCCTGGTTGGTAGCCTGGGTAAAATATTGGCTGGACAACAGGTCACAGAGGGTAATAGTAAACTGAGTCCACAGTGAAGAAAGAGAGGTTACTAGTGGGATACCACAGGGTTCAGTACTAGGTCCGGTCCTTTTTAATGTCTTTATAAGTGACATTGCAGAGGGACTGGAAGGAAAAGTATGTCTCTTTGCAGATGACACAAAGATCTGCAATAGGGTTGATACACAAGGTGGGGTGGAAAGGATGAGAAGGGACTTGGCAAGGTTGGAGGAATGGTCAAATGTATGGCAGCTTAGATTCAATGCAAAGAAGTGCAAAGTAATGCACCTGGGAAACAAAAACCCAGGGAAAAAGTACACAATGGGGGGGGGTGAGATACTGACAACAACACAAATGGAAAGGTACCTGGGGTAGTTATATCAGATGACCTAAAGGTGGGCAAGCAATGTGAGAAGGCAGTAAGGAGGGCTGGGGGATATTGGGATGCATAGGGAGAGGCATCACCAGTAGAAAACAGGAAGTTGTTTTCCATCTGTACAGACAGTTGGTGAGACCCCATCTGGAGTACTGTGTGCAATTCTGGCACTCCATCTCTGCAAAGACATAGCCAGGGTGGCAGTTGTCCAGAGGAGGGCAACCAAAATGGTGCATGCTCTGCACCAGAAGACATATGAAGAGAGACTAAAGGAGCTTAATATTTATACCCTTGAGGAAAGGAGAAGAGGGGGGACATGATAGAAACTTTCAAGTACCTCAAGGGAATTAACAAAGTCCAAGAAGGTAGCATCTTTCAGGAAAAGGTATGTGCAACAACAAGGGGCACAATTTGAATATAGAGGGGGGGACGGCTGAGAGGTAATGTGTGGAAGTATTTTTTCATGGAGAGGGTTGTGGATGCATGGAACAGCCTTCCTGAGGAGGTAGTGCAGTCAAAAATAGTGGGGAATTCTAAGAATTCATGGGACTCACATAAGTCAATTCTAGTGGGGTAGGAGGAAATAGGCTGTTGGTTAACTAGGATCTGCAGCTTATCCATTAGGTAGGTAAATGGGCAGACTAGATGGGCCAAGCAGTCCTTATCTGTCATCAAATTCTATGTTTCTATGTTTCTATATTGTCTGCCCTATTGCCCACCCCTCCCAGGCATGCAAGGCCAGATGTGAGCTCTTTTCTTACACAGGGGCCACAGGCCCTGTATGAAGAAACCTACAACAGATTCTGTTGGCAACATGTGGTGAGACATATTTCTCTACCATTGAAGAGTGCATCACTATGAGGCACTGGCTTGGAGCTATACCTCGTCCTTGGTCAAGAGGCTATGGACTGTGGGGAGGGGAGGCCTTAGGGTGATCACCACAAGGAAGGCCCCAACATTGATTCACCAAGACTGGAGACCCAAATCTCTGAAATTATTTTTCTTTGTTGCTAGAGGGTGGGGTGGGAGTTAGGGTTGGAAATCTAAACACCACATTTCCAAACTTTTATGGCATTACCCTGAACCCTAACTGATGCACTAATGCACTGTTTTGCAAAGAATTATGACTTTCGGTTGGTTGCAGAAACTAGCTCGTTATGAGACCTGCTCTGCTTTGTCACCTTGAATAACTCCTTTAGACTCTGTTACATCCTTCAAGTACCTGGGGTCCAGCTAGATAGTCACCTTAACTACTTTACCCATATAGACTCCATCTGCAGGCGAGGTAGCAAGCTGAAGCTGTCTGATATTTCTCACAGAGGAATTAGCAAAGAGACAGAAAACAATGACTCACAGTAAAGTACTTCATTCATCCTGGGTGTTTCTGTGGTGATCTTGGCTGCTTAGGTGTAAGCAGGGTCTCTTCTGGCAGTGGATATGGGAAAGGTTGTATTGGAGGTGTAGCAGCCCTCACGACCCATGATTTTGATACTTATGAAGGGCTAGCTGATGTGCTGGCTGCTGCAGTGATGGTCAATTGGTTGGCAGACTTTGGGTGAGCTGTGCACATCACCGGCTCCACTGATGTTGGAGTAAGGGGGTTGAAGAGGTTCTGGATAGGGAGAGTTGAAAGAACTGATGGGTGGGAAGTAGAGCTGGAAGAGACAGAGAGAGAGAGCCATGGCAGCGGATCCTTTATCTATTTGCTATCCTACCCCTCCACGTGAATTGTACTTCTGTTTTAAGGCACTTTCATACCCTTCTCCTCCAGAGTTGGGCCCACATATCATCATCATATTCGTGTGTGGCAGAGTCATCTGCAGACTCACTCCCTGGAGATTCAGCTGTGTCCTTCGAAGATGCTCAGTCCTGAGGTGGGTAACAGTGAGGGTCATAGGGTGTCATGAGGAATTTACAGTTAAACCATTGACTATGAATTAATTCCTCTATGGTTTCAGGATTTTCAAACATATAATGGGCACTGTACTGTTCAAAAATATTTTTAGTTGTGCAGTGAAACAGAGAAGTGCCTTAACTCCTAGATGTTTCAGCTTCCATTATACTGCACATAAGCCCTCCTTCCATAAGCCATCCTGAAAGAAAGATAATTGGTGCCCTTCCCAGTGCAATGGGTCCCTCTCCCTGTTAAGCATATGTTCTGTTAAAGCAGTACCCCATAAGTGCAGAGACTGGCAATGTACAATAAGACAGAGATCATTTGCAGTGCTGATTATAGCTGATTCTCTGTAAATGCTGAGTGTTGCATCATATCCCATGAGAAGGGCAACCACTATTGAGTGCTTACAAAAAGGGTGACTCAATAGTGGCACCTGTTCTCAAGGCTACTGGATGGGGGGGCAACTGCGGGTATAGTGACATCCTCTCGCTATATGTATGCACGTGGGGGGGAGTGAGAGAGCACGCTGTGTAATGGGTGGATGGGGAGGGAGGGTTTGTGTGGCATGGTGCAGTGGTGGGCTGCTGAGCTGGCCCCATGGCATGGTGGGTGGGTGGCAGGCTACAGCTGCAAGGGTTCCAGGTTTGAGTACAGGCGTATGTGCATTTTTTTGCACCCGGCCTGAAATTTTTGGTTTTCCAGCTTTGAACCCCACAAACATGCAGCCCCTGGAGTTGAGAAACCTTTAGTAGGGGGGAGCGTGGTCCCCAGCATAAAAAAAACAAGTCCCTGGCGCCCTTTTACCATGCACCGGGTGATACATCGGCAACATAGATTTTTGCCAATGTACATTCACCCTAGTGGCAATCCCCTTTGTGCAATCACTGTTATCACATAAATCTTTGTTGCATAGCATGTTCTGCATCTGAGTTGGCACCATGGACATTCCTACATTACACTTGGCTCTTGCTCTGCATCTCATTGCAACTAGCATTTTTTTTAATCAGTTTTTATACCATGGTGTTTGAAATCATGAATTCCACTACAAACTACACCATGACAGGTAACCATAACATATGAACCCAGCTCACCAAGTGTACTTTGATTATTTGAAACACTGTTCAGAGTAAATTTATGCAGAACTGATACTACAAACCCTAAACAAGTCAGTATTAGGCTGTTAACATATATGAACATTTGCATTGATAGTAGTAATGTGCAGAATTTTCAAATTCTGGTGGAAAGGAATTCTGCGGAATATTTTAAATTCTGCTGAAATTCCATCGAATTTTGCTGCAAATGGAATGGTGAAGTTCCACATCAGAAAATAATTGCAGAATGATTTTTCATGAAAAAAATGCTGTTCCACAGAATATTATTACGTGGATCTCAATATTTTCCACAGAAGTTGTTGCAGAATAATTTTCCATGGAAAAAATTGCTTTTCCATGGAATATTACTCTGCAGATCACAGTAGGTGGAATTCCACTGAAGAACCAGAGAATATCTTGCAGAAATTCCAGTGGTGGCATGACCATTCCTTGCTAATTCCACGGCAGAATTCTGCATTCCTCAGAGCACTAATTGGTAGAGGTTGAACTTTAATTAACTTTGATGCTGGTAAAGGCTGAACTGAAAAAAACTTTTGTTTATGTATTTTCTAGTGCTGGGCTTGTTTACAAGAATTATATATCAAGCTTGTTCTGGAACTGTTCTGTGTTCAGCTACACTAAACCCACTAAAACATAGCCCAGTCATATGCCTGTTCATACAGTTTTGCCAGATTTGGTCTAGTAAATCCAGATGCTGGTTGATATACCCACCCCCCCACACACACACAAACATACTACTTTTTAAGCTTACCTAAAGAGGTACTTATAACATTTTGCAGCTTTCTGCTCCTGTCTTGAACTGTATAATCAAACAGAAAAACAGCACTTGGAAACAGCTGGGTGCCACAGTCAAAACTTCAGAATGAGAATCAAGAAACGTCCGTACACTCATCATATGCCCACTCATGACTTGTGTAGAAATAAATGTCCTACTGCTTCAGGATTTGAATGTAGACTTTTTAATTAAAACATAATTAGTTAAAATCAAGGTCAGAGACCAGAGCTAACAGAGACAAGACGTTGTTGGGAGACTTAATGTCTCATCTGTTTGTATCTTGTGTCTCTGACCTTGATTTTATCAACTTGTGTTTTAATTAAAATGTCAACTTTCAAATCCTGAAGCAGTAGGAGGTTTTATTTTATACATGTCATGAGCGGGCATATGGTGAATACATGGACCTTTCTTGATTCTCATTCTGAACTGCATGTTTAAACAATATACAGAGAAGCATTTACAAGCCAGTCAGGCTTTTGAATGATCCTGCTACTAAACAGCAATTTAGGGAAAGCTTAACAGCTAGAGCCTTTCAAACCTGAAACTTGCAGGTTTGAAAGAGTTTGCCCCAAGGTATGTTCTTTTAATACTTTTATTTCTGTATCTTATCCACATTTTGAAGTATTAGTTTAAAAAAAGCCCATTTTCGCATATACACAGAAGCAAAAATGAATATTCTAAGGTTAGCTGAATTTTTGTGAACACATAAGTCAAAACTGTAGTTTGTCGAAAAGGAGTTTGTTTCACAGGGGGAGCATTTTGTGTCTCACTTTGCATGTGCCTGCACATATCTTCTCATGTCCCTTCAGCCATAAAAAAACTGCTCATGAATAGGGTCATGGCTTTTTATGTAACTGTATCCAGCATTTAAATTAGGATTTTCTTATGTGCCAAATTAGCAACTTTGGTGGAAGCATCAGTACAACACATAGTGTGGTGAAAAGGCTTCTAGTATTATCTTTCTTCTTGAATTTTTAATTTGAAAAGAAACCATCTCCACTGAGATATGCTATCTGAGCTGGATTGTGTGGCAGGAGGAAAGGTTAGATGAGGGGAGAAGCATAGTGTTTTGCACCCCACTCCTAATTCAGCACTCACCCACTGATCCTTCTTCAGTGAGTCAGGCAACCCCCCCCCCATGTTTCTGTGGGTGCCCAGCTGCTTACATGATGCTCAGGGTTCCGACTGAAATCTGCAATACAAGTGAAGCATTTTAATATGGCCAGTTAGGGCCAGTGGGTTGGCCAGAGCTCCAATGGGCTGACTTGAGCTCCGCCAAAGCCCAACTGTCCAAGTCCCCTTTCCAGCTCTACCCATCAAATTTCCTGTGTTAAACTCCCAGGAGAACATAGGGAAGTCTACCACTTTAATCTTTGTAGCCTCCTGCAGAGCAGCTCTTTATCAGTGTTGATTTAGCAGATTATGTTTGCAAGTGGCTATGGTATAAAAAAGGCACCCAGCACAGGTCTTAAGCCCTGTAATCTTTTTCTATTCTTATTTTTCACTGTAAAAATGCTGCGAGAGTGAACTCCCATCTAAGTCAGAGTGGTGGGTGAGAGAAGAGGAAGCAGAGAAACTGCAGTAGGTTGGAAAATGTAAGGCCTAAAATGCAGATCAACAGAGAACTATAGGGGAGCAGACTTACTATTTTGGATTTACACATAATAGATAACACAACTTACTTGATTGACAAAATTTCAAACAGTACTACAGCAGCAACTGGCAAGTAATGGGAAAGTGCAAAAGCAGGATACAGGTACAGCTTTCTTTGAACAGACCAGACAGAAATCAGTAGCAGCTGCACTACAACGAAAGATGGCAGTTAAGTCATCCTCAGACTGGGAGGTTCAGTTTGGCGGGTTAAGTTGGCCAAGTAAAGTAGTACGTACTGTGTACTTGTAACCACTAACCATCTGGGACCATGAGGGCACATAAATGGAAAGAAATGGACCGGGACTTGTTCATTGAGCTACTATATACCCTCAGATGTCTTTGAAATGCAGGCACAGCAAACAGAGTAGACAGTGCTAATCAGGAAGGTGCCACAGCCTGCCAATGGGTAACAATAATATGAGGTTGTTAGGAACTAGCAAGCAGCTGTTACTGTTCCTAATCTCTTATTCTCTATTTAATGACTATGTGGCCCTGAGCTACGGCAAGGAGAACACATTACTTTAGTACTTTTGACTCTGGCTGGGGCCACTAGATACCAGAAAATGGCTGCTCACTGCTCTCACTGAAGCTCATGGCATAAGTGCCAGCTGCAGCTGCAGAAGTCAAGAAAGTCCCACTGTTCTCATACAGTGAACACGGGTGAAGAGCTGTGCTCAAAAGCTGGTCACCATGGATTTTGGGTGCCTAGAAAAGGCATTTCTACCCCACATATTAAAACAAACATTAGAATCTAGCCAAACCGGATCCCTTTAACTAGGTTCTGGTGTTTGTTTTTAAAATTACATTTTTATATATTTTCCATGCTTTGTTAGTTTGAAGAAAATGCTACAAGATGGTGGTCTCATGGCACAAAACGATTTTGTGCTGTGCCAAGCAGGTAGCAAGAAACCAAAAAAGGGCTCCTGTGACATTAAATTTTTCATTTTGTACCAGAACATTAACTCAAAAACCCTACTGTGGATGCTCAGAATGGGAAAAACAAAACTTTAAAGCCTTATAACACAGTAACTGTTTAATATTTTTTCACAAGACGTTTTAAAGGCACTACTATACCTTAGGACATCCCACATGTGCCGTGCAAGTTTGGGAAAGCAATGTCATTTCATGTAGGATATAGATGGGAGCAAAGAAAAATATGTTAAGTATAGGAAAAAAAATTGACATTTTCAGAAAATTACATATGCGGATCTCAGTACGTGCACAAGTTGCCATCACAAAACTTTCGACAGATCAAGACTTTGCCTACTAGACAACACATGCAAATTTTCAACTGATTTAGTTAAATGGTGCTAGAGCTATTAATGTGCAAAGTTAGGGTTTACCATTGAACAGGCTACTCAACCCTAAGTATAGGGGTGGACCATACCCTATAATATATAATATAATATATAATACATATTATTATTATATATATATATAATATATATATATAATATAATATATAATATAATATATAATACATGGATGTGACCTAAATCCTTTTATGGAAACCATCATTTATTTCCCCATATACGACACCAAACTAACATGTGCTGGCAATTAAACTCAAATACCACAGCAATGAAACTCATGTACTACAACTAAAAACCTCACCAAGCACACAAAAATTCCACACACAAAATGTAAAACATCTATTTCCAATCAGCACCAAGTAACAAAAACCATTAACCAATCAATCCCTATAAAAGACTCACAATACCCAAACCAGCTTACATTAGTTACAAACTAGAAGCAAAATGGCTAAAGTTACACTGACCAAGACCACTTGGAATTTCTAAATGGCAAGAAAATAAAATACAATTAAAAAACAAACTTTGACATCAACATAATTAAAAATCTACCTCCAAACCACAGAGAAAAGACAACAACTTGAAAAGACCACAAGACAGATTTCTTTCTTATTTATAATGTCTGTTTGGCTCTTTAAGCTAAGAACCTTTCCCTTGGTTGCTATATACTCTTGTCTTGACGAGATTCACTCAGCTTTTCCTCCTCCTCCAGTTCAAAACTCAACCTGAAAATACTTCTGCTTCATATAGCACCTTCACATTGTCTCTTTCTCTCTCTCTGAATTTCACTGGAATCAATCTCATCTGGACTAATTTGATCTAATCTAACTAACTCTCTAGGCTGACAATCGCTATGGCAACAGCACCTGCTGCAGGTGAGTGAGCTGAAATTGCAGAATCCATGCACTGAAACAATCTCACATTTCATTTGCCTTTAGTTGCTGTTCTCTTTTGAATGTGTCTCAGGAGAACTAGACCATCCATTTGATTCAAAACGTGAGCTAACAGTGTAATGTGAAACATTTTAACTGTTTTTTTTTTGTAGCTGTTTCCATGGTAGTCTTAATTCAGGTTAAAACTAAAGGGAGGTAAATGTGTGTAACCTGCAGGTGTACTGAAATGAGGCACCTTCATTTTTAAAACCAGGGTTCAGACTTTAGCACTTTCGGATTAGACTAGCATGCTTTTTAATTTTTTCTTTATTTTTGATTCTCTTTTTGTATGCCTGTATGGTCAAGGTGCAATGTGGAAAGGAAAAATCGATTAAAGATACAAGGAAGGAAAATAAAATGAGGGCTGATAGATAAGAAGAGGGACAGTCTGATCTTCAGGGTGATCAAATCCTGGGTGATAGAAAATACTGCTGCAACAGCCTGAAAAGAAAAGTAAAAGGATAGATAACATATGCAATAGAAAGATATTTATGTCTATTTCTTACAGCATACTTTTCCTGGCATTCCCATGGCCAGCATCATGACAGGACTCATCCTGTCACATATATGTGAAACATCCTTATGTATTACATAAAAAATGCTAGGAAAGTGCAGTATATGAGGATATAATGCCATCTTGAGGGCTAATTAGCTCAATAAACCCACTCACCCTTTTGGGCTTGTGGCTTATTGACTAATTAGCCCCTAGAAGGCATTATATCCTCATACCACACTTTCTTAGCATTTATTCTCTATGATTATAGGTGTGGTTGCACTCTATAGTTAGAGTTGAGTAGACATTTTAATGTTAAATATTACATTTTACACTTTAATAACTTTGCAACCATTCAATGGGTTTGCACAAAATTTGGGATGCACTGTCCCATGGGGTAGACCTCTTGACGTACCAAGTTTTGTTTTGCTCAGATTGGCAGATTTAACACTGTGCATAGTGAAACAATTGAAACACTCACCCTTTTTGGCTGTTTATTCTCATTGTGCTGCAGCCAAACTGTTTGGAATTTTGGTCTGATAGTTTCAGGGTAGAAAGAGCTTGCCCCAAAGAACAACCCAGCATTGGTATGGTGAATTTTATTTATTTATTTATTTATCTATTTATTTATTACTAGGATTACAACACCTTTGAATTAGAGGTTATTTTACAAAGGTTCTGTGTCAAATACAAACAGAGATTGGGAGTAAAATACAGAAACAGGTAATATAGATGGACATAGAAGATAATATGAGTTAAACAATACATTAAAGTACAATTATAGCAACTATTTACAGTTCATAATTAGGAATACATATGCACAGGGTGTTTACAAATGGATAAAATACATAAATGTATAAGATTAGGCATAAATACATATGCAAGTAGAAGAGGAGAGTGAGAGAAAAGAAATAAAGCAGAAGTCAAGGATATGTGGGAGGTACAGCAAGAAGTAGAAAGATGGGGCAAGAAGCAGGGCTATGGTGTAAGGCAGGGATGAAAGGGGAGGTGAGATAGGAAAAGATGGAGTAGGATGGGGTTGGAAAGTAGAGGCAGGTGTGTAGGAAAAGGAAAGGGTTAGAGTGGAGGGAATGATGGAGAAGAAGATTGAGAGTAAGGCTGATGCAGTCTAAGGTGACGTAGTCAATACAGAGTAGGAGTTGAGGGGATGCATGCTGAAGTCAGGGAAAAGGAGGGGAAGAATGCTCAGGACAGAGGCTCAAGTCTAGGACAATAGGAGCTAAGCATGCATGCTAGAAGAGTGCACAGAGGGGTCAATTTGTTACAGTGGGTAGTCACAACTATTGAGAGAATTCAGGTGCTGACAAGGGCTACTTTTAAAGGGACCAAGAGTAGGGTGCCTATTGATTTCAGGGGGTGAGATTATTGATCCAGGAAGGGGCTCTAAAACTAAAGGATCACTGCCTCTGAGTGGTCCATCAGAAAGGGACCTGCTATTTTGTCAGGGTGGATTTACACATGTAGCGGGGGTTTGGTGCTTTTAGCAGAAGGGGCAGGGTGGTTGGTGGGGTTTGGCTGAGGCAAATTTTTTTAGCAAAAAGGCAAGTCTGGTAGGTGACCCTACCTTTCAGATTTAACCAAAGAGTTTGTGCATAGAGATCACAGGTATGGGTGAACCCTGGGGCACCAGAGACAAGCCTTATTGAGAGCTACATTGATTCTTTTCATAGCAGAGTCGGTGGCAGCCCCATAGATAATCAGGCCATAATCAATGATAGAAACAACAGAGCTTGAGACTGTGGTTCTGAGGGCTTCAGGGGTAAGGCAGTGCCGATGTCTATATAAGGTGCCGATCCTAGCATTAATAGTTTTAGATATAAGGTTAATATGTGAGGAGTAGGACTGGGAGTTATCTAAGGTTATGCTTAGATACTTAAATTCCCTGACTTGTTCAAGGGGGAGATTTTGATTGTTAAGGATGGTTAGGGCGTAGGATTTGTATTGGTTATGCAGACTTGAGAAAAGCATTGATTTCAATTTTTTGTAGTTCATTAGTAGCTTATGATCTCCAAACCAATATTCAATTGCTGCAGAACTTGTCTGGAGGTCTTTGATGAGTAGGGTGGGGTCAGAGTGGGTGGAAAAAAGGACAGCATCATCAGCGTACAGAATGATGCTGCTAGGGCAGGCTTTAGGGAGTGACTTGAGGAAGAGGCTGAACAATTGATTTGCTGTGTTCTGCCACTAAGATAGCTGGAGAACCACTTGTTGACCTCTGAGGAGAGGCCTATAGCCTGGAGTGAGTGGAGTAGGAGAGAATGATTCATGGTATCAAAAGCCTTGGTGAGGTCAACGTAGACCAACCCCACCAGTTGGCCTCAGTCAAGTGCACAGTGCAGGAAGTCAATGTGTTCCAGCAAGGCGGTGATTGTGTTGTACCCCTTCCTAAAGCCATGTTGCTCCCTGCTTTGGATATTGTATTTGGTAAGGTATTTGATCATCTGGTCAGCGACGATACGCATGAGTGCCTTGTGGGGAGGATGGAGCTAAGGCAGAAGTTAAAGGACTGCGCTCTATCGCCACTTTTATGGACAGGCACAACTACAGCTGTCTTCCAAAGTTGTGGGAATTGTTCTTGGGAGACGGAGAGGTTGAGAAGAATGGCACAGGGCTTAAGGATGGCATCAAGGGTCTGGTGCAGGAGTTTAAGGTCTATGATGTCGTTGCTGAACCTAGTTTTCCCCAAGACTCTTTGTAAGTATTTTTTTGCTTCTGGCATGGAGACTCTCTTGAAGTAGAAGGGAGGGGGCTTAGGAAAAAGGGGGTCACCATGGCTCTAGGTCATCATCAAATCTTTTATTGTTGAGCTTAAAAAGCTATACACAAATATATAAATATATACACATATCATAAATACATCAGTACATAAGTAAAATCATTGAGGCACAATACCCCTACTACATTATTATAAAAAAGAAGAAATTTAGCAGAATTCTTCCAGACTTACCATTGGGGTTTACATAATTTAGTAACTTTGGTCATTCTTATATTTTGATTATATCAAGGGCTATAATAATATAGGTCAGAAAAACCAGAGGATTCTTTATATTGTATTCAAGCAGCATTTTCAAACTCCTTAAATGAATAGAAATTTTACCTCATTCAACTTTTCTAATTTCTACACATTACCTAAGTTAGAATAATGTAAACCAGAAACTCAGATTTATTTGCATTGCCAGTATTTCTTTTCTTTTTTGTTAATTTCGAAAAGAATTTAGCAATTCTGTTCACAGCCCACTTGCCAGCTGTATGTATTAAAATTAATGTTAAGTCTTCATAACTCACTGTATATCTAGGATCAAGAAAATAGCTTAACCAATAGGTCCTTTCATGTATATACCATGAGCATTCCCAAAGACATGTTTTAAAATGTTTGTTCCTCCTACTGCACATGTGCAATTTTCATTTGCTAAAGGCAGCCTCTTGTGTCTGGTATTAAGCACGTTGTTGGGCAACCTTTTAAATTTGTAGGTAATACATATTTTTGAGATCCAGGTCTGTTAGAATATCTAGGTATGGTCTAGACCCAAAACAGATATTATACCTGGCAAACCATCAGGAATAATGTGAATTTCCAACAGTAACCAGATCGCAGGAAAACACTATTTTAAGCGAAAAAGATGTTTCAGGACTAGAGGGCATGGGATGAAGTTGGAGGAGGACGATTCAGAGGAAACATGAGAAAGAATTTCTTCACAGAACGGTGGTGGACAAGTGGAACACCCTGCCAGAGGAAGTGGTGGGAGCTGAAACAATCACAGGATTTAAGAATGCATGGGATAGACATAAAGGAATTCTAGGTCAGGGATAAGGGGAAGTAGACTTCTAGGAAAACAAACTGAACTTACAAGCTCAAATGGGCAGACTAGGTGGGCCATAGGCCCTTATCTGCCGACACTGTCTATGTATCTATGTATCTATGTATCTGATTTTATCAGGAAACTGCTTTTGCCTATCTCAGGGGCAGGAAGGTCAACATAATTATTGGTAGAGTGCACTTTGCAGACAGTCTGCAAACAGGGTCCAGCAGAAATAATAAAAATTACCTTGTCAATAATGAGGCAGTCACTGGTTCTATCAAAATAGATTCTTTACTAGAAGATGCAGATATTTACAAACAGGATATATTTACAGCATGTCCAAAGGTTTCACATTTACTGAGAATAAAAATAAAGTAAGTTAAACAGACAGATGATTTGTCAGAAAAGGAATCAAACTTTAGCCTCATCTAAAGTTTCTTTACCTGCTGCTAACTACAAAAGACATTCCCCCAGCCTGTGCTTCCTTACCAAGCTAACTTACAGCAGGGTCCCCTTCTTCAGATGTCAAATGTCTGACAGTAAGAGAGAGAGAGAGAGAGAGAGAGAGAGAGGTGTACAGCTCCTTCATTTATGTACTTGCTATCTCTAAGGTTTTGCGACATGCACCTGGGCCCATTGCCTGACATGAGGACATGTCCCAGGAAAGACTCCCCGTGAGGATTATGGCTTGTCTCCTCCATGCTCATCCTGTCAGCAATTACTGCTAACCTTCCCAAGAGAACATCAGCACCTACACAGTGGGTGACCAGCTCTCATTAGCCGCCTGTACATGTGATCTGGCAGCCATCTTGTGTCCATTCCAAACAGAACCTGTAACAGATGAATATTTAAACCAACAGAAAAAGAGTAAATTAATCTGGCCACATTTCTTGTCACAGAGTATAGTAACACTCAGTAAGAATGACTGGTAGGCCAAATGGAAAAGTAATATAATGCAATTCTGCCCACAGAGCATCTTAGTTTAATCAGAGGGTTATAACTGCCTGGAATAACCTACTGCATGAAGTAGTGGGATGCAGGGGCATGGAGCTGTTTAAAAATAAGCTGAATCAATTCTATGAAAGGGACTGTACCAGATATTCTCTTGTGTAAAGGGGCGAGCATTATGGGACAATGGCTTTCCTCGCTCGTTCTTTTTTATGAGAGCTATGAATATTAGTAATTATTTTACTTGAGATTGGAGAAAAACCTCTATCAATAGACTGTAATATTTCATCAAATACAATTCTCAGTAGTGCATTATCATGATTCAGCATTAACTTAATCCAAAAATAACAGTTCTCTCCATGGCAATGTACAGTATCTTACAGGAATCAGTCCAAGCTCAGCCCTAATAGCTGCAGAATGTACTCTCTTTGGCAAACCTAATAAAGTTTTGAAAAATTTATTAACTGGAGGTTCCAGAAGACTGCTGATCTTATCAGAACCCCAAATGTTGACACCATACTTAATTTTGAATTTAATTTTCCCATTAAGAGCAACAAAAGAGCTTTTTATACAGTTCCCTCTAACACCTTGAAAAGGCAGCTCAGTCAGGGAGGTGCTGTTGTGCTTTAGTAAAAGCACATTTAAAATGCTCTGTCCATGATCCATTATGACTGCTTACTAAGCCCAAGTAGGTAAACCTCTTGTCTATTTCTATCTGCTCACTATTACTATGGAATCCATAATTTCCACTATACATCCCCTTTCTCCCAGAAAATACTACTTTTTACTATTAATAACCAATTGATACTGTGAGCAGAGTGAGATAAATTTTAATAAAATTATTTTCAGACCAAGATCACTAATTAAAAAAAGCATAATGTCATCAGCATATGAAAGATAATTGATTTTCCTTGAGCCAGTTGATGGACTATGAAAATCTGGGGCATGAATATTTGACAAAAGATCATCCAGAAACATAGTGAATAGTGTTGGGATATCTAGTAACATAGTGGTTGACAGCAGATAAGGACCGCTAGGCCTACCTAGTCTGCCAGTATTCCCTGCCTGTATCAGTGGCCGCTGACCCTACCTGATCATTGGCTTTCGCTTCTCTTCCCCACATCTAAGGTTCCCCTATGTCTATCCCATGTTTGAATCCCCACTGAGCTAGCCCCCACCACTTCCTGGGGTAGGCTATTCCAAGCATCCACCACCCATTCCATGAAGAAGAATTTCCTCACATTTTCCTTATCCTACCTTCCTCCAATCTCATATTGTGCTCCCTTGTTTGTACAACTCTTGTACTGAAAAATGTCACCCACTTGCACCTTGTTCAAGCCCTTAAGATAATTGAAGGTTTCAATCATGTCCCCTCCCTCCTCTCCTCCAGTGTATACTGTACATACTGAGATCTTTTAATCAATTCCCATATGTCTTCTGATGCAAACCCTGCACCATCTTGGCTGCCCTCCTATGGACTGCCTCTACTCTTTCTATGTCCTTGCAAAGATCCAGTCTCCAGAACTGAACACCTTATTCCAGATGAGGCCTCACCATCATTTTGTACAATGACATCACTACCTCCTTCTTCTGCTAGTGATACAAAAGGTATCTGTAATCCTAGAACAAATAAATAAAAATAAACACCCATTTTCATACATCCCAGCATCCCACTGGTCTGCCCCACAGCCTTGTTACACTGTTTGGCCACCTTTGGGTCATCTGAGATGATTATCCCTAGATCCTTTTCCTCCCTGGTCTCTGCCAGCAATTCTCCCCCCTCAACATACACACACACACAAACACACACACACACACACACACACACACACACACACACACATTCTGTGACTCTCCGTAGGATTTCTTCGCCCCAGGTGCATGATTTTGCACTTCTTTGCATTGAATTTTAATTGCCACACTTTGGACCATCTTTCCAGCCTTCCCAGATCCCTTTTCATTCTACTGACACCCCCGGAGTGTTCTACTGTGTAGCAGATCTTGGGTGTTATCTCAAATAGGCAAACCTTCCCTCCAGCCCTTCAGCAATGTCACCCACTGAGGATAAATACATTAAAGGAGTGGCCCAGGTCTGATCCTTGGGGCACCCCACTGATAACCCTCCTTTCCTCTGATTTGATCACATTCACTATCAATCTCTGCTTCCTGTTCCTCAACCAGTTACTAACCCAGTTTTCCATTTACACTGTGCTGTTAAAGCAACCGTGAGGAAGTAACACTCGTCGGCAGGTGAGAGCTGCAAGATTTAAAAGCAAGCCAAATCTTTTCCCTGGACATATGCTTCTTGATGTATTTCTGCCAGTGACTTTTTGAGCCTGATTTGAGACTGTGTGTACTGTTGCCCGTGATTGTGGAGGGGGTCCAGCAGCGGACCATCAGAGCAGGGTTAATTGCAATCAGGGAGGGCTGTAACATACTTGGAAAAGCCTATGCCAACCATGGGCGCGAGTGTTGTATGCTGAAAAGTTGTAAGTGGTATGAGCCACCGTGAGTAAAGCCTTGGTTTACAGATTTGTTATAATAAATATAACAAGATAAGGTAATTATGCATCTATCGATTTTATTAGGGGTGGGCATTGATGGGAATGTAGCTAGTTAACTTACAGATTCCAGAGACCAATTGTAATAGTATTGGTAAAATATATGGCTTTTATGACTATATGGGGTTACATTCAAGACCACCAGTTTGTAGGTGGTACTACTTTCTGGTTCTTCCTGTGACATCATGGCCCAACAACTAGACATCTCCTACTTATACTCCTCACAGCAGTCAAAAAGGCCATCACAAAACATTGGCTGGCGCTAAAAGTGCCCACCATACAAGACTGGTGGTTATTACTAAACAAATTATGTCATGGAAAAATAACATAGCCTAAATAACCAAGAAGGAAATTTGCGACTAAGTGGGCCAATGGCAGATGTATTATCTGTTAAAGGACCCAACCTTTGTTCCATGAGGGTGGGGATGGTGTATTGAGGCCTCCTGGGCTCCCCTTCTCCTCCTCCCATTGGTTCCCGGGTGTCCTGGTTGTGAGGCGGGGATGGACCCATTACTGGGAGGGTGTGGTCTGCCTTCTGGGGGCACCCTCTTGAGCCCCTGTTGGGGATGTATGGACATTAATGCCGAGACTTGTACTACAGTTACACTGTGTTTTGTGACCTTATAAGTAGTAGATTATGGGTTTACCCTGCACAGACTAAGATAGGTTGATACTTCAGACTGAAGGGCCTGGGCACTAACATGCCGAATGTGGAAGCAAAGTGACTAAAAGTAAGAACTACTCTATTTGGGATCTGGAATGTATTATTATGTTATGGGCACTATATACTCGCTGAGTCTGATTCTGAAATTTATGTATTTTTTAACTATGGTTGATGGTCTGGCTGACTTATGTGTAAATAAGTTAAAATACCAATAAAAATGATATTTATAAAAAAAAAAAAAAAGACCACCAGTTTGTGTCTGTTAAGAGACACAACTTCTTCACAAACCTAACGAAGTTACTGTTAACTAAAAATGGTACATTTGGATTAGTGAACTGTAGAGCAAGGGGCTTACTCAGTTTTGCTCTATTGGCACAAAGTGGTGATGTGGAAAATAACCCAGGGCCTAAAAACAAGAGGAGATTACAATTACTCATGAGGATGCTGGAAGTCTTATACATAAGATTGATCAATTTAGGGTGTGGGTTGCTGAATTGGGTCAGGATATTCTGGCAATTTCTGAAACTTGGTTTCACTCTGGTGTTCTAATGATGAGATATAACTTGCAGGCTACAGCTTATTAAGGCAGGATAGGGAAAAAAGGGAGGGTATTGTTTTATGTGAAAGATACTTTAGGACCTTATCAGCAGTTGTTAGCTAAAAATGTGGAAAGTGTTGATTGCTTAGTTATAGAGTTATTAAAATCAAAATTAATAGTTGGTGTTTTTTATGCTCCTCCCAAAACTAAAGCAAGCACGTTTGATGTTTTGGCTGACATACTATTAGAAATATTAAAGGATCAGTGTGTGTTACTAACGGGAGATTTTAATGTGAATTGGGAGCAAAGTAGAGGGAAAAAAATAACAAACAGTTTGCAAGTTTTGGGTTTACAACAATTAATTCACCAACCAACAAGGAGTCTAAATAATAGAACCACTGTATCTATTTTGGACCTGTTCTTTGTCTCGCAGGACATGAAAGTGGAGGATTGTAAAATCCTTCCCTTAAATTTGGAGGACCATAACCCAATTCAGTTCACTTTATTTTTACAAGAAGTCCAGGGAGGCAAAAAGCAGGACCATTGAGTATGAGATTTGTGGAGATTTAGTGCAACCTCTTTTAGGAATAGTCTTAGTAATTTTGACTGGACAAAAGTGTTTTTGATTCCTGATTTAAACCTAGCCATCCAGGAATTCACCGATTCCTTTTTGGATATTGTTCAACATCATGCCCCCAAAATAAAAAAAAGAGTAATAATAATAAACATGAGCCGTGGCTTAATGAGCAATTAAAAACTCAGTTACGTATAAGGAATAGAATATGGAAAAAAGCTAAGAGAACCAGATCAGTGGAAGATTGGAATGTATTTAAGTGCTGCCAGAACAAATGTAAACGAGTGATAGCTTTAGCCGAAAAAAGGTACTATCGAAATTCTTTCAACAAGATGCAGGATCCAAATAAATTTTGGAAGAATATTTCTGACTTAAAAAAACTGGTAAAATCTAAAAATTCTATTAATTTAGTACAGGGAGATAAGTTGGTAGATAATTCATTAGAGGTTGCTAACTTACTAAATCATTATTTTAAGGAATTACCAGACTTAAAAATTCCACAACTGAAGGTAACTCGCTCTGCACAACTACAGTTTGCTACTCCCATGTCAAAAAAGAGGATTTTAAACTTAGAATGGTTGAGGTAAAGGATGTAGTTAAAGAATTAAAAAGTTTGAAAGTATCAAAAAGTGGTGGAATGGATGGTATTGATCCTAGGTTCTTGAAGTTAGGTTCAATATAATTGCCTCAATAGTTACATACTTCTACAATTGGAGTATAAATCGTCCTTTGTACCTGAATTTTGGAAAATGGGGGAAATCGTTCCCATATATAAAGGTGGGAACTCTACAGCTCCTTCTAATTTTAGACCTATCACTTTGCTTCCTATTCTTTCAAAGATCCTGGAAAAGCAGGTAAATTACCAGCATGGCCAGTATCTTGAACAAGAGGGGATTCTAACAAAGTATCAACATGGGTTTAGGGAGGGTAGGTTCACGAACACCACCTTAGTTGACTTTAATAATCTGGTGGCTATATCATTAAACCAAGGTAAATGCACTGGGGTAGTGTTCTGTGGACCTTAGTAAACTTTTGACTTGTTGCAACATGAGACTCTATTGCAGAGGTTGTTGGATATTGGGGTGCAGCAAGAAACCCTGTTATGGTTTAGGTCCTATTTATCAGGATGTAGGCAATGAGTGATGTGTGGGACCGCTGTCTCAGGTCTCCTGGATTTAGATAGAGGTGTACCACAGGGCTCTATTTTGGGCCCTGTATTATTTAACATCTATGTAAATAGCCTTGTAACTCATATAACAAGCAATGATATCAGGCTTTATGCAGATGATATTGTTTTATTTGCATCTGCATAATCCTGAAGACCTGAGACAGCGGCTCCAGACAGACTTTTCCAATATTAAGACATGGATGAGGGATTCTAGCCTCATAGTAAGTATCAAAAAAATACAGAGTATGACTTTTTCTGTAGGAACTCGTGTAAAAAAATGCCCCAGATTTACAGATAACATTTTTTTTTTACTTGTGGTGCTTGTACACCGCTTTTTATCCACCTGCACTACCCTCCCGGTCCACTCCTTTGGACCACTGATCAACCCCCCGGTTCATCGACTCAGAGTCTGCCCCTAGAGTGCTCTTGTTCTCCCCTGTACTACCTTGATTCCCAGCAATCCCCCCCTGGGTGGGGTGAGGATGGGCCTACCTCAACCTTACTGGAGGAGAACTGGAACAGCGAGGTCTGCCCATAAGTCGGTGGATCCTGGGAGGCACTGATCGGTCTTCATCTAGGACCGAGAGGGCTTTTTTCCAGATTTCCTGTTTCCCCTCTACCCAACCCCCAGAGGCGCCGTCGCGAGGACTAACATCCAGAGAGTGATGTGCTGACGCATGTCTACCTCCTAAGTGCCTAACAGCATCTCCCTTCCCCGACTCTGCTGTACGGAGCCACCAGAGGCCTTTGAGGGCCCGTGCTTCCACCAGCTCTCTCGGGACTCAGGTACCCCCTGGTACCCCTGGTATCCCTCCCCAAGGAAGGAGAGCATCTGCAGGGACGCTCAATCCTCCCTCTCCCCCCAACCCCCATTGACCCGAGTCCATTCCTGAACCCAGGTCGCAGGCGCAGTGTGAGGTGTGGCGTCCAGCGCCTCAACCCTCAGCCCCACCAGGCTGGCACAGATATTTTTTGATAGAACTAAGGTTCAGAAAGTAACCACCTACAAATATTTAGGAGTCCTTGTTCATTCCCAGCTTTCCTTTTCTGAACATATTTTGTCACAAACTAAAAACAAAGGTTGGGAGCTCTTAGAAGGATGTATGGATATCTGTCCAGGGATATTAGAATTAGATTGGTAAAGCAGTTACTGTTACCTGTACTTGAATACGGATCTTCACTTTATATGCATTCATATCGAAGTTCTTGGTTGAAATAGATCAGATGTATTATAGAATGGGGAACTATATACTAAGAAAAGGATACGGGGTACACCATTGCTTAGTTTTTCAGGAACTTGATTGGCTGTACCCAACAGCACGGAGGAAGTATTTATGGTCAGTAGTCTGCCACGGACTAATTCACCCTAATAATAAAAAATTGCATCCATTAACTTATTTAATTTGTCTGAAATCAGATCTAACATATTTATTTAGATTAAGGAAATCATCTAGGAAGCTACCCATGATTAGAAACATGAACAGGACTGGGGACATGATACTTCAGAATGGTCTAGCAAACATCTGGAATAAGTTACCGCCTGAATTAACTGAGATTGCTGATTTGCACATATTTAAACTTAAATTGCATAATTATTTGAAAGCTTGTTGTCATTGTTTTAGATAACTTGTTATTTTATTTTGTTTTGTTTGTATGTTTCATGTATGTAATTAATATACATTATGTATGTTCTATTGTTGTACTTTTAGACATGAAACCACAGGAATTTGTTGTAAATGGGGTTTGTTTTCTCCAACAAATCTGCCTGTATAAAGATAAACTTTTAAACAACAACAACTTGTGGCCCACCCCCAGGCTACCTAGTTTGTTAACCAGTCTTTGCGTGGTACGGCATCAAAGGCCTTGCTGAAATCGAGGCAGGCGATATTCACACTCCTCCCTCATCCATCTCGTTCATCACCCAGTCAAAGAAGTCTATCAGATTTGTCTGACATAACCTTCCTGCTATGAAT
This sequence comes from Neoceratodus forsteri, assembly GCA_016271365.2. Lineage (NCBI taxonomy): Eukaryota > Metazoa > Chordata > Ceratodontiformes > Ceratodontidae > Neoceratodus > Neoceratodus forsteri. Next base: position 1,690,831,857 of record CM057450.1, read on the forward strand.
CCATGCTGTCTCGGATCCTGTGCTACTGTGGTTACCAGGTATTCCATAATCCTTTCCTGAGCAGCGTCTCCATGATCTTGCCCATAGCTGAGGTGAGGCTGACTGGCCTATAGTTTCCTGCCTCCTCTCTGCTACCACTCTTGTGAATAGGGACTACATTTGCCCCCTTCCAGTCCTCTGGAACCACCCCTGTATTGACCGACTCACTAAACAGGGATGCCAGCGGTGCTGCTAGCACCGTCGTAATTCCTTTAGTATCCTGGGGTGTATATCATCTGGTCCCATTGCTTTGTCCACCTTCCATTTTGCAACTTCCCCCAAGAATCTCTCTTCTGTAAAAGGACTGGTGTTTACCTCTCTCCCCCATTGTTCCTGATGCCTAGTTGTGGTCCATGTCCCTCCCCCTCTACTGTGTATACTGAACAAAAGTATTCATTCAGTATTGATGCTTTTTCTGGGTCACGCTCTACACACACCCCTTCCCCCTTTGAGGCTTGCAATTTCTCACCTGGTCTTCCTTCTGTCGCTAATGTAGCTATAAAATGTCTTGTTCCCTTCATTCGGATCAAGACATATACTTGTTTGACTCCCAAATTATTTGGAAAGTTCTTAGTATGAATACCACTAATACTAAACCTTACACAAAACCAAGTATCTAAATGAAGAAGTATAACAGCTCTAAAGTATATGGATTTAGACCTAATTTTTAAGAACTTGCCATAATAATACTCTATTAACACTATCGAAGGCTGATTTCATGTCAATGAATGCCAAAAAAAGTATTTGTTTTCTGACATTGATATACTTATCTACAATATGAGTGAGAATAAAAATGTGGTTAACAGTCAAATTATTATCCCTAAATCCAGCCTACTTATCAGATAACTTGTTTGCTTGTAATCCCAGACAACAAAATTTTATGAAAAACTTTGGAAGAAACTGGCTAGCTGGATGCACCCAGAGAGTAGTGGTCAGTGGGGAGCTCTTGAACCCTAGAGAAGTCGGTAGTGAGGTATTGCAGGGCTAGGTCCTTGGTCCGATCCTGTTTAATGCATACATATCGGACATCAGGGAGGGTATAGGGTGTGAAATGAGTCTCTTCACTGATGACTCCAAGATGGGAGCAGTAGTTGAGGGGAAAGAGGAGAGGTTGGCACTGCAAAGGGATCTGGATACCCTGGAAAGCTGGGCTCACACATGGAAATTAAATTTCAATATCACCAAGTGAAAGGTGTTACATCTTGGTCGGGGAAACCCTAAACACAGGTACACCCTGGGAGGGGAGGCGCTGAAGGCCTCAACAGGGGAAAAAGACCTAGGGGGTCATGGTGGATGCATGTATGAATAACTCAGAGCAGTGCAGGAAGCGGCTAGCAAGGCAAACAGGATGTTGGGATGCATCATTAGGGGGATCACCTCTAGGAGCAGGGAAGTGATTCTGCCGCTGTACAATGGACTGGTTAGACCACACCTTGAGTACTGGGTACAGTACTGGAGACCACACTTGAAGAGGGACATACAGCTCCTGGAGAGGGTACAGAGGAGGGCAACTAAGATGATGCGAGGACTAGGGGATTTGATGTATGAGGACAGGCTTGAGGAGCTCTGCCTGTTTTCACTGGAGGAGAGGAGAGACGGGGGGACATGATTGAGGTCTTCAAGTACCTCAAGGGAATAAATAGGGTAAACATGGAGAGGATCTTTAGACTAAAGCAGGAAGGTATCACCAGAGGGCATTGATCTTAAAAAGTGAAAAATCTGTTTTGCTATCCAAAATGTGATGGCCCAAAGCAGTTATTGCTGGAAGACTATCATCATAAAATAAATCCTGAAATTATGCCACCCAAGATTCTGGTTTAATATACCATTCTAACCTACATCCTGTATCAGAGCCCTTGGTTATTACATTCCCAAACTGCTTAGTGTTATTACAGGTTACTGCGGTTAACATTTGTTTATTTTATTTATTTAGAATAGTAAAGTAAGTAAGTAAAGTAAAAATTTATTTATATAAGGCGCCCTTCCCAAGCTCAGGGCACCTTTACAAAATTACATAAGCAGCATTAAAACCACAATAATAAATAACATTTTGTATACAACAACTTCAATATAATTTACATTAATGAAATGCTTCATTAAAAAGGAAGGTTTTTAGGGCTTTTTTAAAGCCCTCCACAGTCAGCCTATTACGTATCTGGCAAGGTAGAGAATTCCACATGGTAGGAGCCATAAAGGCAAACGTTCTTCCACCAAATGTTTTTAAAGTCAAAGTAAAAAACATCCACCAGATGTTTTTAAAGAATATTGGTAAGCGGGACAGGAACACTGAGCTGAGGCTCATTTCAGGTGTGACTCGGGGAATGGGAAGTAGGGACATGATACATTTCAATAATGTAGGACATGTAGAAATATACAATACAAAATCTCTTTATAAGAAGTAGCAGGTAAAAGTAAATTAAGTAACACTGGAGTATGATACAAAAGAGTAAGAAGAGTGCAAACAGGCTAGAGTAGTTAGGGTGAGTAACATTTAAGGAAATAATAAAATAGTTACAGAGGTTGGTACAGAAAGAGATAGGTTCACAGGCAAATATAATTTTCTAGGAAGTTTGCATGGATTGTGGGGAGGAGAGATAATTCATGACTGGTTAAGAAGCCAAACATTTTTCTAGAAAGTTTTTGTGAATCATGGGATGGAAGAGGGGAGAAAGAACTAGGGAGGAGAGAAAAAGAGAGTTCTGTGAGAAGAGGTGTTAAAAGGGTTGGGGGGAGTAAGGTATATGGGATAGGTGAGGGGAGAGGGATATTAAGGGACAGCAACAATGTTAGAAGGCAGAAGGACAGGTGCATGCAGAAGAAAAGTTTTGGGAAAGAGTGCGTTTTAGACAGTTCAGAGATGGAGATGGCTGAGCCAAGCTTGGACAAGAGTTCCAGAGAAAGCTGCCTGCCCTGAACAGGAGTGAAAGTGGGGAGAAGACAGAAGGTACGAGGGTCTCTTGATCAGAGCTGATATGAGGGAGGGGATGAGGGGAGGAGAGCTGAGAGGTAGGAAGAGTGAGAACCAAACCAGATTTTGGAAATAAGGGTAGATGCGTGGAGCTGGCAGCGCATATGAAGGGAGGGGGGGAGAGAGAGGAAGGAGCAGAGAGTACAGTGGCGAGAATGTGGGGGAGCACCAGAAACAAAATGGCAGAATGAGTTAAAAAGGTTGTCTAACCTAGTGAAGAATGAGGCAAGGGCAGAGCCAAGGACTGCGTCAGCATAGTCTAATATTGGGAGGATCATTTTAGTTAGTAATTCCAGGCGAACTGCATGGGGGAGAGAGCATCCTTGTTGCTGTACATGGCTCCAAGTTTAGGACAGAGTTTGGTGTGGATTAAATCAATGTGGGTCAAGAAATCAAGGCAACTGTCCAGCCAAATGCCTATCTACTTACAGGTGGGGACTTTTTCTAAAGTGGAACCATAAAGGGTATGAAGGAGATTTTGTCAAGTTTCTGTGTGGTGCCAAAGGTCATGGAGATGGTTTCTTAAGAGTTCTGACCAACAACATTTGATAAATACATTTCTTCTCTATCCTCAAATTTTGTATAATCTTTCCTCAACTTCTTTAATGATTTTTATTTACCTATTAGGTTTTCTTCAAACAGTCTAATCTGATTATTTAGCTTCTCTTTAAAAGGGTTAAATTTTTCAGTAAACCAAGTATCCTTTGACTCTTTTTTATCCAGTATAACCACCCTCATTGTAATATCTCTCAAACCAGCAATAATTAAAGAAAATAATCCAAGAATAGCAACATCTGTAACATTATTTAGTTGTTTTAAAGAGTCAGCTGTTCCCAAATTGGAGGCAGTATAGCGCAGTGGTTTAAGGCTCTGAGTTGCAAATCTGGTCACATCTAGCAGACCAGACCTGGGTTTGAATCCCACAGCTTCCACTTACATACTGTGTGACCCTGAGCAAGTCACTTAACTTCCCTGTGCTCCCAGGTTGCACCTGTAAAAAAAGCTTTCCGCTTAGTGTGCTACTCCTGGTTAAACAACTAAAAAAAAAAAAATTACAGCAATCATTGATAAATTCCTCATTATATACAGTAGATACTGCTAATTTACACATAGGGCTCGATTTTCAAACAGCTCTTAGAGAGACGCAAGGTGCATCACTCTAGGGTTGTGGTAAACTCTGAGTGCATCTGGGACCCTGCGCCCCATTTTATAATGGGGGGGTCCCTGCACCAAAAACCCAGGAGTCGCCACAGATACAGGCTAATGCCAAACATATGGTGCACCTGTGGGAATTGCAGCAGGGATCTGCCACCCCCCACCTGGCGCAAGACTAGAGGGGCCAGGATAGTTGGGGGGGTGAAACTGCTGGACAGGAGGGGGCTGGGGGCAGAAGGTGCACAGAGGTGCCATAGGGGGAGTCAGGAGACAGCTGGGCATGAGAGGGAGTGATGTGGCACCTGGTGGGGATATAATTTGCATATCCATACAGCTGATGAGAAGGGACTGCCTGGGGGGTCCAGGGACAAAAAGTGGCATGGCACCAGGTGGGTACAGCCGTGGCAGCTGCCCCATAGGTGGCCCCTCTGGGACAGCTGCGGGCTGTGTCCTGGTGCCATGCCACTTTCTCCTTGGAAACCCCAGCAGTCCCAACCCATTAGCTGTATGGATATGCAAATGGAACCCCTGCCAGGTGCCACATCACTCCCTTTCATGCCCAGCTGTCTCCCTGACTCCCCCAATGGCTCACCCTGTGCCCCTTCTGCCCCTGGCAGCCCACTTTCAGACCCCACCCCCTTCACCACAGTGTGTGGCACTGATGCAGGTCACTTAGACCACCTCCTAGCTGGTCTAAGTGAAGCCCCTTGCTGTGTCCATGGCGGGGCTTGCAAAATGACAGAAAAGGAAATGTTGCAGCCCCGCCATGGTGCAAGCCTCTGCACAACCTGTGTGCACCCCAATTTGGGTTGCAAGTCTGGCACAGTGCCACTTGGGCTGTGGCTCCCTTTTTGATGCAGACCATGTTCAACAATAGGGACTGTTGCATATTTTGGTGCAAAGGTGCCACTTGGATCAATTATGTTTTAGCACAGGCACCTTGCATTATCGTCTTGGCTTTGAATCACCCCATAGTCTTATGCTGGCTTCAATTGACTGATTTAGAACAACAGAGGCCTCAGCTATAATTTTGATCAATTATCAGCTGGACAGGTAGATGTGAACTCTCAGGATGAATAACTTTAAGGTCTTTTATTAACTGTATAGCAAAATCATTAGCCCAAATTCAATCAATCACTGAGCAAACACTACCCCCTACAGAGGTACAGTCACTTTCCTAATCTGACTTAGATCTACCATTAACTGGAAAAAAGACAATTTGAGTTGCCTTTAACATCCTTAGATGCTCAATAAGAGGAAATAGTTTCTGAATAGACTTCAAACATATCTTCCAAGAAAGAGACATCAGCTGAGCGATATAAACCAATCTGATCATTAAACTCTTCAGTCATAATAATAGGGACAGAGGTATCCATATTCATAATTTTTTTCAATAGAACTATTTCATTACTCCCATATGGAATCATCATAGTAAGCAGAGACAGAAGGAGGAATTAACATATTAAAGAAAATCCAATTGGTATCCTGAATTATGACCTTTACAATATCAAAAAACATAATTTTGCCTATAACTTCCTGAATTTTGTTTTGTAAACCTAACTTTAGTAAATTCATTATACCACTAAATGCCTAGCCCAAATTCTTGACTTTCTTAGCTTTTATACTAACAACTTTATACCCATTCAGGTTAAAGTTTCTAATCATATACCAGGTCTTCTGTAAGACAATACAAGTAGGCACTGATATGAATTCTAAAAAGGCCAGATCCTCCAATTTGTTATACAGCCCTGAAATACTCCATGTAGTCAGCTTGACTTTGAGACTGTCCTATGCTTATTACTAGTCATTTCATCATAGGGTAGTCAGGCAGACTCTAAGTCTCAAGATGCAAACTGATTCATAATGGAACGATAATCAAACAATTCTCAGCAACTTGAGACTGTGCAGTATTGCGACGAAACACGACAATTCGCTCCCAAGATTTCGCTCTGCGAAAACTGGCTCCCGACAACTCACTCCGGAGACAATTTGCCCCTGCAACAACCCTCCCCCAGACAATTCGCTCCCTTAACGTGACACAACGTTAACAGTACATCACATGCCTCGTGGCTGTGTTTGTTTATGTGTCTCGTTTTAATTTGTGATAGAAAATTTAATAAATTGATTGTAGCAGAGAAATGATACAGAGTAAATGTTGGACTGTAACAATTTCCCTGCAGAGAGAGATTGCTGTTCTAAAGGATCTGTTACAAAATATGGTACATCTTATTCCCTTTCCTCAATGTAAAAAACATGGGGCTCTACAGTTCAAGTTGTGCAAAGGTGAGGTTATATTTAGGGCCAACAGACAAAAGTTGCGTGTCCTCATGCCTGATTACTTCTCCCTGATTACTTCTCCCATGCTAACAATACAGCTAAATGACAAATTATGCCCTTCAGTTAAAATGTTATGATTCTGAGCAAATCACTTAACTGTCCAGGGCCAACACAGCACATACTTTAGAATGAGCATTACTTTACAGCTCCTTTGTAGAGCATACAGAGGTTGTTACCAATTGTAAGCATCTGCAGGTGTGGTTTGCCAAACGCCTCTCCTGCATCAGAAAACCACACACCAAAAGCTGGGATTGCTTTATAGCAATAGTTCTTAGACTTTGTCACAGTGAGCCTCCCCAAATCCATGGAAAAGATTTTGAGCCTCCCCCAAAAACTGAAATAATCTTGGGCCTCCCCAAAGAAAAATAACATACTGTACTTTGCGCAGTACACCATGAATAAATTGAAACCCCTTTCAGTACTTGGCTCACATTCAGTTCTTTGTCTTATGCTAACGTGGAACCTTTGACAAAGAGCTTCTGTGCTCAAAGGTGTTATCTGAATAACAAATAATTAAAATAAATATTATTATTAAGCTTATTGTAACCCCCACAGGCCAGCCTACGTGCTCCATTATTTTCATTCTTGAACCATTGTTACCCCTTGCTGTAGTACCTTCATGGGTCAGACTACTTTCTCTGTTTCCTCTCTATATGAAATAACCTTCCTACATACTTTGCCGCTCCACCTTCTTCCCTGCTCCTGAACAACTTCTCTTCGATTACTTTGCTCCTTCCTGCTATTGCTCTTAGTACTTCTTTGCTCAACCCTTGTATTTGGGCTGTTCTACCATCAATCTACAAATTTATCAATTACCACCACTCATTATACGTTTATTGTTCATATTTGTTTGCACTATTGTTTACTGTGTATTTTTTGATTGTTTTGCAGCTACCTTTTGAAATGTATTCATTCCCAACCCTTCCCCGGGTACACCTGAAATAAGCCTTGACTCATTCACCTTCCCTTGTCACCTATTAGTAAATAAACACATAAAATTTGCCTACTATTATCCTCTTTCAGTTTGCTTCATCTCTTCACACAAAACATATAAAACTCAAAATGTAAATATAGTACTTTTCCAGACTTGCTTGAGCCTCCCTGGAACAGGTTGGGGCCTCCCAGGAGCTGGCCTCACCATTTGAGAACCCTGCTTTATAGGAACTGTCACTGCTTTAAATACAAAGTAGCCAATATATTAGTGCTAGGAGGAGACAAATAGTTCAGTGGTGGTAAAGCCTTAAATGGACACTATCCACCCCCTGAGGTCTCAAAGTGTCCCTAGTTTAAAAAACATATTTTTATAATTGCAAACATTCTGTAAAGATTGTTGATGTAGCTGGTAGTTTAATTCTGACTCTTATTTTCTTAAAAAAAGTAAAAAACAGACTGACCAACATACTGGTGTTATCACATCAAAACACGTTTGTTTAGATTCCTTGATCAACTCCAAATGCAGCTTTCCCAGATGTGGAAACACCCACAAAACAGTCTAGCCCCTCATTATGCAGTGGGAGTTCAGGAGGCTACTGCCTATTGAGTGACTGCACTGTTTGGGTGTGTTTCTAATGCTCAGGGAGTATGCAGTAAGAACAGAACCAGGATTGTAAACAAAAACAAGGTTCTTTATAAATATACATTGCCATGCATTTCAGTTCTACTAAGCAAGGAGACAAACAAAACAAACAGCAACATCAGTGTATTTTAGAGAGGGTAAGCAATCATAAAATGTGGGGTTTCAACTAGAAATAATGTGATGAAAAACAGGTTGACAGTGTCCCTTTAAATGGGGGTGCAAAGCGGTGTACAATATAGATAGAGCCTGCCAGCATTGTAGCACTCATGGGCAGTGAAGCACTATAAAAAAAAAAAAAAACAAAGCAAGCAGCACGGTGTGCAAAGTAGTAGAAGCAGGTAAAGAGGAGCACCTGGATTCATTTTGCTCTGTGACAACTAGCTGGGAGTGAATTGGCTGGGGGCTGATTGTCATGGGAGCCAGTTATTGCCGGAGCGAATTGTCGGGAGCCAGTTATCATGGAGCAAAATGACAGGAGTGAATTGACATGTACCCATATTGGCCAGATTTAATTCCTCAGGATATGATGTCCTTAATGCCAGTGTCTCTGATTATTTTTCCAACTCATTCAATGCCCCAATATGACAAACCTGACAGAGCAGAGATACATCCACTGGTTTTATACCAGGGAATAAAAAGGCCACCTCCACAAATTAAACAACCACCCTTGCCTCCTCCTAGGAGACTACCTGAAATTGTGGGATAACATTATGGAGTTGAATGGCAAATCACAATCCCCCAGCCCAACTCACACTTATTGGCACCATCACCTCTGACCACTGTAGCATCGCTGACTGCCTGAACACTGCTTTCTCTGACCTCAGCTCTGTCCTGCCCAACAGCTTATTTGACCCGGTTCCCCCCACTGCCTCCTACCCTTCACCGCCCACCCTTCCATCTCCGCTAATATCCCCACAAAAAGCCAGGCCATATCTGACAAAAGCACTCAATGGCTCCAGCCCAAAGTATGCCATGCAAAATCCCAACTCGGGATATAGAGGACTGGCAGAGCTTTTACTAACCTTTTTATGGGCTGGCCATGCACCCTGAGTATCCTGTAAAACACTCCATCTTGCTAAACAAGATGGGGAAGAGTTTGCCCAAACTTGCAAGTTTACTGGACAGCAGCACATAGGAAGATTGCACTCTTATGGGCACATGAGAAGTATAGGGCCTACTGGCAGCAAACAGAATTAAAATATAATAAAGAAAACCCCCCGCTACTAATGTTCTCAACAGTAGACAGGAAATACACACAATGTGATCAGTTGAGTGTGGTGCAGACCACCTTACATGCCTGGTGAGTAGGTAACAGGAAGGGATATACAGCTAGAAGTAGCTGGAAATATATCTGGTGGATAGGGACAAGAATTTCCAGCCGGCCAAACAACACACGTGGTTCCAAAGGCAGGCAGATAGGGAATTCAAGCACTGCGTGGCAACTGATGAAAGCAAACACCCTTGTTGCCCTTTCAGACTTTGCTACAAAACTAGGATGGAAACCAGTAGATATAATACACTGCTACCAAATCAGAGATCAGATAAATGTCTTAAATAAAAACATGGCATTATTGCAAGATGCAAGACCTTTTCCAGAGGTTTAGGAAATGATATGGGCTTCTGTTAGTGGTAAAGGGGCTATCACAAAACTATATTGAAACCTGGTAACAGATCGAGCACACATACTGCAAGCAAATCAACAAAAATGGTATCAGGACTTAGGAATTAAAAATCATGAGGCCATTTGGCAAAAGATTTTTTTGAATAGCTGGAAAGTAACATCCTCTCCAACATGGCAGAAATTCTCCTGGAAGATAAAATTGAGATATTTTTTGACTCCTTTAAGACAAGTCAAAATGGGAATCCTAGCACAAGGAAAATGCTGGAGAGAATGTGGGGACATACATGCGAGTATAGCACATGTATTATGGTCCTGTCCTTTGATTAAGAAATATTGGCAGGCGATAGAACAACAATTGAAGACTCTGTTTGGAGTGGAAGTGAAGCTAGGTCCTGAACATGCTCAAGTGGGAATTATCCCACAGGGGATTCAGGGAAAGGATGGACAATATTTGTGGGCCATAATGATGATAGCCTCGCTCAAAGCAATTACCAAAAAATGGATACAACCAGACTCGCCAACTCTTTCAGAGTGGGTTGCCCTTATAGGAAAAATACAAACCATGGAGAGGCTAACTTACAACATAAACCAGAGAACAGAGCAGTATACAAATAATTGGACCAGATGGGAACTGTACAAAGAAAATGTGCAGTAAACTACTGGTTTCTGGTAAAATGTAATATGAATCACCCCCTTTTTCTATCCCAAAAATTGCATATTGGCCAGGGACTTAAAAATTTCTCTCATTCTATTGGAAATAAACCCCTTAAGATACTTACCCCTTACTGATAGTATTCAATACCCAGAATGTAAAGATGAGGAATAACACTGCAGGGAAAGTGATATGGATATGACGCTTGTAAAGTTTTTTTTTTTATTTAGAATAATAGTTTAAATAAGTTAGTTTTATATTATAAACTGGTTATGTATACACAGACTAGATATGAAATCAGGAAATGAATAGAACAACAGTTTTATAGAGGGGAAGAGAGGAGCTGCTGTAATCCCATCTCCATTCCCTAAGCTTATAAATTGAATAAGATGTACTTAAATGACCAGATTTATATATTAATGACAGATGTATTATTTGGGATCTTGTCTGAGTTGATGTAATTTAAAAAAATATGTACTGTAATTGTCTGAGCAATTCAATAAAGAAGTAAAAAAATGGCACCAGCCCCTGAAATGACCAATTGGACACCAGGCTTCTTCGCCAGGTCCTGGACATGGTGCTTCACCCACTTACGGATCTATTCAATCATTCTCTGTGTCTGAGCTAGTTCCCCCTTGCCTGGAAAACAGCAGTCTGTGACCGGGAGCTCCTGCCACTCTTAAGGACCGGCTTTTTCATAAATCTGTTGCAACAGTTCTTCTGTTTCTAAGCCTAATCTATCTTTTACTGTTTCTAGTCCATAAGGTTGTCCACCTGTGGGCACCCCCTTTTCCCTCTCTTGACTGTGCTATAGTGTCCTCTTTGATTTTCCTTTTCCCTCTCAGGTCCTCGTACAGAGAGGTTATTGTGGTGACCTCCAAGTGTATGTAAAAAAGGTTGTGTTTATTGTTATTGGATTTAGTGTGTAACAGCACTATGTTATAAAATACCTTAATTTATATACCTTATGTTTATGAAACCTGCAAATGTTTAAAATACCATGGCACTTGGTGTTTTGATAATGGTAAAAAGTACTAGATGTCTATTATAGAAATTCAGCTAGTTGTGCTATTTAAAATGCATGTAAATTGTTGTAAACTGAAAAAGTCTAAATGTCATGGTGATTTGCATATATCCCATGATGCATTGCATTATGGAAGTATGTATGATGATGAATATCTTTGAAACTTGATTTGTTACCAATGCCCTTTGGGGTGACTGTTCTTTCAGTGATTCTGCATTGAGGTTCTTTGTTTATAGCTTGTTTTGTTTTTCTTCTTTTTGGGCCCCTACACCTAAGCCAATGAGGGCTTGCAAAGGAGTTATGGTTAATGTTAGCTAGGGGACTGGATTAGAGATCAGTGTCAGTAGGTGCTGGCTAACTGCAGAGAAAAGATGTTCATAGTCTGTTGCTGCAAACTGATGTACTGAAGAAGAAATATGCTATTGTAGAAGGTTATTTCTTGTGTTTTGAATAAACATCACACAGAGATTGTGTGTTGAACCTGAAGTTCGGTGTCTGGTCCATCTCTTATCCCCACAACTCCTCCACACAGTCATCACGCCCATATTCAAAAGTGGAGACTGCTCCTCCCCCAGTAACCACAGGCCAATCTCCATCCTCCCCCACTGTCAAAAGCACTGGAAAAAATAGCTGCTGGTCAGCTCATGGAATACCTGGTCAAACATGAAATTATGTGCAATGAGCAGCACCACTGCCCTCCTGGAGTTCTCCAATTTTCCACACTCTGTCTTAGACTCCAGCAACCTTGCTGGAGCTGTGTTCATTGACCTCTCCAAGGCCTTTGACGTGGTCTGCCATCCCCTATTGCTCGACTCCCTCCTCCAACTTGGCCTAGCCCCTGGGCCCCTCTCCTGGTTTAATAGCTACCTGTCCTCCAGGTCCCAGTGCATAAAACTCCACACCACCTTGTCCAACACTAATCCTGTCCACTCTGGGGTGCCCCAGGGCTCCATACTGGGCCCTCTTATCTTCAGTCTCTTCCTCAACACGCTTCCCAGCAACTATGCTGAAAGACTCCTGCTATATGCAGACAGCGCAGTCCTATTTACCTCACACCAAAATCCTGCCTCCCTTCAGGCCTCCCTCCACTTGTCCTTCACCCAGACTGAACAATGGTTCACAGCCCACAGGTTGGTCATCGACCTGAAAAAAAGCTAAAGCCATGCTTTTTGCTCATCACCTGAGCAAGGCTAGAAACTCCCCCCTCCAGATACTTCCCAGTACACAGCACCCACTTGAACTAGTGTCCTCTTATAAGTACTTGGGCATCACCTTCGACATGGCCTTACCTTCCACTCCATATTAGCACCCTCGCCTCTGCCACAAACTCACGGATTGGCCTACTTTACTGCCACATGGACTGCCTGGCCCCCCTCCCCGAGGCACTTCGGCTGGCCATCACCTCCTCGGTTCCGTTCCCTGTGGACTATGGCCTCCCAATATATGCAGCAGCAGACAAGACTGCTCTTAATAAAATCCAACTGGCCATCAACAAGTCCTGCAGGCTATTGACTGGGGCAGGCAGGCTCACACACACCTGCACACTTTACTCCACCTCAAACGTGCTTAACTTTGAGGAGAAGCTCTGCTACCAGACATGTCTTCTGACTAAAAAAACACTCCTTGGCTTCTCCCCCCCAGCGAGGGTGACCTCCTCCTCCTTCCACCAGGCTACCACCTCCATCCCCACATGCAGAGCCTGCAAGGACACCCTCCTGGTGCCTAAAGCCAGGACTTCTCTTGCACAGAGGTCCTTCTGCTACAGGGCCCCTTCCTGGTTCAACTCCCTCCCAGCCACCATTACCAGCATCCCCAGAATCAGACCATGTGTGAATTATCAGACCTAGCTACCATCTAATGTCTGCCCAAAAATGGGTAAATCTCATCTGCTAAGCTTACAACCTTCTTGACAATGTCCCCAGGACTGCGAATTTCCATGTCCCTCCAGTTAGCCTCTCACAGGTTATGGTTGGACACAACTGTCAGTTTATAACCTCTGACAATGTCCCCAGGCCTGCTAAGCCCCACATCACTACGGCTAGTCATCCTCAGGCCAAACTGTTGCCTAATAACTGGATTATATAGGCCTATGATAGTAGATCATGTAATGTGACACTGTCTTTACAACTTGCCTTGCAAGCATAATTGCTACATAGGCCAATGTTTTCATCAATGGTAAATCTATTGTCTACTCAACCTGCTGCTGTAATCTTGCTTGATGTAACTATGTAACTGCCTTTGCAAACTTGCTGCGATGTAACTATGCAACAATGGGCCCGATTCTAGAAGGGTGGTGCAAGTTGCCACCGAATGCAACTTGCGCCACCCACAACTGTGACATTGACCCTGTGCCCTACTCTAGAAGGGGCAGGGTCTCCGCAGCTAAGTCCTGAGACATGCGGCAAGGTACGCCGTACAGAGGGCGTACCTGGCCAGCATATCGCAACCCGCTGCCACAGGTCGCAAGTGCACCCTCCACCCGTGCCCCGACTCCCGGATTGCCCGCTGCATATGTGGCACGTCACCTGCCCCGGTAGTCCAGTGTCCCCCCAACTGTAAAATACATATAGATTCCCATTTCCCTGGTAGTCTAGTGCCCCCCCGACCTGTACATTATTAAACTATCACAGAATCCCTCTTTCCCTGGTAGTCTAGTGCCCCCCGCGAACTGTACATTAATAAATCGAATCAAATCCCATTTCCTGGTAGTCTAGTGTCCCCTGAACTGTACATCAATAAATGAAACAAAATACCCATTTCCCTGGTGTGTAGCGATCCCCACACAACCATGCCAGCCCACAGCGCCCCCACCGGTCCCAGCCAGCGATTGGCACAGCCCCTCTCACCTCCTAAATTAATTTATGAGCACATCTGTGCAGTAGCACTAATACTGCACTCAGTCAGTGGCTGGCCGTGGAGGTGAGAGGTGGGTTGTGCCAGTCGCCAGCTGGGGACAGGTGTGGGGGTGCTGGGTGGGCTGGCACGGCTGGGTGGGGGGCCACTAGACTACCAGGAAAACAGGGATTTTGTTTAATTTTATTAATGTACAGTTCGGAGGCGAGGCACTAGACTACCAGGGCTGACTTATTGTCACATATGCGGCAGGTGACTCACGGTTCAGGACATGGGTGGGGGGATGGCAGCGCCGCCCTGTGGGGCTTCTGTCAACAGCTGTTTCAGGGGCTGGGGGTATGGATAACCCTGTGGGGCCCTGCTGGGGTGTGCTGGGCATGGGTGGGAGGGAAACTGTGCACTGTCCGCTGGAGAGCCGATGGGTCTACATGACCCCCGGGGGCGTCCGTAAGTTATACCAGCTAAATGTTGGTATAACTTACGTTGCCAGATCTCCCTTGGGGGTTCTTGTAGAATCCCAATGTGGGCACTTTATGGCTGCCCTTCTAGAATGGGGCACAGCTGCTGCCGTAAACCTCCTAGCGCCATGTCGCAGGGGGTTTATACTGCGTAACTGCTGTTTGGTGCAAGCGGCCTGCACCATGTCACAGGCCACTATGTAGAATCACGCATGTCACAACTGCTGGCATAAGTTGCTACATGCGCCATTCTACTTGGTGCAACTGCAGTTACGCCAGGCATAACCCTTCTAGAATCAGGCCCAATGTATGCACTATATCCTGCAACTCTGTGTTTGTCCATGGAACTTATCACTGCTGATGTCTCTGTACTACCTGACGAGGAGCCTTTGGAAATGAGTCTTTGACTCAAAGGATTGTAATTCTGATAAGTGCAAATAAATAAATAAAATCAACATCATTAATCTTTTACGGGCAAATAAGATTTCATCAATTTTATATCATAGTAAGCCTGCCAACCTCAAAAGATTATACATTTCAATTTAAGAGCATCTTTGGATAAATCTTTAGGGAGATTCAAACCATATACCTCAATTATTGACAGTTCAGACAGGTCTATACAAGTAGACAGTGTCCCTAACAGAAAACAAAGATTAATGTGACTCGGTTGCTGACATTTTCTGCATGGCAGTCAGATTTTCTCTGTCCCAATGTGGTTACTGCAACATGTCTGGCAAGTTCAAGGTGTTTCAGTACAGGCATGATATATGAAGAAGCTGATTTTGGAACTTCTAGTAGTGAAAGATCCTGTTCATGTCCGCCTGTAATGCAAGTCAGTTGGAAAGCTTGTGCTTAGCAAGTCCACATTAATCGTCTGAAGCATGGGTGCCTGAGCAACATCCTCCCAGATGATTCCAGTCCTCCCAGTATTAAAGCTGCACATGAGCCTGCCATCCTTTCAGAATCAGAACTTCCTACTGATAACTTGCAACCAGTTCCTTCAAGTCATTACACCTCTAACTCTCTCGAGTTGGATTCTGTTGCACCTAACCTTCACTCAGGTGAACTTTCTGGGATTTCTCAGACTTCTCTCAGGACTGCCTTGTGCACACCCCATGTACCAGATCAAGAAGATTCTCTGCAAGGAATTTGTTACCAGATCCTAGACTTACAGAGTCAAATGGTGTGATTCTGACAGTTCACAGAATTCTTCAGTTACCTTTGTGGACCTTATTCCAGCTTGTCAGGAACTAGTTCAAGTAACACATAATATCATTCCAACTGACCAGAAAAGTCTTGAACTTTTGTGCAACTGGACTCAGTGTTTCTTGGGGCTGTTTGTTCTGTTGCACATGGTATTCCTCACTGTTGTTCTTCTCTAGTAAATGTCCTAATGTACCTGTTTCTATGTATAAATGTTTTTGGCAAATGGTCCTGAATGCTGTATAAACTGCATTGTTTTTCTCTACATAACTGCCATCTTCAAAAGGGTAGTTCCACTGTATGTTTTGTTTTCATGTTCTGCAACAGTTTATTGAAAATTTGCATATCCTAGTTCTGGGTAATGTCCAGCTGCTACCACTTCCCCTCTCTTCACTTTTTCCT
Organism: Neoceratodus forsteri; assembly: GCA_016271365.2. NCBI lineage: Eukaryota > Metazoa > Chordata > Ceratodontiformes > Ceratodontidae > Neoceratodus > Neoceratodus forsteri. The sequence goes on from CM057450.1 coordinate 1,690,848,145, forward strand.
TCCCTGCACTGTGGCACTCATTGCTCTAACCAAGCTTCAAGTCACTATGGTATTCCCCCTCCCTAGTACTACTCTGACTGGTTACCACTGTAGTCCATATTCTTAGCCACCCCTTCTCCCCAGCAGTGGCATACTTCTATGGTCAGGTTGGGTCATTAAATGCTTGATGTTTCTCAACTGTCTTCATATTTATAATTTTACATTATTGTTGTCTGAGTGGTACTCACTTTCATGAGCCCAGAGGTTATGTGAAATACACAATTAAGCATAGGACTTAATGTTTAGCTGCCACCCCTTTATGAGCACTCAGAACACTGCTTGCTGTTACAAATGCTACACTGCCTGGCAGTGCCATGTTATTCCAGGGATGGACTAGGAAACACCTCAGTCACAGCCATAGCCTCATAGTGTTAAGAAGCCTTTCCAGCCATCAGTGTGCCCGTCATTAGGGGGCACCAGAAGGAGAATTTGCCATCCCTTCCTGAGGTCTACCCCCCCGGAGTTAGAATAATTAGAAAAGGGGGTGCAGGGGCATGGCCTTCCACAAAAAGATAGGACAACGAAATCAAGACTTGGCACCCTGATGACCGGGTGTGTCCCAACAGGTACATTCCGGTGATGGACCCATGCAGAAGTTACCTGTGATAAAAACATTTTCTACTTTTATTTTATGTGTCCAATTAAAGTTATCTGCATGATCCAGGAAGATGGTGTCCACCAGTACAGCAAGAGATGGATGTGGCAGACCTGAAGAGATGGTAAGGGTCATACTGGCAGACCAACATCAAAACACCACAATTCTATGATTTTGTTCTCTGCTGAACATTCTACCCTGTAGTTTTCATCAACAAAAGAAATTAGAAGCTGTGTTTAATTACGACTACTTAAGTTTGAGATTTGCATTTAACAACACTTGGAAGGATCACTTTTCATGGAACTTACATAGTACTATATATTTGAAAAAAACATTGGAGCCATTGTAAGGTTTTATATAGATTTGGAGGGGACAATATATCAGCAGTTATTCAAACAATAAAACCACAGATCCTTGTTAAATTATTATATGCATCTGAAATTCGGGGAATTAAGGATATTGAAGTTATGAAAAAACTGCTAGTTAGGCTATATGAAAGAGTATTAGGATTACTGCTTTCTATACCATTAACTCTAGTCAGGATAGAACTATGGATCTTGAAATTGCAGCCACAAGTGGGAAAAGACAGCTTAAATTTTGGCTCAAGGCACAACTGTGTCCAGAGGACAACTGGTAATAACCCCCTTGAATGAAATGATGGGCTAAAAAGATAATAAGTTTCCATTATATTGGATTACATTTGCAGAAAATAAATTGAATATATGAGGTCATGGCTATTTATTTCATTTTCCTTTGCTGGTAGAATGGGGGCTTAAAATAAATAAAATCATAATAAGGATTGAGGATAAAAATCAGAAAGCATGTAAATGATATGCAGATCCAGAGGAGAAGAAAATCTTTAAAAAATTGGAATTTGAGTACAAGCAAAGTAATACTGTAACTTAAAGGCTGGATACAAAAAAACTTCAGTTGTCATCTTTCTGTAAATATGGATTCAATATGGTCAATAAATGGTAATTAACTCTGATACATCCACTTTAACAGACTCAAACATTTTTCTTTGATGTAAACTGGCAAACCTATTTCAGTCATAGAGAATTTTTTTAAGGAATTCAATGATGCCACAAGAAGAAGGATCCATTACAAATATGGTAAAATTCTTTAAATCTATAAAAGAATTGGTTTAATGAATGCCTCTTTCTATGGATAATCATATGAAGTTCGTACATAAAATGTACAGTAATTCAAGGAACTAGCCAAAAATCTACTACTTTTAAAAAGAGTGGGCACCAGTTTCCCTATACAAGAGTTTGGGATTATGAGGTGGCTGGGATGGAGTATTGGTTGCAAACCAGGACCAGCCCTGTTGTGCTTATTTCATTCAAGGCAACTTGAATTAGTTAAACACTAGACCTTCTCTAGTTTCTATCATAAGCTATGACTAATTGTAATAGAAATATTATCTGAACATAAAGATACAAACTGAATCACTTGTTAAAGAGCACCTTTCCCAGTCCTTTAGACTTTCATGCATAAATTACCTCTTCTTGCATTGATTCTGGAACTGTATTTATTTTATTTTTATTTTTTATTTTATTGAGTATTCAGAAAGTACCTTTGAGTCAAAGACTCTTTTTCAAAGGTTCCATGTCAGTACAGGTAGATACAGTAGGAGAAACAGTACAGATCAAAATCGAAAGCAGAGACACAAACAAGAAAGCTCTGTTACTATACATACAGGAGAACATCTGACATTTAGATCCTGGCATTGTATTTACTAGTCACAGATTCAGTATATTTGCAGAAGTAGCAATATAAATAGTAAAGCAGTATACTGTAGTACATTAAATCAGCAGATATTTAGATCCCTGAGATTATATGTGCTAGCCACTAAGTCTAGGGAGCATTTGAAAACTCCAGTGTGGGGCTACCAATGAGGGATCCTGGAATCTGTGTGACAGCCGATGTCCAGTCAGTGACGAATGGAAGTATGGCCAGTTAGGTGGCAGTCACAGAAATTCGTAGATTGTAGGTGGTGTTTAAGGTGGGTTTTGTAGGGGCCAAGTCTATTCAGGTTAGTGAGGGCATTAGGCTGTTGACCCAGGATAGGGCTCAGTAACTGAAGGATCTTTGGAATTGGGAGGTGCAGCATTGGGGAACTACGAGGAGTTGTTTGCTAGTACTATGGGTGTTCTGTTGGGGAGTGGCCCATAGTAGTATGGGGGAGAGACCACTAGGGCAAGACCAAGGGAAATCTTTTTGGCCATGAGGCAGGTGTGAAACCTGATTCTGTTATCTAGGTTAAGCCAGTTTGTAGCACTGTACAGGGAACATGTGTGGGTTAGACGATCACAACCCAGGGTGAGGTGGCAGGCTTTGTTGAGGAAAATCCAAAGTCTGGATAAGGCTGTGGAGGTGGCAGCACTGTAGATAAGAATGCCATAGTCAAGAAGGGAGAGGCCGAGGAGGAGATTGCTAGGTGAATGGCATCCAGAGTGAGACAGTGTTTAAACCGATAGAAGATGCTGGCCGGATGTTGAGTGCCATAGACAGTAGGTGAATGTGGGGGTTGAAGCTGAGGCAGGGTCTAGGTAATGCCCAAGTGTTTAAAAACCACCTGTTCGGCGGGGTTTGGTTGCCTGTTAGTAGAGGTGGACATTGGCCCTTCTTGGAACTTTGAGGTGTGAAAGTACATAACTTTAGTTTTATAGTTTAGAATGAGGTGCTGGGGTGAACCACTTTACGCGCACTGAAAGAGGATTGGAGGGAGAGGTGGAGTTGAGAGGTCTTGGTTGGAGGAGTACAGGACAGCATCGTCCGCATAGAGTAGGATCTTACCTGAACAGGACTGGGGAGGGAGTTGAGAAAGAGGCTGAATAATAAAGGTCGGAGGATAGACCCTGCTGGACATCATGGTGGATAGGCAGTTTGCCAGATAAGGTGGTCAATTTTTACCTGCTGTGAGCAGTCAGTCAGATAGTCTGTGAACCAGCTGAGGAGCGTCTAGAGAGAGATCAAGTTTGGAAAGGGTAGTTAGTAGGAGGGAGTGGTTGACAGTGTCAACGCTTTTGTGAGGTCAGGAAGACTGCACCAGTGAGTTGGCGTCTGTCGATGGCCGTATGGAGGTGGGTGGTGAGCGCTAGAAGGCGATGGTCATGCTGCTGTGTCCCTTGTGGAAGCCATGTTGTTAGTGGCAAAATAATTTGTGTTTGTTCAGGTGGTCGGTGAGCTGATCAGAGACAATACGCTCTAGGGCCTTAGATATTGGTCGGAGGATGGATATTGGGCGATAATTACTGGTGGAAGTACAGTCACTGTCTTTAATAAATTTTCATTACTGTCCTTCACGGTTAGTTTTGTATTCTGAGCTGCTAAAAACAGCAGGGTGTATCAGAGTTTCTATAGCAAGCCTGGTGTTGCTGTGGATCCAGGGCTTTACTGCTGACATCACTATATGGCAGAGGAGTGACTCACACTGCAGAACAGTGATGTTACAGCAGTTTTGTAAGTGAAAACCACATTACTAGGTGTACATACTGTGGTCCCCCTTTGCCAAGACACCCTGATAGCAATACATTATGCCAAAATCCAAATGCCTTGTCAGTATGGTTTTCTGTAAAAGTGACTTCTGCCTCTGTAACTAAGCATGGGGAGTGAAAGAAGATCAAGTTACTGTCATCTGAGACAGCTAACTGTCAGTTTATGCATCGGTGTGATTAGTGTCTATACCTCGATCATTTGAAAGCAGTAATGCCTCCTTACCGATGCCATACTGGTGCCTACCGTGTCTTTCAGTAGTAAAACACCTAGCAGTCACTCTGATCAAAAATCACTATCTGTTCCTCTGTCCTGTGCCTCCCCGACATCAGCATGACACTCTGCGGAATTCTGAACACTCATTTGGTGCCATATAATACAAACAATGTGTTTAAGATGTACTACATGCAATACAGGGTGGTTTAAACTGAGGCTGTTTCAGAAATTCTTGTTTGAAAAAAGAAAAACCAGGTTCTGCAGTACTGGGAATACATTTCACTTTTCATTTCAAAAGCCCTATCTAATAACCTCGGTGCAAGCACCCTCTGGTCACATATCACGAAATAAAGCACGTCACAAAAAGGAATTGGTGCCAAAATAATAAAAGAATTCCACAGTGCCATGCTGATGTCAGGAGGTGGGACAGGGCAGCGAAAGTGATTTTTGATCAGGTGACTGCCGGGCACTTACTGCAGAAGACATGGAAGCGATTACACACATGTGGGTAAGAAGGATTAACAACTCCAAATGATCAGATATAGAACAATAACACTGATGTATAAACTGACAGTTAGCTGTCTTGGCTGACAGTAACTTAATCTTCTCTCAATCCCCATGCTTTGTTATAGAGGCAGAAGTCAATCAATTTTACAAAAACACATACTAACAAGGCAGTTGGATTTTGGCATAATGCATTGTTAACAGGGTGTCTTGGGGAAGGGGGAATACAGTATGTACACCTAGTACTGATAGAACTTCATCCCTTGCAAAACTGCTGTAACTACACTGTACTGCACAGTGTGAGACACTCCTCTGCTATATAGTGATGTCAGTGGGAACCAGAGCCTAGCAGCTGAACAGCAAAGAAGTGCAGCAGGGCTAAAGCGGGGCTCAAAAACAAATGCAAAATATAGAAGGCAGAGTAAACCTTGGCCAAAAATAAGAAATGCACACACCATTTCAGGTCTAGTACTGCATATAATGACTACAAGCTGTAACTTTTTGGACCATCATGAAAGGTGCTCTTTAAATAAGGGTATTTGTTAGGGTGGCCCCCTTTTGCCTGACACCTAATGACGAGAAACTAGGAAAATGACCGCTTCTGGCGACAGTCACTGTTAGCGGTCCGTTTCAAGTTTCTCTTTCCCCAGTATCCTGCCCCCTCCCGGACCAACTCTGACCTGGAGTTGAGAATCCTAAAGTCTGGGGTGTGGGGGCCTGACCCCCGCAGAACACACGGGCTGAAGGTACAATACCTGCTTCGTATTGTGCTGTCGCTAGAAGGGTGGTCGACAGGTTTACTGCTCCACCAAACTTGGTGCTTCCATTTGTTATGGGGGAAGTAGGATTAGTTATAATTTCAGATAACTCAAATGACCTATCCATTGTCCTATATGATACATATGTGCTTTATAGGTTAGTTGGACAACAATCCTGATAGTTTTAGCAATATATAAATAGGTATTAATACACATTAAAATACTACTTCTATATTCATGTCTTTCTATGTGTTTTCTTTTGTAATAACACATGTTGGTCATTAAACATTAAGTAACACATCCAAATGTTTGTCATTGTATGACACAGTCTTCCCCATGTCTGTTGAATCTCTACTAGAAGAAGCCAGCAGAAAAAGGCCATTTGGTCTATCAACTCTGTTCATATTGCAGGGTCCACAGCTTGAGCTAATGTCCCTGCACTCCCTCCCCACCTCTCATCCTCTACCCATGATCCTACCTTCCCTATGCCTATCCCAGCCTCTTAAAGCTGCCCACCGTCTTCAACGAGATGATCTCTTCTGGCAGCACATTCAAGTGTCCACCACTCTCTGTGAAAGTGCTTGCTGACCTCCCTCCTAAACCTCCCACCCTCCAGCTTAAGACTGTGCCCCTCATGTTAATTCCCATTCAGCTTAAAGAGACTCTCCTTATCAACCTTATTTACTCCTTTCAAGTATTTGAAGGTCCCAATCATGTCCCGTCTCTCTCTCTCTCTCTCTCTCTCCTGTCTTCCAGGAGTACATGTTCAGTGCCCTCAATCTCTTCTGGTATGCCTCCACCCTGCTGACCTGCTATCATCTTTGTAGCCCTCCTCTGGACCTTCTCCAGCAGGTTAATGTCCCTATTTGAGGTGTGGGCACCAGCACTGAACTCCATACTCTAGATCTTGGCCTACCAGTGACCTGTACAAGGGCAGTATAATCTCCTCTCTCCTATTACTGATCCCCCTAGATATACATCCCAGCATCTTGTTTGCCTTTGCTGCTACTTTCTTGCACTGTGTGGAGTGCTTCAGGTCACTAGTGATCATCACTACTAGGTCCTTCTCCTCCTCTGATGCAGATACTCAGACTCCACTCAGGTAGTATTCTGTCCTGGGATTCTTGACTCCAATATGCATAACTTTGCATTTCTTGGCATTGAAACCAAGCTGCCAGATCCTGGACCACTTCCCCAGCTTTTCCAGATCTTTCTGTAGGTCTTATATCCCTTCAGATGTGTTCACTCTTCCACAGAGCATGGTGCCATCCATGAATAGGCACATTTTGCCCTTAATGCCATCTCCATTGTCATTGATGAAGACATTGAGCAACACCGGCCCCAGCACCAAACCCTGCGGGACCTCACTGGTTACCTGTCTAGTGCCAGAAAACTCTCCCCCACAACCACCCTCTGGGTTCTGTCCCTCAGCCAGTGTTCCACCCATTTGGCCATCTTTTCCTCAACCCCAAGATCCACCAACTTCCTGATCAACTTTTTGTGGGGCACAGAGTCAAAGGCCTTGCTGAAATCAAGACAGAGGATATCTACTGCTTGGACCCTGTCTACTGTCTTAGTGACACAGTCAAGAAGTCAATCAGGTTTGTTTGACATGATCTCCACCACACCATGAACCCTGCTGCCTCACATCCTCACATCCTGAAGACCTTGCTCCTCTAGATATTCCACCAACCTTTCCTTTAGTATGGTCTCCATGAGCTTGCCCACAATGGAGGTCAGACTGACTGGTCTGTAATTCCCTGGGTCATCCTTTAGACCACTTTTGTGGAAGGGCTAATGCCAAACATCTGGTCCAATAGAGTGCTTTGCATAATTTTTTATCAATAAAATGTATGTTGCCCTCTATGGAAGTAAAAAGTGTGACAAGGTATAAAAGATGTGATAAATAGCTAATAACAGATAGATAATAAATGTGATAAATCAGCTGTGAATGAACCTAGTACATCCAGCAAACCTGGGTTTGAGTCCCACAGCCTCCACTTGCACACTGTACCCTGAGCAAGTTATTTAATTCCCCAGTGCACCCAGACCACCCCTGAAAACAGGCTTCAGGCCTAGTGGGCCTTACCCAATTACCAAAGAATAAAAAAATATGTATAAACTCTAAAAAAACACAGAAACCTGCTCAGTTTATTTCCGCATGTACAGAGGATAATAAAATGACCACCTTGAACAAATCAGAGCCTAATCATTACATCCATCAATACAGAACTAAACACAGATGTCAATAAACAGTTTAGAGGTTTTACTTCTTATTGAAGCAGACAATCAGCCCCTCATTAGTGTCTTTTTTGTGTCTGTCTCCCAACTACATACACATGCACATGCTGACAGCTGCACTGATACCTCACTGCAGAAGGTGTATGGAAGATTTTATTCTTTAAGGTATCAAAACAGCATTGTAAAAGAAAATAAATATAACAGAAATAAGTACTGTACAACGTTTTGAACTGAAAAGGGTATCCCTTCTTCAGGTATGGAGAGAGGGAGAGGGAGAGGGAGAGAAAGAGAGAGAGACAAGGTGGAGAGAGAGAAGGGAAAAATAATACCGGTTGTTTAAAACAGAAGTCCTGAATGTGGTTCTCAGACCATCATCCCCTCATTATTTGGCCTATATGAAACCTTAGTTTTGTTGCTGTTTTTTTTTATGAGCACACCATTATAGTGTTTTTTTTGTTGGATGAGTCCTTCCGTGTTCAGTGCTGGAGATCTAGTTTTGAATCTCAGTTCAGGCCACAGGTGAAATGAGTCGCACATAAGTTTGTAAGCAGTCCACATTGCAATGACACTACCAACAATCTGTCTAGATATAAGAGAACATTAAGACTTGTAGAAATGAAAGTATGTTTTATGCTTAGCATGGACTTTGAATTTCTTTAGAATCCGACAGTGGCTGTTCCCTCCAACTTGATAAAGAAATAAAGAAGCATTGTTGGGAAGGCTGCACTGTATCAGCCCATACCCGAGAATAAAAAGTGCCATCATTTCTGGCATGATGAATTGGTTGCCACTGGGATGGTTGTTGCCCAGATGTGCCATTTGTAAAATCTGGGAACAAGTACCAGTGCAAGATAGTCAGCAGCTGTTTTTTGTTTTTTTTGTTTTTGTATTTTGTTAGGAGACCTAAAAACAAGATACAGCATATCAAAGAGCCAGTAAAAGCACCATTTCACATGGTCTAAAAAATTTCCCTTGACTAGCCCTCCCTGTGGAAATCATGGAAATCCTTACAAAATGTTTTGAGTTCTAAAGGTGCTGACAACCCTGATCATGAATCACGTACCTTCCACATATACTCCCTTTATTGCTTGCATCTCAACTCTCATGAAGAGCTAATATTTCCCATGTTATCAAATTAAATAGTGAGAAATGCAATATTTATTAATTAATATAATTATATGCTTCAGCCGTACTGTACTACAGATGGAAACATTAAGGCTCAGATGTTTCTTTTTAATAAAGCTTTCTTTTGTGCTTGACATGCCAGTCTATCCTCTCCCAAATGTTGGCGTAAAGGTAACAATCTTCAATCACTGGAAAATAAAACATATAAAGGCTACACTGCTACAGGCCACACTGGAGTGAGAGCCCCAGATGGTCTGCTATATTTTTCTCAGTACTGTATATGTCAAACATTAAAAGAAAACAATAAACTCCCAATTCAGAGCATTGAAAAGGGAAACTAAAGACAGATATTGACTCAGGTGGTCATTTCCTGCTTTGTTAATTCATTTCTATTGTTGAAGTTAAGGGAAAAAAACTCTCAAGATTTTCACTAGAGCTCAATAAGGCAATATTAGGTGACTGAAAAAAAAAACAGAGTGTCAAGAGAAATTAATTTAATTGAGCAATAAGGGCTCATGTAGAAGTTCATTATCCATCAAATAAGGACTAGCTCAGGTGTGTCTCAGGAACGCCAAGATCAATGCAAAACTGCTTTTTTAATCTAATTCTTCTGTGCTGATTTAATAAAAGTATGACTATAAAACCCATCTAATGCATGTCTTGTTTCATCTATTTCATTTTCATACCTCTTGTGGCTTTACATGTAAGCAATAAGGCACAAAGGGGTGTGTAAAACATATTTTACAGCATGGCCAGGGGTGTAGTAAGGCACGAGGCCAAAGGCAGAGTGACTTCAGCCACTGGACGTGCTATAAAATATGCTTTACACACATCCTTGAGTGCCTTATTGCACTTATAAAATTGGTTCCTTTTTTACTTTTTACTATTGTGAAAAGGATGTTTATATGTAGAAACAATAGATTTACTTGTGTGCATTTGTGATAAAATAGTCCTTCCACCCACTGCAAGTGATGTCATTGATGATGCCATTGTATTATCGCCTTTCTTCTTCCTGTTTTTTTCTTTCTCTGTTTTTCTCCACATTCAAGATATGGAATGTTTATCATGGAATGTTTACCACAGAATACATGGATTTAAAATTCTGCTAAGTTCCACTGGCAGAATGTTTCTCTCCTAACACACAGTAAACATAGACAACAAGCAAGCAATAACACACGATGAGGTGTGGGTTATCTCCTGATAAGAGCATGCCCAGGTGTGTTATGAGGCATGAGGCGCTTGCACCGAGTGCCTTATGCACCTCGGAGTGTGTTATTGAGCTTTTAAATGGGCCCCAAGTAGAGATTAAATATTAAAAAGAGAAAAAGCTGTTGAAATGAAAACATTTAAGAAACATTTTCTTTAGTGGAGGGATAAAGTAGTCCCTCTATGTAATGTGCTGTACAGTACATTACATTGTATTAACCAGTTACCCCAACAGTACTCAGTATATCAAGCCCTCCCTCCATAAAACTAAATTATTTTTTTCCACCTGTAATTATTTTCTCCCTGACAGTTTTTCCCCCACAGGAGATGTACAGCTCTAGTGCCCTTTCTTTCAAACAGTGGTATCCGATCTGCTTCTGCATCAGCTGTTTGCAATCTCTGATGTCCAGGATGCCCCCACCAGCACCTCCCTTTTCTAACTAAGTTTTTTTTTTTTAAAAACACAATCTCCAAAGCCACCACAGAGCACAAATTATATTTTTAAGTGCAAAGAAGGAAACTGCTCTGTATGGCGGTCGTTAAGGGGCATGCTCGCTATGAGTCAAATGGGACTTCCTCGTAATGCAAATGAAAAAAGTAAATGCAGCAGAGATGGGTGTAAATGTCTGTCAATGTCTCCCATAAAGATAACCTCAAGAGTGGATTTGTGTTATGCCATCCCACAATCTCCATTCTCTAAAAGAAGGTCAGTGAATGCTCTGCATTTCTCATCAAGATTTTCTATCGAATTCAGGTGTTTCCATGTTGCGCATCTCTAAAGAAAAGTAGGTAGTGGGGAGAAAAGCAGGGTTAACAGTAGGAGAGTGCCTGCTGGGTGGGGGCTTAGCATGATGGTGTTTTGCGTCTCTTCCGCATAGAATCCTTTGTGTGCCCTTTATATTATTTTGGTCATCTCTGTCTGCTGAATTTATTGACTCATAGCGAGCATGTCCCACAGTGTTAATGAGGAAAGCCGTTTTCTTTGCAGCACGTGGGATGCCATTTCCCCACTGTGAGCTGTGCCAGCCTGTGTTTTTGTTTAGGGTTGGCACAGCTCACTGATTTGCTGCTGTAGTGGGGCTCAGGAGTGGAGGGTAGTGCCGGTTGGCTACAATATCTTCTGATAAGAATATGTATTGCACCTTGATATTGTTCTACTGATGTCCCTACATTGTAATTGTTCTCACATTACAGTACTGTTTGTTTGTGCTCCACCTCCCTTTTTCCCCCGGGTCACATCTGGAATCAAACTCTGGCTCAGTGTGCCTTTCCCAGTTACCAAATATTTAAATAAAATAAAATAAAAAATAAAAACCTGACACTGCACCATTTCCAGCCTGTCCTTGCTTTCCTTAGATGAGGACTCCAGAACTGGACACAGTACTCTAGGTGTGCTCTCACCAGTGATTTATAGAAAGGTAGTAATGCTCTTTCCTCCTGCTGTCAAATACCCTTCCAATATACCCCAGCATTCTATTTACCTTTGCTGTAGGCCTTGTTACACTGGCTAGATTGTGTAAGGGAGTCACTTATGATTACTCCTAAGTCCGTTTCCTCAGACATAGAGTCCAGCCTAACTTCTCCCATCCAATACTATATTCTGGGGTTCTTGTTCACTAACTGCATTGTCTTGGACATTTTGGTGTTGAATATCAGCTGCCAAACCCTGGACCACTTTTCCACCATTGTAGATCCCTTTGCAAAGCCCTTACCACAGAATTTAGTGTCATCTGTGAAGAGACACATCTTACCATGTATTCCTTATCTGATGTCACTGATGAACAAATTGAAAAGAGCTGGACCTAGGACAGATCATGGTGGCACTTCACTGGTGGCCTCCTTCTCCTTGGATCTGACTCAGTTTACCACTACCCTCTCCTTCTAACCAACTTCCCACACATCTAACTATGTCCTTTGCTGAACCTAGATCTTCTAGCTTCTTCAGCAACTTTCTGTAATGCACTAAACCCGAGATACCTTGCTGAAGTCGAAGTAGAGTAAATCCACTGCATGACCCTTATCCATTGTCCTGGTTACCCAGTCAAAAGAATACTATCAGGTTTGCCTGACAAGACCTCCCTGCCATGAACTCATGTTCTTTACTATCATGGAGGCCACTTTTCCCCAGGTACTTCACAAAGTCCTATTTGACTAGTCTCTACATCAGTTTACCCACAATGAGTGTAAGACTGACAGGTCTATTATTGTTGGTGGAGTAGTGCAGACCCTTTGCAACTGGATTGGGTTTCCTATTGGAAGCCTGGCACCCAGTATAGCTCCTTCTCCCAGTCCACTCTGCTCCTTTGAAATGGTCCACAAAGGTGTAGGGGGTGACAAGGGATAGTGCATGCTACTAGCTTGCAAGGCTCAGAGGCAGACATCACTGTGCAGAGCTCTGTGGGCCAGCAATACAAAATGCCTTTGTATGTTGGCTTCCATAGTGAATCAAGTCCTTTTCCTTACATTGTGGGGGGAGTAGTGCAGACCTGCACCTGGGGCTGCCAGGGGTAAGGTTACAGTTCTGCTGGTTAAGGCGTGGACATCCCTGGGCAGAGTTTGTTTCCCTTGTGTAACCAGGCTTTTGCACCCAGACTGTTTGGCTGCAGTTACTAACACCAAGCTTTGATAGAGTGTTGCATCATTCACAAGGCTGCATGTGTGAAGCCTATGCAAATATTTAGGAGCTGCCAGCCCTTCCTATCACTCATAAAAGGGAAGGGCATGTGCACCACACAGTCCTGAGTGCCTGAGCTAAACTACATGACTCAGAGGAGCGCAGAGATCCTGACCTGAAGAAAGAAGAGCAGGGGAAGGGAAGGAAGGAAGGGAAGGAAGGAAGGGAAGGGAAGGGTCCAGCAACTTCTCATGGTGGGGGGAGGGGTGCTTACTAGTCAGAGGCAGCAAGGAAGCTGAGGAAAGAGCAAGAGAAAGTAAGAGAGCGAGAGAAAGAATCAAGATAATTGGAGCAGAGATCTAAGAACAGAAAGAAGAGAATATAAAAGTAAAGAGAATTGAGAGTCAAAAGGCCCTAAGGTCTCATTGCAGGAGGGGGATGTAATTGGAGAAGTGGGGGTATCCACCAAGGGAGTCACACAGACGTTCATGAGAAGAACCCACTTCAGATTTTGAGGTGGTGGAAGACAGCAGCCTAGGCCATGAATACAGCGCCTTGAAGGAGTCAAAGAGAGAAATCCTCCATTCATCGGCCATTGAGACTGAGAGGGTCACAGATGTGTGTTAAGCGTGGCCACTCAAGGTATGTGTCTGCAACCCAGGAGGTTCAAGAAACTTTACCCCACAGTAATCTGGAATCAAGGGCAGGTTGCAAGGATGCCTGGGGAGGGTTACCCCCTGTAAAATCAGGCCTCCCAGGCAAAAGAGTAACCGCAGACCCCAAGTATCTAGGCAGAGATGGGGGGGGTTGACAGAGATCAGGTAGGGTCTGCAGAAACAGAACAGGCAAAATGAAAAAGATTCAGCACCAGGACAAGGTGGTGGTGTAGGTATGTGTTGTTTTTAGAAGACACAGAAACATCTGAGATCAGGTCGCCCACAGTATGCTACCAGTACAGCCAAATATAGCAGGAACTTGGCCCCCCCCCCAAAAGGTACTTATAAATGTGGGAGGTGTATGTATTGTAGATATATTACCCAATGTAAAAGTTTTATGAATCCTGTGATGGGGATAAATGTGGCTATCACACATTTTATTACCTGTTGTACAGGGGGGCTTAATTGTAGCTGTGGCTATTATTATGCTGGCAGGACAACAAGACAATTTCAAATATGAGTGGGGGAACATGTTCAAGCAATATAACATAACAATGAAAACATATGTTGTAGTAAAACACATCAATAGTAACCGTTGGTAACACATAATATAGAGAATAATTGATAGGCAAGTGTGTGTTATGGATTTTGTTTACACACTCAGGTGTGTGATGACCCATAAACCTCGGGAGAGCGAAATCAGAGGTTTATGGGAATCATCACATATCAGTGTAAAACAACATAACAACACTTACCCTACTTTCTTTTATAGTTGCTGGTGCAGGGAATGAATGCTGTGACAGACTCACACACAGACATACTCCCTTTCCAGACCCACACACACACACCCCACACACCTACACCCCACACACACACACCCCACACACCTACACCCCACACACACACACACACTCCCTTTGTCCCTCGCTCACTCAGACTGACTTTTTTTTAACTTTATTTTGTCAGGTGCAGCTGGTTATAGGATCCGAGTTGGAGTCAGTGTCTCCCGATGCGGAGACACGGTGGGATCAACCAGATATTGGTTTTGTATTAAAAAGGCACGATCAACCAGATATAAAATAAAAAATGCGAATAAACATTGTGAGGGCTTACTAATGAACAGTGCCTTGTCAGTAACTGGAAAACTGAGCCGCCATTTTGGTAATACTGTTTACCTCACCCACAATAAGAGCACGAGCCAATGAGGTGGCATGTTTGGGAGGTAGTCACACTGGAGATCGCTGTGGGTAGGACCAAGCCCTGACTGCAACTTCAGCAGGATCAACCAGATACATTTTTTTAGGTAGTAATGGCAGGATCAACCAAATAAATAGTGAAAAAAAAAGAACAAATATGAGTTGCAGTTGAGGATGGTGACAGGCAAGTGTCTCGCGCTGGCACTGCCGTGCAACCAGCCTTGCAAGCAGTGCCACTTTTCAAAACTCCATAAGAGCTGGATTTTGGGTTATTACAGCTGAAATCTGGTTATTATGGTGTTTGATAGTACTCATAATCCAGTTGATAAATGGGGTCATCAGTAATTATATTCAATATATTGGTATTGAAAAGGTTGCAATGGGGCTAAGAGGTGACCTAGAGAAAGGTTGGGTCAGCGTGAGAGTTTTTGGATTTTAAATAAATGGTAAAGTAGGCTTTATTTATTATCTGGCTTTTAACCCTAATGAGATGAACACAAACACAATATCTGTGGAGCTTAAAAGAAACTTGTAATAGTGTGGATTATGAATGAATAAAGAAAGCAATCAATAAAATAAATATTAAAGTGCTTGCATTAAATGTTGAACTACCTGATTGGCTAAAACTTAAAATAACTTGATGGATTAATTTTAAGCAAAGTGATTGTGCCTGGAGATAGTTATCCCATGTATTTTATTAGTGTTTTTATACACATGTTATATGTAATGTTAATTATCAAGGGATTAATATAAATAATGGTGGCTTTGCACTGGCACTTTAGTCTGATAAAGCTTGGGGTTACCTTTGCGAAACATCACAGTTTTTTCTCCCAATGGCCATATAAGAGAATGTGTATTTTTTTAGATATACTGCACAATTTTGTAAAATAAATTAATGTTGCATTCATGTTGTGGTTTTTGCTGCTTTGTGGTGGGTGCATATTGCTGCTTTTTCCAGAGACAGAACAGGTAGGAAAATCTGGGCAGACATGGTGGGCCAAGTAGTCCTTTTTGCCAACTAGGTTTATGTTTCATACAGCCAAATGCCCAGATGTGAGTGTATATATAATTAGAAGGCTACAAGATACATTTACAGGGTTCCCCATAATTCAGAGACCCTAGAAGCAAACTGCAGCATTTTGTGTCCCTGTAGCAGTGTGTCCCCTAGAAAAGAGCATCTGCACTGTGGCCAATAGATGTCTATGATTGACTCTATGTTCCCCAAAGTGGAGAATGGTACTTGTAAATGCAGTTACTGCAGTTAGCAGCAGCTTTAAAGGATCCTGTTGGCCCAGTGCCCGGACCCAATGTAGAACCATTGCTGGTTTCTCACCTTGTGAGTGGGGCTCATAAGTTCCTGACATCCAGAGGACCAGCTACACTTGCGATGAAGCCCACTGATTTAGACCTTCCTGAATTTTGCGGACTATTTATATTTTAAATCAAGATGTGAGAAATCAAATATATGCTATAGAGTACTTGTTTTAAAATGTCTGCTTCCCCTTATCTGTTAAGCAATCTTTAAAACATATCCAGTATTTTAAATAATCTAAAGTGTTCTTGTTTAAGTTTAATAACTCTGAGTCCCTTTCAATAAAATAATAATCGAACATTGCATCCTTTAAAAAAAAAACACTTTCCTTTTATTAGGAGAGTAAGGAAGAAACAACAAAAAACTCAAACCCTGCCAGATTATAATCAAAATCATTTTCTTAACCTCGGGCTTTGTCATCAGCAAGGGCCCTTATCTATGGCTTGGGTACTGAACTACTGGTACAATTATTATCTGGCGACAAAGCCTGTGGTTGAGATTATCATTTTGTAAATACAGTACAGTGATATATAGTGATTCCAGGAAATATCATCATACCTTCAGAATATACTAACAGAAGAATGTGTTCCTTACTTGTATCTGTAGTTCTGCTACTGTTATTCCTCCCAGATTTCCACAAATACAGTCTCCATTGACCATGCTCAAAGTACTCAGAAATCCATTGGTTGGAACCCTTCACGTTCTCAAGTCCTCCCCTTCCTTGATCCACTTAATGTCACTGGAAAATGAGATGATGGCATCAGTTTCAGGCAATCACATTGCTGTAGCTAGGAGAGGATGGCTGAATGTGGAAGAAACATCAGCAGTTAAACTACACTAATGAGAAATAATAAAACAAGGACTGGAAATTGAGCCTTTTGATTGGTTCCTCACATTCTATCCTCAATCAATCAACATTATTTATAAAAGGTGCCTTTCTAAAACCAGCGCCTGTACAATAAAATACATAAAAAACAAATTATTATAAACAGACATATAACTTCCAACAAATAACAATATAATAGCAACATAAACAAAAATAACCACATTCTAAAGGGTTATGTTAACAGTTGGAAACCTGCATGTACAATTTATTGTGTGTGTATGCATGTATGTGTGTATGTGTGTATGTATGTATGTCTGTATGTATGTGTATGTATGTATGTATATGTGTGTATGTGTATATGTATGTGTGTGTGTATGTATGTGTGTGTATGTATGTGTGTGTGTATGTATGTATGTGTGTATGTGTATGTATGTATATCCGTATGCATGTGTGTATGTATGTATGTATGTGTGTGTCTATGTATGTATGTGTGTGTATGTATGTATGAGTGTATGTATGTATTTATTTATTTATTAAATTTTGGTGACCGGGTAGGCCCACTGGGCTCCGAAGGTCCCTTTTTCAGGGGCGACCCAGGATAACAATACTAGTTATGATACAGAACAAGGACAAAAGAACTTTTGTGTACATTGTCTGTTACAACATGAGGAGGTTACAGGAAACAATTGGATACAGGCATGGTTATCATCATGACACAGTTTAAATGGGTACTTCTTTGCATATTGTTTATTCAGGAGGTAGCGTATGACCCCAGGTGAACAGACAGTTTGAGGCGGGTAGTAGGTAGGATCTGCTAAGAGAAGGTGTGTTGGAAGGAGGGGAGTACCTTAACAGCCTTATGAACAGTGGCAGTGGTATGCACTTGAGGTCAGCATATGGGACTTGAGCCTGGTGCGGAAGTTCATGAGTGAGGAGGCGTCTTGGACAGGGGAAGGGAGCTTGTTCCATTGGCAGGGTGCTTGGAGGAAAGGACCTACACGCCAGCATTTGTCCTTACCCTAGGGACTTCTAATAGTGTTCTTACTGAAGTCTTAAGTTCCTTGGGTTGTGCTCGATGGATATGGTCCGGCTATACTAGGCGGAGCATGGGGTCGTGAGAAGCTTGTAGGCCTGGACAAGCAAAGGGGTATTGGGCCGAGCGACCAATGTGGGCCAACAGAGCTGGGCCAGAATGTGCAGTGGTGGTGACATGGTGGTCTGGGGTAGCAGCGAGCTATTTTATTATATAGAGTTTGCAGCCTGGTTATCTCTTGTTTTGCCATGCCCTGTATTATCAGGGCCACAAAGGTCAGGGTAGGAAGCAGGACACTTGTAGCAATGGAAGCCTGGCCTCCAGGGATGAGCTGGTCCCTGAGTCAGTACAAGGTGCTGAGTTTGCGATGTAAGGTCCTAGTGACCTGGTCCACGTGTTCCTTGTATGTGATATTCTGATCCAGCGTTAGGCCTAAGTATTTAAGGGAAGGAACTACATTAATGGCTTTGCCAGAGAGTGTAGTTAATTGGAGGGATGAGGACCTGTCAAGTCCCAGGGATCTTGGCCCAAATAGCATTGCCTTGGTCTTGTCAGCATTGAGTACCATTCTGTTCTCACATAGCCAAGTCTCTAGGGATGTGAGATCCTTTTGGAGGAGAGGGTCTAGCGCAGCCTCAGCACTCATGGGTCAGAAGATGACAGTATCGTCAGCATACTGTACAACCGAGCTCTCCCAGTAGGAGCTTAGGTCATTGGTAAATAGGGAAAATAGGAGGGGCCTAGTATTGACCCCTGAGGTACACCCTGTTTTAGGGGTAGTGGGTCAGACATGACCCTTTCTATGTGACCCTCTGAGCCCGGCCTGATAAGTAACTCCCAAACCACTTAAGGGCATGAGTGTCTAGAGTCGACATTTGTAGCTTCTGTAGCAGCAAGTTGTGGTCGACGAGGTTGAATGCCTTGGATAGGTCTATAAAGACTGCACTAGTGGGTATGCCTTTGTCCGTTGCCCTGAGCGCTTCGTCTGAGAAGTTATGAGGGTGGTATCAGTATCATGATTTGTTCTGAATCCGTGTTGGGAGGGGGCAAGGAGCTGATGTGCTTCCAGGTAGTCTCTGAGTTGATTGTAGATTACCCTTTCTTGCACCTTGGCAAGTGTGCAGAGGAGGGAGATTGGCCTATACTTGCTAAGTTTTTCCCTGAATCCCCCTTTGTGGATAGGGACAACACTGGCATGTTTCAACTGGTCAGGGACTGCTCCTTCCCTCAGTGATCTGTTGAGGAGCATGATTATGGGCCAGGATAAGGAGGTAGCTCCTGCCTTGAGAAGCCAAGGGTTGATCCCATCGGATCGCCCTGACCCTTTGGGTTTCAAGTTCCTTAGGAGGGTAAAGACTTCAGTGCGTTTAGCCAGTCTTAGGTGAAAAGAGGGTCATTCCATGTGAGGTGATTCAGCTGAGCTAGGGGGCAAAGTTAGGGGAGACTGGCATGTCTTATATGCCTCAAGATCTGAGAAGTGCCTGTTTAGGGCAGCCGATATTTGAGAAGAGTCAGTCGTGAGCTGACCGTTGATCTCAATGGGGCAGGATTCAGGCTTTTTGCTGCCCTTGATAAGATCGTTAACATGATTCCAGAATTGCTTAGTGTTGCCTAGGCTAGTTTTCTGAAGGTGTGTGATATACTCTCTTTTAGCAAGTTTTATGGCTTTCTTGGCTTTGTTTCTTTGGGCTTTATATTCCGCAAGATCTGCCGGTGAGGAGGAGAGCCTAAACTTTTTCCAGGCTTTTTCACCGAGTAGCCATTAGGGCTTTGAGGGAAGAAGAGATCCACTTGTAGCAGCTGCCTTTTGCCCTCAGTCTCTTCATAGGAGCGAAGAGGTTGGCTGCTGTGGTTAGTTCGTCCTGGAAGTATTGCAAGGCCTTGGTAAGAGCTGGGAGGAGATTTATGGGGTTCCAGTCCAGGTTACTTAGGTAGCTATTGAATTGTAATTCTGAGAATTTGGAGAAGTCTCGAGCGGAGAGAATTCTTGGCTGGACCTTGTGTGGTCTGTTTTTCCATATACAGAAGATCGAGGAATGGTCACTCAAGGAGTCTGCCATTGTGCCCTCACACTGTATATTAGTGGGGTTAGACACCAGAGCCCAGTCGAGGGTGGTGTGGTTCCCAGTTTTGTAATTCAGTCTGGTTGGTTCAGAGATGACCTGCGTCAGACCTACTTCTTGGGTCAGGGACATCAAGGCCTGACCGGGGTCCTGGGCCCAGTTTATGTTGAAGTCACCCAAGATAAGCTGCTCCGTAGCTACCTTGCTAGAGAGCGTGTTTGTGATGGCTTCGAGGATTGGAGGGCTGATTTTGGTGGGTGGTAGACACAACCAATTGTTAGTTGTTTGGCGTGTCCTAGGGTTATGCGGATGTATATACTTTCTCCCTCAGCCAGGAGATTTGTTTGCAGGGTTAGGGCCGACACGGAGAGGTCAATCTTTGTATAGATTAGAACCCCACCCCCTTTTTTTGGATTCTCTGTCCTTGCAGTAGCTATTGT